>OX366536.1:6282500-7532500 GCA_947256265.1 Acronicta leporina
CTATTTATTTTATCTGCATACCTAAACTGCAAAACCTTCCGTCAAGTGCAGGCCGACTGCAATGGTCAGTGATGTATTATCTTTATAATAATACTAGCTTCTGCCAGCGTGTTAGATAGCGTGATGATATACAGCCGTATAGCCTTCCTCAATAAAAGTTCATATCATAAATCAAAGTTACTTTTTTACGAGTTATGTACAAGTATAATAATATTAATACGTGAGGCAAACATAGTACCCCTTTTTACAAAATTTACGCCGGGAATTTGAAAAGAAAGCTAATATTTTATATACTACGCACTAGAAATACATTTCAGAATAAAAAATAGACATACATATATTCATATTCAATATAAGCAATGATATCATAAAGATATTATCTAACATGATGAAACAAATTATGTTGATCTTCTTCTTCGCAACACAAATAATTATGTATTAGTCTCAGATGTGAATGGAACCCACGAAACTCGGCCAACGGTTCATCATATCATTGCAATATTGTCTTCCAGTTCCCCACTCACCGCGAAGTGACAAAAAAGCTTTTCGTTGAATACATATTACTATATTATAATTATATATTATCGAAATTGAATCAACAAACCCTTTCGGTACGGTATTGATTTTATCAATCGTTGAGTACATAAGTACTCATTGCAAAATACTGCATGCTGCAGTGTGGCCCATGTACAGTCTGCAGAGAAAGTTTTCAGTAGAAAACGTCCTCGGAATTACGTAATAGTTGCGGTGTGGAAATGTCTGTCTGAAATGAGGAAACTTTGCAATGAATGTGTGAAGCTGTTGTGGGAAAAACTACAAATAGTTGCCGTTTTAACAGACAATAGCTTTTTATAGTTCTTAAATCGAATAAAACCGAAATAGAATTGAATAGTCACGAAATTTCAGCGCCTATGAACGTGAAATTTGACTGTAGAAGCTTATAATGTAGACCGTAAAGAAGACTAAACAAGTCTGGATCCCACAGAAATATGTGTGTCGGGTGGATGTTTTATTTATTTGTTGAAAAGGGAAAGAAACAGTAGTACCTAAGACTTATATTAAGATTATAAATAAAATACAATACCGTGGGAGGGCCATGCTTCGGCATGAATGGGCCGGCTCGCCCGGAGTGATTCCACGGCCTCACAGACAAACCGGCGGTGAAACAACACTTACGTTGTGTTTCGCCGAGTGAGTGAGGATACCGGAGGCCCAAACCCTTTTAAAAGGCGGGCAACGCACTTGCGACTTCTCTGGTGTTGCGGGTGTCCATGGGCGGCGGTAATCGATTACCATCAGGTGATCCGTCTGGGGCCCAAGTCTGCTATTTCAATTGCCTCAGAATGACCGTCCAATGGCACTAAATGACATAAGAAATGACAGATTTCGTAGAGAAAACTGTCAAAAATCAACCATTATGAAGTCACTGAATCACAATTCTGACACAACTGAATAGTAGACTCGGCACCCAGGTCATTTGCCCCCTTATCTTATAAAATATATATACGAGTTTGGATCATTATCATAATTAGGATTATAATAGAATAATTTATTGATATTTTCTACTTAATTCTCATTACCAGCTTGGAGTTTGGATTTATGCCCGATTAATAGCAATAGGCTCGCCTCCTATAACATGGCATCTGAACATACCAATGAACTGTATATGTCCTAATGTATGTACATTAGCACACCTCTGCCTAACCCTTCGGGGGGTACAGTCATGACGGTATGTATGTACGTATGTGTATAAATATTTTATATCGATTAAGATATAAAATATTTATCCTTACATCAACATAAAGTGTCATCAATATACATCTGACTAAGACGAACGTGCTACATGAAATAAACTAATTTCTATTGAGCACGCGCACGTTAATAGATCTGAAACTGTTATGGTTATGTCATTCATCAACGCTGTGTATGGCAGACAGACGAACGATTTTATATTTGTTGATGATGCGCCATCTGTCGGCAAAACGATGACTTGTTATTGTATTTATAATAATATAGCTTTTGCCCGCGACTTCGTCCGCGTAGCGTGATGATATATAGCCTATGTCCTTTCTCAGGGTCTTAAGATTGTCTGTGCCAAATTTCATCAAAATCGGTTGAGAGGTTTAAGCGGGAAAGCGTAACAGACAGACAGACAGACAGACAGAGTTACTTTCGCATTTATAATATTAGGGATTCATAAATTTTCAGGGTACTTGAATAGTATTTTTTTTTATTCTGGCTAGGCTTACGCTTGCTTGACCGCCGTTCGCCCACTGCGATTTATGGTGGAGCGCGCTTGCCAAGAAGAAACCCGATTCACTCGTGATTTAAAGTTATCTCACAAAAAATATATTGTAAGATATATTACAGGATAGGTTATGTATAAAGTTAAACCAATGTAGCACTACGTCGCTGTATGTTCTAGTTGTAGATACTTCTTTCTTCCGCGGAATTCCCGGAACACAAAAACTACACCTTACGGCCAAAAGTCGTCTTTCATGACGCGCACAGTTTTGACGGTGCTGAACTAAGGTCACCTGTCAGCTGGTGGAGCAGCTAGATAAGACAGGTCGTTATATTAAAACAGAGTTTATAAAATAAACTGTCTGTTATAGTCATAACCATAAGTCCTAGGCTGTAAATATCTATTGCGGTGACACCTCAACGAATAGTTTTCATTGTTCTGTAAATTACCCACTTAGGCAACAGTGCTTCCTTATTCCGTAAATAAATTTCAAAAGCTGATTTAAGAGCTACTGTTGTGTTCCAAATTATTCATAGAAAGAAAGAAAGAAAACATATTTATTTGTCACAAAAAAACAAAATTAAACATACATTAGCTTTTATAATAAGTAAGTATTTGTGACAAAAGAGGTTCACACTCAGCATTAAGCCGTATTATGGCATAACCCACAATACAGCGCTGATTTTCAGCATGAACCCCAAATGACGGAAGGACGTCAACTCGTACACAATTTACTTGAAATAAAAACATTTAAAACAAATATACTTACAGGTAAATGTATAAACGTTATACTTAATTATCTTAAAAAGTAAAAACTATAATATAATACATGAATACATACTATGAACATTCACAATAAAATTATCATACAAGTGGACATCTTTTTTATGGGATAGGGGGACAAACGAGCAGATCACCTGATGGTAAGCGACTATCGCCCATGGATACCCGCAACACCAGAAGATTCACAAGTGCGTTGCCCGCCTTTGATGAGGGACTGGGCCTCCGGTATCCTCACTCACTCGGCGAAACACATTGTTTCACGCTGGTTTTCTGGTAAAATAGGACTTCCGAAACTCGCTTACATAATCAACTCATTATAGGTACTGTCCCCCTGCTGGGCAAGAGTCTCCTATCATGAGAGGTCCACCACTCTGGCCTAATGCTGGTTGGCACACTTCACACGCCCTCGAGAAAAATCTCTCAGATTTCCTCACGATGTTTTCATTCACCGTTTAGACGCGTGATAATTAACTATTAAGCCCATGACTTCGAAAAGCCAGAGGTGCGTGCCGTGGTTTCAAACTCGAGACCTTTAACTTGGCAGTCCAATGGTCATATAAGTAGATTAGCAAAAAACGGGCGAAACACAACGCTTACGTTGTGTTTCGCCGAGTGAGTGAGGAAACACTTAAAGCCCAGCGGCGCCCCTGTGACTCCTCCTGGTGTTGTGGTTGCCATGAGCGGCGATGATCGCTAACTATCAGCTGATCCGTCCGCTCGTGTGCCCACCTATCCCATAAAAATGTAATACCATTGTATCTCAATAGCCAAGTGGTCCTGACCGCGACTGCTACGCTAGAGGTCCTGGGTTCGATTCCCAGGTCGAGCAAAGTGTTATTGGGTTTTTCTATGAAATCCCCAGTAGCAGCTCGGAGTTAGGAATTTGTGCCCGGTTAGTGGCAATAGGTTCGCCCCCTATTACATGGGACCTAAACATACCGGTGAACTGTGGGTGTACATTAGTACGCCTCTGCCTAACCCTTCGGGGAATACAGGCGTGATGGTATGTTATGTATGGTATTAACATTATAGCGGGTAATTTCTATTAATACGAAGATGACTAATTCAATGAGGGTGAATAATATTAAACTGTCTGGCATGACGTCATCTCACACCCCATGGCTGTGGCGGTTGCAGATTTATTATACAGGATGTGTAAACATCAAAGAATACAATTAACAAATAGTCCCTAGGGCTTCGTACTTACGATTATGTGGTTGCCGGTTCGAAACCACTCATTGCACTACCAACGTGAACTCGTAACACAAGCATTTACCTTAACACGACGTGTTAACAAGAATACTAGTAGGTAATTAACCCACATTACTAGTAAGCATAAAAAATACGTATTATTTGCGTTTGCCAAGCCATTACGGACTCCCAAAGCTGCAACTGAGAGGGAACTGGCTCTCACAGACAAAAACCTAATCGTTGTCATCTTGAAACCTCGATGCCCAAGAATTCCGTGTTCAATCACTTATTTGTCTTACAGATACGATAGAAAATCATCACATTGTCTTTCTTTCCGGTACCTATCGGAAATAGAAAACCATCACTCACATCATGTCTTTGCGGTATGGGAAAAAATGAAGAAGTCTCTTCGAAACATACTAACCTAGTAAAACTGTTGTTAATTACTCTATTAGTCAGAAATGTTAAAATACAGTTAGGTACCACACCTAAAACACGTGTTCAAATTAATTTATCTAATTACATTAGTTCCAATTGGGTTAGGCAGACGGTTTGGTGCGAATTTAATAGGCTAGGCAGTAGCAATCACACTAATTCACCATTTACCTGATTAACTCTTAAGCTTTTGGCGTGACGGGTGGTGAAATATACAACCTTGTTTTTGCTATCTTTTAGTATTTTTTTGTATTTTCCAAGCTAAGTTTATAAAGTTATTTAAGTGGCGGTAGCCTAATGGCTAGGGCATCGGACTTGCGATCATGTGGTTGCTGGTTCGAACCCCACCCATTCCACTACGACGTGAACGCACTCGTAACACAAGCAATGTAGCTTAGCACGAGGGGTTAACAAGAATACTAGTAATGTGCGACCCACATTACTAGTAAGCTTTTTTAAGAAAAAAAAAAAAAAGTGAACGAAAAATTCGACTTGCGGGAAGGATTCGAACCTGCATCTTCTGGTTAGATACACCATTACTATTAGTTATTCCCATCACGCCTGTATTTGCTATTGTACACCAATAGTTCGTCGGTATGTTTAGGTCTCATGTATAGGGGCGAGTCTATTGCCATTACTTAATTATTAATTATTAACAAATTCCAAACTCCGAGCTGCTACTGAGAATTCCGTAGAAAAACCCAAAAACACATTGACCTGGAAATCGACCTCAGGTGATCTGAAAATATCTACAAGATTTAATTTAGAATATAATTGGGTACTAACTCTCTAAACCTCTAACCCAAAATAATAAACCTTGTCTGCTCCATCGTACGTGAAAATTATGAAGAAAAATACGTTGCCAACCCTGTATTATCTACTGCCCAATGCAACGAAAAGTGTTCGATAATTAATTGCTGTCAAGAATCAGTATTCAATCATCATTAATATTCAATGTATAGTAATGTGCGTGCCCTTGGAATTTACATACTTGGCATTCCCTGATCGGTATCTTCCATTTGGCAAATAAACAGAGCTGTACCTTACAGCATTGTTTCTCAAACTTTTTAGCTTTGCGACCCACCACTAAACAGCTAAAAAGTTTCATTTATTTATTAAAACACAATCACAGCTATCGTTACAGGATCATATCCCAATGTCGTAGTGTGGTCTTTACATATTATAAAAAAATGAATAAACGAAAACAATACAAAATATATTTTACATTAAACTATAAATAAAAAAACCTTGATATTTAAACCATCTTAACTAATTATAACTACATAAAGTGTGGATTTCGTCAATTCATTCAGAGAGCATGAAAATAAGTATGTTGAGACCTCCTCACTATAATAGATTAACTTAACTGTTATTAATAAATTTTCTAAGGGCGACTGGCTCGTCCTTTTATTAGATACTAGCTTCCGCCCGCGACTTCGTCCGCGTGGAATAGTTACTTAGTCTTAGCGTGATGATATATAGCTAGCCTTCCTCAATAAATGGGCTATGTAACACTGAAAGAACTTTTTCAAATCGGCCCAGTAGTTCCTGAGATTAGCGCGTTCAAGCAAGCAAACAAACAAAATCTTCAGCTTTATATTTTAGTATACATATCGAATCGTTTTTAATCCAAAAATAATTAAATAAAAGGGTGTTTCGTATACTTGTTTATTAATACTGAACGCGACCCCTCAGTTTGAGAAACACTGCATTTCAGCCATGACTGTGATGGCTAAGAACAATAAAAAACGCTAGAGATTTATTCCTATTCGATAAACACAACAGGGAATTGAATCGATTAATAATCCATTACATACCGGGGCGAGAATGTCGGGTGAGTTTCCCGTATTGGGGTCATCGTTCTACGTTGGTATACAAGTTGTATACTCTATGAAATATGTGGCAATATTAACGATATTTGCTCTAAATATCAGCATAAGAATAATATTTCGGACTGCTAGTAAAACATAGATTCATTTCTTTCTTCATCCTTTGTAAAGAATTCTTAGATATATTACTGTAAGTATCTTATATTTATCATAGTATTCAAGTAGATACATAAATAGCAGACCTAATACGTTTTATACTAATTTTTCCAAATAGAAACCGTCAGAGTCTTTATTTTCTTTGGTGTCGTAGACAGCCAACTGGCTTTTTTAACTACGGATCTCATGGCTCATCTACCGCCTGGGGAGGCGGCAAGATTATTATGTTGAACACTTACAGACTAAAAACCGCTATTGCCTTATATTCGCGACGTGCCCCATTGCATGACCATATGGTTGACCATAAACATGTACTTAGTCCAGCTTTTGTGGACCCCTTCAAAGGTTGACCTGGTCCATCCAATGATTGTCTGTAAAATATTACTTTGAGCTCTATCCCTAAATGCAGTCGTTTTCACAGCTGCTGTCCTTTGGACCACGCTATCATTTTCGATCTCTCTAGCAATAAAAGAGATGGAACCTCATCATCATCGTTGGGGATCCTTTCCGGCTAGTTCTGTGTTTAAATGTAGTCAGGAACTCAGGATGTCCAATATCATCCTTCCCTCAAGCGTTACTAACATTAAAACCCCTGGGTGTTGAACCCAATTTGCGTAGTTTGTCGGCAGACAGTTTACTGGGAGCAACTGTAGTTTAAATAATTCATTGGTTGAATTGCTCTTATCCGGCCAACTATATCAACTGATAACTCGTGTATATCTTCATAATAATATAATACAATTTTAGCAATATATACGTAGGAGGTGTTCAACAATGAAATATATGAGGGATTATTTGAAGAGCAATAGTAGCCAAAACAATTATTTTTACAATTTTGGTTTGTACATCTTTATGTATGTTTGTACGCACACAACGCATAAAAGACTACACGAAATAGGGTGCGGTTTTCACATACTTAAAATCTGGGGCATGTTTCATCTTGATACACCGCCGAGCCGAGTCGTAGGAAATCTTTTTGGTACAGCCTCAATTCGTTGACAAGATAGTCATTCACAGCCATAGTATACTGCAGTCATTCCAAACTTACTGCCAATAAACGGTGGAATACTAGCGCTTAATTTCTAATTCATCTTTTATAATGTCCGCATAAGCCACACATAAGATCCTTTCTGTTAGAACGTCAGAAAATATCAGGGTCTTTTTACAGGTCAGAAAGACCATTAACGTTAATACAGGAGACCAATAATACAATAACATTTTTTGTATAAAGACAGAAACAATACAAAAGTTCTCTGGACTTAAAAACTTTGAATCGATGTTCCGCTTGAAGAAAGCTTGGAATCTCGTCATATTCCATAACATAACATACCATTTCTTCCCCGAAGCGTTAGGCAGAGGCGTACTAGTATACACCCACAGTTCGCCGATATGTTTAGGTCCCATGTAATAGGGGGCGAGCCTATTGCCATTAACCGGGCACATATTCCAAACTTCGAGCTGCTACTGGGAATATTCATAGAAAAACCCAACAACACTTTGCTCGAATCCTGGGAATCGAATCCAGGACCTCTAGCGTAGCAGTCGCGCCCTGGATCACTAGGCTAATGAGGCAGTTTATGATTATCGCCATATTCTAGAACAAGCTATTCGGGTTCGCTAGGAAGACGCATATACTAATTCCTTACATCATCGGGGCAATGTGTCTACGGAATTTATGGGTTGAACCTATGAATACGCTGTTTGTTTCCGCAATGCAGTATTGCATTCCACCTTTACAATTACTTTTGTTTACAACCCAATTTCTCCGTCAAAAATATGACGTACCGTCCAGACTTTAGAGAAGTGGCACATAATTACGTCAGAGTCCGTAATGTTTGTAAATATGAAACCGTGCCAATGGTTGCGTTATCTCAAACAAATACCTTCCAGCCATTTCATCTCACCAACGATCGTATCTTTGTGCATTTTCAGGCCAGTATTTTCTTTACACATCACACGTTGACTAACATTCAACTTCACACCTTATTCTTGATTGTGTAACCTTCAAAATCCAGTAGCGTAACACGGTACACCATTACGTGTCATAACAATAGGAATGAAAATGTTTTATGATGTGTGTTGTGTTATATGATGATATAAAAAATATAGCAACATGCCCGTGAGAAGTTTATATTTTTAGTTAAAAAATCTTTTACCAACAAAACGTTTGGAAGGTAAAAGCCATTTTTAATTTCAATGGCGTTAATGAGGGACCATTGTGTGAAGAAAATTGCTGCTTAATACAAAATATTGAGAAGTTGAGGCGTAAGAGTAAAAATAATTAGTGCTTTGTAAAAGAAACCTCGGCTTTAAGTCCTATCTTTGGAATCCAAGGCCAGGGTCACTTGGCAGTATAGAGTATACTCCAACTCCAGGGAACAAAAGAGAATCATACATACATACCTTCACGCCTGCATTCCCCGAAGGGAAAGGCAGAGGCGTACTAATGTACACCCACAGTTCGCCGGTATGTTTAGGTCCCATGTAATAGGGGGCCATTAACCGGGCACAAATTCCTAACTCCGAGCTGCTACTGGGAATTTCATAGAAAAACCCATAACACTTTGCACGACCTGGGAATCGAACTCTAGCGTAGCTGTCGCGCTCAGGACCACTTGGCTAATGAGGAAGAGAATCATCAAATTGTTTTATAACTTCCAGTCCCAATGATATAATATCCAGCCCGTATTGTATCATCATATCAGCTAAAAGACTTCCACAGCTGAAGAAGTGCCGTAGATTTCCGTAAAGACGGATTACATACCGCCTGCATACAAAACTCCCAGCTACCTTTCCCAGGTTATCTATCCACCTCTTTGGAGGTCGTCCCACACTGCGATTCCTGGTACGTGGTTTCCACTCGAGAACCTCAGTTTGCCTCAGCCGCAAACAGTTCTTCGCGGGTATGTGCTTTTATACAACGTGTAACTACATAAAAGCAATACCTCAAACACGTCAATTAGAATAATAATAATAAATATAGTCAAAATGAATAAAAATAGTCATAATTGTAATAATAAGACACTTAAGTCATTTTACAGTTGCCGCAAAATAACTTGAACTTAATCTATGATTTATCCAATTAAACTGATCTATCTATACATCTATATAATCACGCCTTTTACTTTCAATTAAACTGATTGTTATGTTATCGAATAAACTTTTTTCATTTTATCGAATAAACTTTTTTCATTTTTTTTTGTTACATAAAATCGTTTTCTTCTTTTTCTTTATTCTGAAACTACATTACTTTTACTAAACACTAATGTTGAACGAATATCGTTTTGCTGTCGGTACATTCAAAACAAGTTTGACGTACCTGTGACGAGTTTACTATACAGTTGGCGCAAAATAACTTGAACCAAAATGGCGGATGCGCAGTAGTCGATTTTTAGTACATTTTGCACGCAAATGCACTGCGCAAACTTTCCCCCTCTCCGTTAGTTTTGGGTCAAGTTATTTTGCGCGAACTATACCTGTTGTGAATTATTTTGTCACTGTGGCAAGATAACTAATATTTTTAAATGTTGCGAATTTCCGTTGTGGTGAGTTTACAATAACCCGTTTTTACTAATATTAAAAACCACTGTAGTCGATTCAGAGATTACTTTCAGGTCTTGCGCTTATTCTGTTACAGGTTTATACCTAAACTAGCTTCTGCCCGCGACTTCATCCGCGTAGCGTGATGATATTATAGCCTTCCTCAATAAATGGGCTATCTAACACTGAAAGAATTTTTCAAATCGGACCACTGTTCCTGAGATTAGCGCGTTCAAGTAAACAAACAAACTCTTCAGCTTTATATATTAGTATAGATTTGTTTTATCATTACTTAAGGTCAACGTCCTGTTTTTAGAAAAAAGTGCAAGAACCATTAAACACATTTTTGCTCTCAAAAAGTTTATATAAACCTGAAGCTAGTTTAAATAAATTCGTGATTAATGGCCCGTGAAATTTGGTTCGCTAGCATGCTGCAGCTGTAAACATACCATACATACCATCACGCCTGTATTCCCCGAAGGGTTAGGCAGAGGCGTACTAATGTACTACCACAGTTCGCCGGTATGTTTAGGTCCTATGGAATAGGGGGCGAGCCCATTGCCATTAACCGGGCACAAATTCCTAACTCCGAGCCGCTACTGGGAATTTCATAGAAAAACCCAATAACACTTTGCTCGACCTGGGAATCGAACCCAGGACCTCTAGCGTAGCAGTCGCGCTTAGGACCACTTGGCTAATGAGGCAGTTCAGTGCTGCAGCTGTACAAGATGGTAATTCTTCGTCCTTGGTCCATTCGAACATCCTACTAATATTATAAATGCGAAAGTTTGTGAGGATGGATGGATGGATGTTTACTCTTATGTGTTACTCTTTCACGCCAGAACGGCTGAACGGATCTGGATGAAATTGGCACAGAGATAGATTATAGTCTGGAATAACACATGGGCTACTTTTTATCTAAATCGGACCCAATTCTGAAGTCGACGCAGACGAAGTCGCGGGCAGAAGCTAGTATTTTATAACTGAAAAATTTGGACTGCTTCAATAGTCTAATGAGGATTGAAGCCCTAGGATTGATTTCTAGGTATTTCTATAAAATTATGTGGATATTTATACAATAAATAATATTTTGGAATTGTGTGGATTATGTGGTAGCCAATTTATGGCAATAGCTGCCTCATAAGACCAGTGGTTCCAAGCGCACTACTACGCTGGAGTCTGAGGTCTTGGTTTTTTGAGTTTTGCTATGAAATTCTCAGTAGCTTGGTGTTTGGAATTGTGAACATTTGGTGTTACTGGCAATAGGCTCGCCCTGGAGACCTAACCTAACCTACTTACATTAGTACGCCTCTGCTTAACCCCTCGGGGAATACAACCGTGATGGTATGTAATACTACTGACAATAATCCCTATAACATGAAACAAAATATACCACCTAACTGTGGGTGCGTAGATAATGCTTGATGATGATATTGTGTTGATTTTTTGCAAGAAATTGTGAAAACGAATTGTATAAAATTTTCATTCCCAAATGAACTTTATATTGTCACGAGAATCAGCCATTCAAACATGGAATCAACGACTACCGCCTCAACAAAAACAGTTGAAAGCCGTTAGGGAAGTGTCAAATTCGAACGTTTGAATTGCGAACGCAGACGCGTTCCGTTGACTACATTCAGATGCGTGCGCGCACGCCGGAAGTAACTAATGCGGTAACGAGCCGACATCCGCGACACCACCATATTGGGTGGCGAGTGCTATCTTAATTTGTTACATAACAAAAGTATATTTACATATTTATGAATGGTTTATTTACATAGTAGATAGGAAGATTCTTTTTTAAACTGTGTGAGGTTCACATTGAATGTTAAAACATACCATCACGCCTGTATTCCCCGAAGTGTTAGGCAGAGGCGTACTAATGTACACCCACAGTTCGCCGGTATGTTTATGTACCATGTAATATGGAGCTAGCTTATTGCCATTGAATGGGCACAAAGCCCAAACTCCGAGTTACCTGCTAAGAATTTCAAAGAAAATTTTAAAACCCCATTACGTAATTACTTAACCTGAGAATCAAACCCAGGACCTCTAACGTAGAAGTCGCGCTCAGACCACTAGCCTAATGAATGTAATTTTTTTTCTTCTTTCTAATACACTTTTTGCAAGTTCTTAGAATAAAGAAACCGAGGCTAGGATACCCTGGAAGAGATTAAGTAAAGCCTATGCCCTAAAAAGATTTTATATGACGACATGTTTGGCGTAGCGGCTGAGCAATTGGCTTCTGCGACACGTGTTGTGGGTTCGATCCCCACACGGAGCAAATATTTGTATGATCTACAGGTAGTTGTTCCGGGTCTGGGTGTTTGTGTATGTGAGAATTTGTGTTTGTAAACGCACCCACGATACCGGAGAAAATCCTAGTGTAGGGCAACGTTTTTTTTTCAAATAAATAATAAATAAATATAGCTTAGGCTAAAGCGAATTAGAGAAGAAAATTGGTCTCAAAAATATGTAAAACTTAATATCACAGGTTTTTACATAAATCTTCGAATTAAACTAATATGATATTATATTTTTTATTATACTAATATTATATTATAGCTAAACTCTGAGCTGTGATAACTGAATGCAAATCCAAGTCACATAAAAACCCCACTTTCTCATAACCTATAAACGAATATCATTATTAGACTAGCTATAAACAGTGACTTCGTCCGCGTGGTATTAAAAAAAAGTAGCCTAAGTTACTCCTTGTTACATCAGCTATCTGCCAGTGTAAGTCCCGTCAAAATCGGTCCAGCCATTTCAGATATTAGGTGGAACAAACAGACAGGAATTAAAAATAAAAATTGTTCGTCTTTTTTTTAAAAAAGCTTAGTAATCGTTTTAAAATGAATGAATGAAAAATGCGGGTCGCACATTACTAGTATTCTTGTTAACCCCTCGTGCTAAGCTAGGTTGCTTGTGTTACGAGTGGGTTCACGTCGGTAGTGCAATGGGTGGGGTTCGAACCGGCAACCACATGATCGCAAGTCCGACGCCCTAGCTATTAGGCTACCGACGCTTCTTACGTACCGTGTATACATCCAATGCGGCTATTTTAATATTACAAACGAGACACTCTAATTTTATTTATTTGTATAGATAAACTTCAAACATTCCTATCGAAGCAGTTCCCGCATCAATTTAAAAACATCGGGTCAATAGATTCTTAACCTCAATATTTAATACAATATTGTTAACTGCTTAAATTAGATTGCTTTGTGCTTCTATAAATCGAGTTGAACTGTTAAATGGTGAATGATTCAGTGAGAAACTTTTCTGATGGAATCTTTTGTTGATTTTTAATATTTTGCTATTTTCGTTTCATTCATTATCATCTTCGTGGCCTTGCCTTTTACGTCTGTTAATTAGTTTGTACGACAAAAAATTACTTGCCTACCTGTCTGGAACCTTGCAAGCCCCTTTTGTATGCCTTTACTTTCTTATAGTTATAACAAATTAAAGTATAAAATAAGTTAATAGTATTTTTTTTATATTTACTATTGTCATGAAAATCATTCCCTCACTATGTCCCTACTCCAGATTAAAATAAATTCGGATCTATAAATCGACACGTTTCTCAAAAATGCTCATGTAAATGTGGCCAAATTCGCAAGACCGTGTCTTTCTAAAAATATTTCTATTTTGAAACAAATGCTACGAATTACTATACTAATATAATGTTCTTTTATCTGTGTCTTTACAAAAAAAAAAATGACGGTTGATTTACGTACACATCTTTAATCATAAATGAATAGGCCCACTGGCTTTTGATAGTTATCAATACTGCTAACGTTTCGGTATGGAGAATTCACCTAGTGCTGGTTACAAAAAGGTTTTAATTTTTGTTTTTCAAATTTACATTTTTCGCCATCATTACCTCACATCCTATAAAAATAAAGTAATTACGTTTACGGAACTATTATTTATACTATGCCATAGGTTTTTGGGGGCACTACGCCCGTACAAAAATTCAGGATGGAAGTAGTTATATCGCGACTTTTTGCAGGTTATTTTATTAATTTGTCATTCCCTCACCGTCATTCCCTCATCCTATTTGTAGGGAGGGACCTCTTCACCATCTTAAAAGTCCTTTATAATGAGGACCACTTAATTATCAATGACGAGTAACATAATACTAATAAAATCCACAGAAAATAATTCAAAGTTCTTTTCAATAATTTTGACCAAATCGTAATTTCGGAATTTCGTGAAAATTACCCACCTATCTTCATTAAATAAGCTAAGGGAAGCTTTCAACTGTTTTTGTTGAGGCGGTAGTCGGTTATGTAGATCCCAGTGTCGCTTAACATCAGGCGAACTTGCAGTCAAGGTTAAGTCTATCAAGAATAAAAAAAGTATTATTCTTTGTAGGTTTGTCTTCTATGCGTTCCTTTTTGAGAATTTCATAGAAAAGCCCAATCACAATTTTCTCGACCTGGGATATCCAAACCAGGTCCATAGTAGTCGCGCTCAGAGCCAGTAAACTAAAGAGTCAAATACTGCAGTAAAAAAAAAAATCCAGGATGCTCTAATGGAAACCTACAATTAAAATGTCACTAACCTAGTGTCTAATATCAGTCTTACTCGACGAACGTACCACAATCAAATTGCGGCCGTTCTCAAAAAAGGCCAGGTTAAGAGCACCTTAAACCGAAGATCATGCATGAGGAGCTTAATGAACGTAGATGAATATGTCTATAGAAACTCTTTTAATTATACTGTGCACCTACCTTTTCCTGTCTCTGAAGAAAATGTCTTAGGCATTAAGTCCGCCTCTGTACCACGTGTACATAAAGAATTTAATAAATAAATGAATGATTCGAAAGTGGTGTGCCAGGATCGTAGCAAGTAGAAATCTATAGTCTCTACCTACCCCAATGGGAGCCAGGCGTGAAAATATGTATGTATCTATAATTCCTTTCTCGTCTTTCCAGGCAGATTGGCCGCAACCTCATTATCCCTGGGGGCACCAGGACCATTGATGCCACAGGCAAGCTGGTGATGCCCGGTGGTATCGATCCCCACACCCACTTCGAGCTGGAGATGATGTCTGCGAAGTCTGCTGATGACTTCTACAAGGGTACCAGGGCAGCTATTGCTGGTGGGACCACGTGTATCAGTAAGTATTTTTTTACACCAAAGGGCTTGTGGCAATTAAACTGCAAGGTTAAGTTCTGCTTGCCGCGGTCAATATATTGATTGGTGACCATTTTAAGCACATAAAGACCCCATTCTAAGCCTTTAGTCTCAATTATCGTACTAATGGTATTTATTATTTTGAAGTCAGAACTGTCTCATTAGTCTAGTGGTCCCAAGCGCGACTGCGACGCTAGAAGTCCTGGGGTCGATTCCCAGATCGGTCAGTGTCAGCATCAATCAATCAGTGATGCTGCTACCCAAGCAAGTGCATATCTCTCGCCATCATGGCGCTTAATGTTAAAACCATTAAGCGCCATTAAGCGCCATGATGGCGAGAGATACGCACTTGCCAGCAGTTAAAATAATGGCTCTCAAAACTGTTGACTTGAAATCTCTTATGAAATGATATGACTAACGATGAGATAAGATAGGCATTTGTCTGGTTTCATAGACAGATAAAAAAATATATAGGCAATCCATCCCAGCATACATAGAAGTACACGTGACTCAAGATGTAATATATATACTACATAACAAGATGATTATGTACTCCACATATCAATTGTCTAAGATTTTTTTTTTAATTTCCAGTTGACTTCGTACTGCCGCAAAAAGGTCAGTCCTTACTGGAGGCTTACGCTAACTGGAGGGAGAAAGCTGATAACAAGGTAAGACAGAGAGATGCAAAGTAAAATGCTTTTCAATAGATGTTACTTACGTCACCTTTAAGACGTAAGTTCATTATGTGAAGGCAAATTTCGATATGACAGGTGGACTCGCGGTGGCTTAGTGGTCATAGCGTCTGGTGTATCTAACCAGAAGACGCAGGTTCGAATCCTGCCTGCGAGTCGAATTTTTCCTGCACTAAAATAACTTTATAATCTTAGCATGAAAAATGCAAAAAATAGTAAGATTTCAGTTACGAGCATTATTCTAGCCCAGACTAGATTGGACGGGATAAGAGAGATTAAAGTGACAGATACTTAATTCAAAATAAGTTTGAAGGTTACAATACTTCTGCTGAGTTCCTCCCTGGGGTGGACCTGCATTACCAAATATTCAACCACCAAGCAATAATGTGCTAACAGTCACTTAGTAATCTACCCAGTAAAATTATGTTGAAATGAAATGAAATAATGAAATGATATTTATTCCTGTAAGTAGATCTTTAGAGACACTTTTACAAGTCAATGGTTTGTTTTTTTGATAGCTAGACGGCTTCGGCATTTCCTAACTGACGACCTCTGAAAAGAAACACCAAAACAAACTCAGAGAATCATGGTCTCTTTTAAAGTCCAGACATAGAATAATGCAAATAATGTGAGTGGGACAATGCAGGGCAATGTCTGAAATGGCCTTTCGAGGAAAGAACCATAGCAGCTTTGAGTAGACCAGTCCTAACTGACGGCAAGCATGCATCAGTCATCGTGTAGCTCAACCATAATTAAGGGAGCTCAACGACCCGTCGCACGACAATACCAGATCAGCAGGACTTTCGTGTAGGTCGTATGAAATTCCCAAAGCCTCCAGACTATAAAAACTGGTATAATAATTACTGGCCACATGAGACTTAACAACTGAGATATCAAGATGACAACGCGCAAATGATAAAATGATGGTTGCTGGCGTCTGTGTAGGCTTCGTTTGTCACTTACCATCAGGCGGGCCGTAGAGATTTTCTGATAGTCTTCCATTCTCTGTTCAATGGTGAGTTTCCTCTTGATCAGGAGTGATAAGTCCATTGAACTGCCAAGTCAATAGTTTCGAGTTGGAATCTAAGGCCGTTTTTGAAGACATATGAGCATTAACGGCTAATCATCACAACCTTAATCGGTGTAGGAAAACTGTGAAGAAACCTGCATGTCTGAGAGATTTTCTTTGCGGTGTCTGAAGTTTGTCGACCCTCATTAGGCCAGCGTGGTAGACTATAAACTAATCCCGCTCATGCTGAGAGGAGACCCGTGCCCAGCAGTACAATATGTACGACATTTGGCGACCTCTGTGGTGTAGTGGTTCGAGTACCGGACTGCTGACCATGAGGTTGTGGGTTCGATTCCCACAAGACACAAAAATTTATGTGATGAATATAAGTGTTTGTGTTCGTCTGGGTGTTTCTTATGTATTATAAGTATGTATTTACAAAAAAAAAGTATATAATCATTATATCCATTGTACAAGCTCTGCTTAGTTTGGGACTAGATGGTGCTGTGTAAAAATGTACCAGAATATTAAAAAAAA
Organism: Acronicta leporina; assembly: GCA_947256265.1. Classification (NCBI taxonomy): domain Eukaryota; kingdom Metazoa; phylum Arthropoda; class Insecta; order Lepidoptera; family Noctuidae; genus Acronicta; species Acronicta leporina. Next base: position 6,300,066 of record OX366536.1, read on the forward strand.
AATGGCTTGATGATGATGATTCTGTTCCCAAGGTATGCTGTGACTACGGGCTCCACGTAGGAGTGACCTGGTGGTCTCCTGCCGTGAGGAAGGAGATGCAGCAACTCACCACAGAGCAGTACGGAGTGAACTCCTTCAAGATGTTCATGGCGTACAAGGACGCGTGGATGCTGGACGATTATGACCTGTACTGTGCCATGGAGACCTGTGCAGAACTTAGGGCTTTGCCCCAGGTCAGTCAAAAATATTTTTTTTTACTAGACTGTACCTACGTGAATTATTCGAATTTGAGCTCTATTTCTTTGGCCTTTTTATAATACAAAACATAACCACCATCACCCCTGTATCCTCAGAAAGGTGAGGCAGAGTCAGTTCGGCGGAATATGCTTAAAAAGGGGTACTCAGTTTTCTTTTAACGTATGAATATAATAAATTTATAAACTAAGGGTAAGAGACTTGATATGAAATGCTTGTTATCTTAATCTACTAAGATGATATTGTTATAAAACAACTGCCTAAATTTTTTTTAATCTTTACCGTGGGAGAGCTATGCTTCGACACGAATGAGCTCGACCGGAGTGATACTGAAAACTGGCTTCACAGAAAACCAACCTGAAACAACGCTTACGTTGAGTGAGTGAGGACACCGAAAACGAAAACCGTTTTAAAAGGCCGGCAGCGCACTTGTGACTTCTCTGATGTTGCGGGTGTCCATGGGCGGCGGTAATCGCTTAACATTAGGCGACCTGTCTGCTAGTTGGCCCCGATATCCCATAAAAAAACATCTGTACTAAATTCAAAACACATGTTAAAGATCGTTGTGTAACTCACAAAATAAGATCACGGTTAACATAAGCACCGTGAGCGGCATACTAAACTCTAACACAATGGATACACCATAATGCTTGATGTAGTGGTTTACTGCCTAAATACGTAGCTTGTAAGATGTCCTTTGTCATTGGTTAATAATACATCTTTATATATATAATTCATAACTGCCTCGTTAGGCTAGTGGTTTCAAGTGCGACCGCTACGCTAGAGGTCTTGGGTTCGATTCCCAGGTCGAGCAAAGTGTTATTGGGTTTTTCTATGAAATCAAATCAAATCAAATCATTTATTGCAAACTAAGTGTAATAAATTGCTGTAAATACTCAGTAGCAGCTCGGAGTTTGGAATTTGTGCCCGGTTAATGGCAATAGGCTCGCCCCCTGTTACATGGGACCTAAACATACCGGCGAACTGTGGGTGTACCTTAGTACACCTCTGCCTAACCCTTCTGGGAATACAGGCGTGATGGTATGTATGTTATATATCATTCATCTGTACGTGTGTTGGTACTGTTGATAGTGAACTCCTCCTAAACCGCTGGACCGAATTGAATGTTTTTTTTTGTGTATGTTCAAGTGGATTCGAGTATGGTTTAGATTCACAAATAAGCCCGGCTGATCTAGGTTATTTATCTATACTGCAAGTAAACTGATTTTAAGGGCAAAACAACTTGTGCTGGGCCTGCTAGTAGGTATATATATATATATTTTATCGGGATCCACTGTTAAAGAAATACCCACAAACCATAATGGATTGGAATTGGAATTTACTTAGGGAATCAAACCCGGACGTTTTAGCGAGTAAGCTATCAAGACCGCTGTCTGAGATGTAGAATATGTTTTCCACGTTCTACGTCTCAAGGTGACAGCATATTACTGTGTTTCACTGGTGTACTCAATCGGAAGGATTCAGGTTCGAATCCAACCATAGATCGTTTTTCTCTTTCTATAATAAACTAGCTTTAGCCCGCGACATCTTATGCGTGGGCTTCAGAATTAGGCCCGGCCGGGATAAGTCTGTGTTATTCCAGACTACAATCTATCTCTGTGCCAAATTTTATCCAGATCCGTTCAGCCGTTCTGGCGTGGAAGAGTAACAAACATCCATACATGCTCACAAACTTTCACGTTTGTATTATTAGTAGGAAGTAACATAACATAACAACCATCACGCCTGTATTCCCCGAAGGATTAGGCAGAGGCGTACCAATGTACACCCACAGTTCGCCGGTATGTTTAGGTCCCATGTAATAGGGGGCGAGCCTATTGCCATTAACCGGGCACATTTTCCTAACTCCGAGCTGCTACTGGGAATTTCATAGTAAAACCTAATAACACTTTGCTCGACCTGGGAATCGAACCCAGGACCTCTAGCGTAGCAGTCGCACTTGGGACCACTACACTAACGAGGCAGTTCATAGTAGGAAGTAGGATGAAAAAGAAATACTTAGAGGCTAAAAATAAATGGTAGATTCTTCTAGGGTAGAACAACGTTACCCTCCTACTTGTATTAAAAAACTATTCAATATTATCTTTCAGGTGCACGCTGAAAATGGCAACATTATCGCTCGCAATACTGAAAAGTTGTTGGCTAAGGGCGTGACCGGCCCCATGGGGCACGAGTTATCGCGTGACGAGGAAGTGGAGGCTGAGGCCGTCAACAGGGCCTGTGTCATCGCCAACCAGGTCAGTGTCCCCCATAACCCTCACTTATGGCCAGGTATAACTATACAACGTGTAACGAAACCGGTATATTATAATGTAATGATTATACAGGATGACTTTGAAAATATTTGACATATCGAAATGGGAGGTTCAGTAACCATTATTATTCATTTTAAAATGTAATTTCAATTATCTAAATTGTAAAATATTTAACTTTCTTCTATTCCGCAGATAAGACTTATAAATTAGCAATTAACCATTACTCGCGACTTTGTATTTTTTTCTTTTTTCTGGAGTGGCACCCTTGTTATTTTTCTAAAATTAAAGTAACTTATGTCCTCCTAAGTACTATGGACGGGCCTGAAACGGTTATAACATCAAATATCTGCCAGAGGTATTGCAAAAATCGGTTCAGCCATTTCGGAGATTAGCCGTCGTTTTTTTGTCCGGTATATAAATGTTTTTCATAATATTATGGTTTTAGTTAAAAGCTCTTTATTTTGAAATTAAAGAAGAATATAAATATTACGAATTTAGAAAACCAATAAAAATTCCAGTGCTTATTGTTTTTTTTATTAGATTTTGTTTTTACGTTCTTAGTTTTACATGAGCATCAATAAAGCGCCATCTATTGAGATTAATTTGAACATTTTTTTTCCTGAGGCTATGTGAAACGTAATCTTGTTTGTATGTGTGTGCAGGCCAACTCACCGCTGTACATCGTGCACATGATGTCCAAGAGCGCGGTGCGGGCGCTGCAGCTGGCCCGCGCCCGCCAGCGACAGCCCGTGTTCGGAGAAACCCTGGCCGCCACCGTAGGCACCGATGGTAAATTTAAAAATAAAAGTATAGATATAATAAGAAAAAAATATTACCAAAAATAAGTATTACATTTCCATAAAGAGGTAGGTATGTGTTACATTTTAGTTTTTGAGCATAACATTTTGTATGGAGTATGTTGAAAATAATGTTTCCTATGACCTCCACATAGGTCAAGCCTGTCTCGAAATAATAATAAAGTTAAATATTAAAGTTACACAATTATGAAGCTTCTGACTCCCAAAATATATAAAAAACTGTATGTCAGGAGTCAGTTCCTTCTCCCATTTTGTATCATTAGTTAATATGCCAAAGAATATGGTTCTAGAGTATGTAGACCTGATTTTTTTTTATGGGATAGGGCAGCAAGCGAGCAGACGGATCACCCGATGGTAAGCGATAACCGCGGCCCATGGACACCCGCAACACCAGAGGAGTCACGAGTGCGTTGCCCGCCTTTTAAAAGGGTTTGGGCCTCCGGCAACCTTATTCACTCGGTGAAACACAAAGCAAGCGTTGTTTCACGCCGGTTTTCTGTGAGGCCGTGGTATCACTCCGGTCGAGCCGGCCCATTCGTGCCGAAGCATATCTCTCCCACGTCACAGGTGTGATATTTCATAGTTTTTTTGCAGGGTCTCACTACAGGAACTCGTGTTTCCGTCACGCGGCGGCGCACGTACTGTCTCCGCCACTGCGTCCTGACCCCTCCACTCCTCAGGCCATGTGCGAAGCCCTGGCTGAGTAAGTAGCTTTACAATAACAAATACCTTACAACATAGACTTGTCCACTTCCAGTAGCGTAGGGTACGGGGTCCAAAGATGGCATTGGTCCTGCGCGGTGCATATGTGAAAATATTTATTGATAAATAATTAAAATAACTAAAAAACCCGACTGCATAAAAACACTTAAAAAAAACTCCTCCTCCTCCTTCCGCAGTCGGGTAAAAAATAAAAAAAATATTTGCCAATAGTAGTCTCGAAAGTCGGTATACAGAAAGGCACCGACTTACGAAACTTCGCACATAACATTGTTTCTTTAGTTATAACACCGTTTTACTTTTTAAGTTATTTTATATAATACTAGGTACTATTAATTTGCAATAAGCTCACCCCATATTACATGGGAGCTGAAACCTATGTAGATACGTTTTATTTCTTCTTCTTCTTCTCTACTTCTTCTTCGGACTTAAAAACTGGTGAACTTCTTATCTCAATTAATTAAACGGATCCTGAGATACAGCTTGACCTCTCTGATGTATAGAGGCCCATACAAAGAAGAGATAATCACTGTTGGTTTTTATTAAATTATTGTTGGAATCCATTTCTAATCCTACTATAGCTTCAGGCGAGCGAAGCCGCGGGCAAAGGCTAGTTATAACTATATAACTATTGTTAACTGCCTCGTTAGTCTAGTGGTCCCAAGTGCGACTGCTACGCTAGAGGTCCTGGGTTCGTTTCCCAGGTCGAGCAGTGTTATAGGGTTTTTGTATGACATTCCCAGTAGTAGCTCGGAGTTTGGAATTTGTGCCCGGTTAATGGCAATAGGTTCGCCGCCTATTACATGGGACCTAAACATACCGGCGAACTATGGGTGTACCTAGTACAGCCATCAGTTGTGGCTATAACTGGTATAACTAATTTCTTAAAAAAAATATGCTAAATGGCGTTAGGGTTTATTATAATTATGACTCTACTAGCCTATGGCCGCGGCTTCGCTCACTTGAAGCTCAAAAACCAACAGTGATGATCTCTTCTTTGTATGGGTCTCTATACATTAGAGAGGTCAAGCTGTATCTAAGGTTTCGTTTAATTATTTGAGATAAGAAGTATACCAGTTTTTAATTTGGAGCACATACTTTCTAACAGTGATAACAAAATTAAAATCTATTCAGTAGTTTTTGCGCCAACCCGTAGCAAACAGACAAGAATTTTAAGAAACACATTTTTGGGTTCGGAGACGTACAAATACCATAACCCACTTGTTTTTTTTAAATATCTTCAATGTACAGACACAGCTTTTTTACAATTTTATAATAGTAGAGAAGATATTCTAATTGACGTGTTTGATTCTTGACTAAACAGATTGACTAAACAGATATACGAGAGTCAAGTGAATGGGAATGTAGGAAGGGGAAGGCCTAGGCGAACGTTCCGAAATCAGATTGAGGACGTTTTGAAAAATGGCTTGGTCAAGAGTACCCTAAACCGACGTTCATGTATGAAAAGATTGATGAGTGTGGATGAAGCTAAAGAGGTATGTCAGAATCGTAGCAAGTGGAAGTCTGTGGTCTCTGCCTACCCCTACGGGAAAGAGGCGTGACTTTGTGTATGTATGTATGTGTTTGATTCTTGCTCTCATTGAGTTACAAGTTTTACATTAAGTTTATCTTAATGGTTATCTTCTCCAGTGACCACTTGCAGCTGATCGGTAGTGATAACTGCACATTCCACGAGACTGACAAGGAGTTGGGCAAGGACAACTTCTCCAAGATCCCCAATGGAGTCAACGGCGTTGAAGACCGCATGGCCATATTGTGGCACAAGGCCGTCAATAGTGGTACGTAAAATCCTTAAAAATAGTAACTAAACAATTAAAAAATGCAGTATAATCTTCTTATCGTGTCAATAAGTATATAATAAATGACTCATGCATTACACCAGTGGTCCCAAGTGTGACTGCTACGCTAATAGTCCTGGGTTCGATTCCCGATTTTTTAAATAATATCAACAAAATATAGTACAGGACTGCCTCAAAAGCCAAGTGGTCCGGACCGCGACTGCTACGCTAGAGGTCCTGGGTTCGATTCCCAGGTCGAGCAAAGTGTTATTGGGTTTTTCTATGAAATTCCCAGCAGCTCGGAGTTAGGAATTTGTGCCCGGTTAATGGCAATAGGCTCGCCCCCTATTACATGGGCCCTAAACATACCGGCGAACTGTGGGTGTACATTAGTACGCCTCTGCCTAACCCTTCGGGGAATACAGGCCTGATGGTATGTTATGTTATAGTACAGGAAGATTTAGAAATGAATATCTTGACAAGTATTTTATTAATTGTTTTTTTTTTAAATGTTTTTTTAAATCCATATATCAGTGACTTCTCTCAATTCCCCAGGCATCATGGATCCGTGCCGCTTTGTGGCCGTAACGAGTTCAAACGCGGCCAAGATCTTCAACATCTGGCCGCAGAAAGGCCGCGTGGCCGTGAACTGCGACGCCGACATTGTGATCTGGGATCCTAAACACGAGAGGACTATTTCAGCCGCTACACATAACCAGGCCATTAACTTTAATATCTTTGAGGTAAGTTAATATTTTTTTGTACAATTTACTATCAAATTCTATATTTTTTGACGCAACTCTGGTAAATGTTACTCGATGACATTTATTTAGTTTTACGTTTTGAAAAGAATATCGATATATCCATATTTTCACTCGATACTGATCAAAAATATCGATGGTAAGCCATACAAGACAGGAATCAATACTTGGAAGCATGTACTTATCATTACTGTTTGGTATTCAATAACGTATATTCTATCTATCTACGATAAGTATCGATATATTTTACGCCCAACCCTAGTATCCCCTTCACAATATATTTATAGATTGTCAACAAAGCGTATGAGAGTGTACCTAAACTATGCCATGCAATTTATTTTAAATGTTTTTTTCGGCAATCGAGCAGACGAACCATCTGATGGCAAGTAGTCATCGCTGCCCATGCACACTAAAAGAGTTACTGATGCATTTAGAGGATATGGACGGCAAACTTCCAGAGCCTCAGCAACCGAGGGGGAACTGGTTCTCTCACGCAAAGTTGAAACTAACTAAGGTGCTTTACGACATATTTCAACGCAAGGATAGTCGCCAGATATTTATATTTAGAGCCCAAGAGGTCTTACCATCGAGCAAGTCAAATTTTATCTCGCTTCTAAGGATAGCTTATCTGAACAGCAATGAGGTATTGTATTGACGGATTACAGTATTGTAATCCGTCCCCATACGAGGGAACACATCAATCAGTATCTTATTACACACAGTACACTTCTATCTATCCTTTTGGGGCAAATAGGCGTGATGCTATGTGTTCAAGACAGCACCATCTATCTCTTCCAGCCGTAACGTGGTGCATCGGTGCACTTACTAACGCCATCTATTGTTTTGTATACGGTACCTCCGCGTTTTTGCGTCTACTTGCACAGTTAAATTTTTCTGTCTTACTCGCTTGTCTCTATCTATGTAATATTCGACACGATTAGCGGCCGCGTTGCCTGTGAACCAAAAATTTTAATTACCTCGTTTAATGTTTTTTAATCAGAGAACAAAACTACTAACTAATTGAAAACTAATTTCAAATCTGTTTTTGAATTCCAGGGTCAGAATGTGGTAGGCAGTCCACAGTATGTGATTGTTAACGGCCGTGTTTGCCTCGACGACGGACAACTACGGGTTGTTGAAGGTAACATATTTTTATTTACAAGAATTATAAATAATAATAACTGCCTCATTAGCCAAGTGGTCCTGTGCGCGACTGCTACGCTAGAGGTCCTGGGTTCGATTCCCAGGTCGAGCAAAGTGTTATTGCGTTAAGGGCAATAGGCTCGCCCCCTATTACATGGGACCTAAACATGCCGGCGAACTGTGGGTGTACATTAGTCTCTGCCTAACCCTTCGGGGAATAGAGACGTGATGGTATGTTATGTTATGTTATATTATCAACAGGTTTCGGCAAATTCCTGAAGACCCCTGTGGACTCGCCGCTGGCTTACGGCGAGGCTCGAGAGCAAGTGGCGGCCCCCCACCGGCCGGAGTTCCTCGACACCCCTGCTCACGCCACCAACGGCAACCAATCCCCTGGTAAGGCTTCAGAAGATACATACACCCACGGCAGGTCGCCTACAACGTGGGTGCTAACATGCACGCAATATGCTAGCAAGCATGCATGCACGCGTACATAATGTTAGCATATATTGTAGGCTTGATCAATAGAATACAGATGGCATCAAAGTTCAAAAAAGTTACAGTGTATCACGGCGTCATTATGTCAACTTCTAGTAAATGCTGATTAAATTACTCGGCAGTAGATTCTATACGAATATTTTACATCGAAGTAAAACTACTTTATACGGTTTTTATTGATATTATTTAATTCCCGACGTATTCTTCTCTTCTTCTTTTCTTCTCTTCTCTTCTCTTCTTCTTCTCTACTATTATAAAATTGTAAAAAAGCTGTTTTGTTACGGGTTGGAGCAAAAACTACAAAATAGATTTTAATTTTGTTATCACTATTAGAAAGTATATGCTCCAACTTAAAAACTGGTGGACTTCTTATAACAATTAATTAATCGGATCCTGAGAAACAGCTTGACCTCTCTGATGTATAGAGGCCGATACAAAGAAGAGATCATCACTGTTGGTTTTTTAAATTACTTTTGAAATCCATTCCTAATCCTACTATAGCTTAGGTGAGCGAAGCCGCGGGCAAAGGCTAGTATTTAATTAAATTACTAACAGCTACGTTCTATTTTTGTTAATTATTAGTTATCCGATTCACGCAGAATGATCTCACCGTGTCCTTTGGTCAATTAGTGTACCCGTGACCATGGATGCTGTAAAGGATCCGAAACGTCGGGAATTAAATAACATCTATACTTACAACGCGATAAAATCCGTAAAAAGTAGTATTATTTCGAATTCATCTATATATATTAAAATTTTGCGTTTCTAATTTCAAAGAACAAAGATTTTCGTAGACCGTCCCCCCCATTTCACCCCCTTACAATCGAAATTTCAAGAATCCCTTTCTTAGCGAATGCCTGAGTTATAAAATGTTTAAAATGTGCGTTCATAGATCAGTCAGACTCAGGACAAACGATTTTATATGTATAGATTTAGACTGATTTAGATAAATACTTTTTTTTTTAATCACATTTTCATAGAAAATAAAAATGCTATTCTTTGATATCGTCTGTACAAACATTCAGTCGCAAACGCACGCTAGCTCGCGCTTTACTATACAATCACCGCGCTAAGCTAGGCTATGGTTATGTGTAAGAGGCGTTGAGGCCGGGCAGCTAATGGAGAATAATACTGAAAAATTCCTGACACCGTACCTCAAAGTGTTATTGCGATCATTTTGCCATTAAACGAGTCGGATACTGTATATTCTTAGCTGTGGCGAATATCACGAATCCCATGGAAGCCAAGCCAAGAAAAATTTAATGGTTTAAAGAGAAATTTTTAATGGGTACGAGAAGTTCATGGATTATCTGCCAACTGGGGAGAAAAAGGGATGAAAATTTACAGAAAAAAGGCATGCCACTCTACAAATTAAAAAAGATTCATCCTTTTCAACCTACAAATAATCGCGGTAACATTTTGTAGTACGACATGTGGAATGATTATAAAAGAAAATCTTTTACTATTATATTAACCCAGGCCGAGTTACCTATCTGTCTTATCCTCATCAAACTTTAGGGCAAATAAATAAATTCTATTCAATAATTAACATGCAATCTAAAGTTTATTTCTGGTACGTAAATAACGTTAAAAACATATTGCAATCTAGTCTTAAAAAGAGCCCTGTAGCTCTGGCTGCGTCTTGGAAGAAACACGCTCATTTTTTGTTGCTCTGGTACAGACATAGGAATTCATGCTGTTCTGGGGAGAGGGAAGGGGTTCAACCCCCAAATATCATAAATGTCGAGTCTTCTAAATTACCAATCAACGTAATGACGTAAAGTATCAGAATTACTAATTGTAGTAATACGATCAACAATTAATGACCAATAGGCGTATGTAAGCCTTTTGTGAGAGGAAGGAGTTAATCACTGCCGTCCCAGAGTTCTATGGTGGGCATCCGACTATGTGATTGATCTCCTGACTCTATATAGAGCCTGGCAATATATTGAGCAAAGAAGAAAAAGATGGCCAAAACAATGATGTTTGACAGTGCATACTTCGCTACCCTAGTCGTCCCTATCGTTCATTGATCAAATCATTCATAACACATACATACAATTACAACGTTGCGGACTGAAAAATGATATGGTGACATGTATTGAAAAGAATATGCTGAGATGGTTTGGATATGTTGAGAGAATTAATGAAAGACGATTAACGAGAGGAATTTATAAGGTGGATATGAGCCGCATCGTCAGAAGAGGTCGTCCTACAAAGGACATACGCTGAGCTTATGGCGAGGTCCTTCAAAAATCTCGGTGAATAGTACTCGCAACCGCCAAATATGTATGAGAAGATGTATGAATGTGGCAGAAGCAAAAGAAGTATCCACGAACCAGCAAGTGGCGGTCTATAGCTTTTGCCTGCCCCTGAGGGAGAAAGACATGAGTTTATCTATGTATGTATTTGTAAACACTAATAATAATATGGCAATATACTCAGTGTAAGATATAAAAGCTAGCTTGTCGCTATTTATAAGCTACAATTTGGAATCAGAGCTACAAGCTTATTGCCAGTATTCGGCACGATTCCACTCCTATAACTGAGTATTTCTCTTACAGAAAAAGTCATGATATCTTGCTGCCCGACCTGGGAACCAACAAGACCAACAGGTCGGCTGCCGTACATATGTGTACTCGTTATTTCCAATTATTTAAACAAGTGAATATATATTTTTAAGGTCTTAAATTAAAACCTACTTTAAAAATAATTTGTGTTAGCATTCTATTAACTGTGGGGTTAGTAAAATTATGGATATTATTAAGCTTTTTGATATAGGTACTTGAATATATATCACTCTTTTTCTCACCGTTATTATTCTAATTAATTTTTCTTTCATATGGTGTCCATCAACAATACTATACTATAATTTAACCAGCAACTCGCCCCGGCTGCGCAAGGGTGCTAATACTGTGCATATATTATATATGTAATCCTGGTAGAAATTATATAAATAAATAGCTTCTGCCCGCGACTTCAGTATTGGTTCCGACCTGGAAAAGTAGCCTATGTGTTATCCCAGACTATAATCTATCTCTGTGTCTATATTTTATCCAGATCCGTTCAGCCGTTTTGCCGTGAAAGAGTAACAAACATCCATACAAACTTTCACGTTTATAATATTAGTAGGGTAGTAAAACCAAGGGAAAAAAAGACAGACAGACGTGGTTTAATGTAGTAATAAAAAAATATTTACGATACATTTGTTTACATTATTGGAATAAAGAGAAAATGTGTAGGTACTTACTTCCTAGACGATCTAGACAAAACTACCGTCAAGTTAATAGTGCACGTTCTATTCCAGACCTAGGTATTATGAACAAGAGCGTGGAGAGCCTGTCCGTGTCCGGCTGCAGCACGCCCACCGGACGGAAGATGCGCGAGCCCGGACAACGGAACCTGCAGACTTCAACTTTCTCTATCAGCAGTAAGTTGATTCGATCAATTTTTTTCGGTCTTACCGTGGGAGAGACTTGCTTCTGCTCGACCGGATTGATACCACGGCCTCATGTAAAACCGGCGTGAAATGTAAAAGCGCTTACGTTGTGTTTCGCCGAGTGAGTGAGGATAATGGAGCGTCAAACCTAGTGTTGCGGGTGTCCATGAGCGGCGGTAATCGCTTACTATCAGGTGATCCGTCTAATCGTTTGCCCCCCTATCCCATAAAAAAAAACCTCAAGAATCGTCATGTCATCGTCAATATGCTAATAAAATAATTAACTTGTAAAGAAACAAGTCTCGCAACTCAGTTCTTCTATCGTAAAAAGTTGTGGGATCCATGTAATACCAAGTCGGTCAATTTATTCAGTACCTACTTAAGGATCCTTCTGTCTTAAGTTATTACGTAATTAGCTAACCTAACAACTTCTAGTGACCATATCAATATTTTTATCAATTATCAAATAGTCAATCTTTTTATTGATGCCAAACTGTGGTGTGCCAAACACATTTCACAAAAAGCTACAGAGAAATGTTCTTAAGTAATATACTTAATCTAAATAATTCTTATTTACAGAAGAGGTTGAAGGCCTGGACACGAAGACTTCAGTCCGCGTGAGGAACCCCCCCGGCGGCAAGTCCTCGGGCCTGTGGTAAATCGATTCTCAGTACCGGTAACACTTGACATACCAATACCGGTACCGGAAAGCTTGCGCCATTGACACGATACTGATACTTGTGAACAGTTGTGATACTTTATTTGTCATTGGTATGAATGTTTAGGTAGCTTTTAAGTTATTAATATATGGCATTCTGCTTCTAGAAAATTTCTCTTATCACACAGAAAAGGAATCAGTATCGATATGGGAGATTTTTGCAATTTTATATTGATTTAATAACAACAATGTTTTGCAAATATCTCATACACCTAATTTCAACGTATTGGTTGAAATTAGGTATTATTTTTTTATTTGTTAAATAATACCTAAGATTAGGTATGTATTAATAAAACTCTTCACAAGTAAGAGTGTCTGCAAAGTCTTGAGGGCAACTAAGGTTTAGTTTTAGCTTCTCGTTCTTAATCCAAAGCTTAAGCATTAGTTACGTTAGACTGTTAATTAGGACATGACATAATAACAGTTATAATTATGTTATTTATTCAGTTAAGTAGACTGAGTTGAACCAGGCGTATTGTTTAGGAATCATAACTTGTTTAGACAATATCGTTAATATTAAACTTATTGATGATTATGCTTGTATTAGAATATCAATTGATAATTTGTTTTCCTGAATATATCAATATAACTCAACTCAATTGAAGTTGCGGTTTCAGATTACATTTCATTTCGATAGACATATCCAAGCGTATGTGTCTGCTCTGAATCTGATTTTTTTAAAATGGAGTTGCAAAATGTCCCCCCTCCTCCCGTAAACACAATAAGTTGGGTTCGAGAATAATACAGACTGAAACTGGATTGTGGCTGGCCCCCCATATTTACCGACCGGAACAAAGGCCCCCTTCCGCCCCCTTAGATCCGGGCCTCATAATGTCTAGATAAGCCACTTAGCAGATTGATATATTTCGGCTCACAGCCCAGGGTGGAACTGACGCTCATTTTGGTGTGTATATGTTAATAATTTTGCATGGAGATTATAACTTAATTCAGGTTAAGGGGTCAAGGTGGATTGTTGCAAATATGTTTCTGTCTATAAAGACAATATTAGCTGAAACCGCAGGGACAGTTGAAGAAAAATATTGTAAAAAAATAGGGTTGTGTTTTGTGAGAAAAGAGTTACCTAACGTGAAGATTTTAATGTTTGTATTTTCTTAAAAAAACAAAGCACACCACGTTTGAATATTTTAAAGGACTTAATTAGTAATCTATTAAAATTTGTAGAAGTTCATTATAAATTTGAAATAGGTATAATTTTATTGTTTATTCAGGTAAATAATTAGCTCGTATTAATAATTTAAATTTTGAATGTTGACTGGTTATAATTATAATATTATTACTTATCGTTTTAGATTCACATTTTAGAATTGTTTCTATAATACATCATCGAATAGACATTTTTTATGACTTCCAAATTGCTAAAATGGGCCAAAAATATTGTTTTTAACAAAATGCATTTATAATTTAATTATTTCATTTGCATTACAATTTCCTATAACAGTATTGAATTAACATTCAATACGAATTTCATATTGACTAAAATAAATCATTGATTGATTAAAATAAACATTTCGTATTAGCATTTTTCATAACATACACCGCATCCATAATTAATTATAAGTACTCGTTAGCACTAAGACTTTACAGATTTCAAAATTGTCTAGTATGATTACTGTCGTTTAAGTATGTGAAGCGAATGATCGAGTCGCGATGCTGTATGTTATGCTTATGTGATGTCTAACTGTGTATCATAAGTTAGAAATAGGGTTTTATTGATTTTTTAAACACTTTTGTAATGATCCTATCACCTTTGTACTGTCAACTAGCTTTTATACGGTTTTGAGGTCGAAAATGTATTTCCAGTTATCAAGAGCTTTTTTTTAACTCTTGGTAAGTTCACGCTTCACCGCCAGTTCGCTCTGCGATCTACGATGGAGCGCGCTTGCCTACAAGAAACGGATTCACTCGGGATTTCCACTCCATTCCACATTTCCAATTTCCTACTATATGTAGGTAGAGAAGGTATACAAGCTACTGTAGCTATCAAGCAGAAGGAACTGACAAAAAATGTACGGGAATCGCCTGCAATTACTTGGGTATATTAACCAAACAGAAAGAAATACTGGATATTTTCATGTCGTAACTCTTTTTGCTTTTTTCCGTTGCATTGACGTAGCTTTGGCTCGTGCTAAAGACCTGTCCGGGCCCGAATCTACTATTTCAATTGTATCAGTATGGTCGAGCAATGGTTCTAAATGACATAACCGACAGATTTAACATACCATCACGCCTGTATTCCCCGAAGGGTTAGGCAGAGGCGTACTAATGTACACACACAGTTCGCCGGTATGTTTAGGTCCCATGTAATAGGGGAAGAGCCTATTGCCATTAACCGGGCACAACTCCGAGCTGCTACTGGGAATTTCATAGAAAAACCCAATAACACTTTGCTCGACCTGGGAATCGAACCCAGGACCTCTAGCGTAGCAGTCGCACATGGGACCACTAGACTAACGAGGCAGTAACTGACAGATTTTGAAGACAAAAACCAACAACGCTGAAGTAATTGAATTATGTACGATTTTCACACAATAAAATTTTAGAGTTAGGGCCAGGTTTCCCGCCTACCACAGAGGGGTTAGTCATCTGAAAAGATTCCAGGCTAGAGGCAAAAAACAGCCTCATTAGTCTAGTGTTCCCAAGCACGACAGCTACCTACGCTAGATGTCCTGGGTTCGATTCCCGGGTCGAGCAGTGTTATTGAGTTTTTCTATGAAATTCTTAGTAGTCTCGCCCCTTACTACTCTTACACGGGTCCTAAACATACCGGCGAACTGTTGGTGTACAGTAGTATTCCTCTGCCCTACCCTTCGGGGAATACAGGCGTGATGATATGTTATGTTATGCTGAGGAGAATAGATTACTATTTTCATCTATGTGTATGCATAGATTGAAATATATGACTTTATAATAATTATTCTTATTTTATAATTCAATTAACTGTTCGTATTTAGGATTCACAAAATTTGCATGTAGTTAGTTCTCTCCTACTGGCTTGGAGGATGCAGGTGCGTGTTGAGTTCCAGTTTCGATTCCCAGATCGAGCAAAATGCTTATTGAGTTTTTTCTATGAAATTCTCAACAGCAGCTCGGAATCGGGATTTGATACCAAACTGATGATATACTCCGTTGTCCCTGCCTACCCTTTTGGAGATGTTGGCGTGATAGCATGTCATAGATACATTTTCGACTTCATAACTTCTAGCTTCATAAAAAACCGAGTTGGAATTGGTCAGTATCGGGGCCAAAATACAAGTATCTTAAGATCGCAGTACAAAAAATCTTAAATTAATCCATTCGTGTCTCCTTATAGAACTAGTCTTGCAACGTGCGTCACAATTTTTATAGCGTTTTACATAATTACTAAATGTATATTCTCTATTATGCATTGTCACGAATAAACAATGTAATCTCATTTGTTTTGTTTTTATTTATAACTGTACCTACCCAATTTTAGGGCCTTATTACGATGCTCCTTTAGGCCGGCTCGACCGGAATGATACCACTGCCTCACAGAAAAGCGGCGTGAAACAACGCTCACGTTTCGCCGAGTAAGTGAGGATACCGGAGGCCCAAACCCTTTTAAAAGGCGGGCAACGCACTTGCGACACCTCTGGTGTTGCGGGTGTCCATAAGCGGCGGTAATCACTTACCATCAGGTGATCTGTCTGCTCGCTTGATAAATTTTATCAAAAGACATAGAACAAAAGTTGTCATAATATGTATTTGTAATATAGTCCTGGGAGTTTATAATTGTTTAACAAATAATCCTGTACACAGCGCAATACTGTAGTTCATAATAACTAAATAAAACACCACAAATACAATTTTCGAGTTGTTTATTATAATAATATTCGTTCAACTGAACACAAGACATGGGACCAGACCTAATAACTGAGTTTACTAATTTGTCAATTTCTCTCTACAGAAAAAAAAAATAACTGGCCCAACATAAGAGCCATCTGTCTTTACCCTCTTAACAATAAAAAACAACCTATAAAATCTATCAACATAAAAGACAAGGGAAGGTATTCATTAACTCAATACCTGCAATTGCATACATCAGTTTGGCACAGACGATATCGTCATCCCTGGCAATCCATAGTTCTAGATGGTTTTGGCACGGTATAAAAATCAATATTAAAATAAAAGTATTCCTCATTTCGAAAAAAAAATCAAATCCATCATTTCTCTATAAAACTCAAAAATAGACCTTATTAATTAATTTTAAGAAAATCTAATTTAATATTTAGAAAACTATATAGTACCCATTTTTTATTTATTATTGCACAAATTCGGATTTCATGCAAAATCATACGAATGATCAATATAATTATTTCAACGTTCATAATTAGGTCATTTTGTAAACAAACTGATGTTGATAGTATAAAATTGTCAGTTAGTAAAGTTGCATTTCTTTTGTCTATTAAATAATATCCGATTTAGGTAAATTCAATTTTCAATCACCATGAGCGTAATTTACAATCAATGTAGGGTTGGTATTTCAAGTAACAACGTTAAAATTCTTAATAATAACAATAAAAAGTAATTAACAAAAATCATTTGTTGGACAAAACAAACCATCCGAGAACATTCCGAGGGCACTAATCGCTTCTTTTTAATATAATAATATAAATGCAATATTTTTTTATACCAAAATGTCCTATATATTTGTGAATTACAAATTTATTTACACATTTGACTCCTATCGGGGCTGCCAATTATAAAATATCTTGTGTCTTCGTATGTACCAAACATTTTCAGTTTCGAGTCAGTATTTAACTAATATTTTTCTTTTAAACTTCTTTTTTTATATAATAATAATGTATACATATGTAAGTAGCATAGTACACTTATATACTAATATGACACAGTTAGATTACAGCTATATTTTTACATCATGTATGTACTTACTTACACATATACAGTGTTGGTGGTGTCCCGACATGCCATTCTAACATACAATAGTGAGCCATCTTGCGAACATTATTGGAACTATTATCATGCATATTTATGCGATCATAAAATAGATGGCGTGCTTTAAAAACATCAAAACGCAATAGTGGAATTTGTTTAAAAAAATAAAATCATAAAAGAAAATTACATCAATATATGCAACATGCAATCTTTACTATTGTAAAGACAAATCATTCCATAATATAAAAATAAAATTAGTAAAAATTTTACTAACAGACACATTTAGCTTATGTTACAACCGATGACGTGTCTTTTCGATTCCACTATATGCAATATACTTTTGCGTGCTTGTAGAAAGGGCACTCGGCACAACACCTTACAATAAACTTCACTCATACAACGTGTCTAGTCTAATCTACGACAGTCTAACAAGTTCCGTACAACGGAAAATCATTTTTCCCTCCGTTCGCCTTAACAATAACTTTATACACGCATATCGCGAAGGGAAAACATTTTAATAACTAAATTCAAATTCTATAACGCTACATGGAACCTTTATCTGGTGCAGGCCGTAATAGGAAAATTTTAAGAACACCAGGCCCTAGTCGCAAGTGACGTAAAAGCATTTTATGGTCTGGTTCATGCAGAAGTATAAACAGCTTTCGGTTTTTATTTTTTGTCAGTAACATTAATGTGTAATGTTTTTTTTCTGTGAATTTCAAATTCAGTTGATCTCTAGTTAGTTTGCGAGTCTGCGTATGAGCAACTCATGAAGGGCTTTGGTTGTTGAGAAAACAGACAGACGTAGTGTGAATTTATATGTCAAACAAAATAAATAGGTTAATAAATTGTCTGTGAAATTAGAACTAACAAAGAAATACAGTAGTTATGTTTTAGTATTCGTGAGAAAGAATGAAATTTTGCTTTCGAATTCGAAACCCACGCGAGAAGCCGTACGCAATCATAAGATTACTAAAAAATATTAATGTATGTAATCTTTGTATTAATAAACACTGTCTAACAGATTTATCAAGTAAGGTGAGGTTTTACCATACTTTAGAATGCATTTTTTAATACAAAGTGTAAGTATTCAAATATCTGGTTTGACGTCATAGCGTAACGTATGCTGATTATGTTTCTGCATTTTTCGTTTTTTATAATTATGAATAAAGGTCCGATCGTTATTTCACTAAGCATTTCGTCACTAATTATAGTATTTCGGCGAATGCTTAGACGTCAAGCAAGAGAGGCCTGTTATAAACAAAAAAGACCGTGTCAAGAGAGCAATAGAGGTGAAAATTGTTCGTCACAATATCATAAAATTGAACTGTTAAAATCATCATGCGTTTTTTTTTCGATATATCAAATACAATTTATCAATTTGATTTCAGATAAGCAGTAAATTTATAAACTTGCAAATTCAAGACTTCATAATTGAATTTCAGTGGTATTAATATAAAAACTGTTTAAAATATCGCTGACTAATCAAGATACAGGTGATAAAAGGTCCCACACTTTTATATACCCAAATATAACCCTAGATTAGGAACAATTAAATGTCCTTAGGTGTTTAAACAGACTATAGATAGAATTAAATAGCTTCTGGTTCCAGAAAGTATTAAATTAATTGTGTATCGATTAATAAATTAATGACTGAATTGTTTTGACTGGAGGAATACTTCGATATGCATTTAATTTCTTACTTTCGATCAGTTACGTAGATTAGGGTAAGAATTATAAAGCTAGGTCTCCACATTTGTAGATGGTGCGAGAAGAATGTTTCAAACTTTCCCTTAGTGGAGACCCGGTTTTAGAAAATATGAAAAAGTAACAAACTTAGCTATTAAAAAGTGAAGAGAAGGTGTTGAAAAAGGAATAATTCATTATGAAACATGGCACATAAAAATGTGACTAGTAATTACTGAAAGGTGTTTATATTTGGGCACTAAAAGTGAGGGCTTGTTATAAAAATGCACTATAAATGACTCGATTCGGGCTCACAATTTTGAGATCACTTCGACTGAAGAATGGACTACTTAAAGTATCGTTACTGTAGAATTAGGCTGGAAATGATGTAGCCACTCTCTAGTTGAACGACTTAAGTCCCAAGAACACCGGGCACTTGGTGTAGTCTATATAATTAGTTAAACATTAGGCCCTTTTACTTTATTACATGAAAAAACTGGATTTTTAGGTTTAAATACTCTTAGTTCGCTATACAATTAGCGAATTAAATGGTTCACGAAAGTGCCGGTGTCCCTAAGAGCCAACACTCGTCAAAAAGCCGAACAGAGGTAGGTTAGTCACTACGGTTTCTTCGAAACATCATTGTTGAGAACAGCAGTAACAATCGGTACTTAGCGTAATGTTTGAATTATATCACAACCGACACGACTCGTTTCTCGACGCGGCCGCTAGATGGCGCCGGCGAAAGTCACTCACTGTCTGACAGATGTCGCCACACGTCTCATGTAAACTACACGCTCTAGAATTCGCCGGGTCAAACGTTCAAAGAGCAACCGGCGAACAAGGGAACGAATAGTTTGCAGCACAGTCAGTATCGCGATGTAGCTCTGTAAATATTGTAGCTCGGTACCGTGGAACGTCCATCGAGTTATAATGTTGTCAGAGCAGATCGCGTGGGGGGTGTGGGGGGCGTGGGGGGCGCGCGGGGCGGGAGTCGTGCGGCGTCACTACGAGACGGAGATGACCTCGTGCGGGGGGCGCGCGGCGGCGCGGGGCCACGACTGCGACGTGAGCTGCCCCACGGACAGCGGGTTGTTGGCGTCGCGCGGGTTGGTGCCCACGGGGTGGCGCGAGGGGGCCGGCGCGGGCGCGGCCGCGGGCGGCTCGGACGCGGGCGACGCCAGCGACGACAGCGCGCTCAGCCCGCCCGGGCTGGACGCGGACGTCAGCGGCGTGGCCGCGTCGCCCGAGCTGGACGCGTCCGACATCTCCTCCAGCTTCACGTCCTCCTCAGAGCAGGGCGACTGCGGCGTCGCCATCGGCAGCGGCATGCTCCCCGACGCGGCCGCCAGGGCTTCCATGTAGCGTACGCACTTCTTCTTCCGCCTATAACACGATACAACTTAGTCAATGTTGGATAAAAAATCAGACAAGTTGTAGAACCGTTTCGTATCTGTTATTGCAAATTAAAGAAAATATTTATACCATCGTTTCTCAACCTTTTTAGTGTCGCGTCCCATTAGGCTGATCGTTTCGCTGAGCCCGCCAAATTCAAATTACAATTGGTTTTTTGCAATTTGTAGGTCTATAACACATTCTAGATTCCTAGCTGTAGTAATTGCGCTATTAGCTATACAATATTCACAACTGCAGCTGATCTAGATCTAGAAAGTGTTCTAGACCTACAAATTGCGAAAAACCAATTGAAATTGGAATTTGGCGGGCTCAGCAAAACGATCAGCCTTACATAGAAAAAAAAGTTAAGGAAAATATAATAAAAAATATAATATAAAATATTGCAGTGTAAAATTTTTGTCAGCACCTTATATTGCATGATTTTTAAATAAGACATAATATATTAGTGTTAAGCTCCAAAAAAATCAAAAATAGTCATATTTCATATGGTGCCAGGTTTTATTTATGAACACGTTGAGGTCGCGTTCAATATAAATTGAGAAACAATACAATCATTTTCAAAAGTTCTCAGAAGTTTCAAGATCCCAAGAAGAAGATACGAAACAGTCCATAACACAGTAAAAACTAATCTATCCTACTTGACAACTAACACATAAATCATAATGTTAACATTAACATGCTGAAAACGTGTTAAATAAAATAAAATCACGCGAAGACACGGAACACTCATGCTGAAAAACAATTGTGTTAAATCATTTCATGTATTAACGAACGTAAATAAGCAAACGTCTACCTACGACAACATATAAAAACGCCATTCCTTACCAAACAATAAACATTCAGGCTTCTTCTTAAAAATATTATTATAAATTATTTAAGTATGCAATCTATCTATAATTGAACAAAAATTTCGAGGTTTCTGGCGACTGGCACCCCAATTAACTCGCACCACAGTCCCAGTTACCGGTTCCATTTAATTTTAATATTTTTCTCCCCGCAACTGTGAAAGCCAAATCTATTGTAAAAGCCAAAACAGTCCAGACAAACAAAAAAAATATGAAAGTAATAATAATTCAAGAAAAAAAACTATTCAAAATTTATTTATTATTAGATAATATTATTGTTCAAAAATATAATTTGTTAATTTTTGTATCAAAGGGTTTTGTTATAAAAGAGAATTTATAGTTTTTTTTCGTTTTTAATTATTATTACTTTGATCATTTTTTTGTTTGTCTAGTCTAGGCTGTTTTGGCTTTCACAATAGATTTTTGTATTAATTAAATAGAAAAATATTAAAATTAAATGGAACCGGAAACTGGTACCGCGGTCCGAGTTAATTGGGGTCCCAGTCAACGGAATCCTCAAAATTTCTAATGTAAGTAATAAATAGAAAAGACATATATTTTTTTTATTTGCTGAGCCAATAAACGCACATCAAACAGCCATCCTTTCAAATTTAAGAAAAATTGCGACAAAAAGAAAAACATCTAAACGAATTCTACGTCACACAGGTCATTCTCGTCTGTCATCACCAACCGTTGAGTGGCCGTCGGCGGGGGCGCGCCGGCACTAAAGGTTTACGTAGGTGGGCTCTTGAGGGTTGACGAGGCTGGAGGCGGCCAGCGACGTCGCCGGCTCCGGCCGGAGCAGGCCCAGCCCGCCAGATACCATCACGCTACTTGACTCGGGGCTGCGCCCAGTAATTATGGAATTGATGACAATGATGGGCAGATAAATACAAAATACATAAAATAAATACACAATATTATTGTCATTAGTAATATAGAAAAGTGTTAATTTAAAAGTGTAAGTATTCAAAATATAGGATAGTTAAAATGTGTTACAATAATTAATGAGATAAACAAATACAGATAAAAAATAAGAAATGTCGAGTCAAGTGGCGTGTGGCGAAAGTAATAAAAAATAATAAAATAAATTAACGTAAAAATGATCAGAAACGAGTCACCAATAGTGCCAGCAGTTCCGGGGTCCACGAGAAGCGGCAATCATGAGTGGAAAAAACATTTGTATAAGTAAACATGAAGTTTGACAACAATACAACAACCAAGCGAGCCAATTCAGAAAATGTGTCCAGATTTTTTTGAAAGCTTTCGACCAATGATTGCCCTCTCTCTATCTTGCCTCTCCACTACCCACCTAAATCTACCAAAACCTTCGGCTACTTTCAAAAAAATCTATTCGTTGTGATCTAAATAGTTTTATTTCTTTGTGAAAAGACACATTTTCTGAATTAGCTGCTTCGCCGTATATCCTTAATTTACTATAATTATTGTAATATAAAACATAAAATAAAGAACCACTACATACGTTTTTGTATAGATTTTCTTAAATTAATAAATGCCAAAGTAAAAAGTGACCGGGCTACTCTTGGTGTGCCAAATAAGACAGCCAAGTCTTTCCACATAGAAACAACATATTAACTGCCGGTAATACATATACCGACAATTAATCGAGAGTAAATTTTGCACAAGCGAAAATAAAATAAAAAGTGTAATGTTTTAACCTACCTGCAAGGCTTGCACCATTGGTTCTGTTGGTCGAGACCGTATCTCGCTCGACACTTCTTCAAATTATTTCCTGAAAGTTTCACATAACATGTCTTAGAACACATCCTTCATTTCCACAAAAAAATCACTCAGACATGACATTGAAACTGATCAAAAATATTTGCAAAACAAAAATTACTTTTAAAGCAAATACTCCAAACAAAATATGATGTCGAGTAAATTGTTTGTTTGTTGGTTAAAATTAAAAGGATTGAGCATAATCATTAGATGCGTAAATTATAATATAATTAGTAATTTACCGGAAATCATATTTAAAGCATCTCAAAACATATTAGCTAACACTAAACTACCAAGCGACGCATGCAATCCCCCTACTGTTAGTTACATGCAGGTCGGGATAGGACAAATGAACGGGAACAACGGAAAAAACATTGGTTTTAAAAAAATAACATACTACACGCATAAACTTTGAACAAAATAAATGCTAAAACTACGCTATTGTCGGAAAAAATAACAAATAAACATGACGTCTATAAGCAAATTTAAGCAGAATAGGTTCTCCGGAATCAAAATAAATATTTGTGAATTTATTTGGCCAGTATCATTGCACCGCAGACACAATAAGCCTCAGCAGCTGTGTAAGTGTAGGTGTTCGCCGCGCCCGCTCGGGGCCCGCGCTCCGGGTCACACTATGCCGCTGCACTTATGTACCAAGAGAAGGCTGTCCCGCCTTTCCCGACATCAAACTACTCTCCCTGCAAAGCAATTACTCAAGTATTCAAATATTGACTTGCTTTAACATGCACGCTCCCCTCGCACACAGGAGCAAAACGGAAAGCATAAAACCGGGACAACCTTCGAAGGACTTGCGTGAGGGTATCTCTCATAATATAGCGTTTTAAATCAAATAAATAAATGCGATAAATATTAAATAAACAAAAATACTTGTATATGTCTACAACCTCGTACCCCTTCAACCAAGACAATATTACTATGTCGCTCGGTCCGTACGGAGCGGAGTTCAAAGCAATTGAACTCTCGCAGGAGAGGATCGGGGGAGGGGTTGGCGATACGCGCGGGGAGTGGGGCTACCAACGTCTCCGGGCTTAATCCTTCGTTAATTGACCTCATTTTTTTAATGAGCCGATGCGAGTATCGCATTCAAACGATGGGACGTCGCCGCTCGACATGAGCTCGCATCGTGACCGACTTACGCGCGATATTATGATCGCCAGCATAGCCGATGGCCACGGCTTCATCGGGAGGTGGGAGGGGAGGGGACGGGAGGGACGCTCGTCGACGGAGTGAAAGGCAGTACCTCCATCGGTTGTCTCCTGTTTTCGTTTCCTCTTCTTGCCCCTTTGCGTATTAGCCCTAGACGACCAATCGGGATAGAGTTGCATGTGCAGCTGGCGTTCACGGCGCGCCAGCTCGTAATACTTGGCTTGCTCCTCGCGGCCGAGCGCATGCCACTGTATCGTGAACGCGCCCAATATGGAAACAAAACAGAGAAATGCACTTCGACGGTGGACTCGACCGTACGTCCGCGACCTACGTGCTAGAAAAACAGCCGCTGCGAGCGGCGTAGCTACACACGAAATTTTGTCTCCTACAGAATGAGAATGGCCAATTGTGATGTTCCTCACAGAACCTATTCTGCGGTCGGTTCACGCGTCTCGACTAGACATATAACAAACCAATATAGTTTCCGGTCGGGGGTGTAGGTGTAGGGTGTACAGTTCACGTTCACTGGACGACTACAGTACACAGAACACGTAACACGTAAGTGCGCAGGCGGGCCCGGCCCGGGCCGGCCCGGCGCGGCGGGCTGGCGGGTCGGGCCCGGCCGCTCACGGACGGCCCAGCCGCTTTTCTAGCACAGGCACCACCGGCGCGGGCGCCACACACTACCTCGGACAGAAATGCGCACACGCACGCACACACACACACGGGGACGGGTCGGGTTACGGATGCTGACGTTAGTGTGGGGACAAGCCGGTCAGTTAACACGTGAGGTCACCGGACAACAAGCAAGTCTCCTGTGTTAGTGGGGGTGCGGGATCTCGTCGGGGAGGGTAAGCAGTGTACAAGCGTCCATGTGACAAGAGCCCCGTGACGTCGGCTGCTAGCTCCAATACCTCCCAGCTCAGCGGGACTGCGGTCCTTTTTCCGCTTTTTCTTTTTGGAGCCGTAACCGTAGTTGTCCCTGGCGCTCCATCCCGGGTACAGCTGCATATGGAGCTGTCTCTCTTGTCTCGCTTTCTCATAGTACTTTGCTTGTTCCTCGCGGCTCAACGAATGCCACTGCGTATTATGATACCAGGATATTGGGTTACCAGTCGCCGACATGTGCCACGACTTATTTTTTGTACAAAGATATTGTTACTCTTGTTAGGAATGAGATTGCGTTCCGGGAACTATTGTGACTTAACGGGTTCTCGGTAATGTTGCGGTCAGCTATTTATTATTCAATACATCTATTAGATGGCAGATAGGGCGGCCGCATTGTCTTGTATAATGCAAGCTAAGCTGGACGAGCGGTGACGAACCGTATTCCTAACAAGATTAACAAAAGCTGAATCCAATATGTTGAGAGAAATATTAATATTACATACGGGAACAATCGGAATAATTGCTTACATTCGTTGCCGATATTAAAAAGAGTTTGTTGACATCAATTTAACCTCCGATTAGTTTAACCTTCGTCAATTACGATTACAAGACATGTAAGCAATCTTATGCAATCCCAATGTATTCTACAGTTGAATAGACGTTGGTATATAATGTGCTGGTTAAATACATAATCAATTGATTATTTAAGAATTGATTCACAGTCAATGCAAGAGGCCTAGCTGTTGTTGCTGTTTCCGATGTTTGACTAATGCTTTGTTCAAATTTCACCGGTCAAATTAAATGAATTATTAAACATATCTAAACATACATAGCGCCATAATATTTATATGTATAGCATTAGGAATAACTTTCCATAACTTGGTCATAAAATGTGGCACAGTAAATTCCGTAAAACGGATATTAAACTCCATTCGACAGCATTCTACATTGGGACCGCGGTAACGTCAACATAAACCTATCACAACACACAATAAAAAAATAACAAATTCATTTTGAGAATTTTAACTGTTCTGTAAATCGAGTTTGAAATAATATTGAACATTAAAAATAGACGTAACGTATAATTTGGAATTTAGAATGTCAAGTGTCGAATTATTTAAATATCGAATTGGAAATAACTGTTCTTTTTAAATGAATGTCAAAATTCGAACTCACCCGTCTGCCAAGTATTTGATTGATGGCTGCTGATTCCTTGAGGGTACATTCTGCGACGACTTTTGCCCTCATTTCCTTCATGTAAAGCATGAAGGCGTTTAAGGGTTTCTTTATATGTGGTTTCTTGTTTTGTTCTTTGCTGTTCGCGTTAGCTGAGCTGTCTGACGGCTTATCGCTTGAGGAACTGCTACTGCCCTTCTCTAGCGACCTGGAAAGTACAGAATACTGGTTCAAAAAAAATTCCACTACCAGGTTTCTATATTTTTAAAAGGGTCAATGACTTTATCAAGACTTAAGGGAAATGTCCACTTTAAAATAAAATTACGTGTTACCTCCGTGCGATAAGATTGTTGTCTTGCGTAATCAGATACATAAAAAAATATATTTACGTTACTACCAATGTTCAATGAGATTCTTATTTTAGCGATCCGTTAACGCATATCAGTCCATATAGATACCAGAACGAATCAGGCCAATCACATAAGACATCATATCAAGAACATTTTTGAAGTTCATCAAAGGTATTTACACGATATTTTCATTCATTGTATAATACTATGTAATATGCTAGATAACCAATTGCTAATCGACACATGAGTTCGAAAATTCCAGGCACGTGTCCGAATTTTAAAACAGACCACCTTCCACGGTCGAAAAAGAAACAAAAATTAATTAGCATTTATTTTCCTAACCGTACGTCAACCCATTCAGTAAGCCATAGCCACCAACAGTTGTAGTGGGATCAATATGTTAATAACTAGTTTAGGTGTTAACGACACCCATCCAGACAGACGACAATAAACAGTGCGCGTCCGGTTGGAAATAGACGCGGCGTTTCCGGCGCGGGCGCAGCCGAGCCCTGCGCGAACGTGGACGAATAGCGACGTCATTACGATGGCCGAGGCATACTGATTTTAAATAACACGTTCGCTGAGATAGCGCTGGTAATTGCCTGGTTTGTCTGTGGAGACAAGCGGACAGACTGATTGTGTCTCTAGGTAATTGTGAACTTTGAACATCAGTGCGTCAAGGACAGTATCAAAGCCATTGCTATGGATTAAGTAGTGGATTTTACTGGTGAAGGAATTCGTCAGGTATTGACCTTGTATTGCAGGTGGAAGCGGTACTTTTAGTATTTTTATACATCTTTTTTACCCAACTTAATGTAATGTAAATCAAAAGACTCATGTAATATCAAAAGAGATAACAGGCTTAAAGAAGAATCAAATGGGGACCCTGTAAACCAAGCACCTTTTAGAATAATAAAGCAAATGGGAAGTGATTTTCTATTCAATGGTAAAATATTTGGATTATCCGATAGGGTAAGATAGAAACCAAAGAAGCTACTTGCTTCTGTATAGCTAGATACGTATCTTAATACAGATGCATTTTGAGAAACCTTTCTGCTAAAATGTGGACGGATCGTAATCTCAAACAAGTTCTATAAATCGCAGTTTAAATACAAACAAATTAGTCACGGGTGTCACCAGAAGCGAGTTTTAAGCGGAACACATGACCTTTCTCGTGATCATCCAAAAATAGACAGTAATTTCAAAGATTATAGTCTCTCAAACGGATGAATAAAAAGATACGATAAAAGAACTAACTGTTCTTGTAACTTCAGAGACATCCGACTTAGTTGGAGAGTTGGAGGGAGATTTTGATGATGCATAGCTACAAATGTCTAGACTTGAATCCTTTGCCGATTTCTGACACTTACGAAAATATTGTAGACAGTGAACGAAAATATATAAGCTGATAAGGATGCCTGATGCAAATATCGATAGCGTCACCCGGACGGACTCTTTAGAATTTTTATACTAAGTATTATTTATACCTCGGACATGATGCATTGTATTAAAATATTATAAAACAGTATTGCGTTTAACTTAAAATAGTATTTACAACCAAGCGCCGCGTAGAGCCAACATTTTGTTTGGTTTTGTTTTTTTTTTAATAAATAAGTAGGTATAAAGATAATAAAATAACTAATTTCAGCCCTGCATAGAACCGCAAGACCTAATGGCCGCTACAGACAATGCTGTGCACCAAAACACTGGGCCAGTATTTTTCGATTACATTAAAATAATGAAAACCATAGATTCACATAAACTTACATCTATTTGTTCAAGCATTTCAATATTGTAACGCAGACTGTGATAACCCTTACTCCGTGAAATAAAAAAGAAAAGCAAATCCAGATAAAAAACGACTTCCTGTGTCCGGAATTCTAAAATTATATAAATAGAGTTAATAAAATACATTGTCAGTGACATATGTATAGATGTTGGTTTGTCCGACCAATATAAAAGTTTTATGCACCAAATTAGTCCTGGATATAACCAAACTAAATGGAAATATATGACTTCCTACGGCCGGTTTAAAAATGGAGAAAGATATAAAAAGAGAGAGAAAATCTGGGCACAATGCGCATACGCAACCAAACGAGGTATTCGACGCGCGCGCAGTAATTATGTGTTATGTACAGTCAGCAGGAGTTTTAAGTATTTTTATTTGAGTGATTGATTTTCATAGTTAATTTAATTAGTTTGTGTTTTTTGTGTATTGCGACATCAAATAAGAGATTTGTATTTAAAATACCAATAACTAATGACATTTGGTGAAAGAATAACTAGACCTTGGCCAGGTTTCGAACCTGCATCTTCCAGTCATTAACTGAAGCATTAAAAAATATTGTGTATAATTATGAGGTTGTTTGTTCTTTACTTCATCAGAACAGAAATGCTGAACGAATTTTGATTAAAATTAGCAAAGATTTCCTTTCCGGTCTATTTAAATGGATTCGGGCGGAAGCTACTCTTTTCTAATAACAATTTAAAACTGTTACATTACATGACAAAAACGGAAGTACTTACATAAATTGTGAACATTAAACAAGATTGTATAGTTCGATTGAATACCAAACGGTTAACGAATGAGACAAAGTAATAAAATAACTATTAACTGCTTACATCTCCATGTTAATTACTTTTGGAATTAAAGTGATAAAATTAATAATGTAGACTTAACGACCCGAACTTTTTAAGATAAAATAATCTAAAGAATACAGTTACTAAGAACCTAACTACTAACTAGATTTATATGATCTTATTTTTAAAACACCAAATACCACTTATCTCTTACTATTATAAAATTGTAAAAAAGCTGTGTCTGTACAGTTGAAGATATTTAAAAAAACTAGTGGGTTAAGGGTGTGATTTTTTAAATTCTTGTCTGTTTGTTACGGGTTGGCAAAAAAACTGCTGAATAGATTTTAATTTTGTTATCACTGTTAGAAAGTATGTGGTCCAACTTAAAAACTGGTATACTTCTTATCTCAAATAATTAAATGGAACCTGAGATACAGCATAACCTCTCTAATGTATAGAGAGGTCAAGCTGTATCTACCCAAACAAAGAAGAAATCACTGTTGGTTTTTGAGCTTCAAGTGAGCGAAGTCGCGGGCAGAAGCTAGAATCAAAAAGTGAAACTAAAAACTAATTTTTACGAAAAATAAATTATATCATCGAGAGAATCTGTAATTAATCTATTTTCAGTTTTGTAATTTGAGTTTTATCAGGTATTTCTGTAAAGTAGCAACTTTTTATGGTCCTTTGGTACGAAGTTTATCTTATACAACAATCTCGTTTGTTTTGGTGACCGTACCTTGTGACGTAGCCCGTTAGCCAGGCTGCTCATATATCATCTTAATTAAATTTCTCCGCCACAGACTTATTTACATGATTGTACCTGGACTTACGTGATTTGGTAAGGTGACATTGAAAGCGAGCAGCGAATCTCGATTTAAAAATAACAATCGAGGAATAAAATAAGATAGCAGAACTTGATTTTCGATAAATGTGAATTTTGACTCAATTTATTGAAGGATGAATTTTCAGTAGCAATAACCATTGCTAATATCTTTATTTAACCCAATAGTAGACCTTTTGGGGTAAATAATGATTTTGAATAGAGTTATCAACTCTTGTAACTAGTGTAAGATGCATCAAATCTAGAGGCAAATTTTTATTTACTTTGATAGATTGAGAAATAGATGTTAATCAAATTATTTCTCAAAAAAATAATCAAAGATAGACCGGTACTCTTAATTTTTAATCAACATAAAGAAATCGCTAAACTCGAACAGTGGGACCCCGCCTCTATGTGTAATATGTATGTATTTTGACTGATGTAAATTTGGTATTGAACCTGGTAACTTAACCTTTCTTGTTACCTGATCAGTCAATTCTTTTGACAATTTATTTAAAAGTTGCATATTTTTTACGGTAGCATGATTGAGTGGTACTTTTCATTAAGAATATTGATAAAGAAATTTTACTTTTAATGCTGTATTCAAGGCCCAGAGAAGAAAGTATAAAATAAATTCAAAACTTGCACTGTCTTAATGCTGGGCAGGAATATTCTAGAGGGGCAGGTTACCTTTTTATATAGAGCTCGATTTCAAGTCAGAGTCGAGATCAAAAAGGAAACGAATGAAAAAAATACATGTAATTTTTACACCACTTCTAAGTTATAATTGCATGTATTTTAAATAAATAAAAGGAACCATTTTCCTTACTTCCAAAAAAAAAAACTCGAAATAATCGAGGTTTTTTAGCTTAAACAAATTATTCAAAAATGAAATAAATACATCAGGCCTTTGGACATGTGTCCGTGCCACCCTTAAACGCTTGCTATCTTCAATCTATTGCACAAGGGGGCGGCCAGTTTAGTCGTATAATAGCAGCGATAACATCACGGTATGATACGATCGGAGATTAGCAGAAAGGGTGTGAGCTGTGACAAAAGCGTTGCTTGCGTGCAGCTGAGTGAAACGTTTTGTTATGTTATTGCTACTGTTTTAATTACAATATATGTACATGATTATTAGGAATATATTCGCTGTGGCACGAGTAAAGGGGAATACTTTTGACGATTTAACATTTTTGTTTGAAAAATTGTTAAATTGAGTGAAGATACTATAAAAAACGCCTGACAGGCTTGCCTTCTACTCTACTAGCGACCATGGGTGTACATCAGTGCACTTCTGTCAAACCCTTTGAATATACATAGGTTAAAGAAAAATATATTGCGTCAAATATGAGAAAATCATCAAATTTATTGTATCATATTTTCAAAGTCTAAATTCACTGCTTTACATTTAATACTACCCAAAGAAATACGTCAATATTTCGTCGCAATAAACAATCGTGGCTAACTCCAAAAAAAGTCCAAGCGACCATTTGTATTCACAACCACTCTGGTCATAAACCATAAGGACAAATCGGTGAGAAATGTTATATAAATATCGCAAAACAATTTGCGGTGTTATGCTATGAAACAAACATGATGGTAATCCACGGTATCAACATAAATCGTCAGTACTACAGAAATGCCATCAATATTAACTTGAATTGACAATAAGCTTGCGTAAAATTACTGTATACGGATTTCGGTTCCAGTACCAAATTAGCGACTAATTTTTTTGTAATAGAATCAACATTACAATACCTACCGATACATTTTAAATTCTACCCATTTACTGTAACACTATGGGGATCGGGTCTCCTCATAGAATGAAAGGGGTTAGGCTATAGTACACCACACTGACCATAAATGGTTGGGGCATACGGCCGTCTAGAAAGTCTATAAGGAATGCACGTTTCGCTATGTATTTCGTCACCGTTTAAGCGAGTGATAAAATAATTAATACGCACAACATTTCGAGAAGTCGGAGGTGCCTTGGATTCGAACTTAACCTACGACTTGACAGTCCTATAGTCATATCTCAAAGCCACTGTTTCTTCCTATGGCACCTTAGGTTTAGATTCCCTACGCATTGGACATTGGTTTAGTATAGCAAGTCACACGGTAGCATACGCTGCGTTTACGCAAGTCACGGTTTACATTGCGTTTACGCTGGGCAGACGAGAATGCAAAGGATCATTGAACTTGGTACTTTGTTGTAACCTATGTATTGAAACTTTGTTCATAATTGACACTTGTAAATAGGCACTTATAACATTTCCTCAATTAATACAATATATGCATGTTTTTTTTTAAATTGTAGTAACATTATAAGTAATAGCTCGAATAAGCACTGTCTTTGAAAACCCTTATTTCTCAATAGTTCTCATGAGATCTTCACCAAATATTGAAAAAAAGATTCAATTACCTGTTTGTAAATAAAAGCGAACCTTATAAATTATTCGTAAAATCACAAGAATATAAACATAATAGTCTTACCTCGCATATCTTGAGTGGTGCGAATCAAGGTCTGATTTGGAGGGGGGAGGGGGCACGAGTGCGGGCCCTAAGCCCAGGCCCAGCCCTCCACCCAGTGTTGGGGAAAACCGGTACAATTCACTGGAGAAAAGAAAGGGTATGAGAAAAATGATTCTTTGAACTAAGCTAGTTACTACTTCGTTAAAAGATTTTTGGGGGTTAAGGTCGCTACTGTGATGCAGTTTGAATTAACTCCAGTCTGAAAGGACCAACTTAGTTTTGCCGCGGCATTGGCAAAGGTTAGTTAAGAAATGTATCGCCCACAACAATAAATTGCAATCTCTAACTCCGCTGCAAAATTATAAAGCAGATTATACCTTCTAATCATTCGAAATTATCGATATTGTGTTAAAATGAATGCTAAATCTTCACAAGCGAGTCGGGTATAGTAGGATAAAAGGACTGAAGTAGTAACTATTATGATTATAATGAAAGTACTGATAAATTATTTAGCCAAGGCACGCATTCGTTAATTTAGTTGATCTTCTAAGCATTTATTTTGATTAATTGTGATTTACAAATTAGTACGAAATGTAATGATAGCAAGCACGAATAAGCTGCGACACTTATAAGTTCAGTACAAACTATCGCGACAAGACAATGTCAGGGAGTTAATCAAAACTCTAAAAGTTAAAAACATTGATAGATGTAAGTGTATCAAGTAAGATAACATACACTGTGACAAATAGCTATCAGAATACCTTTTATCATATCGCGTGACTCGATTAGAAAACCACATGAGCACTCAATTTATTCCTTCACCAGATTTTTAACACGGCTTTGTTGCCATAGCTAAATAACGTACCTGTACCTGATATAATAAGTATGTGCATGTACCTAGGGATACCATACCTCGATAGACTAGAACTTGAGATTGGCAACGACGTGGGGTACGGACTCCGGAAGCCGCTCGCCGCTGACGATATGGGGTACATGCTAGGAGTATGCCTGTAAAGAATTATACAATATGGGCGCTAAGCTTGATGGCATAACACATTGTTTTCCATATCTCTACTAGAAACGTATTTTATGTTCCGACTAGTACAGTCATATTATAATAGCCAGAGTTCCTTATTAAGTCTGTGTCCAAATTTTTTATCATTTTTATAGATGTCTACCAGTCATCTTAAATATATTCGTATTTAATCACAGTCCACTTTAAAGTACACATGAGAATTTGGTCCTTCGATCCAAAAAAGGACCAAAAATATGCTAAACAAAAATATGGATACAGTCACTCACCATGAAGCCGCAACTTGTGACATCTCCGGACTGAGCATGGGGTAGGGGTAGGTACCCCCGGGAAAGGGGTACATGGGTGTCCGCGCCAGCCCGGCCGCTGCAATACACGTAGGTAGTTAGTTCTCGTCTAGACGAAACTTGGTTAGTTGTTTAGTGGGAGTGAGATAATCTATCTTAGGTATATCTCCCATACTGTCATATTTATAGCGATGACTTCAATATTTGGATAATAAAAATATAACAGGCGTTAGTTACCATATTTTTGGATAAAAATAAAGAAAATATTTTACAGTTTTGTCATGAAAAAATACTTATAATACTATTATAAATAATAAAAAATATTATAATTGTGTACTGAAAAATCTAGATTTCTTAAACTACTGTCTTACCTTGTATATTTTACCCTACGCACAGATAGCTATAAAATAAAAAGATGTCTGAATATTCTAAAATTAAACTCACCTAATTTAGAGTCGAGCTGATACGGCGGAGGGATGCCCATGTGGGCTGGTGGAGGCTGCCCTAGCTCACCACCAGGACAAAAGAGCGATAAACTCCCGCCCGCTGGTAAGCCCATCTTACCCGTCTGAAACAAAATGAAAAAATCGTTAGTACTTATGAAGAAAAACTCGGATACTGTATTCAGATAGTATAGAGAAAAGTGTAAGATATGAAGTATAATTTAAGTTATACGAGAGCGAAATAATAGCATAAATAAAAATAATATTAATTAAATATCAACGATGATTCCAATTTTATTAGCCAGTTACTAAAATTCAAAGAAATTCCAGTTTACCATTTCCCACGTAAAAAATATTACAATTACAATAACCTGAAATCCTGTAACTTTTATAACTAACGGTACCGGCGTCGTGTCTACAGACACCGGAAAAATTTCATTTTTTTCTCCTACAGCCTTCCACACAACCCTAAAAAAAACAAAGTTCCAAGCCAACAAAAACCCGACAACTACTCTATGGGAAGACGACGCGTCATTAGCAAGTAAATTGGCGCCTGGAACGTATAAATTTCGTTCTACCCTCGCCGTCGCCCAATTATGCAAAATGGCGCCCAACGAGGGCCATTGAGGCGCGTCGCACTTCCGAGCCAGAGTATCTCACCTCTAATTAAACTGGGAATTCTTTTCACCACTTTATTATGCGATATAAACGACAGTACACGTAGACGTTATTTAATTTTGAGGAGGTTTCTTATAGAGACTTGATTGTAGATAAGATGATGCGAACATTGCATAAATAATATGATCATATCAATAGCTTATTAAACATGTTGTACGCGCTTTCAAAAACATACTAATGAGTACCTAGTACTTAGTTAATTCACTCCAATTCTTTTACTAAGTTTAGTGTAAGAAAATTTTAAGATTTGAACAGTTCGTAAAGACTACTTATAACACGAATGTAAAAATGTGGCTGTAGTAGTACTGACCAGAAACGTGCTTCAAACATATTTTACCAAACAATTTAAAAGTAAAAGGGCTGACAATCACTCGCTCGTCTATATTCGAAGAGCAGGAACTGCTTATTAAGACAATAATTACCACGAACAAAGAAGCCCCACTAATTAATAATAAAACACGAGCAAACAAAGACCTCCATTCACGCTCGGGACAGTTTAAAAAAGAAAAAATAACCGAAACGGTGGTCGAAAAACCTCGACATGCGAGGAACGAACAAAAAGAAGCCATAGACAATGATGACAGTCGAGACGCATAATGCGGGAGCAGCGCGTTCTTAATTTGAAAATATTTCCATAATAAGATTTGTCTATGGCGCGACCGGTAGAAACAAAAGAGTTGAGCGCGCTTTGTTCCGTTGACAGACGATAATAATTCAAAATTATATCATGCAATTAGATAGCGTTATTAAATACTTAGCGAGTACCGTCAGACGTGCTGCTTTATTAGCTAAACCACTTTTCTCGTTAAAACTTGCATTTTTTTAAATTAGTAAGCATCTTTTCAGCTTTGCTTGTACATTGAGAAGGTCCCTAATGAAGGCCAGGTGGAGTGGCCGGCTATTGAAGAAATCGCTGAGTGGGTAGTTATTGAAGCCGCATGAAAGCTCGGCGTGACGTCACCGCCACTTGAGCGACAACCCGCAGTCGCTAATTGGAACTCGTGGCAATAGGACGCGAGAAATGTTGCCTCAATCGACTAATACTTCAAATTTGAATAGGTTTGTTAACGAGCGGACGGTGAATGTTGCGAATAAAGTTGAGTGCTCGGTTTGCATTCACTCACCGAGTTGGTATATATGCGAGTTTTACTAGTTAACTTTTAATTCGGTGCTTCCATCAAAAATTTGTTCGCAAGAAGCAAATGTCACCCGGTTTAAAATGGAATTGGCGAATTCCGTCAGGTCACAGCGGTAACCTAACCGACGCACACAGAGGCAGCGTACCTACACCCCTTTGGTTCACCAATGCGAACGAAGTAGGGCGTAATATCTTGAGAGTTCGCCCCCGGGCTAGTGGGCGTGGAAGTAGGATGCTGTGTTGCTATGGCAACCATGTGTAGGGGTGATCGTGCACGCATCCTGTGCCGGTGTGGGTGAGGGGTGGTGCCGCTGATGTGTGCGTGCTCCGCCGAGCACCGACCTTGGAAGTTTTGGTCTAGTTTTAGATCTCCGCTATTCAACTTTTTTCGAATAACTTATGTTAGACTAAAGAATGTTTTTATTATAAAACAAAGGCATCGCAATGTTTTGTTGTTAAACTTTTTCTTGTAGATAACAAAAGATGTACAAAATTAAAAATACCCACCTTTACAAATAATATACGGCTTGGTTATAAATTTTCTGTATTTATTATATTTGTATGCTGAAAACGAGACTTCCTTTTACGGTGGATTTAACATAATGCCTTATCCATTTCCGGCATTGGTCCTTCCAGCCGGATACGATTCCGGCGGATCCATATAACGAGGGAGGCTGCACTATACGCTATACGCTACATTTACATATCTACTTTTCCATGGAATTTGATATAAGTAAGAGCTTTTCCGTACGAAAATAGAAATATGAAAGTGTTCTGTCTGGAAAAAGCATCTACGTGGTTATTTGGAAGAAATATTAAAATCTTGAGATAAATGTATTTGCTATTTGGTATGGATCACTTGCCAACACAAAAAAAAAAATATAACATTGTTATGTCAATTCAAATAAAACCTTCGATAAAATTGACCTTATTTTTCCTTGATTAGTGAAAATATGAAGCCTTTTACAGGGCATAAGCCTCAAAAGTGCTTAAACTTGCTATCCAACTCGTGCTAACAATTTTCCAATGAAAGAAACCCAATAACACCACGTCGATATTGTAATCGAAGTCACGCTCAACAGCTGTGCTTGGCACTATTAAGACTATTTAATCGACCCATTAACTAGGCCACTGGTGGGTTCGAGTCTCCATCTCTCTAATGAGCCAGTAAATAATTAAATACATTATAAGAACAAAATTTCAAGGCATTATCGATACTTACAACTTCTCTTGAGCCACCACAATTATTTACAAAACTTTTTTTCTAAACATTTCTTTCAAGAAAATCTAATGCTAAAATTTAAGAGGGTGGCGCAAAATTCAAATCTGAATATCGAAGGGTGGCCTCGGGAGGCTGGGGGTTATTGACCTTTTCCGTCAGCCTGTGCGAATCTATGTACTGGGCTAGGGAAATATTATTACTGGATGTGGCCATTTCGACTTTAAACGAAATATAATATTATTGTGTATTAGTATAGATTTATAGATTAGGATTGATTGTATCATTAAAATTGTTAATTCTTCAGCCACGAAGATTTATTCTGTTCCGTCGTTTGTATGTGAGAGCTAGTCTCGAAAATCTCTTGAAAGAAAAATACTTCTGTTGTTTTTCCATTGAGCGCAACTAGCGGATTCGAATCAAGAATACAAACAAAAACGTTTATTAAACTTTTAATAAACGTCGTTAGTTATTAAAATGTCTATAATACATACATACATACACTCACGCCCTTCTCCCACAGGGGTAGGCAGAAACTATAGACTGCCACTTGCTACGATTCTTGCATGCCTCTTTTGCTTCTGCGAGATTCATACATCTTCTTATACATACGCGCCTGATCTTTTTGAAGGACTTCGCCAATAAGATCTAATGTCTATAACTAAGAATTAACTAAATAAGATTAATGTCTATAACATTTAATAAATACATATTAACACTAATTATTTCATTATTTTACATCAGTAATTAAAAAAAAAGATGATATGATGTTGGATATTAAATCAAGCTGTTATAAATATGATTAATAGAATAAATATACCTGCAACGGCAATAATGAACGCAAAATTCATACAACGCATTGTAAAATGAATTTTATGTGTATTTTTTCGGCTATATTGTACTACCAGTGAAATAAAATACATTTTGATTAGTTTTTTACATTCGTAAGTGATAATAATGTACTCATTCTTTCTGTAATTATAGGTAGGTAATTAATTTATACATATTATATACAGTAAAATTCAATTATATTTAAAATCTATAAAAAGTTAAATTAGGTAATTTGTATTAAAAAAAATCACCATAAAACATTCCAACCACGCTCACCTAGACACATCTAGCACTAATAGTTCCACGCTCATCGGCAGTGAAGGGCATGCCAATTATGTTTTTGACGTAGAGGCAGGCTTTCACTAGGAAATTGAAATAGCCCTGCCGCTGTTTTCCCGAACGAATATTTACAAGGGGTAGTTAGCTAGTAGCTTTATATGTTTATGTTTTATGTTGCTATGTAGAGGGGACCTCTAAGTCATGGGTTTGTTTTAGACACCATCGATTTTAAGAAGGGGTGTTTAGGAATATTAAGGGTGATTTTTTAAAATTAAATATAAAAATTGTAGATGTTAGTCGTTGCCTCGTTTTCACTCGTGACTCAAAAAGGTATTTTTTGACACAACGTAACCGACATAAATATATTATCGTCGCTAGGGATGCAATCTATCTCTAAGGCAAAATTTCTTTGCTGAAAA
This sequence comes from Acronicta leporina, assembly GCA_947256265.1. NCBI lineage: Eukaryota > Metazoa > Arthropoda > Insecta > Lepidoptera > Noctuidae > Acronicta > Acronicta leporina. Next base: position 6,338,898 of record OX366536.1, read on the forward strand.
GGTAACCGACAAAGTTACTTTCATCCTTATAGTATTATTGTAGTATGAATTGTAGTAAAAAAGGGAAAAAGACTGTGGACCTATGAATGGAATATAAAAAAATGAGATAAGAGAGAGATTTAAAACAGAAGCGGCAACCCACAGCCATAAGCCGAGCGAAGATTAAAGAATTGTATTTATAATGTCTTCATGAAAAAAGTTGTCAAGCATTAAACACCTTCGCTTTGCCATTGGTGGGACAAATTGACACTTAAAATTAAGCAAGACGAAGACTATCCAGTCTCCTGAAGTAAGTCAGTGTCTCCTTTTTTTAAAAATCAGAGAGACCTCAATTCTTAATACCACCAGATGTGGAATACTGAGTTCTGAATATTATTGACCTATATTTATAGTACCTATTTATATTTTCTATTTCAGTTAAATATATTCTAAATCGTGTGTGGGTTTGCAGGGCATAATCTCAACCTTCATCCCAGACGAAAATAAATCCTTAATAATAGTCCTTTTCAAATAACTTCAATGCTGAAGTACCCATAGCTATTCAGGATCACAAAATAAAACGGTTTAGAGAAACTAAGTGGGCATTTTGTCACCGATTCCATGAATAATTTAATTTAGAGCAAAAAGCCGTGCGTATGCGCATCAATCTCAATCTGCTAGCGCAGACACTTAACCACTGAGTCACGGAGTACTGACTCATAGTTTCAGTAATAAATCGGTATGGGAAGCAGAGTATAATTTGAATAGAAATAAAGATTAAGTAAGTCCTTCACGAATACATATTTGAGTGAATTAGTTAGTACATTAAGTTTTAATGTGTAATTATTTCAAAACTGCATAATTAATGACTAAGATACCTACATGCGAAAGAACTGTTATGCCATTGAAATAATAAACAGATTTAAATGTGTAGTTAAAACCACGCAGCGGCAATATCTGCATGTGTGTAGTTTAGTCTACATGAATTCACATAGAATATGAAATTTATTCAAAACTTTTATTTCTTAAAACAAAACTTTATCTACATTAAATCTCACGACAATAAATCTAACTCATCCAAACATTAAGTCTACCGTACGAAGAAACATTCACATCAAGCTCTCAACTCTATATTAAATATAACCCGCGCGGTGTGCAAAAGGACATATACGGGACGGCACGGATCAGCACGGCCCGGAACGGCAATAATGTCGGTGACAGGTCACGGTGCCACATTCGTATTTTGTTTATCTCTCACTGCAAGCTTTCACTATGTAAAACATTTCGATGTGCGTGCATGTCGATCCAGGGATGACGCGAAATTTAATAAAATATGAATATGAACTCTAATCTGTTAGTGGTAAAGTATAAAATTGAAGGAAGGTTTATATTTAAATGGGTTTCAACGATTGTCTTCTTTGTTAATCGTATAATTTTATTTTTCCCGTTGAAGATGTGTTACTGTGTGCCTTTTATATGAATGGAGATATCTTCGACAACAATAGTTTTTGGAATTTATAAACTTTTTTAAATAACCCATCTTTGAGACTTTTGAAATACCAAAAATTACACATTTATATTTGAATTGAAAGTACATAGTATAAATAGAAGATACATTTCCAAATTTCGTCTAATTCTCAAGGATTTAGATATTTTACATTAAAGAAATCAAACGTAAGGATATTTAAATTCTTAGCATTGTTTTCCTTAAAAGAGCTGACGAAAAGCTTTTCAAAATTACATAATAATGGGATCGCATAAGTTATGCAGTTATTTCACAAGACATCCAATCATACGATCGTATCGAAACTAACCAAACTGGAAAGATCCCACAAATTTGGAGGAAAATCGTGGTCACACTATTGGTGCCTTTCTCGCACTTTCAAAACATATATATGGTTATCTCTGTCTAAATGACGAGTTATGCCGAGTATTTCCGCTGTGGGCGCGAGCGCGAATTTCGGGTGTTGTTAAGCGATAAGCACCTTGTTTGCGGTAACAAGATAATTGTCACTGGTAGAAGATGTATACCTGAATGAGTCCTATGTAATGCAATACTTTTTAGTTGTGATAATCTACAGACATGGTGTGTCCATGTATACGTCCTCTAAGTTTTCAAAAGCATTCAGAGAAATATATTGAAAAAGCCTGATATTTTAAGGCAACGTTTTGAACTGTAACAACACCTTTCAATCTGAGAAATATTCAAGGAATTCACGAACCCATAATTTTTCATTCAAGTACCTACTAGGACGTGATTTTCGTTATTTTAGGCATTGCTGAGGTTTTTTTAGTTGCAATTTTAAAAGTAATCCAAAATTAAACTCAAAAAAGGCCACTCATTAGCAATCCAACTAAGCTAAACCTATTTAAATATCTAATTACAAATAAAGAAAAAAAGAAATTTGTAGATACATATTTTAGACGCAATTAAAGTCCAATACACGAACAAATTTACAGTGTGAAAAACGTATAAATTACAATATGTTCACAGAACAATTGCCGGGCAATATCAGACTGCTCGCGGCTACTATTAACAGAATGGTTAATACCGGTATAATACCGGTACAGGAGGGTTAACATCTAATCCCCCGCGTATGATTATGAAAAGTGTCGTCAAATTACCGACCGATTGTCTTGAGCTCTGGAATTACCGATAATTATTACTACGGGCAAAGGTCACAAATTAGTATGTAAATAAGTAATAAACCTGCCTCCTTTTTATTGCAAACGAGAAAGGGGTGACTGTGTGGAAATTATGGGAAAATACTTTTTCAATGTTGCTTCTTTTTTTTTTAAATTAAACTGTTAATAATTTTAGCGGATTTTCTATTACGTCATTATTATTATTATTTATTCGAGATCTCATCGTTACGATTTTTCATACTTTATATGGATTCTTATGAAATTTATGCATTTGATTTATTGTTACAGATATAAAGTTAAAACAAAACTTAACTAACGTACTTCGTAATCTTAAGTATATTTAAAGCAAAGTTGTAAAGTTTTTTTTTATGAGTAGGTAACTATGGAGTTTCTTACCCGCTCTTCTCCATAAGACCCACTTTTTGGAACCGTGCAACTAGTTTTGACTTTTCAAAAGAACCTATTTTATTGGTTTACAACTTTTTTTATCTCGAATCAGTAACGAAGTGTACATTTTTTCTTAATTTGAATTCAGAATAAGACCATGGGAACAGCCTAACATGACAAATAGTGTTGTCCGAGACGCCGTTTAATAAACACGGGTAGGGGGCAATTAAACCACACGACACGTCAAAGGGTTAATACTGGGTTGTCGGCTCGTTTGTAACGGGGGTCGATTGGACCCAGCCACGGGTGGGGTTGAATTTTTAAGTGTTGCTTTTATAGATTTCATGATATAGTAATTTATATGATTATTTTAGAAGCACATCTGTGATATATCAATAAATATTTCCCCTACAATAATTATTAAGATTAAAACTATTGTGAGTTTTATTGTAGTTTTGGTTTAGGGAAATAAAAATTAACCAACCTTATTTGCGTAAATATAAAGTACTGCTTACGTGATTATTTAAAAAAAAATGTATAAACAAAAAACAATTTGTCATAAAGACCTACAGATACATCTTTTAACGTCATCTGATCTCAATTAAATATCTAATGAATCGTTATGTACTACTAAATGACTCAAGCTATATTCCCTATGCGACCGATGTTTAATGAGCTGACATGATAATTATTATGCTGATATGATGCAGGTGGTACTGCATCAGACGGATATATCTAGACATACAAACTGATCAAAATAATCTAAATAAGTCTTTTCGTCCCGATAATATGATGCTGTCTGTACGTAAGTATCTGTCATTGTTTCTCTAGATGTGTAAAGACCAAATTGTATGTGGTCTTTATATATCTAGAGAAAAAAATGACATGCAATGTACTTTCTGGTATAGTCACGTACAAATGATGCGTTAAGGGCAAAGATCACAATGGTTGTGGAATAAACAGGTTGGTCGCTTATTAATAGACCAGAATAATAGTCGTTGTTAACTCTAACAAACCGAAAACTAGGAAACATGCGTATTTGAATGAGAATATTGTAATATCAACATCAGGCTTAATTCAGTAGATTATTATTCAGAAGTCCCTAGTTTATATAGCTGTTTCACGGTTATCTAGTTTTATACTACTGAGGTTGCAAGCAAGGTACAGTTCGCCTGATGGTAAACTATTACCGTAACCTATAGGCATCTGCAACACCAGAGATGTCACTCACTAGAACTAGAGTGGAAACTACCAGTGGCCTTAAAACCCAAGTTTGAGGTGAGTTTATTATGTCAATACTGTTCTTCCACTTATTTTATAGAGAGAGATTACCATTAACATCCCTCGAATGGATGTATTTACTCCTATTTTATACTACTCCATTATATACTCCTGTCATGGTGGCGAGCCTATAGCAATTAACTGGAAACAAACCCAAACTCCAAGCAGAAACTGAGAATCTGGGAATCGAACTCAGAAGCCTCCGGCTCAGGAGCGGCTACTAGACCAATGAAGCAGTCAGATGACTCTAAACAGAAATTTTAATTAATTAACCGAAACTTAAAAAACTATTTGGTATAACGTTTAATACTTGTTATTACTTGCTACTGAACGTAAACTAGACAATTAATCTGTGTCCAAAAAGCTATCTAGAAATTTTAAAAACATTACAGAATGGAATTCAATTTTCCACGTGTAATAAACAGGTTGCGAGTTAACCCTGCAGATGACGCGGGCTCGGGGCGCCACTTCAAAGGAAACATAAATGTATGCATTGTTTAGAGAAAATTCACCCGCGGGGTCTTTTAGACCTTACGCGGCACTGGGGGGTTGAAATTGTATCGTGCATTAAATGTTATTTTTTTACCTATGTATAGGTAGATACTAATGCTTTTAAGTATTTTTCGGAAATTTCGTAACCGTATCAACATCGAAAAGTAATCAAATATTGAAAAAAAAGATGGCCCCACATTGGGATTTTCTCCTGCATAATTCGTTGCTTTTACAAACACATATTCTTACATATACAAACTCCCAGACCCGGAACAACTATCTATGGGCCATACAAATATTTGCTCCGTGTGGGGATCGAACCGTGGCGCAGAAGTCGATCTCTCGGCCGCTACGCAAAACGTGATATCATGGTGAATTTCATGGTATTTCGTAGAAATGTCTCGACTAAAAGTATTGTCATTGTCATCAAAATAGGTATGTTGTAACTTGTAAGGTAATGTTTACATCATTCTATATAACGCATGTGCAGGTGTGAATGGATTTAAATATATTTATAGTATGGTAGGAAGTATCAAAGGACCATTAATGCGTAGTACTATTCGATAATGTTTAGGCTACTGTTATTAAAACAATATGCCATTGTACATAAGTACCGATGAAAAATATAACATAACATACCATCACGCCTGTATTCCCCGAAGGGTTAGGCAGAGGCGTACTAATGTACACCCATAGTTCGCCGGTATGTTTAGGTCCCATGTAATAGGGGGCGAGCCCGTTGCCATTAACCTGCTGCTACTGGGAATTTCATAGAAAAACCCAATAATACTTTGCTCGACCTGGGACGTAGCAGTCGCGCTCAGGACCACTTGGCTAATGGGCAGACGAAAAATATATATATATTTTTTTTGTAAAATTATGAAGCTGAATATTGCGGTGTTAACATCTTATTTTGCATTTTACAATCTATTGAAAATGTCTCTAAGTGCCGTCTAAACGATTTGACAGTGGGTGAATCCAACATTTTGTTTAGTAACTCAAACAGATAGTTTGTTTCTTTATTTATCAAAATTAATAATCGTCTTATATGGCACATTATACAGAATACACAGAAGCAATGATACGAGTACCATATGAATATGATTGGACTGCCAAGTCAAAGGTCTCGAGTTCAAATCCAACTTTAAACAAATCAACCTCTATCTTTTCGAAGTCATGTACGTTTTAATAGTTAAATAACAAACGATTAAATGGAGAAGGAAACCATCGTGAGGAAACCTGCATACCTTAGAGATTTTCTCAACGGCGTGTGAAGTCTGCCAACCCCCATTAGGCGAGCGTGGTGGACTATAGCCTAATCCCTATCATTCTGAGAGGAGACCCGTGCCCAGCAGTAGAACATTATAATGGGTTGATGATATTACATTATTTTAAATCATTCCATAATATTATAACAAATCTTAGCATACATCCTACTTAAATACGCAGAACAGTTAAAAGTTAAACTGTGCAGTTAAAACCTATCGTGATTGAGTCCCCTTATGAGGCTTAATAATGGAACGAGCACGATAACTTGATGGCCTGCTGTCAAGTAGTTAGTAATGTGCAGGTTATCATTATGCTAACACACGCTCGTCACTGACAGGTTGATAGGCAGTCGGGTTGATCTGACCAGCCACGCCTGACCGGTGGTTAACCGTCCAATTTAAAAATCAAAGATTTATATTTTTCTATTCTTGAAAATTTTATAATGCTTCTGTAAAAGGACGATACGATTGGCGTATTGGCTAAATGATCAGCTTTCAGATCCCCAGACTGAGCAAATTTTATGATCTACCTACATGTATGATCTATCTACCTATATGTTCCGGGTTGTGTATGAGAATTTGTGTTTGTAAACGCACCCACGATACAGGAAAAAATACTAGTGTAGGATAACGTTTTTCTTTAAAAAAAAGCACACAGAAGCATGATAATTTGATACAAAATATGATACTATTTTTAATTGACAAGTATAAACGTCTACACATTCGTTAAAATGGCTCCCAAGCTCTGATTAATTCCTCGAGCAGTATTTGAGTAAGGTATTTGTATAAAATGTTAGCGTCAAATCCGTCCGTCTGTCTGTATTTAAGTATTCTCATTGGTTAAGCACCATTCTAGAATACCCGCCTAATGCTTTTACCAAAAAAAAAAAATACCTACTGATCTGATGTCTTCCAAAACTAAAACGTGACATTTCAAGCGCCATATTAGATACATTTAACGTGTAATAAAATAAAAATAACTAAAATAAATATCTAACATTATCATCACGCCTGTATTCCCCGAAGGGTTAGACAGAGGTGAACTAATGTACACACCTATTGTTCGCTGGTATGTTTAGGTCCCATGTAATAGCGGGCTAGCCCGAGCACAATTCCAAACCCCGAGTTGCTACTGAGAATTTCAAGGAAAACCCAATACCTAACACTTTGTTTGACCTGGGAATCGAACCCTGGACGTAGCAGTCGCGCTTGAGACAACTAGACTAATGAAGCAATCAAATAAATATAAACATAAAAAACGACAAATCGAACCAAAAACCGCCCAGTTTAAATGGAAATAAACAAAATTATATTGCCTTCAGACATGAGCGAACATCAAAAGGAAAAAGTAATGCGTACAGCCGTCGGTTGACGATGTCATTTCCCTGTAAAATATTAATGTGGGGTCGTCAGGACCCCACCCTGTCATTTCAGGGTTAATACCGGTTAATACCGCTATTCTCTTTATACTATACGATTGTATGGAATTATCTGTCTTAACGAGTCTTTCCTTTGCGATTCGCAGGTATTTTTCTATTTTATTTTCGCATTCATTTCGCATCAAATTATTTAGTACGTGCAGCAATTTCAAATTTATTTAAACACTAGCTTCTGCGCGCGACTTCGTCTGCGTGGACTTCAGATAAAAAGTAGCCCATGTGTTATTCCAGACTATAATCCATCTATGTACCAAATTTCATCCAGATCCGTTCAGCCGTTCTGGCCTGAAAGAGTAACAAACATCTATCCTCACAAACTTTCGCATTTATAATATTAGTAGGATTTTTATTATTTCACTACCTGTTGCCCTCCGTTTTACTTGCGTCCCAAAATATTTTTTTCTAGCCTATGTCTTTCCTCAGAATGTTATCTATCTCCTTGCCAAATTTTATCGAAATCTCTTCAGTGGTTAAAAAAGTTAATGAATGAACAACCAGAGTTACTTCTAACCATACTATTTTTGTTCGATATTTTCAAATATCGAAAAGATAATACCAAACGAATTGAGAACCTTTTGAAGTCGGTTAAAAAAAAATCAATATCACCTGGAGTATAAATCCTTACATACTTAATCCATTCTTGGACCTACATAGTCGTTGATCCTGAGTAAATAATGATCACCTTGTACTACCGTTACGCCGCTTATCGCGGGTTCTATTCCCACCAAAGGAAAAAAGAAGTGTGTTCCACGGATATTAGTTTTGCATCTGAGTGTACTTTGTATTTTTGTGTTTGTTAATTGTATGTCTTTGATTAATTTGTTTTTACATATTAATACTTATTAATAATGCTAGTTAGTGGTAAATTTAGGATTTGACAAATTGTAAAAGTCGTTTGATTTGATTTGAAAAAGGCGCTCTTCTAAAATAGAAACACTTAGTGCCACTTGCACCAACTTCTTAACTACTTAAATGTGTTTAAATTGTACTTTAAAAAAAATAAAAATTTTAAAAGTAAACACAAATTTTCTATGAAAAATCGTGTTTAAATACAATTTAAATATAATTTAGAAGTTGGTGCAAGTGGCCAAGATTCAGAACAAAGAAATAAATTTAAAAGTATTAATATGTATATGTAAAATCAATGTGTTTTCGCTGATGTAATAAATTCCTACTATAAATACCTATGTACCTAAGTTGTTTAAAAAAAATACTACCCCTTCTATAAGAAAAGTCAGTTCCTAAATTAGACGTAAACATTAGTAATTGCAAACTGCCTTCACGATTACATGTTTATCTCTAACTACCGTCATTTGAAACCACCAAGGCACCTCGCCGCCATGACTCATGATATTCCCACGTCATTTTCCCATAAGCGATCAGCTACACGACGGCATCGCGCACTGTACATTGCAGAGACGCAGTAAGTCTATTTTAATTACAAGCATCGATATCGGCAGATCCCTGTCTTGCCTAGTCGGGAGCTGGGCTGTACCTGTAGTGATGGGACACGGTCGATGCCGCTGTCGATAAACTGTTGGAGAAGAAAAAATAGTGTTATTTATTTGGAAATTTGAATGAAAAGGGAGGCGGGGTGGGGACAATGTTATGATTTTTTATAAATTCGAGACAAAGATATAAAATTAAGGATATTTTGTTTGATTTTAATTAAATACATATTAGAGGAATTATCGAATATTTTCTGTCAGACAGAGTTTTAAGCCATTTCTATTTCTTTATTCATAAATTAAATAAAAAAAGATACCAATTAAGTCCCTTAAATTAACAAACGAAATAATATAATAGTGCTTTATTTGTTCAACTTATGTTTTACTATTTTTACCTAATTTACACCTTGTAAGTAGATTACAATTATTTATTATTACCAATATATCATCTTCAACACTGAATGGTAACTTAATCTTAATGTTATTTAAACAAATTCGTGTCGTGTGAATTATGTGGAGCTGAACACAAGGCTAAATTAAACAGACCTTTTTAATAATGATTAATGGTAACTTTTAATGATAAACAAGAACATAATGAGCGTATTACTCATGCATTTTAAAACAAACACAATTAATCATTTGTATCACAAGATCATCGATGGAGGCTGTCCCATCACTATATCTAACACAAACAAGACTGGATAACGAGGTGAAATATTCACGTAGTAAGCGTTGTAATCAGCTGACGACCGTCTCGCTCGCACCCGCGCACCCTAACGCCACCTACCGGCCCCGGGAAAAAGACAGCACGCGACCGCGGCACCTACAAAGGGGTCGCGTTCTCTTTGATCTTGCCGACGCGCGTGCGTACGCCGCTCTGTGTGTGTGCGTGTATGCAGATGAGGACGGGCATCGAGAATTTGATAATTGCGAAGATTTATGTTGTTTCCTCGGTGTGACGTTTTTCGTATTAGATAATTAATAAGTCTGCTATTTTTGGGTGGTTATTTCTAGAGGATGTTTTGAAACGCAGTGCTAAAATTTAATAATGAGTTTTAAGTGTAATTCATGTTAGCTATAGGAATTTTCTATGAAATTCTCAGTATCTCGGAGTTTGGGATTTGTGTCCCGTTACGCGCCCCGTGTTACATGGGACCTCCTTACCCTTTTTGTCTTGATTATGGAAGAAGTGGCCTCATAATATTATGAACGGTAGGAGGCAGCGATCTTGTTGGACAATTAAATGTAGCTATTTTGTTGAACTCTCGTATTTATTACGGGGGGCGAAGGCCTAACTCTTACAAATCAACACTGTCAAGAATCGTAGTCTAGTCACTTCTACAGTACTTATCTGTACATCAACATTGAAACTTAAACCACTTAAAAGATTTAAATCAGTTTTGCTTTTTTAAACTGTTTCCTAAATCATATTTATTTTCTTAACCTCTTGGGTCTACACATAAAAACAGCCTGTGAATGCTTACAAAGCTTAGACAATAAATAATATTTTACAAGTATAATAATTAGCATAGTAGACCAATAAAACGTATGGGGCCACTTGATGAATAGATAATATGGTAGATAACCCCAAGATTGTATGGTAGAGTTGGGGCCGACTAACATAATTCATTAGTTTGGTTTTATTTTATATTAATAGTGTTGAACGTGGAATATGGAACAGAACTGGTATGGAGATTCGTGGTATTTAGAGGTGTGCGTCTATTAATGGTTCAAATACATAGTTTTATGGTCTCGAAACCGGCGCGTATTTCTATGTATGAATGTCGCAGAAGCAAAAGATAAATGGTAAACCAACATAACACAAATCATCACGTTTGTATTCAGGGTTTGGCAGAGTAAGAACGGAAAAATAATTACACAGGTGTAATGCACACTTGCATCCCTGGTCTTGTATTTGGGTTTGGGGGCGAGCCTAATGCCATTAATCGGACATAAATCCAAACTCTGAGCTTTTACCGAGAACATAATTCAGAATCCTAATACGCCTGTATTCCACGAAGGGTTAGGCAGAGGCGTACTAGTTTATGAGCACAGGTTAGTTCCTATTACTAGCTTAAAAACATAGATCTCAAGATGACAATGCGCTTGTGATACTTTTGGTGTCTATAGACTGTGATTATCGCTTAGGTACCATCAGGCAGCTCATATGTTTGTTTGCTTGTCATAACACTTGAACAAAAAAAAATCACAAAATCTATTACTTACTCATTCATGTTGCTATTAAAGACTAATCTATACTAAAATATAAAGCTGAAGAGTTTGTTTGTTTGTTTGCTTGAGCGCGGTAATCTCAGGAACTACTGGTCCGATTTCAAAGATTATTTCAGTGTTTAGTAAGCCCATTTATTGAGGAAGGCAATAAGCTATATATCATTACGCTACGCGGACGAAGTCGCGGGCAGAGGCTATACTCAATAAAACTGAAAGATAGGTAGCTGTTAGTAATTTTAACATTAAGACGTCCAACACCTCAGTCTACCCGTCTATGGTGTACCCGACCATGGATGTCGTAAAGGATCCGGAAAGTCAGGAATTAAATAATATCAGTATAACGCGATACATTCCGAAAAAAGGAGTTCTATTTCAATGTCTAATATTCGCGTAAGTGTCAGAAACCAGTATAATAATTATAACAAAGTTTGTTACCTCATCACAAAGTACACGTATTCAATAACATTGATATGCGCGAGAGTGGTACTCGAAGCCATCGCGGACAGATTACCTGTTATCGCATGTTATCAGTTAATCTGAGATACCGACAGGTTCATTAGACCTACATTACTAACATCACCGGCTCAAATGAACAATTGTCGTGTTGTAACAAGAGTTTATTTATTTACTGTGGGAGAGCCATGCTTCGGCACGAATGGGCCGGCTCGACCGGAGTGATACACCTTCACAGAAAACCGGCGTGAAACAACGCTTACGTTGTGTTCGAGTGAGTGAGGATACCGGAGGCCCAAACCTTTAGGCAACGAACTTGCTGGTGACTGACTCCTCTGGTGTTGTGAGTGTCCATGGGCGCAGTAATCGCGGTAATAAAAAGAGTTTATTCATATTGTAATTGAGTCTGCCTGGATTAGAGCAAGATACTGCTGAATCAAGGTCAGGTGTACGGACGTAGATCTCGCAACCGTCGCGTGTGTATGAGAAGATGTATGAATGTAGCAGAAGCAAAAGAAGTATGCAAGAATCGTAGCAAGTGGCGGTCTGTAGGTTCTGCCTACCCTGTGAGAGAATGGCGTGAGTGCATATATTTATGTTGTATGTTATGGAGTCTGTCTGGATTAGCGCAAGTTACATACCATCACGCCTGTATTCCCCGAAGGGTTAGGCAGAGGCGTACTAATGTACACCCACAGTTCGCCGGTATGTTTAGGTCCCATGTAATAGGGGGCGAGCCTATTGCCATTAACCGGGCACAAATTCATAACTCCGAGCTGCTACTGGGAATGTCATAGAAAAACCCAATAACACTTTGCTCGACCTGGGAATCGAACCCAGGACCTCTAGCGTAGCAGTCGCGGTCAGGATCACTTGGCTAATGAGGCAGTTAGCGCAAGTTACGGATGAGCGTTAAGTACTGAATTCGATGTCTAGGTCAAATGAAATGTTAATACCTCACTATCCTAGTGGTCATAAACGAGCTGCTACGCTAGAGGTCCTATGTTCGATTCCCAGGTTAAAAAGTGTAATTGGGTTTATCTATAAAATTCTCGTTAGCAGCTTGGAGTTTGGGTTTGTGCCCATTTAAGGTTCGCCCTCTTTTACAGGGGGTCAAAAATATACCAGCAAACTGTTTGGAATAGGAATCCTCCGCCTTACCCTTCGGTAAATACAGGCGTGATGGTATAACTTATTAGATTAATACAACAGAGTTAAAATAAATAAATAAATAAACAGAGTTCGTAAGGACCCTGGATTCCAATATTTTACACATTACAGATCATTGCATTCATGAAGGCTTAGACTACAGAATCTACCGCTGGGAATGATTAAAAAAAACAGGTAAGAAGTAGATACCATATATTAATCAATCCTACACGAAAAAGATAGGAGTCACTATTCGAGGCTACAAAGGAATATGAAACTCGGGCAGATGAGTGAAGCACATAACAAAAGCTATTAAATGTATGCTTCAAATTTTTTGAAGCTCAATTTTCCTGTTACGTTCTATTCCAGACACTTTTTGTGCACCCGTATTCCAATTTCAAAAAGTAAAAATGTCAAACGTAAAGGCCTATCTTGGAAATAAAACCTCTTTGCAACGCCGGAAGCCAGGCACAGACTTCCAAAACGCTGGTGCCAAACAAAGCCCGATTTTTCCCGAAACACCCGAGTTAAATCAACGACAAAAGAATCGAAACGCAAACGTGTACTCTACGTGCAGTTAACGCAATTTTGCCAAAAAAACTAAAAGAAAAGCGCGAAAATTCCTGAAGGCCCCGATTTCCCTGTCCGTTGTCGTGTATATTTTTTTTTTCATCTTATTTAGCGCTTTGTCGGCAAGCCCTTTGAAGTCTCGCCCCCCCCTCCCCCCATCAGGGTGTTACAAATTGCGTCACGTTCGTATTGTGTAGCGTAAACACAACTGGCTTTACTAGTGTTACTCGTTAGTAAAATAAATAGAGATTTCTATTTTAACGTATTTATGGGTCAAAATTGAACACCATTTTACATAAACTCACTTATAATTAGTACAGAATTGCCATCATCGATGTTATCCTGAAAATCTCTTGAAGGTTACGCCACAACTAGGTAGGACTAATGACACATAACGCAAAGGTAGGAGATATCTAAACTTAGTTACTTATAAACAACCCAATAACACTGCTTAACCTGGCAATTAAACCCAAGACCTCCACTTTATAGTAAATTCGGCTATTAAGACAGCAGGCGCATCACAAATTGTGGCTATAGGATTAAAATGTTTCTTTGAGTAGTCAGGGTTTGAGAAGAAGGTTCTAGATTCAAGCATAAAGCAGCCTGTGAAGTTATTGGCAAATGAGGCTTGCCAACTGAGATCTCAAGATAACTGCGGCTTACCATCAGACAGTCCTTTTTTATTGATGAGGTCGAGCTAACGAGCTAGTGTTAAATGGATATCGTCGCCCATGAAGAGAGTAGTTGCTGATCCGCTGCCAAGCCTTAAGATACCCTACGGACTGCAGTCAGCCAGGACCGCAGTAACTGAGGAGGAGCTGGCTCTTACGCGCTAAAGTCGAAACACAACAGTATCCTTTATGACAGGATTTGATGTAAGGGTGGTCGTTAGCCAGTATGACCTCAAAAGGTTCTACCACCGAGCAAGTCAGATATTTTCTCGCCTCTTACGAGATGCCTATCTGAATGGGAGTGAGGAACAGTTTTCTTATCTATCGACACAGGCCGAAGGTATTATACTTGATCATCATCTTATTACAATAATAAAAAATAGATATCTATAGTTTTCCTCCTCCGAAAAGAACTTCAATAAGCATCCTCTATGACATATCGACTATACCAATTTCTCGGATGACTGAGTCAAGATAACGAGGCGATTTTTCGCTTTGTAGAAGCTAAATAAGTAATGCAAGCATAAGAATAATGTAAGGTTTTATAGAAGAAGACTGTATGATAACATAATATCTATACTAATATATAAAACTGAAGAGTTTGTTTGTTTACTTGAACGCGCTAATCTCAGGAACGACTGGTCCGATTTGAAAAAATATTTCAGTGTTAGATAGCCCATTTATTGAGGAAGGCTATAAGCTATATATCATCACGCTATGCGGACGAAGTCGCAGGCAGAAGCTAGTATAATTATATAAGAATGAATATTTCTAAATAAAATATTATCTAATGGATGAAACTATTTGAGCTCCCGAAATTGTGGTTAAGCTACATATTGATTTGCAAATACTTGTCGGCAGGGGCTGGTCTATTCATAGCCGCTATGGTTCATTCTTTTAAAGACCATATTAGATATTCTGACACATTATTTGGTACTACTATAAGTACTGTCGCCAGTTGGGAAAGGTAATATAGGTAGGTACTAAAAAATTAAAACATTAACAATGACAGAAATACATTTTTATCATTTATCTCACTAGTTGAATAACACTCAACTTGATTCCCAGGGTTGCTAATTCCTAAAGCCAGATCCAGAATAAGATCATGACTGTTAGGGGGGATTCAAATAACGCTTAGCTATAGCCTGTTATTTCCAAATCCGTGACTATAGTTTTTAGTCGGTACGAAGAGCTACCCTTATAAGAAATTATCACAGACTGAGTAGTTATTTCGATAATCTCTTTTAGCTTAAACCATACACTTTAATTTCAATTGTACTAATAAAACGATAAATTTGATTATCTTATCTTATGCGTCACCCGACAGCTAGGCTATCACTTAAATCTATCATAAGGTTTTGAGAAGTGCGTTTGTAACAAGACCCTGATCACCAAATAAGGGACAAAGGGTCAGGTGAGCGGACTGAGTCAGATGTCCTATGCCAGGAGCTACAAATATGGCACTGCTATATCTTACAATATTCTGACGAAATTGACAATTATATAATTTATATTTAAATAACATAACATACCATCACGCCTGTATTCCCCGAAGGGTTAGGCAGAGGCGTACTAATGTAAGTACACCCACAGTTCGCCGGGATGTTAAGGTCCCATGTAATAGGGGGCGAGCCTATTGCCATTAACCGGGCACAACTTCCAAACTCCGAGCTGTTACTGGGAATTTCATAGAAAAGCCCAATAACACTTTGCTCGACCTGGGAATCGAACCCAGGACCTCAAGCGTAGCAGTCGCGCTCAGGACGACTAGGCTAATGCGGCAGTATATTTAAATAAATAAATAATTATGTTTAAAAGTATTACTAAATAGTGACTTGTGAAATTATTGAAAATAGTGTAATATCATATCACTTTCCAGGAAAAAGTCTAGTATGGAACAAAGATTCTTAAAATAAATTAAATAAATGATCGTATATATTACTGTATACCATGACAACTGTATATCTAAAAGTTAATTACATCAGTTTACAATCAACCCATGTATAGGGAAGCCTATTTTTATACAACTCCGAAACTCTACTACTTACTGAGAATTTACAAATAACACCTTGGCGATTCGGAAATCGAACCCAGGGCTTCTTAGCAGCTAGTTTCAATGAGGAGATATATAATACATATATGTACTATTAAGTGAGATAAATAAATAAATAAATATTCTGGGACATTTCTACACAGTACCATCTAGTCCCAAACTAAGCAGAGCTTGTACTATGAGTACTAGACAATGGATATAATACTTATATACTTTTTTTTTGTAAATACATACTTATACTTTTTTTTGTAAATACATAACAAACACCCTGACGAACACAAACACTTATATCAATCACATAATTTTTTTTGTTCTGTGGGAATCGAACCCGAACCACTAAACCACAGAGGTCGTTAATTTAATTTGATGATGAATTAATAGAAAACATTAAAAAATATTAAATTGAAACAGAGAAAAAAGGTGAGCAATAATAAATTAATTTGGATCAAACTAGATTGAGTTGTCTAGCCTAGAGCCAGTTATCATCTGTAACGGCCGCCACAGACACATCACAAAGAGAATATGTTTAAATAAATCACAATATCTATCGCCCCACCCACAATAACTTTCAAATAAATGTGATTATTAGAAGGAGCAAAAATAAGCAATTCACTCGGCATTGCCAAATTGTGTAGGAATTGCATAAATCATTGTGCTTCCTTTGAATGTATTGAGACACACGACCATTCAGTTCATCTAACGAAGTTTGTAAGGTAGGTAAAATTTAGAATCATTCTCATCCGCAACTTTTTCCAAATAGTATGTTTTTAGGGGTTATATAAACTGTATTAGTTCATACTGTCAAGGAACAATTAACAGACAATAAAAAAAAGAACTAAAAATTAATCAGCATTACTACAGGATAAGCTCTAATTCAACATCAGCGACCGAATTTGTAACAGTATCTCGGGAACATTCCAAGTGTTCTAGTGACTACTTGTCATAATTCCTAAGTTACGTGGTTTTAAAGTTAAAACATCATCTGCATTGTATGTAGCTAAGCTGCAGTGCTTTAGACTTCGACCTTGTTGAATTTTGCCACCCAAGTTTTCAACTAATATTCTAAAGTCGTACTTGTTGTTAGTGGAGCAATAAAGCGACCAAAAGTTAGTCTGTTTAAAATTCAAGATTCATCGCAATATAATAGAACTGAAGTGCCTATTGTATGTAGTTTAATATTTAAATATAATTCATGGTTGTATTGGTGTATATAAATTAAAAGGAGCTGGTTTCCGTCGAAACTGATTATTGGATTATTACTCCCTGGTGAATTTTATAATACTTCGATTTTAATTTATAAATCGAATTATTGGTCAAAAGAAAGATGACAAATATTTTTATTTATTTTATTTTATAAAATACTAAAATGATTTAAAAAATTAATTTATTGGATTAACGGTGTGTGCGTATGTCGTATCAAACTGTAAATCTATTGCGTGGCTCTTCAAAGCAAATTTTTAAATATGCATAAAAATGTCAAAGTAAGAAATTGATGGGCTGGGGCGACGCAGCACGGAATGTGCTCCTACGAAGATATACACGTGACTGATGCTGAAACCATTAGTAAAAATAAAATGTGAGGACAGAATCCGTATTACTTTTGATCAATTCCACTAAATTACTAAGAAACGAGAAGCATATTAAACATCTTTACGACTACAATAATACGTTTTATAGCGTATTTTTTAAGTTATTGGAAGTTTAAGATTGTGCTAATTAAAATATCGATAAGAACTCCTGATTAGTCAACTAGATTTATCTCTTTATCTTTATTATTTAGGCATAATAAAAAATTTAAAGGTCAATTGGATAAAATATTTTCAAGTAAAAAGCTTCTTTTTGTAGCAGCTGCTGTGATTTACTTGGCTCTACCTGGGAATCGAACCACATACTAAACACTACCGACCAATGAGTCAGTTAGTAAA
This sequence comes from Acronicta leporina, assembly GCA_947256265.1. NCBI lineage: Eukaryota > Metazoa > Arthropoda > Insecta > Lepidoptera > Noctuidae > Acronicta > Acronicta leporina. Next base: position 6,356,891 of record OX366536.1, read on the forward strand.
ATAATAACCATGTGTCCCAAACAGTATCGATTTATGGGATATTAAATAACGTAAATTGAGCAATTCGTCCCAGTTAGCAAAAGTTGAAAGTTAAAATTGTTCCGAAGAACAAAGTCTTGTTTCAGACGAGATTACGAGTTCTCGAGTTTTATAGGCCCGTCATAAAACGGGATGGGTGCCCGCCGCTTCTCTCACTAACTACTGATGATTAATTTTATATATCATGGTGCCCACAGTAAAGAGTTTTTATTATAAAAAGTATTTGATTATTACTAGCAGTGATTGCCTAGTGATATGTCTACCTATCTTTTTTTTTATTGGGTAAGTCGTGCCCAGCGATCGGACAGGATAATCTATATACTTTTAATATATAAAGCTGAAGAGTTTGTTTGTTTGTTTGCTTGAACGCGCTAACCTCAGGATCTACTAGTCCGATTTGAAAAATTATTTCAGTGTTAGATAGCCTATTTATTGAGGAAGGCTATAGGCGAGGCTATATATATCATCACGCTAAGACCAAGTAACTATTCCACGCGGTCGAAGTCGCTGGTAGAAGCTAGTGGGTTCATAATGTTCTGTTATGTTAATTCAGCAAACGAGACGATGGTATCATTGCCGCCCAGGGACACATGTAATACTTGCTGATGCGTTGCCGAGCCTTAAGAGCCCCTACGGACTGCAGACTGCCAGAGCCGCAGAACCGCGGAAGAACTGGCTCTCACGCGAAATTGTCGAAACACACCAGGATGCTTTACGAAAGATTCCGATAGGTCTTACCGTCAAGGAAAAATAAGTTTTTTTTTAATTCCGCGGATCTACGATGGAGCGCTCTTGCCTAGAAGAAATAGATTCACTGGTGATTTTAAGACACCCAGATTAAATCTATCAGGGAAGATCCCTCGGAAAGCGCATACCACATTTCCACATTTCAGGATTAAAGTGGACTTCCGAAGACCACATAATATCATCATAGTACAGTTTGTGTACTTCCAAGATACCGATTCTAACAACTCCGGAATAAATTAAAATCGTTGTAACCTTGTTTCAACCTCTGCTCGCTTAATTTACTAATTGGCTATTATTTTTCGACGTAACGACCCAATTAGGTCCAATCAATCCCTAATCCAGTGTTAACATTGTTCCTTCTCAATATATTATCATTCATATATATGACAGTGCTCAGGAATTTATGGATGTAAGTATCAACAAGTTAATAGGGCCACAAGCTATAAAAACGGAAATGCTTTTTTTATTACATCGATAAGGGAAATTAATAATTTTGTCTGTTAATGGTTATGGGAAAATGATGATTCTGCTTTTAATGATTGTGAGTTGGATATAGGTAACTAAAAAGTTTAATTTATTGTAAACTAAACTATACCGCTGACTGCTGAGTGTGAGTGCTACGCTAGGTCCTAGATTCGGTTTCTAGATCGAGCAAAGTGTTATTGGGTTTTGCGACCAGTAATGGCTATAGGTTCGCCCCTCATTACGTGGGACCTAAACATACGGGCGAACTGTGGGTGTACATTAGTACACCTATGCCTTACCCTTCGGGGAATACAGGCATCAGATGTTTTGTAATTTGTTGTGAACCGGCTGTCTCCCCTGGTTTCCTGGTAGCCTATGTATGAAGAGAGAAATCTGATCAGGAGTTTGCTTCATTGGTCTAGTGGCCACACGACTGCTGAGCAGCGTCAAATTTTCAGTAGCATCTCAGAGTTACGAGTTGTGCCCGGTTAGTGGTAGTAGCCTCGCATCATTTTTCACATTTCAACATTACCTATTCCAAAATAATTACATTTCTAAACATCATATGTATTTGCAAAACAAACAATCAATCTATCCTTTCACGATACACATTTTCCATTTGAAATGAAAAGACCATCGATACATTGAATTCCAAGCACACTGCTCCCCCCAAAATGGCAATATGATAATAAAACACGAGGTGCGCGCGCGTCGACACCCGGTATAAATCTCTTCTTTCACGACCATACTGTTTTCTGGCGCATTTGACTTAAGAATCAATAGAGGCGGTCGGTAAGTATAGAAAATATTACGGGTAAAAATATTATTTATTTATTAGCTTTTGCACGCAGCTTCGCGCACGTGAAGCTATATTATAATTAAAGATGGATCTGAAAAATAATTTTATTAAAAACCAACAGTGATGATCTTTTCTTTGTATGGCGATTGGCGTATTGGTTGGTCAATCGACGAAATACAATTTAAACACATTTAAGAAGGTGGTGCAAGTGGCCCTAAATATGATAGAGATTTAAATACTTTTTTTATAAAACCTATTTGTTGAACGTTTTAAATAATGGTTCAAATAATATTTGAAGCGGGTTCCAAAGGGTTAATTGTCGTTATAATAGTTTTCAGCGGATTTATAGTATACTATCTGCCTCTTTAGCCAAGTGGTCCTGAGCGCGACTGCTACGCTATAGGTCCTGGGTTCGATTTCCAGGTCGAGCAAAGTGTTATTGGGTTTTTCTATGAAATTCCCAGTAGCAGCTCGGAGTTAGGAATTTGTGCCCGGTTAATGGCAATGGGACCTAAACATACCGGCGAACTGTGGACGTACATTAGTACGCCTCTGCCTAACCGTTCGGGGAATACAGGCGTGATGGTATGTATAGTATACTAGATTTGCCTGCGACTTCGCTGACGTGAAGCTATATTATGATTAAAAATGGATCCGAATAATAATTTTATTTAAAACCAACACTGATGATCCCTTCTTTGTATGGGTCTGTATACATCAGAGAGGTCAAGTTCTATCTCAGAATCAGTTCAATCAAATCAGTAGTTTTTGCGCCATACCGAGACAAACAGACAATAATTTTGAAAATCATGTTTATATACCCTAACCCACTTGTCTTTTTTTGAATATCATCAATGTAAAGACACATATATTTTACAATTTTATAATAGTAGAGAAGATTGTATGTATTATTTCATTTTAAACATCACAAATTAGCCACATAATATATTTAGACTTATCCTTATATCATATTTGAGCGAGCACATCTAATTTTCATCAAATTAATTCTTTCACCGCCCAATCTCGATCATCAAAGAAAATATTATGAAAAATTCCATTTCTACGATATACGTAGGTCTGCGGCACGCGTATTTCGGACTCCTTTGATCTCGCCGCCAGCTTTAATGAGGCGGGGCATATAAACGGTAACTAGTTAGAATTGTTCCTAGCCCACTGTCCAATGTTAGTGGAATAACGATTTGTTAACTTTTCACGTATAGCTCTTTTAAATTTTCTCACTAAATTGTTTATGGCTCGGTAATGGGTTGCCGCGAAACTGTTTGTTTATTGTGCGTTCTGTATTGCCATTTAAAAGGTTTGCTCGTTTTTACGGCAGTTTCGGAAATAACAAACGATATTTTATTTTACCACTTATTCACAGGAAGACTAGCCAAAGGTTTGATTACCAGCCAATATGGAGCTTTTAATGGGGAAAACCCCATTAAAAGCTCCATATTTGCTGGTAAATATGATATTTTTTTTTTTCAGTTGTGCACCGTTCTATCACTATATTGCCGTTATTTGATTTCGGCGCGAATATTTAAAATCACCGTAGTCTATGTCACGTGTAATTCCTACACCTATAGGTACAGTCACGCACTATCAAAATTCAAATAAAAGTCAATAGTGAGAAACGAACACCCGCAAAAATAAAAAAAATAAACCGCACTACATCGTCGGACCGTTGCATTAAAAAAAATAGAAATGGAACGCGACTTTTCATTTTGTTGCGCGGTAAAAAGCGAACAATAGGCGGGAAAATTGCGCGTCACTCTGGCGTTCCAATTTGTCAAACGGGTGCCGCAAGATGGCGGCAGCGGATGCGCGGCAACATGGCGGCATCCGGCGGCGTTTAATTAAAAATGCGTCTCACTTGAAGCTTGCATTGCGCCTGGCAAGGACGTGTGCTGTGCGTATTTTAATTTCTCAATAATTGGGTCAAACAGGACTGGGAAGATAATGAAAAATAAAACCTTTTCATGTTATTAGGATTAGTTTTTAGAATTTAATGCCTAAATAAAGAAAAATATGAATAAGTTCCACCGATATCGATTTTTAAAGTCAATATTAAAGTTACCAATAACATGGCTCTAAAAAGCCTAATGGACCAAATATTCCGGATTTGAAACGGAAATGAAGGTAGAGTAATGGCGACATTGACGGAAGTCGATCACGGGCGGGTCTCCGAGCCTTCCCTCCTTTCCACACTCGGCAAATAGAACAAAGAAACTGGGGGAAAACTTGAAGATGGAAAACAAACTTATATACGCAAGGATCAAGGTCTAGTTTGATTTGAGTTTGATGATTGTTTATACAAAACATAGGTGTTGAAGCGAGATATTGGTTCTGTAGATAGTGTGAGGTCAAGACGTCGGTGTCTTATTAGATTTTATGAGTGAGTACGTATCAGATTATTTATAGAGTTCGCAGTAATTATTGTTATTTGACTCGTGTATCTGTGGGTGTAAAGGTGATATGATATCAGCTCAAACGGTGTTGATATATCAGCATTCGTAAGCTAATTGTAGTATTTGTTGAACGTGCTAATTAAAATGTGTCTTAATTGAAATACCACCTTAATTATGTACACCAATCTCCTTTTTTATAAAAATATAAAACGTCTTATAACTGCCTCATTAACCTAGTGGTCTTGAGCGTGACTGCTACGCTAGAGGGTTTAGGTTCGATTCCCAGGTCGAGCAAAGTATTATTGGGTTTTTCTATGAAATTCCCAGTAGCAGCTCGGAGTTTGGAAGTTGTGCCCGGTAATGGCAATAGGCTCACCACCTAACATGGGACCTACCTAAACATTCCGGCGAATTGTGGGTGTATATTAAGTACGCCTCTGCCTAACCCTTCTGGGAATACAATTTTATGCGAAAGCGTATTCAGGCACCTGAATATAGTAATTATTTCTATCTATAAATGAAGAAAGAAACGTCAGTAGTTATCACTGCAATAAAAAACCCCAAAAGAATACCAAATAGAAAAAAAAAATGAATGTAATAATGATAAACTATTACTATTTTTTGTTTCATGAAGTAATTTGTAACTGTAAGAATGACGACATCTCAAAAGACCCACTCAATGTTGCCATAATAACATGCATCATAAATAAACTCAACAAATCCGACAACAAAAGTACCATATCATAATCACTTGACCCTCAAAACATGGCGAATTAATATACCGAAATGTCCCATGACGGGACATTCACGAGCCACCAACCCCCAAGCAATCGCACAATGCCCAAGTGGATGTCATGGAACGAAAACACCAAGTGGGCACAATGGGGAATAATAGAAACTACCCTCGTATTAAAAAACAAGTGGAGAATCACACAATGGGGATCGAACCTAGGCCCTTCACTCGATAGGGTTGTGCGTGACCAGAATTTTGAATTTCTATCTTTGTTCGGTTGTTGATTTTGTCTTTTTGTTGTTTTACGAACGGAATTTTAAATGTCACTTTCCGTAATTTGAATAAGTTTTATGAAGCTGATGTGTACCTACAATTGTTTGACTGGGAGACACGTGAATTGACTTAAACATTTCTGTTAAATATTGTTTTACTACACATGTTACAGATACGGACACAAAGGAAGTGGCAGAGGTTAAATATACCCCCTCCCCCCGCGTATACCCAATTTACCCTATTATTATTTACCTTATTCCCTACGCTTATCTGTGAAAAAATGAATATGAAAAATAGTAGTACTTGTCAAAAAGGTTGAATATTGACACGACATAGAATCCTCGCTTAAAATTAGAATCTGTTAATTTAAAACAATAAATATTTTAAGCAGTGACAACCCTAGCATAAATCCGCGTCCCTAAGCATTGAGTGTATCAATAATACTCACGATTTGTTTGAATTTGGTCTTATTAATTAACTGCATAAAGTACGAGTGTTGCGCACTACAACTACCCTCATTTTTATTAACAAATTGATTTTTCTACTTTTTATTCGGATTTATTGCTTTTCTGAGGGACAGGGTAGTAGGAGGGTATATAAAGTGGTAAAAAAATAATATTAGGAAAATTACTTAAAAATAAGGACTGAAACTGAAAAAGGAGGTCCGAGTTCAGATTTTTCAACTTAATTGTAATTATTCGCCCATGTACCTACTACCACCTACTTCTCAAACCCCTAATTTTACAAAATATTTTTTATAACATTGTACGCCTCATTAACCATAAGGACGACCGCACGCCACGATTACTGTAATTCTTCTTACCAGTTCGTCCAATTATGACGTAAGAGCGAGCGCAACCACCAATTAACGAGTAACGTGTTGGCGCCCAGCGTGGGACCGCGCGTGATACTGAATATATTGTTCTAATTACTATAGATGGGAGCTAAATTGTGTGCGGTGTTAGTCAAAATACACTGTGGTTATTGGAAACGAAACTACTAATATGTGTACCTACAAAATAAGATGAGATTTTACACTATAAGTATACAAAAAACTATATTTATTATCTCAAATGTAAAATATATGTAACTACCTGTTGCTCGCGGTTTCACTCGCTACGCTAAAAGAGATTTTTGAGATAAAAAGTGGCTTATATCCTTCTGCAAAGTCCAACCTCTATACCGAAATTTATCATAATTATTTTAGCCGTTTTGGCGGGAAAACGTAACAAATAATGAGACAGAATTATTTTCACATTTAGAATATATAGTTTAGATTATTGAAACTGTAGTACAATTTATTTAAATTGCCAACTTGTAAAAGCTAAGGACACATTCATAATTTAAAATATCTTTACAAATCTTTCAGCAGAAGAAAATTGCTGTTTAATATTTGAACAAGCTCATTGAATGCAAACTTCGTATAATGAGACATATCAATATTCATCGTTGTGACGGACACGTGCCGAAATGGAGGGTAGTTTGTCTTTCTCTCCTGCACATTCCAATTTTGAAACCATCTCGTTGGGGCGCCATTTAAAATTCGTGTGCACGATTCTCTTTTGTTTACGTTGTTTGCTGTTCAGTTCATACATACACTTTTGTCATTTTAGTATAATTAATAGCAGATATCTTAAATAGACTAGAATCCTATTGCATTTGATCTTAAAACATACTGGCGAACTGTATGTAGTACACTATCTTTTTTACGTAAGAACGCAACTAATTTTGGAAATTCAGCGATTTAAAAATGGAGGCCCTGTACTCTCAATATAAAATGAAGGCACGTACCACCGTGTTAAATAAAAAAATAATGAAAAAATCCGCCTACCGTCGCAAGGAGAAATGTAAAAAGCCTGCCAAAAAACGTGATTACATAAATTGTCACAGGCACGGCTTGGGTTTAGGGTTAACACACACTGATCCGTTTCCTAAATACATAGTGGCACCGCAATGAACAAACGCGGTCGTCAACAGCGCGCCTCGGGCAGGGGGGTGGCAGGCGCGACAGGGGGAGGGGGTGCGGTTGGGATCCCTTTGAAGTTCCCGCCGCCGGCGTCTGTGAGCGAAAGGTGGGTAACCGACGCTTAGCTTTGTTTTCTAGTTAAATGATAGACGTTTAGAAATTACTACTGTTCGAGACATCTTAATTTGCTGGAGCCGTGATCCTGGGTACGACATTTTTATCGTAAAATTACTTCAATAATAAATTATCTAATCATCTTACTTTTCCATGTCAGGATCATGCTGTATTATGTTGAACCATTAATACGAAATATTAACCGATCTGCACTATTGAAATTATATTGAAAGTATTAACAAAATCAGTTAATTATTTACAGTTAATTTTGAATAAGTAATTTGAGTGCGAGCGGTGTCCACGTTCGAGGAAGGTTTTGGGACAGTCCCGCCAAGCCCTTTGACATGCTAATACTCACTTAATATTATGCCTGTTTTTCCACTAAACAGTGTCGAGACTGTGTTAACAAAGTTCACTGGAGTTTTTTAGTTAATTATAAGATAATGTAAAAAGTTACATTCAAAACATTTTTCATTACGACCCAGCCCTAATTAAAGTACAACAACCAACTTTAACCAAAGCACCATCAAAATCATCCCAAAAATATTTAAATCAGGAATTATTTAAGCAATGATAACATGAAAAAGATGTCAGAGTGAAAACGCCATAATAGTCTCGAAAAAAAGCATGTCTTTTTGCTTAAAACACGCTTAGCAAACCTAGGTAACAACACAACTCAATGTTCTCTAAAAACAAGATGTGTTATTCAAATACGTTCTTTAATTCCAGGGGCTCACGACTCATGACATAATTCTGCCGCTTCCCCTCACAGCATAAATAAAACATTCGCGTTCGCCGCGTCATGAGAACCAACGTATTACGACATTATCTTCCAATTTGCATGTTAGTAATCTATTCAAAGGTGTGTTTTTCTTTGATGTCCTCAAGTCCGACAGTTAACCTTTTGACCCCTTTTTGGTATTATTACTAGAATAAGAAAACTGTTATGAAAAATATTAATTCAAAAGAATGAAATGGCTGTTTTTCCAGATAAGTTGACCATTAAATCGAGTATTACCACTTGTTTTTGAGGTATAAAACAGGACGATTACATGTAAAACAAGCTAAGAACGCGTAGGCGGTGTATTAATGTCGTAGATTTTTACGAGCAACTCGACAGCATTAGAACATGTCACATCCTGTAAAACTAGATATACACGAAATGACGGGACGGCAGAACTTCTCCGCCTACAAAAACTGCGCCCAGTATTAACAATTTGATTACATAGCCGAGATTGCACACAAACGCCCTCTGTGGGCGAGAAAACGTCACGTAGTGTGGACGCGAGTGGCATTGCAATGCGGACGCTAGCCAATACGTGTGTTTATAGCCGGACTGTCCGGACCCGTGGTCACACTACTTAAAATTATGTAGAGCTTGCAATCTTCTAGGGTAAGATACGTACCTGAAACAAATGATAAATATACTGTTAGTACAAACAAACTTTTGGGGACTTGGTTGGTGACTTATGTATACACTAAAAAAATTTTTGACCACAAGCACCAGTTTTCCACAAACAAAAATGTTGTAAACTCTGACATTAATTTCAAATACCCCGAAATTTAAATGTGCATTGACATAAATTGTACGACTTTTTTGTGAAAAAATAAAGGTAGGTCGTCAGTCAGTATCTACAGTTGATAAAAAAACTGTTTGATTTCAATATTTCGTAAAAGCTGTTATGATCTTTCGTAAACTCAAAATACTATTTTACCATATTTAAAAATTTATTCCTGTTTTATAAAAATGAAAAACTATGTATACATATCGCTATTACGTTATTTATGCAAAATAATTTTGCTGGATGTAAATACAGAAATTTACTGAAAAGGATTACTGTGTAATTTAAGTAATAAATTTTGTAGTTAACGCTGAACGGTTTAAACTTTCACTTTTCTTGCTATGCAGCATTTTCAAATAAATATAGGAATTTAAGCATCGTATGTACGGGTGCTTAAAATTCCACGAAAAACGTTTACGATTTTCATCAAATAATTGTTTGGTCGCTTTGTACATTGGAAATACAATAATAGCGTGTGGTTTTGGTTTAATTAAATAACTTTATTTTAATTAATTCACTGTTAATATAAAAACCAAACCATTTATTTTGCCACACATTACAATAAAAGTTTTATGAATATATTTTTACAAGTTGCGGATTCATTTTTAAAGTGCGCAAAATGCGCATTAGCTTGTCAATTTAATCTGAAAAAATAACGAGATTTTTTCGACGAATAAATTGTCTTTACAGTTTATAAATTTAAGTGCGAATTCGTGTTCGTATTTTTTTTCAAAAAGGAAACCTTTTTGAATGTCGTTAGCTCTTGAGTGATCTAAACTAGTTCTAAGAGCTAGGAGTTTAAAACAGGTATTTAAATGACTCAGACGATAAGCAAACAGCGTATTAGTAATTGTGTACTAGTAAATTTTGCTTAATTACATACCTATATACTGATTTCTGACACTTACGCGAATATTAGACATTGAAATAAAACTACTTTTTACGGATTTTATCGCGGTATGTCAAACACCGCCGTTCCAGAAAGTCAGCAGTTTGTGAACATACCCTAGACAAGACCCAGCACTACATCAGATTTGATAAACCACAAGTCCTCGCAAAAGAAAACCGATTCCTACCCAGGATGATTCGTGAGGCTATTGAAATCAAAAAACACCCAAATTTCAATAGAGAAGATGGTTGGGTCTTACCAGCTGCTTGGAATCCCATTATAGAATCTATAAAATCTAAATCCAAGCCCAAAACTGCAAGACCAAAGGATACGGTGAGCTCGTTCTGCGTGAATCGGATCGCTAATAATTAACAAAAATGTAAGGTAGCTGTTAGTAATTTTAACATCAAGACGTCCAACACCTCAGTCTGCCCGTGACCATGGATGCTGTAAAGGATCCGAAACGTCGGGAACAAAATAATATTAATATACCGCGATAAAATCCGTAAAAAGTAGTTTTATTTCAATACATACCTATAGTTTTTCTCTGCCTAGCTTTAGCTACCGCTTGCACTCCGCCATACCCTCTTATTAGGACCCATTACGTCATTTCCTCCGAGGATACACTAACTAATGCGGTAATGCCAGAGATGTGATTTATTTGAAATACTTCTATTTTAAATGCAAATAGAAAATGCAAAATACCTATTTTATATTTTGTATTTAAATACCTTTCAGTGAAAAGTATTTTGTATTTTATTTGAAATGCCTTTCGAGATGCATTTTGTATTTTTAATATTAATTTCAAAATGCAAAATACTTTGTGATTAAGTTTAGCCAACATTACCAGTCAAACAAAACAAAACGCTTGTATTGCCGAATTCGACCGATAGAGGCGCCTGCTAACCATGCGCGACATCTTTTTCTTCTTTGGTCAAAGTGCGCGCCCTAAGTCAAGTAATGTCTGACAAGTGTCAATTTCCAACGAAAACGGCGAACATTATCTATGGCTATGAATTTATGGATATGAAACGCATAGCCGTTGATATAGTTCGCGCAAAATAACTTGATCCAAAACTAACGGAGAGGGGGAAAGTTCGCGCAGTACATTTGCGTGCAAAATGTACTAAAATCGACTACTGCGCATCCGCCATTTTGGTTCAAGTTATTTTGCGCCAACTATACCGACGATTTGATTTCACGACGAGTTTATTATTTTCTGGTGCTAGTGAAGTAGTTACTGATTTGATTACCTACTTTTCTGATATTGAAGTGTTGTTATTATTTCTATAATACTGAAACGGTTATGCACTATACCTGGAACGGTTACGTACTACAAGATAATTTAGATAATCTAAATAGACGTGACTTGGTGGATTTGGCTGGTGTCTAACAATTTCTACTTAGGAAAAAAATGTAAGTACTTACTGAAATACAAATAAAATGCATACTAAAAAGAAAAGACGTCGACTAACTTAAAATGATTTTAAGTTTTATACCTATTACAATAAACTTTTATACCTATTACAATAAACTTTTATACCTATTACAATAAACTTTTATACCTATTACAATAAAAATATAATAAATAAAAATATCTGTGATTTGGTCAGAGGGTATTTTATTATGAAAAAGTATTTTGAAAATACCTATTTTGCATTTAGCATTTGAAATACAAAACGCAAAACTATTTAGTATTTTGCATTTGAAATAGAAAATCTGAAAAGTATTTTGCATTTTGTATTTAAATGCTTTTTTAAAACCATTTTGTACATCTCTGGGTAATGCACAATAACAAAAATAAGTTATAAATAATAATAGAGAAAGTAAGTTAACATTATTTCTTTACAACTTGATAATTCAATAGATAGTCGTAAAGTTAAAAAAGAAAACTAAAGTACTTCAAGTCTCTCAAGTTTATACTGATTATTGTGTGGTTAATTGTGTGATACTAATAATTATTGAAAGTTGGCTGAAGCTGGCTGATATACTTCAGTATATCTTATATATTTGCATTAATATAATTAATTCTTAATGCTGATTTTACACAAACAATCCCTCCAAAAGGTACTAATTGCTTTTTGATTGATTGAATTGTTTTTTAATACCGCAAGAAAACTCCAACTACTACTTTAATTGTAAACAATAGTTACTTAATCTTCTTCGGTAAATGACTGTTTGATTTTTGAATAAATAAATAAAGCCTTAATTTTATAGGGAAAAACATAATTAGAGACAATTAAATTAAATCAATACATTCGCCTCAAAATCTGAATTCATATTTCATCATTTAAATTCGTTAAAACCGAGAATAAAGGATAAAGGAAGATACAAATTGATCCAATGGAAAAATCAATGGCTTGTTTAAAGTGACATGCTTTAATGCAGGCGAAATCAATTAGTCATGGAACGCAGCTAGTGTCACGTTATCTTAAAATCCCAATCCACTAGGTATACAAAATAGAGAAAAACAACATAAAAACTGAAATAGATATAGAGTAAATTTGATAGTTCTAAAATAATTTTATAAAACTTGGTGTGCTAATCTATACATAGTTTCCAGAAAAAGGAAATTGTAAAATAATTTAGCGATGGTAAAGCCGAATTGATGATTTTTAAAATAGTTATTTATGTATGTCTGTTTGTACGCTTATAATGTAAGATCTATTTGACAAATTTGTATGAAATCTGGTGTACTGAGCCTGGTCAAGTTTTAGGGTGTTTCTTATCGTTTGAACCCTTAGGTACTTCCTTAGATAGGTATCCTACGTGAGCGAAGCCGCTGGCTACAGCTAGTTTCTTAATAAATAAGTAATTCGCTAGTCTTAGTAATTATACCTACGTTTAGAACAAGGAACTCTTGCGTACATTTTAATTATTTAAAGTTTAAAGCCGTTTTTTTAAATAAAAAATTACTGACAAAAATTACAGTGATACGCTAGACACCCACAAAGATTTAAAAACTATATTTTTTTTACTATGATCTCTAAAATTTCAACTTAGCATACGCTAAAGCCACCATAAAGGAAGCTTAGTTGATATGAGAACCCGTACTCAAAACTTGCAGCCAGCCTGTATCTTGAAACAAAGATTATTTAAACGCTTATCTGTTCCACTCAAGAGTTACATAAATGGCGTTTGTTTTTCAACAATGGCTTTAAAAATCCGTCGTTTTATCTCGGATTTAATCTCGTTTTTTTCTCGTGTCACTAAGCTCTGCCACAAAGCCTCTCCGTGTGATAAGACGCTTGGATTTTTTGCTATTAGACTTTAAACGTTTTTGTTTTTAGATAAATATTCCTGATCTTAGAATCATAGACATGGTTATTTTTCTACATTAATTTATTTACATGAGTCGGTAATATTTAATATTTAAAGTACATGCAATTAACCTGTCTGATTTCTATTAAGAATAATTACACTTAATTACATTTATATCCATTATTTTTCTTTTATTTGTTAATATTTTGGACTACCACCATAGAAATATGGGTGATAAATAAAATATAATGTTCTCCAAGTCCAAACATTTACATAATATTTACATACATAATATTTTAATACATAATAAAAACTTTTCATGCGGATAGCACGGCGGTCGTGAAAGATACTATCTGACTGGGTGCAATAACTTTTAAAGGATTTGGTTGTAGCTATTTTTATTTAAACAAATCTAGATTTTTATTACTTTTGTGTTAGCATTACGTAACTTCATGGCCACCCTAGTTTTAAGCGGACGAAATGACCATATTAAATGTTTATGAACGATAATTCCGATACAGTTTTTCGATTAGAATTATATTATTTAATGTTCGTTTACATTTTACGATGATGACATTTATGACCAAATACTAAACGAGCCCAATAAACCCATATATATAATTAATCGTAATCACTTTTGGATTCGTCTGTATTTTTTGCTGTTTGAATGTCAGCCCGTCAACAACTTTGCAAACTTTTATGGTAGGGGCGGGGTGCAATTTATAACTAGAACTTTTGTGCAAAAACTACCAATTATTAATTTCTATTTACTCGTTTAAGGAGGCGATGATCGGTCCTGCGTGCAATTACCTCACAATGCGGCCGTTTTATATTGATACTTTGGCAATGTTTTATTGCGAACAAAATAAAGGTTATAATTCATTAGCGCGGAGATCTCGCGCCGCTGTTCGTGCCTCGAGTCCGTTTCTTGCGAATTAAATTAATTCTAATATCAAAAGTGGGCGGGGCGATGCTACCGCGATACGCAATATGGCGGCCTGTGAATATTAATCGTGATTATTTATCGCATAATGAGCCGTTATAACAGCTCGCTAATATAAGGCTATGTGTTGAATGTGAGATAGCGATAATCTGAGTTTTTAATGCGCACGAGTAATTTTCGATCGGTATCGGTTGTTATAAGGGTGGGTGCACAACGGTAAGATAATGTTGCCAAATTAAATTGAGCGTTTAACTTTTTCTAACTTACTAAATTTCTAAAATATAAAATTATTTTTCTAAAATTCACTATGAATTATTATGAATAAAACCAACAGGCTTTTTTTTAAAGACAAATGTAATTACAGAATTGATAAAATTAGCACCTATCATTGAATTCATAGCAAGTTCAGGTAATATGGAACTTTCTAGAAGAACTTTTCCTATCGCAGCTTACGACAGCTTAAACAAAATCTCCAATACTCGACTGCATTCACAATTCACGCGTCGCCTCATTCCTTAATCCCCAAGCCGTTCCCGCTAAAAGCCGCCAAGCGCGCTCCCATCAAAAATTCAGTCGCGCGCCGTCTAGACTTCGAGTTCTTAAATCTAGATGTAGGTAATAAGGCGCAAGGTAAAAAGAACTGGGTGAGTCTTTGATGCAAATGTGGGTAACCGGGGGATTCGCGGTTTTGTATAACGTAAATGTTTTTTGTTGTCAAGAGCAACTATGAGTCCTCTCGTTGAAATAAATGTAATTGTTCAATTTTTTGCTATTTTTATTTCTAACGTTTATTCCTCGTTAGTCTAGTGTTCTCAAGTGCGACTGCTACGCTAGAGGTCCTGGGTTCGATTCCCAGATCGAGCAAAGTATTATTGGGTTTTTCTATGAAATTCTCAGTAGTAGCTCGAAGTTTGGAATTTGTGCCCAGTTAATAGGCTCGCCCCTTATTACATGGGACCTAAATATACCGACGAACTGTGGGTGTATCTGAGTACACCTCTGCCTAACCTTTACCGTAATCCCGTGATGGTATACATGTTGTTATTATAACATTCAATTTCATCCATTAGTGCCATCGGTTTCTGTGGGTTATGGTTTCGATCCGCACGTGAAACTAGTATAGTTATAACCTACTGTTGTGGGTTACGTACGGGATACGTAGTGTAAAACCTTCTATGAAAAATGTGTTTAATGGCAACAAACACATTGTCACATTCATAACAAACATTGTACGAAAAATATTAACACCACACCATGTAAAATAGTCTTGTACTAGATCATATATAGTAGATAGATCATATATTATTTTTACAGGAGTAGACTTCGGGGATTTTGTAATATTGTGTTATCATAATATTTCCTTTTTTCATTGTGTGCTTGTGTTTTTATTTTATTCATTTCTTCGTGCGTAAATGTGAGTGTAAAGCATTGGTTACCTACCCACTCCACCGCTTATTTACTTATTATCAAATACCTAATTGATTTCAAGACATGCGCGCTAACTCGCCGTTGAGGAACTGGCTTTATCCGTGTAATTGCCATGCATAAAATGGTGGTAATTTGCAAATATTCATGCTAAAGTTGTAAAACCCGATCCGGCTATGATTTTTATGTGCATGGCTAAAATGAATACATGACGGAAAAAAGTACGGTAAAGCCCTTGGCACACTAAACGACATAGACACTAAATTTAAATCGAAACACGGTATGAAACGCAAGTACAAGGAATTCTATTTATTTACTAGTGCGACTGCTACGCTACGGTCTTGGGTTCGATTCCAAGGTCGAGCTAAGTATTATTGGGTATGTCTGTGACATTATCAGTAGTAGGCAATAGGTTTACCCCTACTACATTGGGACCTAAACATAGAATAATGAGTGTGCATTGGTACACCTCTGTCTAACCATTCGGGGAATAGATGCGTGATGGTATATTGACATGATCGACCTATAAGTTACTAGACTGAGTCTATTGCTGGGCACTAGTTGCGCCGCTTTTGGTTCCCGAAAGTATTAGATGGTAGAAAGCAGCAGTTTTGGGGGGCTGTCTTAAATATCATAATGTGACATTGACAGATGATCCATGCTCTTAGGTCGTCGTGAAAATGATGATGGAATACCCATCATCATTTCCAGCACGACAATACAAGAACCTAGAGAAGGTGCAAAAGTTATATTGAGCTCTTACCGGGATTTATAGGATTTTTTCGTCGTTGGGTCGTCGAGGTCCCAAAATTTATTCGCGCAGACTCCGTGACAGCTGCTTGTTACAGCTATCGCATTCAGTGTGCCAAAGACTTTACATTATTTAAATTCAATAACTATTTTGTATTTGCCTATCGCCTATGGTTCCGGCGACAGTATGTCTAACCAATTAAATATTTTAAGTGTTAATAGATTTATTTAATTATCTATCGATAACATTATTTATTAATACCTAACACGACATTACTTTTAATTGATACGGTGGAACGGGTAATTATCATCGGTAGCTACTTAATTATTATGATCAACGATAAAATGTGATAATGTGCGTACGGAAACAATTCTAAATACGTTGGCTAAAAACAGATAAAATAATAATTATATAAGTAGATACTTTTTACCTACTACATTTCTAAATGGTGTAAGTACTTACGTTAAAAAAATATTCCGCACAATTAAAGACTTTTTTTCAATAATAATAAAGTTTTATTGACATAAACAGTGTTAACTCCCGTGGGAGGTAGCAATCTGTGTTACACAAGACACAGTGTCTTACCCCATATTGTTACTTATATACAGGTATGTACAATAAAATAACAGTTAGTAGGATTATATACATAATTACTTATTACTGGAATTTTTAGTTAATAAGTTTCTTCATGGTTAGTATTGGTAAATAAGACGGCATAAAAATGATCGCAAAGGTTTTAATCGTTATTGTCTTCATTCTAAGAAAAAGCCATTAAAAAAAACTTTCATTTAATAATATATAGGACTAGCTTGTGCCCGCGGCCTTGAAGCCGTTCACATGAAGCTATATTAGGAGTAAAAATGGAAAACCAGCATTGATGACCTCTACTTAATATCGGTCTGTGTAACATCAGAGAGGTCAAGCTGTATCTTAGAATCTGTTCAATTAATTGATATAAGAAGTTCATCAGTTTTTAAGTTGGAGTAGGTGTATACTTTATAACGATTATAACAAAATTAAAATGTATTCAGTAGTTTTGGCGCCAACCAGTAACAAACAGACAAGAATTTAAAATATCACATTTTTGGGTTCCGAGACATTTATATACCTTAACCCACTTGTTTTTTTTTTTATATCTTCAATGTAAAGACACATCTTTTCTACAATTTTATAATAGTAGAAAGATTTAGTTTTTATTGTTAGTCTCCAGTTTAGACCACACAACCCGAGAACCGTTTAAAAAACTAAGTAATAATAAATGCCGAACTATGAGACGGAAGTATTTATTATTCTATCAACATGAGTCTAGTTTTGGCCGGGCGGACGCGCCTGCGCATACTATGTCCGCCTAGGTCCTACCAGTGTGAACTTCCTCTGATGTGATTAGATAGCAGTATTGATTTGTGGCCTCACAGAAAACCGGCGTGAAACAACGCTTGCGTTGTGTTTCGCCGAGTGAAGGAGGTTACCGGAGGCCCAAACCCTTTTAAAAGGCGGGCAACGCACTTGCGACTCCTCTGGTGTTGCAGGTGCCCATGGGCGGCGGTTATCGCTTACCATCAGGTGATCCGTTTGCTCGTCTTCCCCCCTATCTCATAAAAAAAAAATTGACAGTCACGGACGGACAACATAACATTAAAAAAAATCTAATTAACTTATGAAATAAAACAAAAACAAAATTAGGTCCAGTTCATTATATGCCAGACCTACGGCGTGCTTAAGTTCTAGTAGTAGTATTAAGAAGTAATGCACTCTCTCTGGATCAATGGATCTCATTAAAAAAATCTGTCCGTTTCCCAGGTATACTTAGTAACGAATAATAATAATCATAATACCTCAACTTCAAAAAATGTAAGCTTAAACGCCCACAATAAAACGGCAATGCACCATATAAAGCTATTCTATAAAAAATGTCCATTTGAATTTGAGTGACGTGTTTTGTGTGCACACTGCGATTCGATCACGCCTATCAAGCTTGTCTGGGACACGCGAATAAACGATTCAGTTCATTTTTTAATGTTTGTAAAGTAAATGTTATTCTGATTAACATTGCAGATTATGCATCAAAGACAAAAGAATGGTAAGTATGAAATCTTCTGACATGGTTCGTCCTAAACCTATCAAGGATTATTTAGCAGGAATGGAAAAATAATTGTTTCTTTATAACAATAACTCAATGTATTGTTAAGTAGGGTATGTATATAGAAGTATTTGCACTGAAAAGTTATTATAATTATTCTGATTAAAACCAGGTTACCATGTTTACCCAAATTGTCATACTATATCTCAAAATACGTCGTCGTACAAAGCGTATCGAGTTCATTATGTGTGATCCGTTTACGCCCATCGCGTCTGTCGGTGCCACGCGTCTGCAAGCGACGCGGTGTGCAAACGGCTTTATTTTTATTGTCATGCTATTATTATTAATGGTCGTGAAATCTGTAGGTAATTAACCGTTTATTGGAGATAAGTTTGGTGAAAAAATATTGTTTACATCCATGTGTGAATTGATTGTGGCGCTTGCGCGACATTAAAGTAGGTTTGAGTTTAGATAATCGGGTCTACCTAATTACCTACATTCTGAAACATAGTTTGATCAATGATGGGTCGAAATTATTTTTGATTTGTACTTGCGTAGAAATCTTTAAAAGTAATTAGCATATCCTGATCCTGAAATCCCAAGTTTCTTATGCAATCCCTAATTAGATAAATATTCGTCATTCATCATACAAAAGTAACGATTTTATGCTTGAGTAAGATAGTTGTCAAACTAAATTACCCTGTGTGCGAAATTATGTCCTAACTGAATCAAAAATTCAAACATTAGGGTGAAAGGCCCAGTCGATGTCACCTGAAGACGCTAAACGCGTGGCGCTATCGAGTATCCTAACCGAATTCATTTTTTATTACCCACGCTACACAGACTGACATTGACACACGAATCGCTGAGTTTTCTGAATAAGACGACAAAAAGGGCAATTTATTACCGCTCCAACGAAAAGGTATATGCGGATTTTATTAAGCGTTTCATATTTAGGGTGTTATTATTGACTCGGTGAGGGGTAAATTTAATAGGCTATATTATAATATAAGTGCAACGAGTCCGGAAAAAGTGAACTCAATGGTAGTATTGCCGAATTTAAATGAAGGTATATAAATCTCATTCAACACAATTTCGAATGTAGTTTATTTGTGAGCGAAATTGGAAGTCATGCATCGAACAGCAATTTAAAAAATCGGCATCATCTAACAGGTGGAGAATATTTCCATGGCGGGATATTGTCTTTATTCATCCAATCAAGTGGCGCAATAGACTGCACTCCCGACTCTAATAGCGCCAAATCGAATTGCGTATTGACTGGCAGATGGGCCCGTCCTGGCTCGACGAACCGATGACAAATTTGCACTATTACATGCGGATTAATGTCCACGCACCATTTTTTAGGGTTAAATTGTCTTTTTGGGATCACCCTTGTGTATTTTAATACTTATTCCACATTAATTTCAACTCTACTATCATATATTAGAGTCGAAAGTGCTTTGTAATATAAAGTTCGGATAGTTCGTACTACGATGAATGTAATGTCGAGATCGCGAAGGGCGATTCCCCATGGTAGATGGCATCCGTACGATGGTTATCATAATCCCTGCATTGACATGATGTGATGACACATGTCGTGGAGTCGTGTTCTAAAATGTCGTTTTAAAAATCCTTCTAGCGCACGACACGGGCGATAACGGGAGCAGTCGCCCTAGTTTTGTAGTATTAAGAGTTTGTTTTTGGCATTTTTAGGTGCATTTGTAATTTTGTTTGGCCTGGGAAGGTGCAGTATGGACAGTTCACAATGTAGTTTTTGTTTGTATATGAAGATCAGAATTTGTTTTTTGTTTGACTGTCTGTGTTTGCTCATCTCGTGTCAAGAGCGAATTTTGTTTGCCCTGTAATCAATCGTTTTTTTTTCTATTTGCGCTGTCAGCAACTTTTCTATGAATCAATCGTGTAATTACAAGAAAGAGTGAGAGAGAAAAATTAAATACTTAATTGGTTAAAAAATGCATCTATTGAAATTACGCACAGTGGTTTGAACTAAAACGCGAGTAATCAAAAAAACATTTTTTTATTTTAATATAAATACGAAGTCAATACAGTTGATCTATCGGTAATCATTTGTACAATCAACGACTAATAGCGAAGATTAAAAATATCTCACAAAGGGCTGCAAAGGGAGTAATTCAGAATTAATATCGGTCCCTACACAATTACTGCAAAACCGGAGCAAACTGCAGATTCGTAGAAAATTACAGGATTCCAAACATACAGGACAAAAGCACCCCTCGTTTAGTTCAACGTTTTCTATGGAACTACTAATGGGGACAAATTTTTAATATGGGGAGAGAATTTTAAACAATTAAATGTAATTCCGTATGAAGATTTTTTCATGTTGCTTAAAAATATGTTAGGTGATACTTGATGACTCGTTTTTAAAAATACCATTTTAATCGACTGAAGTATGGTAGCAAACAGATTGAATTTCATGTAAAAAGTTTTAATAATGTCTCGCTAAGATGTCAATCTTGGAAGACGACAATTCGATATACGTTGTTATTTATACATGGCAAGTTCCAATTTGTATGTTTCCCCTTCCATAAAATTGAAATGTTAACTGTTTGCCAACGTTAAACGACGAATTAAACTGAAATACACTGGTCATCAAAAAAATCGGCCCACCTGCAGTTTTTCCGCAAATCACATTTTTTCTTCAACTAAACTAATCAAAATGGTTTAGTACCGATATGTTTAAATTGTCTGGTTTATTTACACTAATTTTCACACGGAAAAAACCTGAAAAAGGTAAAAAAGCCTGAATTTTTCACTATAAAGTTAAACACTATGGTTTTACACTGTTTTTAATTAATTTTAAACACGCTCTAATTTTTCAGTCTGAAGTGCTGTGATCACAATTGTTCCAGTTTAGTATTGAGTATTCCCCCCTCTTGCTCGAATGACGGCCTGCATTCGCCTTTTTAGTGACCTGATCAAGGTTTTGATGGTCTCCTGAGGGATTCGTGTCCATTCTTCCCTGATGGCGATTTCCAGGTCTTCCAACGTTATAGGGGCTGGATTTCGGGCTCTAACTTTTTGTTTTAGCGTGTCCCACATGTGCTCTATAGGGTTAAGATCAGGGCTTCTTGCTGGCCATGACATAACCCGAATGCCAACTTCTTCAAGATAATCGGTGACAATACGCGCTACGTGTGGTCGGGCATTATCATGCATTAACTCAAAGTTTTCTCCAATATAGCCGGCATATGGCACCACGTGGTCTTCCAATATCTCGGTGATGTAGCGTGCCGCGGTCAAAGCACCATTCCTTATAAAAACCAGCTCCGTACGTCCGGTTAAAGATATACCACCCCAAAACATCACAGAGCCGCCACCGTAACTCACTGTTTCTCTTATGCAACACTGGGCATAACGTTCACCTGGTCGTCGCATGACATTACGACGGCCATCTGAACCATATAAAGTCATCCGACTCTCATCACTAAAAAGAACTGACTCCCATTGGCCTATAGACCAGTTGACGTGATTTTGCGCAAATTGAAGTCTGGCTTGTCGATGAGCTGTGGTCAATTGTGGCCCCGTTGCTGGCTTGTGTGGTCTTAAATTCTATTCACGAAGTCTCCTCCTTACAGTACTGTCACTTATAGCCACACCCCGATCTTCACGTAAGCGTCGCTGGAGATCAACGCCAGAAAGGTGTCGATTTCGTAAAGCTGACACCACTATAAAGCGGTCATCCCTTTGAGTTGTCACCCTATGTCTTCCAGATCCAGATCTTCTTCGATACTGCCCAGTCTCCAGAAACCTTTGGTAAACTCGCCGAACTGCAGAACGGCTGAGATTTAACCTCCTGGCGACTACACGTTGACTTAAGCCTTGTTGCAGCAAAGCCACAACTTGGGCCGCCTCAGCTTCAGTGGTATCCATTATTTTTAGACAAAATTAGTCAAAACTACAGCCTCAACAATTAAACTTCACGACATTAACACCCAATCCCTAGAAAAGTCCGATTCTGACTGGAACAATGAGCCGATTCGTTCCCATGTAAAACCGTCAAATCAGCACTCAACAGTATTTCTGTGTAAAAACATTGTTAAGTACCTTCAAGTGCAGTAAGATTTATGGCAAACAAGAACTCAATCATCATATCGACCCTCAAAACAAAAAATAAACATGTGAAACAGTTTATCTGTGAAAGAATCGGTTAATATTGAAAAAAAGTGGGTGGGTCGATTTTTTTGATGACCAGTGTATATTATAATATTTCTAAGGTCTCAAGTGCGTTCCAGTTCCAGCACGGTGCTTCACTCTCCAATCATTACGAGGTAAAAAAGAAAAAGTGAAATAATCGTACGCAAAAACCCTCGCGACAAATGAACATCGGGAACTGGAGAGGTCATTAAAACGAGGCTCGATCTAAAAATGAGAGGGGGAGGGTAAGAGGGGGGACTTTTGAGAACTCTGTAATTGGACCAGGGAGGGTCTTAAATCGTATTCGAACCAGCAGAAGCGGAAAGACGGCTCAACCGACTATAATTAACAACAAATATGGGTGAATCGATTTTTTTTAGCTGCGTTCAAAGTACGCCCATTAGGTTATTTCGCGGGGCGAGCAATTACTCAAACAATACACTTGAAATATTAACGCTAAACCCACGTTTTGTGGGAAACCTTCGCTTGTTTAGCAACTGCGACTAAGGTAATGGTGTGTTGTTTTCATTCACTTTTACAATATTGCCAGCACACCACAGTGTTTTCTTACTTGTATTTTTCTTTGCCTTGTTTACGTAATTGAGCATTTGTGGGCAAACGGAGGGAGTCCGTAATCGGTTTAATAATTTCGCTTTAAGTGGAAAAATATGTTTGTATCGTACCAGTAAGCTTCTTATTTAACGGAAAGAGTAATTTAAACCTGTACTAACTAGCACACGATTCAATATTATTATCGGAAAAATACACTTCATATTTTATCTTGCATGACGTAAAATAATCCCACAACGCGCTAACGAAGCAAGTCACGCCTTCTCGGAAACACGAAACAACGTACATCAAAACATAATATCTAGTAGA
The DNA here is from genome assembly GCA_947256265.1 of Acronicta leporina. NCBI lineage: Eukaryota > Metazoa > Arthropoda > Insecta > Lepidoptera > Noctuidae > Acronicta > Acronicta leporina. The sequence goes on from OX366536.1 coordinate 6,380,401, forward strand.
CCACACAATGTGACTAGCGAGAAAAAATAACCAGACAAAAAACCTAAACAAGGGAATCACGTCACCACATTATGTTAATAAGTTTGAGATATGACAACATCGAAAATAATCCGCTTTGTCCAGAGAATGGACACATTAGACCAGCGGGCTGTCCGTAGGGACGTAAGAGCCTTTGATTTCGGATTCGATGGAAATTAATATATGTCGCGCACACAGGGTCCATATTTAATGTACACAGAACAATATCGACCTAGAGCTGTGGAGGCCGACATAAATATTCATGCAAAAAAATTACATTAAAATGTAGTTAAAAATAATGTCACATAGTGCGGAGTTTTTTAAATAAAATCATCCGATCCATTCACGTAGGTGCAACGTAAAGCAATTCTGTGAAACCATTAAATTAAAACTAGCGTAAAATAAAACAGCGAAATCAAAAAGCCGCATCAAACGACGCGCGATCATTTAATCATCGTACCGATGATTATAATTCACCTGTCATGAAAACAAACATTTATAAAACCTCTATAGTGGTAAGTTGGATCATAATTATGGGTTATCTCGCGTTGAATGGCGCCTCGCGAACCGCACGCGATGCCAAAAGGCGTCAAATAGCTCGTTAAATGCCCCTTACAAATAGAAATATTACTCATAACTTAATCCCCCTTAAATAGATTTAACCTGCCATAAAATCATATTCATATTTTTTTTGTCTGCGCAAATAGGCGGGGTGGCTCACTGTGCGTATTTATAACGAATTGGCGATTAATACCACACAATAGTTTTTCGAGAGGTTATAATAGTCATAATTCATGTTTTTTTGTGTGTGGATAATCGAGGGGGTTAGTTGAGGGGTAAGTTTGTAAATTGGATTTAATATTTACATCTTTGGTAACAGTCGGTGTGAAATTGGACGCTCACTTAAGAGTTATTAGGGGTGGGATAGGGTTAATCCACCAAAGTGGTTATTGATAATAGGATACATTATATTGCGTTTTTTTATTAGTAACCATCATAGGCTGTAGCTTGGTATTCCTGTTTTGAATATGCAAAAATGTATATCTTAAAAATATGGGATGGCTGTAGAATTTATTAAACTTGAACAAGGGAGAACTTGAGGTACTCGAAGTGACGAAGCAGCCATAACTAAGCCAAGCCCTCAAAGTAATGCATAGTACTAACAAAAGTATATATCCTATGCTAATGTTTATTACTAATGAAAGTTTATGGCACGTGGGCTGAAGACAAAGGGAGTGCCAAGCGTGAATGTGTAGACATGACTATGAAAACCAATGAAATAGTGGCGTAAAAACGTCATTTGTCTTGTTTTATAGCAAACGGTATTTCTGCATCGAAATGGGAGTTACTTATGCATAACAGGAGACAGTTCAACTTGTAACTATTTTCAATATATAATCATTTCAAAGAAGGTACCGAAGTGTGCATGGTGGCAGAGTTCAAATACGGGTATGTACCTCTATTTTTCATTCATCAGCTGGCTCATATTAATCTATACTAATATATAAAGCTGAAGAGTTTGTTTGTTTGTTTGTTTGCTTGAACGCGCTAATCTCAGGAACTACTGGTCCGATTTGAAAAAATATTTCAGTGTTAGATAGTCCATTTATTGAGGAAGGCTATAGGCTATATATAATCACGCTACACGGACGAAGCCGCGGGCAGAAGCTAGTCTACTATAAGAAAATTAACCATTTGATCAGTACTAAAGTAATCTAAATATTGTAGAGCGGCATTTCCCAAACTATGGGTCACGAGTGAATATTGGATGGGCCTCAAAAATGCATAAACGGTCTTTCCGTCATATGGTTATGGCTTTTTTTCTTCATGACAGCAATAGATGAGTCCCGAATTTAGAAGATTTTATGAAATCGGGTACTTTGGGAATCACTGTTAAAGAGGATTACTTATATTAACATGATATCCGAACTGAAAACAGATTTTTTGACTATATAAACTGTTTACTGTAAAAACACTAGTCACTTGCGCCAAGCAATAATGAAAACGTACATATTCTCTCACAATTCCATTGGAAACGAGATTAGGTCTCGAACCTAAAATCTAGACCAGACTGGGAGGTAGGGGGTGGTTGAGGGAGGCCAACTGGAACAGGTGGGGCCGACAAGGGAGGGAAGAGCGAAATAGGACTTTCTAGGCAATTACCATCCACTGGGACTTGCATAGTTGGAATCTCGATCTTATTGAAAATATATGCATTGCCTTTATAATGGTTTTGTTTGAAGAGACGATATAATTGATATTCCTGCCTTCCTCAATTGCATCTTAATAAATAAATATAGTTTTATATTAGTTTTTCACAATTGCAACTGCAAATAAAAGCAGTAATAAATAGTATTCATATCAAAACATTGCACTTTTTACTTTTCATGAAAGGATTTGTATTTGAAAACATTGGATGGCTTTCGCCGAAATTATTTTCAATAATGAAACCTAGCGAAATATTGATAATATACATTCATACAATTTAGTTAAGTTTTATAAACTATGTTCTAATTTTACCTTAAACGTTATGTCACTGTCTGTTGCTACTAACCTATGTTGATATTGTTAATTTATATAAACATAAAATACACGCATTGAAAACTTACTTTAAAATAAATAAATAAACGGCTAGTCAAAAAAAAACGGATGAAAAATACAATTCTGTGACACCATTTCTGTTTCCACGAAAAAAAGGCATCCGGAGCACAGTGTTGTTGCGAAACGACTTCTCTGTGCAAGTGTACGCACAATGAGATATCCGACAAAGCACTCGGAGAGGGTGGATGACGCTTTTAAAAGTATTACTGTCCGCCCCCCGCCTCGGCGTGATGACACCCCAACCCTTGTAGTGTTTGATTATTTTATAGTGGGTAGTTGAATATTGAACTACGGGGGGATTCACAATGAGAAACTGTTTGTATGAGTTCTAATAGTGATCCTACGTACACATGACGATCTATCAAGCTATACAGTATGCTCTTTGCACGCCTGTATTCCGTCGCATTAACGATCATATTGGAGGAAAAAACCCTTGAGTATAATTTGTACGATTTTTTCTGCAAATAGCTGTGTAGGTATGTTATGCTATGTATCATAATCATGCTGGTCTGGTCACTGCTGGTCAGGGGTTTCCTCTCAGAATGAGAGCGTTAAGGCTCGTCCAAGAACCTACTAAGGGTTGGTAGAAATCTCTCAGGCATGCAGGATTCCTCACAATTAATTCCTTTTTCGTTTTAGTGAGTTTATATCACTCGCTGGAGGGCTACCAGTTTGGTCCCAAGTCATCAATGGTCACCAATACTAATATTTAAAAACCCTAAACAATTTAACCGCCAGCACTGGTTGCTTAACCTTGCAATTCGATTTCAATACACCAATCCAATCCAAGGTGTCGCCTAATCAAACAACAGAAACAATAAACCATCATTGAATTGATAAGGATCTTCGCGGCGTGCGCAAAGGCAACCACGTCATTGATTGTACCGACAAATATTATAATCGCTCTGGAGAATTTTGCCATAACGCTCATGTTTAGGAAGTGAATGAATGAGCGAATGAAGGGAAGGAAGTTCTATATCCTGTTATGTGAGGGAAGCTGAGAATTAAATTTGTTCTTCGGGAAAAGTCATGTTTATCTATATATTTAAAAGAAAAAGTCGTGTTAGTTACACCATTTATAACTCAAGAACGGCTGAACCGATTTGGCTGAAAATTGGTGGAGAGGTAGCTTAGAACCAGGAGACGGACATAGGATCTTTTTTCTCTTTGTCCCGTTCCCGGGGGATGTGATGACAGAACGAATTCCACGGGGGCGAAGCCGCGGGCAGAAGCTAGTTTATCATATTTTATTGGTATTTTTGTGCCTTGAACTAGCCATATTTGTATAACATCAGAACTTATTTTCTGCTTATTGTAAACGAGAATTCTATCCAATGGCATAACTAGCCTCTTCTAATCATATCTCTATTGCACAAAGGGTTAGGCAGGGGTGTACTGTGAACACCCACAGTTTGATGGTATATTTTAACATTGTGATCAAATAGGTATCCTATTGTCATTAAACGGGCACAAATCCAAACTCCGGTTTAAATAACACAGCTTGACTTGGGAATCAAACCCTACCACCATAGGTACTTCAAAAATCTGTAGCACAAGTTTTGTTCGCTCCTACTCCTGAAACGTTAATTATTTAAATGACTCCCAAGTTTACTGAAATCAAATGAAGTCGCTTAAGCCCATTCTAAACTGCACAATTTAAATGTTGTCCAATATCAAGCTGGGTTCAAGGGCAGGCGGCGCCGGGCAGTGTGGCCTAGCTTCCGGCAAGCTTCGTCTGTGAGAGGAATATTTATTAGATGAGTGACAGGTTGATTGATGAGGTCTATAAGCAGCTAAATATATAAAACTTCCAAAATAATATAAGTCTAACAATCTAATCATAACAAAACAATATTTTCTCAGAAGACTTCTATTATAAGTCGGCAAAGTCCTACAATGAACACAATCCCGACCGCGAAGCCTCCACAAAATGGCAGCGGATAAAAAACTGCAAGAGTATATCTATATATCAAGTGAAACGTCATTAAAGACATAACTCCGTTCTCCAGTCTCATACAAAATACTTTAAGCGGAAACCCCATACGCATCAAGACTGCCAACAATAGGGACATATCTCACAATCGCAAATAATAAAAGCACGAAGCGCCCACATTAAAATCTTATCCCTTTCTTAAATAAAAAATTCACCAAAAAATAAGAGGAAATCTCCCCTCTATTATTCAGTGGAAAACGCTCCCCATCCCACGCGGCGCACTGAGTCGAAATCCGTACGCGCACCCCCAAGAAAACACAAAGAAAATCTAACTCTAGCGCCCAGTCAACAAAGTTACAATTGGCGTGCCCACTTTGTGTTGATAACTAAGGAAAATGCACTTTAGAAGTAAGATATAGAGTTTATATTCGTTCAGCTTGCAGCTGATCGGGTGTATAGAAATCGCGCCTTAGTACGGTATTTGAAAATGAGATGCAGCGTAGGTGGGTGGTAGGGGAGCCGGGTGGTCTCTCGAAACCCGAATTAGCGGGGCGTGTGTAATGATTTTCCCGGCCGGAATTATGGACGGTATTGGAGACGAATTGGGGACCGACAGAGCTGTTCTTTTTAATGGTCTTATGGGTACGTTGATTAGGGAATTCCGACGGAACCATGAGCGGAAAACTCATTCCGATCATTTTTGTTCACTTCGTTAAAATCGCAGATTTTCCAATATCATACGTCTTTTAATCTTGGAACTCAACTGTTTCCATCTACGTTAATACCATAACAGAAACCCTGTGAATTGCAAGCCATATTAGAACACAAATGATCATTAAAGTTCCATCACATTAAATTATGGATAATAAATCATATTAATCAATCGATTGGAAGGTTTTACTGCATCAGATCATCATTGAATACTTAGTGCCAATAATTGAACGTAGATAGATAGTAATTAAATATTTATGTGAATGTCTGATCTGTCAATAACTACGAGAGAATGAATGATAACAAAATTCTTGTTTTGTAGTTTGGAGAAATACGGCGAAAAAAATACAATTTTTGAAGAAAGGTACCCAACAAACATACGAGCCACCTGAGTAGCTTTCGAGGCCGTGGTATCACTCCGGTCGAGCCAGCCCATTCGTGCCGAAGCATGGCTCTCCCACGGTTGAATTCTCTTGTTCTCTACTATTACTCAGAATATATAAGCAATACGATATCCGGTATGCGCGTAATGTGCGCTTACCTTGATTAGAAGACAATAAACGCTACAACAAAGTATTGAACACAGGGAGGGAAAGAGAGTGACCAATCTGTACACAGTATTTTTATTTAATCTGTGGTAGCGAATAAAAAAACTCAATAAAACCTTAGTTCTAAGACGACATCCCGTTAGTAAGTTCCCTGCGCAAATCGTAATCTTGCTTAGGTGACTGTCTGCTCACGCCGCCGCGACGTGTCTGCGATACGTCGTGAAGATACCACCGTACCACTATTATGTTACCGAGATAACGTTTAGTTAAACGTTTATATTTGTGGTGCTCAATTCAAGCTTTTGGTGGTTGGGTACCCAACTTTATGATATGAAGAATGGATAGACTTATATAACAAGAAAGCAATCCATACCATCTCGCCTCTATTTTCCGAAAGTTTAGTCAGAGGTACCTATATTATTGTGCACAGTTCGCCGGTATGTTTAGGTTTGGTATGTGTAAGTGGGGCGAGAATTTAAGAAGAATTAATCTCCGAGCTTCTATAAAGCAATGAAATGATCACCCATTCCTCGACCTGGGAATCGATACTACGACCTCTGGTGCAGAATCGCGCTTTGGATCACTAGACTACACGGTCTGACTGACAGGACTAATTTCATTATAACACAGGGATACTCAAATATCGTGAGCAATTTATTTTATAGTATAGCTGTGAACACCTGGACTATGACCCAAAGGGACAGAGAAAGGTTAGAGGCATTTGAAATGTGGTGCTGGAGGAGGATGAAGAAGATCAGTGGACGGAAATGAAAACTAATGAGGAAGTATTAGTAACTGTAGGAGAGAAGACAGTTGTTAAGAACCATAGAGAATAGAAGAGGAAAGATGTTTGGCCACTTGATACGACACGTCAACTTCTTCAGAACTATACTAGAAGGTAAAATTTAAGGAGAACGAGAACGAGAACACTTTTCGAGAATTATTATTATTTATTTATTAAAGAAAGGTACATGTTAAAACGTATGATCTAAAACAGTGTCCCACAAAACTGTATAAACAGTTTGACTGTGGGATCACAATTAAAAATAAATATTATTATTATGATTCTACAGTTTATTGACATGAAGTATAATAATCAAGTTTCAAGTTCAAATGTTTTTATTTCAAATAAGATTTTACAAGCGTTTATGAAACGTTATGATTCTAGTTGCACGGTTCCAAAAGGTTGATCCTATGGAGAATAATCCGGCAAGAAACTCCATGGTACACCAATCGTTTATACTTCATGTAAACCTCAAAAAACATTAAATAATATGTAATGTTTTTATCTTGGATCTCGTCCCAGAGAATGTTCTCTTGACTCATCACTAGTCATAATATAGTTTACAGCTTCAATGTATATAATTAAATGATAAAATATACATAAGGGTGGCTTATGATAAGGCGCGGGGACAATAACAACTCTCATTTATTATAGCCAATTAATTAACGTTATCACAACGATTCAATCGCCGCGGAAAATTACGGTGTTAATTGTAATTGTAGTGTCAAGCCAATTAATATATTAATATATTGGGGATTATATCATTAATATTCTGTACGTCCTTAATTTAACACGAAGAAATTACAATTAAAACATACTTCAATTGAATTGACCCCGCATTTTGTATTTTATGGAATTGGTAGCGGTTGATAGTTTATAAACCTTATTATTGTAAACATACAATCGAAAAGTGATCAATAACTAACGTACCAGACTGTAACTACCATAGTACGTCCCATGGTTGTTTTAACATAACATACCATCACGCCTGTATTCCCCGAAGGGTTAGGCAGAGGCGTACTAATGTACACCCACAGTTCGCTGGTATGTTTAGGTCCCATTTACGGGGCACAAATTCCAAACTCCGAGCTGCTACTGGGAATTTCATAGAAATACCAAAAACACTGCTCGACCAGGGAATCAAACCCAAGACCTCTAGCGTAGCAGTCGCACTCAGTCCCACTAGGCTAATGAGGCAGTCTCATGGTTGTTTTGATATTGGTTAACGAGCAGAAAAATTAAGTAATATTTTTAATAATAATATGATGCTAATGATGTTTTTTTTTATGAGTTTGGTTACGTAACATTATTTTTATTACATTTTTTTTATGATTTAGTCGGCAAACGATTTCACGACCACGAGCCATGGTAGCAAGAAGTCATCGTCGCTAAAAGACACCTGCTACATCATAGGAGTTGCTGATGCGTTGCCGACCCCCTACGGACTGCAAACTGCCAGAGCCGCAGCAACCGAAGGGGAACTGTCTCTTACGCGCAAAATTCAATACACCAAGGTGCTTTACGACAGACTCCAACGTAAGGTTTTTCGCCAGTCTGTCAGACCCGAAGAGGTCCTACCACTGAGCAAGGCAGAAATTTTCTCGCCTCGTACGAGATACCATCGGAGTGACAGTGAGAAATAGTATTAAGTATTTAAAGGTTTCTGTTAAAAATAATTGTTAGGAAAAATGAAATAGGATTCAGTCATTATTTTTAAATACCACATTCAAACGTTCGATAAAGGAACGCTTTAAATTCAATTTTTGAAAAAAATATTCGATTTTCAAATCCCGAGACGGAACGAACGCAAGCGACCCCGAAATTGCCGGCCGCATTCACCCAGACAAAAGCCCTAAAATACACCCCGCGAGCAAAAAGAAAAGCATTTCCATCCCTACCCCTCCTTCATTTAAATTTCCCGCCCCAGAGCGGGGGCGGCGACTGTAGGGGCGGCTTCCGTACAACAGAGACGAAACTTAAAATCTCGTAGAAAAGAATGAGACGGTTGTATGTCCACCTGTTGCGTTTCGAGTTTCATATTTTCGCGGCGGATTCTTTTTTCGTTTCTTACCGCGTTCCAAGGTTTTGAATGGCGCGCCCGTGCATGCGTACTGGCCTTAGGTATTGAACGATATTGACGTACGAGTGTACGACGCCCGACGCTCCGTGCGCAATTTTTAAAGCTTTTCATTTTTAAATTTGGAAAGACTATTTTTCATAATCTCATTTTAAGAAAAATCAACGATGTTTGCACATTGCGTTTTACAAACCCCTTCAAAATAAATAACATTGTTTTAACTTTTAGATAATGTTAACGAAAATAATAATAATTATTAAAATATCAGTTCTATTCAAAATCTCATTATGGTAACATATTGGTGACTCTGACTGTAACTTTGAAGATTTTTTTATAACTGTCCTATTGGTCTAGTCGTCCCAAGCGCGGCTGGTAAGCGTGAGATTCTAGGTTCAATTCCCAGGTACAGAAATATTACTGGGTTTTTCTATGAAGCTCTTAGAAGCGGCTTGGGGTTTGGATACGGGAAGTAAAACATACCGGCAAGTACACCTCTGCCTATCCCTAAAAACTAAGGCCAGTCCAAAACACACCAAACAAAGGAAACTAATAAAATATTAATGCTGTAATATAGTTATATCCACGATTGTACATTGAAGCAGGATGGAGTCAGAAATAAAAAGTGTTTGTGTTACCGTTTCCGGCGCGTCCCGGGTTCGATCCCGGCCGAACACGTGGTGTGGTTATTACGTGGAAATAATCCAATAAAAATAGTATCACGGACGATTATATTACGATGTGGAAAACCATTTCTTGATGTTTGTTATTGAAAGATAGTATAAATAAACCAGGTTTATCTTATTCGAGTTTCACGGGGCTAAAAAGGCGTAAGATGACTTGTAGAGATGTCTGTTACGACATTTAAACTACAGAAATTTCTTTTTATAGCATTCTGTTGCATTTGCTCCATGATGGGATAGCGTTAGGATATTTTATTACGAACTGTAGCTTTTAATTAAGTTATTTGTGGGTTACGGACATGCCTGTGTCGTCTGTTTGTTTTATTATGTTTATGACGTCGAATATTAAAAAATGAAGATGACAGACAGTGTAATGTCCGTATTCATACGTACTGACTGAAATTGAATAGACGTGACAAATAAAAATATTAACTCCATGTGTAACAAAAGAAATTTAGAGCATAGGTATGATTAGAGAAAACAATTATACTTGATAAATATTTGGGAACTATAAGCCTTTGCCTGCGGCTTCGTTCACCTTAAACTATAGTATCTAGGATTAGAAATGGAATTCAAAAAATAATTTGATATAATCCAACAGTGATGATCTCTTCTTTGTATGGGTCTCTATACATCAGAGAGATCAAGCTGTATCTCAGGATCGGATTAATTAATTGTGATAAAAAGTTCACCAGTTTTTAAGTTGGAGCATTATACATACTTTCTAACAGATTCTTCTACAATTTTATAATATAGAGAAGAAGAATATTAGACTTTGGAATCGTCTCGTGCGGTTGTATTGCTACTTTTCTCAAGAATAAAAATATATATGCAGATTATCTTTAAGTGCAAATTAAGCGTTGCCACGGTTCACGTAGTAACCATATCCATGGATTGAGAGTCATGGTCGAGCCAGCCCATTCGTGCCGGAGCATGGCTCTCCCACGTCATCAATGTATATATTGTATGTTTATATCATGATAAAACCCTTGTAAGACCTTAATGATAAAATAGTTTTGCTTAAAATTGAATGAAATTAAATTGTTTGAAGATTAATTACTCGTTTTCCATTTGCATAATTAACAATGCTTGCTTTTAGTATATTTTAACCGTATAAGTACTGAGAAAATTAAAAACCTAATTTAGATAAATAAATACTTAAGTTGTATGACCAAAATTTATAAAAAAAATGTTATAAAAACACAGCAGCATTACAAGTAAAATTATACTGCGATCACAACCGTGAACAAATGATAATGTTAGTGATAAGTAGGGTTGCCACGTCGCCCGAACCGACATTTCCTAGATTTCCGGGCATCAAGTTATCAGTTATCAGTTTCAATCAATCCAATAAAAGTCGGCGACATAATCGCGATGAAAATCTTCGATTACATTAATCATCGATTACGATTAATTATAATAATTTCATCACTGATATAGTTAATAAACTAAACCAAACACAATGCTACTACAGCGAATTTCAAAGAAAAATCCAATTACAATTTGTTCGCCTGGGGTTCGAAACTAGGACCTCAGGCTTGCTAGTCGCACTTCAGAGCACTTTTAGACCAACCACGCATTTTTTATTATTGTCATGAAATTTTTGGCAACCCTAGTCGATAAGGGAATTTCCTCTGATACTTACTTATCTGTATAAAGATCTATCACTTATGTTCCCCACAATCTGGTGTTGATAACTCAAGAATCGATATGATAAGATCAAGTCTCAAACTCAGTAAGTTTTAAAATTTTTATTTTTATACACTACCACCACAAATAACTAAGAATAAAAATAAGTATTAAAATCGTTCAAAGTCAAGGGGTGAGCGCACCAGTTCTTGTCACTCAGCTAAAACGATTTAGTTAATGCGAAATCGCAAAAACTTACCATTGAGACAGGCAGGGGATGCGCCCCACCGTTGGGGTAGGGGTACGGTGCCATGAGGTATCCCATGTTGAAGCCGGCAGCAGGATGCGGCTCAAATTTACCTGAAAAGATAGAGACATTTGAATAATTATAATCGTAACATTGTGTATCTGATTACTGTTTGTTTTAGGTACAGGTATTAGACTGATTTTTATTCAGAAACATTAGGTAAATATAGATAAACTTTTCAAAGTAATAAAATTACGATATTAAATAATAACTTCATTCTTTAAGTATTATTGCATGTATTTCAAATGTTGAATCTATTACTCTGTTTGAAATTAACGAACTGTGAAAAATTACATACTGATAACAAAAACATAATTTGGCAACAGAATTAAAAATCTATATACTAATAATAAAGCTAAAGAGTTTGTTTGTTTGTTTACTTGAACGCACTAATCTCAGGAACTACCGGTCCGATTTGAAAAATTATTTCAGTGTTAGATAGCCTATTTATCGAGGAAGGCTAAGGCTATATATCATCACGTTACGCGGACGAAGTCGCGGGCAGTAGCTAGTATATCATAAAAACATTCATACGCATTCGATTCCTATGTTGAAGTATTTTTCTAAATAATATTCATTTTTCTAGTACTTAGAAACGGTCTAGTGGTTTTGATATAAAGCGATTGTTTAACATGGGCCGGCCCAGAGCATTTAATTAATTCACCAGATAACCTTTATTATAACACGCACAAATTAAAATGTTTTGTGTCATGCAAGGTGAGTGAATTCGACGCTATCTGCGCGATTTATTAAAATTAAATTCCAGTTAATGTTCCATTTAATGTGATGATAATATTATTTGTTATTTTTTGCATTACCGGAGCTCGATGTTTTCACCCCAGTGAAGTTGAAACTACTTTTTTTTATGAGTTGGAAGTTTGCCCTTCAATGAGCACATTGATTTTTTCATCTAATATAATATTATGTTATGATTATAATAATTATGATTTGTTAGCAGCTTTTATGTTCAGCCTCTAAGTTAAGGTAACTCTTCATAATTAAGTAGACTTTTTGCAAGATTAATTAATCACATCGCTCATTTGCGACGATAGTGTGATATTTCCAAAAATTATATAATTTTTTTAATGTAAATCCAAAATCGCGAAGTTGCGAACTTTTATCTGCAAAAACGTGGGAATTTTTACTCTAAAAATGACAGAGAAATAAAGGAAAGAGACAAAACTATCACAGTGTAGCATTGTCTCACTCGGACATCTAGTTGACGTCGACAAAGTTACAAATCAGTTGTGCCCTGTGCTTGCTGGAGTGAAGTGCTGTCGTGTTTCTCGGACAACGTGATAATACGAATATATCACGTTTTTTTGAAAGAAGTAAGTATCATTTATACTAATCCTTTCTTTCAACAGGGTATTTATCTTATTTTATCACGGTGTTCTTGCATAACTAAGTAACAACTAATGTGGTATATCTTTTACTTAACACATTATTCTTGTAAACATTATAAATTTCACTGTAATAATTTGAATTGTAACGTTGAAGATGATAAAGTTTATGCTTTCTAGTGTCATGTAATTTGGTTTATTAGTTGATGTATTGTTATTCCAGAAAACATCATATTATGTTATGAAAATATCTCTCGATGTAACTCTGTATGTGCTAAACATTAAAATTTTATTCTTGTTATATTTGCAGATGGGATCAAGATCTAAATTATTGTTAGAATTAGTACTAAAAGAAAATAAAGACCGTTTGGCTAATTCTGACTATAATGCTTCCCAAGAAAACATTGATACGACATTATTTGCTAAAACAAGTAGTAATGAAATAAATGGTATCTAAGTGATTGTAATTCTTATCTGTTATTTTAATAATGTAGGTTTATATTATATTCTTACTAATGTTTACCAATTTTCAGAACAACAAGAGACAGCTCAAGCTCATCGACCCCGTAGTGAATCTACAAGTTCAACATCAAGTAGCTCATCTAGCAGTTCTTCTGGTAGTTCTTCGACGGCAACGTATTATGACTGTAGGTTGATGCTAAAATATTTCTATCTATTTATCTGTATTTCCTTAACAATTTTGTTCTAATCATTTGCAGACAGCGATGACTCTGCGAAAGACCCGGATTATCAAGATATACATAAAAAACCAAAGAGGAGATTTAGTCTACGCGAACTGAACGATATTACAACGACTAAACAACTTGAAGATTCACCAACAGAAGAAGATTTGTTTTCAACCACCCAAAGTGAACAAAGATCAACCACTGACTCAATTGTAACGCATTTCAACGAAACTACACTCCTGCAAAATGCAGCGAACGATTCACATTATGCACCTGCAAATAATGATAATCCCAACGATAATACAGGCCACGTACCAATTCCGACTGAAGAACTAAACGTCATTGAAACAGCTGAAGCTCTAACACCTACAAAAAAGGGGAAAAAACGACAAAGACAGGAAAGCACATGGCAGAAAAATGTCGCAAAAAAATTAAGAAATAGTGGTAAGTCCTATCAGTCATCTAAAACCAAAAAAGAAAAGTTCAGGTATTTCTTTTTTGGTTTTAGATGACTGATAGGAGTTACCACTATTTCTTAATTTTTTTGCGACATTTTTCTGCCATGTGCTTTTGGCCTGTAGTATCGTTGGGATTATCATTATTTGCAGGTGCATAATGTGAATCGTTCGCTGCATTTTGCAGGAGTGTAGTTTCGTTGAAATGCGTTGAAATTGAGTCAGTGGTTGATCTTTGTTCACTTTGGGTGGTTGAAAACAAATCTTCTTCTGTTGGTGAATCTTCAAGTTGTTTAGTAGTTGTAATATCGTTCAGTTCACGTAGACTAAATCTCTTCTTTGGTTTTTTTATGTATCTTGATAATCCGGGTCTTTCGCAGAGTCATCGCTGTCTGCAAATGATTACAACATAACATAACACACCATCACGCCTGTATTCCCCGAAGGGTTAGGCAGAGGCGTACTAATGTACACCCACAGTTCGCCAGTATGTTTAGGTCCCATGTAATAGGGGGCGAGCCTATTGCCATTAACCGGGCACAAATTCCTAACTCCGAGCTGCTACTGGGAATTTCATAGAAAATCCCAATAACACTTTGCTCGACCTGGGAATTGAACCCAGGACCTCTAGCGTAGCAGTCGCGCTCAGGACCAGTTGAATGAATGAGCAGCATGATTACAACAAAATTGTTTATTATGGTAATTTGTGTCATATTAAGGAAATACAGATAAATAGATAGAAATATTTTAGCAGCAACCTACCTTCATAATACTTCGGTTTCAGTTATTTTGGATCTGCATTTAAATTAACAGGTTTCCTTGCATGGCCTGAACTGTTCAGTACTCCCGAGACTGATTACGTATAGATTTAATTATCGTTAAAACCACAATAAATATTATAGTATTGTGATAATTTGTAGTTCCTATCTCTGTGACTTTAATGGTTGGGCTTTTAAGGTATTCATCATGTTTTTTGTCTAAGCAGTTTTAATAAGAGAAGTCATAATAATATTATGTGATTATTCTAAGCGTATAATAATTGTAGTCAAACATAAGGTAAATTGTTGATCTCATTGCAAAGAAAGTAAAACTTGTTACTGGACGCTACTATTTTTATTATTAATTTTGATTTTTAATAAAGAAATATTTTCGACAGCAAAGTTTTATTTAAATGTAATACAGCACCCGAGAAATTATTTCATCATCTACAACGTGATATTTGATAATAGCACACTAAAAATGTTGCATATTTCAGTAACAATGTGATAAGTGCTCTTTTATTTAAAAAAAAGTACTTATTTTAGATATTTTGTATGAATACATACAAAATGAATACATAAAAAAACTAAATATTAGTTGTCCTGGAGGTTGTTCGAATATCGTTGTGACATCAGGACAATATTTAAAAAGTTCTGATTGATTAAAAGTTTAAAAATCGTTTCCTGCAAAATTGCCGTTTTTGAGATATCACACTATCGTCGCAAATGAGCGACATATTGTTTTCAAGATGTTGCATTTTTGATTCTTCTTTCTAAGGTCACAAGATTATATATTTATACTAGCTGTTCCTCACGGTTTCACTCTTTTGCCAAAGGACTTTTTGAGACAAAAAGAAGTTATGTCTCTCTCCGAGGTCCATTCTATATTCTATACCAAAATTCATCAAAATTAGTTAATTGGCTTAAGCATGAAAATGTAACAAACAGATTGAGGCACTTTCGCATTTATAATATTAGGTACTATACATTTCAGATATTTAGTGAAAGTAGAAAAAATTGGCTGAAAAATCGAATTGAAAGTCTCCTCTATTTTTAGGTCCGTCCCGTCGGTTCAAAATATTATTATTCTGTTTTCTCCCGCATTTGTATGTCTTACTCGTCCTAAACTCTAAAGTTAACACATCCCAAAGTACAGACAGACAGCAAAACATAACGCTAGACGGCGACGGGCGTGGCAGACGAACAAATTACGCTGCGACGAGAAGTAATTTACTAACGTAATTGCGCGCGCAGACGTCTAGTGACGGTGCTACACTCGATAGGGTTCAGATTTTTGTTTCTAGACTTTTTTATTGGAATTGGAATCTATACAAATATATGAAAAAATCTACAAAATACGTTTAAATTAACAAGTTATTTATAATAATTATAAAAAATATCCTAAGGAAATTTTTTTATTGATGTACTGTGCACAAATCAGTAAAAAACCCATAGAATAAACGCGATATACATATAAAGTCAAATTATACGACTAAACTCAGGCGATACCTAATTTTAATTTACATTAAATATTTTTCCACAACCGTCTTAGAAACAAAATAAAATCCAAAAAATGTAATAATACTCAACGAGCATGATTCTAACATCACACTGTTTACTATCCACTACTAAAACAATTAACAAAGCAATCAAGATTTCCTATTTTTATTGTAACCATAATGTTTTTACCCACTGTACTTTACTGTCAGCATGATTCATGTCCGTATTCTGATCACTTTTTTAACTTAATACCGATTCGGGCTGCGCTGGATTTAACAACAAATAAAAAAGTATGTACCTATGCAGTTTTTACAATTTGTTTGTTTGTTTGCTTTATAAAAACAAATGTTAATAATTTACATGTGTAACATATCCGTAGAAATAAAAAAAACGATTGCCGCATATTAATGAAAAATCATCACTTAAGAATGGCTCGATAGTTTAGGCTAGTGTTTTTTTGTAAATTCTAAAAGGTAGGCTAGGCGAACTGAGCACGAGCCGAACACAATTCGTCTAGTGTGGACCGACTTACGCCTTTAACGAGCGCGCTGCGAGCATTTCGTTCGTGCTCGGCTGCGTTCCGCCTGTTGTCGGTTTTTTGACGAACAAAAAGGGATTTCGTTGTACGTCCACACTTGACGCCGCGAACGACGAAGCCGAGAACGGCTCCGCTTGTGCTTCGCTCGTGCTCGGTTCGTCTAGCGTAGACCCGCCTTAACTCCGAGCTGCTACTGACAATTGAAACCAATACCCCAAAAAGCAGTCACACTTAGAACCGGTAGACTAATGAGGCAGTGTTTTGAAAACACTCAAGTTCCTGGTAGCAGCGAGTGAGTAATATGACTCTATGATATGATTTGATACTTCAAAGCATAGAGCAATCCCTAATATCCCAATGGTACTAAATTTACATTTATTAAAAAAAAACTAGATAGACTGGCTCATTACTCTTGTGATCCCAAGCGCGACTGTTACTCTAGAGGTCTTAGGTTCGTCCCCAGGTCTGTGAAAAATTCTCAGTAGCGCCTCGGAGTCTGGATTTGAGAACTGTTAATGGGAATAGGTTGGGCATATCATTAGGGGCCTAAAAACATACAGCGAACTGTGTGTGTACATTACACCTCTGCCTAGCCTTTCGGGGAATACAGGCGTGATGATAATTCTTACAGAACATGGTAGTGTATGTTCATCCTATATTTATAACATACATAAATGCAACCACATCCCGATGGTGGCGTCAGGCGTGTTGAGTAGCGTAACGCATTTAAGATTGGGCCCAGCTAGGGCTGCCACTCCACCGGGATTTCCCGGTCTTGTCCGAGTTTGGAGGTCATCTTTCCCGCGTCGACCCGCCCGCGGTTTCACGCTGCCCCGTTCCTAAGAGTCGTAGGGTTATTTTAAATAGCTTAAAACCTTCCTCTTGAATCACACTATCTATTAAAAAAAAACCGCAACAAAATTCGTTAATCCGCGTATTTTTAAAGATCTAAGCATAGGTACATAGGGGACAGACAGACAGCGGGAAGCGAATATGTTTTATACTATTATACTATGTAATGGTTATATATGACGAACATGCATATGGGCAGACTGTTGGTAAGCGGTAAGCGCACCTTTTAGACGCTAGCAACACGTACGCTAGAAAGTGATTCAACACAGAGTCAGAATCTGTTGTCATCTTGAGACATCAGTTGTTAAGCCTCAGTTGGCCAGTAATTTGAAGGGTTACACATTAGTTATGTACCATGTTAGTACAATATTACTTAGTGGCAGAATGGCAATGCGCTGGTTTGTTTGAGGTGGTACCACCCCAGACGACCAGCAGAAAAGCAGACCAGCAGAGCACATCAAAATTTTGTGGCGGGTATTTTATTTTCATTTCGTTTAATTTCAATCGTTGAAGATAGTTGTTTTCGCACTGTTTGTCTAGTGAGTGCCAGCCCTAGCCCTACCAGACGCCATTTAACTGGTGTTGATGATATAGTGTTAATAACACTGCTAAATAGCGCAGTAAACTTGCAATCTTATAGTAAGATATCCTGTTTGACCCTACAAGTCTAGATAGCCGATAAAATGAGTAACGAATTTTCAGTACCAAAATTTAGTTTTAAATAATTTAAAGAGTAAAATTGTTTGTCTATTGTGTGTAAGACATGTCTAGTAGTTTCAAATCTAGTAAACTTTGCCAAAAAACCGTGTTCTACTTTCCAATATTATTTTTTAGAGTTTGTAAATCTCCCGGGATTTATGAATGTATGTTTCGATCAAGCCAATAATATCCGATATGGTCTAGTGGCTAGGATACCTGGCTCTCACCCAGGAGGCTCGGGTTCGATTCCCGGTATCGGAAATTACTTTTTGTATTTTTTTCTTATTGTATACTTAATTATTTTTTAGATACTTACTATTATCGAAAATATGAAGAATATGTCAATGAAATTTTACGTCTGTACCTGAAATAATCTTCTGTAAGTTGTGACATCTAACCAGATACAGGTATAAAAACATTAAAAAATCTTTTCACCTTTACCTTTACAAAACACTTGACGCTTATCTTGCGTACACGCCGCATAAAAAAAACCATATTCAACAGAATAGGGGCGGCCCACGCCTTTTCAATTTGTAGGCAATTTTGTTAGCGCGGGATAATTATTTTGATGAGTGGCGTAGTGGCATGGCGTCGTCGCGTAGTCGCGTACTAGCGTAGTGGCGTTGTAGTTGATCGCGTTAGTAATAACTGGCATGTTGATTTACTGATTATTCTGGTGTTTAGTCTTTACGACATAACATAACATACCATCACACCTGTATTCCCCGAATGGTTAGGCATAGGCGTACTAATGTACACCCACAGTTCGCCGGTATGTTTAGGTCCCATGTAACAGGGGGCGAGCCTATTGAATGAGTTTGGAATTTGTGCCATTAACCGGGCACAAATTCCAAACTCATAGAAAACCCAATAACACTTTGCTCGACCTGGGAATCGAACCCAAAACCTCTAGCATAGCAGTCGCACTCAGGACCATAAGGCTAATGAGGCAGTTTAGTCTTTACGACAGTATTAATAAAGTCTGTTTTGTTAGCGATTGATAGGTATAAATAAGTAGTGGATTCAAAAGTAATTGACTATGAATGAAATTGTACTTTATATTGAAAACAATGTAACAATAAAGAATATTCATCTATCTATCTAATTATTAACCGTTGTTACCTAAAATTCCTGGTAAATGACAATTGGCTCGCCCCCTATTATATGGGACCTAAACATACCAGTGAACTGTGGGTGTCTATTAGTACACCTCTGCATAACCCTACGGGGAATACAGGCGTGATGGTATTATATGTTCGATGTTAAAATAGAGGAGGTTCGTCTATTTGTTTTATCCTTTAACAATTTATCAAAAAAACTCCGATCCTCAATTAGGAGATTAGAAATTATTACTGAAAAATATTTCACCGTCCTTACCAGTTAAAAAATATCTAAGGATGAGTTTAGAGCCAGGCTAAAAGACTTTTTACGTCCTGACTCTTTAGACAAGTGAAATTAACGCTAATTGAATAGAATAGAGTAGAATTCTCAATACATGCAAATGACATAAGCTTTCGACGAATCGAGCGTCCACAAATGTCGTCTCCATACACATTTTGTTTCTATTTGTTTGTCTATTCGCACTCCAGAGTACCATAGTCTACATGCCATAGATTTAAACTTGATCTCCAGTACCTCAGCATCGTTTTCCTTATATTTCTAAAAACCAAAATTGACCGGAGAATGTTACTGCGAACCTGTGCATTACTCACGAACTAATTTTAAAACAAAAAACAAACAAAGATGGCTGCCGATTAACAAATGTCAATGAAGTGTTTATGCGTATTATTTTTATTTAAAACGAGGTGTTATCTTCAGATAATGACGGTTTTATGTCATTTTAATATCGCAATTAATCATATCGTTTTGGAATATGGTTTTCTGTGAACATCGTTATGTTTTTTGATAATCGTAAAGTAATAATGTATTTAAGTATTATATTTTTTTGTCGATAATATTATGAAAAATACTCACTCGCTGACCAATAGCAAAATTTCAGAAACTACTAACGAGTAATGAGGTGGGCAGGTTTCTCATGAAGTGCTATGAATTCCCTTAGAAAGATTCAGGGAAATTCCTATAACGATTTGGAAAACTGAGAACAACGCGAGTAACACCGTGGATCCCAGTAGTAATACAAAAAATAAATAAAAAAATATTGAAAAGGTGTTGCAAGCGTCCATAGGCTACGGTAACCGCTTACCATCAGGCGGGCCGTATGCTTTTTTGCCACCTTACTGGTATTAAAAAAAATAAAGTCTGAACTTGGGAATAATAGAAAATCTATGAAATTCCATCTAAGCCGACTGCCGACATAGAAAAACGATTATAACCTACCAATTTTATCGAAGGTCGCCTCTTCATATTATGTAAATAAAAAAAACACGCTATAAATTACACCTCAATTAGTCAATCGACAGATAAAAACAAATTTGTTGAAACAAAAACCCATCTTCTCAATTGACACCATAGATTATAAAGGAGAGCATCCACTATAGCGTACCATATTAAAAACTCGCTGTTAAAAGCGATTACACTTGTATTCCAAAGGACTTTTTGAGACGAAGGTAGCCTATGTCCTACTCAAAGATCCAATCTATCAGGATTCATCAATATTCATTCACCGGTTGAGGCGTGAAAACGTAGTTAATAAACAAACAGACAGACAAATGCTTGCCGCGTGCTTATTCTTCTTCATGTTCACAGTAGAATATAAATTATTTACTTTCTTACAATTTTAAGAGGTATGTAGTACTTTACCTCCCTGAAGTTATGCGCTAGTTGGCTGCGCAGTGGTCAATTTTGCAATAAAAACTGCGAACGAAAACATTTGGTCGTATCGTAAATGCATTCGGGATTATTTTCCTTACAACTTTCATTATTTTTACCTACGCAGCCATAGGGAAATATTAACTCACGTTACGATGTAATGGACAGTGTCCCTAAAAACTAAATTCTAAATTCGAAAAATGCCTCTCCCATAAGCTCATCCTTTCTCAATAAAGTGTGTAGGCACGTTTCTGAGAATCCCGCGGTAGGTCCCGGGAGGCCTATACAAATATTGACCCCGGACTGCATACTTCGTGTAATATGTAGTAAGTACTACAGTACACATGTATTTTATGTACTCGTGTTAGTGAAAGTATTCGGGTTTGGCTACTGGTCTAGAAAATTCCTTCTGGAAGAAATTCTAGAAACTTTAGATGCAGTTCCTTTAAGAAAAGTTGTTCCTCGATATTTTTAATTTACTAACTTTATTCAAACTAGTATGACCATATTAACATTTATTTAATATCTCAGTCTAAAAATAGATTACAAAAGGATACGCAATTATATCAAAACTACGCGAGAAAATCCGTAAAAAGTAGTTTTATGTCAAGTTCCATGATATTTTAGGTTTATCGATCGCACACCGATATTTGACATGTATATGCAAATGGGACCCGATTAAATAATCGATTTCTGAAAACGAATGATAACAATCGTTCGTATCCATTCATAATAATTGGCAGAATCTTATCACGAGATATCATTTTATTCATAGCATTTTTTTGCGTCAATGACAAAGTTTGCGTCATATCAGAAATTCCTATATAAACCTAAATACTAAATATTAACATAACATACCTACCATCACGCCTGTATTCCCCGACGGGTTAAGCAGAGGCGTACTAATGTACACCCACAGTTCGCCGATATGTTTAGGTCCCATGTAACCCCTATTACATTAACAGGGCACAAATTCCTAACTCCGAGCTGCTATTGGCAATTTCATAGAAAAACCAAATAACACTTTGCTCGACCTTGGAATCGAACCCAGGACCTCTAGCGTAGCAGTCGCGCTCAGGACCACTTGGCTATTGAGGCAGTTACCTAAATATTATGTTCACACGGGTGTAGACACCCATAGTTCACTGGTGTCTTTAGGTTAGGTCCCATAGTTAGGCCATATTGCCTTTAGCCGTGCACAAATCTGCGTCGAGTTGCTAATGTGAATTCTAATGAAAAACTCAATAACACAGCGCAACTTGGGAATCGAACTCAGAACTCACGCTGTAAAAACCGAACTATATCACTGGTGTTGGTAACATCTC
Organism: Acronicta leporina; assembly: GCA_947256265.1. Classification (NCBI taxonomy): domain Eukaryota; kingdom Metazoa; phylum Arthropoda; class Insecta; order Lepidoptera; family Noctuidae; genus Acronicta; species Acronicta leporina. The sequence goes on from OX366536.1 coordinate 6,402,614, forward strand.
GCGTTTCCCGTGAGAGAAACATGCATCGGCACGAATGAGCCGGCTCTACCGGAGTGATACCACGGCCTCAAAGAAAACCGGTAGTGAAACAACATAAGTTGTGTTTCGCCGAAACCCTTTTAAGCGGCTGGCAACGCACTTACGTCTCGTCTGGTGTTGCAGGTGTCCATGGGCGGCGGGTACATACCGTCCGGCGATGTCTGCTCGTTTGCCCCTATCACATAAAAAAAGCAGCCCGTATGCTTGTTCGTCATAGTATTTTTATATAACAATAAAAAATTATTATCTCGATTAAAACATCCCATAATCTATTGAAAATTTTGTATGTAGGAAAAAAGCTTTCAAATTCCAAACTGCTGTTAGGTTATATTCTAAAACCTACATCCTTGTTGGTTCGAATCAATTCATCCATGACACATCCATATTCATTTAACGATTCAACCAATATGATTCACAGGCTTGGACTTATGAAAAAATTGCTGGCTACCTGCTCACGAGAGTCTGGGGTCACAAATTACAAGACGTGGTTATTCTACCTCTGCTAATACCATAATAAATTAAACAGTCGTTTTAATATATGCGTAAATCGAAACACGTTTCTTGTATTTTAATGTAAAGAATCTATGTACAAAATTTCAAAACTGTATCACGTAAAAGCACAAAATTACAAGCTTGTTTATGTTACCTGGTTGTCCGTAGAAAAACATGCTCACTCGGAGTATTTTGGGACAAATCATAACATAGCGTAAAAATAATTGGAATCGTTTCAGTTAGTTATTCTGAAGAAATTATAGGTACCTATTCAGGTTTCGCAGATACTGGGAAACCTGTAATTGTTGTTATTTACATGTAATATCTATAATTTTAACAGGCCAATGTCTATACTCTATAGAATATTGAAGAAAAACTACTATACCTAGGGGTCCTTATTAAAGCAACAGAAGTCAAAACAATCATTTTTAGAAATTTTGTCTGTTTGTCTGTATGTTTGTACGCGCATTACGAATATGCAGTATAATATATTTTGAACTGCTGCTGTATGAGATGTGATGTGATGAGTGAAAAGCATGTTACCAGGAAGGTTTTGAGCATGAATGTGGATGGAAGTAAGCGGAGAGAGCTACACATCTAGTTATACATTTCCAGTATAAGATGGCCTATTATTTGTAAAGAAAGCCTATGCAATGTGAGTTCAGCTTATAGTGGATACTTATATCTTAATTTGTAGTAACAATAAAGGTGAAAATGTGGTTTTTCTTCTAAATTAAATAAGAATTTAGTCTGTCTTAATATACGACGATCGTTTATTAGTAAGAAAGTGTGCATTTTACATATAAAATGGCTCATTGGGATTCGGAGTCGGCATTAAAAATAAAATTTGCATTAATACTTTATGGTTATTTGAAATAAAATTTTAAAATGTAATGAATTAATTATTCGTAAAATACATACCACTAATTCGCAGTTCGGCTGGCAACAAAAGAGATAATATAATTAGGTATTACTTTTTGGTCATACATTGTTTTATTAGGATAAAATCAAATTATTATAACAGAGTACCTATTTGAAAAATATTATAAAATAATAATATAATGCCTCCACTGAAACAAGAATAATTTAAATCGATTAATAAATTTCTATGATATAATCGTTTAAAGTTTTGGTGGGGTTTAAAAGGGGATGCTCTGTCTCTATATAACTAACTCATTAGCCTAGTGGTCCTGAGCGCGACTGCTACGCTAGAGGTCCTGGGTTCGATTCCCATGTCGAGCAAAGTGTTACCTATTGGGTTTTTCTATGAAATTCCCAGTAGCAGCTCGGAGTTAGGAATTTGAGCCCGGTTAATGGCAATAGGCTCGCCCCCTATTACCTAAGCATACCGGCGAACTGTGGGTGTACATTAGTACGCCTCTGCCTAACCCTTCGGGGAATACAGGCGTGATGGTATGTTATGCTCTGACTCTTTCCCGCAAAACAAATAACGTAAAGAATTTGTATGGCACACGCACAATTTGACGTCACGTGTCTCTGTCTAGCATAAAATTAAAATGCTTTAACTTCTTTATTTTTGAACTAATTTTAATTTTGTTTTTGATGTTCAGGTATAGTCAACTTTTTTATTAACTAATAAAATATTTGTTTTGTAATTTCGATTGGTTAGAAGAAAATCACAGGATGTAAAGAACAAGTCCTGAACATTTTACTTTACATTACAAAAAAACCTACTTGTATCATTTCTGCAATAAGTGAGTATACAGCTCTTTCTGATAGTTGATAACTCAATAATAGGTGGGATTATCGTTCAAGGTCTTGATGAATATCTTATAGAATAATTATAACTTAAGAAACTGCTGAATCGTAAATGCATAATATTACTATTATCAAAACTCTTTAATACCTTTTAAAGAAAATTTGGTTTTACTTTTAAGTAGTTCGATGGTATTAATAGCTTTTAAGGTCGTTTCGTTAGGGATCATAATCGTAAATGTATTTATATACAAAATATTTTTATATCAACAGGTTTTATCGGATCAATTCCATAAATTATCCAAATGAATAGAACCTTACTTTAACTATGCGGTAATTGGAATGTCATGTTAAGTTGTACAGAACATAACAACATTAAAAAAAACTAATCTAATTAATATCTCACTTTTTAATTCACGTTTCAAAACAAAAGCTAACTTTTTCGTCTAGTGATTGATGACAACTGGTGCGCTTACCTACTAACCAATTAAGATTGGTTGGACAAAAAACGGTGAAAAAAAAACTCGTTTTACTCATATTATGTAGGTGTTAATATGGACGGGTTCCGTATGAATTATGGTGTGACATTTTGTAAAGTTGCGAGAGTATTGTCTTTTGTTGTTGATACTGTTGAAGTTGATAAATCGAGGTAAATGATTAAGGGAGGGGGGGGGGGGGGGGATTTGACACATAATTTATTGCTTATGCCTCGGTGCGGTGGAAAGACCAAGTGAAAGCTCTCGCCCCTAAATCTGCTCGAAATGCCTCGGTTTGAGAGAGCTGGCGGGAGACAATAACCCACATGGCATATACTACTGACAAGAAGAAGACTTTAGACTCAATTTACTGACTAAAAATTGCCTCAAAGGTGAAATCTTTATCATCGACATTGTCGCTTAATCAGGAGATATCAGCACCAAATTCACTTTTTTTTATGGGATTAGAAGTGCGTCGCCCGCCTTTTAAAAGGGTTTGGGCCTCCGGTAACCTCACTCACTCGGCGAAACACAACGCAAGCGTTGTTTCACACCGGTTTTCTGTGAGGCCGTGGTATCACTCCGGTCGAGCCAGCCCATTCGTGCCGAAGCATGGCTCCCACGTCGGCAAAAATTGGATATGATTGTGATTGGTTAATGACAATAGCTCCTTAAGCCATGGGCCCTAAATTCAAGCCATTTGACATTTTATACTAGGTAAGGTAAGTAGGTAAGTACTAAGTTGACAAACAAGCATAATTATATAATAACGGTAACTCTATCCTATGGATGCGAGTAACACCTGGGCATTGCTCTTGTATTGACATTATATTTAAACGTCAATTGTTAAAGGCCACTAATATACGTTTAAATTGTATTTAAACGTATATTACATTATATGTATATAGTATTACATTACATATAGTATTATTACGAACTGCCTCATTAGCCAAGTGGTCCTAAGCGCGACTGCTACGCTAGAGGTCCTGGGTTCGATTCCCAGGTCGAGCAAAGTGTTATTGGGGTTTTCTATGAAATTCCCAGTAGCAGCTCGGAGTTAGGAATTTGAGCCCGGTTAATGGCAATAGGCTCGCCCCCTATTACATGGGACCTAAACATACCGGCGAACTGTGGGTGTACATTAGTACGCCTCTGCCTAACCCTTCGGGGAATACAGGCGTGATGGTATGTTATGTTATATTGTATTGAAACACAAATACATAATGAAAAATTGTATTTAAATTCAATTTTCCCAGCAATATACTCGGTTACAATACCCTCTAAACGCAATTTCACATTAGCACACTACTGCTTTGTATAACCCTATACTTAATCAGATGAATAAATTGGACAGGTTTCCAGTAGAAAGTCTGAGACCATATCTATTATCTAATACTGTAAAATGTATGATCTATGTATCTATAACGTTTATTTATTATTTATTTATTTTAGTAAAATCATTATATTTTTATCCTTTTTACGCACATCAAAACTCATACACGCTATTAAAACTTGTTTGCATCCGGGACGCCTCAGATATTGAGGCTCAGTTGAAAATCAGTGCCAGGCACTAGCTGCCTGGCATATGCTGAACGGGGCCTATTTGCCACAGCCGTGAGGCACAATAATTTAGTCTTTTCTGTATTTTAATATTATTTTTTGTTTTCTCTTGTAAATGTGCCTTGACTGTGTCAAATAAACTTTATTTCTTTCTTTCTTTAATCTACAAACGTTATCTCACTATTATATAGCTCAATATTATATTAGCTCTATTAAATAGCTCAATATTTCCGATCAGTAACACATTGTCGCCAATACTGTTGACAATTGGGAAAAAAGTTTCATTCGTTCAGTGTTGATGAACAGCAGTTAATTGCGATTATTCCCGATCTCGAAAAGACGGAACTATTATTCCCGATCATTCCTATATTTAGTTCAAGAGTCAAGGTTAAAAATTAAGCTAAAATTCGCTCTCGAAATAGCATCTCTAAGGCTGATCATACATGACAAGAAAAGTAGCACTGTCATCGCCATATTCGCAAAAGAAAGAAAAATGGCGACTGTTAATGCAATATAGAATAAAAAATGTTCAACATCGAAGCACAAACACGGTATAATGAGTGCCAAGTGTCGGCGAAGAAAATTATAATTTTGTATCGCAGCTAAGGAACTCTAAATGTGTTTTAATATTATCAACACTTAGTTTGTAGGGCATAAGAGTTAGCGATTTCAAAATCCATTGACAACTAGCTGTTGCCCCCGGTATCAGTCGCATTTCAAAATCAAAAGTGCCTATATCCTTGGCCAATGTCCAATCATTTTTTTTTCATAAATTTATGAAAATTAGTTTTGACGTAAAAGCATAATAAACAACCAGACATAGGTAACTTCAGCATTTATAATATTAGTTTGAATCCCTTATTTCTTGTAAGAGTTTTAGAGGTGAAATTCTGGGTTTTTTGCGCTCGTTTGTGTTGGTCTGGGAAAAAGCAAGGCCTAAAGGAATCACTCCTATTACATATCGATGAACTATTATGGTATAATTTATCGGGTGTATATGAGTATTTAAGCCCTTTTTCACATACTATAACCTAAACTCATTTGCAGTGAGATTGCTCTGTAATAGTCTACGTATGTATGTACACATAATCGCTTCAGCTTATCTCAAACACCAGTCCCCCCAGCAAGTGTAAAAAGCTCGTTAATCCAAAACGACGAGTCTCTAATTGTGTACGCATATCAACTTCCAATTAGAACTTGGCTATAATGACACAAAATACAGGTACTAACTTGGGACTTCGGAGTACTCACGAGGACTGGATACTCGTAAATTGAGTGTGCGAAAAGGATAGAACATAGAAAATGAGGGAGAGGGAACAGGAGGGGACGAAGTGCTATAGTGATCAGATGCTGAAAAACTAGCTTTAACTGGATGACCTTGAGAAGCTGACGTATTTAAGTATTATCTATGAAGAAAGTTTGGCTGTCTCATTAGTCATTAGTCACAAGCACAACTGATGCGCTAGAGATCTCGATTTCGATTCCCAGGTCAAGCAAAGTGCAAAGTATTAGGGCTTTCCTATGAAATTCTCGATACCAGCTCGGAGTTTAGATCAAGGTTGATGACAATAGGCTCGCCCCCTATTATACGGAACATAAACATACCAATAAATTGTAGTGTACCCTAGTAAACTTCTGCCCAACCCTTCGAGGAGTAAAGGCGTGATGGTACGTTATATTTCTATACTCACCATTGTTTTTAAAAGGACATTTCACTAGGATTTTCTCTCAATTACCCGAATTGATTATCTGATTATCATATTATTTACTAAACACTTCTTGTACTTGGTTTTTGCTACATACTTGTACATGTAGCAAAAACCAAGTTAATATCGAATAATATGTCGAATCGTAAGCCTTAACACAGTGAAGTCTTGTAGGTACGTCTGTCTTTCACCTTGTTTCTCATAAAATGTTCAGTTTAAAGGGTTCTGCTAACAGTTTCGTGTAAGCAATTCGTAGGAGTACCTTGTAAAATATAAGATCTGGGTAGTTTGTGCTATGTTACGCTTTTTACGACCTAGACTTGGCACACATGGTATATACGGAATGTTAGTTTAAAGGAATTTTGTCTTACACAATTAAATTAACATATTTTAATGAGAATGTTAGTAGCACAGTTGGCGCAGTGACTCCGTAACGAAATGATTTTGCACTACAAGTTCGATTCCCATGCCTAGCATAGCATAATTTGATTTTTCTATGAAATTCTCAGTAGCAGCACGGAGTTTGGATATGTACTCGATCAATGGCAATATGCTCGCCCCCATTATATGGAACCTAAACATACCGTCGAACTATGAGTGTAATTAGTACACTTCTGACTAACCGTTCAGAGAATACAAGCGTGATAGTATGTTCCGTTTATGTATTTTTTTTTTGGGATAAGGATGCAAACGTGCAGACGGATCACCTGATGGTAAGCGATAACCGCCGCCCATGGACACCCAGAATCACCAGAGGAGTCACAAGTGCGTTGCCCGCCTTTTAAAAGGGTTTGGGCCTCCGGTAACCTCACTCACTCGGCGAAACACAACGCAAGCTTTGTTTTACGGCGGTTTTCTCTGAGGCCGTGGTATCGAGTTGTCCCATTCGTGCCGAAGCATGGCTCTCTCACGTGTAAATTCTGAAACGTGTATATTTTGTTTTTGCGCCCGAAATAGAAATATCTACTAATCCTTTAAAATTTTGACAACCTTAAAATGCGTGATTTGAATTAAGAACCTCTGTCGTAGAAATACATGGTTACATCACTAGGATAACATTCCACATAGAAAATTTTCCATTACGTGTTCACGACTCCCAAGGAATGTGTGAGCCTATAATTCTTGTCAGCACCAGACGGCCTAGAACATGCTGGGTCTAGAACGATGCGATCGGCGCCAGAGTGCGTAGTACGCGGTACGCCAAACATCTTAGGTATCAGTGTCGGGTATGTCGTTCATTCTTCGCGTAATAGTTGGCTGTCTGATGCTATTCTCAACTTTGACATTATACCGCGTTACCAGTTAAATATTGGACATATCCTAGAAACTATCTGAGTCTTGTAGTAAAAACTACATGAATAATGTATGGGCCGGCTCGACCGGAGTGATACCACGGCCTCACAGAAAATCGGCGTGAAACAACGCTTACGTTGTGTTTCGCCGTATGAGTGAGGTTACCGGAGGCCCAAACCCTTTTAAAAGGCGGGCAGCGCACTTGTGACTCCTCTGGTGTTGCGGGTGTCCATGGGCGGCGGTTATCGCTTATAATCAGGTGATCCGCCTGCTCCTTTGCCACCCTATACCATAAAAAGTTACGAATCAGTTGACATTTTAGACGGGCCCAATAAGAAATCCGTTGACAGATTTGCTTGCTAGAGATAGGATATTGAATTGTCAATCGACATGGACCTTATGTCAAAATTCTATCACTAGTAAAAATACTGACAGATTATTGGGAACGGCTGTTAAAGATGGCCGTGATAAATATTTTGTCTGTATATTCCCAAATTATTATTCATAACTAGCATCTCAAAGGATTTTTTTAACATTGACAAAACATGGCCTATGTTCTGCGCCAGGATGCAATCTATCTCCTTATAAAATTTTATCGAAATTCCTTCAGCTGTTTAGGCGTGAAAAAATTCAATAAAACGGATGATAAAGTTAGTAGGTAGCCCACGTGGTTATTCATAATACGTATAATGAGTACATTTGACTGGGTTTGGTGTCCCCTAGCCACTATCGTTGCATAAGCGTGTCGTGGGTTCGATTCCCACCTGCAATAAAAACCTTTAGGTATCTGTTCCACACATTATTGTTTTCAAGTCTGGCTGTACTTACCTTGTTTGTGTAATTGGTAATCAGTTTCTGCATTAGAAAGCCATTTTAATATAAAAAAAATTACCGCGTCCGACGGCTTCTCGTACTCTCCGAGGCACGGAATCTCGAAACTCAATTTATCGGTACATTAACCAACTATAAAGTCTGACATTATTTTACCAATTCGCATAATTTAATAATAATATTATTACAATAATAATATGCAGCAACGCGATAATATCACATTTGATAGCGTCATGGCCAATTAAATTGATTTAAGCATTCGATTTTTGATAACAAATTATAATAACTAATTTATTTCTGTATTATAAACGTTAAACGTTATTTGTATTAGATTTATTTTAATATTTTGTAAAATTAATAAGATTACATAACATAACATACCATCACGCCTGTATTCCCTGAAGGGTTAGGCAGAGGCGTACTAGTGTACACCCACAGTTCGCCGGTATGTTTAGGTCCCATGTAATAGGGGGCGAGCCTATTGCCATTAACCTGGCACAAATTCCTAACTCAGAGCTGCTACTGGGAATTTCATAGAAAAACCCAATAACACTGCTCGACCTGGGAATCGAACCCAGGACCTCTAGCGTAGCAGTCGCGTTCAGGACCACTTGGCTAATGAGGCAGTCATTAGCCAAGCCATTAATAAGATTATCCAGTCATTTATCCTGTTATAACAGTGAGAGACACAGTAGCCTAGTAACAGTGGCATGTAAGACACGACTTCGAAATCATCACCCATAAAAAGTACCTACTTAGTTTTATTTCAAAGTTTAATACTTATTTGCGTGAGTGTCCAAAATTATGTACGGTATTAATTGATTAAATAAACGTTAAAGAACAACATCGTGAGGCATCTCCATACCTATCAGATTTTTTTTTCGATCGCGTGTGTATTCTGCCAAACCACATTAGGCATGTGTGCCCAGGATGAGGAATATCAATTAATGATAAAGGTTACCCAACGTGTTTAAACCTCATGCACTATTTTTCTTCATCTAATAGAATATTAACGATTTGTTTAACTGAAACAATGATATTCCCCAATAAAATTGACGTTTCTATAACCCGTCGAGAATTTTGTATACTTTACATCCGTTCACTTTTAAAATATATTTAAATGAACACGCATACCAACGGAAACATCTCAAAATCCCAAAACGGATAACAGCTAAAACTTATTTTATCGAAATCCCAACACTTAACTTGAAACCTAAGCCACAAAATAGGCAGTAAACTCAAAAACACTATAACAATTCACCATTTTTTTATTGTAACTCATTTCATTATACTCTTTTTACTGGTTTGGACGGCAGGGTCGCGGTCGTGGCGAACTGATCAGATTAGGACCTGTAACCGGTTTCTCGAAAACATCCCGAAGAAAAAATAACGAAAAAAACAACACTAATAACAACAAATAACGAGGTAAGACTAGTGACGTCCGGCCGTCGATATGCACGTGAGAAAAGTTATCGATAAAACCTGGTTAGTAACGCGAACTAAGATTACGTTGGTATGATTGATGGTAATGCGCCGTTATCGTTGATTAGAGACGAGATATAGTACTTCAAGTAGACTCGTTCGAGACATCTTTATGTTGTTTGTGTGTTACAGGTTACAATGGATGTTAACAAGTTTTAAATTGAAGTGTAGTCGTCACAAAGTGCGTGTATATTAATCTTTGTAGACAAGTTGAAAGACTTACAACGTTGTACCATTAAATTGTTAGTTGAAGCGTTATGTACCTACTATTAGATAAGTAGATAGCAATAACATTGATCATGAATCATTAAATGGTATTTTCTTAAGTCTTCAATAATAAAAATAAGGCCTTATGAAATACATAAGTCAGATCCTAAATTAAAATTTTAATTTGTCCCGTTTAAAAATGACAAAATCAGCTAGTGATGTGGATGATTCAACACTGATTTATCGACAAAACCTCATCCCTACAGAGGTGGGGCAGGATGAAATTATACAAAAATATTGTAACGATAGTGACAGATGATTATAAGCTGGCGATAAAACATACATAATTCGGAGTTAATGGCTCCGGGCGCGGTACAGCATTAAGTCTACGTAATTCCCGCCTTATAGTTGGTACGAAATCAATTTCACATCACTAGACCGTACGATTTATGGATAAGATCGATTATCGTGTACATGGAAGAGTTTTGGGTGTAATATGGGTTTATTTATGGAGTATGATGGTTGGGAAAAGAAAGAAAAAGTTGTAGGAAGCGTGTAAGATAATTTCATAGTCGATAAAGGTTTTTGTGGAAGTACAAATTACTGGCCCCATAAGAAAATCAGTTTTTGGGCTCTGGGACACCTATCTGATTGAATTAATTAAAAAATAAAATTATCGCCTCATTAGCCTAGTGGTCCTGAGCGCCACTGCTACGCTAGAGGTCCTGGGTTTGATTCCCAGGTCGAGCAGTGTTATGGGGTTTTTCTATGAAATTCCCAGTAACAGGTCGGAGTTTGGAATTGTACCTGGTTAATGGCAATAAGCTCGCCCCCTATTACATGGGACATAAACATACTTGCGAACTGTGGGTGTACATTAGTACGCCTCTGCCTAACCCTTCGGGGAATACAGGCGTGATGGTATGATGGTATAAAATTATTGGTATGGAATTCTTTCATTTTCATTTCCAAATAGATTCGCTTTTAGTTAGCGCATGTAATTCCGAGAAATTTCGAGCAGTCAGGAGAATATTTAAATAATAATAAGATGACAAACTAACTGCGTCGTTAGTTTAGTGGTTGTAAGTGTAGCTACAACGCTAAAGGTCCTTCTTAGGTTTTATTCCAAGGTCGATCTATATTATTGGGTTTTTCAATGAAATTCTCAGTAATAGTTCGGATTTTGAGCTCGGCTCGTCCCCTGTTATAGGACTTAAATATCGTTGAACTGTGGGGTGGCCGGCCGGTATACAAAAGGTCTATACATACAAGGGAAATATTTAATTGTTTGTAATGGATAAACTCAAAAACTACTCAATAGCTTTTAAAAATCCTTTCACCTATGGAAAACTACATTATTCCGGAGTGACACAGGCCATTTTGTTAATCGAGTTAAACAGAACGTCACTTTAGATCGCGAGTGAAACCACGGGAAACTGTACTGGAATAAACGCGAAAGTGATTTCTGTCTGTATTTGTAGATAAGGCACATTATAGGTGGGCATAATTATGAGGTGAACTAGAATTATGGAAAGATATTAATATAAATAATAGTTACTCACCAAAAACAGGACTTAGGTCCGACTTTACCGATAGTTTACCGGGGTAAGGCTCGCCGGACTTCTCCTGAAACAAATACAAAAACACTGTAAAGATCCATTATAGTAAATTACTATGATGAAAAAAAAAACAAATTATGAGAGCCTAGTGATATGACCATTGGACTGCCAAGGTTCGAATCGAAGGCCACCTCTGACTTTTCGAAGTTATGTGCGTAATGCGTAATGCGCTAACGGTGAAGAAAAACATCGTGAGGAAACCTGCATGTATGAGAGATTTTCTCGACGGTTAAGTCTGCCTACCCGCTAGAGGCTTAGAGAAGGCGAGTGCAGTTACAGTCGGTACTAATCTGACATACCCTGCCATCTCCCCAGGTGGCAGACACTCCATAAATACAACTGTTTTCCACACAAAAAGAAATCTTTTTTTAAGAAATCTTTTTTGTGTTATTTAATTATACAAAACTGCAGCGTGAGCGACCCACCAGCGGTTTCGCTCACGCTGCTCCGTTCCTAAGTGTCGTAGGGTTTAAAACCTTCCTCTTGAATCGCTCTATCTATTAAGAAAAACCGCATCAAAATCCGTTGCGTAGTTTTAAAGATGAGACAGCGGGAGCGTTTTATACTATGTAGTGATAGTGATATGTAATTTATGACCAAAACTAAGTATTTTTTGACTATATTATCTATTTAATATCATCATAGTGCCTTTAACAAGTAGGGTAATTCTAGAATTCGGGTTACTAGAAAAAAGAAAATTGTAATTCAAACCATTGTCATAAATGTAAACATTCTATGTTTCGGTGATTCAGTTTTATGATATGTTACAATATGTACAGATATATTAAATTGTACTTATGTACGCGGAAGACGTTGATTGGTGGTTTAGGAGATTACTATTCGACATTTAAACTCGAGTGAAATTATAAATTTTAACGGTTTTTTAAGCATCGTATTTATCGTTCAGATAATTTTATAGTTAGACTTTAATATTAGAGACAATTCTAAAACCAAATTATTTTTCTAATCTCCTGTTAATATATCTACCCGTCTCTATGAAACTAGTTAGAAACTAATCAACATTTCTGACTTGATCTAATCATGTGTTCTTATACCACGTTTTCCCTATAAAATCGGAGATACTTCCGCTTGCATTAGTCGGAATGCCATGATATCCTCAATCTTCATCGTTTAGGAGCCAATAGACCGTTAAAATCACTACACTTATGCCTTATTGGTGGTCTATTACGGTGTTATGAGATAGAGCAGTGAGTTGTTTATTCGTAGGCTTCGTGATAAAATTTAATTCTTGTTAAAAGTTATTTTCTTTGACTCACTATTGATTAATAAGGAACTTATGATTTTTACGAGTACATGGAGAACAATGTATTGCTGCAGAAAGCTATTACCGCCGCCCATGTACACTCACAACATGATAGGAGACGAAAGTGCGTTTCCGACATTTTAAAAGCGTTTGGGCTTCCCTTAAAATTTTAATGCGCTAAAATCTTATTCAAATTTGGAATAGAGAATTTTAAATGTGGTTTACGGTTACGGTTTTAAATAATTTAGAATAGAGATTTAAATAAAGAACACATTTTACTATGCGAAAGAAGTCGTATAATATTTTGTTCCCAGCCCTACAAAATGGACATCTCACCATTACTAATATCGTCGATTTAACAGAATAGCGACCATCCAATAAGTCTTCTGTTAACGGGGGGTCGTAATTGGATAAGTCGGAATCAGGTTACCCCACTCGGACGTGTTTACCCCAAATCAAGGGTAATCGATTTCCCCAATTCCCCGGTAATTTTTACGTGAGATTACACATGTTTGTGTTGAACTATTTGTCTGTTTGTTACAAGAGTGTTTAGCGTTGAAGGGCTTCGGGAGGGAATGAGATATGGGTTTTATTTGTTCCTGTTCAATGTGATTTTTTTTATGGCATAGCGGGGCAAACGAGCGCCCATAGACATCCGCGACACCAGAAGAGTCACATGGGCGTTGCCGGCCTTTTAAAAACACACTTGGCGAAACACAACGTAAGCGTAGTTTCACGTCGGTTTTCTGTGACGCCGTGCAAAGATGTCTTCTCATATATTTAACTAGCTACTGCCCGCGACTTCGTCCGCGTAGCGTGATGATATATAGCCTATAGCCTTCCTCAATAAATGGGCTATCTAACACTGAAATAATTTTTCAAATCGGTCCAGTAGTTCCTGAGATTAGCGCGTTCAAGCAAACAAACAAACAAACTCTTCAGCTTTATATATTAACTAGCTTCTGCCCGCGACTTCGTTCGCGTAGCGTGATGATATATAGCCTATAGCCTTCCTCAATAAATGGGCTATCTAACACTGAAATAATTTTTCAAATCGGTCCAGTAGTTCCTGAGATTAGCGCGTTCAAGCAAACAAACAAACAAACTCTTCAGCTTTATATATTAACTAGCTTCTGCCCGCGACTTCGTTCGCGTAGCGTGATGATATATAGTCTATAGCCTTCCTCAATAAATGGGCTATCTAACACTGAAATAATTTTTCAAATCGGACCAGTAGTTCCTGAGATTAGCGCGTTCAAGCAAACAAACAAACAACCTCTTTAGCTTTATATATTAGTATAGAGTATAGATGACGGTATCTATGTATGGAGGGGCTCGTCACTAAGTAATATCTGCAAGGTTAAGCTGCATTTGCAGCGGTCAGTGTTTGTATGGGGGATTCTTAAACACATCTCACCTTCCCTGTTTCCAAATCGCTCTGTCTGTGGTTTTAGCTACCCAATCTCTATAGTAAAAGACTGACTCATCGCGCCACATCCGTCTTTTTTAATCTATCTATACTCTATACTAATATATAAAGCTGAAGAGTTTGTTTGTTTGTTTGTTTGTTTGCTTGCTTGAACGCGCTAATCTCAGGAACTACTGGTCCGATTTGAAAAAATATTTCAGTGTTAGATAGCCCATTTATTGAGGAAGGCTATAAGCTATATATCATCACGCTAAGACTAAGTAACTATTCCACGCGGACGAAGTCGCGGGCGGAAGCTAGTTAAATTAATATTTGACAAGGTTGAAATTACAAATCGTTTCAGCAAAAAACATAAAACCTAGGTACTCCTTTTGTTGAAGTCGGATAAAAATATTATATATTCACAATATGATTTTCAGGTAAATACTAACATATTTTAGACAATAAACTGGTGCTCGTCGGCTATTATTTGGTGTAACCGAGGAATGCTTTAGTTAAAATATTTTACTGAAAATTTTACGTGCTTTGTTCGGCGTCAAAATAAAACTGGTGTATTTTTAATAGTTATTGGTATTTATACCATCAAGGTTTGAATGTTCCGATACATAGTAACTGTATTTGAAATATTTAAATATCGAAGTTACTTTTAACAACATTTTTAGGAATTACATTTTTGTGGTTCTAAAATTCTCGGGCTGGATTCGAACCTTCAAGAATGTGTTATCAACTTAGCATAGAATACTATACCGACTAGCCCTTTATTGAAATGTAACATATTTCAAAGCTTTGATGGCTATGTGTATTGTATATTATACACATACGAATTAGGTAGGTACCTTTTTGTGGTTAAAAAAATTCTCTTGCAGTACTTACTTGAAACTTTTAAAAATGTGTTATATAAATAACATAACTGCCATGCCAGCCCTTCATTAAAATGTATCTAACATATTTCAAAGCGTATACCTATGTATTACGCCGCTGCTTGTGTATAGTAACCATATTTTATATGACGAAAATAATATTTTTTTTATGAAAAAGTCAGTCTAAAGCATTCTGTGGCGCTTCAGAAACGAAGGACTGACACCTACTGATATATGGAAGCATCTTGGAAGCTATACAATTAGACAAAAAAAGAATAACAAATTGGTTCCCAAGGATCATCAAGGTTATGACAACCTCCTCCTTATTTAAAGTTGGTTAAATATGGAGGTCAGAGCGTGTAATAACATTGACACCCAATGACTCTTACGAGTGCTGTAATCATTGTCCAACGGACGCGGACGCCAGACTCCGGACACATAGTTATGGTTGTCACACCGCTATTAATTAAATGTAAGAAACTTATCGCAACACTTTTCACTGTTTTATGCATACATGTCCAATTTGTAGGGTTGAACGGTTTCAAATGATTGTTAAAATATATATTTTAAATATTAAATTAGTCGAAATAAAATTTGCAATAGGATTAGGATGACCTCAAAATTTTAAGTTACTAAACTGCACACGATCGTCTGAGGTGGGAAAATAACAAATAAATGAAGGACGACGACGATGTGATTACTTTGACTGTTTGTAATTTTGTTTTTAAAAAAATAAGCTTTTCGTCAACAGTATTATATACCGTAAAAAATTACTTACAAAATATATTATTATATTATGCTATTGACAAAAAACCGGTGCACCTGTTGTAGATATGTAATGTTGTCTTTAAAGATAGCACCTGTTTTATAGCATTAATTATTATCAGTAATTCATGTAATGAAAGACTATTAGCAAAAAATTCTTCGTTACTTAATCATAATGACCTTACATTTTTATAGATGTATAATATGAAGCATGTAATACCTCAATTACATCTCATAATATTAACAAGATCCCTGTAACATAATGTTTGACAACCTTACACTTTTAACGGGGAGCGGACGTCTCGCCCAGGGCGACCAATTACGGCTGACCCTACAAAGAATTTCCCTTATATCAATTACTAAGGCGTGCCAACCCTGACTCGAGTCCGGACTTTTTGTAGGTCCCAAAGTGTTGATTAAATTCTTGTTAAGAAACCAGTTTTTGGGACATGTCAAATACGTGTCAAAACACCTTTAATTATTGATATAAAAATGTTCCTGTGTGGTATGTTTGGACGTATTATTCCATTATGATTAAGCCCCTATCTTAGATAGGTTTTATTACGTTTTATACGATTACTTTTCGGTTGTGAAAAAGAGATGCCACTCTACAGGTTGAATAGCACTATCCCTTTCTGACAAGCTTAAAATAATTTATTTATTCTCAATACCGCGGGAATTCCCAAAATATTTTTTTATTGTTTTTGTACGTTATTAATACTTAGTATTTTTTTGCAATATTTCTTGCTTCTACACTCACTGGTGCCAGTTTAAGCTTTAAATATGTAGTCTGTTAGTCACTGAGATGTTATTTCAAACCTAAGGATTATATGTATAGACTTGCCTAATTGGCATAGTGGTCCTAAGCGCGACTGCTACGCTAGAGGTCCTGGGTTCGATTACCAGGTCGAGCAGTATTTTTTTTCTATAAAACTCACAGTAGCAGCTCGGTGTTTGGAAATTTGTGCCCGGCTAATGGCAATAGGCTCGCCCCCTTTTACATGGGACTCAAACGTACCGGCAAACTGTGGGTGCACATTAGTAGATACGGCTCTGTCTAACCCTTCAAGGAATACAGGCGTGATGGTGATAGAATAGAGTTATTAAAACCACTACTATTATGACCTTGTATGAAACCTGCCAATATGGAGTTCAACTCACGCACCAAGACAGTTCCATTACAAAGGACAAACACACGATATTTTACAACATCATAGATAGTAAAGCAACTTAGTACACACGGCAACAACTATGGGTACACAGTTACACTTCAAAATTGACCGCTATAACGATGGAATACGGGCGATTTAAAGGGCAAACATTAAGCTTGACAAGTCCCCGTGTGTATCTACATCGCCATTTGCAGCGAAATACAAAATAATAATAAAATAACGTCCCATTGAAACTATTCCGCGATATCAATAAATACTACCGCCATTACTATGTAGAAAAAAAAACGAGAACCAATTCAGGTTCGTTTGACATTCGTCTTACTAGCGACATCTAGATGTGATGATAAAAGCAATTAAGCCCCTTTAAGGCCAAGTAATTGATGGGCACCGTTTCGCAGCCGTAGGTTCGACGACTCATTAAAAAAAGTTTAATACCACACTACCCTTATTAATTACAATTGACATACCGCTGATATAATGTAACATTTATATATTTTAAATTCACAACTATGCTCTCGATTAATAAGGCGAAGTGCCTTTTCATGGCGACAAAATTAATATATTTTTAAAATGTCAACATGCAATTGTTTTTGGGAATGTTGTATGCACAAGTTACTTTATGGCCAATAGATGGGAAAAACAACGCAAGCGCATTTTTAAGTTGTTAACAAGTCATTCGGTGCTTGTATTTTATTAAAAAAGTTGTCGCAGCATAAGTCAAAATTGTAATGAATTTTGTAATGTTAATGATTACGTGGTTACATTAAAAAATTGCAAGTAAAAAGTTTGCAAGAGACCGCCCCTTAACTTATGCTGTCAACATGTTTCTTTTTAAAACTTTTTCAGACACATGTCGTGTCTGTAAGTTAGATAATATGCATTTAAGGGCTTATAGAGTCACTTTTAATTACTACTATCAAATGTCATTTGTGTAAAAAAAACAAGCACCTTTGCAACACAGTCATGTACTCGGAATATTGGATAAAGGACCTCGTTTCGATTTTGTCTTCAATTAATATTGGAATTATTCATGCTATTTATTATTCTTTGGGGTGTGTACTAAGTTTTATAGTCAGCTTTTATGGTCAGTTACGATATTATGCCCTTTTGAAGAATCAATTAAAATGAAAACTATTTACAATATTCAATGTTCGATCCTTTATTACGACAACTATTTAATAATTGTCTTAGTTATATTGTATTCTGATGACAGAGGCAAGCGCAGCTGCTTAGCGCTAGGGTCTGATTTCCAGTTCGGAGAATTGTTATTGGGTTATTTAATAGGAAATTCTGTGTAGCAAACCGTCTAACCAATACGGATCAGGTCCCGGGTAAACAGGTTCGCCTAAACTATCATTTACGAATTGCGAGTGTATACAACAGCCCTGCTGCTTAGACGCTTTCGGGAATACGTGAGAACCGTTATGTTAGATCAATCTGAATTAATATGAATCTGGACCAATCGGGTTTTCGAACTAACGTATCGAGAGGTAGCTTTAAACTCCGTATGGCAGATGGCGTCAAACTCCAATTGATTACTCCGCAGACTAGAATTAGCAGTGAAGTCATCAAGGAGAGGACCACCCATCGCCCAGGGCAGTCTGTGGAAAGACGGTAAAGAATCCAAGACTCCATACACTGGGAAAAAATGCATTCTATAAAAGTCAATCAAAGTCAGCTCTTTTGGATCTAGTTATTCACCTGCCTAGCTACCACATATAAACATACCATCATACCATCACGCCTGTATTCCCCGAAGGGTTAGGCAGAGGCGTACTAATGTACACCCACAGTTCGCCGGTATGTTTAGGTCCCATGTAATAGGGGTCGAGCCTATTGCCATTAACCGGGCACAAATTCCTAACTCCGAGCTGCTACTGGGAATTTCATAGAAAAACCCAATAACACTTTGCTCGACCTGGGAATCGAACCCAGGACCTCTATCGTAGCAGTCGTGATCAGGACCACTTGGCTATTGAGGCAGTTATAAAATAAGGCCACATATAAAACCGGCCCAAACAGATTTCACTGAGTCCATCGCGTGTATTTTAAAGTCAGAGACCTGAAAGGCCATATTTGTGCTATCCTGAGGCCTAAAGTGAACAATAAGAAAAAAACTAAGCCATCCTATATTCGTTCGCAAGCGTTAGATGCCGATTAAGGTTATTTTTAGAAGGATTAGTGGAAAAAGGTATCTATCAATCACAACTGTAATAAATCATCGGCATATTGTCAGTACACATAATTCGAGATCTCCATCAACAAGATTCCGTCATTAGTGGCTTCACAAAATAACACCAACCCTGCTACCGGTAGTGTGGGCCGATATAAAATTAAGATACCAGATATCGATATCCGTTTCCAATATATCGATTTTCACATGAACAACGATTAAGATCACACGATCACAATCTAACATGCCATATGTTTATCAGATTGAGCCTTTAAAAATAATTTGCTTGTAATTGTGTTTTTATCTATAAACAGAATCATTAAAATCGCTACTTGTTGCAAGGAGGTAGTTTAATAATATTCTTGAGGTTATTAATATATGTTGCTAATCTTTAAATCTCAATATCATAATCTTTAGACAGCTGTGATCGATGCTATAACAAATAGGGAATTATCTAGGTACCTCAATACAAATCCATTTGGCACTGATAACTAACTTATCATCATAGTATGTAGGCGTCACAATCTAGAGCATCGCGAAAAGTCAATACAGGTTACGTAAGTATACAACATTCTTTATTGAACGAAAAATATTGTTGTAATGTTGAATATTGAAACGTAACTGTAGGAGTGAAAAGACAGTTGTTAAGAACCATAGATAATTGAAAAAGTTTGGCCACTTGATACGACACGACTTCTTCAGAACTACACTAGAAAGTAAAATTGAAGGAAAACGAGGAATGGGTAGACCTAGACGAAGCTTTGTGGAACAAGTGAAGGAAAGGGTTCCGATCGAGTCGTATCAAGAGGTAAAACGGAAAGCAGAAGACTGTCGTTTGCTCACCGACAAAAGCTGAGCTCTTAAATTAAAGAAGAGAATATTGAAAAAAGACGAGGCCAGCTAGAGTTTAACAACCAAAAATAATTAAACTATGATGAATTAAAATGAAACATTAATTCTTATCATCAATACCCATTACATCTAAAATATTTGACGTAATTCAAATCAAAGATAAAAAGATAGTCAAGAGAGGTCTTATAAAAATGAAAATGAATCCAATTCACATTTATCTGATCACGAAATCGATTTTATTTCAAATCGTGTAACAAGTATTTAAAAGTAAACGATACGTAAGAATAACAAGAGCGCTATTTCTCGTTATGAAATTAAAATGCATCGACAAAGTGGTGTTTATCTCTTATGTTAATTGGGTACCAAAATGTGGTATCGGTAAATTCTCTGTTCATAATTACATGTACGAATGAAGACGACGGTAATCGCTGTCAGTGATACGGTACCAAAAATACATGTGTTGCTCTGAAAACCAGCTGTCAACCTGTCATCACTGGGTTGTCAGCTTGTCAGTGTTATTATTTAAAAACTTGTCAAATAACAACTGGTATTTTATTGAAATAAAATCTGTTTCATTCATTTATTTTATTTATTGGCTTATTGAACTAATTCGTAACATCTTTTCTTAATGAATAATAAATTATGTGCATCCGATACCGGATGCGATGGATTTCATTGACAAGACCGGTAAATTTTGACCATATTAGCCAGTTACGCCATAAAAAATAATATTATATGAATTAGGTACTATAAATATAAATTGGCGAGACCGAAACGATATTTTTACACGGGAAGATAAGATTTCCAATTCAATCCAACGGTTGTTTTATCGTCTTACAATAATTAGTATCCTCATTATAAATTCAGATACCGCTTATAATGAAAATCAAATAATTGACTTTTCAATTTCGTACCATTTAATTTTGTTGCATTGGTACCCGTGGTGTAATAAATGGTGATACTAACAAGTCCACTTCTCGGAACGAGGGGTCTTTGCCTTTTATTTTTTTTCTCCGCATCCTCCGTTTTCGGTCACGAATATCTGTTCGAAAGATAAATAGTGGAAGTAGCGTTTATGATGACGTCACTGTTCAAATATTTTTAGATACCAGATTTTTTTATTAATGAAAAGAACATCACTATGATGTGAGTGAGTAATGAACGTGATCGAATGAAACTAAAGACTTTTAAACAGCTTTAAAAAGTTATACAAAGTAGGTATTATCACATCGTTTGTTTGTTCACACGCAATTAGAACCCCTCCCGTATCATTAGCACTGGCGTTCGAGGCCGAGGTGAGTAAACGGTACCTGTCTCGCTTACACCTATGGAATTAGTTGCGTTGTCTCGCTCTAGCTGTTTGATTGAGGATCTCGATTGTCTAGCTGCCGTTTGATTCCGGATTTCTATCAAACGATTGGTGTTGAAAGTTTACACTGTCTGTTTGTCCATTGGGGCTTGCTGGCAATATATCGTTTAGCTACTCGTATAGACGGGTATCTAATAAAGGTTTGTTTTGTGTACTTTAGTATTGAATTTTCTGAGAATTTGGAGTAATATTTGTTGCGAATGGAATTACGTTTTTAGGCGAAATATGGTGTTTGGACGACAGGTAGAAAACGAAAACCGCTTTTTGCGTCAACGTTGTTTTTTTTACAATACCGGGTCATGATTTGGCACGGATATCATACACGATATTATCAAGACAGGCCGTGTTACTTACTGCCAAATATTTAATTAGGTATTTCTGGACATTGCAATATTTTTTATCCGACAAATTTAATTTTTAAGTAGCCTCTTTTCTGTCCCAGTGTAAATTCCTCCGTCGAGGATTTTCTATCCTCGGGTTCTTTAAACCACGAGGAAGAGGGTGGCCTGGAAGACAATGGAGAGATGATGTTGATCGCATTTTGTCAACGTGGTCTGATAATAAAAGATAAAATTGCAACATTTCATAAAATAAACTTAACTCAAGTACTATCACACTCATATTCCAATAAACCCACAAATAATTATAATAATGGGTTATTTGATGTCAGTCCCTGGTTTCTTTAACAAATCTGCCTTTGCTCTGCCTGCTAAAAGATTTGCAAAAAAAAAACGTGGCAACTGAAATAGCAATACTTGCGGTGGCAGCGACACCAACCCTACCAAACAGGAAGGCCTATGATGGTTTTACCACATTTAAAAAAATTGCCAGATTTTGGGGTAATTGCGGCAAGACAATCGGTTGTTTTTAACTTCATTAATAAGTGTACTTTCATGAATATTTATTGTTTCTTATTTTATTTTGTGATGTGACTGGGATACCCTTTTAAATCGGACAGGGTATTCTTGACACTTTGTATACAGGGTGAAATTGAATAGACGTGACAAATTAAAATATATGATTCTATGTGTAACGAAGAAAATTTAGAGCAAAATTTAAAGGAAAATAATTATACATTTTAGTATTTGAAAAAGAGTTTGGCAGCGTCTCCTGCGCCTTTACTATTCTCGGCAAAAGTAAAAAATTTGCAAACGAGTTTAAGTGCAAAGCGTTGTCTTATTTCCCGTAGTAACTATCTGCGTAATGGATCTATTGGTCGAAGACAATAACCTAGTTTGCACCATCTAAGGTGATTTTTTTTGGTACTTATATTTTTTTTTTGGAATGAGTAACGATTTCTGAGCCTCCCATTTCGATTTGTCACATGTTTTCAAAGGCATCCTGTATATCACTTATAGATAAAATAATAGCGGCGGTAGCCTAATGGCTAGGGCGTCGGACTTGCGATCATGTGGTTGCCGGTTCGATCCCCACCCATTGCACTACCGACGTGAACCCACTCGTAACACAAGCATTTAGCTTAGCACGAGGGGTTAACAAGAATACTAGTAATGTGTGACCCACATTACTAGTAAGCTTTATTTAAGAAAAAAAATAACAGTGTCTTTGTAGTGCAATACTCCTCTCTATGTTATCGTGTTCCTCGTCATGTGAGGATCAGGATGTTCTGCACCTCAAAGAGCTTAGTCAGCAAATATATGTACAATGTACACCCAGTCTTTGGCGGATCAGTTTACTGTTACGTAATCTCAACAAATATAAACTATAAATTGTGACTATAGCCTTCCTCAATAAATGGGCTATCTAACACTGAAAGAATTTTTCAAATCGGACCAGTAGTTCCTGACATTAGCGCGTTCAAGCAAACAAACAAACAAACTCTTCAGCTTTATATATTAGTATATAGATCATTACAGTTAGACAGTTTCTTCTGATCCTGTTACCTTTGGTATGCGACACTATTTACACCATGATCTGAGCACCATTTCATTAACTCAGCCGGATAGGCTGGTGTTT
Organism: Acronicta leporina; assembly: GCA_947256265.1. NCBI lineage: Eukaryota > Metazoa > Arthropoda > Insecta > Lepidoptera > Noctuidae > Acronicta > Acronicta leporina. Next base: position 6,425,896 of record OX366536.1, read on the forward strand.
GTGTTGCTAATCCTAATGACTGCAATTTGAGGCGAGAGGTTGTGACGTCATGACAGGCCTTGCGTTTGTGGTCCCCTACTGGCCTTAGCTCTACTGGTTAGTTAATGTTGCTATGTTACGTGGAGCATGTAGATAGGTACTTAAGTATTGTGTGTTTCATTATATTTTGAGCTCATGAGAAAATTACACTATTTTCAATCGTCATTTGCAAGTAAAAAAGTGTTAAGTTATTAACTTGAAATGATTTGGAGTTTCAAAATTATCTAGTTCTATTTCATTTTGTGGTAAACATTTTTTTTTATGGGATAGGGGAGCAAACGAGCAGACAGATCACCTGATGGTAAGCGATAACCGCCCGCAACACCAGAGGAGTCACGAGTGTGTTGCCCGCCTTTTTTAAAGGGTTTGGGCGTCCGGTAACCTCACTCACTCGGCGAAACACAACGCAAGAGTTGTTTCACGCCGGTTTTCTGTGAGGTCGTGGTATCACTCCGGTCGAGCCGGCCCATTCGTGCCGTAGCATGGCTCACCCCTCATTTTGAAGAAATTAACCTCAGATTTGAGTTTAGGTCTGAATACAACAGATTTTTTCCCATTAGAAAACTTCCGAACGAGTTTCAATAAAGCAAAAGACGATAATTTACTGTTATTATCCTCGGTGACCCCGCAAAACACCCACCGTAGCGCGCCCGTTCCTCTCGCTGTCACAAAAAACAACCTAAAACAACCAAAATCTTGTATGGCGAGAAAAAACCTTACCCGAGACCCCAGCCAAAAAACGACCTTACAACAACCAAATTAGAATTTATAACTCAACAGAGAATGTCGGAATAGTTAGGAACGCACATTCCCAAAAAGGAGCTTTATTTCAGAAGCGAGAAAGCCCAAAGTGAATTATGAAAATGACTTCAGACTTCCTGCGCGCAAAAAGCGGCGTTAAGGCGTTAAAAATTAGGTCGAAAATACAATGGTGGCAGTGTTGTTTTTTAAAAAAGGAACGATCTCGTTTGGCGGGCGTACCTGCGCCCGCGCAGACGAGGCCTGTATTTATGGCGCCTGGCTCGTGCACCGTTCGGGGACCGATACCACGTGGTACATGGTTTCGGTATTAAAAACCTTGTTAGGATAACTGTTAGTTTCCCCTCATTATGTATGGTCGGTTCTGCATCGTGTCCAGTAAAAGCTTAAAAACTGGTAAGTAGTAATTTTATTGTTTTACAGGTTAATTTTTTTAAATAAACGGAATAGCTTTGTCCTCTCCATAGTGCGGTGTAAGCACGAAAAACCACAACTTATAACTATGTAAAAATCATGCTGCGTAAGTACGAAGTGGATGGATTGACTTGAAATTTTGTCAAAACGAAACACACGCGTTACTTAACTTGAAAGCATCCTGGGACTTTCTTAGCGATGAGCTCATAAGGTTGACATCTTCAAGAGAATTTACTTTCTTTTTCTTAAAACACATGTAAAACCCACACACGGCATATCCAGACAATACGCAATTTCTTCAATTTAATACACTTATACGTACTCTTTTCTGATTGGTCAAGAGAGATGTAGAGCCTAGTCTTGTTCCCACTCTCTGTCGAGCCAATTGTAACTTTTTTTATTCAGGGTTGTAGCAGTTCGATTTTGTGTGACTTTGTCAGTTCAGTGTGACTTAAAACCTTCCTCATGAATCACTCTGTCCATTAGTGAAAAATAAATGAAAATCCCTGCAGTAGTTTTTAGTGTATCGCGAACAAACACACGGACAGACGGCGGCAGGGGACTTTGTTCTATAATATGTATGTATATAAGTATAAAACTTCGCAAACTCGCCAGTCGGTCCAAAAAAACAAAGAGACCAAATGCCAGACAAAGCCATTTCATAGCAAAAAACAGAAGGACAGGAAACATGGTCAATTTGTAAATGATTTATTGACCCAGTCGACCACGCGGTTCTAAGTAAATTATCTTGCTAATTGGCTGTTAATAATTCTTTAATGATCAAGACCCTGGCTGCTTGGCCAGATCAATAACCTTAAATTTAACAGCTATTATGATGGAGACTAAAGTAAAAGCTTCTAAAGAAGTGAATAATCGAAAAAATATAATAAGCACTGTATTACCTTTCAAGTCGATCTTGCTTCTGTTTTAACCTGTAGTTATAGATGCTGCAATAAAAGATCTAGCGTTTTCGGAAAAAAGGAAAAAAGTCCGTCCGAAATCTCGTCAATGAGAGTCTTCCTAATGCTGGAAACTTTTCACACAAAAAATCCATGAAGAAGAATCAACAATTTATATTTGCCACGATATTATTCCTTTCTTTCCACAGAAACCTTTAACTGAAGGGCAAATTACAAACAGCCAAAATAAAGACATTCGCGTACCCAAACTAATGACCCACACTTGTCTTTAATCTTTAACCAACAATAGATTCAATATCAATGCTTACATCTCACCAGGAGGTTTCCCGTGAGGTCCACAATGGTGAAACCTAACCACAAAGACACCGGATGGACACACTCCGCTTTGTATACCTTTATTTGTGGCATAATAATACACAAAAAGGGAAGACCAGAGATAAGGAGCGTTAAATTTAAGGATGTGGCGATTTTGATCTTATTTATCTCCGAAGTTCGAAGGAAGAAGCAAATCTATTGCAAATTGATGATAGCTATCAAAGGATTCCATTTTGAATTAAAAGGTATTCTTAAATTTCCCCGAAAGCAATAGAAATTCAATTAATAAAGATATGAACAGTGACGTCAACGTGTTGTGGAAGAGAGATTCGGAAGACAGGCAGAGTACTTGATAGCTTATTTGGCTAAAGCTTTGAAGCTTTAGTCAAATAAGCTATCAAGTACTCTTATAAATTTAAAAATTTAATTTAATTTATAAATTTAAGTCCCAAATTATTTAGCCAGAGAATGCTAAAAATGCCATGATAAAAATTAGTGAAAAGTAAAGCGGAATTATAAGCTTTGTAGAGTTTACGTGTAACTCACATGCGCAAACGCAGGTAGTTAAATAAATCAAAACAATATTTCATAAGCATTTGACAAATTCCTTTATCAGTATCACCCGCCCGAAATCCCAAGTGCCCAAATATTATGCTTTTGAAAAGATACGGGATGGGCATTCGTGTTAAGATAAGACTTATTGCACACAGATTGTCCCCAACCAAACACTGTCGCTATCTTAATCCTAACTTGGGAACCATCTGATACGGAAACAACAAAAAGTTCTCGAGAAATGAGAAATATGATAAAAGGATGGTTTGAGGGATAATAATTTTATGATACGAAGGTGCTTATTTCGGATTTATGAAATAGGAGTCGCAAAGATGTTAGATAGTATTACAGATTATAAGATTATATTTGCAGACACAAATGTCTGTCAACGAAACTAATAAAGCTCTGCCTAAAATTTTAAATACCTCACGATTTCGTTGATATTTAAAGGTTTGTTTTATTTCAGCTGTTTAAATGAAAGAAGAGAGTCCTCATAATTTGATATGAATTAATTTTTAAAAAATATTGCCCTTTTTTAGCTTTGATTCTGTGTATCTATAGTTAATATTTGCTGTTCTCACAAACAAAATATTACAGAATTACGTTTCATAAAAAACATCGTTCAAGTATTGAACCCAACCCTCAGTCCCAGAGTGCTTCAAGTGGCAGTTTCAGTAATTTCACTAACAGCACACTCCATCCACTTGAGGTTTTGCTAAGAGTTGAGAACAAAAAAACCTAACCCTTGAAAGACGTGGAAATGGAAATTAATCTTAATGAATCTTAAGAAATAAAAAGTTGCTTTTTATTAAAAAGAAACCAGCTTACAGACCTGTTTTGCTAACTTACTTTAGAATTTCTCACGTAGCAGTTCAGAGAGCTATACTCAAAACGAAAATGGGAAGAAAAAGCTAAATAAAAAGATGGGAATTTGTACTTACATGTACAGAAATTTAAGAGAGTGTAGAAGTGTCACAAGCTGATAAGATCCATTGAGAATGTAACACACGTATAACCAAGGTGTACACGGACTACGAAAAAGCCATAATCAGACATAATCCTTTCGGCCTTCGTCTCCAAGCTATCATAACTCGATTATACCTACAGTGTCAGCAGAGCTGATCGACTATCAATCATCATGATTCGTGATGCATGCTCGCTGCTTACTGCATCGAAATTACGTCGGCAACCGCCGAGGTGGCGCCTGTGTCGCCCTAAAAGCATTTATTAAACATGTCCAGAATTTATTATGTACTTACTAAATATGTGGGATGCATATCATACATGATCGTGCATTATTCAATGTAGGGTTTGTTTGCCGCGAGTGCAGTTTAGGCATGGAAATTATTGCTACTTTTCATTTGATGATGTTATGATTATATTCACATTACACATTATTTCACATATTCGCAGCCTGCTACTTATCAATGAATTTTCATTAAAGGCGAGCCTATTTCTCCGGCACAAATCTCAAACGCCGAACTGCTACTGAGAATTTTATAGAAAATCCCAATAACACTTGCTCGAATCGAACCCAGGATCTCTGACGTAGCAGAGGCAGTTAATTTTATATTTAAAAAAAGCACTACACTGATCAATCAAGATATTTCTATATTTATAGATGTCATTTTAAAGATGCAATTACCAAGATACATGTAGAAAAACTGGTCGGCTGATTGTGTTTATTTTTGGTGTTAATAAGACTAATAGTTATCAATTTACCTTTAATATTAGTAACTCAAGTATATATTCACACGTTTAATACATTCCAATACATTTAATACTGCTTATCAAGATCTTAATAACTTACGTCTAAATGCTATCGAGGTCAATGCCCTCCGGTTCTATTACAGTATCCTATAGCATTCAACTTTTTCTGTTGTTGTTTAAACATTGCTAAAATGCTATATAAAGCTGAATCATTTGAAAGGAAACTTGATATAACTTTTTAGCTTTGTTAATTGAAAAAAAATCAACGTTTAAAGATACACAGTCAATTTAAATTATAAACAACAATTATTCTACTTCCATTCCACTTTTATTCTTACCAAATAAACAAAAATTCCATACAAAACAATTCGCGTCAGAACAATTAACAGAAAAAACCATAGAAGCGTCCCTTTCTTAATTATTTGTAAAGAAAACTTTGTCAAGTAAAGGGAAACCTATAAATTCCTACCAAAACAGTGTTACGAACGGACGGACAAAACAAACAGAGTGAATTTATGTAGGTACGTATATAAAAAGAGGGTCTGTTCGTTAGGGTGCATGACTGGCGGACGGATAACATCACGACTGGGAACCAAGAGTGGGTTTGATGGATGCGGCACTTGACGACCGAACCTGTAAGGGACCAAAATGCAACACAGAGCAAATTGTACATTTAAAACTTCGATGTCCCAAATTCTCAGATGGATGGAAGAAAGATATTGATTAATAACGATCGATTAATTGATTAATCGATTAGTAATATGGATATGGACACTTTTAATTTACTTTTCGTTGTATCTCGGGAAGCTGAGTACGTACTTATAATACGTTAGTTGAATTATCTCTTGAAGTTCCGTTATTGAATAAATTGGGAGAAGTTTAAAGAGTGGAACTGATTAGTACTTATATCATATAATATTTTAGTTTTATAAAATTTAAGTTTCCAAGACTTGATTTTATTTAGTCTATAGACGAACTATGGATTAACTAATCGTTGAATATCCTTAGTTTTGTGGTGTGCATACTTTATATAGGTATCATGGTCATTAGGTGAGGTCATTATCTGTACGTAAGAACATAACATACCATCACGCCTGTATTCCCCGAAGGGTTAGGCAGAGGCGTACTAATGTACACCCACAGTTCGCCGGTATGTTTAGGTCCCATGTAATAGGGGGCGAGCCTATTGCCATTAGCCGGGCACAAATTCCTAACTCCGAGCTGCTACTGGGAATTTCATAGAAAAACCCAATAACACTTTGCTCGACCTGGGAATCGAACCCAGGACCTCTAGCGTAGCAGTCGCGCTTAGGACCACTTGGCTAATGAGGCAGTTGCTAAAAACTGCCGTGTACGTAAGAATCCAAGATTTTTTATACTAAGATAAAATTTTGTTGCAAGGTATATTCTCTGCCACCTCCATTCATTCGTGGTTCAACAATCATCTTGAATGGAACGTCTATTATAACATAAGTAAATACATACACGAGTTGTGCAAGTCATAGCCAACCTGTGTCTTTAATGTGTCAGGAATTTGGTTCATCTCCTTGAGTATAAGTATAGGTGAAATGGGATGCAAGAACTATGCATGGTTTCATGATTCCATGACATCATCATACGTTTTGTAACTTGTGTAAGACTTTGGGAATTTTGTTATGTAAGTAATTTGACTTAATTCAGTCGCAAGTGTCGCAATTCAAAATGGTGTTATGATAAATATTTAATTAAATAATACAAATACTATAAAAAACCGGTATTCTTATACAAACTTCCTCATTTTAAATGCAATAATTTGAAATATGTAGATTAAATTAGTTCAGAGTATAGGTACTTTGACCTAAAGGCTTTTTGTATATATCTCTACTATTATAAAATTGTAAAAAAGCTGTGTCTGTACATTGAAGATATTAAAAAAAAAACACGTGGGTTATGGTATATATACAAGTCTACGACTCCGAAAATGTGATTTTTTAACATTATTGTCTGTTTGTTACGGGTTGGAGCAAAAACTACTGAATAGATTTTAATTTTATTGTCACTGTTAGAAAGTATATGCTCCAACTTAAAAACTGGTGAACTTCTTATCTCAATGAATTAAATGAATCCCGAGATACAGCTTGACCTCCCTGATGTATAGAGGCCCATACAAAAAAGAGGTCATTAATGTTGGTTTATCAATTTTACTCCTGATATAGCTTCACGTGAGCGACGCCGCGAGCAGAAGCTAGTTTATATATATAGTGAAAAATGAAAAATACTGAACCCCACTTTGGGAATTTAATAAGACAGAGGTTAAAAGTTCTTTCTTTGTCAAAAAATATAAAAAAAATTCAGGAGTATTTCATGAAAACTGTAAATCAGTCATCAGTGTATGTTGTCAAAACTCTCTCCCATAAAGTTGCCAAAGTGGTGCTTTAGAATTTATACTTATCCACTGTATGGTCAATTTACTCTCAAAATGAACAAAGATTGGATGGATACTTCATGATAATTTCGGAACTTTGCAGGTCTTTCGATGTTTATTGAAATATATCCGAAGACTAAGTGAAGCTTTTAATTCTTAAATGATTCTGAAAATAATAGGCTGTTATATAAAACTTATACTTAAACTGACCTTCTAGGGCCTAGAAGAAGATTCGAGAGCATAGAATCTAGGCTATCAAATGTTACCTGTCATATCGTAGAGAATCATAGCTTTATCGTTCGATTTAGAAAACTCTTGTAAGTAAGGAAAAGTTGTTGCTTAGAAGACGAAAATGATGTCAAAAAGCATTAGAGCTTTTAGATGAAAACCAATTTATGATATCCACATGGTAATGAGAGAAACGATAATAATAATGAGAAATGACGTCATATTGCAGCAAAATTGTGGTGTATTATTTTAGGCTCTACTTCTGGGCTCTTGGCTCTCAAACGTTACCGGAAATATCATGAAGAAAAATAGTTCTCCAAGTCGTTCGATCTATTACAGGTAGCCCGTACCGGGCACAGCTCAAACAGTGGAAATTCCTCTACAATGTACAGTCAACATGGTTGTTTGCTAACGCTACCGGTGTTGGCCACACGCGTGTTTGCGCCGTCACCCGCCGCCTGTGAGCAAATATTCTTTTCTCTGGATTTTTGGGGTAGGGTCAGCAGAAAAAATCTTGTTGATCAAGGATTAGGCGTGATTAGTTTGTTAGATCTGGATTGAAAGCGATGACTTTATAAGAATTGTTATGTGACGGCTGATGACTGAAGAATGAGTAAACATGAATTAATAAATACAAATGTAAGGCAGTTTTAGTAACATGTTGAGTAAATGTTAGTAAAAAAAATATTTGTAACAGAATACATTTATCAGAAACTAGCTTCTGCCCGCGACTTCGTCCGCGTAGCGTAATGATATATAGCCTATAGCCTTCCTCAATAAATGGGCTATCTAACACTGAAAGAATTTTTGAAATCGGACCAGTGGTTCCTGAGATTAGCGCGTTCAAGCAAACAAACAAACAAACTCTTCAGCTTTATATATTAAGCATAGATAAGTTTAATGAAATAATTTTATCATAAAATGAGCAATACCTACACACTTTTCAGTCACACTAATTAAAAATAAACAACATTGCAATTGAAACAAATCGAATTAATTAAATCAATAATTTTCCAACTAATTGCAAATAGATTGTAAATGTCATCACGTTAGTTCGCTTGGTTTAACTAAAGACATAATTACATAATTCATCTCGCTACTGCCGCTGCTGTCGGTACCTGCGCGTGCGCACGGGTCGTGTGTGCATCACGCATAGCTTTTATTTTCCCTGTTAGTCGACTTGTTAGTTCGTCTGTCTGCACAGAAATTCTTGTTATTAGATATTAGACCTCCAAGTTTCTTACACGATTAATTACTTAAAGTTAAACACTGTTTACCAAGTTGTAAGAAAGGTTTGAGTAAGATAAATGTTTTTTTAAAGAAATGAGACAAGTGAAGTTGTCCTATCATCGTTTAAAAATACAATAAAGGAATTTCTTTTGTTTTGCAATGACTCATGCCATTTTTTGCTATTTGTGTTGATTGTGATGTTTAATCTTTTAACTTGGAAGCTACAAACCACTAGATTTAAAGGTCTGATTCTTAATGGCGATTTTGCTTTCGGTAAGTTTTTTCCTGTATCGTGGGTGCGTTTACAAACACAATTTCTCACATACACAAACACCCAGACCCGGAACAACTACCTGTAGATAATACAAATATTTGCTCCGTGTGGGGATCAAACCCACAACACGTGTCGCAGAAGCCGATCGCTCAGCCGCTACGCCAGACGTGTCGTCAAATATCATCATGCGGACTTATTAGACACAATTTACAATTTAATATTTAGAAACAAAAACATAAAATTAAAGCAATTTAATTTTAAATTAAAAATAACTTTTGACCACAAACGTAACCCTACTATGGACCGCAAACTTACAATGACCACTTCTAAGTGATAATTTATCACTTCTGTATAAAATCACGAGTTATTGCTTCATACATCACTAGAGTAAAGGAGGTGTGTAAATGAAATAGTGAGTTTCGAGTTACGATGGTAGCCCACAATTCGTGGGTGGTCTTTTAAAAGCGAATCTACTATATGGATACGATAACTAACCACGGGATTCCCTCATACAATAGGGGGTCAGCAGTGATGAAAAAATCCTTAAATTGGACGTAAAATATGACACGAGACAGTCCAAAGTTGTAAATTATGTATTTATTAGTGCCAGTTCGGATTTTAGGACAGTTTTAGGTCGCTGGTTCTAAGAATTTAGGCGAGTTTTCTCATCGACAATCTACTCTCCAGGTTGGTGGCGTAGAGCCCCCGCCAAGTTCGTGATGAAAATAGTTATAAATATGTAATTCAAAATTATACTCTTTTTTAATTTGTACGATAAAGCTTGTATTTTTTTTAACTATAAATTTAAAGATTTTTGTAAAAATTAAGGAAATATATAAGTTTTATCTTTACTTAAAAACAAATATTCTAAAAAAGTTGTCAACACGTGACTAACCAAAAAAAATATTAATATACAAATCATCCCTAACATTTTAACCCTCTGTACGCACGCCCCAACTATTAGTGCGGTATTATCCGCAACTAGCAGAACTAATCGCTCATTAACAGGTTCCGGCCACGCTCCGAATGGGGTCCACTTATAATAATAATATAATAATAAACCATTTAATTCAGATATCAAGATCCATAATGTGTTAGTAAGTACTTAGGGCTATGTTAGTGAAGACTTATGCCCCATGTCAGATTTTTTCCCATCATGCAGCTATGGGTTAAGTGATGTACTGTTTCCGCCGAGTGTACGAGTATGTATGGGGAATTATCGACGGTGATACTTACTTATGCGAAGCTTTGTTTATCAGAAAGAAGCATAAATGTCTATATTTTATAGACCGTTTTGAAATTAATAAAACCTTTGTGTCTGATAAGAAGTCTAGTTTAAAGTAGCTTATGTCAAAAACAGGATTCTTTATTCAAATTGAAACAATAAAATCCGCTTAATTCGTTACAAAACTGGCCGTAATAGCATAAAATTCATTCGAAACAATTAAAAATCGAACTTGCGTTCCATTTTCGAATTCCTCACGACGACGATTGGTTGAACAGTGATTCTCGGGGTTGTAATGGGTTATATTATATGGAACGAGCTTTTTTACAACTAAACCGATGGTACGCCAGAACTGGTTTCGATTCCTTTTACGTCCGTTTCGTTTTTATTGTGCTTAGTTCGGGTTTTGTTTCATATTACTTATTATATTACGACACGTTTTTTAAAAACTTTTGTTTTATTTGTTATATATATTTTTATTACGAAGCTGAACGAAAAAGAACTTTATGGTACTTACCGTGGTAACGACTGAACTTAACTCATTCCAGGGACAAAAACTAAGGTTACAGGTTTTTAAATTACTCGTAGGTACGAGTAAGTAGTTCGTTGCTGAGCAAGGCTATAGAAACAATAAGTCATAAAAGAATTTTCACAGCGAAAGAGTGGTCATAATGAGTTCCCCAATACTCAGCCTCTCGACCTAATGGACCTGACCGAGGTCGAGTAGAAGAAAAAATATATATTTAAAAGCTATGCAGTCCGCTGTAAAATTAAAAAGACAAATTATTGGACGTCTTCGTGGAAGCCAGCCTTTGTTATCTCACAAGTGTTTTTCAAGAGCTCTGTTTATCTTCCACCCTACTCACACTAACAAAAACCACATCGATCCATCTCTGTCCGTCTTGTTAGTTCGAAGGGCGTTTTAACAGGGCGTAACAGACGCTTCCACCGTTACGTAATTCTGACACTTTCAGCTTTCATAACAAGGTCCTTTATTGTATAAATACAATTCGGTGTACGGTTTATCGAGACGAATCCTTTAAGGGCGTAACTGTTACTCCGAGTATAGCGTGATATCGATTTATGGTGCACGGAATAAGCGCTCATTTGGCATAATTGGCGCCTGTTCGATACCTCGTTCGTTTCGACACGGTAAATTTTTTTCTGTAGCTTGACTGCGCATCGTCTAAACGACTATGGATCAAATTGCGTCACAGTTAAGGTTTCATTCGACTTGGTAACTTGACTTTAATTTTAGGAGCATTAACATAATGATCATCGTTCGTGTTTGATGGAGCAGGTGTTGTGTATATCGGTTTATTCTCGGTTTTTATTATAAAAATCTCGTTTATATTACAAAAACCAATCGTATCTCGAAATTTATAGGACTTCACTTTTATCGTGTAAAGATTGTAATTAATTCGGAATAGTGTTAAAAGGTTTTTGATAAAATTTGCAGCTGATTTCTCTAGATATTTTTAATAAATTGTCTGTTATTAGGTGTCAAGTCAATAGACATTGATTACAGTACATACAAATATAAATTATATGGATAATATTTTAGAACAAGCAGTCAATCAAAGATACGAACATGGACTTGTCCATCTGAGTAAGAAAGTGCACGTTAATCTCACGGACGCAGATAAATCGCTCCAATCAATCTTCGTTGTCGAATCTTTATCCACTTGTTAGAGAGAAGTACCTACTAACAACCGTACTCACAGATAATCGTCAACATTAATGAACAACTAAAATGACCACAAATACAAAAAATACGGAAAAATTACCATGGGTGGTTAAAAAATGTACTGATCCATATTTTATTATTTTTTATCCATATTTATTAATTCACATCTCTGAGTGTGATAGTAACACTAAGGTGCTACGCCTCTTCGAGCTTGAACCGATATGTAATAAAAAAAATACATTTCTTAAATTATTATCGAGAATGTGAGTCCAAGAGATGACATTTTAAATATTTAACAAATCATTAAAACACAATAACGTAGGAAGTGGAAACCCTGCTGAGAATTTTGATAAAACTCACTTCAATGGTTATAGGTAATATTATTGATGTGGTATTGGAATTTGGCCAGCACAATAGGGCTCTTGATCTAATGTAACATAAATATACAGAAACTGTATATTTATGTAAAAACTACCTAAAGGTTAACACAAGATTGCGTTTTTTATTGTCAAATTAACATTGCAAGTTAATCTTAGGCTCCTCTAATTTGTTAATTATGTATGATGAAAGAACTAGAGCCTTGACAAGGTAGTTATCAGAAGGGTAATTCTGGTACTTAAATGATGTTCAAAATATAATTCTAATCTAATCTCAATGTCGTAAATTAATGTCAACGTTCTGTGGTTCGACATTGACTCGTAAAACTGACTTTAAATGATCTATTTACATAAATAAATATTATTATAATTTATCATATGTTTTGAGGTGGATGTCAAAGGTAGATCGTAGTGTATGAGATTAAAAGAAGGCTATCCCCACCACAAGAAGAAAAACTGGTTAAAAATGCTATGCCTAATCTAGTTCGATTCTCAGATCGAGTGTTTTTGGGTTTTTCTATGGATTGAATTTGTGCCCGGTTAATGGTATTAAGCTTTCCTGTGGGTGTATATTCATAAATATACCCGTGCCTACACCTTCGGGAATATAGGCGTGTTGATGGTATAAAAACTTGGGCCTTATTGTTAGGAAAAAATCTCTAGCTCTCCGCCTATCATAATCTTGATCTTATGCTATTTGTATCCAGATAACATAAAAACCTTAATATAATCTGTAGATACAATCTTTACGATTAAAAGCGTTACAATTCCCTCGTCAATGCAAATTAAACTCACTCAAAACATTAGTATCTTACTAAAACGAAGTGCAAAAGTGCCCTTTGCTAAGTATTTGCATAATAAATTAATTCGTTTTCAATTTATGCACAGTAGTGCTGACTGCTGGCCAGCTGGTAATGTTATGTGATTGTCAACGGCCATTAAATGCTAAGTGCGTCAGCCAGCCAGTGCGTCAGCGTCAGTGCTGTGTTAAAAACTCATTTGATAAAACCGACGCATAGTCGCTTCAGATTGTTTAAAAATGGAACGCTTATTTGTAAGTTCATATTTTGACAGTATCGTGTGATTGTGTTGACTTAAAAGCTTGAAGTTTTTTTTACACCTCGAGGGACCAGACCTCAATGTTTGTAATTTCAAAATTGATACCTTTACTCGTTCTTGAGATGTCTTATGTGTGATCTAGACTGGACTGGAGAGACAAACACAGGGACAACAAAATGGTTTTACATATTTAAGTTTTTTTTCTAGTGATATACCTACGTGCACCCATAAAGGAAAAAAGAAAAACATCCTCGTTTTCGTAAAAAGTTTTATATTTTTCTATTCATATATTATCGTACTATGAATGAACCGCCTGTCCCTCTATCTGTTTCACATAAAATTATGAAAAATAAAATACGATAAATAATGAATGGGATCATGGGTGACATTTTTAAAGAGCCCTTGTATGGAAGAAAGAATCTTTTGACATTACCGAACCCTCTCTCCATACTTAGTTATCTTTTGATGTGCAATAAATTTTAATTGTTTCTTATCATGGATAGATGGATAAATTTATTGAAGCATCACGACTTATCCATATGGGGGCAAGGACAGCTTGAAGTACCTACACAAAAATACTGCGCTTATTATTATCATTAACATTTACTTATAGCTTCCTTATTTCGTTGATTAATTAAAGTAATTTCGATTTGTATTGACACGATTTAATATAATTATTTTATGTTTGACTAACTTATATTTAACATTTGTTTTTAATAGCAAATTGAACGTAATTTTAAGACGCGCTAATGTAACATACGTAGTTTCCCGCTTTGAACAAGATTTACTGCTTAGGAAGACGTATGTTATCGCAAATAAACATCCATCCAATTATTCGATAAACGCTTCACCTGCGATTAGACTATGAAAATTTACACGATCCCATTAGCTAGGCATTACAGCCTGATAGGTTTACGTCTAGAATAAAAATAGCAACTAACTCTACTTAGTTTAGTACTAAATGATACTGTTAACGATAAAAAATAACTTTACGGATATTTTATGGAAATAGATCGCATATTTTATTGAATAAATACTCTTATAAATATTAGGATAAAACCCACTAAGTAGTTTTAAGGCGCTTAAATGTTCAAGAAAGTAGTCAGACTCCTCGACTATAAAGTTAAAAACGGTTACGGACTTTGAAAAAAGAATCATTCCATTTTCTAAACCAAGAAACGTAATACTAATAACAACAGAAATACATGATCCAGTTTAAGTTGAGCCCTCAAACATTTGCGGAACACCTCAAGAATGTTACAGTAGTGTTGGGAAAGAGCGGGGTAGGGGAGGTCCATCTTCTGGCCTGTGCGATCCCGCAGTATGATATTCGAGAAACAAACAAAAGAAGACAGATAACATTTGTTCCAGACCATGAGTCAACGGGTCGGGTCGACTGTTTACACGGCGGGAAATGATTTCAAGTTCGAAATTTAAAATTGTTTCGAACAAATCGCCAGTGACACAAAATTCGGTGACGGTCGCGTTCCAATGCAAACAAAATGCAAATTTTTTGCGTGCGGCCGAAATGGATCGCGAATTTTATACCTACCTACTTATTTTTTTATTTATAAATAATCACGTTTCCGACCGTGAATTTTAATTCGTCAGGCTAGGGAAAAACTTAAAGTTATGTAATTTACGACTGATATTATCGCAACCAACGCCTATGTGCGTCCCCTTGCATAACTGACACTTAATCGTTGGCAACATTTAAAAAGGTCTTACAAACAAGACCATATTTCCAACTGCGAATTAAACCCAACATTTTATGAGGTGTTATAAAAGTTAATATACCAAAAAGTAGACAAACGTGGATATCAGCGACATTGTTAACTTAAAATTCCACTTTAATGGGTTTACAGTCATTTCGTAACTTTCGGCCATCTTAGGGCGCCATTTTGAACTGACAAAAGAATGATAACGTCGGCATTTGGACATAAAAATGCCACTGTTAGCTCTGACGACACCCAAAATGTGTAAGCTTGAAGATTACTCACAGGAGCTAATATTTGAGGAATTCTACTTGGGACGCTAAGCCGCTTGCTCGTAAACGCATTTAGATAAAACCTTTGTTTTGCCACGTCAAATGAGTTGATATTTTATTTTCCTTCCTATGGGAAAGAAAAATAACCTTTATTTCACTAAATTCGCAGAGACGACGAAACTAATACCAATTTCATTATTTAATTATATCCGCCACCTTTAAAAGGGGCTTGTGGAGATAAATTAATTAAATATCGACATTCTGTAAACGATTCGACACGTTATCGATAATTAATCAATATATCAAACGATATAGTGATGCAGTTCTAGTTCTTATTTGGTATTTGCTTGAGTTTTAAAATAGAAAAATCTGCCCAGCCAAGTCATGCGGCATTGATTTATACTTCCTTTTAGTAAGCGTGATGATATCGAGATATAAACAACATCGATATGGTTCATCGCTTAGCATCAAATCTAAGACTGCAGTATCAAGGTTTCCAACCGGTTTTATTTTACACAAGCAAACATAAAAGTTCTTTCAGGTACTTGTTTAACATAGGATAACAAAAAAAAGTAAGACTATTCTGTTACAGATTTACCAGAACTAACACAAAAAACATATCTTCCTAAGTTACATTTAAAAAACTATTCCTACATAAAACCTTCATGAATATACATGAACGAATCTATTGTCAAGATTATTTAATTCCAACACAATCTTAAATTAGCTGTCAAATAAATTTCAAATAGTAGGAAACATAGTAATTAAACGGATTTAGTTTTCATTGTAAAATAAACAGTAATTGGTGTGGGTATTTAAAAATCCCTACGGCGTTTCTTGAACGACGACTGCGCATGGGCACGGCAATTAAACATCCCAAAATAACTATAGTACGCATAATTGACTAGCCCGGGCGATTTATGTGAGCGTAAAGTAACACCGACTAATGCTCCCGCGCATACGGTACTGTAGATAAGGGACTTGGCCACATATTAGGCAGACGACGTTACAATTTCGAGGAATGATGAATTGAAATTGCTGAGAACGATCTAGTGATAGTTCTCCGAAGAATTATTTTAGCGGAATGATGACTCGGAGAATGTTATGTTATTAAAACTTAGAAGCATGGGTAGATTTCCAATAAGGACCCAGGCCTTTTTACGTGCGTAATCACTCATTCATTCCCATTCAGAGCAAATAGAAGACTTTCTAAGTATCCTACAAATCATCTGCCTTGACAAACGCGCGGAAACCCTCAGAACAACAGAGGACTGAAATCCACAAAGTGACCACAGCAGATCAGTCTCGAAGATTCCTAATGGAACTTGAACACACCAGTGGCGCTCCTGTGCTGGAATAACATCTCTTGAATGGGCAGTTCTTGAAATTCTCCAAATTTAAAGAAGAAGTATACCTCGGTACCCATCCCCAGAGTCAAAGAACTTTCAGGGTTCATTTACTCATCTCAGCACCTATTTTAGTTTAACTAGCTTCCTCGGTGCACACCGCTCGTAATATCGCTGGAACCTTAAACATACCATTCCAAATCATCCATATATACACACGTGAAATCATTTTATGGTGCGTGATGTTTTATTACTCTCTTTTTCCAAGCAGGGGGCGCAATTGTGTGCCCAAACATGGCTTAGATGACTTTTAATGACGTCGAATATACGGTTGTCTTGATTCATTAGCTCAAATTAGACTTATCGAAGTCTAGATCGCGTTTTTTTGCGATTAGAAAGTGAACTCTGACATTTTTGACTACAGCAATGTTGTGACCGAGAGCTTCTTGAGTTCGGAGAATTTGGAAAAAATCTCTTATGTAAGTATACCTACTGTTTTATACAAAATGGACATTTAAATTAGTTGGACAAATGTATATTTTATCCATCTGATTCACCACAAGACAAGGAAAATTACGTAAAAACACACACAAAAAGTGAACGATCACAACAAATACAACGGTTTGTATTTACACATAGCGTTAAACTTTACATCGATTGTAAAACTAGATTAATAGTGCGGTTTATTTACACTAAACCGATGTTTTTCGGAACTAATCGAGGACTTGATTATCTGTCCGACAAATTGATTTTACGTCTTAATCGAACTGGTGTTGTACATTTGTTGATTTTCGCGGTTTTATTGTCTGTATTCGATTCTAAAAAGAAATCGCGTATTTTAGGGGATATTGCCGCCGGCTGTTTTACTCAGTTTTACTATTAATTACATTGAATTTTTTAAATTATGTAAAGTCCCTTTGCGAATATTCTTTGGTTGGATATTCCGGAAGAACCATAAAATAATGTTATTTGTGCCTAAACGCTTCGACGTTCAATTGCAAAGTGCTTTATGGATTCTATATATTTCCTTTGCAAAATTATTATAATAGTAATTTCAACTTAATAGTAAGGGCCTATAACATAATGTAGTTTAAGGATAAAATTTTATGATATTGGCTTGTTCATAAGCCGATATTAACATAGTTTGAGCCCATGGCTATTGAAAGTTTAGTATATTTTCAGGATTACCTTCAGCCGGAACGGAGTCAATAAATTCGGTAGTTTTCAAAGCTTTTCTTATAGGCCCAGTTACTATTTTTAAAGAACAATGCCGGGACTAGCTTTCATTAGACAATATAAAACATCTTTTAGAGAACAATAAAAGTGTTTTTACGCGTTAGTAAAACAATGTACCGAATTTTATGACTACCGTCGAACAAAGAACGGTTAAAAATAACTAAATAATGATTATAGACACAGTTAACTGTACAAACACTATGATTTTTTGGCTTATCGTTTGAAAAATGCTTTAATCATTATTATTTTAGTATTTACGATGAGCCGGATCAAAGGATCTTTGTTTGTAGGGTATGTAGCCAGCTCAGCTAAGCCTGGCAGACAGGGACGCGCCAACCCTCCCACGCCATCTTACTTACGCACGAACTCGTTTCTAGAAGCTTCGGCAATATGTACGTACTTACCGGATTACGTGTGGTACTCGTGAACATATTTTAGGGATTGCCTGAATCTAATTTTGTGAAGGATTTCTACGGACAAGATTGGAAGGAACAGGGCCGTGGCTAAATCTGGGCTGATTGGTCCAGTCAATGTAGGGATGGGTGACCATTCTTAACATATAGAGACCCCACTGATGCTAGCAGTCCTACTCAATAACTTTTCTTATGAAACGCATATTCCATTCGTGAAGCATTCTTCTTTATTTCTAAATAAACCATAATATTCGATGATTCTTTCAAAAGTCGTAGTCAGGAATTCATCTTTTGCGTTGGGCGAGACAATTTGGTTATTAATTTTGGGGAGTTTGAAGCACCAAAATCTTCCCCAGCCATGCTGGCACCATCCATTCTCATTGTAAAACATACCATCACGCCTGTATTCCCCGAAGGGTTAGGCAGAGGTTTTACTAAGGTACACCCACAGTTCGCCGGTATGTTTAGGTCCCATGTAATAGGGGGCGAGCCTATTGCCATTAACCGAGCACAATTTCCAAACTCCGAGCTGCCACTGAGAATTTCATTTATCATAATTCATAATTATTATAAGTATCTTTAGTTGATCTTTTGACAGAAATATAATATACTAGCTTCTTCCCGCGGTTTCGCTCACATGAAGCTATATTAGGAGTAAAAATGGATAAACCAACAATGATGACCTCTTCTTTGTATGGGTCTGTATACATCAGAGGGGTCAAGCTGTATCTCAAGGATCCGTTCAATTAATTTAGATAAGAACCAGTTCTTAAGTTGGAACATAAACTTTCTAACAGTAATAACAAAATTTTAATCTATTCAGTAGTTTTAGCGCCAACCCGTAACAAAAAGACAAGAGTTTTTAAAAATCACATTTATGGGCTCTACTCACTTGTTTTTTTTTAATATCTTCAATTGAAGCGGTGGTAGCCTAATGGCTAGGGCGCCGGACTTGCAATCAAGTGGTTGCCGGTTCGAAACCCACCCATTGCACTACCGACGTGAACCCACTCGTAACACAAGCATTTTAGCTTAGCACGAGGGGTTAACAAGAATACTAGTAATGTGCGATCCACATTACTAGTAAGCTTTTAAAAAAAAATGTACAGACACAGCTTTTTTACAATTTTATAATAGTAGAGAAGAATTAAGTATTTATAACTTATACAATAATATACTCAAGTAAGTGTTATAAGAGGCGACCACATGATTGATTTTATCCGGAACAAGATCTGATCTGATCAAATTGTGCGCCGAAGCGGTCAATAGGTGAAGCTTAGCATTTATGCTAGGTACATACATACCTACATATTACACTCCTGTATCCCATTGGGGTAGGCAGAGACTATTGATATTTATATTTGCTACGATCCTGGGCACCACTATAACTTCTTCATGTTCATTAATTAACCTTCTCATGCACGACCTTTTTTGAGAACGTCCGAAATTTGGCTGTGAAAAAGCACAACATGCCTAGTTCAGGGAAGCTCAAATCTGATTGTCCGTAAAACTGTAGGAGTACACATCTAGGTAACTCTTCGAGGAATAACAGGCGTGATGTTTGTACGATCAGACCTCTCAAACAAATCGATAAGCTGTACCAACATATACCGGAAACAACTGAACGGTACTGCCTCATTAGCCAAGTGGTCCTGAGCGCGACTGCTACGCTAGAAGTCCTGGGTTCGATTCCCAGGTCGAGCAAAGTATTATCCGGTTTTTCTATGAAGTTTCCAGTAGCAGTTCGGAGTTAGGAATTTGTGGCCGCTTAATGGCAATAGCCCCCTATTGCATGGGACCTAAACGTACCGGTGAACTGTGGATGTACATTAGTACACCTCTGCCTAACCCTTCGGGGAATACAGGCGTGATGGCATGTTATACCGGAAACAGCTGAAAACAGTTACTGAACAGTAATGCAAATGTACCGTGAAATCTTACAGAATACTCAAAGGATTTCTGAAAACTAAAATTGAGTTCCTTTCCAATAAATAATATAAGTCAAGTTTGATTTCAGCTTTAACTGCATCATCCTGGATTGGATTCCCAGGTTATTTGGGATTTTCTATGAAATTCTCCGTAACAGCTCGCAGTTTGGATTTGTGTCAAGTTAATGGCAATAGGCTCCCCCCGTATTACATAAGACTTACATACTGGCGATCTGTGGGTGTATAATAGTACACCTCTGCCTATCTCATCGGGAAAAACAGGCGTGACAATATGTTATGTTAAGTGTAAGTTTGATTTCAGTACCTTACGTATCCATATTTGTACTATCTACTATCAATATATTAACATCGGTCCCATTATCCCCAATAATCCGAGCATGGCTGACAACCCGTGTACCGATAACGACAGCCCAAACATTTGTGGACGCCACAGATAAGGCAATGTCCACACGTCGCGCGGACGAACGACCAGCGCGCACAATCGACGCTACTGTAATTTTTCATTCTGTGGTCTTTGTTCAGGGTTGTACGAACGCAGCTGATATGTTATCGCCGATATTGGGCAGTACATTATTGATTCGTTGATAACGATGGTTACTTTCTAAACGCAGATTTTTATTTGAATATTGTTATATATTTTCTGAGGGTTTATTGCGGTAATAAAATACTATAAATCTTATCAAATAAATAGTAGTATTTTTATAAGAAACTTAGCAATTTCGCAGCGTTTGAAGGTTTGAACCAACCAAAAATGTCGTACAAATAGGTCTATGAAGCGTGCATAACACACGAAGACCTCACAGAGGCATCATTACCATATTGAATATTTGAAACAGGCGGAAACACGGCGCGATCGTAAATAGCAACAAATGGTTGAACACAAATGCAGAAAACTCGCTTAACTAATGCATTCGCGAAGGTGACGGGTGGAACGGATGTGTGGAAACTAGATGTGGCTGGATTATTCTGGATTTTTCTGGCTACCTTCTTACGATTACTAGAACATGACATATCCGTGTTATATATTCACTTTAAACGAGGGCTTATCTTGTATTTATTGGATCATGTATGTATTTTTTAATGAATCAAATAAATCCCATCTACCTCTACTAATATTATTAATGCGAAAGTAAATCTGTCTCTTTTATGTTTTCACGCCAAAACCACTAAACCAATTTTGATGAATTTTGATATAGAGATAGATTAAATCTAAGAGGAGGTCATAGATACTTTTTATCTTAAAAGTTATTTAGTATGCAAGTGAGACCACGAGAAACACCTAGTAGTACCTAATTAATTAAAAGCCTATGATTATGTCAGGCAAAAGACTTCCAACTCTCTTTCAATCTGTCTCTGGC
The DNA here is from genome assembly GCA_947256265.1 of Acronicta leporina. Classification (NCBI taxonomy): domain Eukaryota; kingdom Metazoa; phylum Arthropoda; class Insecta; order Lepidoptera; family Noctuidae; genus Acronicta; species Acronicta leporina. The sequence continues at coordinate 6,447,378 of OX366536.1, forward strand.
TATTACATTTAAATTTAAATAAACAAGAAGAAGTCCAGCTTATCCGCCATCTTAGATCTAATACTTGACATTAGTTTATGGTGTAGCAAAAAAGAATATTGTATCTATTTGCATCTGAGCCGGCTGTTGGCGTGTCTCATTGCAAACAAAATTCTTTTTAAAAGATTTGAAAGACTGTGTGCAAGGCTACGCAATATATCTTCGTGAGTTTAGGCGGGAAAACGTTGTCGATTTTATATTATTTTCCATAACTTGAATTTCCCCGAAGTTTAATATGTAATTATGGTGGATAATTTAACATTTAGTATTCGTGAACATGTGCGAGTGTATTCAGTCATATAATGCGTTACACAAAGTTTTTTGGATGGTAAGTATATATAATATAAGAACATTGTGGACCCTGTCGGGCACAGCAATATAGGAGAGAGGAAGTACTAATTTATGTCAGCCATTTTAGAGATATTATTATTAACTGTTTTAAAATTGAACTTTTTGGGATCACTCCTAAGCTCCACCGAAGTCTCAAATATAGTTTCTACCATTTTCAACTGAATACTTGACGATGGCGAACGCGAAAAGTGTGTTGCCATAATATAATCCCATGATGGGAACTATTTATTACTTGATTAATATATACCTATACTTGATACTGGCAAATACATAAAAAGTGTGGCGCCATATCAAAAGGAAAAAACTTCAATAATTTAGAATCGACATTTCCTTTGTATATTTCTGCCAAAGCCCTCTCTACTTATCAATCAAGGCGACATATTACCCTCACTGGAAGCAATGCTAAGCTATCCAGGCCAATGCAGCAGCCCACGTCCACTACACCTATCATCAGATCGTTATTAGGAAGTAGGCATTATCGCCCACGCTATCCGCCGATATGGCTCGAGAAATTAATAACTAGTAAAGCCTTAGACACAGCGTGGATTTCATCACTAAATCCGTAACTAAGCCTTTGATAACTATTTAAATGTACTTAGAAAAGCCTGAAACTAGGCATGGAACTAGGAACTGGACTGTAATCTTTAGAAACAGCAATTTTTAAACAATCACTGGTGTAATTGCGATCGTGTTGCGATTAGAGAGTGATGCCGATCTTCACATTAAATGAAGCTATCCCTATTTTACAATAATAAAAATATCGCATTAACACGTTGTAGTGAGAAATCTCAAGTAAGTACAGAAACTGTTAGATGGATTTCTCTCAGACTAGGTTGAATAGCGAAGTTGGGTTGTAGTTCAATGAAATCTATTCAGACTTCAGACATATAACCTGATTGTATTAAGTTCAAGGTTAGAGCACTGATGAATGGAAGAGAGACAGCCAAATATAGCATTAAATAACCTTCATAGTAAAACATTACTGTTTACCAGATAAATTATTGATACTGAGCGTTTTGTGGTCGACCAACATCAATTGATACTACATAGGCATCTGCAAAATTGGCCAAATTCGATATAATAATGAACATGATACCCGGGAACGAGTATTTTGTCAATATATTAGTAATGAATGTTACGAGGTTATGCCAAATAAAACCTGGTACTTCGTTTAGTTACCCATTCGAATAGTATTTTCAATAACTACTATTTCGATATTTGAGAAAAGAGATGTGGAAAAGGGACAGGGAGTTCTTTGCCCTGTAATAGAATGAGCAGACATAAGATAGAAGATGACAGATAGTAACATAAGGTAAGTGAAGGTGAAGTAGGGTAAGGTAAGTGATTTTCTAATTGATATGCAGATTATAAATTGAAAATCGCGTAATTTAGTGGTAGAGGAAACACGTCCAGCGTGCCTAAAGGAAGCTATTCCGGATGTATATGGGAGGAGTGTCACGTCTTACTGACCTGCGTGGTGAGACGCGTCCAGAAGTGGGTACCTATATGGTTTACCATTCTCAAACTCCAAACGTATCAAAAAAGTTACTGGCAACTATTGTGGAGACATTGCCAAATTATCATGCCATCATAAACTCATTTACAGTCCCATTACTGGATAAGGGTCTCTTCTCAGAACAGGAAAGGTTAGGCTTCTTCACCGCGCTAGTCTAATGGCAATGGAATTGGCAGATTTTACACACCATCGAGTTAAATTCACTCGAGCATGCAGGCATTCCTTCACCGTTTTTAAGCGAAAAAAATGTGTTGTATTCGAAATATACTCAGGATTTGGACAGCAGCTCCCACAATGGTAGGCAGCTTACTACGATTCTTGTAGTTCTTTGCTTCAACTTGCTTCTGTCACATTCACACATCTTCTACATACGCACCGGTTGCGAGTACTGCGCACCTGACCTTTTAGAAGGATTAACACCTCGCCATTAAAATCAGCGTATGTCCAAATCCAAGCCAAAATCTACTAAGAATATATTAGAAAAATGTGCGACCACACAGATGGACCAGCGTGGAGAACCTTCGAACCTAAACACAGGTATAAAACAAGTCCTATGCACAAGCCCTACGCACAATGACAGATTGTCATTGAATTGTAGATGAGTTTCAATCATAATATTGTGACGGTATCCATCATAAAGGTTTTATTTGCGTTATCTGGCGATGATGGCGGCCAGGTGACTGCATAGTGCATCGTTAATTCAATAAACTTGCTCCCCGAGGCTTTGTTCATGATTATTCATGCGCACTGTCTTATTGGGAGTTAAAGTCGCAGATCGTAAACTGCTTTAAGATTCAAATATTAAACTAAGATTGATTCTCAATTTTGTTACACTATAATAATTTCTTAAGGTTTAGAAATTTGCTGTGAATTCTGTTACAGAAACTTTAATAGCATAACATAATTAAGAAATTATATTAAATATTCAAATTAGGACTCCTATCTTATCGATATTGTGATTAAATGAGATGAACAGAGAACTTGATAAAGGTCACTGAGAGTCGTTAGACACAGGCGGCATATGGAGCCTTTGGAAATCTATGGTGGTGGATTGTATTCAGCAGTGGGCGTCATCTGGCTGATATGATGTTGATTGCAATAAGATTCTACAGGTAATACCATTCAATCTTGAATATTATCACAAACCATTGCTCTTGTATTTCACAAATGATCAACAGTTAACGAACGATTATGACGTAACAACGGTCCAAGATCTAGATCAAAAATTTAAATGTCCTCTCCATAAGCATTAATGAACGCTAATCATCTAAATATACCAACAAGGCCGAATTAATATAAGGATTTGTTGAGTTAAGGAGTCATTAAAACCGTGGAGTGGTTTATTGTGGTATACATTTTAATTTGCCGGCACATGTGGTGTATGGCATCGGCAAAACGTTGATTAAATTATTTATAATGGAGTCGGTATTAAATTTGAGCCCGAATGCAGTTTTATGAAACTGAAATTTTGTTTTGCTTTTAGAATTTTTTTTTCTGCTTTTTTACTAAAGTAATCCGATTAGGATTTCCGATAATTTCGGTTATAAATTGTAAACTTTTTAAAATTTTCGGATTTTTATTTTTACTTCTTTATCAGGAACAGGTCCTTTTAACATCTATATTGGGTTGGCTTCCAGGTTCCCCAGATACAGATCAGTACTTTTCACGAAGCCACTGCCATCGGGTTTCGGCAACCGAATTTATGTCTGGACTTTAAAAGAGACCATGATTCTCTGAGTTTGTTTCGGTGTTTCTTCTCAGAGGTCGTCAGTTAGGAAATGCCGAAGACGTCTAGCTATAAAAAAAAACAAAACCATTGACTTGTAAAGGTGTCTCTAAAGATCTACTTACAGAAATAAATATCATTTCATTTCATTTCTGGGTAATAAACATCCATCTCTCCGTATAGTTTTTCGAATACCTTCGATTATATTGAAAATCTTTGACTCACACCTTCACCGTTGAGTTCTAAACTATGTATTACCGATTTGCCGCAAGCAAAACATGTTTAGCGACAAGTGTGGCCATAAAATGCGGAATATTTACAGGAACACATTTTGTTCAAGGAGCTGGAATGGCCGCCGGAAGCGGACAAGCGGGACAAGAACGCGTTGTTCGCTAAATATAGATGCTGGCAATACTATGTAGTGTATGTAGCGATAGATGTCTTGTTTCGAGCTTCTGTGTACGGATACTTTAATACATCAATGTTCGGAATTAAAACACGCTTCGGAAATGGGTACTTATTATAAATTAAAACTTGATTTGAAAAATATAATGTTCTTTAGAAAGTAAACGCACATGTTTTGTGGGTTTAATTTGCGGTAAGTTATTTTTTATAATAATGTGCGTAAAATTGTAAATATGAGAAATGATCCACAGTACAGTTGGCGCAAAATAACTTGAACCAAAATGGCGGATGCGCAGTAATCATTTTTTAGTGTTTCAAGTTCCAAAAAACTTTGGTCACATGTGTCAAGTTTAAAAAAATAACATAGATTAATGTAATCTTTTATATAAATGTCTCCTACTACAGAATATATCTCTTATGTATATACAATACATATATATCAACGGAAGCCACTGACATCTCTAGATGGTCAGTTATGTAGTCTTAGCCACGGACCATTTGATATGAGCTCAGACCACAACGGAAATCGCTAAGACATTGACTTTTTCTAGACCTTAGTGAAAGGCATCTTGATGTTCAGCCTCATCAAGTAACATACTCTGTAAAAGGGTTAAAAAGTGGTTAAATGGCCAATTTAAGATATTGGATGTCGTTAAAAGGCAGCAATTTTCTGGAATGGATTAGTCTGCCATTTATAGGTAAATCTGGAAGCTTTAACATGCTTAAATACATGTTAAGAAACCTTGTTAAAAAGCACAGTTTTCTGTAGTATTAGTATCAATTGTATCAAGACAATATTGGTGCTTCAAAAAGATACAATGAAACGGAACAACAAAATCATTAAACGAAACATATCTCAAAAGGCAAGCAGGCGTAAAAAATCTCGCATCAAATCCAATTCACCAACAGACACTGTAATCTAAAAGAAATCGAAATGTTCAACGAAAATTGTTCGTACAATGTGTATTGTAATGGCATCACGTACTATAATCGATGCTATTATGACATACACGAGAATTGCACCTAAGTATAATCCAATATTTATACCAAGCGTGATTGTAAGGCGTTGGGAATCCTGTACAAATCATTCTTGCATCCCTCTCACGCGCGGTCCATATGACTCAATAAAGAAAGGGACGCTGCATCAAGTATTTTCGTCTGTTCGTAGGTGTTCGGTCATGTTTGCACACCCTCGCCTCACCGCTCGACAGGTAAATTCGACAAAAGCAGTGGGAGTTTGTGTTTATTATAAGAAATACCTGAACGCAGGTAGACCTCATTGTACGGGTCCCGTCTAGCGAATAATAGAGTTTTCAGAAATAATACAATGAATAAAGTAATTTATGTCGGGCTCGGAATACAATATTTTATGATTTTCGGAAACGTGCGGTACCTGTATGGGTTTTTTGAAGGCGCCCCAACAATCGATGTTTTGGATGGTGTTTCGTCTCGGTCCTCCAACTTGTTTTTGTTTGTTTTACGGCCAATTTGCGATTATGGAGACGGGTCTATCTATACATCTGGACGTTATCTCAGATATTTGTGGTAGCGGTACACTTAATTGAGCGGTTGACTCATTACGACGCCCGATGTTAATCTACGCATATAGTTGTACAATAATGAGTTCATTTACCGTCCAACAACTTATGAATATTTAAGAATCTCACATTTTCGTAGGTGTAAAGAAGTCGTGGTTTACGATCCTACTTAACAGCGTGAAGCGAACCTTATCGCGAGTGATACGAATGATCGTTAAGTGAGAAGCGTGCAACACCGCTTAAAGTGTTTAATCGTTCCATTAAAACATAAATAAATTGGGACTCTTACGTGGTTGCACAATACGGAGATCAGTGATCAATAAAATCGAAAATGTTGGTAGGTGTGAAATCGTGTAAAAGCACAAACAGTGCACAATATATCGACAAACATAAGTTTACGCTTTTCATTGAGCCATTATAAACGTTGATACTTGGATTATAAGACCGACATTTCATTGTGAATTAATTATGGGAGCATTTGCACCATGTTTGCGTGAATAGAATTCAGTGCAGTTGAATATATTGTGATGTTATTTGAATGCACTGTGGTAGTAATACGTGGAATATGTTCAATAGAGATCTACCTGAGTTTGGCACCTGCCGACACTGTAGTGTCCACAGTGTATAGACGAATTTACGGGACAAATTTAAGCGCCGCGTGAAGTCGGCATTTGTAGACGAACTATTAATTTGAAATGACAGGGTCTGACTTAATAGCCTTGGTAGTAAGACCACCTAATAGTTAAAAACAAATTGTTTAAAATCATTGAGACGAATTGTATACCAATAGGAGTGATGATTTAAAAAAAATCATTTGATGAACATAAATGTAATATGTGTAGTAACTTTGTTTGTTTGTTAGCTTTTGACTTCAAAACAGTTGAGAGAATTTTGATGAATTTAGAAATGTATGTATGGATTTTCAATTACCATTCGGATGTCAATTGAGAAATTAAATAATGAAAGATAATATAGGTAGCATACCTTTGAAATAAACTGGAGTGTTAAATAAATAAACATAATCACGGCATTAAAAGAATAAAATAACGAAGCGAATTATAATATGTAAGGACAAACACAATGAGTTGTTATCTAAATTTATCTTAGATTAATATATTTATGTAAAGTAAATCGAATAAGATTTGATTGCATACAAAATTCGTGGTATTCGATTCAGATGACGTAACATGTGATGTCGTTTACAAATAAACCGGTTGTGATATCAACACAGAAAAAAAATCAAACGTATCAATATTGTAAACCTTATTAACATTAAATTATTTACTTAATCCACATGGCAAAAAACTTCTTCGTCAGACAATTTTTTTTAAAAGAATAATGTCGAAAAATTTATAAGAGAAAGAAGGTTAGATATTAAAACAATAAAATATGAATTCAATGCAATGAGTTACTTTACTTATAAAAACATGATAAGTATTTGTCACCGTGTTAAAATTGTTCTGTGAAGTATTTACGTAACCCAGAACAAAATTTTCCACATGCTCCTGGATCGAACGATAAATTTTAAGTGTAGTAAGCAAAAGTATCATTTTCGCATTGTAATACAATTCTTGTGTTTGTACCATAGTTGCGATGGCTTGTAGTAGAACATGCCTCGTGTGCATTCATAATGAAGTGCCAGGACCGTATTACGTATCGCGCGTTTCCCAATCATTGAGCTTATGACGTGATCGCGATTATTCAAAACCGTTTCATTATCTATGTTTTTTAACAGCAACAAGACGTGTTTTGGTTCTAAAGTCAAATACCTAGTACTTATTGTTTTATTTTTTTCTCAAATAATAATATCATAGAGCAACTGCGTGCGTCCATATTTCGTAATTATCCGACTAATGGCGTCATCGCGATTGAGTTTCTGTTCCATATTCAAATGTTTTTCTTTGCGGAATAGCAGTACTTATGTTTGTATTCCAAAATCAAATAATTAATTCAGTATTGTGTTCTCTTTTTAAGAACAATTGAATGTATGCTTAAAAATTCGAAATATTTGTTTTTGGAAGTTCGGACTCACGATCTTTTTTGTCTGTAGGAGGGACCATATACAAAATTTCTATATAAGATTTACAGCTAAGGAGACAAAGTTTAAAAGCCACTCACCTCACTTTCAGTCCAATCGATTAGACTGGACTTTTCTTCTAGTAAATTCTCTGAGCTCCGTTTCTCGTCTTCTCCGTCGCCTTCGTCTTTGAAGACCTTGACCTCATCAGTGGAGCCCAGGTCGTCGCCGCCCGAGCTCGCCGCCGAACTCGAATGAGCATGCGGCATTTTCACGAACCCAACGCCCCAACTTCCATTATCCCATCCTCTAACACCTACAACCTATCTACTATCTGTCATCCATGACCACTCACTGAACCGCCATTTTGTCTGTTTCCAAATTCAAATACCACGGTCCTTGGCGCCGGATTTTGACATTTGATTGATAAGTCTAATGTTTTTTTTTCTGCACTTAATCGATACTAACTTAGGCGATTGTTTTTTTTTACTAAACTAAAATGAGATCACAGATAACTTTTGTCAGGTTAAACTTAAAATGCCTAAGGTTGAGGTGTTCCGTTATATTTTGTGTTGGATTGCATCTGTAAAGAAGAAAACAGCTCATTAGTGACATTTGAATAGCGGGAGCGTGGACTTGGGTTGGTAATCAAGGTCTAGGTTGAATTATGATGCCATACAATTTAGAAACAGTAAGCCACTAATTAGTAGTGGATGTAAATATAATACAAAGATGTTTACTTCAGTTGGTGGTTTCTTATTTCTATAGTGTTAAGGCTGATATTGGGTGTGGATGAATAAGTGATGGGTTGGCAAGATTTGCGGCTGTATCGCCGGTGACACATCTTTTAGGTCAAGCTCCTTGTCAAGTGGACGTCAACAGGCACTTTTGGCGTTGAGCCAAGTGACGCTAAGAAAACTCCACGGGAAATATTGAGTAAGAAACAATTCAATGCAAATATGTTGTAAGATACAATATTTTCTCCATACAGAGGCGAATATAATATAAAAAAACAATCACTTGAACAAAATATCGAAATCGACATAAGACCTTGTCAAACTTTAAAAAAATCTACGGTAGAAAATACATAATACAAGTAAAACAAGTATGTATCTGTTTAGTAGGAAATGTTTACCTATGGCAAGTGGCAACGAGATTCGATAATTAAAATCCCCTTATCAGTTTGTTATCTAATAAATTAAATTTATTTATGATACCATTATGGATGACCTCGGAAGTATCCAATATTATTGAATGACGTTTACTTCTTGTGTGAGTATACTTAATTTAAATCCTGGCGACCATAGGATTACGTAACTTGTTATCATAAGGTAACAGTCTCATTAGCCTAGCGGCACGACTGCTATGCTAGAGGCCCTGGGTTCGATTCCAAGGTCAACCAAAGCTTTATTGGATTTTTCTATAAAATTCTTAATAGCAGCTTGGACTTTGAATCTGTGCCCGGTTAAAGGCAATAAGCTCACCTCGCCCCTATTACATGCCACCGAAACATTAAAGTGTAATTTTGGTGTGCAATAGTACACCTCTGCCTAACCCTTCGGGGAATACAGGCGTAATGGCATGTTATGTTACCATCAGGCTTGTAATTTTCGGTTTCACTCAGATCCCCTAGAAACTTTACCAAAGTCCGATCTAACACTATACCATATTTTATCAAAATTGGTTCAGTGGTTTAGGCGGTAAAACGCAGTAGACGGCAAATAGTTATTTACATGACCTTTTGACATAAGTTATCGCTGTCATGACTCAAATAGTACCATCATGGTTAGTCTGACAGTATAATAGCAACTGGTGTGACTGTGATGAGTAACGTTACGAATAAAAAAGCAAGTTTCTTTTCAACATCTTGAATTTTACGTGTCAACCGCGTTCGGCGTTCTAATTAGTGAAAATCTAGGAGTTAGCCAATCAGGCCACAGAACGCGATCAATACTTCAAATCGAGATGAAACATCCACAAGGATTTCTAGTGGATGCCTCAAGAAAGAATCAGATAGAAATCATGGCGAATTTGGTGAGATGTAAAATGATTTTATTATTTCCAGTCGCTCATCCTGCGCACGAGTCTCCGCGATCATTAACCTTGCGTGTTATTTTTATTTTTTCCAGCTTTTGTCATCATCACTTTCTCTGTCATTTCCTACTACCCTCAGACCCAATTCACCTTCTTAGTAATATGGCAGTCTTTGCGGGAGAGCCGTACTTCAACACAAATAGGCCGACTCGACCGGAGTGATACCACGGCCTCGCAGAAAACCGGCGTGTAACAACGCTTACGTTGTTTTTCGCCGAGTGAGTGATAATACCGGAGTATTACTACCAAATACTGAATAATACACTTGCGACTCCTCTGGAGAAACAGGTGTCCATGGGCGGCGGCATCGCTTACCATCAGGCGATCCGTCTGCTCGTTTACCGTTTTTCGTTATACATTGTATAACATACATAATCAACCCATTATATGTCCCACTGCTGGGCACGGGTCTCCTCTCACAATGAGAGGGATTAGGCTGTAGTCCACCACGCTAGCCTAATGCGGGTTGGCAGACTTCACATGCCGTCAAGAAAATCTCTCAGGCATGCAGGTTTCCTCACGATGTTTTCCTTCACCGTTTAAGCGCGTGATAATTGACTATTAATACGCACATAAGTTCGAAAAGTCAGAGGTGCGTGCCTTGGATTTGAACTCGAGACCTTTGACTTGGCAGTCCAATGGTCATATCACTAGGCTATCACGGCTTACCCCATATGCCATAAAAAAATATTAATTCCCATCATCACTTCTTCTTGCGCAAAGAATAAGTTCGGGATTAATCAAAATCTTTTCCACCAGGATGCAGTACGACAATGCGTATGCGTTCCTATGCGGTCGCATTTGTCAGGTATGTAAGGTGTGAAGCGTTATGAATAATGGCGGCGGACACGCCTCGCCTGAGCTATGCATGACAATACGGATAGGGTTACGAACCAAATAGAAACGGAATAACAAGAATATGATACAAATATTTATTTAATAGGAGTTCATACTGCGTCCCCCTTTAGTGCAAAGGAACCACCCATTATTCCTAATAGTGGCTTTTTACATTTTTTATTAGTTAATGGTTAGAGGAGTCCAAAAAGCGTGACTTTTCCCTTATGGTGACCGGTATTGTCCAGAAATTGGGTTTCGGATGTCTAAGAGACTACTATTAGACGTCCCAACCCAATTCAGCCTGTCTGGAAACCGATCCCGATAATTGAAAAACCGTGGGCCAGTTTGCCAAGTATATGTCCATCCAAGTCGCCCGATATAGCCAAGTTCTGCCTGTTGGTAGGTGACCAAATAAGAAGTGTTTTTTGGCCCATATTGTGGTAGACATTTTTAATATACCTGTTTAAGGAGAATATTATGTCAAGACGGCAGATGAAGTAGTGGTTGCGAATCTTGACGAATGAAGCGAAACCAGAACCTTAGACTTATACTCAATACTCAATTCTTTATTGCATTCCATAATGTTTTATAAAGGTGGACTATAGATAACTTAGATCACTATGGACCCTGTCGGGCACAGCAAAATTAGGAGAGAGGAAAGACGGACATCTCGTTTTTTACGAAATAAACCAGTTCGGGTACATATTATGTAAATCGGGAAGCAAACCAATCGCCAGAAGATGATATGGACTCGATTCAGAATCGAAGACTGATAATACGCGATAGAGAAAGATTATAAATAATGAATAAACTGCCTCAATAGCCAAGTGGTCCGGACCGCGACTGCTACGCTAGAGGTCCTGGGTTCGATTCCCAGGTCGAGCAGTGTTATTGGGTTTTTCTATGAAATTCCCAGTAGCAGCTCGGAGTTAGGAATTTGTGCCCGGTTAATGGCAATAGGCTCGCCCCCTATTACATGGGATCTAAACATACCGGCGAACTGTGGGTGTACATTAGTACGCCTCTGCCGAACCCTTCGGGGAATACAGGCGTGATGGTATGTTATGTTATAAATAATGAATTTTGGCAGAAAGTAACTCCTCACATCTTGTTATCACAATATTGTACCAGTGAAGTATGTATTTTTTTTATTTTAAAAGTGTCCATGGAGTTTGTTGCCGGATTCTTCTCCATAGGATCGACCTTTCGGAACCGTGCAACTAGAATCATAACGTTTCAAAAACGCTTATTTGAAATAAAAACATTTGAACTTGAACTTGAACTGTCTGTAAAGGTTTAATTTCAAACGCCATTTTCAATTTAAACTTAGAGTATTATTCGAGCACGCCATTGGTCTAGTAGCTTGGCTGTCAAACAAGTCACAACGGTTTTTCAAGCAAAGAACGAACTTTCCTTAAAATATCTTCTAAAGCAAAAATATTTATTATGAGGAAAACGTGAGATAACCTCGAGTATAAATAAATACTTAAGTTCAACGACTTTAATGGTCTCGCCAATTTTATCTATTCGCTAATCTGTTTGGAGTAATTAAATAATATGTATTTTTTAGACTATTCTGGCACATTCATGACTAATTTGGATCTGGGACTGGTAAATTCCACTGCTACACTGGTAAATTCACTAGTTACATGGAACAACACTTGAAATTGGCCGGTAGGAGCCTAAAACGCCTGGATAAGATTTTTTGGAAATTAAACTCCCGAAGACAATAACAGTGCTAGACCAGTCAGTCTATGGATTTGAATGACTATATTCTTAACACATCAAGACACCACAATGCTTTGGAGAGCATATAAAGCCGTCGGTACCGGTTACGAACACCTATGACATTCGTAGTGGCGTTCAGAAACTCAAGATTTTTACTCAAGACCGTCAGATTTTTCTGACGGTCTTGAGTATTCATTTGGCCTCCGCAAATGCCCTGCTGATCTGGTATTGCCGTGCAGCGGGTCGTTGAGCTCCCTAAATAATGGTTGAGCTACACGATGACTGGTGCATGCGTGCCGTCAGTTAGGACATGTCAACTCAAGACTGCTATGGCTCTTTCTTCAAAAGGCCTGTTCAGATTTTGCCCTACATCGTAAAACACATATCCTATAATACTACTACGACTGTCTGGACTTTAAAAGAGACCATGATTCTCTGAGTTTGTTTCGGCGTTTCTTCTCAGAGGTCGTCAGAAAGGAAATGCCGGCGCCATCTAGTAAAAAAAATATGTAAAACAACTTGTCAAAGTGTCTTTTTAAGATCTAGGTATTTACAGAAATCTTACATATAATAAGAATGTAAGTGAGCCGTGTCTGTACATTGCTTATATTTACAAAAAAACTAATTTGGGGGACTCAGAATCAGTAACACAATCCATTTCTATTATTTTTGGAACTTTTGTCTGTCTGTTTGTCTGTCGGTTTGTCTGTCGGTTTGTCTGTCGGTTTGTCTGTATGTTTGACCGTGCATCAAATGATAACTACTGAAGAGATTTGGAGGAAGTGGACTGGAATTCATAGCCTGTTTCTTGGATTAACATTTAGGCTATATTTCATTAAAATCGGTTCACTCTATCAAAAGTTATTAACATTTTAACGATTGAAAATGTAGAATTTGAACAATAACCGTTGAAGCAAATTTCCTTTTTAAGTATTTTCGTACTAGACTAGCACGGGTCAAACATTATAACAGAATCAAGAAATAAAATTAAAAAAATACACTCACAGGTACTAAATAAGATAATACAAGAAAATAAAACAAAGAAATCAGAAACCATTATTGTGAACGGGAATTGATTATTAGTACAGTTATTCTGACTCTACTTCTACAGGGCATCACGGGACATACATAGGACTTATCCAGCGAGCACCAGCCGGTGTAAAAAATAAATATTTGAGTAGGGTAAAGAAGTAAACAAAGAATGACAACTCTTTCTCTAGATGACTAACACGAAATCGTTATTACCTCAATGAAATTTGATTCCCTAACAGGTGTCATTTTGAGTTGACAATTTTGACAATTATTCTTTTCTTCTTTATAGCATCCAGCTTTAAAGTAACTGATTTTATAACGTGAAACCTCCATAGTGTAGATTCTAAAGAGTTTCCATCTAATCAAATCATAAAATAATATGTGCCTATGTATAATAAATAAAAAAATGGGTCTTTTAATAATAATAATAATTGCAACGTGCGTTAATCTTTACTGATGCCCAAACAGTTATTTGAGATTTTTGTCTATGTAGGTATGTCTGTTTATATTTGCGAACATTTTTTAAAAATTAAGTAATGCAAATTAAGTCAATGGCGCTAAGTGTATTAACAATATGGAAAACCAGAATCCTTTTTTCTATGAGATTTTTCGAGGTAGTTAGTTGAAACTTGGAGAGGACAACGTTTCTCAGGTCAGCTAGTAGGTAAATATCATTTATCAAAAAGCCAGATTATCGAGATTACCCAGAAATTGGATTGCAGGTCTGAAGGCTGACGCTTCGTGTAAAATATTGATATTCAGCCGCATCTGGTAAGACTAGAAGCCGACACCAAAATAGAGAAGATGAACAATGATGGTTTAAAGTTTAACAATATGTTAACGACAATAAATTATATTTACGTGTTATTCACACGTGAATTATCAGTAGAATAGGGATATATTTTTTAATGTCATAATGTTTATGTTTTTGAAATATTTTATCAGTACGTATATATTTTTTATCATTCCACATGACATTTGCAGCGATAATGGCAGGTTTATTTTATCTTGATAGCCTTCTTTCCAAATCTAGCAAAAATAATCTTCATCTGTAATACACATGTACATGTATACAATAGCATGCTTCTTACTACGTGTAGACAAACATTCTTGAATTGAACCTAATTATCTCATATTATGAAAGATTGATTTTAAACTTTCTTCATCTTATAGTGACAATGGATAATATACTAACTGACATATTACTATTTCAAATCTTAGGCCCACTTGCACCAAATTCTTAAAAAAATTCGATTGCTTGTGACCATATTTTTTACAAAAATATAGACTGACTTTTGAGCTATTAGGTCGTGGGTCGACATCTAAACAAGGCAACAACTAGTTTTAAGAACTACATTTTATAAATTAAATGGCAATAGACGTATGTTTAGGTCCCATGTAATAGGGGGCGAGTTTAATACCATTAACCAGGCACAAATCCCAAACTCCGAGCTGTTACTAAGAATTTCATAGAATAAAAATACAATAACAATGCTCGATCTGGGACTCAAACTCCGGACCTTTAGCGTAGTAGTCGTGCTCAAGAACACTAGGCTAGAGGCAGTCAATATTACAATATTTTTAACTTTAAATGTTAATTGTGGTAGATTTTGATTAATTACTTATCTAGTTATATTTAACATTGAACTGTCGCGGTTACCTTTGGATCAACTTAAAAAACATTTTTAGACGGTTTAAATGTTTTTTTGCACTAATTATGATATGTTATCTGTCTGTCTCTTGGCAACTCTATTAATTAATTAGTGGTGTGATAAGTTATTATAGTATAAGTACCTACCAACACTTGTTTTTATACTTAATTTATAACTATTTTTTATCTATATTCTGTGGTATTGTGACTTACGAGTTTGTTTGTAATTATTAATATGAAAATCTTTTAAGTTTTAGATTTTTGGTCCTTTTGTACGGAATATAAAAATATTATCAGCTTGGACATATTTATTCAGGAGGTAGAGAATCGAGCGCACAGCGGTAATTCATTCCACCAATAAAGCAAACCGAGCAGAGTTCTAAAATTAAAAAAGAATTTTCGTATTTGTAATGACATATCCTCTAAAATCAGTCAAAAAGTATAGAGAATCGAGCGCACAGCGGTAATTCATTCCACCAATAAAGCAAACCGAGCAGAGTTCTAAAATTAAAAAAGAATTTTCGTATTTGTAATGACATATCCTCTAAAATCAGTCAAAAAGTATTTTACTCTATACCCATGACAAACACGATGTATCCGATTGCATAAGTAAAAAAAAATACCGATCATAGACTAACAAAACGGTGACTAAGATAACAAGGCATTCATCCACATCGTGATTGCAAAAAACTAAGTACTGTACAATGCAACTGGCAACCAAGACGGCACGATATTCAAAGTCAAAATTAATAACAGATTTAAATTAGGAAGGTATGAACATAGTGTATCTGATTTAAATTCTCCTATAGATCGATATACGAGGTTAAAATAACGACAGTTTCTGTATAATATTTCTACAGTTATTACATTTGAGAGTTTAAATTGGTAAATCATAAACTATCGTAGAATAATGGAGCTTAATAGAAGCTATTGCTTAAACATAGTTTAATATTATATCTAGTATATATGTAGATTAAATGAACCTTTCATGTCTTAGTAAACTGGAAATGGTTTCGGGCACTGAAAAATTATGAAAAAACTTAGTTGAAGTTATTGCTTTGTTTTTTATTCATTCACAAGCTATTCCACTGTGCGGAACTACACAAGCAAGTTCAAAACCCCCAACATGTTTTTGCTAAGCAATCAATCTACCGTACCTAATACATTACACAAACATGTTTTAACCAATTACTCGATACTTTATGAAAAATTCATATATTCCGTAGCGATTCTAATCGATTCTCGAGTCAATATCGCGCGGTACGATAATCGACATCAGACTCGCAAGTCGCATTCATTAGTGCGACGGTACACAATGCAAACATTATGGCTTATGTAGATGTGGTCTGATTGTTGACAGTATTTTATGTGCGTGTTCAACAATGTGTGCGTATAAGGAAATATTTAATACTTTCTTGGCTATACAAATTCATTGTGCTTACGCAAAGGAATTGTTATTAGGGTAGCCATTGAAAAGTTGGCGGGTACGCTGACGTCACCAAACGGATCAGTTACAAATTATACTGTTCTGATTTCAAAAACTTTCAGTACTTTTGGTATTATTTGATGCTGGCTGTTTTATTTTAGGATCTTTTTGGAACTTCGAATTGATATTTTTATTTTTTAAGGACTTTTTTGAGGGCTGCTTCAATTTTGTGTCTAATACAGATGTTCGCTGTTTTAAACGATTGTGCGAATATGTATTTTTTAAGAGGGGACACTCATACCGTTGCCTACACTAGATTTTTGACCGGTATCGTTAGTGCTTTTACAAACACAAATAAAACATTTAATACAAATAAAACATTTTCTCATAATTCAATAAACACTCGCTGTAAAACTAAGTATTAAATGTTTAACCCATCCTATTTTATGATGTGCAAGACAAAAAGACTAAGAATTAACAGCTGTGAGGAATATTAAGAGTATATAAATCGCGTGGTCATAAAACGGCAACAAAATGTAATTTCAACAAAACTCAACATGACAGTAAATAGGATATAACCCCGTAGTACTAAACCGACGGTAACAGTTAAACTGAGAATGGGAACTCGGTTCTTGTAATGGGATCCTGTTTAGGTATCGTCTTTATGTCGTATTTTACGATTTCGCTGTGTGAAACCATCGCACTGTCGCGCTGAGTATTATTGAAAGCATACAAATATGTATTGTCGGCCATATTGTTTTGTTTAATTAATATTAATTTGTATATATCTTACTACTGACATTCAGCCCCAACTGAACTGGAAACCGAAAACTGCATAATTTATCTAAGGATTTATTTTCCTTGTGAGAAATATTCAAAACACATAAAACTACAACCATTTTCTGCCATTGAAATGAAATTGCCGTGGAATTATTTTTTTACTACCTATGTAGGTACCTATCTATTTACCTAATATAAAATAAACCATTTATTATTATAACATGTGAGTTCAAAAAGCATCAGCCATTCCCAGAACTCAGTGCAGAAACTCTCTGCGACTGAGTTTCTTTTTTAAAACCCAATGTGCGGGAGTTCGTCGTGGATCGTCTACCACCTGGGCAGGAGGTAGAGTATGTCTGACTCGTACTGACTAAAAACAACTCTTGCCATCTCTTCCCATATAGTCACTGTCATGGGCGATACGACATTCGCCACAACCGTGATAGGCTGTGGACCAGCTTTCGTAAGGACTAGTCAAAGACGAGAGCTGTCCTCGCACCCTACTCGATGAACACTGGTAGACCTGGGAATTGGTTACAGGACCTCATGTAGCCGCTCTTGTGAAGTGACCAATGAAACCAACCAACAATTATTATGGTCCATTATGTCTTTTTATGTCTATGCACTCAAATCTTAACTGTCTATATTTGACATGCGCTTCTATACTAATTTCACATTTCTAATAAACTATCAGACACTGGGGTATTAATATTATTAATTAACGCTATTGCGTACTAGAACTGGGAAGTATAAGTATGTATGTAAATTGTATGTAAGTATATTTAAAGCTACTTACTCTGATTTTTTTAATCGCTTTTACGGGATTAATGACACATTTAGAAAGAGAGAGAGAGTTATTCGGTTTAAACTTTTACTATTAGTTGAAATATTATTGTGTGTGAGCGTAAGTAACTGTAACTGTGCATGACAACAATACGCAACAAGGATTCGTTTCGCAGCATAAGTCTCTGGCTCATATTACCTCAATGGTGTATGGAACCCTTCTACTGCTTACTGCATATAACCAAGACTTGTTCTCAAGCAACTAATATGCAAATATTGCAACACACAATGTGTCGAGCATTGAAACAGAGATGTGATTATGAATATTTCTTTTGTAATTATTGTGTTTGCATTAAACATTCAAGTAAAATGTACGTTGCATATTTGTACTAAGCTCTAAAGTGAAGCAAATTTTTAATTACTTCACTTTCAGTCGTACCATCTCCCTTTCCCGTACTTACTTCAAAGGAAGAGATGACTGACTAACAATGATGATGACTCTTCAATTTCCTACGTAAGTAACTTCACCAGTCTGTAGAAAAAGTTGCCGGTTTCCCGTTTGATTGTACTGTTTTTATCTAGAACGATGGATTCTTGTTTGGATGGATTTTTGTATTCATTTATGGTCCCAGTCGCTGAAAGATATTATATTATAATTAAATGGAACCGGCAACTAGGACCAGAGTAATTATTCGTGGTCCTAGTCGCCGGAATCCTCAAAAATTATAAGCAGACTGGTGCTAATGAGTAAACGAATTAAAATTTGGAAAATTTCAGGTCAACGACGAGGTTTTTTTTCCGTCGTACCGTAAAATTTGTTACATTTTTTATCTGACTATTATTAGCAAGAATATTATTAAATATCCGACTCCACAAGTAACTAAGAAAACACGCAGGATATTATTAGTATGTTTATCACTAGTACGGAGTAGTACGTCAGATGGCCCATTACAGCCAACGACGACTCGATCGAGCGATCTGTTGACTAATCGCAAGAGTAATCGCATTCATACGTCTTTCATACATTCAATTAGTGGGTAAGTGTTTTATGCAGATGATCATATTTTTCAAAGAAAACTGTATTAACGCCCACACACAATGTATCATAAAATATTAATAAAACTTTTAATAGGTCTAGCCAAAAAAATATATATAATTCTTATCTCACTTTTTATTGATATTATTATTTTATGCACGAAATTGTAGTAATTTAGGCAACATTTCGTTAAACACAATTTCTTAGATAACAATCGAAATTATGCTAATCAAGATTCCATATTTAAAATAAAACCCACGGACCGAGAACACGTGTTTTTTTTTAAAGAAAGCATTGACAGAGGCATGCGTTTAGTATCGTGTTACAAATTCGTCACATTCTTCGCTCCTTGTCTCTGACTCAACGCCATGTTATTATGACCTCTGTTTCTTGAGACTTCGTTCGGTGACATGAATCAGTATAAATTGGTTGTGCACAGCCCTAATTTCATATGAATACAGTAGCATGTGGCGGGGTCGGGTTACAATGATGGGTCACGTACAAACGATTATTAAAAAATAGTGGGCATTGAATAGATGGCCGACTTGAAGGATCATCGGTGGACACTCCAAGAATTACCCATGCTGTTTACGACCATGCGCCAGCGACTACTAACGCGCTTATTACATAAGAGTCGGTGGGAACAAAAATAATCTTTCGAGCTATTTTTTTATTAAATAAAATCATAAAGCAACAGGAAACGTAATCTTTACGTCTGTCAGTACGTCATAAACTTATATTTGGTATAATATATACGGTAGGTCGTAAAGTTTTTAACATGACTTACGGTAACAAACTCAGCCTAATCAGGACATTCACGTAGCATGACGAAAATAATCTTTATTAAAATTACAGACTCATGAGTTCATGACCATGCTAGCTGACCTAAAAAATAGATACTCGATTTCAGTGATTTTATCTTCAACAGTGACACCCAAAGTGGTATTTACCGACCCCCAAGGGGAAGGGTAATAATTAGGGTTCATGAGATCTTAATGGGTAGCTGTAATAAATTTGCAAAAAAATAAAATTTGATAAGAAAGGGGTCTACCGAAAACCGAAAAATATGGCAAGTGGTGGACAAGATAAAAAAGTTTGGGGACCTCTGTCCTACACGGTCATTCGGAACTGCTAACTTCAGACAGGCCCGGTATTTTGACTATATTGTATTCGATAAAGCACCAAACCTTAGGCAATTGATTGATCAGAGATTACAAAACAAATTTTTTAATTCAATTCTGTAGTGCGTACAAATTAAAATAGCTAATATATTAAAGCTTACATCTAGGGATGTAAGCTACCATCTATGCTGTCTATCTATCTATGCTAGCTGTCCCACGATACAGGAGAAAATCCTTAAGTGAGGCAACGTTAATTTAAAAAATATACAGGATGAAATTGAATAGACGTGATAAAATAAAATGTATGATTCTATGAAAATAATTATATATTTTTTTGTATTTTGAAAGAGTTCGGCACCGTCTCGTACGCCTTTGCTGCTTACTTTAAATAAATTTAATTTGTGTACAATTTAGTTTATTGAAATTACATTTTAAAATGAGTAAGTAAACTGTTACTGTGTTACTGAACCTCCCATTGCAATTTGTCACATGTTTTCAAAGTCACCCTATATATTTTATTTCCGTTGAAGCTGACGCGCTCTCTGGGAAACCTGATGATACTCGTAATCGGGACCATCATCAGAAATTCCATTAAACTGAATATCGTGACGCATAAAATAAATTCATAGTGCGAACTAAAACCGGTCGCGAACATTTATTTACATAGCTAAGTGTGGATTTACAATAGCGATTATTTAATTAGCCATACTCCATACACGTAGTGGTCGACACAGCACGCCACACACCACCATTTGCTTTTAATGATTCACTCGTACGTATGAGAAACTGTGTGTAAACTTAAATGTTGCGTTAAGAACTAATTTTGCTTGTTATCTCATAATAGTGGCCATTAAAAATAACGAGATTGTGTAAATATATGCTTATTTTTTACCGTGAATAATTTTTAAATTAAAATATACTTATAATATTATCTAAAAAGATTATTTGTTAAATTATGTTGAATGAAACGCTAGATAAGACCTACTGAAAGAAACAATTAGATATATTATTCTTCCTGCATCCATTTATTTTCTTTTATTAGTATTCATATGGGTAGGTACTTATTTTTAATTAATTACATAAAAGTTACATTAAAGAAACTTTTAAAAGTTATGGTAGGTAGTCTACTGTCTACTACTATCAACAGTTACCTATTACTTATTATGCTAATCCTTGTCTAACATTGTATCTTCTTCCTACAAAAGTTTTTAGAATAACGTAATATTTTTGAAGAACTTAGCCCCCACACTAGGATCTTCCCCTGTACCAATGGAGCATTTATTTACAATCAAATTTATTAATTGTTACTATAACTACTAATATATTTTATTTAAAAAAACATCCTATAGAATACTTATCTATAAATTTAGTGTTTTTTTTAAATAAAATATATTATTATAATATTTATTTATTCCACCATAATAATCCTTAACATTGGAATTTCAACCCTAACAGTACAATATTTAAAATACCAAATTGCCAATATATTTTACCAACATTGTTTTTATTTCCTGCTAACGCCTAGTACCCACTATCCGTAAATTATACCTAAAGTTTTCCATAAAATACCTACAGTGTAGCTACCGCCTACCGCGCGTTACATTGCTCCGCCTATGACCAATGGTGGTCCGATCGACCGACGCAAGCTTTTTTCTACTAATCATATGCATTTAACGACCAAAGCGTAGAAATTATTTCAAGGAAACTGATAAACGACATTTTTTATTAATTATTTCAAGGATATTTTGTGAAACATCTTTTTACGACATATGTAATTTATAACAAAAACCTATTTAATACACGTCTTGAACTCATTACTTGAAACTGGATAATTTTATAATTGACTTTAAAAAGTAAATTGTCTAAAAGCCATTATATTGTCGTTAATATCTTTATATGTACCTAGAACATTTATTTGCAATTAAGAGTAATTAGGTATAACAGAATGAGTAAATTTGATGCAGTAAAATTACTGTTAAAATAGCTATACAAAAAAAGCATTTATAATAAGACGATAATTTTATACATTTTTTATTATTAATACATTTTTATATCTTTTGTTATTTAAAAAAATATTAGGAATGTTAGGAACCTAACCTAACCACATAATTATTGTATATGAACTAGTTACTGGTAATTAAATTACTAATTGATTTTGGTCATTAATTAAAATAATAACATGTAATAATAATTGCGTCATATTACATAAGATTTTCTCAGGAACATATGACGTCATAAATATTCAAATACCTAGAGGTAATTTTTTTTGAAAGTACTTAGGTTATAAGAAGTGTAATCACTATTTTATTTTTTATTATTATATTTAATTGGGTAAAAATATCCAATGAAATTAATAGAATCTAGTAATCATTCCGTAAAACAAAATAAATAATATTATAAATAGAAATACAAACACTTTTTAATTTTAAAAACCGTTTCATAGTCCAAAATATTTTTTCTATAAACAAGAACCAAACATTAGAACAAAGGGTAATAAATAATAACACATAAAATTTTATGGTGTCCCATGAAACAATGGGTGCCATTTTCACTTTTTTTGTCCCTCACTGGTCCGTTAAGTCGTAGTTGAGCAGGTAGACTCGCCTTGAATGAAGCCATGTTTGGTCAGCATTTAGTAGCCTCACTACATAAATGTAAGTGGAATCACCATTTCATACATTGCAACATTAAATAATGGATCGAGTGGACCAATTTTCGATCGAGAACTCGGTAATAATTGCGTCGCATTGGCATTCGACGGTTAAGGGTTTTTATTTATTTTAGGGTTCCGTATCTTGGCTCTACTAATAAAATGTCATATTAAATTCATAATTTTTGTATCGTCTATACTTCGAAACGGCTTGACTTTTACGAATCATAAAACAAATAACATTCTTTATACCACTTTTATAACTAACCGTCAAAAACCAATATTATTTAACTACCTATAGAGAAATAAAAAGACGATGGTTTTTATTACGTAATTATAAAACCAATCACAAATCCCAAATCTGGCCTGAATTCGCCACTCGAGCCAATTCACACCACATTTGTTAGCGGCCTATTAAACCCAGTAGCTGGGTCCAATTACCGTGCTCTCCAGTCTTGGACCCTCGCAGACACCCAGGGATAACCTGACCGAATGTAAAACACTTTTATTATACCCTTTTCGGTCTAAAGCACACGACTCTTAAAATTGGCGGTCGTAAAAATGCTAAACAGCATTTCGCCTGCGGCCATGCTCGCTTCGTTTTTATTTTGATGAATCGTTTTGTAATTAAATCATTTATCTGGTAATCCTTACACTGAGTAGATATAGAATATACGAAAAATGTGCATATATTATGTTTATGAATTGTTAGTGTTTCAGGTATCAATTTGCTGATTAAAATATTATCCATATCAGTATTTACAGGAAAACAAAGATAAGCCGGATTTTATATTCAAAATGTCCGTTTACCGCAATGTAATTACACGTCTTGATTCCCGATACGGTCTTATCTAAAACGGTACGCTCCTTGCATTTTGACAGATACATTAATACCGTAAAAGATAACTCAAAATAACCTAAAAAAGTCAAGGAACGTACAGTCAAAACAGTATTTTTGGAGATAAGTATTACAATGATGATTTTGTGAAATTGTTCTTAAAACTGTAGTCCTAAAGTTTAATTTAGTATGGGAGTCTACTTGATTTCAAAACCGGTTTTAAAGGAGATGTGCGTGAGCTTGTTGGGAAAAACGATTATTATTGTACTTATACGAGAATATAATGCGTTGGAATTCGGAGGGTTGACTGCGCCTAAGTAATTGGTTGGTCAAAAGGAACTTTTTTCTTTGGCAGCACAAAACTTAACCAATACTTGTTGAAAAGTTTGCGTGCGTTTATTAATTTTATGGAATAGATAGCCGTAGTCAGTGTATTTAACGTGATAAGATTTTTTTAAACTTAGTACTTCGACTACTTATACGAATAGTCGACAAAAAAGCTATCATCAGTGGTTCCAATTTGGAATGCCCGTTTTGAAATGTATGGAACACTTCAAAACGGGCATTCCAAATTTAAATTAGCAAGAAAAATAAATATTGCGTGAACGGATTCGCTGCCTTCCGTTCAAAAATCTGCATTTCTCATCAACTTTCATAAAACGACCACACTTTCCAACTATTAATAGTTTCCTTACCTTACTAAAAACATTAAAATGTATATTACAATGACATCCTATACTTATCTTGTTTAACCTGTATGTCAAAGCGTGAGACAAAAAATCATGTGAACCACAAATTAATTCAGTGCGTCTGTCGACATTGAAAGTGGTAGATATTAACAAACACGTGTAATTGACGACAAAAAATATGAGTAAGCGAGAGGTTCAATAATTAAGCTTGAGACGGTTTGAGTCCGAAAAACAATCTTATTTTATAGGCCTTTTGGAGGATGAAGGGAACCTATGTTTGATTCAATATTAACAAGAAATTTATAAACTTGAATACGGGTAGGGATTGACTGATCATGAGTTTAGCGAGTGCTTCACAATGACAGAATCAGAATCGGAACTGACGTTCGCCGAAATTTGAGTGTCAAAATTTGACGTCAAAGAGAGATATTTGACAGTAGTTCCATCAATATTTTTTTCTCATGAAGCAGACAAAAACGTAGAGTTGAGAAACGCTTTACAGTTTATTATTTACAAGACATAACCATTATAATGAATTGAAAAAAGCATTTTGTCGTCATAGCTACGCTCTTACTAGTAAATCTGACATGCAAATAACGCACCACATCAACATGAAAGTCTAAATAATTATGAGGACGTTTAGGACAAGTAAGTTTCACCATTGACAAATAAAATTGAGACTTTCGTAGTGTCACAAAATAAATTCAAACAAATTTGACAGTTGACGCACTGGAATAAGAACTAGACTAGGACTTTGAATTCCACATGATTTAATTTTTTGCGTACCTTTTTTTGGTAGAATCCGTCAGTTCTAGGAAATGCTCATTACGGCGGGCGTCGGAAGACGAAATTTATACCGTCACGGAACATTACGGCTGCCATGTGTGTTTTTTTCTTATTTAATTGCAGCTATTAAGAGTATTAAGGAACTAATAATGATAAAGAAACAAGATAGGTATCTTACGGAGACAACTTTTATTATATTTCGCCTTATCTGTTATATATTTGAAACACCTAGATATATTTTTATAAAACCGTTAGTCTTATTACTATTGAATTTTCACTATGAATGAAGGCCATAATCAGTCTAGAATTCTCCATAGGTACTGACACAGGCATTACATGACCCACGGTCAAAGTGACAAAGAACGAGTACGTGAACCGTATTGTAATCATAAACTGAGATTAACAGCCTACCATACCATGAAATCTCACTTGATGACATTATGTATCGAAATCAATTTGAATTCCAATGACAAACTTTGAATTCCGAAGAATGGAAATTTATAATGTAGAAGAATCCCGTTTAGGTCGTAATCGTAATTCGTAAACGTTTTGTTTTGTATAGAGTTCGTGCAGTTGGTACGACTGAGTTTTACATAGGTAGGTAGAGATTGCTGTAGGGTAAAAGAAAATGTTGTTAACCAACGCGCTCATCCAATATTTTTTTATTCACTATGCAGATTATTGTAATTCATAATTTTACTAAACTACCTAGGTACAAATCCATTATATTAATTAGAATTACTTGTTTTTTTATAAACAGGTAAGGTAAGTAATTACATACCGTAGATACAAAGCCTACCTGTACGTTAAAACATTGATTATTTTTATGTAAAGTCTGAATGTCTTCTTTTTTTATATTCTTGGAGTTTTAGTAAGATATACTGATAATCTACAAGAACTTAGTACCTATATTTTTATATCATATATTTTGAAAACTAGACACGTGAACGTCATGAATTCTGTAAACTTCATTAAAATTGTATTTTAAGATAGGTTATATTAGTAGCACAATATATTTGTAATAAACGTACGTATTCAGTATTCCGCGTGTGCGCAGCGAACAACACGAGCGCATTAACATTCTCAGCTCTCGCGCAGGTTCTCATAGCAAGCCGCACGCGTTTAATAGCTGTCTCTGTAAATGCGACTGGCTTTTGTTGTTAAAAAATATAACCAGTCCTTTTTTTTAAATTTCATTGAGGAAAATCCGAGTTGCCACAACTGGTTGAATTACAATGCAAATAAGTAAGTAGGTACCTAAGTAAGTATTCAAATTTTTCGAGCAAATTTAAGTCATGCTTATTGTAACTTGTAATAATATGATCGTGATGTTCACATTGTAAAACCTTTAAGTATGGTGGGTGATGCTATCGTTTAATTAAATTACTCCAAATAGGTATAATGGTTTATCTGCCGTTATAAACTACTAGCGGCCAACTCAGCTACTAACAGGTAACGAACATTATCAGTCAGTAAATTTGCTTACTAGAGATAGGATTTTGACATAGGTGATGTAAAATTCCTATCACCAGCAAATCTACTGGCAGATTTGTAAAATTATTGCGACTAGCCGTAAATCACCGATTATATACTTACCGGGCACGACCATTGATTACCCATCAACAAGTAGAAATAATTAGATCCAATAATAAATACCTACTTGTCTATCGTAATAAATGCGATTGAATGAATAATTCATTTATGATGACGACCAAAATAAGACGATTGTTCGCTTCTGGGAATAAGTGTTTAGACTTTAGATCTCTTTCCCGCGCCGAACTTTTCAGAAAACCGGCGACGCGGTAGTCTCCTTAAATATTATTATTTTAGCTTAGGTAGGTACATACTGAATATTTATAATTTTAACTTTGTAGAATATAATATTTATAATATTATTTTCGCTACATTTCAGAAATTTTATTCCAGCAATACAGCAACGAAATGAATAAAAAAGCTTTTAAGAACTAAAAAAGTGACAAAATTTGGTTTTCAAACTGGTTGCTCGTAACCCCGAGTTGTCGCGTTTAAATGCGCGCCATAAAAAGGAAAAAATGAAACATATTTTTTCTTTTTTTAAAAGAATAAAGGGGTTATAAATAATATTCTTTTTTTGCTCGTAACAGTCACCGCATTGAGAAATGGTTGAAGTTGGTGGAGCGTTCAAGATTTCGCCTGAATGAAATATTTATTTCGGGTAAAATAGTTCCTACTATTTTACCCGAAATAAATATTTCATTCAGCCTTGCATAATAGCATTGCCTAGGGGTCAATAAGTATAAGTTAGTTTTCTAAATAAGAAACAGACAAGGCAAGACAACATAGGAAATCTTTTATGACGTTTCATTAAAATAAAATATTTTATAATTTTTTTTTAAATTAACTATATATAGGTAGGTACTTAACTACTACAGAACGAAATCCATGGTGTACCTACATAATTCTAATTAAATCTAAAAACAGTTTAACGTTAATCAAGAAGCTCTTTTTCATTTTAGTAGAGTAGGTTACCTAACCTGCCTAACTTTATTGTTTTATTTTGTTACAATAAACCATATTTTTGTTATGGACATGCCAGGTTTTTTCCAAAGCAGGTGCGTTTGAGCATTGTACCTACATTTGTGGGGCTATTTTATTATTTATTGGGGTCCGTTGACAATAAAAAACAAGGCGATATAGCCTAGCCTAGGTAATTATCAACTTTGTTCCTCGTGCCTTCTTATTTTAGTTTTGCAATTATCATTTCAATTATTTTACTGGACATCGTTAAGTTAATTAATTCTATGCATGATTATCCTATGTAGGTACATACCTACATATTTTTTATTATTATAACGTGAATACCTACTACTTAAAATGAAAAATATATAGTAGGTATTTACATGTTTTCGGTACCTACCAGTTTGTGCTTAAAATAAACAGTAGAAATGGTCATTAATAAAATAAACAAACAGTAGTTAACATAACACCTAAAAAGTTTTAACTGTTCAGATACGTAACTCTCATTTTCGTTCGCTATATTTTTGTTCTAACATAGGTATAACTGTGCTTTTAATAAATTGTCATGACGATAAGTGTTACATTTACCCTAAATATAGGGATTGTTAGGTTGGCACCTCGTCGTTTTGAAGTCTAAAACGGTTGGTTTTCTAACCTACCTACGAATAGTTTACTTATTAATCTTCTACTATATCTTGATAACATGTCACTTATGTAATCTGTATTATAAAGGTACTAGGTAGTTAGGTACCTACTCATCTTCAACAACTGGAGGTGGTTTGGTTCGATGGGTAGGTACACATGGTTTGTACTTATCACATCTACAGGTACACATGGGTTTGTATCACATCTGTTTTTATTGTTTTTTTTTTTGGTTTGTTCAGTTTTCAGCCAATCGCAGGCTCGATGCAGTAGGTACCCAAATAACGTCAACAAAGTAAGAATTTAAAAAGCAGTGTGTTAGCAGAATGTGTCCACTTCCAGGCGGTTACAAATGGATGCAAAGTTCACAACACACGCGGCTTCATCGGTTCACCGTCACCGATAACGTATTAATTACGTTATAAATTACTCGACACACTTCCCGACGCCTGATAACACACGGACGGCGCCAAATGCACATAAAACACAAGAAACGACGGATGTGACTAGAAAACGTTGACGCCAGCTAGTTCTGTATAAGTAAACGAAAACAGAGACGTGTAAATAGCACGACTCGCCACACGCCGCCGTGGTCGCACGGTACCATCGCGAAATCTGTCACCGATTATAAAAATACACTAAACGATCTGTGGCGAAATTGCAGGGCAGCGACCCCTCACTGATGGGCCATAATTAATCGGTCGGCACATACCTAAACACGACGTGCATTGCGCTGTCCACGCGCCTTCAAACTCCAAAACACGTCGAAAAACGCACACCGTTTGACACAACACGCACGTTACATACTCGTTATCACACACTGTTGTCGCTTGTTGCACTCGCGATGCACGTAATATGGTACACTGGTCATTATTTTGTTTATCGCCGGCAGTTTTAGTCGTTGTCGGCAAGCGCGTGAAACGGGCCGCGGCAGGCCGAGAGTCGCGAGTCTACTGCACACAACAATGGAGCCGCGGCGCGCGCGAGAACGAGCGACACGCACACTGGCGTACTCCCACTCACACACCGACACTGCCGCGTGCACCGACGCGCGCTTATAAAAAACCAACGATCGGTATGCAGACGTTCGGTTTGAGCAGGTCCTCGGCTTGACGCTGTTTTCGTCTGCGGTCCAGGGTTCCCGAAATACTCACAACACTCTCCACATATTTTATTATTTTTCTATCACATATAAAAAAAGTATTTTTTTAAGTTAACTTGCGTTACACATACCAGAGGCGAGCCTTCAGTCGACTTACATAATAAGTATAAATTAAAAAATACTTATCGTTAAATTAATCATAGATTATTACGATTAAGATATCAATAAAATTGCTAAATGAACTTAAAAGTTTGTGGGAAGTCAGATAGATAGGTACTGTTTCGTAATTTTTTATTACGTACACCTACTTACGAACTGATAAGCACCTGCGGCAGAATATTAATTCCTAATTAAATTAATGAATATTTTAGTTTATCTAAATTGAAATAATTTTAATTGAGATAGAACTAAAATATTCATTTTTAATTAGGTATAATATTCATTTCGAAATTAATTATTTCATTAATGACGAAAACCTTATTCTGGTTTTGCATAAATTATCTCCATAAACTTGAACATTTTGTTAAATCGTTTTTATATAATCAAAATAACAAAACTTAAATTAAAATCAAAATGACAAAACCAGATTACAGACAAACCAAAATTAAAAACCAAAGAGTGTTAATTTTGGTCCAAACAGAATAATTTCGAAACAACACCATTCCGGGGAAAAATTCCCACATGGCAACATTAAAAACAAAAGAACGGCAGTCAGCGAACCTTGAGTGGGCAGGCGATACGATTCGAGCCTGCGCCCGAGTCCGCGCGCCATGTTGCCGGCGGGGGGAGCGAGACAGCGCTTTACTCCGAGATCTTGCTCTCGCTTGCACGCTTGTTAGCGTTATTGCGTGCCGTAACTATACTCGTCAGCGACTGTACCACACACCCACACGAACGCATTGTTATCTTACACAAAATTTATAACGAGCAAGTCGTATTCGGTCCCGGTCGCGGGCACTCCTAAATTCTTTGCGGAAGGGGTTCATTTTTTTCTCATCTCGAATCCTTACGCCTCAGTTTGGCCAGAGGCTAAATAAAATTATAATGATCACTAATGTTGGAAGTTTGTTTTGAGTGATTCGGCTTGTTATTTTGGCAACACTGATAGTTTTGGCGGGCTTTGCGTTGTGAATGGTGGATTATGAATGGAATAGATAGATACTACTACTTACTTACGTTAGTTTTAGCAATAGTTCGAAAATTTGTTTGCGTTGCAAAACACTAGTAGGTAGGTACCTATGTATGGTAGGTATATTGGATGTGTAGGTATCTAGTTCCTACTTATGTCGGTGAAGTTGCGTGGGTCGGTTGATGCCTGTTTACCATGCGTAGGTACCTATTCTATTGTAGGTAGGTAGGTAGGTTTTAGAAAATGGTGAACGTTTAGATACTTGCCTACTTAGCTATTTTTGACTAAGTAGGTAGGTACCTACCTACCTACCTTCTTTTAGAATTGTCTTTTTATTGTTTATTTCTTTTACTGGAAAACCTTTACTTTTAACAGACAAATCTGTCAATAGATTTGCTTATTACAGATTTTGTTACATTCTTGTATGGACTATGGGACTACTATACCTGGGAATCGAACCCAGGACCACTAGCATAGCAGTCGCGCAGTTCCATAGACTTTATAAATTTCGCCTATGTTCCTGAACTTCCGTTATCGATCCTTTATGGCTGCGTGCTTCGGGACAGCATAAAAGATTATCATATTTATGTCACCTGGAGAAAAGGAATCAGTGTCATGTAAAAGGCGTGATATATCAGAAGCAATAAATGTAATCCACGGGCAATATTAACTGCTGTAAGTCTCGAAACACGTAGGTGTTACAGAAGTCCCGTAAAGTTTCCTACTCGCCGGACGACAGAAAAGTCTTATTAAAAGGATAGGGGCGGAACGCACCTTAGTGTCCTGTGCACCTTAGTGCCCACCACACTAAAATAACTTTAAAATCTTAGCATAGAAATGTGCAAAAAAATCACCATTTATTTTGATTGTATTTAGCAAACGCTGTCTAATCAGTTTTAATCTTTTTTTTATGTTCACGCGGAACATGAGATAGTTGGATTTATGATATTTTTATAGATTTAATTATGATTTTTTACAAATTCATTTTAATTGTCATTGAGGGTTTACAACGCAAACAAAATGGAAATAGTTTTGGGTGTAAATTTACGAGTAGGTAAGGTACTTCAAATTCAAGTCATGTCAGGACATGACAGGGACGGGGGAGAGTCAAAAAATCATCAAATTGGTATGACGTAATTTAGGGATAGTCCCCAGGGGTAGACAGAATTTACCGACGGCTACTTGTAACAAAAACACACGGACCTCTCCCGACGCTACAGCTGCCACTGACAAGTAACCGATTATTGGAGGCTAGAAACTCTTTCTATTTGCTGGGCTTGCGGAGGAATGACAGCTAGCTCCCGTAACCCTAGCAAAAAATGGTGAGGCGTGTGTTTTTAGTCGGTAGGTCACCCACTCCGAGTGGAGTCCGACTCTATCGCCTTCCCCGGACCATGGAAGTCACTCAGGATTACCACACGAAAAAAAGCTTTCTCTTCCCCCAAGAATGAGCACCTGAATCTACCTTTAAAAAAGTATCATTCACAATAATGTTGCAAAACAGCTGTGGCGATAAGTTGTTGAGCGTGTAGCAAGCCTTCGGGCGTAAGGCGACAATGATTTCATTAGTCGAGTGGCGCGGGTCGCATTACCGCCGATCATAATATGTCGCAAGTCGCAATCATGTGACTTCACATTACTAACTAGAAACAACAATATTATCAACACTGTTACTAAAGAATTTGTTAACGGTTGTAAATACAGCAGTGATGCCATATTCTACAATGCTTTAGGGCAGTGATACCTAAAGCGGTGTATATCGGCATCAGAGACGACCAGCGAGGGGTCCATGTAAGCAGAAAAAAATTGGGGTCCTTGAGATGTAAATGGGGTCAATGAGATCCACTATCGTATAGTGGATCTCATTGACCAAGGTTATGTCTTCAATTTTGGCTTTCCATTGATGGAATAATTCATTTCTACTTCTTCCTCACCCTTTCCTAATTTATGTGGGGTCAGCTCTCCTAATTTTTTGGCGCCAGGACAGTCTGTCCTGGATTGTGGGGTCGGGCTAATTTTCCACTGCTAGGAGCTTCGGCATACTGGTCCATCACGTAAAGTAGTAGTATTTTTTTAAAGTTCCATAAAGTTAGAAATTTAAAACTTTCAGAGTCAAAAACAGATAGGTATGAAGTTTATTAATTTGCAAACATTTTGAAATCAGGTGTCTACCCAAAACCGAAATGATGATGAGATAAAGAAGTTTGGGAACCCTCTGCTTTAATGTAACTGTGTATTTGGCACTTTTTTCGTTCTGTGATAAGGCACTTTCACACAACTTCACTTCCTCATTAGCCTAGTGGTCCTGAATGTGATTGCTACGCTAAAGGTTCTATGTACAATTCCCATGTCGAGCAGTGTTACCGGGTTTCTCTATGAAATGTTCAGTACCTAGCAACGCACTTTTCAATTAAATTATATCATCCACTAAAAGATATAATGATAGACGGATCCGTGGACAATTCTGTCGAAAATTATAATTTTTTGTTGTAGCCCAATCTTCAGTTAAAATTCAAAAATGTGTCCCTTCGCGACCAACTTGTAGCTCGAGCTAAGAGGGGTCAATAAACCTGTACGATTTTCCAATAACTCTGGAAAACTTTTGAAACCTTCCCCACCATGTGATTCTCATAGTACCAATGATATTCCTAGCATGTAGATAATCTGTAGGAATGCTCAGTAATTACGTTGGCGGGAAAAATTTGAAAATGATACTTACTGACATTGCAAGTAGGTAGGTATCCTTTATTAGAGCATTTTTTATTATAGGTAAGTACGATATTAGGTGAAATGCATCTTATCGATAGCAGCCGACTTTTTATGACTTCAGCATAATTTTTAATAAAAAAATAAGCAGCAAACAACAGAATATCAGCTGCTTCTATTCCAGCTCCAGTCGTAAAAGTCGACAGAGAAAGCTTTTTAATGATTCCAACTTGTTGAGCTACGCACAGCAGTGCATTTTTTTTTCAAAACAATTTTACAAATCGACATCGCATCACACCGTTGTTGTAATTTTACGACACATTGATAGTCAACTTTTTATATACGTTTTAATCATTGTCTTATCTTTTAAATAAACTATCGGACGGATACAAAACTTATTTACAATTCCTACGCTACATTTAAAATACACGTACGCATTTAATTATTGTTATTTTAAAACGTCTCGACATATCTATAATTTTGACGGTTTCAATTCGCGCGAAATTGTCAGCCTCCATATTTTATGGTAAGATATTCTCATGAGGCAACGACACGCAACGATTCAGCCACCGTTCCAACGATCAATGAGTGAATTTTGACTGAATAATTGGTCGCCACGGAAAACCAGTCTTTGGGCCATCATTTGTTATTCAAAACGCGAATAATTCAATGCCGTATGTGGATTTGGTTTTATGGTTTATAAATGGCCAATTGTGCCGTATTTTATGTTTTTGATTAGTTTAATCGCACATGCTGTGTGAAAACAATGATTGACTGATCATAAATCGCTTGTGTTAGGTACGATTGATTTAGTTATGTTAATAATACATACCTACTATGTTAAAATATAAAACACTTAGCTGTTCAATAAAATGAGGGTAGGTCAATACTTTTATCTTATCATTTTATAAAGTAACATCATAAATCCTTTTACGAATAAGAAGTAGGTAGGTGGTGTGAAGGAAATCCGGCTGCAATACAATAATTTCAACTGATTATCTTGATTGGTATTCAAGATTTGAACGAGTTCAAAGCAATTTACCATGGCTGATCAGATTTCATGCAACGAGGATTGACGCCACGCTTGTTTAGTGACCAAAAAATATTTCCTATCGTCATTTCATGAAAAAAAACTAAAGAAATCCTACAACGAATTCAGCTTAGACTATATTGGATATAATAGTATAGTCTAAGGAATTCAGTCGGGATTTCAATACGTTATGTATTCAAATAAAAAAAAATGACGCCCAGCGCCATCTATTTCAAAATATATATTGTTAGAAGTTCTCATATCAGCGCCACCTATCCAAAACGTAACTGTTTCCAAAAGAAATACTACTATATCACTTTGGAGAAATAATTCTTGATACTTGTTCCAACAGAAGTGACATCTATTATTTTAAACTTGAAAACTAAATTAATTAATTTCAAACACTGCCATCTATAAGTTATTTTTAGTTCTACGATGAACCTTCAATGATCAAAGTGTAGTAGCTATAACACTAGATGGCGCCAGTAGTTATTCTGACAACATTTAATTGTCATCTTGAAAAGTAGTTCAATTTTAAGCTCCATTCACTATCATCACTCCTTTACTTCGATTACGTAAATATCAACAATTGAAGATCAAACTATGCGTGTCTAGGTGTTCCACATACACACTGTCTTCAATTAAATAAAAATGCATGCTTGGTAAAACTGCGACCGCGATCAATGATAGACTGGTCTTTTTGTTCGTTCGTTTAATTTTTTAAAATAGTTTGATCTTTTAGATCTAATATGTTAGCTAATATAAATTATTACAACTAATGGTTAGACTATACCTAATATTTTCTCAGAACAGGTTTTTCTTGTAACCTTTATACTGTTAAAAGCTTATGAATACTTATCATCTACCTACGATAAATTTGTTATGAAGCCTAGCGGAGTCTCTTCTTTATATGGAAAATCATCATAATCATAAATCATCAGCCTACAGCTCTTATTCCATTGCAATTGGCGTTGGTACAGGTCAATTTTTTTATTGATTATGTCCGCAAACGAAGACACGGTCACACCATCCACGTGATGGTAAGTCATCGTCGCCCATGGATACCTGCAACACCAAGGACTACCACCAGAGCTGCAACAACCGAGGGGGAACTGGCTCTCACCCGCAAAAGTCGAAAAACACACGAAAGAGCTTTATGACAGTTTCTGACGTGACGGTGATGGCCAGCCAGTCAGACCCCAAGAAGTCCTATCACCGAGATGTCTCTCTCTTTTTTTATGGGATATGGTAACAAACTAGCAGACAGATCACCTGATGGTAAGCGATAACCGCCGCCCATGGACACCCGCAACACCAGAGGAGTCACAAGTGCGTTGCCCGTCTTTTAAAAGGGTTTGGGCCTGCGGTAACCTCATTCACTCGGCGAAACACAACGCAAGCGTTGCTTCACGCCGGTTTTCTGTGAGGCCGTGGTATCACTTCGATCGAGCCGGCCTATTCGTGCTGAAGCATGGCTCTCCCTCTCTCAGAATGGCAGTGAGGAACTGCGCCCTGACCCTCCCATCCCGGGGTGGTCTTTTCCATTCATGCATAAAGTGCCGAAAGTATCTATGGAACTTGACCTCGGGACTCCAATGTTTTATATGACTGCGGGTACTTTTGAAATAAACTTGTTGCACAGTTCTAATTAGTGGGTTTTGTAGAGATTTGGCTGCAAGAAACTCCATAGTTACTTTACTCTAGGTCTTATAATTTATGATATTAAAATTATCTCTTAAACTTATTAACAATTTAAGAGAGAATTTTACACCATAATATGTAATCCACAATATATGTATACCATACTATAATATGGGTTGATTATGTTACGAGTATATTAAGTTTATATTTTACGCGATAATATATATGTAACATAATCAACCCATTATTCTGTCTCACTTTTGGCACGAGTCTCCTCGCAGAACAGTTCACCACGCTGGCCTATAAGGGTTGGCAGACTTCACACAGCAGTGTCATCGAAAAAAATCTGTCAGGCATCCTTGTTCCTTCACCGCTAAACGCAAATGACTTCGAAAAGTTAGAAGTGCATGCCTTGGATTTAAACTTGAACCTTTGACTTGGCAGTCCAATGATCATAATTCACTAGACTTTCACTGCTATATAGAATATAATAGAATAGAATAGAATAGAAATATTTTTATTCAGACGAACAGACGGATACAATACAAATACATATACATTAAATGTTGATAGGTACAAGTAAAAACAAAAGAAAGAACATTGTCGTCATGTCCGTACCGAATGGGTAACCAACTCAGCATGTGCTGGGTATCCAATGCCCATCGCTGGTTTTCAGTTGGCACCCTTGCAGTGACGCACGGAAGCGGGAAACATAAATGATACATAAACTAAAATAATCACAATACATAAATAATAATATATATTTATTCGAACAATAATTTTATGTAAAGATATCTTACAAATAAGAAATATAAAAAGAAGGAAATGTGAATTCTTAAAAATATAACACATACGTAGATTAAAATGGGTGGGTAGTTAGTATATTAAGAGGCCGTCCTAAGAAATAGTCATTCCAAATGACGCGTCGCGTCGTGCTATTTCTATTCTGCCAACGGAAGAAAATCATATTATCGGAGACAATGAATGAAGAAATTAGAAACAATCAATGGCGCAGTTTACGGGCATGGCTTTGAATAAGGTAAGTAATTAGAAATAAATAATTAGTCTAAAATATATCTACGCCAAGTCAATAAATAATGTGTATTTATAGTTCAATGAGTTCGAAATAATAATGATAGCTTATTTTATTATAAATATTAAGTATCTAAATAAAAGACAAGTCCATATTAACTTGACCATTTTCTATTTGACGAGAAAGTATATATATTTTTAATTTATATTTTATGAAATTTATATATAAACTTAGTGTATCTTTATTTTGATAACTGCTCCCTAAACTATCTGTTATAACATCCATTCAGTTTCATCGTCCGTCATCGTTTCGTAGACATTTTCCGGTCACTCGCGAACGCAGATAAATCGCCCCTTCATTTAGAACAGCTCAGGAACTGTACCCGGAACTTTCAAGCAGGAAAAGCTTGGGAAAACGAGTCACTACGCTACCTGGTAGGTACTACGTCCGCTTCAATTTTACCTTCGATTTCGTTTACTTGAAATCGTTGTGAACGTTTTGTTGAATCCAGTTTTAGTATGTAGGTACTAGCTTCTGCCTGTGGCTTCGCTCACTTGAAGCTCAAAACCAACAGTGATGATCTCTTCTTTGTATGGGTCTCTATATACCTACATTAGAGAGGTCAAGCTGTATTTCAGGTCCCGTTTAATTATTTGAGATAAGAAGTGTACCAGTTTTTAAGTTGAAGCACA
Source organism: Acronicta leporina (assembly GCA_947256265.1). Taxonomy (NCBI): domain Eukaryota; kingdom Metazoa; phylum Arthropoda; class Insecta; order Lepidoptera; family Noctuidae; genus Acronicta; species Acronicta leporina. Next base: position 6,484,892 of record OX366536.1, read on the forward strand.
TACTTTCAAACAATGATAACAAAATTAAAATCTATTCAGTAGTTTTTGCGCCAACCCTTAACAAACAGACAAGAATTTTAAAAATCACATTTTTTGTAACCTGTAATTACCTGTACCGGATGATCTCTGAGAAGAAATGCCGAAACGAACTAACTCAAAGTCTCTTTTAAAGCTGCTGTTTCAGGCATCTGAATCTGAAATGGGCTTTTGGAGGAATATGGCCCGGTATCCCGCCCACCTCCACTTAGATTGCATCTTCGTCACCGGATATGCTCCATATGCTTTTGTTTTTGGTGGGTAAAAGCTGAAGACATCTAAAAGGCTTGTCAAGATTCAATGTGGCTTTGAAACTTGGCAAGGAATGACATAAAGCTCCAAGTCTTTTACTAAAAGGCTTTAAATGCTCCTCTACACATCTTTACCCCTCTTTTTTCAGCCACGATCGGTCCACTGCAGGGCAAAGACCTTCATTCTTTCCGGTTGAGAGCCGTCATGAAGTTCATCAGGCAAAATTATCCAACCTTATATAGCATTACTTGATTAACGCAATAATCATATTACCAAAAGCCTCTCATTTCTTCCTTTCACAGCAAGGGCTCACGGGCGTCCACTACGTGCCACAGGAGTCAAACCCGGAACCCATGGTCCGGAAAGCTCGTACTTTGTGTCCATTTGGGTGATATTTACGCGCCACGTCCGCGAGCCACGACCGAGTTTGAAAGTGAAGTGGGTTCGGCCCCAGGGGTAGACAACATTTTGGAGAAAATGCACAGCACATAATTAAAGCTATTCTTAGACCTACCTACGTTCTACTACTGACGAGGCGGACGGGCCAACTCTGCGAAGGTCTCCTCTCCGCCCTGCACCTGTATTGAAGACATAAGTACCTACCTGCCTACCTGCTGTTACTGCTCCTCATCACGGTTAGCCAGGATAATGGTGACCTTTGTTGTAAAAGTGCCGGAATACTAAGCAAGCGTACCTATCGAACCCATTAGCTTCCCACTAAATCTAAACTATTTTCTAGTGTATGTTTTTTATTAAGTATATGAATTTCGAAGTTAACTCTAGTTGCATTTATCATCTAGCTAAACATCTAGGTTACAGTGGCAGTTGTTAATTATCATAATTCGTTTGGAACTGGCTGATGTGAAATTAAGACGGTAGATTTTATTAAAACTTAATATACTATGTGGGAGAGCCATGCTACGGGACGAATGGGCCGGCTCGACTGGAGGGATACCACGGACTCAAAGAAAACCGGCGTGAAACAACACTTACGTTGTGTTTCATCGAGTGAGTGAGGATAACGGAGGGACGGAGGTCTAAACCCTTTTAAATAAAAACAAAACTACTATCACGGTTGTTTTCCCTAATGGTATAGGCACTAACATTTCACAACCTACAGTTTTCCGGTAGGTAAGCCTAGATGATCTTATTGCCGCCAGTGGAGGTCTTCGATCTTCAGATCTCCGATTTTCTTTCCACATCTTGCCATGGAGTAAAGCAGTTCCGAAAACAAAATAACTTGAAATAAAACTTAATTTTAAGGTATTTCGGATTTTTCAGATTTCGGATCTTAACATTACACTTACTAACAGCTACCTTAAGTTTTTCGATCCGATTCATACAGAACGTGCTCACCGTGTCCTGTAGTTTAGCAGTTTTGGGCTTGGATTTAGATTTAATAGAATTTATAATGTGTGTTTTCAAGCAGGTGGTAAGACCGTTAGTGTTAGAAAGTAAAATTCAAACGAAAATTGTGAAAAGACTATATTAATCAATGATAGCACTAATTCCCTAAAAACAGGCAATTGATCATTTACGTCTCAAAGAAAAAGGTTGCCGACCACTGACCTACCGGAGGCAAGAAGTTAACAGAGAAGAAACTGTCGGTAGCGGTGCGTGTGCGCAGGCCCGCCAGTCTAGCGCCGACAGCGCCGTCTTACGGACCTCCTCGCCAACACCGCACTTTCACATCACAAGCCAACGGTACTGCGCCCGCGCATAACATGGCGCTCTGATTACGAAAAACAAAAAGTGAAAAAAAAAAAATAGTGTTGTGATTTTGACGATTTTTTTTTCGATGAATTTCTAGTGCTGTGAATATGCTGCAGCCCAGGTTAAATATTTGTGAAAGGATCAGCCCCAGGATGCCTTTCAGGAGTTCTGTCGTGTTCGCCGTGTTATTGCTAAGCACCGCTCTAGTAACATGTCAAGGTAAGCTATTTTTTTAAGCTTAAATGTCAGAAGTCGAACACGATTTCTTGCGGTTTTTGTGACACTTCACTTGATTGGTCGTTGTGTAACCTAACAATAAAACCTTATAATACAGGTTTCTTTTAATCTTTTAAAGCATTGTTAAACTTTAGCGAAACTTACGAAAAATCTTACGTATAAACAAAAATATTTATTCCTTTAACACTTTCCCCTGAACTGTTAAAGAATATTTTTATTCAAATACAAAAAGTCTAAGCTTTAATTCTAAGAAAAACTGAAAAAGAGTAAATAGAAGTACCTCGTAAAAGAAAATATCAACATATGACATTCGTAAGCTCCCTTATAAAAGACATCGACGCGCTCGCGACGTTTACCCGCGCGACTTTTTCACGTTTCAGCCCAGACTTCCGCTCTCCTGGCGAGTTCTAGAACTGGTATCGTACATATTATATGCTCCATCGATTAAAGGTCAATATATACCTATTGTATTTAATTAAAGTCCATGAAGGTTAATTATATACGGTGTAAAAGTTGTAGCGTAGGATTTGAAATGATCAATATTGCAAAATAAGTGTGATTTAAATATTTTAGCTTTACGCTTTACTTTAAAAGTTAGTCTTTTGACATTTAAACGACAAAATTGATTTAAAAGTTATTAAATAAACTGGCAGATTTTACCAACTTAACAGTAGAAAGAGCTGTTCACTCTTTTTAAAATTCGATAAATGTTTGTAGTTCCATAGGGACAGGAGAAGGAAAATCACCATAAGTATTTTAAGTGCAGGAGGACTCCTCTTGCACTTACAATACTTATAAAATACACCAGGCATTTAAAATACTATCTAAGTAATGTCTGCCTCATTGACTTAGTGGTTTCAAGCGCGACTGCACAATGTTAAGTTCTGATTTCAATTTCTAGGTAGAGCAAAATGTTATTGGTTGGTACCTATACAAATAATTCTCGGTAGCAGCGGTGAATGGAAATATATCCACATAATAAATATATTTGTCAGTAAACTTTCATTGTACGTACACTAGTACACCTGCCTAACCCTTTGTAACGCAGGTATGTAATATTTAAAAAGAAATCACATTACAATTTGAAAATGCCCTAACGAAACCATGTCAAGATGATTGCCCAAATATTCGTAAGTTAAATTGGAATTAAAATATTAACTAACTACATTACATAAGTATTACAGATCAGTTTGGTAATAGAGCCTTATTAATGCCAAGGTTTTAGGCAAACTTGATGCTTAATATATACTTTGGCTAATGTTTGCAACACGGTGAAAGGCGATTTTAAAATGTATATTAATTACTTTAAATAAGGCCGAGCTGAAAAATATGTATAATATATTTTGGAATTTACATAAAAAAGTAAAAAACAGAAGGAGTTGGTTCTAACGGACTTGCCTAAGATCTAAGTCTAGCACGATAATCAAATGTCGAAGTTATAGATCGAAACGAAAAAATAATGCGCTCAAATATCACAGATTCTACTTTACAACTTCGGTATTGTCGAACAACTAATTCCTGTATAACTAATATATTTTGGAATTAAAATAAAAAAGTAAAAAACAGAAGGCGAAAGTTTTATCGGATTTAGCTAAGATCTGGCACGAAAATCGAATGTCGAAGTTACGGATCGAAAGGAAAAAATTACGCGTTCAATTACTATTTTACAACTTTGGTTATGTCGAACAACTAATTCCTAATGTCAAATAACAATTAGAGCTAGGGTTAACGCAAGACAAGAAGTAAAATTGCGAAAATTGAATTGGGCGTCCAACAAAAAAAAGAGTTTTGGATTCTACGCCCAATTCGATTTTCGCGTGGTAAAAACTGTGCGTTCCATAGATCGAAACTTTGATCGATTCGATTGAGAGTTCGATTTTCGTAGTGGGCCACTGTTGTTACTGGAGTCTATAGGTCTGATATCCTCCCGACGGCAGCCCGTATGCTTGTTTATCATTTGGCGGTAGCCTAATTGTATCAGACTTGTGATCATGTGTTTGGCGGCTCGAACCATGCATTGCACTAATGAAATTAACTCACTCGTAACATAAGCATTTTACGAGTAGCTAGGGGTTAAAAAGAGTCCTAAGGTAGTAATGTGTGTAACGCATAATAATATTGCTAGTAAGCTTTTTTTAAAAAAAAACATATCACGAATAATTGGGATTAAGACGAGTTTGTCGGTGTGGCACAGTGTGGCGCACTCTCTCCAAACAAGTTACCACTTCCTTATGCCAACAACCTGTATGTTGATTACTTAGGACAAGCAAATAGGCAAAGACATGTCTTATTAAACAGACTATTTTATTAACTCTTGAAGTTAAAATAACCTACTTATTTATTGCCTCAGTCGTCAATCCTAATTTAAGATTAAAGATTTTTGCAATGTGTAGAATTCTGAATTCGTTTGGGGTTTCAACTATTTAATCAGCAGTTTAAAAAAAAACGTTGATCCGTTGAAAAAAAAACACAAGGATATTCTCCTGTATCGTAGGTGCGTTTACAAACACAAATTCTCACATACACAAATGCCCAGCCCCGGAACAACTATCCGTAGATCATACAAATATTATCATCATGAACAATGCAAGATTGCCTAGTGATATGACTATTGGACATAGATCTCGAGTTCAAATCCAAGACACGCACCTCTATGTTTCGCGCGTATTATTAATATATCACGAGCTTAAAATGGTGAAGGAAAACATTGTGAGGAAACCTGTCTGCCTGAGAGATTTTCTCCACGGCTAGTGCAGTCTGCCAGTCCACCATTAGGATAGCGTAATAGACTATATCCTAGTCTCTCTCATTCTGAGCGGAGACCCTACCCTAGCAGTGTGCAAGTCCCATGTAATAGGGGGCAAACCTATTGCCATTAACCGGGCACAGATTAAAGCTGTTACTGATAAATCATAAATTCATAACCCTAATAAAACTGCTCGACCTAGGAATCTAACTCAAAATATAATTCAGCATTTTTATTAAGTTTATTTCCGAAACCGCGATAATTAACGACGTTAATTTGATGTAAGAATAATTGTATATAGTAGTTTGAAAATAAGAATGAAGATACAATCTATGAATCTAGGAATTACACAGTAAAACAGAATCACAGACTGAAATTGGGAAATTTGTTTGCAATGAAAGAAATAAGTAGCATTTTAGATTATCTAGATAAGAATGCTATTATTATTCAATGTTCAATAAAATTGGCTTCGTTTATAAACCTGGTTAAATGATGTTATTTTTAAATGACTTTCTGATTGAATAGTTCCTTTATTTCACAACGGTTTTTATAAATGTTATCAGGGTATTAATATTAAATTCGACGACCGCTGTGGTTTAGTGGTTCGAGTACCGGGCTGCTGACCATGAGGTTGTGGGTTCGATTCCCACAGAACACAAAAAATTATGTGATGAATATGAGTGTTTGTGTTCGTCTGGGTGAAACACCCAGACGAACATATTATTATATATTAACTATATAATATTAATATTAATTATATAATAACATATGTATTATAAGTATGTATTTACAAAAAAAAAAAGTATATAAGTATTATATCCATTATCTAGTACCCATAGTACAAGCTCTGCTTAGTTTGGGACTAGATGGTGCTGTGTAAAAAAAAAAAATGTTCCAGAATATTTATTTATTTAAAATTATTGAAAGGTTAAAAATATATATGCATAATTATGTTTAATTAGCCTATATCGCTTTTATGAGCTACGCTACGCTAGAGGGCCTAGGTTCGCTTGGCAGGTCGAGAAGTGTTATTGTGTTTTTCTATGAAAATATCAGAACTGGGGCTGTACTAATGTACACATAGAGTTCGTAGGTTCCTTGTAATAGGGGTGAGCCTAAGATCCAAAACTAGAATTTCAAAATCTTCATATAGGTATTGTCATATTTAGTAATAAAATAAAAATAGAAAATATTATTCAGTAATAATAATTATCGTATTAGTAAAATAATCGTTACGTAACTTATACAATTTCAAGTACTTAGCTTAAACTAGCTTAACTAAACGTAAATGGTTAACTTTTACCGGAACTGACAAATTTTAATAATTAATAATAATAATTGTTTAATAATTATCGCCGCTTTTCGTGTTATATAATGTTTAAATATATTCGGTACTTATGTTAGGTATTAAAATTACATAATGATATAGAAAGTATTTTTTTATTCCTTCGTCTAAATTGGCATCCGTGAACTGCCTCGGTGGTCTAGTGGTTACGAGAGCAGATAAGCAAGAGGTCAAAAATTCAATTCCCAGGTCAAGCAGTACCTATTATTGCGTTTTCTACTAGGATTTTTTTAGTAGCACCTGGGAATTTTGTTTTTAGTAAGAGCAGTAATAGACTACATAAATTGAACGATATAAAAAATTGGAATACTTTTTTAAAACAAACTTATCTTTAAAAACATACTGGTTTCGATTTACAATTCCCGATTTGGAAGTCTAGTAGATATTTAAAATCAAACATCAAACTGCTTAATTCTGAGGAACTACTTACAACTAAGATGTCAAGTTATTTTAATCATGATTCTATTATAAGAGTATCTTCTTTCTTTGAACTTCTTGATCTGGATAAAATTTGCAGATAGATTATAAATAGTCTGGAAATTAATCAGGTCGGACCCAATTCCAGACCAAAGTCCACGCAAACGTAGTCGCGGGCAGAAGATACCAAGTTCATATACCTACAATAGATATATATATTGTATATGTATATTCTGTGTGGTAACCACTTGCATAATTTTACAACGTAGGTGAATGGTTAGGTACCTAAATGTCATAGTGATACTTGCCATTTTTATAACCTAACAGATGAGTTAAGTAACAACTTAGATCATTTGATAGCTATACAATGATTTGGAAAAAGTGACATGCTATCACGCCTGTATTCCTCCAAGGGTTGGACAGAGGTTTGGCTGACATACAATGCGCTGCTATGTTTAAGTCGTTATAATGCTCGGCATTTGGATTTCTGCCCGATTAATGGCAAAGGGCTCGCCCCCCATTATGTCGAACTTGAAGTATAAACAGGTGAAAGAAAGCAAGAAAAAGTATTTATTTTTTACACTCACATTTACGCTAACGATGAAATAAACAAAATAAAATATGATAAAATAGTTTTTTTTAATAGGTACTACAATAACCTAAAAAACTCAGTTTGCTTTGCCTGTGATAAAAAAATATAGTCTACTCTGTGGCACGTGCCTACTTTAATGCTCTGTGGTCTAACCTCCCTTTTTGCCGTGGTATTGGTTTTAGTTTTTGTTCCCAAGAGTAGACCTTAGTACATCAATTACACCTCTAAACAACCTAAACCTTCGCGGATGCTTGACTTGGTTATAGAACTCAGGGCCTCACGGCTCAGCAGCCGCTCTTGCGACCACTACGCAATTTTGTTTTTGACAAAACATACACAAAATAACAGTTAGTTGTAATTCACAATTTGATCAGTCATCACTGTTATTAAGTTAACTAGACCATGAGTTATATTAAACCTAGTTTTAGTTTTAAACTTTTGTTTTAAAAGAAATAGCCTTTTCTTTTACTTCATTCAGTATTCGCAAAATTAACACCTTATTTACAAGCTTTCTCATCATAATCATTCAAATCACGAGTGAATCGGTTTCTTCTTGGCAAGCGCGCTCCATCTAAGGTCGCAGTGTCGTTTAACATCAGGCGAACTGGCGATAAGCATATCAAGAAAAAAGAAGCCTATTTAGCCTAGTGGTCTTGAGCGCGACTGCTACGCTCTCGGACATCGGGATCTGCGCTTGCTCGCCCCCTTACATAAAATGTAAAATTCTAAACATACTCAACAACTATTTTTTACGGATTTTATCGCGTTGTGTTAATTTTATTTAATTCCCGACGTTTCGGGATAATTAACGTTAATTTACCGTTAATTATCCCGAAAATTAATCTCGTTAAATTAACGTTAATACAACGCGATAAAATCCGTAAAAATAGTTTTATTTCAATGTCTAATATTCACGTAAGTGTCAGAATCCAGTATACTTACTATACTTCACTCAAACAACATACACAACTGAGTACATAATTCAAAGTGACCGTAACATTTTAGAATTATTACTATTAATAATAATTATAACTATTGATTAAAAAGTAGCACATTTTTAATGGTACATAGTGTAAAAAAATGCGTTCCGTTAGCCCGCCATATCGATATCTTTTGTATATCCAAAGATAAAAGAAAAAGATTGACGTTACTGTCTGTGGGAGTGTTGAAAGAATAGAGGGTATCTTGGTAATAACTACGCTGATTATAAATGGGAGGTTAAGCTGCACTCACCGCGGTCAGTTTATGGATGTCGAAACAATTCTGTGCCCTGTTCTCACACGAATACCTATGCTAAACGGTCCTAAACGCTACTGCTAAGTTAAAGGTTCTGGGTTCAATCCCCAAATCGAGCAGTGTTATTGGGTTCTATGAAATTCTCACTTCAGCTGGCAATAGGCCCCTATTACGTGCCTGTATTCCCCAAAAGTTTAGGCAGAGGTAGACTAATGTACACCGACATTTCGCCGGTATGTTCAGGTCCCATGTAATAAGGACTGCTACTGAAAATTTCATAGAAATCGAACTGAATCGAACCCAGGACTTTTACCATCGTACTTACCAGCGTACTTTAACTGCCTCATCAGTAGGATGAGGCAGTAAAAGTTAATAAGTACTCTTGTTTAAAAATCTATATTTTAATTGACAGACAGATCAATCGTGAAGACACAGAATCAACGGGATCAAAACCTCGTGCGCCCGAGTCACGACAAAATTTAAAATAAGTGAAATCATTTCATTACGTCACAATAATCACAGTTCATGCTTTATCACTGAATTAGAATATTTGGTGTGCGTGTACGCATTATATAAAAAAACTAGTATATTGTTAGCGGAAGTATAGAATTGTTTGTTTGTTTGAAAGTAGTTAATGCTTTTTGAAAGGTGGCATGGAATTGGCTGCAATTACCAAAATAAAAATTTGCATACAATTCTAGAATTACTCGTACAAACTTCATGGGTTTTATTTAGACACTTAAAGTATAGTATATTTTTAATGCCTAAAAAAATTCTAGACTTATTAATCGTTTGAACTTTTAAGGCGAACCTAGGGGTGTATTTTAAATACTTGAAAAAACAAATTGGTCTTTATTCAGTAAAAAATACAATCCACTACGAGCTTTCACGAGAGTTCTTAATAATCGCGTTCTGTAGTTTCTGCCTATCTCTGGCGTAAAGACATATTATGCTGTGTCCTATTTGTGAACTGTTTGTAAGTTTATGGATATCGGAAGGAAATTAGGTGATTAGGAAATCAACTATGTGTCCCCCAAAACTAAAATAATCGATAAAAGTAACCGGAAATCGGAACTGCGTGCGTGTTCTCGTGCAGATTTCGTAGTTCGATGCGGAAATTACACGAAAACCAATTATGGAAAATATAAAAAACCCACGTATGCATACGTGTAAGGAGGTGATTAAATAATACATACAAGTTTTTTTTTAAACAACCCTTTTACCACCTGTTTTAGTTGTCTTATCGAGATATGTTTGTTTCCAAGATTGTTTATACAGACATCTATGTTTATAAAACATAACATACCATCACGCCTGTATTCCCCGAAGGGTTAGGCAGAGGCGTACTAATGTACACCCACAGTTCGCCGGTATGTTTAGGTCCCATGTAATAGGGGGCGAGCCTATTGCCATTCACCGGGCACAAATTCCTAACTCCGAGCTGCTACTGGGAATTTCATAGAAAAACCCAATAACACTTTGCTCGACCTGGGAATCGAACCCAGGACATCTAGCGTAGCAGTCGCGCTCGGCCACTTGGCTAATGAGGCAGTTTATTAGATTTTAATATTTTTATATTGAAACCTACCAAAAAATGTTAAACACCATAATTATGTACACAGTTTTAAGCAATAAATATCTTTGACTTTGATAAAACATTTTGACTTTTGACTATGAATCAAACCCCGGACCTCACATATGGCAACCGAATTTTCGATAGAGCTGACCATGCTACTTTAGAGGCTATAAAATTAGTCTCGTGCTACATAACTGGAATAGCTGTAGGCTATAAAATGTTTTCTATGTCACAACCCCACGGACGGCTATAACTGGTCAGGCACCATCCTAGGATTTCAACACAGCAAGACCTAAACATAGGTTTGCTAGATACCTAAATGTAATCAAGATTTTGCTTAACTAAATTCTGATGTATTAAGGGCCACTTGCACCATCTTGATAATTGTATTTAAACACGTTTTCCCATAGATGTTTTGTGTTTAAATACAATTTAAACACATTTAAGAAGTTGGTGTAAGTGGTGCTAAGAGCCCGATTATTTAACAAGTAATACACATTGGCATTTATCAAGAATGCTATTTTTTTTGAGTTATTTTAATACGGTGGTACTATTTATGACCGCAAGCAGTACCTACGTTAAAATGTGGAACATCATCTTGAGATACTCGATACGATATGTGTGGTCCCAGTGTCGGCGGTGATCACAATCATCATCTATTTATATAAATAAGAATAAATTACCGCATGTATGTCAGATCATCACTTGAGAACGGCTGGACTGATTTTTTGTTGAGTTTGTAATTATTTGTGTTAATAATTACAAACTCAACAAAAAATCAGTCAGGTTTATATGAAATAATATTTTTTTCATAATAGCGTAAGGTTATCAAGAATAATAAGAAAATCTGCCAGAACAATCTAAAATTAACACAGACGAAGCTAGTCGCTAGTTAGTGAAAAAACCCATTTAATTTATAATTAAAAAGGTCTTTACTCAATACTCAATACTCAATTCTTTATTGCATTCCATAATGTTTTATAAAGGTGGACTATAGATAACTTAGATCATTATGGACCCTGTCGGGCACAGCAAAATTAGGAGAGAGGAAGAGGGTTTAGCATCATTTGCAAATTGATTGCCCATTAAAAAAGTATACTTATAGTCTTTAGATGACAACAATCGAGTGATACCACTGGTGTTGCTGGCGTCTATAGGCTGCGGTTGTCCCTTCCCATCACGAAATTCATCATCTTTGTACATTAAAAAGAAACCCTCACGTTACCAACCAGCAAAAATATTTCCACATCCTCTCAAAAGCTTCATCAGTTTACCCATTTTCTTCATTCTCTTGTTTTTTGAAACCCACAAACCTGTGTGAAAAGGCAAGAAATCTTCGACATTACATTATAAATTTTACCTCTATCCGTGTAGCAATCTTATCTTTTTTTCGCTACCACCATTGCCCCACCCGCGAGCTATCGAAACCTGTACCTCACTAGGTCACCGGACCGGGCGAGCCTTAGTGATGCGCGGATGTCGATGTGTCGATAAATGGACATGCTTTAGTATGTGAGAGTTTTTTATCGAACTGGTTTCTTGGCCCTTGATTTCTCTATGAATGGTTAAAGGGGAATACAAGGTATACCCGTATCAGAATGGTTTATTTGTCAGACATAGGTAATACATAATTTGTCTTAGCACATATTAAGGTTAGACTAGTAAAGTGTCGTTTCTGGAGGGAAGTTTTTGATATCAAATTAGACGGGTCATTTTTTGTAGGTGTTAAGATTATTTAAATAAAAATAACTATTTTATGTCTTCCGTCCTGCACTATGTACTATCTGCAGTGGATATTTTTTGGTTCGCGGGCGCTTAGACTAAGTACTACAAGTCGAGACGTCCGTATCCCGGAAGGATGACAGCATAAAGCTGCATATTTTGTGACGTCCAAAAGTTTGCCTTTGAACAGGAAGGCCATCGGAGCCCCCCTCTAAAATGTGCTATGGATAGCTGTGTGTTTTTAGTTGGTAGTAGTCGGTGATAACTCTCCGCCTTCCCTTCTGAGGGAGGACAACATCCGTGAAGATTTTCACACGGAAAAAGGCTTGCGTGGTGGAAGATAACCTCTCATAATCTGAGATTACTTTTATCACCTACAAATTCACAGTACAGTGAAATACAGAGATAAAAATAACCGTCTGACACCAGAGCTAAAGCCAAGTAGCTTTTAACTCTCTGTCAGTAGCTTACAATGCGCTTGATTACCGTGAACCCTCGTTCAATAGGTCGTGGGTTCAAATACAACGTCATAAAGCGATGATAGGCGATAGCGCATAGAATATTGAATGGGTCGATAGAAATTGATATTCTGTTAATCTTTACCAAATTGAACTGCCTCATTAGCCAAGTGGTCCTGAGCGCGACTGCTACTCTTGAGGTCCTGGGTTCGATTCCCAGGTCGAGCAAAGTGTTATTGGGTTTTTCTGGGATTGGCTCGGAGTTAGGAATTTGTGCCCGGTTAATGGCAATAGGCTCGCCCCCTATTACATGGGACCTAAACATACCGGCGAACTGTGAGTGTACATTAGTACGCCTCCGCCTAACCCTTCGGGGAATACAGGTGTGATGTTATGTTTTACCAAATTGAAATAAAACTACTTGTTACGGATTTTGTCGCGTTATATTGATAATATTTAATTCCCAACATTTCGGATCTTTTACAATCCATGGTTACGTTAATGTTAATATTAGCAAAAATTTAGTAGATAATTTTAACATAAAAATCTTTTCAGAAATGAACACAAGTAAAGGTCCCATCGCATTGATATTATTGTGACATTATGTTTGAAGCGGTTCAAGGTGAGCGTTACGCATAAATCGGATGGCTCGAATGAAGTATCATATCTTATGCCCTTTAAGGCCTATCGTTTTAAATAACATGCTCTATCGATTGAGGTACTTTACATCCTTTGACATACATCCATCCTTACATCCTTCTCACGTGGGAGAGCCATGCTTCGGCACGAAAGGGCCGGCTCGACCGGAGTGATACCACGGCCTCACAGAAAACCGGCATGAAACAACACTTGCGATGTGTTTCGCAGAGTGAGTGAGGTTACCGGAGGTCCAAACCCTTTTAAAAGGCGGGCAACGCACTTGCGACTCCTCTGGTGTTGCGGGTGTCCATGGGCGGCAGTTATCGCTTACCATTAGGTGATCCGTCTGCTCGTTTGCCCCACCTATCCCATAAAAAAAAACATCCAAATCCGGCCTCCCTGGTCCCGTATAAACTTGGTTAGATTGAAATAATCGGCTTTTTTTAGAAAAGCATCAAATTGCCCCACACTAAGATTTTCTCCTGTATTGTGTGAGTGCTTTTATAAACACAAATAAATAAAAAAAACTTGGTATATAAGTTAAACAATACTAAATAATATCAATTTATATGCAAAGCAACCGAAAATGGGGATTCACATAAGAACAACTAAAACTTTTCCGGCCCTAAACACAAAAACCGCTATTGGCCCACTTTGTATATCTTTAATTACGCCTCAGTTGATTGTAGTCATTATATTATTATTTAACACGCACTTTTTACGTTTTTGCGTGGTAACAATAGGGCTATCTCATCTACTAACTACGTTTCTTAATACATTTGTAGCTTGTTAAAAGTTAACTGAATCGCCTTGTAGGTTCTAGTTATGCATATTATCATTGCTCGTGTAGGCAGGTTCACTGTTTTAATAGTTAAAATTGTCATTTAAACTACAAGAAAGGAGGCTTGCTAAAATTATAAATACTGCTTGAAAATAATAACATGTGCGCCAGCTGACAGTAGCAATGAATAAATTATTAAGTACCCTAAACTATGATTTGAAATCTTGTATAACGCCTTAGTAACTTATCAGACAGAAATGTGTTTGCTGGGGAGTTTGTTGCGCCGCTTCTTCTTCCCAGCGAAAACACTAGGAAGCGGTGAAGGGCGGGCGTTTTGGGGGCTGTCTATAATGTAAAAATGACGTTCAAAAAGTACTACCTAGTAGTCTATATTGAATAAATGATTTTGACTTTGACTTTGACTTTGACTACTATTGTTGTGAGATGAAGCTTTTAAAGAAATTCAGCCACAACATCGTATTTTTTTTAAAGTAAAAAGGATACAGTGTCATATTGAAAAAGGAGGTTCCCAATTTGTGTGTAGGAATTTTATAATTGTGCGAATCTGCGGGCAGAAGCTAGTTAATCTTAAAATCATTAATGGCGTCATACTACCAGCAGAGCGTTCTGAATGAGATCCAGTATTTCATTCGTTCCTTCTTAATTGTGTTTGTGAAATAAGTACTTCAGAAATAAGGTTCAAATTGTTATCCTGTGTAAATATATATCATCACGCCTGTGTTCCTCGAAGGGTAAGGTAGAGATTACTGTAAACCCACAGTTCGCCGGTGTGTTTAGGTCCCATGTAATAAGGGGCGAGCCTATTGCCATTAGCCAGACACAAATCCACACTCCAAGCCACTACTGAGAATTTTATAGAGGGGGGGGGGGGGGGGGGGGTCAATGAGTTACTATGGAAAGTACAAGTGTACTACTACATAAGGAAAAATACTTATACTTGCTTAAAGTTATTCAACACCCAATGCTCGCTGTACACAGATGTGCTTTCACAATCCCAATGAAAGGTCAACCGCGCGCTTGTGTGTCTATCAATGTGTGCGTAGATGCGTACGCGTAGCTAATAAACCAATGTTATCGACTTTCTAATTTTTCGGCGTCTTATTTGAATATTTCTTGACACACCTGTGATGTGAATCTGTGACAAGTGTATTAATAGTATTGTCTTACTGCGTGGGAGTTGATGCTTAAACAACTTTTTTGTTTGCATTACTGTTGTTAGTTCTCTCAAATAAGAACTAGTGCAAGCTTATGTTAAGCCTATATCCTCCGGAGGGTTTAGCAGAAGTGTGCACTTATTATATTTAAGCCTAATGGCTAGGGCGTCGGACTTGCGATCATGTGGTTGCCGGTTCGAACCCCACCCATTAGACTACCGACGTGAACCCACTCGTAACACAAGCAATCTAGCTTAAGCACGAGGGGTCAACAAGAATACTAGTAATGTGCGACCAGCATAGCTAGTACTTAAGCTTTTTTTTAAAAAAAAACGTAAGCCTATCAGGAATAAAAAAAGAAAACCAACCAACCAACAATTTATTTATTTAGCTCAATTATTTATTTACTACTCGAATTGGGAATCTAAATCCCCACAGTGATTAGCCACGATTAACGACACAGTAATTAAACATATTTAATTTTAATTGTAACACACATACCATCACGCCCGTATTACTCGAAGGGGTTAGGCAAAGGCGTACTAATGTATTTCCACAGATTGCTGAAATATTTCATATTTTATTTATATTTTAAGTAACAATAATTGCTGCATCCAGACGCCATTTTATTTTCTTCCAGACAATGGTACAAGTAAACCTAAAAACAAACGCACATACACGTGAATAACATAACCCTAGCTTCGCACAATGGCGTAATAAAAGTGTTAATGTAGCAATCACGTTTCGTATCTTGGATCTCTCAATAAAGGGTGCCAATTAAAGATGTCTGCGCCATTGGTCGGTTCGTTTTTAAAAGTGAAAGTAGTCTGTTTGTTCACTGATTAGGCGAGTGAGAGTCCGGACTGAGACGTGAGTAAAAATACGTGTTGAGTAGAGAATTTACTATTTTATATCGTTTATTGTAAAGTTCTGGTATTGTGGTGGAAAAAGCAGAAAGTATTAATTATATTTTTATATATAAACTAGCGGACCCGACAGACGTTGTCCCGCATGATATACCAAGCGAAGTTTACTTGCAGTATATATAAATACAAACTAAATTAAAAAAATTAAATGTTAAAACAAGCCTCCCGGTGAGCGTTAGCGGTGTTAGTAATCACAAAGCGATTGCTGATATGTTTATGGAACATTTCACGGTGCGGTCGTCCTTGGGTCCTTCGCTTAGTAGTGTTCAGGATGTGGGGGCCGCTATGACAGAGCGTACAGTATTTTTCTCTGCAAAGAGTGTCAGGAGCGTAATAACGAATATGCATAGCGGAAAGTCGCCCGGTCATGACGGCCTCAGCATAGAACACCTTAAATATGCGGGTGTACATCTACCGCGAGTTCTTGCGATGCTGTACAACCTGTGTATATGCCACTCATACCTGCCGGAACCTCTGATACGTACTGTTGTTGTACCTATTTTGAAAAATAAGACGGGTGACTCATCTGACAAGGACAATTACAGGCCCATTTCACTTGCCACAACGATAGCCAAGGTGCTTGACAGTTTGTTAAATGGAATTCTCACGCAGGAAGTGGACTTGCAAGATGCTCAATTCGGGTTTAAAGCCGGTTTATCCACCGAGAGTGCCATTTTATCCTTGAAACATGCTGTCAAGTACTACACAGCCAGGAGGACGCCGGTATACGCGTGCTTCCTTGATTTGTCAAAAGCTTTTGACCTTGTTGCTTATGACCTTCTCTGGGACAAGTTGGAAGGCGAGAGTGTACAGGCGGAATGTGTCTCCCTCCTTAAATATTGGTATGCTAACCAAATAAACCAGGTGAGATGGGCTGGGGCGATGTCGGATGAGTACACGTTAGAGTGTGGGGTTAGACAGGGGGGGCTGACTTCACCTTTCCTGTTTAATCTATACGTCAACCTGCTGATTGGGAGGCTCAGTAGCACTCGTGTCGGCTGCTATATTGATGGAATTTGTTTTAACAATATTAGTTATGCGGATGACATGGTGCTGCTGAGCCCCTCAATCAGTGGGCTACGAAAATTAGTGTATGTGTGTGAGTCATATGCGGAGGCACATGGTTTAAAATATAACTCTAAAAAAAGTGAATTACTCATATTCAAAGCAGGCAAATATAAGCCTACCCTGGTGCCTCCAGTATGTCTTAACGGTGTGGCTTTACAGCAGGTTGAGGCATTTAAGTACTTAGGTCACATAGTGACAAGTGATCTCAGGGACGACAAGGATATTGAGAGGGAGCGCAGGGCTCTGGCAGTGAGGGCGAATATGCTCGCCCGCAGGTTCGCTCGATGTACCAAAGATGTTAAGGTTACGCTTTTTAAAGCATATTGCCAGTCCTTCTACTCGAGCGGTCTGTGGGTAGGATACACGCAACGAGCCTACAGATCCTTGCGCACTCAGTATAACAATGCGTTCAGGATGTTGTCGCGCTTGCCATGGCGCTGCAGCGCATCTGGCATGTTTGCGGAGGCACGTACCGATGGCTTTCACGCTATCATGCGCAAGAAAGCGTATTCTTTGCTACATCGGCTCAGAAGTAGCAGCAACAGCATCCTGAACGCCATTGCTATAAGATTAGACTGTCCTTTCCAGAACCACTGGATAAGGACAGCGATAGGTATAAGATAGAATAGATTACTAATAGTACTAACATTTTGTTAATTGTATGGATTTTAATCTGAAAATAAATTTATATTATTATTATTATTATTATAAATAACCTAGATACCGACTGCAGCGCCATCTGCCGGACTTATTTGTGAATCTAAATCGGGGTGGTTTTAGTGGGTAAAAATCCCACACTCCCCGGTCTTAATTCCCGAAGACCGGCCGCCTTTTATAGGTTTCCCGCGTAAACAAAACAAAAAAGATATATATGTTTGTCACCTAACTCCTCCTAAACGGCTGAACCGATTTGAATGAAATTTTGTGTGTATATTGTCGTTGGATTGTTTGAAATTACAATTGAACTCGATAGGTGGCGATACAGTCGGGTTCTAGAACTTTCTTTTCAGGACAGGACTATAACGTATGCCCTGCTAGTATAGATATAATATATTATTTTAAAAGAATGTCGACGGAGTTTCTTGCTGGATTCTTCTCAATAGGATCAACCTTTTAGAATCGTGCAACTAGAATCATAAACATAACGTTTCATGAACGCTAGTAAAAACTTGTTTCAAATAAAAACCGATATGAAAAAAAAGGAAAAGTGATATGATTATTGCACTACCAAGTCAAATGTCTCGAGTTCGAATCCAAGGCACGCACCTCTGACTTTTCTTAGTTATGTGCGTATTTAGTTAATTATCACGCGTTTAAACGGTGAAGGAAAACATGGTGAGGACACCTGCATGATTGAGAGGTTTTCTTGATGGTGTGTGAAGTCTCCAATCCGCATTAGGTTAGCGTGGTGTATGTATCCATCTCACTCTGAAAGTAGACCCGTGCCCATCTGTGGAACATTATAATGGATTGTGATAATATAGTTACTTACTTTTATGTCATGAAATTCGCCATTCATAAATAGTAAGGTAAATTGTAATAATTTCCTGAACCCTGATGTAATACTTATATAATTTCCGTAATTTCAACCATAATAACACACCCATTGAGTGCTAAGTCTACTGATACTAGTGTCAAATTATCTCCGCCTAGTCGAACCTATGATATAAGCATACAATAAACATTATAGTTTTTTAATATACTAGCTTTTGCCCGCGGCTTCGCTCCCATGAAGCAATATTTGGAGTGAAAATGGAAAAACCATTGATGATCTTTGTACGGGTCTGTATACATCAGAGATGTCAAGCTGTATCTCAGGATCCGTTCAATTAATTGAGATAAAAAGTTTAGTTTTTTTTTAATATCTTTAATGTACAGACACAGCTTTTTTACAATTTTATAATAGTAGAGATGATCTAATATGAAACAGTATGAAGTCACAATAGAACAGTTGACTAAAAGTTGCGCTCAATTATATGACAATATGATTGTTAGCCAAATGTAGGGTGACGAAGCTTTTGTATGAGGATTAGCGTCGCTTGCGCAGGCGCAGGCGCGAGATACGCCCATCATCTTATGTTACATTTACATGTGTAAGTGGCGAAAGGTATTGATAACATCATTAATATCATCAACCCACTATCTTGTACCACAACAGGGACCGGTCTCATCTCTCCTAGAATAATAAAAAAAAAAAGTAAAACCTCTATTGATTTGCACACATTTTAGATAAACAACCTCTGTGGTTTAGTGGTTCGAGTACCGGACTGCTGACCATGAGGTTGTGGGTTCGATTCCCACAGGACACAAATATTTATGTGATGAATATAAGTGTTTGTGTTCGTCTGGGTGTTTCTTATGTATTATAAGTATGTATTTACAAAAAAAAAAAGTATATAAGTATTATATCCATTGTCTAGTACCCATAGTACAAGCTCTGCTTAGTTTGGGACTAGATGGTGCTGTGTAAAAATGTCCCAGAATATTTATTATTTATTTATTTTATTTATAATTAAACCCACCAAATTGTGTGACAGTTTGTCGGTGATATAGCGCTCAATAAGCATTTGGTATGAGTTACAGGGATAGTTTTACTTACCTATTAGATTCATGTATATACAAGACATGCAGTTTATTAATCTTATCTATCTTACATAACAGGTAACAGTATTTATAATTTTCAATAGAATGAGAGGGATCACCTACATGTTATAATATTTATAATTTATTTTTTCATATTTATTTAAATTTACATTAGCACTGCCTAATTAGTCTAGTATGTAGTCCTAAGCGCAGGCTCTTTCCTGTGGTCTTATTCAATTCAATTTTTAGGAATGGCAATGTGCCGATATCGACAATTCTGCCAATGTCAGATGTGCGATGAAGACACGTAGGTAGATGAATTAAAAATAAAAATAGACAATAAAAAACTTAACGCTGTGTGACTCTGTGATTTATTGGCGACACTGGAACAACACATAATTTTACATAAATTAAGGGCACACAAGAAATAATAAAAAATATATAAATACCGGTTAGTAAACATGGAATAAATAAATATCGTAATTAGTAAGAGAATGACTAGTGACCAGTCACAGTCTTAAATTATTGCATCGAATAAAAGTCATTAACGTCTGTAACAGTTCGGGAGAAGAGTGGGCTGTGGTCTTATTGTAATAGATGTAAAACGGAATGGAATGTCAATTGACAAGTGACAACTGACGTTTGTCATTGACAAACGTTTTACATCTATTACACTTATTAACAGTCGTATTAATATATACCTAATTGTACGTCACCAATGCAATAGACCCATAAATTATCATTCCCACCATGACATTTTGTACTCAAGTCAGTCGTCGAAACTAGAAGTCTTGGGTTCGATTTCCAGGTCGAGCAGTGTTATACAATTTTGTGTGAAATTCTCCGTAGAAGCTTGGAGTCGGGATTTCGTCCCTTGTTACGTAGGACCTAACACATACGACTTGACGGTGTACGTTAGTACACGTCTACCTAACCTTTCGGAGAATACAGGCGTGATAGTACGTAGGTAAGTATCTCATTATGAATGTTAAATCAAAACTTGTATAATTGACATTTTGTTTTTGCTTAGGTCTTACTAACATTACCAAAGGTAAATTATAATGGTTGATCATATGAGACATTTTGACAAGGATATCGGGAAATAAATTCCTTTTGAGAAACTCAATTTGTCTGAACGAATATTTAATTGATGTATCCAATTTCATCTGTGAAGGTCGTATGGAGGTCATTAAATAGTTCAATTGCTTGCAGGAAGTTATTTTCGTAGTCACGGAACGTAAGTAATGCGGTTTAGTTACGAATTGTAAATTTAATTTAATCATTGGTTATACAAGGTTTGTCAAATTGGATTTAAGTAAATGGCACTTTAGTGAAGGTGTTTATTAATATAAACAAAAGTTATTGTAATGTTATTTATAGTCATGATATAAACATTAATAATATTGTAGTTTTTGTAATATTTTATATACCTACGTATGTATTATTTTGTAGGTACTCGTAATTAAATAAATTATTTAATAGTAAAAAATCATGTGTAAAAACAAGCTTTTATTTAAATGCTTTAAAAGGAAGAAAATAATCTTTAAATTAAATCAAACTGCCTCAATAGCCTAGTGGTCCTGAGCGTGATTGCTAAGCTAGAGGTCCTGGGCTCGATTCCTGGGTCGAGCAAAGTTTTATTGGGTTTTTCTATGAAATTCCGTGCGCCGCGATATCATAGTTGTTGTAGGTACGCCTGTAGTACAGCCACGAGTTTTGCGTTTAGCTGTCATATTTTCAAGTGGGAGAGTCATGCTTCGGTACCAATGGGCCGGCTCGACCGGAGTGATACCACGACCTCACAGAAAACCGGCGCGAAACAACGCTTGCGTTGTGTTTCGCCGAGTGAGTGGCCCAAACCCTTTTAAAAGGCGGGCGACGCACTTGTGACTCCTCTGGTGTTGCGGGTGTCCATGGGCGGCGATTATCGCTTACCATCAGGTGATACGTCAGCACGTTTGCCCCACTATCCCATAAAAAAAAATCATGAAAAAAATATGCTCAGTAGGTACAGTCAGCGCCAAAAGTCGCTGAACACGATGCAATCTTCAAAACGTTTTTACATCATTACTAACCAAAAAATTCTGACCTGAGAAGTTAGTACCAGTTTTCTTATATGCAGAAAACTACGTTTACAAAAGTACGTTTTGAAGATTGCATCGTGTTCAGCGACTTTTGGCGCTGACTGTACGTATCTCAAAATGACTTTAGGGTTTCGCTAATACAACTATGACTTGATATTTTAATTGACGTGTTTGAAGTCCGCGCTTACACGTTGTATATACAATTTCCGTGTAATTTGGTTATCCTTGTAAACACCAGGAAATCTCTCGATTTACATAAATTATTTAAGACGCACCCATACTTTCAATTTAAAAATCGACTTTTAAAAACAGTCCTTGGTTATGTATTGTAATTGTAAATTCTAGCCTGGTTCAACATTTTCTGTCAAAAATATACACAGAGTGACTTTGAAAATAAGAAACAATTCGAAATGGGGGGTTAACATAACAGTAACCATTACTTATTCAGTATATGCTGTTGTTGTTATTACATTTATTAAAAGTGTAATTTTTTTTTTATCTTAGATGGTGCAAACTAAGCTATTGTATTCAGATAGTCAAGAATTATTGGTATTTAGGTAACTAAAGTAACACAAATAATTTCCAGAAATTCAGAAATTGTCAAAATATTCGCGCGGCGTGCCCGATCTATCCATTACGCAGATAGTAACTACACTTAGGTACTATGAATAACTTTTTTTTTCTATTCACAAGAAAAGTAACAGTAGAGGCGCACGAGGCGTTACCAAACTCTCTTTATAATACATTTTTTTTTTTATTAAATGTTGTTAATTACACATACAATCCTATTTTAATTTGTCGCGCTTTTGAGATCGGTAGCCTATGTCCTTTCTCCAAGGTTCAAAATATTATACCAAAATTCATCAAACGTAAAAACACAATAAACAAACAGACAGACTAAGTAACTTTCGCATTTATAATATTACTTTGGGAACTGGAAAATACAAGCTATGAATTTCTCGTAAAAAAACATTCTCATGATTCTCTCCTAACTGCGGAATCCATAACATATGTACCATTCTTATAAAAAATATATTATTTAAACGGAGAGAAAAAGCGTGACTAACAAATTGTCATGGTTACCTAACTGTGATGATTATTTTAAACATAATATAATAACTAATTAATTTTAAAGCAACTTGTTTCATTATTATTTTCGACAATTTTATCGTAGATATTTAATTTCGCTCTTTCTTGTCTAGATTTCTTGAGAAACACTTGAGAAATAATTATATCTATA
Source organism: Acronicta leporina (assembly GCA_947256265.1). Classification (NCBI taxonomy): domain Eukaryota; kingdom Metazoa; phylum Arthropoda; class Insecta; order Lepidoptera; family Noctuidae; genus Acronicta; species Acronicta leporina. The sequence continues at coordinate 6,507,718 of OX366536.1, forward strand.
TGTATCTTTATACACAAAAATAAATTCGGTGTGCGGGTTCGTTATTTTTCTCCTAATGACGGTCGATTTTGATGTTGTTTTTTTTTTAAAAAATAGTGGTTTCACCTGGATGGTTCTTAGTTATAATTGGGCTCGGTAGGTGGCGCTGTTTGACATCCTATGGGATGTGAGAACCACTGGCAACACCTGGTATATAATATAAAAAGAAAAGAGAAATAATAAATGGTGCGGGCTATCTTATCTTTTTTCATGTCATATTTTGATTTAATATCGTTGAACGTATATTTTCTTTCAAAGCTACATTTTTCTACATTTTTTTTACAAAAAATATTTTTGTTCCATCAAAATATCCGATTAAAATACCTACGACTTAGCTGCAAAGTACAACAGAAAAGAAAAAGAAAGTTAAAAAAATGAATAAGCCTTGACAAAAATGATCATACAGAACCTTCAGAATAAAACACATTCTAACGTAAATTGTTAATCGAAATTACTTATCAATTATTATTTATCTGCAACCTTGCAAGTGATAATATTAGTTTTCAATTATACATACCTACTTTATAAATAGTTGTTAAGTTATTTGACATACATAGCTTAATAGCTTAGTACCGGTCAAGTGTTTGAACTAGGCCTTAGAAAGGTTCCCTACCTACTTATTTACATCCTAAAAAGACTATATTTATTGTTATCGGATGACAAAGAAGTATACGGACCGTCTCATGGAGCCTAAGCAGCAACCGTTTTTTTAAATGGAATTAAGCTGTTGATTCAGGGTATCTTGCAGCGTAACCGAACCTGAATGCCTCCAGCCAGACCTAAGCGGCAAATTAAATGTAATAGTCGTCTCATATGAACTGTAATTTTACTGGCGAATTCGAAACACAATAATGTGAGGTATCGATTTCAAATTTTATTTATGTAATCTTTTTCAGATTACGATTAAAAAACATGCCCTGAATAGAAGGTGTCCTCTCTTAAGCAAACTTAAATGGCAACACAGAGGCAATCGTCGCAAATCGGCCAAACATACTTAGATTTTGGGGAAATTGCGGTAATTACGAAAATTGATTTTTTTTTATGCTATAGGGGGGCAAACGAGCAAACGGATCACCTGATGGTAAGCGATAGCCGCCGCCCATGGACAGTCGCAAGTGCGTACTGTTGTACTTTTTAAATTTTATTAATATGTTTACTTTCATGAATATTTAATGTTTCTTATTTTATTTAGTGATGTGATTGGAATGCCTGTATATCTACTTCTTTCGGATCGGACTGAGTTTTTATAACATAGTGTATATTAGACTAGCTTCTGCCCGCGACTTCGTCCGCGTAGAATAGTTACTTGGTCTTAGCGTAATGATATATAGCCTATAGCCTTCCTCAATAAATGGGCTATCTAACACTGAAAGAATTTTTCAAATCGGACCAGTAGTTCCTGAGATTAGCGCGTTCAAGCAAAGAAACAAACAAACTCTTCAGCTTTATGTATTAGTACTTATAGATAGATTGTCAATATATCTACATATATTGCAATGACTGCGGAATACGTTCGACCTTGCCGTCATTTAGTCTTTATACTACGATACTTTTAATTAAGATGCCAATACACTGACTGAACTGTAACGCGGACAATTAGATTACAATTTAGTACCTGTTTGTGCAGGTTAATTAGGCGTTCATTGTAACAAATTACGTTAACTATTAGATATTTTCAAGGACGGTATATAACACGGAGTTTGTTTACTATTAATTGTAGTTCTTAATAATTACCAGGGACCTAATCATACCGGCGAACTGTGGGTTGCCATTAGTATACCGCTGCCTAACCATTCGGGGAATTCAGGAGTAATGATTGGTATGATTTACAAATTGCATTAAATTGCGGTAGATAATATTTTTAAGGGTACTTTTGAAATTATTTTATCTACTCCGTATAGGTACGAGTTAGAATGTAGTGACTTACTCCTATTTCTAATGATATGTCATAAGAAGCGATAAGATATGGGGAGTGCTCCGAGGAATTGTTCGGATTGATCCTTGCAGCCTCTTTTCGCCATCGTTCTACGCGACAACAGTTCCATCCCCATCATCTTGATGGCTGGCAGTCCACAACTGTGCGTTTCTCTAGAAACTTTCTGCCTCGCACAACAAAACTGTGGAATGAACTGTCGCCTGCAGTATTTCCGGACCAATACGACCTTCAAACCTTCAAGAAAAGAGCGTACTCCCTTTTAAAAGGCCGGCAGCGCACTTGTAACTCCTCTGGTGTTGCAGGTGTCCATGGGCGGCGGTGATCGCTTACCATCAGGCGATCCGTCTGCTCGTTAGCCTGCTATCACATAAAAAAAAAAGATATCTGAGTTGCTCGGTAGTACTATCTCTTGGGATCTGACTGGCTATCGAACACCCTTACGTTGGAGTCTGTCGTAAAGCACCTTGGTGTGTTTCGACTTTAGCGCATAAGAGCCATTTACATATCCTAAGGATAGACTGGTTGTCGGGTTTTTTGTGCTTCTGACTACCACTAGTAATTGTCATAGATGGTATGACAACCAATACCGATGGCTTTACATGTTCTCCGAGGCAGCGAGATCTCGGGTCTCGATGTAAGTAATAGGCACCCATCCACACACTGATTGCGGCAAGCATCCATTGATTAGCTTGGTCATCCACAACTTATATACTTAACTAGCTTCCGCCCGCGACTTCATTCGCGTGGAATTGATATATAACCTAAAGCCTTCCTCAATAAATAACACTGAAAGAATTTTTCAAATCGGACCAGTAGTTCCTAAGATTAACGCGTTCAAGCAAACAAACAAACTCTTCAGCTTTATGTATTAAGTATAGATATATTCCAACCAAAGAAGACGGAAGCTTTATTTTTTTAAAGCAATTTGACCCAAAAAAAAAACAAAATATAATTTCGTAGCTAAATTAAATCACAGTTCATTGACCAATATAATTTAACAGTCGGTTTGAAAAAATAATCATTGAAATCTAATAACAATTTGTCTGTCTGTCCAAATCGTGTCGTTGCGTGTCATTGGTCGCTACGGTCCCTGGTTCGGTTCCCACGCGATACACTAGTCTACACGCGCGGCTGCGCTCAACTTGGTGAACGGTACGATTCTGCAAGATGATATTAAATTACATATATATCATGTTGGCAATTTACAGTTTAGACCTTTCTCTTAGGCTTAAAATCTATATAGGCGATTTGAATATTTTTTAGCTTTAATCAGGTATAAATCTAAGTTAAACAAGATGGCAATAGGGTCGTACTTTGTTACACGGGACCTTAATATACCGACGATAACACTATGCTCATAATAACACTATGCTCGACCTGGCAATTGAACCTTAGACCTCTAGCGTAGCAGTCGCAGTCACAGCCATGAGCTCATGAGGCAGATTATATTCACAACTATTCGAACAAATAAATTCTACCTTAAACATTTAAATCTAGTAAGTAATGCATAAATAAGGAAGTGTGTATTGGGAGCGCTAGTGAAAGTAAAATTCCACTCGAGCGGAGAAACGGCCCTACGCGAATATCTTCAGTATTTAACTTGATGTGGAAACCATTGATATTCGCTTTCGTTTGTTATTATGGATATGTAGGTAGATGAATATAGATAGATATTTTTTATGGATTTATTTGGCAAACAACATACATACATAAAGTCACGCCTCTTTCCCGTAGGCAGAGACCACAGACTTCCACTTGCTACGATTCTGACATACCTCTTTAGCTTAATCCACGCTCATCAATCTTTTCATACTTGAACGTCGGTTTAGGGTACTCTTGATCGAACCATTTTTCAGAACGTCAGATTTCGGAACGTTCGCCTAGGCCTTCCCCTTCCTACATTCCCATTCACTTGACTCTCGTATATCTGTTTAGTCAGTCTCCTTTCATTCATTCTTTCAACATGACCAAACCATCTCAACATATCTTTCTCGATTTTAGTCACTACATCTTCATTCACACCACAACATTCCCTATCACACTATTTCTTATCCTATCACTCAATTTCACTCCAATCATACTTCTCAAAGCTCTCATCTCAACTGCATTTATTCTACTTTTATGCTTCTTCTGCCACAAGAATGGCAAACAAGTCACCTGGTAAGTAGTCATCGTCGCCTATGGAAACCTGCGACACCAGAGGAGTTGCTGATGCATTGGAGCCCTTACGGACTGCAGACTGCCAGAGCCGCAGCAACCAAGCGTTAAATTCAAAATACACACCAAGGTGCTTTACGATAGACTCTGACGTGGTCGCCAGTCAGACCCAATAAGATCATGCCACTGAGCAATAGATAGCTGCAAATATATTTATGTAGATAGACAATAATATTTTTTTTAAATACTAACAACCTCATCGGACTATCTAATATACTAAAATTATAATTAAATAACTTTTCTCCATGACTTAATAATTAATTAGATTTTACATACATAGGTACACTCACGCCGTTCTCCCACAGAGGTAGGCAAAAACTAAAGGCCAAATGGCAAATCTACCATAGAAAAATCAAATTCATATAATACAATTTTATTATAATTACTAGCTTCAGCCCGCGGCTTCGCTCACTTGAAGCTCAAAAACCAACAGTGATGATCTTTTCTTTGTATGGGTCTCAATACACTAGAGAGGTCAAGCTGTATCTAGGGTTCCATTTAATTATTTGAGATAAGAAATATACCAGTTTTTAAGTTGGAGCACATACTTTCTAACAGTGATAACAAAATTGATATCTATTCAGTAGTTTTTGCGCCAACCCTTTACAAACAGACCAACACAAGAATTTAAAAATCACTTTTTTGGGTTCGGATATGTTTATATACCCTAATTCACTTGATTTTAAAAAAATATCTTCAATGTACAGACACAACCTTTTTCCAATTTTATAATAGTAGTCATATGAAAATTAATAAAATGAGATAATCAACCCATTATACTGTCCCTGCTGGGCACGGGTCTCCTCTCGGAATGAGAAGGATTAGGCTATAGTCCACCACGCTAGCCTAATTCGGGTTGGCAGACTTCACACGCCGTCGAGAAAACCTCTCAGACATGCAGGTTTCCTCACGAAACGAACGAACTCTTCGAAAAGTCAGGGGTGCGTGCCTCGCATTCGAAGTCGAGACTTTTGACTTGGCAGTCCTTAGGTCATATCACTAGCCTATCACAGCTCTAAACCAATTTGAATGATCGATTAAACGCCGAATCGAATAAAGTCGTGATCTCTCAAGGCATCGTCACACTTTCAAGTATTAAACTCGATTGTAATCAATTAAAAAAAGACAATACATTATATTACAATATAATCATATTACAATATAATCATATGCATGCAATTATCATTGCGCAATAGATATATTGATTCATAAGGCGTAATGGGTGAAAGTCTGTCTGTTTGTACATGTGTGTAAGCTAATGGACTATGTACGTGTATTGTATTTATGTACTGTAGCAATAATTGCTCAATTAACAAATATTTATCTTCAATTTGTGAAATTAACACCTGTTTTCTGTGTAAAACCTACTGATTTACGGGAATTCTGGAAATTTAAATAGTACTTTCTCAGAGTTTTGGTACTTAAACAACATAATACATATAACATACCATCACGCCAGGATTATAATAATAAATAATAAATATATATTCTTCGACATTTTAAACAGCACCATCTGGTCCCAAACTAAGCAGAGCTTGTACTATGGGTACTAGACAATGGATATAATACTTATATACTTTTTTTTTGTAAATACATACTTATAATACATAAGAAACACCCAAACGAACACAAACACTTAGTTTATATTCATCATATAAATATTTGTGTTCTGTGGGAATCGAACCCACGACCACGCAGTTCGGTACTCGAAACGCTAAACCACAGAGGTCGTCTAAAGATTAGAGGATGTCCCAAAGGGTTAGGCAAAGGTGTAGATACTAATATACACGCACAGGTCGCGTTTTATCGCGATCGTCAGTTTTGGTCCCACGTAATAGGGGGCGACTTTATTGCAATTACCCCGTTACAATTCCCAAACTCCGGGCTGCTACTGAGAACATCATAATTTGTTGGACCTGGGAATCAAACCCAGGACCACAGTTGCGCTCAGGACCACTAGGCTAATAAGGCAGGAAGGCAATTAAAAAAATTACGTTCCAGTTTCAGTGTTACAAATGTCATCTTTCTCGTTTTAACAGCGGTAAAAAAAATGCTAAGCATGTTTTACGAAACGTGTTTTTTAAACTCCCGTGATACAGAGACCTGTTATAATTATTTAGTTAACTGTTAGTATATTAGTATAACAGTAACATACAAACACTTAAACTCAGACGTGCTTGTATATTATAATTGTCCGTTTTTCTTTCAATGTCAGCAGCAAAAGTTTATATCTATCTATATACTAATATATAAAGCTGAAGAGTTTGTTTGTTTGTTTGCTTGAACGCGCTACTCTCAGGAACTACTGGTGCGATTTGAAAAATTCTTTCAGTGTTAGATAGCCCATTTATTGAGGAAGGCTATAGGCTATATATCATCACGCTACGCGGACGAAGTCGCGGGCAGAAGCTAGTTAAAAATAAAGTTCTTTTTCTCCAAAGATGCCAATGTTTTAAAGATACGTTATTTCTACAGTTCATATGTAGCACAGATGCCGCAAAGTTGTTATAGCGAATAGTCGAATAACTCGGATTATTCGACATAAAAAGGAATAACATAACATAACATACCATCACGCCTGTATTCCCCGAAGGGTTAGGCAGATGCATACTAATGTACACCCACAGTTCGCCGGTATGTTTAGGTCCCATGTAATAGGGGGCGAGCCTATTGCCAAAAAGGAATATAAAATAATTTATTTGTTAAATATATACATCCTGTATCTTTCTCCCAGAGGGGTAGGCAGAAACTATAGATCGCCACTTGCTACAATTCTTGCATACTTCTTTTGTGTCTTCCACATTCCACATCACACCTGACCTTTTTGAAGGACCTCGCCAATAGGAAGGCCAATAGGATATGTCCTTCTAAGACGACCTCTTCCGACGGCACCGCTAACATTCGCCTTAAATTCCTTTCGTTAATTGTCTATCTATTTATTTGTTTTCAAATAATAATAACTTGCTAATACTCTTGAATTTACTAATTATTTATCTGTTACCGTAAACATAAAGTATATTTTTACTAGCTTCCGCCCGTGACTTCGTCTGTGTGCACTTCATAATTGTGACCTAGATAAAAGTAGCCTATATGTTATTCCAGGCTATAATCTATCCCTGTGCTAAATTTTATCTAGATCCGTTCAGCAGTTCTGGCGTAAAAGAGTAACAAAATCCATCCATACTCACAAACTTTCGCATTTATAATATTAGCAGGATACAGTAGGTTATGTGTTTTTATTTCTTGTTCATTAAGGGCCCACTTGCACCAATTTCTTAAATATGTTTAAATTGTATTTAAACAATTTTTCATTGTAATTTTGCGATTAAATACAATTCAAACATATTTAATGCAAGTGGCTCTAAAAGTTTATATTAGACAACTATTCGCCGAATGTCGAATAATACTAGCTACGAGTATTATTCTGTATTCGAAAATTAACAAAAATATTTCAAGTAAACACTGCCTCAATGGCCAAGTGGTCCTGACCGCGACTGCTACGCTAGAGGTCCTGGGTTCGATTCCCAGATCGTGCAAAGTGTTATTGGGTTTTTCTATGAAATTCCCAGTAGCAGCTCGGAGTTAGGAATTTGTGCCCGGTTAATGGCAATAGGCTCGCCCCCTATTACATGGGACCTAAACATACCGGCGAACTGTGGGTGTACATTAGTACGCCTCTGCCTAATCCTTCGGGGAATACAGGCGTGATGGTATGTTATTTCAAGTAATGCCGAGTACCGAATAGGAGCAAGTATTCGTACCATCACTAATATGTAGACAAAGTTGCTAGGAAGGAATGTGCAACGAATATTTCTGTGTAATGGTAAAATTTTACGAAGAAATCTACATTGTATATTGTCGTTAAGTTTCATGGTAAAAGCTTTAGCAAACTGTGTTAACGACGGACCACAATTTTTGCATGGAAATCGTTGAAATAAAATTGAGTTTACGGAATAAATAGCGCCTTACTAATTGTTTCTGTTATCTACATCTTCTATCTAAAAATATATAAAATGGGAGTGTCTGTTTGTGATATTAAAATAACCGCTTTTTACTAAGTGCATTTGGATGTATACACGGTACATATAACAAAACAATTTTTTTTTCAATTTTTGTCTGTCTCTGTTTGTTCCGGCAAATCTCTGAAATGGGTGGACCGATTTTGACGGGACTTTCACTGGAAGATAGCTGATGTAACGAGGAGTAACTTAGGCTACTGTTTTTTTTGTCTGTGTGTATATATGGCTATGCATGGGTATTTATGAGTTTATCTATAACTTCTAACAAATATTTTTTCTTTATTTCAGGTAAGCTCACCCTAAAATACAGGTAATATCAACAACGACGCATGTCGTGTTTCATGTCATTATTGCATCGTGTCTCTTGCGCAACTAAATCATCAAATATCGTCGTTCGGTGTCATCGCGCAATGGACCTTGAGGATTGAACTCAGTGGATTGGATCAGATGAGTTTCTGTATGTAATTTATGTTTACGTTATTTCATTTTATGTAAACAGATTGTTTTACATGGTAGTTTAGTTTCAGGACATTGGGAAATGGTTTGGTCAATTGGACAGCTCTTCAAGTCATTATACTTCTTTAAAAAAATATATGTTTATTTTGTAACCTCACAAGAGAATACTTACTCTTTTTATTTAATCTCTCGTTACAATGTTTGTAACCTTAAACTTAATTGACTTATCTATTTTATGAGTCTGTGTCACAATTAAATATTATTAAACAGTTTTCATGGCACTATGAATAAGATTTTACCCAAAATATAACCTAAAATTGTTACTATCTACTATCTAAATCAAATTATCCAATAAAATAAACTAAAGTTCCCTCTCATTTCAGAACGAATAAAATCCTTTAGATCAGAGCTCTGACTTTTTTTATCTTGTCGACCTCTTGCCATATTTTTCGTGTTTGGGTAGACCTTCTTCTTACCTAATTTATTATACCATTCCCATCTAGATCTCCTGGGTCCTTTTCCTCCTGTTGACGTAGACCCCTTTGTAGGTCGTCATCGACCCCTGGGGGTCAATATAGACAACTTTGGGCAGCACTGGTTTAGATTTACTTTCGATAGCACCATTTCTAGGTTTACACTTAGGAATTGAATCCACGACCTCGATCTAAGATCATCCATTAAGAATTACATGCACTTACCACTCACATTTTCATCGGGTAAGTATAACTTTCGTGTATTACAGTAATTGAATATAATGTGTGGCAATAGATTGCGCGGGCGCATCGCAAAATAGTGAAAGGTTATTAAGTGATTAGGCCATCACTCGAATGTGCCAGTACAATGATTTGTTTTCATAGCAACTAATTAATTCCCTAGGTATCTGGATTTGCGTAAACATATGAAATTTTGTACTGCTTGTGTGAATTTTGAGGCCATGTGCTCTAAAATTTCCATTACAAACTTAAAATTAAAGCAAATCTATACTCTTATACTAATATATAAAGCTGAAGAGTTTGTTTGTTTGCTTGAACGCGCTAATCTCAGGAACTACTCGTCCGATTTGAAAAATTCTTTCAGTGTTCGATAGCCCATTTATTGAGGAAGGCTATAGGCTATATATCATCACGATACGCGGACGAAGTCACGGGCAGAAGCTAGTTTTTGATATTACTGTTCGAATTCAATGGCATTGTAGAAACCTAGATAAATGGTATCTCAATCCGAATAATAAAACAATTTGATAAAATATTTATTTTTTATTACGTTTTTGTGGGCGATTCAAGCTTAAGGCTGATCGTTTAGCTGAGCCCGCCAAATTCAAATTACAATTGGTTTTTCGCAATTTCTAGGTCTATAACACATTCTAGATTCCTAGCTGTAGTAATTGCGCCATTAGCTATACAATATTCACAACTGAGAATTAAAACCTTTGCTTGTAAATAGATATTGTAGATAAAAGTAGTATCAATTGCTTATTCACTGACTACTGACTTGCTTACTTTTAGTTTCTTTAACGTTTACTTATTAAGGAAAGTTTTTAATGCTCAATTGTGAATATTGTATAGCTAATGGCGCAATTACTATAGCTAGCTTGTTATAGACCTACAAATTGCGAAAAACCAATTGTAATTCGATTTCAGCTAAACGATCAGCCTTACGCGGTGAAGAAAAATATCGTGAGGAAACTTTCTTTTTGTGATTTTTTTGCATTTTTCATGCTAAGATTATAAAGTTATTTTAGTGAAGGAAAAATTCGACTCGCAGGCAGGATGGTGAGGAAACTTGCATGCTAGAGAGATTTTATCGATGGCATGTGAAGTCTGCCAACCCACTTGTAATTCTCTCATTCTATGCTGAGGAGACACGTGTCTAGTTATGACACAATTAATGGGTTAATGAATCTCTACTGTTATAAAATTGAAGATTATAAAAAAAACAAGTGGGTTAGGGTATATAAAGGTCCCCGAATCCAAAAATGTGATTTTTAAAATTCTTGTCTGTTTGTTACGGGTTGGCGCAAAAACTACTGAATTGATTCTAATTTTGTTATCACTGTTAGAAAGTATGTGCTCCAACTCAAAAACTGGTATACTTCTTATCTCAAATAATTAAACGAAACCTTAGATACAGCTTGACCTCTCTAATGTATAGAGACCCATACAAAGAAGAGATCATCACTGTTGGATTTTGAGCTTCAAGTGAGCGAAGCCGCGGGCAGAAGCTAGTTATGAATAATTTGATTCGTATTCCTTATCTGCGTTGGACGGGAATGCAAATCAACAAATTGCATAATAATATTTGAAATCCACAATTATTACGCTGAATAATAAATCCCTAAATCTTTGTATATTAATTCACTTAGTCGAAAGGATTTCAAAGAATTTAGGTTAACAAAATGTCAGGTTTGCAAACATAGCACAGAGTATTCTAGAATATATTTGCATACTCGCTGCCGTTGTGTTAGCTTGTCAACGGGATTTTTTACAAAAATACACGTTTTTGGCTAGAATTTGTGGGTTAAGATTGTTTGTATTTTAAATACTTATAAACTTAAGGTGTTATAAGCGGCTTTTTATATAGAATTTGTAGATATTGAACGGTTTTTACAACTTAGAGGTCGGAAGACACATGTCGTAGATGGGTGTTTTCTGTCGGCACCTTATATGGTAAGGCAATGGTTTTTCAAATTGCTTATGGAAGGCAATTTATCTACATTACCTAATTCGATGTATCCTGCTTTATAATGTGTGGTATGGTGATAGCCTAGCCCATTGGAATGCCAAGTCAAAGATCTCGATATGGAATCCAAGACTTCTCGGACATTTCCAGAACTTGTGCGTATTATTATCAAGCGCTTAAACGGTGAAGAAAAACATCGTGAGGTGGGGAAAAACTGCATGCTTGAGATTTTCTCAACGGCGTGTGAAGTCTGCTAACCATATCGGGCCAGTGTGGTGGACACACAAATTACGTTAAGATAACATTTAAACGCTAGGGACTAGTAACTGTATTACCTAAGTTGGGTAACTGAAGGTTTAGCAACCGTTAAAGGCTGTTAGCTTGTCACTTAGTTTCTATTAACTTACTTCCGTCAATACATTACAGCTTGCAGCACGAGAATCAGATTAACATAACACACCTATCGGTGTGATGGTGTGATTGTGATTCCCCCAAGGGTTTGACAGAAGTGTACTAATGTACACCCACAGTTCACCGGTATGTATAAGTCCATGTAATAGGAGGCGAATCAATTGCTGTTATGGCACAAATCTAAAATCTAAGCCGCTACTGAGAATAACATAGAAGATCCGAATAACACTATTCGACCTGGGAAACGGATCCCGGACTTCTAGCGTAGCTGTCGCGCTTAGAACCATTGGACTAATGAGGCAGTTGTATGTATGACGTATGGATATATATTTCTTTGTTACGCTCTATAGCCTTTTTTTATGGTTGTACGGAAAATCCTTTTTAAGCATTTTGCAAGCTAAGGTTATAAAGGTATTTTAGTGAAGGAAAAATTCGACTAGCGCGCAGGATTGGAACCTGCGTGTTCTGGTTAGGTACACCAGACACTATGACCTCTAAGCCACCGCGATTCCCACCTGCCATGCCCTAAACCAGAGGTACCTAACTATTTAGGTGTACCTAACCAGAACACGCAGGTTAGAATCCTGCCCGCAAGTCGAATTTTTCCTGCACTAAAATAACTTTATAAAAAAATTTATTAAGATGAGACATCGCCTTAATTTTTTTTTTCATTCTTATTCGGCATTAAAGATGACATGTGTCATCTATCACACACCTTTGTAACCAAACAATACATTGATCCACAAAACAAGTGAACGACCTTTGGAATGACGACAAGTGACGGTCGATTTGTTTGTGACGAAATGGTACTTTCTCCGTAGAAAGTAATCGGCTTTAGTTTTTTATATCCATGGTGTTTTTATGTTTTGGTCGCATTGCTTGCTTTTGTTGATGTTGTAATGGTTTTTATGGTGTGGAGAAATGGTGTTCTGTATTTAGGATGATGAGTTTAAAGATTAGATTGTAAAAATATACCATCACGTTTCTCAAATAACATAACAATATGACGATAATAATTGTATAGTCTAACTGCATCATTAGTCTAGTGGTTTTAAGGACGACTGCTTTCGTTAAGCGTTAGTGGTCCTGGCATCGATTCCTAGATTGAGCAATGTTATTTGACTTTTTATGAAATTCTCAGTAGCGTAGAGATTGGATTTATTTTAGACTAGGTTCCGCCCGCGACTTTGTCCGCGTGGAATAGTTACTTCCTCAATAAATGGGCTATCTAACACTGAAAGATTTTTTTAAATCGGACCAGTAGTTCCTAAAATTGGCGCGTTCAAGCAAACAAACAAACTCTTCAGCTTTATATATTAAAGTATAGATTAATGGCAATAAGCCTATTACTTGTGCCTTAAAATACCGGCAAACTGTGGGTAGTCATAAGTACGCCTCTGACGAACCCTTCAGGGAATAGAGGCGTGATGTTCTATGTTATGTTGTTTTAACAAACCAAAGGTTATTAAGAATCTCATTTTAATATAATGTCGGTTATTATTCACCATAGCACCATCAGATTAGTCTCGGTGTAAGCCAGAGGCTTCCAAACATTTTTATCTTGTCGACCATATGCCATATTTATGACCCCTTCATACATAATTTCACTAAATCATAGCCTTAATAATATGTGTCTTAAGGACCCTAATTTTTCTTCCCGCTGACAGAGACCCCCTGTAGGTCGTTGTCGACCCCTGGGGGTCGATATAGACTACTTTGAGTAGCACTGGTGGTGTAAACCAATTCCCATTAAAAAGCGAAAGTAGACTTCAACGTTGGGAACAGATATAATGGTACTTGTTGGACAAGAACTTCTAATTAAAAATAATGTTTAAAAATTATAGGTTCAGGGAAAAGTGTGTATGGGAGTGTGAATACCTTTTGTATAGGTAATAATTATGTATATACTATTCTTTATTTTTTACCATCATCATAAATTCATAATATCAGCCAAAAAAGACATCTACTGCTGATTTTTGATTTTTGTATAGGTACAATGAAGAATTTTACGAGAAAGCTAATAATTAAAAGAAGGAAAACTTCGACTCGCAGGCAGGATTCGAACCTAAGTCTTCTGGTTAGATACACCAGACGCTATGACCACTAAGCCACCGCGAGTCTTACCTGCCATGTCGAAATTTGCCTTCACATTCTGAACTTACGTCTTAAAGGTGACGTCAGTAGGTATCATCTATTGACAAGCAAGTTACTTTGCCTCTCAACCGACATGACTTACCTTACGGTTAGTTCTATGTTGTACAATGCTACCATACCTATGACTTAACTATCTTTTTGTATTTATTTTTTCGCATTTTTCATGCTAAGATTATAAAATTATTTTAATGAAGGAATAATTCGACTCGCAGGCAGGATTCGAACCTGCGTCTTCTGGTTAGATACACCAGACGCTAAGACCACTAAGTCACCGCTATATACTTACCTCTAATTCCTACATATCGATATACTGGGCATTTCCTAAGATTTTTTTGTCATACATTTAACAGTAAGCGTTACTAATTACGGTAATTAGTGTGAGTATGTGTTATAGTTAGTTTTTCTATTAAAAAATAAGGTCAGGTTAATCATAAAAGTAAGTAAACAGGTTAAAGTAAAAGCATTAAATCAATTTAAAACAAAGTTCAAGTGGAGTGAGAAATGATGATTTGTTTGAAACTAATCGATTTAATTTGATTCGCTTTAAATAACCTTGATTTATGTTTACTTTTTGTTCCATCATGATTGGTTATACGCCTCAATGGTATAGTGGTCGGAGGCACTGCTTGTACCGTACTTACGTAATACGAGGCCGGCAACGCACTTGGGACTCGTCTAGTGTTGCGGCTGTCCATGGGCGGCGGTAATCGCTTACCATCAGGTGATTCGTCGTTTACCCCCATCAAAAAAACTTATCGTTGTAGGTTCGATTTCCAGGAAAAGCTAAGTGTTACGTGCTTATTTTGTAAGAAAATTCTTAGTACCTAGGTGCCCGGTAATTGGGAAATGGGAATAGGGTCGTGCCCTATTTCATGGTACCGAACTCTGCGTGTACACCTCTGACTTGCCTTTCTAGAAATATGCTTTAGGAAAATACTGTCGCCAGTACATCTTGGTATCTATAACAGTCAAATTTCGTCATTCGATTAGCAATTTAATCTCCAAACTATAGAGTATATTATCCATTGGGAAAATTTGACAGTTTGTGGTAAGCTGATGTTGCGACCGTACACATTTTGAAGTCCTGTAAAAGTGTGGGTTGATGAAGTATCATTGTAAGTACAGCAGCATGAATTATCAATTTGTCCACTGCTTCAGTCGGCTTCAGCTCTACCATCACTGCCATCCATCTTCCACAACTCAACGCACCACTTAACCGTTAGTCATTCAATGAGCTTTAAGCCGAGAGCCGAATATTCGACTGTTCAATATTCGAATATTCGGCCTTCTGCGAAGTGCAACATTTTTATTGGAATATTTTGTTGTTTAATATTCGGCCTCAACTTACTGGCTACTGCAACAACACTAGCAAATAACATAGTTATAATCTAATCTAGTGTTTGCAATGATTCAGTGCTCAAATAGGGTCACTTTCTACTTTCCAGCTTTCAAGCCCTTTCTAAGTCATCTTCATAGCCTTGGCAATGAAAATACATTAGCTTTTACTGTGTAGGTGCCTTTTATGGCAACATTGAGGTATTAATATGGTCGTTATGTGAATTTAGCATCGGTTTTCTAGATATATAACTTGTACCTATTTTTGCAATTTCTGCCTGATGATAAGATTTAATGTCTCAAAAGGCCAAATTGTATTAAAATTATCTATTAGTAAGTACTCATAATGATTTTTTCTGTATACTGTATGTGTTTTACTGTATATCTATATAACCGGAATGTGAGAGGGGATTATGCAGGAAATAGGTAGAAATCGCTGGCCGGTGATGTTATAGGTCTGCGCCTACGCACCATATCGGGTGCGTAGCGTATACAAATCATCACGCCTATATCCCCGAAGGGTACACCAAACTAATACTGATACCTAAAGTTTACATAATATATTTCTTGGTACTATCTAATAGATAATAAGTCTTTAAATAGATACAGTATCAATTCTGAGATTCAATTTAATATTTCAAAGAAATACCCAATTATACATTGGTCGATTTAATAAGAATTCAAGTTTAATAGTTATTTACGTATTGATAGCTTTAGAAACTGTGCAGTAATTAACAGATTTCGCAACGTAAATGATATTATGGAGGTATTAATTGACTGACACTAATGGATTGCTAAGCACCATCAAGTAATTAATTGTTGTATGTTTATGGACGCCGACGCCGACGTCGAAGAGTATTTAAACGTAAAACTCATCAATACATAATGTTCAATATAATTAGTTCAATAAACAATGCATTTTATCAGTCACATATTTTTAGTATGATTTGTTGAGCTTGAGACAATCATTACGGAAGAGTTCCTTCAAACAGCCACTTTTAACAAAAGTACCGCCGAAATCTAGAATGTGCTTCCCGAGTGGGTCTTCCCCGATAAATATAATCTGGGTGTCTTTGAATCAATTGATAATTCATCTAGGCAAGCGCGCTCGATTGTAAATAGCAGTGTCGCTTATCATCAGGCGAACTGATGTCACATGTAAGCCTATCAAGAAAAAAAATGTTTACTAACTCTATCGTCCCTAACGTTTATCGAGAAATTAGTGCTGCCAAGAGATTTTTTCAGATATAAGGATACTCGCTTGCGACGAGGCCGAATATCTGGCGAACTTGTCAAAAGCCATCGGCCCATCTCTATTTATAATAAGCGCATGCGTAATAAATTTTCCAAATACCTTCACTCTTACTTGACCGGAAGATCTTGCGCTGGGAGTTTCTTTCCAATACTAGTTTAGCCTTCCTGGTCCACTCGTTATCTTCCTGTATTACCAGACGGTCAATTACAGTGAAACTCAAGTTAATGCCGATTTAATGTAGCAGTTAAGATAGGTAACTATGTGTAGTTACTGTTATTTTTAACCTAGTTTTGTTTGCCGTCAATTGAATTGTCATTTTTGTGGGTAACCCAAATTTTTAAGTATTAGGTAATCTAGATTTTTTCTGTAAAGTCCGCGTTTGCAAGTGGTTTCGCCGTGGTAAATTTTATTATAAAAACTCCTTAAAAAAACCTTAATCCATGCATAAGAACACTTATTTGAGTTATTTGACCAGCTAACTTCAGATGCATTTCGGGGGTACTGTATCATGGGTGTGATCATACACAATCTATATATTTAAAAGAAAGTCGTGTTAGTTACTTCATTTATAACTCAAGAACGGCTGAACCGATTTGGCTGAAAATTGGTGGAGAGGTAGCTTAGAACCAGGAAACGGACATAGGATACTTTTTATCCCGTTCCCGATACTTTTTATTCAACGGGGGCGAAGCCGCGGGCAGAAGCTAGTTTATAATAAATATCTTTTATTGTACACCAAAAAATGAATGTCAAGTATAAGTTATCAATTATAGAATATGGTACTAATGAGTGATATTATCGCTAAAAGCGATCTCTTACAGACAACCTTTGGATGGACTCAAGAGAAAGGAAAGGCGAAAAATAGCTAGTCTGGCGTACACACATATTTAATTAGTAAAGGGAGATGAACTTATCTGTTCTGTACTTATAAGCGAATAGGATGTCAAGTATATTAAGGAAAAAATTATATGACGTTCCAGATTATATATAAAATACAAAGTAACTAAATAGGTATTCAATTTTTTACCACAACAGTACTTAAAACAAGTAGATTTTCTGGTATAGAACACAATTACATATTTGTCTCCGGTCCTGTTAAGGCCATCGACTCTAATTGGCCTCGTAAATGGGTAGAACTAGTTACCAATTACTGACACTAGAACGAAGGCCGAACGTATACCATCACGCCTGTATTACCCGAAGGGTTAGGCAGTGGCGTACTAATGTACACCCATAGTTCGCCGGTATGTTTAGCCTATTGTCATTAATCAGGCACACAATGCAAATTCCGAGCTGCTACTGAAAAAAAAATAGATGATTAATCAATGTCCCCCGCTGTGTTTGTCTGTTTGCGATAAACTAAAAAACTACTGAACGGATTTTCATGCGGTTTTCACTAACAGACGGAGTGATTCATGAGGAAGGTTTTAAGCTATTTAATATTACGTTATGACTCTTAGGAAAGGGGTAACTGCGGGCGGGTCGATAGTAGAAAATAAGTAACTAACTCATACTCGAATTTGGGACCTCTGGCATTGCAATCGCGCTTAGCACCACTGCACTAATGAGGCTGGATAGACGAAGGCCTAAATCAGTTCAAATTAAATACACTTTCAAGGTAACCATTAGATTACGACAGTTTGATTATAACTAATTGAATGCAAATTCAATTGATTATATAACAGAATATTCTGGTGAATTTAATTTGAATTCATTAAACTTATTGGTATTTACCAGAGATATCCTAACTATTCCCTACCTAATACATAAAAATATAAAAGCTTTTATAAACTTCTTTTAGCTATAAAATGTTTTGTCTTCTTTTCCCTGTCACATAATATCACGTGTCAAAGCAAGACAAAACATATTATAGCTTTAAGAAGGTTATACGACGTTTAAAGGTAATAAGATAACTGCAAAAGTAACTCGTGTATGTCTGTCAGTAACATTTTCACGTTTTGATCGCAGATTTCTATAAACTTGGTAAGGCATCCAGAGAAAGAAATAGGCATATGCTAAATAATATCTGTTTCTGTGGATATGTGAATCTTTTAAAAACACTTTTAATTCAATTTAAACTAGATGGCTCCAGCATTTCTTTACTGACGATCTATAAGAAGAAACACCCAGACCAACTCAGAAAATCACCGTGAAACAACCCTTACGTTGTGTTTCGCCGAGTGAGTGAGGATACTGGAGGCCCAAACCCTTTTAAAAGGCGGGCATCGCACTTGCGACTCCTCCGGTGTTGCGGGTGTCCATGGGCGGTGGTAATCGCTTACTATCAGATGATACGTCTGCTCGTTTGTCTCCCTGTCCTATAAAAACAAAAGTTTAGATACAGTAGTATCAATATGTAAATGTTACAATGTAGGGTATTAGATGACCTCTTGACGATAGAGCCATAGTGGCTTTGAGTAGACCAGTCCCAGCTAACGGCACGCATACATCAGTCATTGTGTAACTCAACCATAATCCAGGGAGCTCGACAACTGGCTACCGTTCAAAAAGGCCTCTATTGGTGATACCACTAGTTACCGACTCTGATTCATTCGACAAATATTACTAACTATCTTCCGCCCACGTCTTCGCTAAGGACGCTCTCAAAAGGAATATTTTTTCCCGTTTTGGCAACTTTTTTCATTGATGCTCCGCTCAATCCGCTACAACTTACAACCCACAACCAAACAAATTCTTCAGCTTTATATTATTAGTATTATTAGTATATATAGTCAGTAATGCATACTTAAATAAATTTTGTAAGTATCTGTGAGATTTCAAGCTAAGTATTACTTTATGCGTCGGTTGCATGAACATTTACTTACACAGTGTCATAACTTATCTTGTTTTCATCACGAGGCGCGAAGTGTTGATTTCGACGCAGAAATAACGCATCGGGGGATATTACAAATAATTTCTAGGTAGGACGAGAGATTGCAAATACTTTGAGGATAATTTTATGCAAAGATTTGCGTGGTTAAGCTAAAGGAATAAATGTAGAATGCAATATTGAGGATCTAATAAAAAAACAAAAAAAAAACAAGTCTGCTGCCAGTTATGTTTTCACGTTTAAACCGCAGACTTCTAATTTGGAGATTGCATCCAGAGGAAGGAAATATGCTAATGATAAATAATATTGATTTCTTTAAATAATGAGACTTTTAAGTCAATGGTTTTAAACTGGATGGCACCGGCATTTCTGACGGCCTCCGAGAAGAAATACCGATACAAACTCAGAGAATAATGGTCTTGTTTGAAGACTAGACCAAGAGTATTCTTAACTATGATAGAGACTTGTAAAAGTGTTTTTAAAAGATCTATTTACAGAAATAAATATCATTTAAGCGATTCAACTAAATCAAAATTGGATTGGGAGCTACAATAGAACATACAGATACTGTATACGTAAACACTTAAACTTATAACATCACTGTGTTCGTGGATTCGTGGATTACATGGCAATGAAACAAAAATTTCTCTGCCTACACCAAAAGCAAAGAGCGTGAATGTATCAGACCATGTGACAGAAGCATTGGAGCATCATGTCCAGTTGCCAAACGGAACCGAACACGCACCAGTTGGCAGAAAGCAGCTTACTGACCTCATTGGACTAACTTCATTATCTAGATACTGACCGTTCAATCGATCGACCGTACTTTGTAAATAAATTATTTGTTTTTAAACACAAAGCGTTATTAAAGTGGTCTTGAGCGCGACTGCTACGTTAGCGGTCCTGGGTTCGATACACAGGTGGAGAAGTGTTACTCGGTTTTTCTATGAAATTCTCAGTATCAGCTCGGAGTTTGGAATTGTGCTTGCCCGGGTATTACATGGACCGAAACATAGCGGCGAATTGTGGGTGTACATTAGTACTCCTCTGAATACAGGCGTAATGGTATTTGGAAATATAAAAAAAAATATAGAAAAAACAAACATATTTTTTTTAACTCATGACGTCTGTGTTATATAATATGTGTAGTATTATAGTCGGGAGTTCGTTATTTAAACTTTTTTCGATTATATAATTATGTCTCTTACCGAAAAGATTAATTTCGTAAAAAAATGCAATTTTTTCAGCATGGAAGTCTGTGTATGGTAGTCTGTATTTTTGCTGACATTATGTGTCATTAATAGTTGTCACTGATCTGACCTTTAAGACGTAAATTCAGAATGTGAAGGCAAATTTCGACCTGACAGGTGGGTCTCCCGTCGGCTTAACATGTTTATGTAGACACCTAGTTTCATTTGTTGCTTTGATGGTGTGTGTTAAAATGACATCGGGTTCTCATATAATGTGAACCTTCGTTTAATATTATCGAATAAGGTCAAACTTGAACCTTAACCTCCAACGTCCAATTGTACCAGTGAAGATTGTAAAATAACTTATTTTAAAAGAGTTTCTTACCGGATTCTTCTCCATAGGATCAACCTTTTGGAACCGTCCAACTAGAATCTATCTAAAAGCTTATTTGAAATATAATAAAAACATTTGAACTTGAACTTAGTTGGTCAGCATCTGGTGTATTGAGCTAGAAGACGCAAATTCGAATCCTTCCCGCAGTAGATTTTATCCTTCACTAAAATAACTTTATAATCTTAGCAGGAAAAATGCAATAAGATAACATGGCATGATTACATCAGTTCAAGGCTGAACTGTATCGAGAAGAAAGCACCACCTTCTCACACCCTGGATCATGCAACGTCACGCCTCGTAACCAGACGTTATCTCCACAAATAAATGCGATGCGATTGAATCTGAAAATGAAAGTTACAGTGGTTAGCAAATTATTTCACAGTATAGTGTTGTGAAGCGTAGTTTTGTAATGTTCTTTAATAGCGGAAATCATCATGTAATGTACACTGTAATTATGTGTAAGTTACTAGCTTCTGCCCGCGACTTCGCTCGCTTGAAGCTCAAAAACCAACAGTGATGATCTCTTCTTTCTATGGGTCTCCATACATTAGAGAGGTCAAGCTATATCTCAGGTTCCATTTAATTATTTGAGATAAGAAGTTCATCAGTTTTTAAGTTGGAGCACATACTTTCTAACGGTGATAACCAAATTAAAATCTATTCAGTAGTTTTTGCGCCAACCTGTAACAAACAGAATTTTATAAATCACATTTTTGGGTTCGTCCGACCCACCCACTTGTTTTTTTTTAAATTCTTCAATGTACAGACACAGCTTTTTTACAATTTTATAATAGTAGAGATAAAGATATAGAGAATATAGAGATAAACTATTTGTTGTATTACTTATGTTTACAGTAATAATATGGCACCAGCTTTCCGTTTTAAAACTACAGTAAACGCCATTAAAAGTGATTACAAAGCTCTATGAATAAGCATAAATGTATAATTGTACAAGTTGATGTTCGTCCGTTAGACAGTCCGTTACATGCTAGTAGTGGGTCGCTACTCCATCTCTACTCGATCGCTTGTCGCCAAACACCGTAAACTACTGCATGAAACTACTGCATGAAACTGCTGCATGAAATTGGTTGCTTGCTGTACAACAGTTTGCTTCTCTCAAGAGCTTTCAAGTAACTTTGACATTGACTCCGTTTGCATTCCTAAGCTAGTGTTTTATGCAAGTATGTAAACAAAGCTTTGAATGATGTCAATGCTTTGTTAAGATCACGATTGTGCATATTTAGGGCTGTCATGATGACATTAACCTATATAAGGTATTTCTTTTGACATTTAAACCTGCTTACGTGGAAGTCTATGTTATTTAATGGTGTTGGTTGAAACCCATACGGATATTTTATTTGATACTAGCTTCTGCCCGCGACTTCGTCCGCGTAGCGTGATGATATATAGCCTATAGCCTTCCTCAATAAATGGGCTATCTAACACTGAAAGAATTTTTCGAATCGGACCTGTAGTTCCTGAGATTAGCGCGTTCAAGTAAACAAACAAACAAACTCTTCAGCTTTATATATTAGTATATAGATACGTGCTGCATCTTAGATATTGTTTGAGCTTTATACTCGGTATCACTAGGGTTGAACGCGTTCCAGTTCCTAACTCGGATTTATCCGAAAAAAGGTTCGGATTTATCCGACAAAAAGATCGTGTCGTATATTTATCGGATAAAGATTTATATTATTCTCTGATCTTAGAAATATGATAGACTCAAGTCTGTCTATATGTATGATATAGATAAGATATTTAATATAGAGATCTGTCTAGAACATTCCCCCATCTCATAATATAAAAATTCTTGTACACACAGTCTTGTAAATTTCTACCCTGCGGCCTTGATTCACGAATCGAAAGTAGTCTTAACCGGACACTGAACACGTGCTGTAAGTGTCACATACCATTATAAACTATATGGCAACTACGTAAAGTGTAATTCCCTGTGGCTGGAATACTAAGTGACACTTCGCACCGTGGTTCCGCCATGGGCAATATCGTTAGTTTAGAAACAGCTGACTTACTTTTTTTATATCTTTGATCGATCATGTGTGATGGTTGACGTGAATTTTCTATATATTTGATGGATTTTCAGGTGAAAGCATTACTAAGTATTAGTAGGTAGGTATTACGTGTTAAATGCAAGTGCCTCATAAGTGTAGTGTAGGTCCCAGGTTCGAATTAAAAACCGAGCACCGAGTCTTATTGGATTTTTCTATGAAATTAAGTAGCAGCTCGGGAATTTGGAATTGTGTCTGTTTAGAGGAAATAGGTTCGCCTTTGACATGAGACCTAAAAATACTGGCGAACGTGTGAGTGTACTCCTCTGGCTAACCCTTTGGAGAATACAGTGCGTGATGGCATGTACGTAATTTCTTATTCATTGAGAAAAGCGCGAGGTGAAACAGACATAAATTAATAGCCACGTTCATATAGTTTTATGTCCACGAAAACTGGTTTTTTATACAAATGTCATAGGTCAGGAGTCGAATACGTGTTTTGCTTAACAAATTAAGAAAAATTCAAGGTCAACAGTGAAATTTGTGACCTTCCTGCTAAATGGCGTAGATGGTCTTTAAGAAATGTCATATTTATGTTAATTAGAGGAAACCAATAGGTATGTGGTTGAAACCATACGAATACGGAGTGCCTTTTTAAGTTATAATATTTAATCGTTGCAAATACATCGCTAGACGTCCTTGATTCGATTCCCAGGTAAGCAGTGTAATTGGATTTTGCCATGAAAATCTCAGTAGTATCTCGGAATTTGGATTTGATCTTAAGCTTGCTCCTACGAGTATTACATGGGATTAATTATAACAGTGCACTATGAGAAATTAGTGCACCTCTGACGATCCCTTCGGAGAATACAGGTGTAATGTATGTTATATATGGTTTTGGCTGTCAATATATCTATTTAGAAGTCTGTGTCTTTTATAGAAGCGTCTAAATTGCAATGTAAACGTAAGCCATGCTTTGGCACGAATGGGCCGACTCGACCGGAGTGATACTACGACCTCACAGAATACCGGCGTGAAACAACGCTTACGTTGTATTTCGCCGAGTGAGTGAGCATACCGGAGGTCCAAACCTTTTTAATAGGCCGGCAACGCACTTGCGATTTCTCTGGTGTTCCGGGTTACCATCAGGCGATAAGTCTGCTCGATTACCGTATCCCATAAAATGTAAAAACACTACCATTCTTTATTGCGTTACCTGTGTGTGTAGACTATGTAGACCACTAATATTAAACAAAATAAGCATTCAACTTTATCATTTAATAAAACATGCAGCTTAAATTATTCACAGATTTATATCGGTACAAAACTTCAATAAACCACACAGTATATTGAATTCAAACTAAAATAGCAAATCGCGTAACTATTTATGAAATATGGGTCGCTTTCATCCTGCGTGGATCAAATTTCTTATGACCACACAAAAATTTGCATTTGGATTTTACAGCCATATTGCCAGAGGTCTAATTTAAAATCCTTTTTGGAAGCGAGTCCAGCTACTAGTTCTTGTTAAATGTCCGCCGAGCCTAGCTATATTATTAACACCACCTTCGTCCTCGGAATACCAACGAGCCAAAACGGTAACCCATCAAAATGGTCACAGAAATGGAGTCTACGACCATTTCCGACAAATAATTCGTACTTAATAAACAATAGAAAGTTCTTGGCGTTCTTCTATTAACATTAGTAATGTGCGTCCGTCTTCGCCGCGTAGTCTCGGAAACTAGTTTTGCAACTCACTAAAAAGGATTTAGAAAGTGCCATCGGCCACCAACATCCGTTTCCTATGATTTTCTTTTGAATTTTTTAAATATATCCGCTGCTTTTTCTCGGATATGGATGCAAGAAGTCATTTTTCACAATTTATCGTACTAATATTATAAATGCGAAAGTTTGTGAGGATGGATGGATGTTTGCACACAGATAGATTATAGTCTGGAATAACACATGGACTACTTTTTATCTAGGTTGGACCTAATTGTGAAGTGCACGCAGACGAAGTCGCGGGCAGGAGCTAGTAGTCTATATTTGAAACATATCATCACACCTGTATTCCATTCATTATATCATTGAAATACTTAACTTCTGTGGGAGAGCCATGCTTCGGCAAGAATAGACCGGCTCAACCGGAGTGATACCACGGCCTCGCAGAAAACCGGCGTGAAACAACACTTGCGTTGTGTTTCGCCGAGTGAGTGAGGATACCGGAGGCCCAAACCTTTTATAAGGCGGGCAACGCACTTGTGACTTCTCTGGCGTTGCGGGTGTCCATGGGCGGCGGTAATCTATTACCATCAGGTGATCCATCTGCTCATCAAGTAAGCGGATATACAATATCCTAGATCTAGGTCCATCTAGCTCTTTATAAGGCTGCCTTTAGACCTATACTGGGAACTGGATGGCCCACTAATTGCGATTCCTAGGCTGTACCGAATAACTAGGTTTCTAGACTAGATGGGATTTTCTTTTTTTATACATATGGTATTTTATGATGAAATATACCCAATTAGGTGAGCTGAACTGAGAAGAAAAAAAAAAAAGAGCCCTGAGTTTGATTCGCAAGGCGACAATATCTGTCCTATTGTATTAGTTAGTAAATAATAATGTATTAATACATACCATCACGCCTGTATTCCGCAAAGGGTTAGGCAGAGGTGTACTAATGTATCCACTAATGTATCCAGAGTTCGCCGGTATGTTTAAGTCCCATGTAATTACGTAGCGGGCCTATTGCTTTTAACCGGGCACAAATGCCAAATTCCGAGCTGCTACTGAGAATTTCGTAGAAAAATCCATAACACTCTGCTCGACTTGGGAATCGAATCCAGGACCTCTCGTAGCAGTCACGCGCAGGACAACAACACAGGTAAACAGTAGTAGTACTTATTGATACAATTTCTGCAATGTTTTTTAAAACGTGAGTCTTCTGGTTTGGTCTAACGACCATTAATTGTATAATTATGTGTAATTCTTAATTACACTTCCACATTCGATAAAAATAGGTCGAATTTTGGTGGATTCTTGACCAAAATTTTCCCTACTGCAAACTGCACCCACTAGCAAGCAGCAAAATGGGACATTAGATCCAGGTCAAATGTCAAGAACACCATAATGTCTGTCATATATTTGCGAAGTCATGCGAAAGTCAACTTCTTTAAAGTCCAAAGTCTTCGGTCAAGATAATGATCAGATATCGACTGTAATCATCATTCTGTGACCATTGTAATGGTATTTAAAGATGCTGTCTTCAATTCTTTCGTAATGATTGCAAGATATCCCGGCTTATATGAATAGACAGCTTTAAAGTTTGACTTTAGATTGATGATTGAACTCGGTGCTGAGTTCGTCTGAGGATACCATCGCATTGCCAAATATTCTGCCTTTAAGCAATAATGTGCTAAGATTATTGTGTTCCGGTTTGAATGGTAATGTAGCTATTGAAACACTGGGCGAATGAGACAACGCTTGAGTGATACCACTGCTGTTTCTGGCGTTAATAGGCTGTTTCTGGCGTTAATTTGTGCTTCAAGCTTTGGGTTCAGGCGCCTTATTTGTCAGCTTAGATTACAACAACAAGGAAAAATTAAAAATTGCACAAAATTATTGCAGACTAAGGAAATCAGCATATTTGAGAGATTTTCTTGACGGCTTGTGAAGTTTACCAGCCTGCACTAGGTTAGTTTGGTGGACCTAACCTCTCTAACCTAACTTCTCCCTTTCTTAGAGGACACTCATGCTGAGCTGCGAGACATGTATTGATGCATGCAGACAAACCTTTAGATACAGCTTATGTTTCTATCATTGTGTTTAAATGTCCACTCTTCATAATAAGAGCTATATTTTAACAATCCCATTGTTTTTGTTTCAGGTAAATGCAAACAACTCATTAACGCCATTATACTTATAACGGCAGCCTCTTCAGCTAATGTACACCAGTGGCTTAAAGTAAGTACAGTAATTATTTTGCGTTTAATTTACATAAACCATTAACTTGGGCGGTGTGGTGTACAAATAAAGTACGGTAACGGTGGAACACTTTTAAATATCATTCATTTCTTTGTGACTGATTAGGGAGGGGACACGCTATCGATAAATCGCTATTATGTATAGCATACATTATCACTGTCATAAATATCTTAGGTATTCGAAAAACATTTAAAAAAATGACAGAAAGATTGTACTTACTAGCTAAAGTATAAAGAGTACCAGCGTTCCATTTCAGTAAAAACTGGATTTGAATTTCAACACAATTAATTTAATTGCAAGAACAATTTTTTTTATTAAAAGCAACGATAGCTACTGAAAAAAGCCTCAACATTGTTCACCTTATCAGATTACGTTGGATTTTTTCACGAACTTATTTTCTAACATAACAATAACAAAAAAGTAAGATCAATGTCGATATAAAGGTCCTTGTAACATTTCTTGACAATACACACTTTCGATATTTTTTGTCCCCACTCTAATAATAAAAATATCTGTTACTGCTTTTATTCTTAGTGCCAGTCTATATTTAATGTTGTCAATGATGATGATTGTCGTCACGTGTGTGGTAGCTTTTACATTTAATTATTCAGCTGAATATAATTGGAAGCCGTGATAGCATAATGATATGACCATTGGACTGCCAAGTCAAGGGTCTTGAGTTCAAATCCAAGGCATGCACCTCTGACTTTTCGAAGTTATGTGCGTATTAATAATTAATTATCACGCGCTTAAACAGTGAAGGAAAACATCGTGAGGAAACCTGCACGTCTGAGAGTTTTTAGAAGTTTTTAGAAGAGTAGCTACATATCTCATTTTCAAATACCTACCTTTAAAAACTATTCACCCATACTAATAAGTATATTAACCTTCAGGCTTCAAACCCCGTTTCCTCCCCTTAAAATGTTAAAATCCATAAATCATTAAACTCGTCACTAGGTATTTATTTGTAATGCGTAGCTACAATTACAATTTTCAGCCCAATTTCTATTGTCCACTATATTCTATTGTCGATTAGGCTATAGTCCACCACGCTAGCCTAATGCGGGTTGCCAAACTTCACACGACGGCGTGTGAAGTTTGGCAACCCGCATTAGGCTAGCGTGGTGGACTATAGCCATCCCTCTCATTGTGAGAGGAGACCCGTGCCCAGCAGTGGGACATATAATGGGTTGATTATGTATGTTATATAATTATAATTATCAATGATATGATATACAGTTTCTAAGTTTATTAAAGTGCGGTTTATCGATATTGATATAAAATTCAAAGCGCATCACTAGCTTGTAGAACAATAGATGATCGTAGGCGCCCGCCGTTGCCGTGACGTGCTCTAGCGCATCCAAACTTGACATACGTTAACGACCATGATTTCGACTATTTTAAGACCATATATTTTATGTTAATTGATGAATAAAAAACCTTGATATTTATTTACATTATTCTAATGCATTCACCGCTGTGGCAACTTTTTATACAGATTTTTAAGCGAAGCAATTTCAGATTCCTTAATAAGATAACATTTCTATAGATGTTTTTTTTTGCATTATTGCACAGACTTTTGCAACAAAAATATTAGATAACAACTATATTATAATAAAGCTTCAGTCAAGATTGTACGATATAATAATTTATTGTCTTGGAAAGTCGACATTCTGACAGATTTTTCACATGGTTATTTTCACGTAGCTTAGGTATTTTTTTAAATTATTAAATTCATTATACGTTTGAAAATATAAGTAAATAAATATAATTACTCTACGTTTTGCATTCAACACTATCCCACATTCTCCGCTTATACAGTCACCCTACACAGTGAATGTGTCACGCGGTCGCTCCCATGACCCAATGCGGTGGCCACAAAAAAGTAATACGCCATGTACTTGCGCATTGATCGTCAACCTGCATGGTGGGAGATACGGTAGGCATTTGTTTAAGTAGTCTGTATATTTGAATATCGAACACGCATAATAAAAAATGAAGCTGTCATTTCAATGAAGTCAGGTGTATAGATGTGTGAGTCGCTTTGTGCTACAAGTCCTTGATTCGATTCAAACTTATGAATTCTCAATAGCAGAACGGAGTTTGGATCTGTGCCCGGTAATAAGTTTGGCCCCTACTACATGAGCCAACTAGATATATACAAACGTAGGTACTGTAGGTGTACATTAGTACAACATTGCCTAACCCTTCAGAGATACAGGCTTGATATGTTTTTTTAAATAATTAATGTTATTTTTTATAGCCCGAGCGCTACAAAATACAATCTCCACACTCATAAAAAGAGTGATTCTACCTGTAGTATTCAACAACTTTTCATACGAATCCCATACCCTATTCGTGAAATAAATACATCAGGCATATTATGAAATGTCGTCTTCTTTGACATATCAGTATAACTTTGCCCCACACTATGATTTTCTCCTGTATAGTGGTCGCTTTTAAAACATTAATTCTCACAAACACAAACGCCCAGACCCGGACAACTACATCATGTAGCATACAAACACGTGTAGGGATCGAACCCAAAACACGAGGTGCAGAAGGCGCTACGCCAAACGTCTAAGTTTTATTAGATTTATAGGTTTCATAAGAAGAGTTTATTATACGGGTAGAGACATATATTAAGTAAATGTTTAAGCAGTCCTTACTCTGAAATCTTGTGACATTACAGATAGGAACACCAAGCTTACGGTTGGTGCAAAATATTGCAATTTGTTGCATAACTTGCAACCGGGTTGCCGTTACGTAACCCAATGACAGACGATAGGACTGATTCAGAATGCAGCTGCCTGATATTTTAATAAGACTATGTTAAAATGTAGGGTTTATTTATTAATGTTTTTACATATTTATAGCTAAAAATGAGATTTAGGAACTTAGATAGAGGAGCTACATATATACATACATGTTTTCATGTCTTGACAGAGGATTTAGTTTCAAGCAAAGAAATTTATGTAAAAGGGTTAAACAGGGAAATATTTTTATACAAAAGCTTTTAAATCGATTACTAAATCTCTTTGTCAAATTGACATAATATGCATATATCGGTACATAGCAATAGATACCCATTTAGAAAAAAAAATAGTCTACAATTTTGTTTTGTGATGTGAATTGTAGTACTAGTAGGTAATATTTAGAATGTCTTCGATTGCAAGTTTAAAAGGATTTTGGTGTAATGTTGACAGAAATGATAAAATATAAGACAATAGGATCGAATATTCTATCCTCTTTGTACTTAATCTTATTTACTTTTAGTAAATTGAATCTTATGCCACAAACAAATATGCTATGCTACCATACGCTCATAATGACCCAATGACTTAGATAAAACGGGTTTGATATCTTCATTGAAACAGTTTGTAATATTTTTTATTTTTGGTCCTTTGTTCCAATAAAAGGACCACAGACATAAAACAAAAGAACAGTTACACTTGAAACGTCTTTGGTGTGGCGTAGGCGCATCGCAAGGACGGACAAACCTACGACAAACTGTTAGTCGCTCCACATATTGTGGTATTTATGGATTTCATTACGAAAACTTGTTTCGACATATTTGTGTTAATCCGATGACTAATAAATTTTGGTCTTTGTGGTCAGATTTTGTCTACGTTATGAAAATAACCGACAACTTTTTGTGTCTAATACTATAATTACTTGTGTGTTGCTGATATAGTAAATTAAGGGCAAAATAGTTGCTTGCTGAAGTCAGACAAGGATGCAGCTTAACGAATTCTTGTAATTTAGTCAACATTGTAGATAGGAAACATAAATTCATTTGCAGAGAAAAAATCACAAGCATTTAATACAAGAGCGCGGTATTTTTTAAGGTATATGTATGTTGACATAACTTGTAAGAAAAAGCGTAATCTTTTGAAGATGTAATAAATTTCAATGTTATTTTAGCCACAATTTGAAAGTCAAGAAATACTCCGCAACACATTTTGTGCGGGCTATAAAGAATTTTCTTGAATTTTGAGCCAACAAAATATTTAGTTATCTTTGCAACCAAGGCTGCGTCGGAGTGCTGTTATTATCATTCAATTCAAAAATATGAGAAAGGACTTTGATAAAATCTTATAATATTTATTAAACATGACACTGTCATATATTTTTTAGCGGGGCAACAACTCTTATAGATCTGTAATATGTTTTTATTGAGTCATGTTTATTATAGATATAGTCAATTATATTATTACGAACTTGTTCCACAAACAATATTTTATCAAGCTGCGTTATTATTCCGATTGGGATACCTTTAGTCTAGATTCTTACCCTACCATTTCGTCTTCTACAACTGTACTGGAAATAAATGGCCAGAAAATCGTTTCAAACTTGGTTAAGTTATTAAGAATAGGCATGATGACGGTTAGCAAGAATTACTAAAATAATATGTTCATATACTGAAATATAATTAATATGTTTAGAAAAAAAATATATTTTTATTTATAAGACAGGATTATTAATTTATTTGATAAAATAAAACTACAAAATACACAAGTCCGCCATGTTCAGTTGAACACCAATCAGATTCAATTACGTCACATCTATGTTGAACTGTCCCTGTCACGTAAATTTCGGACGAATTTCGACGCGCGGAGGCGCTTAAAATTGTTTAAGTAGGTATTTCCTAATTGTATATTACTTAGATTTTTGTTCTACAACTAGTTTAAGAACTTATTAAGTAATGGAACAGCTCTAATTTGCCCAGAGTTGATTTGTTAATGCTGGGGCAGTTCCTGGCATCAAACAAAGACTTCTGTTCAGCAAAATTTAGAAATGTTAAAACTACAATGTAAGTATTATTTATTATTATTTTAAAACTATATCAAAATTACTATAACTATACGTTACTATAGTTAAAAAAATAAAATCACTTTTAAAAAGCACAGCTTCGTATGTTTAGTTTGAATAATGTTTTTATTTCATAAAATATGCTTACCTACCTATTCATCGGCCATCTTATTGGGACGAAGCGATTAGCTACGTTCAGTTAAAACGTTAAAACTATTGTATTCACTTACATTTTTATTTCCTGTGAAGTACATACATACATACACTCACGCCCTTCTCCCACAGGGGTAGGCAGAAACTATAGACTGCCACTTGCTACGATTCTTGCATGCCTCTTTTGCCTCCTGTGAAGTCTTTCCTACAAAACGAAGAAACGTTTTGTAGGAACCTAGATTAATGGTATAGAAATAGTATTAATTTTTATTTGAATTACGATTTATTTTCAGTTCGTCAGACTCTTAAAATCTTGAAATTTGTGCGTCAATTTTAAGTGTCAAAAGTTACGAAACTTATGAGCGCGCAAAGAAGAATAAGCCAAGTGTAAATGAGAATAGTCTTGTTACTAGCATTGACAGACTGACAGTGGGTAGGCAGATATTAATTTATGCAACAAACTAAATCAACTATCTACTACCTTGAACCTGTTTTAATATTGTGGCCGCCATTAAAGTAATACATTATTAATTTCACTCAATATAAAACAGATTTTGCATTTAAACTGCGTAGAATTATTATTATTAAGAGGTCAAAACCGCAAATTATTTTTACAAATTGAATGTTGTGGTTTTTTTGCGAACACACAAATCCGAAATGTTTTATTTTTATTTTATCTATGACCTATGACGGTTATGATTATTTTGTATTTTGAAAAACAAAATGTATTCTTTTAGTAAAAGGACGTACTTGCAATAATTAATTCTTGACTAAGTCATAAAAGCAGTGTTTTAGTAATTAATAATAAGCTACAAACCAACCTATCTTAGCAGCCTATTATAAGTATTTGATGGCATCCGAAAAGTTTTTGTTGGAAGGCAAACAGTTTTCACATACTTAGTATCAAAATGTAAACAGTTTCTTATAATATTATTTATCTTTGATTCCAAATGTCATAAAAAATATATATTTTATTGCACTATAATATTATATAGAGCCCACGCACTGTAATAATTTCAAATGTTGATTACTTTGCGCTCGACCTTACCATTAAAGAGTAAGGCGTTAAATTAAATTAATTTACGTCATCATATAAATTAATTATTTTTCGGCTAGTCCCACACCTATTATTTTATTATGAAAATAAAACATCCGGTGACAGCGTAATTAATGACTGTGTTAAGGTGACCGAATTGTTAATGATTTTGTCATTATATATATAATATAAATACTCCTGAGTCTCTAGAAGACTTATATACAATTATATATATTTCCAAGTTTAATCTCAGTAGATTAGATCCGAAACATATAAGAAGTATACTCAGAAGAATACTTCGATCAATTATTTTATTGGAGGTAGCAACTAAAATAGTAAATTATGATTTACAAACAAACGAAATTGTCACCACTTTTAACTGTTGGTCCTTGGTTACGCGTTCCTCGAAAATTTATCCATGTGCTTTAATAGATATACTTAGATACAGTCATTTAGCTTTGAATGTATCTAAGTATATCTATTAAAACATAGACCCATTAACTAATTAACAGTGACGTTATATAATTTAAATCAATTTATTACTGTCAAGACTCACAAGAAGTGGAGATCAAAGATTGCAGCTCGGAAAAGCTTCGTTATTAAAATTTGAAAAACGAGATATAACAAAAATATGTGTTTATTGACAAGGGATTAAAATAGTTTTCTGCTCTGAGCTGAAAAATAATATTTCTAATATAGTGCATATTTAATAAACTGTGAGTAAATTACCTTTCGATTCTATTACTCCACAGAATAAATAGCGTAATAATTAACAAATATTTAAAACAGTTAAATAATAAAACCGACCGTTCTAGTAATTTAATTAACCGTGTAGCCATTAACGGGTGAGTTTGCAAGTTTAACATGAGTTGTGGCGTCACTGTAAGCGGATTACTTTTACATGCATTTATTATTTATTTTAACATAGAATAAAAGGCGAATAACAAAAGCGATATATAAAGCGGAAACGCCGGGTACTCCATCTTAGTGGATGTCTTATACACAGATGAGGTCTACGACAAAATATGTCTAATAAAATATGTGTAATAGGGGTAATTATCCTACTCAATCAAAACATCAAAACTTTATTTGACTTCCATGCACGCGATATTCTCCGGAATGCTCGAGTAATAATAAACACAATTGCATTATGTAATTCATATTAGAATTCTGTACCTAAAGGTTACATTATGCTTATATGTTACATTATGTAAAAGCGGAAGATGAGTCCATGTTTAGAGGAATCATTATATTTATTAGATACTGAAAGGCTTGACATTTACTCATATTATATATACATTGCATAAGTATAATCTGTAGAATTATTCACACATCATTTCACATTGATACGTGCACTTTGCCCATTCTAGTCTACGGAGTTTTAGTTCTGGCATCCTGTTTGGCCTTTGATGATTTAAAATGTATTTATTCGTCATGATTAGGTTGTTTGATTTTTTTTAATAAAGAGTAGGTATTATTATTAGAAAAAAAGAACCTGGGGGCTATTTCGTATTAAAAACCTGAGTGTTGATATGACAAACAGCCATGCTGCCGTATTTTCGCTTAGTATTTCTTCATAAGAGGAAATGGAATAGCATGTTATTTTGGAATATCAACTGTCTGGCTTTCCTTACAGAACTAAGGGGTAGATATCTGATTCACAAAAGTTTGATCAAAGAATAATAGACCGCTAGAGCGAAGATTTCTTTATATTGAGCTAATCTTGAATTCAGTACCCATTGTGATATTATATTATTATGTTATGTTCATATTTCTAATGAACTTTAAAATGAGGGGCATATCCCTTTTTTGGTTTCATTATGCTAATTAATCATTGGAGATACCTATTCTGCCGAACACATTATGGAATCGAATGATGCGATATTCACAAATAAAACGCATAAAAAAATTTGGGGGCTTCCGTCCTGTATAATTTGAATTATTAGACGTACTCCAAACCTTACCTGTTTGTTTATTCATTTAATATAAGTATTTTTAAATAAAAAAAAAAACGACGGAAGTATATAATGAAATTAATTTACAATTTAAGTTAGAGTTTTTTTTCCTAAAAAGTGAATAATATCTTGAAGAAAAATGCGGTCATAAATTGTCGGTACGCTGTAAGTTCCGCTCCGCTTGCACTGACACCACCCAAGTTTTAAGAGAAAAATCTTGCATGTGTGTGCATTACATAAGTAATATGTAATGTAGTGTCGCAAATGTGTGGGTTAATAGGTCATCACTGTTAGATCACTGTACGCATTATGTACTCCAATTGTTTTGTGTATTGCGATAGATTTTGTGTATTTTGATATTTTTTTAAGGGTAGTCTAAAGGGTTGCGGCGTTGAACTTGCGATCATGTGGTTGCCGGTTCAAAACCCAACCATTGCACAAGCATTTTAGCTTAGACGAACAAGACTACTAGTAACGTGCGGCCCAAATTGTGAGTAATCTTTAAAAAAATACTTTTAGGTTATTTTTTTTATCTCGTGAGTACTTATGTTAACAGCATACCTTACCACGCCTATGTTTCCCGAAGGTCTAGACAGAAGTGTACTAATGTACACCGGTATGTTCACACGGCGGTTCCCCGGTATGTTTAGGCACAAATTCAATCTCGCCTGCTACTGATAACTTCATGAAAAATCCTAATAACACTTTGCCACGATTGGTAATTGAACCAACGACCTTTAGCGTAGCAGTTGCGCTGAGGATCAATGGACTAATGAGACAGATTTTTATACTTACTGGGCGCCGAGAATTTTTTTTAATGAATTCTACAGCTTAATTTGAATTGATTGAGAAGATTTTAACCGCCCTGAGCTACAGCAACTTAAATATAATAAATATTTACTGCTATTAAACGGTATTTTTGATAAATTTAAATGAATTTCCGGAACAAACCCAAAAACTGTGACCTACTTTAAATGCCTACATACTAGACATTTCCGTAGGATGTAGCCAATTAGCGCTCATTATTAAAAATATAATTATAATACAATTCTCCTATTTACGTAATAATGTTTGTAGTAAAAGAAACTGGTTTTATTAATAATTGTATTTGTTATATCATCATTATAACTGCCTCATTAACCTAAGACTAATTCTCACTAGTAGCAGCTCGGAGTTTGAATTTGAATTGGCATAGTGGATCGCCTGATGGTAAGCGATATCGTGGCCCATGGACATCCGTAAGGCCAGAGCAGTCGCAAGTGCGTTGAAGGGTTTGGGACTCCGGTATCCTCACTCACTCGGTGAAACACAACGTAAGCGTTGTTTCACGCCGGTTTTCTGTCGAGCCGGTCTATTGGTGCTAAAGAATGGCTCCCATCTTTAGGTTTTGCAGTTTTG
Organism: Acronicta leporina; assembly: GCA_947256265.1. Classification (NCBI taxonomy): domain Eukaryota; kingdom Metazoa; phylum Arthropoda; class Insecta; order Lepidoptera; family Noctuidae; genus Acronicta; species Acronicta leporina. Next base: position 6,543,980 of record OX366536.1, read on the forward strand.
GGCTTGGATTTAGATTAAGTGAAACCTATACTGTGGTTCCAAGCATCCATGGATGCTGTAAAGCATCCGGAACTTAAGAAATTAAATAATATCAAAATCTATACTCTATCTTTACTAATATATAAAGCTGAAGAGTTTGTTTGTTTGCTTGAACGCGCTAATCTCAGGAACTACTGGTCCGATTTGAAAAATTCTTTCATAGTTAGATAGCCCATTTATTGGGGAATGCTATATCATCACGCTAAGACTAAGTAACTATTCCACGCGGACAAAGTCGCGGGAGCAAGTAACACGATAAAATCCATTTATTTCAAAGGTCAACATTATAGACACAACACAATAAATTCCTTCTACCCTTCTAGAACTGTACGCGTGACGTATTGCGTTCCGGCAATGCGCAGGAGTGTCACAAAATCTGGGGTCAAGTACCTTAAAATATATTTTAACTCGATAGCCTTACTTTTACGCAAGGAACGGCTTGTTTTGACAGCAATGGTAAGTAATGCTTGGTGCCATATTTGGTAGGTTTTATTTTAAGAAATAACTGGCGGGTTATTAACCTGTATGTAGTTACCTACAGTTAACATACCATCACGCCTGTATTTCCCCGAAGGGTTAGGCAGAGGCGTACTAATGTACACCCACAGTTCGCCGGTATGTTTAGGTCCCATTTAATAGGGGGCAAGCCTATTGCCGTTAACCGGGCACAAAATTATAGCACAGAAATTATAGAAGGCCAGTTGCTAATATTATTGCGAAGTCTCGAGTTCGATTCCAATACATGCAACTCTGGCTTTTCGTTGTCATTTGCGTATTAATAATTAATTATCACGAGCTTAAACATTGTAGGAAGACACCGTGAGGAGACCTGCATGCATGAGAGAAATTCTCGACGGTGTGTGAAGTCTGCCAGCCCTACAAATGATATTTATTTCTGTAAATAGATCTTTTAAAGACACTTTTTCAAGTCAATGTTTTACATTTTTTAAACTAGATGGCGCCGGCATTGTTTAGCTGACGATCTCTGAGAAGAAACACCGAAACAGCCTCAGAGAATCATGGTTTCAGATAGTGGGTAGTATAGCCTAATCCTTCTCATTTTGAGAGGAGGGGACCCATGCCCAGGACTGGGACAATTTAGTAGATTGATGATGACTTATTTTGTAAAAGAATTAAGTCGATAAATATCTTAGATTAAAGGTTAACTTGTAAATTCATATATCATCATCCCTGTACCCCGGAAGGGTTGGGCAGAGCTGTACAGTTCATCGGTGTGATTTAATGTCCCATCTAATAAGGGGCTAGCTTATCGCTATTTACAAGTTATGCTAATAATCTCCAATATATAATCCCCAAGCTCCTACTGAGAATTTCATAGTAAAACGTCAATAACACTTCCTAACCTGGGATTCGACCTGGGAACCTAATACCTCGTTCAGCAGCTTGCGATCTCTAGGATAAGGGGCAAGCTTTCAGTCTAAATCAACATAAACTTATACTTGATTATTGTGTAGTTGTATACTCTTATATTTCACAAATTCGACGAATTTTTTCGAAATGGCTTTCGTGTAACATTTAAAAGACGAACACAATAAAAATTCGCATACAATCTGCATTTGTCTATGCACGCATGTATTGCGCACGCGCACGCAAGCTCGAAAGATTGCACGCATGTCTTAAACCCAATGACCTTGAATTTGGTCACAAAAGTAATTTAGTAAAAGCATAGCAAGTTAGTTTTCACGGCTAGTTAAACGTTAACCATGTTATTATGTTAGTTAATTGTTATGTAGATTACAGTTTTTACTTGTTACGAAAGTGAGTTGGTTTCCAGTAGTTGATTTTTGTTTATATTTTCTAGCTTCTGCCCGCGACTTCGTCCGCGTGGAATGGTTACTTGGTCTTAGCGTGATGATATATAGCCTATAGCCTTCCTCAATAAATGGGCTATCTAACACTAAAAGATTTTTTCAAATTGGACTAGTAGTTCCTGAGATTAGCGCGTTCAAGCAAACAAACAAACAAACTCTTCAGCTTTATATCTCTACTATTATAAAATTGTAAAAAAGCTGTGTCTGTACATTGAAGATATTTAAAAAAAACACGTGGGTTATGATAAACGTCTCCGAATCCGAAAATGTGATTTTTTAAATTCTTGTCTGTTTGTCTGTTTGTTACGGGTTGGAGCAAAAACTACTGAATAGATTTTAATTTTATTATCACTGTTAGAAAGTATATGCTCCAACTTAAAAACTGGTGAACTTCTTATCTCAATTAATTAAATGAGTCTTTAGATACAGCTTGACCTCCTGATGTATAGAGGCCCATACAAAAAAGAGGTCATCAATGTTTGTTATCTATTTTTACTCCTGATATAGCTTCACGTGAGCGAAGCCGCGGGCAGAAGCTAGTAGATATATATTAGTATATAGATATAATTAGTGGTTAGTGGCTACCACTGTATAAACGTAGTTTTTATTTATGAACTCTAAAAAGATCAAAAGACCAAAGTACCTAGTTTAATATGCCTTACGAGCTAAAACAACTAAATGTTTCTAAGAATTAATGGGAGTTAGGTGTTAAAAGAAAAAACAAGGGATTGACTTTGAACTCAACACCGATAATCATTTTTAAAGATTTTGCATACCTTTTATTTTATGAGGTTGGTATTAAAATTAATTAAAATATTTACCTTATCTCAAATAAATTGGACGTCGTAAGTATTAATAAGCAGCATGATGGCACAGTGATTGAGGAATCGGTTGCTGCGTTACGGATCGTGGATATCGATCCCTGGACGGAACAAATATTTGCAAAAGTTTTTAAATAAAGAAATAAAGGTTTATGTCTATCTGTGTCTTAGAAGTTAGTGAACCTTCGAAATGATTTGCAACATTTTTTTTTACTTTGCCCCACACTAGGATTTTCTCCTATACCGAGGTGTGTTTACAAACACAAATTCTCACATACACCGGAACAACTACCTGTAGATCACACAAATATTTGCTCCGTGTGGGGATCTAACCCAAACACGTGTCGCAGAAGCCGATTACTCAGCCGCTATGCCAAAAGTGTCCTCAATCAGTCAAATTATCTAAGTTATGTAATTTTTTAATATAATTGACCACTTCAAACTCATTTCTGAATAACTCCTGAATCACACCGTAATTTCGACCGATAGTGTATTTAAAACACTTTTTTTATGGGATAGGGGGGCAAACGAGCAGACGGATCACCTGATGGTAAGCTATAACCACCGCCCATGGAACCCCCGCAACACTAGAATAGTCGCAAGTGCGTTGCCCGCCTTTCAAAAGGGTTTGAGCCTCCGGTAACCTCACTCACTCGGTGAAACAACGCAAATGTTGTTTCACTGCGGTCGAGCCAGCCCATTCGGGCCGAAGCATGCCTCTCCCACGTGATTAACACTTGATATATTCGAAAAATATTCATCAATAATGTTTGGGACGCCCCGTGGCAATTCACGCTACATCTACGGATAATAAACATCATAATATTAAATAATTATGAGCTAAGGAAACTATAAATATAGAGGACGAAGTTTAGGACAAAAGACTCCATATTTTTTGTGCCAAATAGCAAACGGAACCTCAAGAAAAAACTAGCGAATATACACAAAGAATCACCAATTGCATCATACCTCAAAATATATTTAGGATGGTCATCTGAGTTGTTTTATACCAGTCACGTTTGAATGGAACCTCCAATATGTTTTGTTAGGCAAATTTAAGTTAACAATATTAATAATAGTTATATTATGTATGTACCTACCTACTTTAATAAATCGATTGTCTATGAAGTAAACAAACATACACACGTTTCACCCGAAGGGTTATTCCAAGGTGTACTACTATACACCCACGTTTGTAGATGTCCCATGTAATAGAGAACGAGCCTATTGCCATTAACATAATCAACCCATTATATGTCCCACTGCTGGGCACGGGTCTCCTCTCACAATGAAAGGGATTAGACTATAATCCACCACGCTAGCCTAATGCGGGATGGCAGAATTCACACGCCGTCGAGAAAATCTCTCAAACGTGCAGTTTTCCTCACGATGTTTTCCGTCACCGTTTAAGCGCGTGATAATTAACTATGAATACGCACATAACTTCGATAAGTCAGAGCCGCCTTGGATTTGAACTCGATACCTCGAGTCCAATGGTCATATCACTAGACTATCGCTAGGCTTGCCATTAACCGGGTCAAAATCCGGAGCAAATAAATGAATATGTTATTGGCGAGGTCCTTCAAAAAGGTCAGGTGCGTAGTACTCGCAACCGGTGCGTATTTATGAGGAGAGGTATGAATGTGGCAGAAGCAAAGGAAGTATGCAAGAATCGCAGCAAGCGGCGGTCTATAGTATATGCTTACCCCGTGGGAGACATGCGCAAGTGTATGTCAAAAATGTCCGATCCACAATTAACTTTACAATAACGTAACCCTTTTAAATATTTTTGCTTACATCCCAATGAAGGAATGATATTTCTACATGTAGGTTAACCAGGGATGTGCCCAAACAGGCGTTGCACAGGGGGGTACTGGGGTGGTCTTTTAAGAGGGGCACAGTGCCCCCCGTTTTGTGCTGATGGTGGCCACCGGGGTGGTTTTAGTGGGTAAAAATCCCACACTCCCCGGTCTTAATCCCCGAAGACCGGTCGCCTTTTGAAGGTTTCCCCCCGTAAACAAAAAAAAAAAAAGGTTAAATAGTAAAGTATTGGCAAAGTTTGGAGAACTGAACAGTTTTTACGTAAATCTTCGTTCGTGACTACTCGACGGTTTTTCTGTCCGTCCATTGAGCAATTTATTTGTGTATCAAATAATTTTTATCTTTTTACTGCACGTTTCAAAATTTCCGGTCTTTTGTTATAATATTGTTGCAGCATTCTATGTTTCGGTTATTGAGACTTGTTTTAACTGTTTTCAAAGTAATTATGTGGTAACTGGGGCTATATATTCGGCAAAGGATGTATCGATCAATTACATTTTTTTATAAACATTACATTCATACTATCAAGCCTGTATTCCCTGAAGGGTTAGGCAGAGGTGTACTAGGTACACCCACAGTTCGGTATGTTTAGGGTTCGAGCCTATTGCCATTAACCGGGCACAAATTTCAAACTCTGAGCTGCTACTGAGAATTTCATAGAAAACCCAATCACACTTTATTCGACCTGGGAATCGAACCTAGGACCTCAAGCGTAGCAGTCGCACTTGGGACCACTAGACTAATGAGGCAATAATCAATAGAAGCTGGTTCAAAATATACAAAGGAAAGGAAGAGCTATGTAAAATACACTATAGGTAATATTTCTTATATTCCTTACGGCCATAGAACCATTTAGTATCTATTAGATCATGTGTGGCGCGCAAACGAGCTATGTATATATAATAGAGATGTTCTCGGCCGCCAAGTGAAAGTACAAACAGACATACATGCCCTACAGGTTGTGAAGAAAGTACGAGAAACACATTATAGCATGAGTTTGTTGGTATATTGTCGGTGCCTGGAAACTACTTTGTTTAGCTTGAGGAATATTTTCTAAAGAAAGTTCTCTGATTGATGCGAATTGTAGACATGTTATCAGGGGCCCCGAATCCGTGGCTGGACATTAAATTGATCAGTAATCTTTTTTTTATACGACCCTTTTTGGGACAGTGGGGTAAAGATTAAGGAGGAATAGTTGGGCTTGCAGACGGACAGACTATCGATGGAGCAGACAAGTGTTAGAGTGGAGATCGCGTTTGGGCAAGCGTAGTGTGGGACGCCCTGCGACACGATGGACCGACGATTTAAAGAAGGTGGCCGGCAGCGGATGGATGCGAGCTGCCCAAGACCGGGATGGTTGGCGCTCTTTGGGGGAGGCCTACGTTCAGCAGGGGACGGTAATAGGCTGATATGATGAGTTGGGCTTGCAGTACCCGAGACAATAAGTGTCATGCCTATCTACATAAACACCACTGGTCAATAACGCTTCTTCGCGGACCTCTGGCGACCTTGCTCCCCGAACACAGCATAGCACGAACTATGTTATTTATCTATAATTTTCTGCAAGGTTGAGGTACCAGAACCTCTAGAATTGTGAGTCTACCTCACATATAAAGATTTGTTAATTTTAATTTCATTTTATCAATCGAATCCTGGCACTTTGAGCACTCTCTGGGTTGAAATAAAACTATTTTTGACTAATTTTATCGCGTTGTTTTAATATTATTTAATTCCCGACATTTCGGATGCATGACCACGGGTAGACTAAGACTAAAGAAATACATAGTAAGTAAAAATACTATGTTTCAGGCAGACTGCAACAAGTTTGCGTCATAAAACGGTGATAACGTCATTTTCACGGTTGGCGATGCGCGAGAGTGATGCCAATAGACTATCTTGCGCATGCGCCGCTGATACAACTCTGTGATTATCGTGGGCTGTAGTTTAAGTTATGTGAGATTAACTGAGCTTGAACGACCTTCTATCGAGCTATGTCGCGGTATCATTCGTGAGCCTGAGGTCATATAAATGAGATACTTTTTTAATATCTTTTTGAATATAATGTTTTTCAAAGCTAACGTAGTTATTATAAAAAAATAAAATGGCGCCTATTACTGTTTTTTTTTAATTTATAATAATAATAATAAATATTCTGGGACATTTTTACACAGCACCATCTAGTCCCAAACTAAGCAGAGCTTGTACTATGGGTACTAGACAATGGATATAATACTTATATACTTTTTTTTTTGTAAATACATACTTATAATACATAAGAAACACCCAGACGAACACAAACACTTATATTCATCACATAAATTTTTGTGTTCTGTGGGAATCGAACCCACGACCTCATGGTCGGCAGTCCGGTACTCGAACCACTAAACCACAGAGGTCGTCAAAAAGGAGGTTATTAAATTTTAGGTATAATCTATAAATTGCTTTTTTTTCAATTTTTATTGTCTTTGGTTTTTTTAATGTACCTACATACTTGGCAAATATATGGTATTAACTTTAGATCCAGTTGTAGTTTCTCAGGCCAATTCCTCGCTACATATTTTATTTTGGGCCACACGCGAACGTGTAGATCGATGCGCACGCGATTGTATGAAATACTGTGTGAACAAATTGTATGTGAATTGCACCATCTCATGAACTCATTCCTGAAGACTTATTTGTATATTTTAAGCGTTAGTGGTCGCGCTCGAGATCACTCGATTGAGTGATAATTATTAATTAAGTGTAAAGCTAGTGATAAGTGTTTTAATGGTTATCAAACTATCTGTGAAGTTAAGCTGTGCTTGCTGCGGTCATTTTATGGATGGGTCACCGTTTCTAACTCATCAAGACCGCCCGTGGGTTGGAGTGCACGTTAATTAGTTGGTAGCTAATGAATTTTATGACGTTATGGTAGGAAGTTAGAAGTTGAAATGGTTTTGTTCCTAGGATATTGATTGGTCCTTTGATTGTGGAGGTAAATAAACGCACACCCTCGTAGGGGTCCAGTGAGGGATGGACCCTCAGCCTGTTAAGGTCCAATGTCACGAAATATATGGCATGAGAATTTTTCGCGGCAAAAAACGGCACTTCATTGACGTATTCATAATTCAAATCTAGATGGATATATTATTACTAGCTTCCGCCCACGACTTCGTCAGCGTGGAATAGTTACTTAGTCTTAGCGTGATGATATAGCCTATAGCCTTCCTCAATAAATGGGCTATCTAACAGTGAAATAAATTTTCAAATCGGACCAGTAGTTCCTGAGATTAGCGCGTTCAAGCAAACAAGCAAACAAACTCTTCAGCTTTATATATTAGTGTAGATTATTCACAAAGGCCTCCCTTCCCTCTTTCCATCCGTCACGGCTCAACGCTATTTTGGGCCAACCCTTCCAGAAGACGTCAAGTCAAGAGTCATCTTCTAATAGATATGTGGAGGAGCGAGGTGTGTTGCCCCTCCAACCAAAGGGAGGATCCTCCGACCAGGCGGGTGTTTTGCCTGGCGGGCCACGGCCCGACGGTTGACGTCGGGCGGTTGTATATATGCAACTTGCGTTGCAAACTTCACTTGCGCGATTCAGGATTTGTCCGCCGAAGTTTATCTATGTAGCGCGATAGATGTCGCTACAGATATATTGTAGGCCAATTTTACTTTTTGATCAAAACTTTTAGGCCAAATTCCAGGTAAACTGAAACATACCATCTCAAACTTTCTATCTGTGTCAACTTAGAATATACTTCATTGTAATTCTAATATCATACTGTTTGTTTAAGACATTGGGGTTATTGGCATTCTACCGCACTCATTGAATATTAATATACTTTTACCCACTCGTAACACAAGCATTTAGCTTAGCACGAGGGGTTAACGAGAATACTAGTAATGTGTGAACCACATTGCTAGTAAGCTTTTCTTTTTTAAAAAAAAGACAAAGCAGCAAGCCTAAGTTTTGCACCCCACCACCACTTGGTAGCCCACCACCATAAATTTTCTTCTAAAAATTAAACCCAGAAGTATTTTTATTTTCACGACAAATTTGGCGTAGTGGCTAAGCCATTGGCTTCAGCCACATGTGTTGTGGGTTCGATCTCCACCTTGAGGAAATCTTTGTATGATCTACAGGTAGTTCCAAGGTCTGGGCGTTTGTGTATGTGAGAATTTGTGTTTGTAATAATACGATACAGGAGAAAAGCCTAGTGTGGGGCAACGTATTATTTAAAACAAAAAAAGGAAATCTTTGACACAGAACTATCTTTTTTATTGGTTAGGTTTGTCGATAAACGAGCAGATGAGCCACCTGATGGTAAGGTTACTAATAATTGCCGCCCATAACAGAGGCTTACTTGATTTTTGGACTCATAAAACTCGAAAGACTCGGACCATTGTGTCGAAAGACTCGGACCATTGTGTCGAAAGACTCGGACCATTGTGTCGAAAGACTCGGACCATTGTGTCGCTAGACTCGGACCATTGTGTGGTCGCCTGCCAGTCAGACCCTAAGAGATCCTACCATGAAATTTTTACTTTAAAAAGTGACAATAAATTAATAGACAAAAGGCATTTACAAATTTACAATACAACGCATTAGTGTTACAGGACTTGTCAGAAATAAAATTCAAAATATATTTTTAAGATGGAAGGAGTCCGAAATTAATCCGAAATATGCGAAAAAAGTGGTGAAAAAACGATGTCAAAAACCGTTACATATTCATCTTTCATAGCGTCCTGGTGTAAAAAAATATTTTTTTCTTTCTTCTTCTTTCAGAATAACTGACTCATTGGCTTAGTAGTTTTAAGCGCGACTGCTACGATAGAGGTCCTGGGTTCGATTCCCAGGTCGAGCATTCTATGCTTTTTTTTATGCTCGGAGTTTGGATTAGCAATAACCTCGCCCCTCTATTACATATGAAATACTTACCAGCAATTGTGTGTACATAAGTACATATTTGGTTAACCCTTCAGGGAATATAGGCGTGATGGTATGAGTATTAATAATAAATGTTTATTTTTTGTTTCAGGTAATAGAACCAATACCTACGTAGTTCAACCTCAAAAAAGCGTAAAGAGGTAAAAGGTTTTTATCCCTAAATTATGAATGTGTATTAAACCATCGATGCGAACAGAGATGTGTATCTGTCTATGGCATCGTAGCACCCAAACTCTGGGTGCGGCGACAACAACACATACAAAATTATACAATATGTTGTTTCGCACACCCATCAAGAATAATATATATATCCAACAGAGCTAGGTACATAATCATCGACAACACAATACTCCTTTCCCTACGTATCAGGCTCATACGTCGAACGTTCTCGAAGCTCGAAATACCAAGGTCAAGCGAAGTCAGTGGAAGGTTGCAATGAGGAATATTGTACACTATGTTAAGAGACATTCAAGATATGTTATCCGGATTCGATATTAATAAGCATAAATATATCTAAGAAATCTATAAGTATATATAATAAGTCTTTTGAAAAGTGTAAACGCAACTCAGGACTCACAAACCCAGGACCTCTAGGGTAGCTGTCGCCCTTGGGACCACTAGACTAACGAGGCAGTTTTAATATGGTTATGTCAAAAGATATATAATAATCGTAGGAGAGCCACGCTTCGGCACGAATGGGCCTGCTCGACCAGAGTGAAACTACGGCCTCACAGAAAATCGGCGTGAAACAACACTTACGTTTTGTTTCACCGAGTGAGTATTGGAGACGAAACCCTTTGTAAAAGGCGGGCAACGCACTTGCGACTCCCCTGACGTTACTTTTATCCATGGGCGGACGGTAATCGCTAACTATCAGGTTATCCGTCTGCCGTTTTCTCCCTGCTATAAAAAAGATACAGTCTGTATATAACTAAAGATTCAGAGACTAAGTGTACCCATACTTTAAAGCTTAAAAAATGTTTAGAAGTCATTTTGTAATCTCAGCCATTTCCTGAGGGTAGTCCACAATAAATAAAAAAAAACATAGTGCCTGGTGCCTACAACACAGGTTTAAATTACAAACACTTCATTCATAGTACCGCATACACTATTCTAGGCTTGCAAAAGGAAACGCTTATACCTACTAAATGTTCCACATATCTGTGGTATCGGTACCATTACTGTAGCGTTTCCTTCTATCACACCGTTATGTATCTAATAGCACATTTCCGTGGCGGTACACGTCTTTTTCTAGTGTATAGATAATATTGATTGTCTCTTGTTAAACACAAAGTAGATAGGTACACAATTATAAGCGAATATCGCGTATACCTATTGCACATAATTGGTGTAAGATATATTATGTATATCGAAATATACAGCAGAACCTTTACACGTACTTTTATTTGAAATCAAGCTTAAGGTCAAAGTGGGAATCAAGCTTGTAGCTCTAAGACTAATCCCAATTTGCGACCTTATTTGCGGCCAAATCACAGTGGGGTAATTAGCCTAAACAATCTCTATTTAACAGGGGACACGTACCCACTAGTAGGATAGAAAATGGGTTAATAATTTTGCAAATGATTTGAAGAGTGTGCAGTCAGACAAATTTTTCTTAGGTATACAGAGGTTTCATTACTTAAGGAAATACGTGCCCAGCTAGCTATTTATTAAAAATGCTATGCTATCACTCGATCTTATCTCTTTTTATTAGAAGCTCCCATTCAGTGAAAGTTGAAAGCAGAATAGATTGACCATACCGTACTTCAAGACGATCCATAGTTTCATATCGATTAAGAGTATTGTTCGTTGAATTCCTTTGCATTTGTCACGGTGCGGTGTGACGGGCGGCCTGTAATGTGCACGGTGACAGCTGCGCACGCGCCGATCAACGGGACAGTTGGCGATCATCATTACTGTTAGATATAGGTAAAGCTTCACTTTAGATCCGTGGAAAGTTACGCAGGAAATTTCTCCTTAGCTTCTTTAGCAGCTCAAAGATAGTCAATGAATTTATCTTTTTAAAGTTTATTATGTTATTTATGTAGAAATGTATTAAAGCAAAAATGAACATAGATTATAAGGTCGATAAGAATATGAGAAAATTAGAAAAGGCCATCGAAAAACTCTTCCGCTATCAGCCGAAAGGGTACCCAGAAAGCTGGCTGAATTTAAACATTAGGTAGAAATGCTTATTCTCTGACCAAAAAGTATATGCCTGGGTCACGAGAAGCGTCGTTCAGGCGTTTGGCAATACACTTACACCATTATTCATCAAAATATAAAATAAACCTTCCATAGCTATAATGTGTATTGTCTTTTTTTGACACGTGATTCTGTGACAGGGAAAGAAGACAAACCATAATAAAGCTATAAAAAGTTTATAAGACACGCACTAGTGACATCTGGTAGTGCGGGTGTAATAGGCGGGGGTAATCGCTTACCATCAAGCGACCCGTCTGCTCGTTTGCCTCCCATAAAAAAACATCCCATTCCTACACTAGAGGTACGTCTAGAAGAATCTATTTCACATAAAATCAACCATGTTATTATCAATAGGAATGTATATTTACAAAGAATGTCCGCACTCGCTTTGTTCCATGACATTCATCCGTCATAGCTTAAATGGGTTTAGAAAATCACTGATGGGGTTTTAATGGCGATCGATGATAGTAAAAGCCGATGGTATTGAAGATGGAATGTTGTATTAACTTAGTTTATAAGTCGAGATATCGAATTTTTAATTCTTAATATGCTTAGGTATGCTTAAATGTCAGTTCGCTTAGTGTTAAAAGACACTGCGATCTACGATGGAGCGCGCTTGCCCAGAAGAGACCGATTCACTCGTGATTTAAAGACACCCAGCTTATATCTATAGGGGAAGACCCACTCGGGAAGCGCATTCCACATTTTGGTGGTGCGTATGATAAAATTTGACTTAAAGCGTTTCGTTCTGGTTTTAAAATTGATTATGTGTCATACCATCACGGCTGTATATCCCAAAGAGGGAATTACTGGTGTAGAGCATTCATGACCATTTTCTAAGCTGGTTTACATCTACGAGCGCTCGGGTACGTAGGTGATCAGTACAGGAAACCCAGTTTAATGCGATACAGATGAAAGTAAGGCCGAGCCGAGGTCACTAGACTGGGCTCTGATCTTGTTTGATGTTTGTACTTAGAAAGACCTGAGGGGCTAATATAGCCACAGAATCACAACATGATTCAAACGGCTGAACAATGGTCGTTCAGCTGTTTTATAGAACAGAAAAAAACGTACATACATACCTAAGTAAGTAGGTAAGGGATTCGAAGGAGAATTCATATAAATACGATACCCTGCAACTTGAGGAAAAAGTTAATAAAAATATTGGCATCTTATTTAAACACCATATTATAAAGTGTTGCAATAAATTTAAACACGTAAGTGCTAGCTTTAAATATTGCAAGTACAATGTACTCTACCTTGACTTTTTAAGAGGATTTTAGGGTTCCTTACTGAATAGAGTATGAATAAAAGTGTTACTAGCTTATTCTCTTATTCTCTAGTGTTATAGCTTATCTCTTTTTCAGACAGCTAGAAATGTCAACGCCATCTAGTACTTAAAAATGTAAAACATTGCTTTAGTCTATTTACAGAAGTGAACAATTATCATTTATCATTGGAAGATATGGCACTTATGCTATCATGTTCAACGTGTCCTGATCCCACTCGATGGACATATAGGTCCATAGATTGTACCTTGTCATTTTATTAATCGAGTACTTCAAATATTTCATTCGAATGTTTAAGAAATATTCTAGAAACAATGAATAACTAAATATTTATGTTATTTCGAATAGCATTACAACTTAAAATTCCGCGCATTCCGAGTTCAAAAACCTTGTCCTCCAGTGAAAATAACGAATAAAGTCATCACAGTCTTTGCCAAATTCGTGCTTGGCATTTCGATCGCTCAGGTGCGGCCGAGGCACCTCGGGGCAAGAGAAAACAACCTGTCACAATCCCAAATTTGAATCAAAACCTGTTTCGCGCTTTTCGCTTTTACTACGACCTCGATTCGCAGGGTTGCCAGGGTTTGAGTATTTCCACTTTTGTGGGGAAAATGAAAAACATCAACGTGCCACCATTTTTTTAAATGTATTTTTTCAATGCTCCAGAAATTCCTTTAAAGAAAAGCGATAATCGCTTACTTAAGGAATCGGAATATATTTAAACCAGCTTTTTTACCCCCGGAACGTCCCAAAAATCCTTAAATGGCAATTAAACAAAATTATTACTTACAATTTTTTCTTCAAGTCTTTAATCATATAATCTGTCGGCTTACGTAACGTTTGACTTAATAGTAAGCTCTATTTAATGGACTATGCTGAACTGATCTATTGATTAAATAAATATTGGTATTTGTAATTGGTAAGTTGCATCAGAGCTTCGTCGTTAGTCTTATATTGAGCAATTTACAATGGATAATAGTCGTGTGGGCGATCGTGCGTAATTATTCTAAATTATAGCGTTATTATAGCAAAGGTTATCACCGATAGACGTGGTATAAAGAAAAAAGTAAAAGCAAAGGAAAAGCAAAAGGAGAATTTGCATTTGAAAGGACTTGTGTTAAAAAATAAGTTGCGTCAAAGAAAATTACAATAATATAGATTCAGTTGTACCCTTACTTTCTCCGGGGAATTATGAATATTTTCTTGCTTTCCGTATTACCAAAACACTTAAAATTTTGAAAAATCGTCTCAGAGATGAATGAATACATATAAAATTACAGAATCCTTTATTCAGGATCTAATTAAATAATTTTATGTTACTTTTTATCCTTTTTTCTTCACAATTTCACAACGACAATTCGTACCATAGCCTGGCAACCCTACATGGGTCAGCGCAGGCGCAAACTTTTTTCCGAATTAACACTTCAAGCACACTTTCGATTTTGTTTAGTTGTGAAAGAATGTTTGTTATAGTATTTTTTTAGTTGTAACTGAAAGGTATAATAGATCGTGAAAGACGTCACCATTTAGACGGTTTCTACCGTTAGTATTACAACATTTTGAAGTAACTTTAGTAAAATATTGTATGTCATTTTGTGTGCCCAGTTAATTGATGAAAGTACTTTTTTTGTTTAAATTTTATTCACGTTAAAAACCTGTATTTGCAGTTGGCAATATGCTCGACGTAATTATTACACTATGAATGATGCTTTCAAATTCTTTTATATAAATATATTGTACATACTCGTACTCGCTAGCGTCAGTAGAGGAAGGTTTAGATTATCCGTTAGCTATATTATATACATATTACAGATATGTCAATATAACAACAATGAAAAAATATGAGGTTCCATATATCTCATTGCTGTTTGCAACATATAGTGCTGCGATCTATAAGATACAATAAAAAAAATATTTTAAAGATTAGATTATCCTTATGTGATGTAAAAATGTCTCCAGGGCACCATTTAATCATAATATTAAAATTGTATACTTATAGTAAGTTTCAAAAACTGGTAATATTATCTTTATTATCACATCATCTAGAATCGCTTTGAAAATAATACACAAAAAGAGATTTTTAAAGAGAGAGGCTGATTTCTCAGAAATGTCCTTACAAACGCAAATAAAAATTAAGTTTCATTATTAAAATCGTTGTAACATTTTCAATCAAGATCAAGGTGCATTAAGTGCTAAGTTGAAGCTATAATTAGGCGCTATTACTGGCAATTACCAGTTCAAAATGATCATGCCCGGGCATCGACATCTGATCAGCCACATTGACCCAGTATGCCGGCTTCGCCTATAATTTTATGGTTATGATCTGTAATTAAGTGTGGACTATGTAACTGGGAACGCACTGTGGGCTACTTGTATTTTTACTGGGCAAAATAGTTAAAACTTTTTTGATAGAGTTATTATTGAAAGAAAGTATTGAGTATTGAGTAAAAGTAAAGTGTGTTTTCCAGTTTACAAGTCACATAATTCATTCAAGTGTGAGACCCACTAGCATACATTGTTCGTCATTTTAATCAAATTAAACCATAAAAACACAAAGGGCTTGAATATGTCGGCAACTTTTCACATTACAAGAAATCAATGCGTCAAGCTAAAGTATAAAGCGTAAAGCTTCATAAAATAACTTAAGTAAACAAAACAATATATGACTATGTATGCACAAATATTCGCAATAGCCTGAGAAAGTGGTAATAAGTATGTTAAGCAAACAAAAGAATACTTCAAATTTAAAACTTTTGTCCAAGTGCAAAGTTCGGCGCACTGTGCGTCAGACGCCCGGTGGTGTCCGTGGGTGGGTACACAAAAAATGCAGTTTCACTCTCAACACGGCTCTATGACCCGAATACGTTGAACGATTGCTTTTAAAAGTATTACGTATTTGCTTTTAGCGATAAGACCGCCAATTGTACTGTTAAAAATGTCTATCCTTTGCTTTCTGACTTTTGTTTTGTGTACAATAAAGAATACTCTATCTATCTATCTATCTATCTACGTTTAGTTTTTAAACGATATTTTTGCGTCATCATTCATCATTTGCAGTTTTTTCCAAATCTATGTGGAAATGAATTTATATAAAAGTTGCATTGTGTCTCCTCATATTGGCAAGAAATTTTATTGAAACAGTCAATGTAACTTAGTTCACTTGTTAGCACAACCTAAAAATCTGCCTGGCTAGCTACTTTTACAGTTTCACTGTGTTTCGTCATATGTCAATAGAGTATAGTAGAGAGCGCTAAAGCCAAAAAAAATTACTTAAACTGTGTGCTCCACCTTAGATCATGTCGGTGATTTTCATCAGGCGATATGATTCAAACGGTTAAATAAATTTATAGTGAATATAAATACGTCACACTCAATATAGATTCGATTATAGAATGCCATTGGTCTTTCACTCATGCCATTGGCCTCAACTCGAAAGTGTCCGAAAATTAGCGAACCACTGTAATCGATTTCTTGTTCTTGACATTCACGGCGCCTTCAATGAATAGAAGCAAATAACAAGCGACATTATCCCTTATAACCATAGGGCTACAGTTCAAAATGTAAGAAAAATAAAATTTATATTAATATGCTATGCGGCACCAATCGCAGACGCATGGTTAAGGTTCGATCTGTTTTTACCTCATTTTAAATTTCGAAGGCGTGGAAAGAATGTGATTCGAATTATAAAATTTAACGAACTTTCTTCTTTCTTCAATAGGCTTTCCATATAAGGAATTCATCTTTCTTTACTTTAAAGCTAACCATATTTATCTTTTTGACGTATCTATAACCTACTATTTCTCTATTTATTTTTGTATTGGCAAGAAAGTTTGATTATTGTAACAAGTAATATAATAATAGTAAACAGTAGTCATAAAATCGGTTGAAACGAATTTATACATTTAAAGGTAAACGACCTTTATTCGCCAAACCTCAAAAGTTACACAATAAAAGTTTATTACTGACCATCAACAATTTATTCGCAGCTAAATCACCAATAGAAATCAATAGTAATTGCGCAAGTAAACTGCAATAAAAATATTTTTAGTAATAGCAACACCAGTCTGTGTTCGCAGTAAAGTCGAAAATGGCAGGTTTGACGTGTGTCCGATTGGTGTTGTTTATTCAATTTACTATGACAACATATTTAGTAACAAGATTTCGCGGTTGTTAGACCATGAACACAAGATTATCACATTAGGTGTGTGAACGAAATTTTTTGGAATGTGAAATTTAAAAATATTCTTTTACTTTCACTTGAATGTCGCTTTCTGACTAGTGCGGTCTGCGGCGCGAATAGAATATAATATAGATTTAAATTCAGAATACCTGATTTCCTTTTTATTGCATTTGGGGTAATTGTTTTTAGGAATTGGCAATACTTTTAATCGGCTATATTTCATATTTCAAACTATCAATACTGGCAGGTTTTTCTTTAGTTAGGAACTTTGATAGGAATGTAGAACTATTTTATGGTTATCACTTTTACTAATTAAATTGGAGATCGATTAACAGGTGTGATTTATTTTAAAATTGCCATGTCCAAATAATTGAAGTGAATAATTAACAATGCGAGTGATTTTTTTTTATTGCTATTATTAAAATGAATCTAGTACACTGTTTAGTAAAAGTCTAATAATTTAATTAATACGTAGGTGCCGCAAAAGGCGAAGCGTTCAGGAAGTCAAAAATTCATATTATTTCAACATAATATTATATTTTTGAAAAACTAATTAAAATAATTGTAGACTAAGTACTATATACTATCGTAATTCTTTTCTTTCGCAACATAATCTCATAAGCAATAATGCACAAATTTTGTTTGTCCATTCATAAATCATCTGTCAGTCTGTGTTGTGTTTTTTTGCGTACTGTACAGAACATATATTTAATCTGCGAGCTGGTCCGGTATACCGTATAACCAACGAGCTTACAATTCTCCACGATGCTTACAATCTAGTCTCGCTGTTGCATCTACCACGTTTCTGTAGTGCGTCCACTTGCAACGCCAGTGTTTGCTGGCTCCCGCATAGATGGTTTCGATGCCACTTGGTGCAAAAAGACAGCATCACTGCTAAGTAGATTATGTCGGAGAAGCAACAGCATCTT
Organism: Acronicta leporina; assembly: GCA_947256265.1. Classification (NCBI taxonomy): domain Eukaryota; kingdom Metazoa; phylum Arthropoda; class Insecta; order Lepidoptera; family Noctuidae; genus Acronicta; species Acronicta leporina. The sequence continues at coordinate 6,562,026 of OX366536.1, forward strand.
GAATATGATAGCCTACAGGTAGAAACTTACGTAGAAGACAAAGTCACTCTTAGTAATACTAACAGTTGTTAAGATCATTCTAACTATTTTATGTAATGGTTCTAGGACTGTCCGAATAAACACTTTTATCACTATTATTTATTAAAGGAAACTAGTAGAAGTTAATTATCTTCGAGTTTTTTTAATATTATCATAAAAAAACACCATACCCAAATTACCACAACTTCCCCAAAATCTAGCAAATTTTTTAAACGTTGAAACATCAATTTTTCCCCCTGTATTGCCATATGAATTTTGTCAAATTTTATGATTTACTTGTACTATTATTATATTTTTTTACTTGTAATTTGAAAAGTATTATGATATAAAGCACAGATCGGATAGGATTTTCTTAATGTTGTCTACAGGAAACCAGACATGGAGACGGTATAGTTCCAGTAACTCGGTACGACAAGGTCAGGTGCCAACAATAGTTTCTGGGTCACTGTTCCCCGTCGAACAATGGATCGCTATGGGAAACGCTTACCATCATTTGCATATAATGCTATTGATTATTTAATAGAGATCATTATTTTACCCCCTAGAGCCGTTAGCGTGAAGGTGATTTGGGTTCTTTGAGTAACCAGATACATCAAATCGGGTTCGAATTCTGAGCTTGCTTGGATTCGATTCTCCAAAGATTGATTGGATTTTGTGGAAGAGCCATCCTTCGTCACGAATGGGCCGGCTCGACCGGAGTGATACTACGGCCTCACAGAAAACCGGCGTGAAACAACGCTTACGTTGTGTTTCACTAAGTGAATGAGGACACCGGAGACGAGGCGGGCAACGCACTTGTGACTCCTCTGGTGTTGCGGGTGTCCATGGGCGTCGGTTATCGCTTACCATCAGGTGATACGTCTGCTCGTTTGCTCCCCTATCCTTTAAAAAAAAAGCAAATGGGCTCTTCTGGTGTCCATGGGCAGCGGTATCGCTTACCATCAGGCAGCTAGCAGCTCGGACTTTTTATTTGTGCCCGGTTTATAGTAATAGGCTCTACATGTGACCTGTGGGTGTACAGCAGTGTCAGTAGTACATTTCTACCTAACTATTTAGAGAATAAAGCGTGATGGTATGTTATGTTATCATTTTCATGTAGCCATTTTATCAATTACGAAATTGCCCATACAATAGTTACATCTCTCATGGCTACCCCACGCAAGACCTTATATCACACCGTTACGTAACGCGTAATATTTCCCGAGATTCGCGAGTGCAGGAAGTATTTACTTCCGAGCATTCAATGGAGCTTATCGGTGTTGGTAATTTTGTAATGGCACGCGTTAACGGACTAGTTACTTCGGTGTGAGTGAGGTCATTCTTTTATTGTTTTGTTCACATAATACCCCATAGGATGTTTCTGTGAGCTTTCATAACTGGTTCCGAAAAACATTACCTACTTGTGATTTTTAATTGACACTTAAGAAATTATACCTTTGATAACAGAAACAATGTAAAAAGTAAACATCTTTAATTTAAAAATATTTCTCTAACTAAATGATAACACTTAAATAGTTAGTTACCGTTTTCGGTGTATGTGTAAAAAGACAATAACGAGAATTTTGTCTCTCATGAAAATATCTTTGGGAAGGGATGGGGCAAGGGATTCAACTTCAAAATCAGCCTACGACCATGGCTTTGGTCAATTATTTGATGTAGATACAAATACTTATAAATAAATAATTATAACAATTATTTTAGTATCTACAGTAGTACTAACACCGTTTTAAACAACCTATTTCAAGTATTAGATACTGGTTGAATACCTAAGTTAGTAATTTGTAGTACCTACAGCAAAAAAACCCGGAACAACATTAAGCTTTTTTCCGAATATTTAACACAAGATGCCTAGCCAAATTCGTTTCGTCCTTGACTAGATTTAACCGGATTTAACCTGATGACTAACCGTGAGGTCACCAAAGTCTGTCGACACAGATAAGTCGCGGTTGAGTAGCGCATACGCTTAAAAGTCGTTATGTATGTATCAACAAGGTTTCACAATGGATTAATGAATGTAAATGCTTGTAACGATCCTGTGGGCTCGTATTAATGATTTTCTTACCTTTGACTTTAGAAGTTATGGGTGCAAGAGTCTGAAATTGCCTATACAAACGTCATACCAAAATTCATTCGTAATCAAACACAATTTAATCAAATTAGAATCCTTTATTGTACACCAAACACTAATGTCAAGTATAAGTTATCAATCATAGTATATGGTACAATAGGTCTAGTCTTATAGCTAAAAGCGATCTCTTACAGACAACCTTTGGATTGTGTTCATCTTCGAATTTGGATACCGTTAGTCTAGGTTCCTACCGTACCATTTTGTCTTTTTTTTATCACTGATAGGCTTACGCTTGACCACAACTTGCCTGATGTTAAGCATCGAAGTGGTCTACGATGGAGCGCGCTTGCCTAGAAGGTACCTATTCTACTACTAAGTACTTCACTGGAAATAAAGAACCGGAAAACCGATACCGAAACATACATGTTCTCTTACATTTGTTTCTAATTAAGTATTTTGGAGGAAATGGTAAGTAAGGAACGAGTATTTGTATGAATTACTTCCTATTTATTTTGGTGTTACCTTTGTATGACCAATTTAGACTAAATTAATAATTATTAAGATAGAGCCCTAAACTTAAGTCAATCATCATCTGTCACTATAGAATTTAAGTTATGGAATGATCCTTTAACTATACTAATATATAAAGCTGAAGAGTTTGTTTGTTTGTTTGCTTGAACGCGCTAATCTCAGGAACTATTGGAGCGATTTGAAAAATTCTTTCAGTGTTAGATAGCCCATTTATTGAGGAAGGCTATAGGCTATATATCATCACGCTACGCGGACGAAGTCGCGGGCAGAAGCTAGTCTTTGATAAAGCTTATTTATTTATTATACTTTCATAACGTGGGAGAGCCATCCTTCGGCACGAATGGGCCGGCTCGACCTGAGGATACCACGTTTTCACAGAAAACCGGCGTGAAACAACGCTTGCGTTGTGTTTCGCCGAGTGAGTGAGGTTAACGGAGGCCCAAACCCTTTTAAAAGGCGGGCAAGGCACTTGTGACTCCTCTGGTGTTGCGGGTGTCCATGGGCGGCGGTAATCGCTTACTATCAGGTGATCCATCTGCTCGTTTGCACCCCTATTCCATAAAAAAAAACTTTCTAAGGAACCAGTAATAGCCTAGTGATATGACTGCCAATTCAAAAATCTCGAGTTCAAATCCAAGGCACGCAACTTTTAACTATCAAAACTATGCGTATTAATAGTTTATTATCACGTGCTTAAACGGTGAAGGAAAACATCATGAGGAAATCTCCATGCCTGAGAGATTTTCTCGACGGCGTGTGAAGTCTGCCAACCCGCCTTAGGCTAGCGTGCTGGACTATATCGTAATCCCACTCTATCTGGTGGACTGGGCACAGATCTACACTCCGAGCTGCTACTGAGAAGTTCATACACACTGCTCGATTTGGAAATCAAACCCAGGAACTGTAGCGTAGCAGACGTTCTTAGCTACTAAACTAATGAGGCAGTTAGCCTAAAATTCTAGTTTCTTATAATTGGCCATCGTTATTAAGTAAATTTAGATTACCACGCCCAAATATTGATGATCAATTAAAATAATTATTTTAGAAAAAAAAAGATGGCCGCTCTAACAAACACGGAAGTAAAAATGATGAGTTTTTACATAAGCTCGATTTATTTTAGTTTGAATTGCGTCATGCCATGATGCTGTTGTAACAAGTAAATATATTTTAATTTTTCAAATAAAAAAATTGTGTTTACTTTTGAAAATCATAGAAGAGAGCTTCCGAACCTACATCCTCTAGTTCGTTAAACCAGACGTTTTAACCAAATAAGCTACTTATTGAGAAAAAAAAATATACTGGCTGTATAAATACTGGCTCAAAATCTATATACCTATACTAATAATAAAGCTGAACTGAGCTCAGGAACTACTGGTCCGATTTCAAAAATTATTTCAGTGTTAGATAGCCCATTTATTGAGGAAGGCTATAGGCTATATATCATCACACTAAGACCAAGTAACTATTCCACGCGGACGAAGTTGCGGGCGGAAGCTAGTAAACAATAAATTTAATGTGATATGAAAAGGGAGCAATCTATCTCCTTGCCAAATTTTATCGAAATCTGATCAGTGGTTTAGCCGTGAGAAGGTTACAGACAAACAAGAGTTATTTTTGCATTTATAATATCGATACGGAAGTTTGGGTATAAAATTTAGCATGACCTGGGAATTAAACCCGTGTCCGCTCAGCAGCTTGCGATCTAAACTAATGATTTAATGAGGCAGAAAATCTAAGTCATAAAACCCCTCCCAAAAATGTTAATAATGTCAAAAATATACACGGCCTTGACATAATCACTTAATTTATGCACGAGTTAAGTTAAACATCATGTTTTTATCAAGTTCAAAGAACAGTCACGACTATTCGCCGTTTGTTTAATGTTCCATGCATAATTAAGTTAAACGGAACACTATTTTGTTTTTGTTAACTCGATTTTAACAATTATATGGTTACGTTTCACGTACATTATAGAACGCTTGAAATAACTAACGCGCGACGAACAAATCCTGAATCGCGCAAGTGAAGTTTGCAACACAACTTGGATATATATACAACCGCCCAACATCAACCATTGGGCTGTGGCACGCCAGGCAAAACACCCGCCTGATCGGAGGATCGCCTAATTGGAGTGGATCTCTCATTCGCGGTTATCGGTAATGACTTCGATATACCTACATATTTCCGAGGGGCTCGTGGTTAAGTAATAACTAAGCTGATCAACTGATCTGTAAGGTTAAGCTGCGTTCGCCGCGGTCAGTGTGTGGATGGGTGAACATTCTTAACACATCGATACATCTCTGTGCCTCGGACCCACGTAAAGCCGTCGGTCCCGGTTGTCATACGAACATCTTTGACAATTGTTTGCAGTAGTCAGAAAGAAGCCCAAAAAAAGCCTGACAACGCGGGCAAATACCCTGGCAATACCGATATTCGGAAGTAGATCTCCGAATATCGGTCTGACGCTTCGTGTCAAATGCTGATATTCAGCCGCCTCTGGTAAGACTGGAAGCCAACCCCATGGAAGATGATGACTTCGACGTGCATATATGCACAAAAAACACATATATACTTACGTGATTATCTGCACGGTTAGATAATGCAGGCAGACAGACCCCAAAAGCTCTTACCACCGAGCAAGTCAAATATTTTCCCGCCTCTAACTAGATGCAACTAGAGCTTCTAAACCGTTCTCACACGATGTATCTACAGAAAAGGCTAGTGTTGGGCAATGCTTATTTAAAAAGACTATGTTTTCAGATACCAATTTTGTCACGGTTGTATTAATAATTTGGTATACAATAAAGAAATAAATTGGTGATATAATTTCACGCTTTCTACATCCAATATAAGCAGAGGGCTCAAGCACTCGGTATAATGATATTATTATATCTATATTGATGTTGGCTTTACAAGCATTTTGGTGTCAATTGACGAAATATCATAATTTGATCAGACTGTAAGTAGGCTACTTTTTTAGAGGTAAAAGTAACGATTGAGTGTTAATGGTGACAATCTTTCAAAGTTTCCGTTTCATTTTTACCGATTTAAAAAAGGAGAGTCTCGAGTTTACATTATTTTTTCGTGAGTAGGTATGTTAACTTTAAGGAAAGTGTGAAAGTTGCAGTACCTATGATATAAAAAACAACAATAAAAACTATCACTATATATAATGAAATAAGGCCGTATGCTATAAAAAAGGTAGGTACCATTTATTTTAATTTTTTTTTCAATATTATTTCCTGCTTCTCCAATAAATTATATAAAAACTAATTTAGATTGAGCAATCATCACTTAGAATGTCCATATAATATAAGAAAAAAAAAACAAGTAGATAATCCACATTGACTTTCCAAGCTACTTACATCAAACAAAATCATGATTCTTATCATCTGACAACCCTAATATACAAACAAGGTCATTTCTCAATAAGCAATGAATTATTACAGCAGTAGTAACGTGAAAGCCTATCTATCTGGGACCGGTATCGATACCAGTTATTACACCAATCTGGTACCAATTTCGCAACACTTAAGACTTTATAAATTAGGTTGTTATTTGGTTTGCTGATTGCATTGTTTCTTAAATACTATTTAATTGGTGTAAGTCAGTCAAAAAAAAGTGTAATGTTTGTGAGGAAATTATAATACTTATACTAAACATTTCTAAATGATTTTTATTGTAAGAGTCTAATCTAGTCTACTAGACTGTGGTCTATAAAGAACGGTAAGAGAGGAAACACGTTACAAAAAATTATTTATAAATTTCAAAATAAATAATATTATAAAAATTCAACCGTTTCAAATCCTTAGAAATAAAAGAACGGATAATTTTGAGATAATATTATGTTAGGTAATTATTGTCTTCATTACGAAATGCATTTAATTTTTATTATAAAACAAAAATACATTATGTAACTGTAATAATCTGTACTAATATTATAAAGATGAAAGATTTATTTATTTATTTATTTGTATGTATGTAATGAGTAAACTCAAAAACGACTGGGCCATTTTCAAAAATCCTTTCACCATTTGAATGCCACATTATTCCAGATAAACATATGCTATAGAATATTTTGAAAAAGTTAGGGATTTCTTCACCCGTGTGAGGCCGGGGGCGGGCCGTAGTTAATAAGACTATAAAATATATCTTTGTATATTTGTTGGTGATAAGTTACAAGAAAATCTTACTGTTGATGTATCATGAGTTACCTAGCAGATAAAAAAATAACGGTTCTAATTATAATAATAGGTAAAGCGTTATCTTCTTCTTCTCTTCTCTACTATTATAAAATTGTAAAAAAAATGTTTGTTACGGGTTGGTGCAAAAACTACAGAATAGATTTTAATTTTATTATCATTGTTAAAAAGTATATGCTCCAACTTAAAAACTGGTGGACTTCTTATCTTAATTAATTGAACGGATCCTGAGATAGAGCTTGACCTCTCTGATGTATAGAGACCCATACAAGGAAGATATCATCAATGTTGGATTTTTCATTTTTACTCCTAATTATAGCTTCATGTGAACGAAGCCGCGGACAAAAACTAGTTATGAATAAGATCGTAATCTTACATATAATAAGAATGTAAGTGAGCCGTGTCTGTACATTGCTTATATTTACAAAAAAACTAATTTGGGGGACTCAGAATCGGTAACACAATCCATTTCTATTATTTTTGGAACTTTTGTCTGTCTGTTTGTCTGTCGGTTTGTCTGTCTGTTTGTCTGTCGGTTTGTCTGTCGGTTTGTCTGTATGTTTGACCGCGCATCAAATGATAACTACTGAAGAGATTTGGAGGAAGTGGGCAGGAATTCATAGCGTGTTTCTTGGATTAACATTTAGGCTATTTAAATTCAAATCGGTTCTCTCTATCAAAAGTTATTAACATTTTAACCATTGAAAACGCTGAATTTTAAAAATAACCATTGAAGTCAATTTATTTTTCAAGTAATTCTGTATTAGACTAGCACGGAGCAAACATTATAACAGAATCAAGTAATAAAATTAAAAAATACACTTATAGGGACTAAATAAGATAAAACAAGAAACTATAGCAGATCAATCAGAAACCATTATTGTGACCAGGAATTGATTATTAGTACAGTTATTCTAACTCTACTTACACGGGGCATACATAAGATTTATCCAGCGAGCACAAGCCGGTGTAAAAACTAAATATTTGAGTAGGTTTTAGAAGTAAACAAAGAATGACAACTTATTTTCTAGCGGACTAACACGACATCGTTATTACCTCAATGAAATTTGATTCGATAACACATTGAAGTAAGACAAGCCCAGAATCTAGATAAAAAAATGAACCTGAAACTGTCTTTGGTCTTGTTCTATCTTATGGCATGAAAAGGATGTAAGAATGATACAAACTATTCACTTTTTGTTTTACTTTTATTGGCATGTCACTAAATCAATTGTCAGTTGGTTATATTTAAATATAACCAACTGACAATTGAAAAAAATAATACGGCTAAATTTGGTTGTATTACCCCAAAGTCTGCCCATTTCAGTGTTGCCAGGTGCATTGTAATTACAGTAAATTTACTGTATTGCAGAATTTAGGTATTGTTTACTGTAGGTTATACAAAAATACAAAAAAAAACTAATGATTACCTAGATATTGTCAAATAGCTGCATATTTTTCATTTTTTAGAAAAATAAAATGATAACAAAATAATAAAATGTATCCGACAAATAATAAAATGTATTCGAATTTATTTAAAAATAGAGATGACTTCGAATTCATCGTAATTCAAATATCTTACTACGAAGTTCCCATATAGCAAATACTGGACGAATGGAAAAAGAATATTTTACTGCTAGCGCCATTTCTTTATTTCCGAACTTCTGAAGTACTAGTATCTATGTTTTGTTCGATAACCCACCATTATAATAAACTATAAATCTTGCATCCTGTTACATGAGCGAGCACGAGCCACCAAAAGTACTCAAATATAACGAAAGTTAAAAAACTAAAATAATTACTATTTCACTTGGAAAATAGACAATTTAGAATATTCGTCAAACCAACACATATAGTAGGTACACATTGTATAAGCGTAGCGTAACGGTTATTTATTTATTTAAAACTCTTAAACTATCATTACAGGTTATGACAATCACTACATTTATATTATGTAGTATATTTACACCTCATTGTTGACAATCTCATTAAAATTCCTTGTATTAAGGTTAAAATAATTATTTTTAGTTACTGTAATTTTGTACCATAGGTACTGTTATTTTTTATGCAAAACACTGTAACTTTTCAAATCTGACTTAACTGGCAACAATTGTCCGTTCATTCGATTTGAAAATATTTGACTTGGTCGCATATTCATTGTTTACGTTTTAGTTGTCATCTCGTATGTGTTTTATGATATTTTGGTAATAATACTATTATGAATTTATAAAAAGTATTTGTATTATTCAAAATAGTCACTGTTGAGATCCTGTGGCATAATGTGTTGTGCGGTTGAGAGCTGAAAATCCCATTAAACAAGCAAACAAAATACGCAGGAACTATTGACCTTCCACCGGTAATTTTTCCTATATTGTTTGCTGAATATAAGTTAGGAACCGAATATTAATACGTAACAAATGTTGCTGAATCACTTTCTAGCGAAAATCAGACGTAGAAATACGTTTTAGAGAATATTCGGAAAATGCATTGAGGTTATTGTAGTGATGTGAATATTATTGTCGATAATTTTACTTTAAAGATTTCCTAAAGGCAACATGAAAAGAATTACCTTAATAGATAAATCGCATAGCTAGAAAAAACGGTAGTCCAATTACTCATAGTCACATTTGCAAAAACAAACTATATGGAGACAACTTAGGGAAGATAATATTCCTGCATTACCTATTTATTATAGATACAACAGGTGAAATGGCATGATAATCATCATATCAGCTAAAAAAGTCCACTGCTAAAAAGGCATAGACTTCCACAAAGACCGATTATATACCGCTTTCAACCAACGACTCCCAACGACCTTTACTAGCATTATTGATAATGTTGTGTGCTTGTAGGCAGAACATAAATGGATACTGTATTTATAAACAAATTATTTATCTAACCTAAGCTAACAAAAATAAACTCCAAGAAGAATGGCGTGCAACGGAGGAGGCCTACAAACATCATTGGGAGAATAAAGATTGTGAAAGAACATGCTTACAAAATAAATTAATTGGAATTTGAAACTGGTGGCTTTATTTGTAAATTATACATTTCTTTACCTATCTTTTTATACCTATTTGCCTCATTTGTCCTGTGGTCTGAAGTGCGACTGTTACACTAGACGTCCTGGGTTCGATACCTAGGTCGAAGTGTGTAGGTTTTTCTACAGAATTCTCAGTAGTATCTCGGAGTCTGAATTTTGTGCCCGGTAAATGGTAACGGGCTCGCCTCGAAGTGAGACCTAAAACATTTACTGGCTAACTGTGGGTGCACATTAATCTCTGCCTAATCCTTCGGCAATACAGGCGTGATGGTATGTATAAATTTTCTCTTCTCCCAGTTTTTCAATCCTATTTTCATCCTTGTATTTTCGCATCTTGAATCATGTAAAAATATACCTAGTTTTATTTACATACCTTTTCCATGGTACGGATAAATTCGAGGTTAGGTCTATACCCGTCCGTTTTTACCCTGCTTTTGTGTATCGATCCAAATTAAATTGTATAAGTACCTACATTATGAACTAACTATATACTTACACTATTTACATAAATTACATAAAATTAATATATATGTAAACTAAAACTAAAAAAACTGCTGCGCGGCTATGCGTCAAAGTATTCATCGGCATCACTGTCGTCGGGTAACGTGCCCAGAAGGCTGGCAGCATTACCACGTTGAATGGCAATGCTTATACGCTCCCCTAGAAACAAACCAGCCCTCTGGTCACGCGAATTGTTGACTAGTCTCCTTGAAAGTTCTTTATAAAGGAGACGAGCACTCGGACCCCACGACCCGAGCGTTTCGACCCCAAACGGCTCAAAAATATAGTTACCAGAAAGGTTACTATATTTGCGCCGCTTGAGAGTCTCTGCAGCAGCAGCAGCAGCGCCAGCGCAGTCAGCTGAGCTTAAAAGATGTAATGGCGCAGGGTATCAACACAGGTTGCGTCCCATACCAAAGGCATAAGAACTAACTTAAAAATTAGGATACATATGTAAGCACATATAATTTCCTCAATATTTATATTAGCTACTTGCTGCAGAATAATAATTATTTCATATTGTTAATAAATAATTATGTAGGTAGTCGCAATAAACTTGCGAGTATGGCGTCATCCCCGCCAACTGTTATATAACGGGGATGACGCCATGATAGCAAGGCAGTCTTGCTGCAGTCTTGGTACAGTTAACTACGAGGTTCCTGTAGATTATGTAAGTTTTACACAACGTATATTTTTATTAATATTCAATTAATTATTTTGCTATTTATACTATTTATATTGTTTTGCCATATTATTATGTTATTGTTATTATATTATTATATGAATTATATGGATATAGATGAACAGGTTGTCCGATCATTTATTACAAGTACCAATATTAAGCTCATAAGTGGAACAAATGTGAAAACCCAGTAGTTTATAAATAAGTATTAATAATAAATATGGTCGAGAAATATAACCACCTTTTATTTTACACATATTTTATATTATCGATGTCTGTCATCGATAAATTTTATCGACGTTGAAATAAATAGCTTAACATCACTGGTCCGAATTACAGTGTGCGCCAACCTACGTAACTTCGAAATGATTTTATTTATATGTCCTTTTCTTTCATAGTAAGTGGGTCCATAAGTCGAAGTGAAATAAATATATTGAGTTCAGTTGCAATTTTATGGCTTTCTCTATGTCATAATTATTACTCTAAGCGATAACAGGTGTCATTTTGAGTTGACAATTTTGACAATTATTGTTTTCTTCTTTAAAGCATCCAGCCATATAGTAACTTATTTTATAATTTGAAACCTCCATAGTGTAGATACAGTGCGCACACTTTATTTGAGCAAGTAACCAAAGAGTTTCCATTTATTCAAATAATTAAATAATATAGCCTAAGAATATACCACATATGTATGTACAATAATAAAAAAAAATGCAAGGTGCGTTAATCTTAATTTACTGACGAAAACAGTTATTTGAGATTTTTGTTTATGTAGGTGAGTCTGTTTATATTTCCATGCTTCACGTCAATACCACGTGAACAAATTTTTGAAATTAAGTAATTTATAGGTCAGAAATACGGTATTCAGAGGTCCATGGCGCTAAGTGTATTACAAATATGAAAAATCAAAGTTTTGAGGTGGTTAGTTGAAACTTGGAGAGGACAACGTCTCTCAGGTCAGCTAGTACTTTAATATAAGACTACCTATCTACATTATCTTGTTAAAATGTCACCTATTAAAAACCTAACAATTTGACAACCATAATAAGTTGGTCAAAACATTCTAAATTTTGTTAAATATCATGTGAACGGGGCAGGATGTCGCAACAAGTGTCATCAACGGACAGACAGACCGTTGTGTAAATAATGTGACCATTATAATATGGGTAAACGTGAGAAAATGCTTTGCGAAATGATATAGGCAACCACATTGATGATGCAATGATTCTGCTATATTTAAATTCTTTGGGAGTTTTAATTTGCAATTCGAATCGACAAAACAAAATGTATGGAAATGACATTTATAAACATCTAATTTGTTGAAAGCTTGTGTCATTTCTATTTGTTTCTAAACATAACATCAGGCATAACATTTTTTTTTTTAAATACGTTGCCCCCTCCCTAGCGTTTTCTCCTGTATCGTGGGGGCTTTTACAAACGCCCGGAACGACTAACTGTAGGTCATACAAATATTTGCTCCGTGTGGGGATCAAACCTACAACACGTGGTGCCGAAGTCGTTCACTCAACCGCTACGTCATACGTGCAGTTAGGCAGTGGTGTACTACTGTACACCCACATTTCGCCGGCATATTTAGGTCCCATGCTGAGCCTATTAACATCAACCAAAATAAATCCAATCTGGATTTGTACCGGGTACAGGTGAACCGTAGGCGTACATTAGTACACCTCTGTCAAACCCGTTGAGGAATACAGGCGTGACGGTAATTCATGTTCTGTATCTCTTTCCACTCCAAGTTCCACGTTTCTGTAATCAATTTTGCATCAATCTTCATACGACCTTGCTACCATAAGCTTTCTAAGTTTTTTGACGTGTTATTAACCCGAACTATAAAGATGTGAAGCTGGCCTATAGGCCCCCTTATTATAAATAAGTAGGCCACCCCTTATTCATAATAATATACTATAACGTGTTATAAACTTTTTATAGATAAAATAATTTGTAATGTTACAGAATATACATCATAACATAACATACCATCACGCCTGTTTTCCCCGAAGGGTTAGGCAGAGGCGTACTAATGTACACCCACAGTTCGCCGGTATGTTTAGGTCCCATGTAATAGGGGGCGAGCCTATTGCCATCAACCGGGCACAAATTCCAAACTCCGAGCTGTTACTGGGAATTTCATAGAAAAACCCAATAACACTTTGCTCGACCTGGGAATCGAACCCAGGACCTCAAGCGTAGCAGTCGCACTCAGGACCACTAGGCTAATGAGGCAGTTAAAATGAGGCAGACAGAATATACATAAAGCCATAAAAGTTTATAAGATCTTCATATTTTTAAAATAAGGGGGTTGTTTTGTAGAGCCGATGAAATCGACCGAGGAATCGAACCTTTAGCGTAGTAATCGCGACCAATGAGACAGTTATAAGTGGCGGTAGCCTAATGGCTAGGGCGTCGGACTTGCGATCATGTGGTTGCCGGTTCGAAACCCACTCATTGCACTACCGACGTGAACCCACTCGTAACACAAGCATTTAGCTTAGCGCGAGGGGTTAACAAGAATACTAATAATGTGTGACCCACACTGCTAGTTAGTTTAAAAAAAAAACGTTCAAACTAAGTTACCCTTGAAGATATTTAAAAAAAATTGGAAGGTACTGATAATCTGTAAAATACTGAATTAATTATATAGATAATCTCCTATTCTTCAATTCTACAAACAAACAAAGGTTTTGAACTTATAACATAGCCGTTTTCCATTGATGGTTATTTTTTGGAGTCTGACGAAAAGCATCTTGTGTCTTCGACTTTTGCGCATAACAACCAGTTCCCCCTTGGTTGCTGTGGCACCGGCAGTCTTCAGTCTGTAGAGGAAACCAACCAAAACTAAGAAACCAAACCGCTTCTTATCTACGTAAACAGTAAAAAAAGTAGATAGTTTGGTTTTAATCCTTCAATTTAAAGTTGAAGACATCTCTTCAAAACGGTAACAGCTAATTCTAAGTCATCTAGTCGATAGGTATTCAGGCCAATTGGAGGATTAAGACGAACAACCATTACTTAAATGGTTAGTAGCCATAATGGATAGCCAATATGGCCATATTTTTTTGAGGTCGAGACTAAGAGACCGGTTAAAATGTCTGTATTTTTGTTGGGAGAATAGCAATATGTTTTCGATAGCATGTAAATAATCTATTATTACTTAAGTAGTACCTAAGTGATAGCCTAGTGATATGACCATTGGACTGCAAAGTCAAAGGTCTCTAGTTCAACTCCCATGCACGCACCTCTGACTTTTCGAAGTTACGTGCGTATTAATAGTTAATTATCACGCGCTTAAACGGTGAAGGAAAACATCGTGAGGAAACCTGCTGGCCTGAGAGATTTTCTCGACTGCGTGTGAAGTTTGCCAACCCGCATAAGGATAGCGTGGTGGACTATAGCCTAATCCCTCTCATTGTGAGAGAAGACCCGTACCCAGCAGTGGGACATATAATTGGTTGATTATGCTATTATGCTAAATTAAATATTCTTTAATGATGCAAATAACATTTTACAAAGTACCTACTTATTGATTAAGTTACTAGTTTAATTACGTATAGCGCGAACGATCCGTCCATATTGAAATGAAACAAATTTTTACGGATTTTATCGCGTCATATTGATATTATTTAATTAAAATCCATAAATAGTAGTCTCATTTCAATATTTGCAATATACCTATATATATCCGGTCAAGCCGGCCCATTCGTGCCGAAGCATGGCTCTCTGTGGCATTTGCTGCCAATATTCTTTATTACACATAGAATTATATATTTTAATTTGTCGCATCTATTAAATGTCATCCTATAAATCAGCTGAGGTCGCCGCGCCCTCTCAAAGGTATCAGGGGACCAAAGCTTCAGCATCTCCTGTATTTCTGGATGATGTATCATCTCTCTTACCACCTTTACCATATATTACGCAAGAGTAGGATCTCTTCTCATTCTTCTCACAAGATGAAAGTCACACAGAAGAATAATTAAAAACACATATCCCACAAGTTGTTTTTGCACTGGAACGCAGTTGCAAGTGCATTGACTCAGGCCCGCTCACCCACTGACACACATTCTATCTCTATCACACGTACACGCACGCACTATTGTCGTCTCGCTCACTCGTGCAAGTTTTACACGACACTTTTCCCGCCATTAGCCATAAAAGTTGAGGACTAATTTCGAAACGCCTCTTAGGAAGTGGTAGTGGTACCTATAAGATGGCGGTATATTTTATTAAAACCTATTTATTTGTAATACCTACTTGTATGGTATTCATATCGTCATGCCATCACGCCTGTATTCCCCGAAAGGTTAAGCAAAGGTGTACTAATATACCTACACATACAGTTCATCGGTATGTTTCGGTCCTATGTAATGGGGTGAGCCTATTGCCATTAAATGGGCATAAATGTCAAACTCTGAGCTGCTAATGAGAATTTTATAGAAAAGCCTATTAAAATTTTGCTCGACCCTGGAATCGAACCAAGGACCCCTAACGTAGCAGTCACGCTTGGGACCACTAGGCTAATAAGAATGTCCAATTTGTCGAGGTCCTCAAGTTTCTACACAGATAAGTAATTATTTTTTTGAAGTCTTAATTAATATTAAGTCTGAATAAGTCTTCGAAATATTTATTTTAGATTATGTGAAGTAAAAGTAAGTATTTTTTTAAATTGTTATTAGATTTTACAGAACATTTTCTGTAATTTTTTTCTGCGTTTTAAATGATAGGGTCAAAATCCCGTCGTTTCGAAAGCAGATAAAAAACAAAAAACTCCGTACTTTCTTTGGTAGTAAAAGTGAAATTCATTAAAAAGTAAAAATGGACGTCGATTAAAATCGTCAGTCGAACTGTTTTCTCGATTACGGCAATGTTTTGTTAATAAATAGAATGTTGTAAACTCGCTTATGATATCTATATGTCATAACATGGGTTATACTTTCACTGGTTTTAATTATTTACAGTTTAATTACAAAAGTACAAGTCTTCTCTTCTCTACTATTATAAAATTGTAAAAAGCTGTGTCTGTACATTGAAGATATTAACGTGGGTTAGGGTATATAAACGTCTCCGAACCCAAAAATGTGATTTTTAAAATTCTTGTCTGTTTGTTACGGGTTGGCGCAAAAACTACTGAATAGGTTTTAATTTTGTTATCACTGTTAGAAAGTATGTGCTCCAAATTAAAAACTGGGATACTTCTTATCTCAAATAATTAAACGGAACCTTAGGTACAGCTTGACCTCTCCAATGTATAGAGACCCATACAAAGAAGAGATCATCACTGTTGGTTTTTGAGCTTCAAGCCGCGGGCATAGGCTAGTAAAGTTAATAAAATTAAGATAATACACGCGTCAAAATATGTACAGCAATTGACGAAATTCAATGAATGAAAATACGAATAATTCTCAAGTTTACAAAATTCCCAACAATCTACAACACTATTATATTTTGAATTAAGAACTTACTATTTTATCCGTTTTATAAAGTTTCATCCGTTTTATTCAATTCTGAGCCTTATCACCTTGACACAAAGTTAGACGTCAATCAAGCATGAAATAAAATTCTTTTTAGAAAGCAGAGCGTGCGAAATAATTACTCTTTTGACAGTTCTATGCGTATAATTAGCTCCTTTATTGTGTACACCTGTTCACACAAGTATATCTTACTACGAAACCATTGTGATACCAATTTAGTCTTTATTGTTTAGCGGTTTTGTCTTAGTTTGGCTTAAAACAATTTCGGTTGTCGTAATTGGTTGTATTGTAAGAAATGATTGCAGACTATGAATTAAATTGATGCTGTGCGGAAGTTATTTTGAAATAGGAAACGCCATTTTGTTTGAGTTAGACATTTTAGATATTTATACTTTTTTCATGGTTAAGTTATGTAAGTGAATTTTACTAGCGTGAATAATAGTAACGACATGGATAATAACACATTTCGGATCATACATTTTGATGACACAACTAGAAATTGGAATTGTTAATTTTAGATAAAGGATTCTTGGAGTATCTTGCCGGATTCTTCTACATAATTATGACAACTTCTTGGAACAGTGCAATTAGATTTATACGTTTCATAAAAGCTTGTAAAAGCTTTTAATTTGAAATAAAAACATTGGAACTTGAACTTGAAAATAGGCTAGTTCTAATTGAGGCCAGGGAAATGGTTGTACAAAAAGCAAGGTTAAGAAACTCTTCAACGGTAATGCTCTCTACATAATTCTCTAGTTTTTCCATCGTAATCGATTGTGGTATGATTTCCACGCTGATCAAGAAATTGGAGAAAAACTTTATAGGTACTGGCTTATCTCTTACATTGGGATTGAGAGAAATAGGTTATTGTAAACTTAATGGATCTACTCGTCGATCTTAACAACCTAACCCATTTCCTATTCGAGAAATATAAATACATCTTCCAATACAATACATTAATTGTAAAAAAACTATTTTTTATTTGAATGCTCTAAAAAGAAAAAAACGTAGACCATATCATGGTATAGTGAAGAGTTCCTTTATCTGGAGCTAATCCTGGAAGTCAATTCAGGTTATACTTATCATAAAAATGCATTGTACTTAGAACTGATCAAAATATAAAAAATCAGCTCCGTAGGATAGGAAGGAATTCGTTCTAATACAACTTACAAGTCTTTATCTAAACAAATAATCATACAAACATTGCAAGGTCATTAACAGCTTTTGAAAATACACAAACCATATTAAAACATGTATAAAAAAATCACGTAACTGTTATGGGTTTCATAGGAAAAGTTGGTCAGTATGATAACATTGTAATAATTTAAAAAGATACCGTTAAATTTTCCAACGTTAAAACTTTCCTTTCTAAGGACAAATAACGTGACGGTATTAATATTCAATTTACCCATATAACCAAACTCCTAGATCTCATTGACCAAAACAATGCCCCACGTAGTGGGTCATCAAACCAGTGACCCACAGAGCCAGGCGTGATCGTTATGCGTACGTCGTGTTTCCGTGTTGATATCCTGTCAGAGTGTGCCAGTGAAAATGGATGCACGACTGATAGGAATGTAGTGTGTTGGGTCGGAAACGTCAGGTCGACGCGTGGTGTAGGTACTGTTTAGTTAGAAATGGCACAGTTTGTGGCACTAGAATTGCGTTTTTATAGAGCTGTGTGGTCAGGCTTTTAAGGCGAAACGGTATCGTAGTGTTGTATGACTGACGTCTGATGTTTATAATACAGGTATATGTCCAACTTAAAATGAAGGTCATTCCTTCATTTTAAGTTGGAGCATATACTTTTCTAACAGTGATAAACATAGACAAAATTAAAATCTATCAGTAGTTTTTGCGGAATAATTTTAAAAATCACATTTTTGGATTCGTAGTCTCAGATTTTTTACAATTTTATAATAGTAGAGATTTCCGGTTTCTAGTCATGACAACATAATTCAGGTAATGTGACATTGAAATATTAGTATGCTTTATATACTTTCAACCTTCTATTCGCATTCCAATAAGATTTTATCGAGTAAAGTAAATATTATGTACATACCGTAGTTAATCAGTCCAGATTATGAGGATATTAGATATAGCTATGAATTACTATTGATGTCACGAGACAATTTATTGAAAATCTATCCAATATATAAAATTAACGTATAGCGATGTGTAATATTTTCTGGCGTTTAGATTTGGAACAAATAATCAAGAGTATACCTGCATATTGTGTTTATTTATCGTCAATAGTATTATCCAAAAGCAAACTTTTGACAGAAGCCTTATTTATTTCGTAATCAGCTTGAAAAATCTTAGTTCTTAAGAATTGGATAAACCTATCCATGTCTAATCTAAGAAACATACCAAAGGTAACACAAACGCCTAAATGCGAAGTAATTGTGAGAAAAAAAGCCACCTGTAACCGTTTTCTTTTATAATGGTGAATCGTTGGGTAGACGGTAACCATTGTCTGTGGTTTTGCGCAACCGCGATTTTTCCCAAAGGGCGGTGGTTGCGAGGTAGACTTTCGTAAGTGAAATTCTTGGGCAAACTGTTGGATCATACCTATTTTAATTGTAGACGTATATAGAAACACCACCACTCCACCAGCCTTGATTTAACATTTTAGTAAATTTTAGATTACTGGGTGTATCATTCGAAAATTCATCGAATTTAATGAAAATATAAGAAATTGAAATAATCAATTATTGTTATATTGTAAGGCACAGTCAATTATTTGTCCAAGTTAAATAACCTATTTAAAATACAATCTTTTTGTGAGCAAATAATTCACAAGTCCATACGACTCGACCTTGCTACAGTTAGTTACTTTCTACAATGCATCTAGGTTATCGTAACAAATTGTTATGAAACCAAACCAAGTCGGATTATGGAACTAGTGCATTTAGTGCTTATTATCTGCAGTTGCTTAAGCAAGCGATAAGTGTTTCCAATAATACATTTTAGGAGACAATTCAAGTTATGAACAGTAATAATGTTAGTAATTTAGAAGTAGTTAGAGTCTAAAATGGTAGTACACTAAAGAGATTTTAGCTAGATATTGATTCTAAAGTTGAATGTCTTATTTTTATTGATAATACGGAGAATTCAGATGTAGTTAGTATTTTAAATGGTTAAGCAGATTAGGTTTGTAAAGATATATCTCCTAAAGTTGAAGTAGTGTAGCTTGTTGTAAACATGTTAGAATTTAAAATGAAAACTAATTGAACTAATTGAATATGAAATCCTATTTATATCCTATAGTCCTGTCATATTATATCCTAACCGTTTTAATGTGATAGAGTTCAACGTTTAACTAATTTGCTTCTTGATTTATTATTTTTGTAAAAAAGTGTTTTAAAGGCACATAATTATTATTTATACTCTGCAGGGCAAAGGTCTTCCTTTCCTTCTTCCACTCTTTCCGGTTGAGAGCTTTCAGCATCCAACCCCTATACAAGTCAAGCATATCCCGCCAGGCCATTCTGGGTCTAAGGCACATTTACTAGAACATAACATACCATCACGCCTGTATTCCCCGAAGGGTTAGGCAGAGGCGTACTAATATACTACTACTAGATTACTAGAACAAAAATAACTAAACCCCCTTTGAGAAGAAGTTCCAAAATTTGATTAGAGAGTTAACGTTCAATATGAGTGTCAATGTAGGACGATTTCTGTAACATTTTTTTATGGCAGTTTCTAGTTTACGGACACAAATCCCCATTGTAGGCAAACCATATGCCTGTTTAATTTTTTCAAGATACAAGATTCAAGCAAATAAATTCATTGATTGATAGGTGATAAAAATACAACATTATAAATTATTATGTTTCTTTGTTACAGAATTAAATCACGATGAACAAATAGAGTCTTCAAGGATAAAAAGAGAAGGAGTTCCCGAAAACAGGGGTGAGTTTTCGTGTATTACATTTTAAAATATTTCTGTAAAAATATTCTATGCTTGAATGATTTCTTTGAATGCTAAAGTAAATAAAATCTTCCTTCAAAAAGTATTTAAATAAAAATATGTATTTCCAAATCTATTTTCTACATTACCTTTTCTATTCTTAACTTTTTCAAATTCTATTTACATTTTTAGGTTAATGATGTTTATATGTATTTATAAATCTAGACTTATATTGAAATATTATTAATCATAATATTTTATTTAGAAGCATTACATACTATTTAAAAAAACTATTTTAGCAATAATTCCAAAATATATTTCATTTAAATTCTTGTTCAAACATCATAAACCTTATTATTTAATTCCAATAAGCTGTACAAAATTAGTGCTAACTGTATGCAAATTATTTCTATTTATTAGCATCTATATTCTATTCTATTTATATTGCATTATTAATTGTATGTTTTTTCTTTCTCTTTCAAATCTAATCCTGTCGGTCGTGGAACAACCCAAATGGACTTTGTAAAATATAACGCACCTCCAACAAAATCCTGCCTATATGACGCTGACGTTGACTTATGACCGCAGACTTGACCGTCCTCCTCGTAAACCAGAAGAGGAATGACTATAACACGAAGGTCGGGAGGTACCATAGTGTCAAACCGCTCATCGGCCTACTGACATCTACGGCGAGGACGTTCATCCAAGATGGTGTCACCACGGAGTTCGCCACCCAGATCCTGGGCACCACCTTAGATAACGGCCGTATTTACGCACAGCTCTTAACGAAGTCTTCACTCATACTTTACAATAAGCCAACAAATGTAGAAGACCCTGTAACTGTAAACCCAACACGTGCACATTCTGCTTTCGATGGCGAATGGAACGTTAAGCAAGATTTAGGCTTCATTGACCCTGAAAAATTTGTTCTTAAGAATACTGATTATCTCGCGCCTAGCAGTAAAATGGAAATAGTTTATGCCAGTAAGCCTGCTCAAGAGAGCTTCAGATTCTGGAGCCCTTCTGCTCCCGAAAGTCAGGGTGAAAATCAAATATTTGAGGAGCCTGTAGGTCGGAGGATCCAACAATTTAAAGAAATCCCAAGGTACGTTCAAAATGAAGCCTTAAACTTCCTTGATGGGCCAACCATCGATAACGATAAAACGTTCGAATTTATTGTAGAGCCATCCGTTGTAGACAGTGTAAATACGTTTCATAGACAGAGTAAGGCATACGAACCGGTTACTGAACCGGTAAGTGTAGAATCACGACCAAAGTCGGATGTTTTAGACGAAACTAATGTAGTTAAGGTTAAACCTAATTACGATTTACCGACGTTCACGATCAAGAACGAATTCTCGCCGATATTTTATTATATTGATAACGTTGAGTCTCGTCGACCTCAGCAGCAGGCGGCGCAGCAAACTAAACTACCCAAGAAGTTGTTTGGGCAAAAAAGTGAACCCAGACCAAAGAAAACATTCACGTACGCTGGCTTTGCTGACTTTACGACCGTTGTTGGTGACACTGTCATAATATTCAGTCCTAATACAGAAACTAGTCAACCGCAAAATCCGGACGAAGTAAATGTTTTTCCATCCGCCAATCATGTTGACAAACTGTCAACCAAAATCACATTTCTTGCTGCTGATATTCCTGTTCCCACATCCACTCTTAATGTTAATGACGCTCCGACAACTACTCGAATTACAGCACCTGCTGTAGTCGATGAGAATAGATCCGAAAAAGCTCTTTTTAATGACGAGGAAAGTCTTAAAAAGGTTCTTTATGAAGTTGATGACAACGTTCCAGACTCTATTAGTGTCCAATACAATAATGGTTTTGATCTCAACGTTGAGGTTATTCAACCCTCCGAGATCCCTGTAACAACAACAGAAAGTTCACGTGTCACGGATAATTTAGGTGTAATACCTATAAATGATTATAATTCACAAGCCACTGAACCACTTTTAACCTTGTCTCCTACATCAACCATTCTTGAAGCGCCTACGGAATTAGCTGTGACCGAAAGTGATATGACTGAATTGTTCACAAATTCCGAAGAAGAGTCTGAAAATACAGCTGCTGAAGTTACTGAGAAACCAGAAGAAGAAGAAGAGGAGGAGGAGGAAGAAGACGATGTTACTACTGATATGCCACAAGATTTTATCACTACAACAGAAAGTGGTCACAGTGAAGAATCCTCTGAAGAATTAGAAACGACCACCGAGTCTAAATTTACACTTTCTGATATTCAAGAAGATACAAATGAAAATGAAAATGAAGAAACACACGAGGAAGTAGTTTGTACTGAAGGTCTTGAAACGCATTCGACAATGACAACAGCTTACAAAACTTTAACTTATTTGACGACGTACTTCATCCCCGTAGAGAGCACCGAAACAACGACTTCTATTAAATCAGACGTTGTTGTTGAAAGCAATGTTGGATACCTAACAAATGTCGTTTGTAGAACGAATCTTAATATCGAACCAACAACTGTAGTTAATGTTGATGTCAATTATTCTGTAGAGACGAAAGTAATGTTTCCAGAGCCCGTTTCTGATGAACCTGTCAGACCTCCAGTGGAACCAGAGGTAGTTACTGAAGCTCCTAAAACTACACAGCAACAAGAAGAAGTACTTACCACAGTTCAAGAAGAACAAAGTACAGGTTCTCTTGAGGAAAATACTAGGGATGAGTTTAAAGAAACAGTTGGACAGGAAGAACCTACAACTGTGACAACAACTACGACTACTACTGAGAGAATAACGACAAACCAAGGTCACGTGGAAGTGTCAGTTAGTACTGAACAAATGACCACTACTACAGAAAAAGGTACTACTCCTCAGCAAGGAGAAGACCAAGAAAATGAAATAGACGTTATTTACAAAACACTTTATACTACATATACATACTTTACCACATTTTTCGGTGATCAGACGTCAAGTGTTGCCAGTCACAAATCGGTTGTTACTAACGTCATTACTTCGACAATCGATCTTTCTAAATTAGATCCATCACTATTAGGTGCCTTCAATGAGGACGAGATTGCACCAACAAGTGTGGGTATAGGCCGACCGACTGAAACGTTTGCGATAAACAGCATCATCGATCTTGTTAAGAATAAAGATGTAATTGAGTCAGTTGAGGTCGATGATATTTATAGTTCTCAGACACCCACTCCGTCATTAGATGACGAAGTAATTGCGAGTATCAAGCCCGACGCAGTGAAGACGTACTACACAACTTATACATTCTTTACGACAATCTATGTAGGTACTGATGCTAATGTATGCAGCAGAAATGAAGTGTATACAAATTACGTTGGACCTGATGAACTGATTCCCACAAAAGCGATACCAGTGCCAACAGAAAGTACTAGAGCTCAATTTGACTTCAGGAATTGTAAACAAGTGAAAATCACTCAACCTGCCAACCAAGAAGAAAGTTCTTCAATGGAAACAAGTGTCAGTATGGAACGCGCTAATGTGCAACCTTCTGAAGAAGCCAAAGCTGACGCTACACCAGATCCAAGTCCTATAGAAGTGGACATGTTATTTAGCGTTGAATCGAATCCTCTAGAATCAGAGAACTCATTCGTTACTGATGTAAAATCATCATCTTCTAAGGGTGAAAGACAGTTCCTTGACAGTAACAATATCATTCTAGATGATCAGATCAGCTCAGAAAGTAATATTGAAGAAATCATGCCTTCACCCACTTTGTTATTACAAACCAGCTACACTACATTTACTTATTTCACGACTATGTACATTGGAAAGGATTCCAGCAAAGTTAAAAGCCGCCTGGAGACAATTACAAACGTAGTCACAGAGACTATTATGCCAAATAAGGAACCTGAAGAAGAAAGCAACTTACCAATTACTTATTACACAACATTCACTTATTGGACTACTCTTTATAAAGATAAGTCAACAACCATCACAAGTCGTGAAGAAATTGTTTCAAATGTGATAACACCTGTTCCTCAATCTGTTGCTACTATCAGTCCAATTGACACGACACCCATTGACGTTGATACTGTTTTGCCACCTAAAGATCTAGAAGTTGAATTAAAACCGTCATTAGTCTCAGATAATACTGAGCCGGACGATGGTAAAGCTACTTTTTATACAACGTACACGTATTTCACAACTTTCTACGCAGGTAACACGTCACAGATCAGAAGTAGCTTAGAGACAGTGACAAATATAATTGATAACACTAAGCTCGTTGAAGATAACCAACTCGGTAGGAAAGTGCCCATTGGTGCAGCTGACCAAAACTTAATTCAGGATAATGGTGAAAAACCACACATTACTCCAACTGTGGTAAAACAGGAAATTATCCCCACAAAGTTACCTGATGCTTCTTCATCTCCACCGACAGTTCTTTTAGGCACATACATTGATAATTTATTTGCTGAAGTCAAACCTGAAGATAAATCATCTGCACCGGCTTCTGAAGGAGAGAAAAAGATATTGTTTTCTCAAGTAGCCGTTATATCTGGAGACTCAACTGTTGTAACGAGCGATAATAAATCACTAAATGCTGATACCAATTCAACTAACAGCACGACTACTACAACAACTGAAAGTAATATCATTAGCCCTACTCCTGAGGTTATTGAAAGCTCTGTTGCGGAGCCTGAATCTACAACTGAAATTTTGAATGAATCCGAAGAAGAAGATGATAGTTCAAATACCAGAAAGAAATCTCGCCTTACGTTCACACCAAAAAAACCATCCACTACACCCGTAATCATACCATTTGCTTCTCGAAACAGACCGACATTTATTCCAAAAAGGGTGCCATTATCTAGTGGAGCTACCACTATTACTCGTGCTGATTTTACGCCACCTGTCATAACAGCTACACCAAGTTTAAAATCCGTAAAACCATCAGGATATAGTGGAAACAGAAAACAGTCTGCTTCGCCAGGATCAGCGAGTGTTGGTAAGAGATTCCCTGGACGTAGTAGCGTAAATAATCCATCTGGTAATGTGCCATCAGCGTCTAGACCTGGAGGGTTCGCACCAAGAGGTAGCGTCCAACCTACATCCAGAAGAACGGGCTTTAGGTCAAGTTCGATAAGAAGTAACAGCTTAGATTACATAAGCAGATCAGCGGTACCAAGGATCAGGCCTACTGCTTCATCTAGGCTACCACCAGGCAGAAGTGTAAGGCCAACTGCTTCAATAACATTCCCGCCTGACCAAAATGATGAAACTTTTGCTACTCAGCAGGATGAAAACGCAACTGAGGCTTTAGAAGAAATTACTGAAGCTCCATTCAGAACCACAAATAACCCGCTATTAAGGTTCAGAAGGCCACCTGTTAGTAGACAACCTGGTACGGCTATAACTCCAAGATCAACAACGGCTTCATCAAGACGAGCTGTCACACCTCGTGGTAGAGTTACAACTACAACCAGGAAGTCCACAACCAGGTCAACATCCAATCCTCTTCTATCTTTACGTAGACAACGACCAAATGCGTTATTCCCAAGGAGAAATTTGTTTAGGCAGCCCGAACCAGAACCAGAAGAAGAGATCAAAGAAGATGAACAGAAAGTAGAAGAAAGTGAGGAGATTTTAGAAGAAGAAGAATTTGAAGAAGACAATGATTATGATTCGTCAGACAGGAAAGAACGTCAAGTGGCGCAACCACCCAGTTCAACTCCTAAGAGAAACATAGTACAAATAAGGCCATTTGCTTTCAGAAGACGTACAAAACGTCAAGTCGATTACGGTAATAGAAAGTATACAAACTTCCGAAGACCAGGAACTAAAGGTACTTCTACTCGGCGCCCTGAACCCGAAACCGAAGAGCCGACTACTCAAAAAGTTCGACCTGGAAGCCGTTTCAGTGGACGCAGTTCTAGTAATGGAAAAACGACGGCAGCTTCAGTTCCTAAATCTGGTGCCAGGCAACCGTTTATTGTTCGGGGGGAGACTCGAACTACCACAGCTGCGTCGACTCCAGCGTATAGACGAGGAAAGACTTCTTCACGACCATCATCTAGGACAACTACGTCTGCGTCCAGGCCAAAGGCACCTAGACTAAAACAGAATTCATCAGGCTCCAGGACAAGTACCGCTCGTAGTTCGAGTGGAAGATCACGTACACGTACTACAACTAGTAGAGCGTCAAGCAGACAAAGGAGTTCTTTCGAGAATAATAGTGGTGAGCGCTTCAATGCTAAAAATATATTAAACGATGGTAAGATCACCGTTACACATCAAATACCTACAGAAGTGACAGTGCCGATTGTAAACGGGAAAATAACTGAGTACAAAAACCTATTATCAGCAACACCTAGTATAGAAACATTATTACTAAACCAAGTATCAACTTCATTCGGACCTTTAGGTAATCCACAACTTGTTCTCGCTGCAGAGTCCACTGAGCTCGCTGAGAATGGAGCTACTAAAATAATCAAATATGTCTTACATGATACTCCTACCACTACTGTTATCTTCACACCTACTACTATCCGCGGTCGCAAAACTTCTTTCTCCCACATCCTACCCAGCACTGTTTACAACGTAGAGGCAGTTACACAAACAATTGCACCAGAGATAAACTCAAACGTTCCTCTTGCAAATCTGTTGCTATCTCAACTGTTACTGGGTAACCAACAACCTGCGATCAATCCTCTCCTTGCTTTACAAGGACAGGGTTTGATTCCTCAGCAGCCTATAGTACAAACCCCAGTTACTGAATACAAAACTCGTACAACTACTTATGTGACAACAGTAACTGATGCTAGGGAGACAGTTTTACCTATTACGTTCAAAGGTAGAGCTATATTGACCACCATTGTTGATCCAACCACTAATGTAATTACAGCAACCGAATTTGTTACTGATACAGTAGTCACCACTCCCACTGCATTAGCTCCTGCCCCTCAACTAAACTCCTTATTACTTCCCCTTCTTCTTCAGCAACAGCAACAGCAGCAGCAACCAACCCTTAACCTACAAACAGCTAATCCCTTACTAGGACTGACTCAAGCAGATCTTACCGGTTTAGGCGGTCTAAACAATTTCAATAACCTTAACCTCTCTCCGAATTTAAACCAACAAAATAATTTTAATAACGACATATATAGTAATAGTCCCAAACCCAATATTCTTTCCGACTTAAACAGCAACGAAGACTTTTCCGAAGATGCCCAGGATCCTGAAGAAGACATTCCTCCACCACCACCTCCAAAATCTCGATCTAGAAAATCCCGCCCAAAACCAGCCGCTCCCGCTGGGCCTCCGAAACAGACTAGCGTAGTGACTTTATATGTATCAGGTAGACATCCTGGTGAATTCAGCACCGTGCTCTCAACAGTTGTGTCAGACGACACGCAGACTGTGAGAAAACGTGAAGCCATATATTACGATAATGTCCAAATTCTGCCATCTTTACTGCCTACAGTTAGTGAACTCACTGGTTCCTACGCTGACAGTAGTATTTCGGAAACAGATAAATTTTTAAACAATGCCTCAGTTGAAAATCAAATTGAAACGCAAAGTCTTGAGAGTATAGTAGGAGAGGTAAGTAAGCATATAAGGTATGACGCGTCACCAACATACGTCGTGGGGGTAGTCAGTCCATCAGCCACTAGGGACCTAAGGCAAAGTTCAATTGACGATGTCTCGTGAAAGATACAAACGGTTAGGTGTATAGTAATGGTTTAGTTATTTATTTCGATTGTATCATAGTAAGTTAACTATGGAATAGTGCCTTATAGATTTAGTTTAGTTTTAAGGACGAAATACTCTTTTGTACTTGACTAGATATTAACATGTTATTCTAAGTTCACCAAAAATGTTATTTCCTATGTTACCATAATCGATGTGTTGGGGAAAAATTGATGGGTAACGATTACTCACTGCCTAAGAATAAGCCTAGATTATGATTTTCATAAATACCTTTTAATACTCGTTCTTCCTTCGCTTCGATTGTACATTGCAAATACGACTTAAAATTAAAACAATAAACATTTTAAAAAATAATTCTGTTTTTCTATTTATTGATTCCTTTTACTATTACAGACAGAAATTAAAAGTAGCGACACTAGAATGCATAGACTTAATTCAACTTAA
This sequence comes from Acronicta leporina, assembly GCA_947256265.1. Classification (NCBI taxonomy): domain Eukaryota; kingdom Metazoa; phylum Arthropoda; class Insecta; order Lepidoptera; family Noctuidae; genus Acronicta; species Acronicta leporina. The sequence goes on from OX366536.1 coordinate 6,590,599, forward strand.
AGTAAGATCATATACAGAGAAAGAGAAAAAATGTGAAGGCTAATTTTATAATTAAAAACTATTCAAAATAATTATAGTAACCGTCTAAAAGTTAAGTAATTAAGATTATGATGTACCAGCTCACCATTTAAATATTAGTCTTTCATCTTTTACCTACAAGTTCAAATTAATTAATAATGTCACTTGAACCTCTAAGAAATCAATGCCAACCTTAAAAAAATATCACAGTGTACTTCACACCACACGTGACCGCACTCACATAATTAAAGACACATGAACTATACACTTCTTCCCCACCTACCAAGCTTCTCAAGATAGTAATTAATATCTAGACGAGATTTTACCATAATCTGACTTGAACTTGACAAAAGACGAAGACTGGACTGCATCGGATCTCGAAGATCCCGAAGATTCCCATTGACGGATGGTTCCATATCCACATCCTGCGACTTCCAATCTGGAGGTGAGTGTAATTAGTGTTTAATTAATCAATAATTATTAAAACTGCAGGTATTTTTGAATGCTGTCATTAGTAAATGTTGATATATTTTCTACATATAAAAAAATCATTTTGAGACGTTGAATTGATTGAAAACAAAAAAAGCATTCAAGAATCTAACTATAACACTAAACACAGATGTAAATAAAGTGATATGAATTAATATAAATATAGTACCTACACACTAAAACGCACATACAGAAATAAAAGTAAGTAATAAACGCGATACATAAATAACTGTAGTTACAGACTAATACAAGATATCCAAGATAGAAATTACATAAGGTGTTACAGTAAAAAAATATAAACATTATGCATGTGTTTCAAAGTAACCCGGCGCACGCGCCGCTCTGTCACGCGATTCCGCATGATTGCAATTGTATCATGCTAAGAAAATATGAAGTAAATCGGTGACATTACACATACATGTGTGTTTGCCACATGAGGGTTGGCAAACATAATTATTTTTAATTGACAAATGATTTGTTTTCCTAATGTCCTAGATTTTTATTTATCTGCGTACTGTTATTTGTATCAGCTTGTAGCTCAAATGAGTTGAGATGCTTTTTGTTTTATTTACAAACGCCCCATTCATAGAGTTAAATAGTTGTTTTACGGCATTAAAGATTTCTACTTTATGAAATTTCTATCTTTTTTGGTGTAGAAATAGTTTTTAGTTTAATATTTATTAATACTAACCAGTTGGCACAAATGTTTGTTCTATTTTTCAGATGTATTTATTGCTGTAGAAAGGGCTTGTTTGTTGTGTATTAAATGAGTCTACGAATGGTGCCTGTTTAACTGTTTTAAATTCATTGTTCACTAATAGTAAAGTAAATTTACAATACGTATTTTTGTAGGTGCTTAAAAACTTAGCTATGATAACTTTGAGTTCAATTAATCAAAAAATATGTTAAAATATATAAAAATATTCTAGAAATATATTCTTATTCCAGATGAAAAGATTCTTATTTTGTTTTCAAAAATTTCAGCTTTCAATACAAATGGTATCGTGTATGATAACACACCGTGGAGACCTGGAAGAGACATGGATTTAGTGGAAAAAGAGTCAGAGGAAGACGAGAGGAGACTTAAGAATCTGGCTACAAGGATAATGTCTAATGGTGTAGAAGTGTTGGTAAAGGATAAAAATCCCGAAGGAAAACAGGAACAGGTAGGCATAAAGAATTGATTTATTGCTAAATCTTAACATATTTTATTTTGTTTTAGAAAATGTCTCGATAGTATTATTATTATATATTGAAGCTAAACTTATAAGAAACTAACTCATAGATGCATTTTATTATTTACGTTTAATTTTGAGATTATCTTTATAAATTTGTACATCATTAGATTATCTCTAGTAGGTAGTTTTATGTGCTTTCAATAAATATCTTGTCATAAGTAGATCATTAATTATCATCATTATCTTAAGCATCATTCATCTCATCTTCATATACGCTTTTTTCTCAGCGCAAACTTAAGCTCATACACGCAACCACGTTACCACCGCACCACAGCACATCATCAGCATCAAAACAGCTGCTATCATCTGCTATCGCCACTGTCGTCAGTCGCCAGCAAATAAGCGCACTTTTCCCATTACACCAACTCATGCAACACAACTATATCATCAAGACCTGCATGACCACTTACACATACTTAACAACAGTGGTCCAGAATAAAAGAAGTGCTATTTCTACGTTTGAGACTATTGTGTCAGTTGTCACAACTGAATCTCTTACCAATTTATATGATACTGATGTTATACCAGATTTAAAGCCGACAAAAGTAAGATTTGGGACCCCGGTTGGTCGATTCCTAAATAATTCCATCAAATCCGAGCTATTACAATATACACTAGCTATTTCTCCTTTATGTAGTTCTCATTAGATTTCCACTTCTAAAATGTCTATCTGTATCTATAACTTTACAGTAGTTAGTAACCTTTATTGTATTAAAGAAAACCAGCCATGATACATACCTTATTCTATTATATTATAACGACTGATGATTAAATATTCTAAGGTCCCAAATAAACATAAACCTCATTTTGACTTTAAGATTTTGTGTATTATGTAATAACACCAATTGTTTAAAAATTTCAGACCAAATACATGGAGGTGAAGACGGTTCAACCAACAGCTGCAACCAACATGTTTATCAGTAGTTATCCAAAGATAGACAAACGAATCGACAGTGAAGAAGACGACAGCAACAACTTCGACCTTATCCAACCATCAGAGATCAGTAATACTCCTTGCACAACTTCCTGCTCATGTAGTCACACCAAAACTGAAGGTTTGCAAACCAAATATAGTATGGACTCAGGATCATCAACTAAATATGAAATGAAGACAAATAAATATGGTTCTACAAAACTAGACTTAAGGCCAACAAATAAAGAATCTATGGACAAGAAAACTCAATATGGACCTTACGAATATGAATCTAATTCTCATTTAGCGCCCACTGATAAGATTGTCGAAAAATATACTGAAGTTATTAATGATTATTCGGATGAAAAAGATACGAATTCGGTTGAGGAAAGTGAGCTGTTAACAAACGAGCAAGCTCCTACGCCACCAAAAATTAATAAAGTAAACACCAAAAATCCTGAAAAAACTAAACCAGAAAAGCCCCAGAAGCCTAATAAAAATAAGTTTGTTGTAGCTGATCTTTTAAAATTAGGTAGTCTTGGAATAAAAGGACTGACACAATTAGCGCCCGTTATTGAGAAAATGACAGGTGGTTTTATAAAACGTCAAGATACCGTCAACAAAACTACTAGCACAACTGTCAAGCCTGCTGTTAAACTGACTGCTTATAATGCAAACAAAAGGGTGGACAGTGATGTAGAAGCCAAACACAGTAACTTTCCCATTTACATACCTGTTGACGAATTAGAAACATCTGAATCTCAACTTGTTTTCACGAACGCTACCTTACACCAAAACTTGGCGTGGGCAGCAGAACACAAGCAGCCTAAAACCCACATTGTGCCACCTAAAATGGTCCACGAAAGTCCCCTTGTCAATGGTGGTATACCTATTAGTCCCGGTGAAATAATCACTGCTAATTCCGATGTTATTGTTGGCAAACCAGCCGTGGGTGGACCTCTAACCCTGGCCGCAAGTGGAATTAAATTACAAAACTCGGTCAACCCACCGCCTATCGATAGTTTCATAGCAGCCAATGAACAATATTTCGTAAATGAGAAACCTTTTAACGATCAACCGCAAGATGATGATTCTTATGACTTAAGGCCACCTGAACTACCTAAACAAAAGAGTAAACCAAACAGGCCTATGCAAAGACCAATGCAGTCATATAATCTTCAGAGTTCACCACCAAATGACAAATACCCGTATCGCATGCCTGCAAGTATTCATGACCAATTAATGAAAACGGAACAAATAAAAAATACTGGAACCATGTTAAGCAATCATGGCCGGCCAGCATTTTTGGATTACATTCCTTCTTTAGCCAAACCCACAAAGACTCCAACACAGCATCATATCGACTTTAAGCCTGTTAGTGAGCCCAGCACTGATGAAGCGGCTGACAATAGTCCAAGTTCCTCTGAAGTAGTTAATACACACATAAGAACGGAAGATAGTTATATGGTAGCAACTAGTAACACTGAATCAAGCAAACCCTTCTTAGTTGACATTCAACCTTCGAGGGTTGCAAACGTATTAATTCCTCATGGTAGTTCAACAGCTTTGGTATTTGCTGGATCCTCGGAGCCACATAAAACTGGAGACTACATCGATGACCCTCTTCCATATCCTGAACCAGGCTACTTTGGTAGCTTTAGTATAGATGCACCACAAATGACTAATGTGCATAACGTAGCACCAAATAGCAACAAACTGTTTACAGGAAAACCTCCATTAGACAATTACAAACCTAATCTGCAAACGTATAAAGACCAATCACATAGAAATGACCTTAAAATTAAATGGAAAGATAGCAAGCGGCCTATTGATTACAATAAAATACCTCCTCCAACAAGCAACCAAGAAACTCATGTCCAAATAGGGCCACAAATAACAGCTTATAATCCGGACGTGTACAATCCCACCAATGGTGACTTTAATAAGTACAGTCAAGTTAGAGGTAAAGACAAACAGAAGGATGGAAAAGAAATTATTGACAAAGAATATGAAAATTACTTAGCAGTGCCTCCCCCACCGCCGTCAGTACCACAGAGACAATATCACAACAAAGATATTTATGACAATAGTAAACCTTATAGTCAACGGCCTATTGTTCATACCAAACCAGTGCAGGACATGAAAGTGTTTCTGAATGTTCAACATCCTGTACCTGAGCAGCTGCCGCCTAAGGTAACTTCAGAAATTTATTTCGCTGCCCAAATGCCAAATAGTAAGCCTACTCCTACGTATACCATTCGCATACCGCCTGCATCTAACTTTAATAATTACCACCAATCTTCAAACAATATACAACATCCTAAAGTTAATAACGCTGGACCTACTCATAATTCTTTCTCTGTCGTATCTTCTCCGAATATGGCAAACAAATCTTTCGTACCACAAGTGAATGAAGATAAGGATAACACGTACACAGTGACTTTGAATACTGCAACCAATGTTGCTAGCAATAGTGAGGCTGGTCAAGTAATTGGATCTAGTGTTGCTGTACCTGTTGGCACATCAACGCATGTAAGTCAACTGAATGCCGATATACCTATCGGTACAAACTTTGCTATCAGGGTTGAAGATAATAGTGCACCTTTAGAAACGTACAATTTACAAGAAAAAATAAAACCAAACGTGCATTTTAATAAAAATGGTAATATTCCACAAATTTCTGTCGGAGATAATAGATGGAACGAGAGTTCTACAGATTCAGCTCAAACTGCAATGGTTGGACATAATTATTATAGTCTATATGATGATGGCAAAAATATAAAGTATGAAGTCAAAAATCAAAATTACGGGGATAAAACCCAAAATTTTGAAAACATACAACAAAACTATGATAACAAAGATCAAAATAGCCATAACACGCATCCGATTTACGATAACAACAATCAGAACATTGCTAATAACAATCAGAACTATGAACACAAAAAAATGAATGAAAATAACAATAACATTGAAAATAAGCATGAGAACTTTGATAATCAAAATCAGAACTATAACAACAAAAATCTGAACGATAACTTAAATGGAAACTATGATAACAAGAATATAAATAATCATAACAAACATCCGATTTATGTTAACAGTAATCAGAACTTTGAAAACACAAACCAGAACTTTGATACTAAATCTCAGAATTATGACCACAAAAATCTAAACAATGAAAACATAAATAAAAATTATGATAACAAAAATCAAAATTCTGAAATCCACAATCATAACAATTATCAGAACTACGGAGATAAACATATTCAACATGTAAATCCGTCTATACCACCTTCTCTGAATAGTCACGCGAATTTCCCTATGATTAATGATTATTCAACGCCATCAACAGTAAGAGAAGATGTCAAACCAGTTACTGAATATCCGGATAACATCAAATCCGGTGACATTAAAAGGCCGGCGAAATTGATACCAAATATTCCCACAAACTCCCATGGCTGGTATTCTAGCGTGTTGAGTGAAAACAATATCAATAATATAAAAATAGAAGTTACAACTCTTAAGACTATACCTTTAATTCATGATTATGATGAGCAAAATACTCCTCAATTTGGACAGAAAATCAGTGGTGCTGGTAAACCACCAAGCGAGTTATGGTCTCAGAATGCACCTCCAGTATCAGGATTTAATATTGGAAAGCCTTTCTCTAAACCTCAATCAACAGAAATACCAATCTCTGCTAGCCCACCGTTTACAACTAAACCTTTTAATATAAATTATATACCATCAAATTTTGGTGGCATGAGACAACCTGCATATGATATACCAATTAGAGATAACAGTGATGAAACTACAACGTCAAAATCAAATCCGACCTCACACCGAGAAAAAGTAAAGCCAGTTTACGAAAATTCGGAAGAAGTATATGATGGTGAAGAAGAAATAGAAAATGCAGGTGAAATGGAAGGAGAAGTTAGTTCAGAGTCCATGAAAGTGCCTGTTGTCAGTTCTTCAAGTGAAATAGATAACAAGTCTAAAAGTTCAACTGAATTATCTTTATTGCAAGATGAAGTGTTTGTTCCTCCAACGAATATCCAAAAAGATGAAAACAACAAAGTTCTGGTAAACTTTAATCCTGGTACACAAACGGAGAAGCCATTTGTTTCTTACAACAAAACTAGCTTCCAGACGAATACTATCAAACCAATTTACGAAAACAACTCCTACAACAAACCAAGACCATTTACTATCAATAGTGCTATTGTTCTTGATCACCAGTTGCAACAACCTCACTGGCAGATCAACCATATGATGGAGAATTCTACAAACATGTCATATGAAGACAACATTGATTTGAATATTGGAGAAGAAATGAACAAACCATCTGGTTTCAAACCTCCTTCCACTTCAAAGCCTGTTTATGTAACTAATTCTGATATTAAGTATAAAAAGCCACCGAGGCCAATATTTGCTAACCAGTTTAATAATACGCACGTGCATAATGAATCAATTATAACCTCAACAGTGCATATCCAAGACAAAAAACCATTGATTGTTGAAAAAGCTACAGAAAAATCAACTTTACCCACATTCACACTATCTAACTTAGAGTTTAATCGTTCTTCTAGTGAGATCATTGACCTATCACCACCGCCACCAACAATGGATTATAGTTTCAAACCGTCAACTAATGATGAAACGATTATGGGAATGAGTCCCCCTCCCCCGAGAAGCCCACCTGGTATCAGACTTCCTGTACGAGTCCCATTAACCCCTCGTCCAGCTGTTCCAATCAGAACTCAACCACCATACAGAACAAAGCCACCCAGACCTATCCCACCTAGAGTAACTACTCAAAGACCTGTGAGAAAACCAATTAACCGAGACGAGGTATCAACCTACCGACCAGCTTTTGACATTCTACATAACATTAGAAGACCTACCTACAATCGTGACCAGCCTTCATCACAGCTGCTTCCTCCACCTAGAGATATCCCATCAAGAGTGATCAGTCCTATGAGCGAATTGTCGGCTCCTACAGTCAGCGTTCCGGAAATACCCAACGTCGTCTTCCCAACTCCGATATCTTCTGGTTGGCTAACATCGTCCGGTATAGATTTCTCTTCAAGCTTTAATTTCAATCCGACGTCCATACAATTCCCTGAAACACCACAACCATCTAAGACTCCCGATTCTCCAGAAATATCTTCTTCTGAAAACTCTTATTCATATGAGACTGAAGTATCCTCTGAACGTTTTGATGAAGTTAGTTCTGAGAAACCTATAACCGAAGATAGATTTGTTGTATCAAAAGAATCAAGCACAGAATCAACTTCAACTACTAAGTTAACACCTATAACTGAAACCAACGATTCCTCCCCTGGAACAAGTCAAGAAGAAGTAACGACAGATAAAATGAAGGTTATTCCGCTAGGAAACAAGGATAGAACGCGCAAGCCTTACCCAGTTCGAATTGATGAAAAGAAAACCACTACTAGCAAGTATAAGTTGCCATCTAAATCTGTGGCTATAATAAAACCAACCCGAACTTTATCGCGCCCTGAAATTCTGTATCCTACAAGGCAGACATCGATTAGAAAAATCGTTCGACCAATTACAAGGGTGCCTCAAATTATTCCTACAAGTATTATTGAGAGCTCTGAGTCATCACCCGATGAAGAACTTATTAGGCCAACAGAAGTCCTGAAAGAAAACATTGTTCCTACAGTGTCGGAATTAGACTTCACTAGTTTGGTAGAACAAGAAGCGTCTAGTATTCCTATAAGTATTCCGTCTAATTTTCCAACTCCAAGCATAGAAGAGGTTACTACCATACAGAGTACCCACCACGCTGGCAACGAAGTTAAAATCTCAGATGAAGTAATACCAACTAAGACGGAGTTCAGAACAACTGTAATTACTCTTACAAAAACATTGTCCGAACCACCTAAGACGGTTTCAAGTATTGGTTATGTGAACTTAACACACACATTAACGGTTACACATACTAAGACAAGCTTAATTAGCCAGTCAGAAGGAGCTGTAACACAAACTTTGGTATTAACGAACACGCACACATCTACAATAGTTGACGTTGTGACTGAAGTACATACGCAAGTACAACCGACCACAATAATAGAGACTGTAACAAAACATATTCCAATACCTCAAGTTCAGCCTACACCAGTTCAAGAGATTGCACCAAAAACTAAAGTATCCCTTGATGACATAACAATGTCATCTGAAGAGAATGATAATCTATTAATCAGAGATTCTGAGACAACAGATAATATAATTCAGAAGATTGAAAATGAGAACGAACCTGAGAATGACAATGATACCTTCTTCGTTGTGATGAATAAGTCCCAGAATGGTGGTCCAGTTCCACCTGTAAACACTGATATAGACACAGGAGACTATGACGTTACTAGAAACGAACAGGTGAACAGTAATGGTGTATCTCAAGTTCTATTTGGAGAAATATTGTTGGCTGGAACACCTTATTTGGAGACTACAAATGTTAATCCTAATGGTAAGATTTAACGGTTTAAAAAATAAAATAAAACTACAGCTTAGCTGATTTAATTTTTTTTAAACCTTGCAGGCGTAGCATTTGGCAAAGAATGCCAGCCAGACTGTAAAGCATCAAGAAACGAACGTTGCCAGAGAATTGACGGAATTATGAAATGTGTCTGCAGACCTGGATTCGCTCGAATGTTCCCCGACAGACCTTGCAAACGTAAGTAGATGAAGCAGGCGTGATGGTATGTTATGTATGTATGTCTAGTTACACTACAAAAGAAAATTTTAAATACTAGTGAGAATCATTTGTAATGATAACCTTTGAAATTCCTTGAATATTTTTACTCCTGTGTTAAATAAGAGCTTAAAGAGCTAACACGGTATGAGAATTTTTAATTTTATCTTTTTCTACTTTCAGCTACCTACACCTACTCAGTCAAGTTAGCTCTTGGATCTCAAGGCAACGAGCGCTTGATTTTCCATGAAAGCCTATCAGATAACTCCAGCAAGGAGTTCCACGCATTGGCCGTAGCTACTCATGAGGGTATTAACAGGATGGTAATGCAGTCAGACCTGAGGGACGTCTACCATGGAGTCCACATCACTGGCTTCCATCCAGTCGAGATGAAGAACCCTGGAGGAGAGTTATATCAGGGTGTCATGAATGATTTCTATGTGCAGGTAACGGTATCAAGAGTAGAGGCTAGAGTAACTTTGTTATTCTTGAAAGGGTGGACTTGCAAGTACTAGGTTAAGCCCCACCTCATTCGTGATCGTAGCGAATGTCACGAATACCTTTTAAAAGGCCGGTAACGCACTTGCGACTCCTCGGCGGTGTGCGGTGGTAATCGCTTACCATCAGGCGATTCGTCAGCTCGTTTGCCCCCCTAATCCATCCAAATCCAAAAAGGATGATTTTAGTCTGTACAAGTCCGAAATACCCAGATGATCAATGATGATTTTCTATACTAATAAAACGGTCAAGCCCCACTTGTTTATAATATTGTGACCACGTGAACCAACTTCGAGCACAAACATAAGCAGATAGGCATAACTTACTTTGCTGGTAATCTTTTAATAAAGAAAATGATAACATCAAAATAACACTTGTTTTAAAAGTGTCCATGGAGTTCCTTGCCGGATTCTTCTCCATAGGATAAAAGTTTTGGAACCGTGCAACTAGACTCAAAAAGGTTTCATAAACGCTTGTAAAAGCAACCTTGAACCACAACTTTGAATCATGAATACCACAATATTTGGAGGAGAAATTATTATACTTTCATTTTGTTCTTTACAGTATTTTCACTGTCTTGTTTTCTCTCCATCATAAATTAAAAACAAAAAGTAACAAACATCACTACTCTCAAAACTATCTGTACTATTCCAGCTCTCAGACAATGCCCATGAGAGCCGCCTGAAGGAACTCATCGAAAAGTATCTGAGGAACAACAACTACAGTCTAGGAGGCACCGAGGTACATGCTGCAAGCGAGCTGATGGATAAGCTGGATGTCAGCGGTAACTAGAATTATATTAGCAGTTTACAAATTTAATTTTGTTTTAAATTTCGAATGTAAATGAATTGTCATATTCATAAGGGAAATAAAGATATCTCTAATCTCATATTATTACTTAGCTGCCTGCATATCTAATACTTTTGTTGACTGTATTAAAGATCTTCCTCAGATGTAAAATTTGTGAATTATGATTATGTTTGGAATCTATTGAATTAAAGAAAGGTTTCTCTTTTCCATAGATTTTGATGAGTGCGTCAGTGGTCAGTTCCACGACTGCTCGGAGCACGCGCAGTGTTTCAATCTTCGTGGTACCTACACGTGCAGCTGTCTCGAAGGGTTCGCCGACCTCAGCGTCAACTCTCTTTACCCTGGCAGGATATGCTCTGGTAAGATTTGTTGTTTAAACATAAAAAAAATATCCTCATTAATCGAGCAAAGTTTTACTAGGGTTTTCTATGAAATTCTCTGCATCAGCTCTGAGTTTGGGTTTGGTGGTCGGTTCACTAACGGTACACTAATTGCCACTGCAATAGGTTTATCGATTCAGAAACCTGGAATTGAGTAGCATTTGTGTATGTGGTCATTACCTACTTACTTTTTTTTTCATTGCAGCGGAGCCGGTTGGCTGCGAGCGTTGCAACTACCACGGCGCTTGCTACTCCCGAGATGATCGCAGGGTGCTTTGTGAATGCTTCCAGTGGTACGCAGGAAGCTCCTGCCAGATTAACTTGAAGGGTAAGACTATATTAAAATATATCAACCCATTTATTTTCTAACTACAAGCCACGGAATGAGATGGGTTAGGCTATAGCCCAACACGCTGGCTTATATGTAAACATATAAATAACGTAATTTTTTTTCTTATGTTTAGGATTTTCTCCATTTTCACATACACAAACGAGCAAACTCGGAACAACTATCTGTAGATCATACAAATATTTCAGATCATACAGAACCCACAATACATGGCGCAGAAAGCCCCAGAATCATGTCAAATATTTCACACAACAGACATGTTTGACGAAACGTTTGGCGTAGCGGCTGAGCAATTGGCTTCTGCAACACGTGTTGTGGGTTCGATCCCCACACGGAGCAAATATTTGTATGATCCACAGGTATTTGTTCCGGGTCTGGGTGTTTGTGTGTACGTGAGAATTTGTGTTCGTAAACGCACCCACGATACAGGATAAAATCCTAGTGTGGGGCAACGTTATCTAAAAAAGAAAAAAAAAGATGTTTATGCATTTAATGTGAAGAGTGAAGGAGTGAAGGAGCATTGTGAGGAAATCTGCATGCCTAAGAGATTTTCTTGGCGGTGTGTGAAGTTGACTTACCCGAAATAGGCCAGCCTGGTGATAGCCTAGCCATCACGTCGTCGTCAGATAAATTAGTATCTATGTGTGCAAATATTTACCTACTGATCTATACAACAATCTCACCAAACTTTTTTATTATTGTCGACCACTTGCCATATTTTTCGGTTTTGTGCAGAAGGTTCTGAACTAATGTGATTAGATCTCATGGACCCTAATTTTTCTTCTCGCTGACATAGACCCCTTGTAAATCGTCGTCGATTCCTGGGGATTGATCCATTTTGGTATCACTAATACCATATATGACCATATTTTGTTTACTAAAATGTATGTACCTAATTATCATTTTATTTGTTTCTAGTGGTGCTAATATCGCTGGTGGTATGTGGTGCTCTGCTAACGGTGGTGTTGGCGGTGTGTGCTGTGCTGGCCTGTTCTCGGCGCGCGCGCAAGACACCGCACCCGCAGCGATCGATCGTCGCCTGTATACAGGGCATGCCAAGTTTACATCAGGTATGCTGCGTTGAGAACTGTAAATATCTATACTAATATATAAAGCAGAAGAGTTTGTTTGTTTGTTTACTTGAACGCGCTAATCTCAGGAACTAGGTCCGATTTGAAATATTCTTTCAGTGTTAGATTGCCCATTGACTGAGGAAGTCTATAGGCTATATATCATCACGATATGCGGACGACGTCGCGGGCAGAAGCTAGTATGTAATAAATGTTAAAAAGACGTACCTTTTTAAAAATATGCCCATTCAAGTACCTTCATGGTTTTGATGAAAAAGGAAGATCATTGTACGGTGCAGCTGCAGACACTACATGATGACTCTTATTCACGAGGCGCACAAGACGTTGCAGAACTCTATTTTTTTACTAAATTTTATTTGTTACACATAGAATCATTTCGTTTTGAAGTATCGATGTTTTATTTCTATTATCATTAAGAACTGTTCAATCTTACAATGATGATCACGTGGATAGTCCATACTGAATTCCTTTTCATAGCAAAGTAGACGGCATTTTTTAGTTACTAATTTCTGATATTTTTAGGGTGCAATGCCAAAGCAGAGAGCCGACAGAAGGGCATTAATAAGTGAACGAGGGGAGTCTGGAGACACGTCTAGTATACAAAACGCATCACTACCCTACATACCAGCGAAGGTATGTATTTATGAGTCCATATTTAATTCAGCAACGCCCGGAATGACCCTCTGATGCCAAGACTGACGACTTTTTCGACTTAGATTATATGCATTGTGTCATACAGCATTTGCTGGGTTAAATAAAAAAATAAATCAAATAATTTATTTGCCAGCTACAATAAACTATATTGGTTTTTTTTAAAAGATCTTCTTATGACTCTTCTACAAGTCAATGTTTTAAATTTTAAGTACTAGGTCGCACCAGAATTCTTAGCTGAAGACTTGTCAGAAGAAAGAAACAAACTCATAGAACCATGGTTTCTTTTAAGGTCCAGAAATTTTAAAATATATGTGACACCATGTAGGGCAATATCTGAAATGGCCTTTTAAAGATAGAGCTTTGAGTAGGCCAGTACTAGCCGACAGCACGCATGCAATAATTGTGTACCTTGACCATTTAAGGAGTTCAATAGATGTTACCATCGCGTTTCTTCCACATATTCAACGACTTACCAATGATAAAGTAAGTACTTCTCATAAGCAACTTTATTTTCTATTTCCAGCGAGCATCATCTGGCAGCAAAAAGTGTGTGATGTCAGACCCTCCTGCACATGACCCACCACCGCCTCCGGCCCCTGCTGTCATGATACCACGCGCGCGGCTGCATCCGCATCATGGAGACAGGTATGTACTCTGAAATCTCGGCATGAACACCATGGAACAGGTTAAAGCGTCCATGATGCTAAATTGGACGCAACATGGTTGTAGTCCTACCTACGGTAATTTTTTATATTGCAAACGAGCAGACACGCCACCATACGATGGTAAGTAGTCAACTCCACCTATAGACACCTACAACACCTTAAGAGCCCCCTAAGAACTTTCAGATTACCGTAGCGCAAAAGTTAAAACACACCAAGTTGCTTTACATCAGATTACGGCGTAAGGGTGGCCGCCAGCCAGTCACAGGTTCTGTCACCGAGCAAATCAGACACTTTTTTTTTTTATGGGATAGATGGGCAAACGAGCAAACGGATCACCTTATGGTAAGTGATAACCGCCGCCCATGGACACCCGCAACACCAGAGGAGTCGCAAGTGCGCTGCCCGCCTTTAACAGGGTTTGGGCCTCCGGTAACCTCAACTCACTCGGCGAAACACAACGCAAGCGTTGTTTCACGCCGGTTTTCTGTGAGGCCGTGGTATCACTCCGGTCGAGCTGGCCCATTCGTGCCGAAGCATGGCTCTCCCTCTTTATTTTTTTTAATCTTTCTAAATTGATTTGCTATAACTAACATTTTTACGTTTTATTTTGGTTTTCTAGCCGAGAAAATATTGCCCGAAAAAGGAGTTTGGAGTTAAGCAGTGAAGCAAAACTAATCAGCTATTTGGAGTCTGGGGCAACGAGTGCTAATGATGAGGTAAGAGCACCTATCACCTTCGAAAATTCAAATGTTCATGGTCTCCCTGCTAGGCCTGTTTTATTTTTCCTCCTCCTCTTTGCAAGAACCCGTATATTACCCATATTATCATATCAATTTAGTTGGGGATTTAATAACATTTGCTTTTTTCTTATAATATTACAGATGAGAAGAAAACACAGTTTGGAATCTTCGTACAGTGCCAATAAAGATAGACATAACAAGCAAGGTCAGAAAATACATGAAATTAATTAGATCTGATGATTTTCAAACTATTGTTACGAGCTGGGGTTCGGGATAAATTAATTAACGCTAATTTTACCGAAACAAACAAATACTTTAATAAACTTCACAACACACAACAGAAATCACAAATAAAGTCACTACACTATTACTTGTCGCACTGTACTGGGTGTACACTGTACTCAGTGTACACACTGAGAATCACTTGTCTTCACTTTGATGTTCACTTCACCTTGTCCAAAACTAAAACTGCCCTATCCGACCCTTACGACGGCTATTTATATCAGTCACGAAGATTCTGGAATCGAACAATCGCGAAAAGCCTACAAAATGCGCGTAGGTACTTGATCGTCTATTGTTTACGGGCATTGACCTTTGAACCCGACCTTGAACTTTTTTTTTTTAAACTTTTCCCCCACTAGGATTTTCTCCTGTATCGTGGGTGCGTTTACAAACACAAAGTCTCACATATACAAAAACCCAGACCCGGAATAACTACCTGTAGATCATACAAATATTTGCTCCGTGTGGGGATCGAACCCACAACACGTGTCGCAGCAGCCAATTGCTCAGCCGCTACGCCAAACGTGTCGCCATTTAACTTTCAACTATTGTTATTACGTGAGTCCGCATTCGAGTACTTTCTTTCGAATACTCTACATGCTTCTACGATTTATCTAGAACCTTCGTGACCCATCTACGTCATTATAATAGCTTCTCGGCGTAACACTATTTATAACATTCTAGGTACAATATTAACCAAGATTGTCACTTGTTCTGTGGCACTTCTTCTGTGGTCTTCTCCAGGTCTTTAACCAGTGATAAATTGTGGCACAGAGACATGGTCGCTCACTATGGACGTCAAAAGAAAGTCCAAGGTCACTCAGCGGGTATGCTTGACATTTCTTTACGCGGTCGAATCAGAAGTGAGGGGATCCGTAGAAGAACTAAAGTTGCTGAAATAGCTCAAAGAATTAGTAAGCTTAAGTGGGCGGGGTACACAGCTCGTAGAACTGATGGCCGCTGGGGAGAAAGGTTCTCGAGTGGAGACCACGTTCGGACCGGTGAAGGTCGTTTGGATTGTATGTTCTATACCAATATTTCAGGAGCTCTAGTGTCAGCTGGATTCAAGGTATCAACCACGATTAGACCAGATGAAGCTGCAATGAAGGAGGACAGAGATGACATGTCTTCAGTCAACAAAGGAGACCTGGAGGCTGAGTTGTCTCGCTTTGATACATTACGAAAATCTTATAGGTAATGTGTGGTAGAAGCAGAAATGACACTTGAATATTCTCCATTATTTTTTTGTCGATTTGAATAGCTTAGATGCATGGTGCTAGATTAAAAATAATAACGGTCTTAGTATAAATAATTATCCTAAGACCGTTACCTACGTATACCTATTCTGAAAAAATAATTTGTCGGCTTATAAATTTCTAAGATATAAGTGATTATACTTGTTAGTGAGGACTGAGAAAGGATGCTCTGTCCTTTTCCCGCAAAACGAAAAAGCGGTGGTGTATGGTGCACCTCAAACTTGACGTCATCTCGTTGGTTGTTGATCGGCTTCGAACCATTTTTATGGGGCTATAAAAAATATACAGTCTATATAACAAGCCTATTTAAGAAGACGACAATATTGATTCTGAGCAACGACGAAACTAAAACTTTAAACTAAAAGCCTCGGTAGTTTTATGTCTAATTTTTCACATCGGATAGAAATCTGGTAAAATCCTTTATCCATCCTTTTATTTTCAGCCAAGAAGATATGTCCGAATGGACGGATGCTGAAAGAAGACTTGGAGAATTGTTAGTAGAGATTTTTTAAACTTCTTGGAAGTCTGCCGTATTTAACTTTATCAAATCTTTTAACCTGCTATCATTTTCCAGGACTCTATCAGAGGCTCGTTCGGTAGGTGGAACTCTACCAGCCAGCACTGGGAGAGCAGCTTCATCCACACGTCTTACGCACCAGGTAAATATACAAACGTGCTATTGTCGTTAGTAAAATACGTAGTAGTGAAGGTCGCTGGGAGTCGTTGGATGCATGCGACATACAACCGGTCCTTGTGGAAGTCTTTGTTCAGCAGTGGACTTCTTTTCGCTGAGATGATGATAATGATGATGAAAAAACGTAGTGCATCTACAAAACATCGAAGAGTAAGTACATAGCTGTACTGACATGTCCTAAGCCTAGGTCTGATAGTTAGTCTTGCTTCCAAACTGCTGATTGGCTATTTTTACCAAATCATGAACTACATTGTATAGCTATAGATGAAGAAGCAAAAATAAAGGTAGAGATCTTAGTACCTCTTTAAAAACATTTATTAATACATAGATGTAATCACTAATACCTCAACCACTTTATCCTGCAAGTAAATACGTTTGAAATCTTCAAGCCCTGTAGATTGTAGATCCCAAGCATTTGTTAATAAAAATTACTTAATTACTTACAAAATATTTAGCTACCTGTCTACTTTAGTTTTTGTTTATACTTCTATTATTTTTTTCTTTCAATACACTGGATTCCTTATCAACCTTAAAAAGATCGACGTTATTGTTTGTATATTGAATATTACCAATATTATCAACACCAGCATGGCACTCTCTAACCTTTGCACCACCTCCCCAGGAGAACACGATGGCTGAGCGGGACCTTGGCTCCACGTTCCTCCTGCCTCATGTGCACCTCTACAAACCAGACCTAGTGGGTATCCAGCACTATCTTCTTCTGTCTCTTGCTTTGTAGTTTGAGCATCCTTGGACTCTGCACTTATCCTTATCAGATAGTATAATATTTCTTTGTGTCGCTTTGTAAGCTACAATCTAATATTTCATTAGATAATTTTCCATATCTTCAAAAGTATTATCATACTTTTGAAGATATGGATGTCCAATACTAAAATAAAAAAAGTCAAGGTTTTTTCAAAACGGACAAGATCAGAAGTCAAGAACCTACATTATTCCTTCTATAACGTTATTCTTCCACAACTTCAAAAGTTTATTGGTTCATATCTCTGAATTTCTCAACAGTTTTGTATTATTATTTATTTTTTATTTTGAAGAATATATTAATTTCATTTACTGATAATAATATAGTAGTTTTTTAATAAGCGTCAATAATATTCATAGTAAGTTTGCTTATATCGATGATGTTCTTGCAGGTCGAAGTCCTTCCGTGTTTTTTCTTATTTTGATTAACCTTTAATTTTGTAAATTTCAGACAAGTGACGTGTCAGAATTCGACTCCCTGTGAAAATCAAGATCCAGTCAAAATATTATAATAATAAACAGAATCAACGTTTGCTTTTGCTCATTAGTGCTCTATCTTTTTGTACTGTAGCTTATTTTCTTTAAAAACTCTAAAATAATCATAAAGGAATTGCATTTGGTTTAAATGTTATTTAACAAGACTGAAAGTTTTAATAACAAAAAACTAAGTAAAGAGCTTGCACAAAATTAAAAGTACCTATGATTTATCATTTTGTTAATGTTGAAAATGTCAAAATTTTAAAAAGGGTGCTTAAATGGATCTTTATTTCTATGAGAAAAGTATTTTTACGAGGCTTTTATTTTTACCACCAAAGTGAAGACTTATCTAATTTATTAACTTATTTATTCTATTTAAATGTTGATTTTTTATTTTTCAATTTCTCGATTTGTTTTTTCACCGTTATTCAACAAAACAATTATGAAATTATTTAAAAAAAATGCCATAGTAAATGTAAGCATTTTTAGATTTTAAGATAACGACAACAGTGAAAATAATTTGAATGAGAAATCGTGTAATTTGTTAGGTTAATTTTTATTGAAATCCGATTTCTTATTTGGAGCATTTTCATTTGTTACAAAAAATTGTGCAGCTAAACGTGCCAATTTCTTTATTGTAAAAAATATTCACCAATTTTTTATAATTACATAATCTAATAATGTAATTTCTCAAACATGACACAATTTTACTGAAATAATCTTAGCAAAGTATTTATAAAAAAGTAAAATGAATGAATGTATTTTAATGTCGATAAAAAACAAGCGATTCAGCTCTGTTTATTTTTTGTCATAAACTGTGGATACTCATATCACTCTGTAGTTAATTGTTTGTATCGATTTTTTATTTTTTTGTTAATAAAGTGTAGTTATAAATATGACTTTTATTCCAAAATCACTGCAATCTCTAAAATAATAAAAACAGTATAAGGACTGAAATTTGAATATTGTATTACGCGTGATGGCATGCAACAACACGATTTTCGGGGAAGGATATAAGAGAGAGATTTTCCACCTTGGGAGAGCCATGCTTCGGCACGAATGGGCCGGCCCGACCCGAGTGATAGGCACAGAAAATCGGCGTGAAACAACTCTGTTATTTTTCGCCGAATGAGTGAGGATACCAGAGCCCCAAACTATTTTAAAAGGTGGGCAACGCACTTGCTGCTCTTCTGGTGTTGCGGGTGTCCATGGGCGGCGGTAATCACTTACCATCAGGCGATCCGTCTGCTCGTTGCCTATCCCCTAAAAAATAAAAGTACATATTTTCCCCAGCACAATATTTAGGTTTGCATAAATTAAAAAGTCTACCCATTTAATTTTATTCGAACAACAAAAAAAACAGAATCATCCAGTAAATTGCCCTATTGATACTATTATTTTTATTTATTAAACGGAAAGATTATAATAAATTAAACACAGCATATAAATATGAGACATAGCGTTTTTATTTAATATTCAATAATTATTTAATCGATAGAATATTCAGCAATATTACAAATACAACGTGAAACAATTGAACATTGCAACTTATTTTTTTTTTTAAACTTAATATTATAGCATAGCAACTGTAGAGACACTAGCTTAAAATCCTTAACATCGACATCTTAAGCACACAGACTTTAAAAAAAATAACTAGTTTTTATAAATACATTAAGCGAACCTTTACGACTAATCATAAAGGGGACTTCCAGAGCTGATATGAAAAGGAATTGCTTAGAATCAGCCTCGCGGTATTTAGCTAAGCATGTCGGTTCTAACACTTCTCAGTCTCATCCCATAACATATCTATCAACGATAGATCCCGAATTCATTAATTATTCTATCATTTAGGACTTTTTTCTAACCTTTGAATGACTATATTTTTGCGATATTATCAAAATTTTAGTACGTAGTACAAATGTCGCTTTACTTCATACAAAACATGCTACTTTCGGTCAAAAACCTGACATTACATAAAATTTACATAATAAACCATAGTTCATTTGAAGATGATTATTAATAAACTTTTGGAAGTGAGCAAGCCCTGTTAATTCCTTATAATTCAGTCTACGACCAACTGAAAATACAGGACCACCTTCAATGCGAAAACAAATGACAATTTTGGTGATATTTATACATTTACAAAAATGATACCGACTGCAATAATTATTTAATTTTTAATGTTTTCATATTAATCGATGTACAAATCTTAACTACATACAATAAAGATCTTAATCTAAGAAATAATACAGATGTAACAACAATTAACATAAAATATTCTTAAAACAATACCTACCTATAAATAAATTTTAAAACAACACAAGAATATGACTAGAATAAAAGTATAGCAATTACTGACTAACATGATTTTGTATTTTTAAATAATGAAATGACTAGAATTATAAGAGCTAAAGATGCCACAGAATCAAATCTTTAAGGAGTAAATATGAAAGTACAAAAATGACAAATCCATCTCGATACCAATCTGATCCCTCTTCACCGCATACTAACCGCAAGAGCTAACAAAATCCAGCTGGCCGCAGAATCAGCAGTACTTATACTATATTGTATCTCTATCTATCTACTTACGTAAGAAATTGTGCAAGAATCAAATATGGAGATCCTATCATTGCCTATTTTCATGTGAACGGAATTCTCAATGTTTATCAAATGCTTTATCGAAATCCATTACAGATACCTACTTAGTTTACTTATAAAATAGTTAATAGTTCTACTCTTTAACATCATGAGTAAGCATATTGATGTCGAAAGCTAAGCTACGGGTTATAGGTCAAGTAAGATGGACCGTGTCGTTTCCGACGGTTCAGTACAAAAGTTGAGTACCAAAATACTATCCAAAAGTGCTCGATATATATGGCTAATGTCTGGTCAAACTTTTTCCATATATACCGTTTCTTTTTCGTTATAATCACAAGTCGACTACTGTGATAGAACTTAATTGTGAGTTCTACTAGTGTCAAATTAGTAAGGAGATATCACATTAGACGCTTTATCTAAGGACATAGCCATAGTTTTGTCTGCGTTGAGAAATGTAAGTATTGTGGAGCTTTTAATGTCAAATTTGTTTATGCCGAGTAAATTGTCAATAACATCAATATTTAAATTTATGTCAATCATTTTCTATTTAAATTTGTTTCTCATTTATGGGATCATCTGAGCTTTGAGCTCAGATTATACTCTCAATTCATTTTTAAAGTCTTGATCGTGCTATTTGTAATATCCTTTTTACCTTGCTGCATAATATTCATTATGTCTGTCATATCCACAGGTTCTTCGTCATCGATTCATAAATCATTTTAATCAAAATCTATTCAGTATCTATTGTTACCGTCAATATTTATCTAAAGTAAATTTAATTTAAATAAGTATCGTCTCAAAAATGCAATTTGGGATTGAGGAATCTAAAATTTCGTTGATTTTAACGAGCGATCTTAGTGCATTATTGCCTAAGCAGGAAAAGAAGAAATGGCTTACAAAATGGTAAAAACATCAAAGAACATGTATGTAATGCATGAAAATCTAGACACAGTATCTTATTTGAAATTACATTTACTTCTTAATTTCATCGAGGCTGGATAAAGGAGATTTCGCGAGCATAGACAATGATCTGAAAAGACATAGTTATAATAGTTGTAATTTATTTATAAACATATTTTCTTTTTTATGAAATGTGGAAGATACTGGTATAATTGCGTGTCTTCATTAATCTACGCGTTGTAACGACAATGTATATGGACAAAACGTTCCAGTGTTTTTTTTATAATTCCAACAGTGACATAACAATAATGTTATTAAACCTTCGACATTTCATACAATAATACACCCTTCACTACATGCCATGAAACCTAATATAGCAATGACACACATAATAAATCAAACTGAATGACAAAACAAAGCCAAAATATATACTTCGATGATTATAATGATGACATTTTATAACAGTGATGAAGCAAATGAAACTAATAAGCATACATTAAAAAGTAGTGTACCTATTTGTCGAGCCTATCTTGAGAGTGACTTAAGCAATAGCAGCTGCAATGATAATATTTTAATTTTTAGTAGGTACGTTTTTGAAAATAAGGATGTTATACTCGTAAGTAGTACCAATTTAATATCTCATGTCAAAGTAATAAAAAAGCTTGTAATCATAATAAAAAAGAAAATAAAGATTGACTTAGATGATTATTATGCTATATATAATACGACCTGTTTTATTAGCGTATGGCAGTTAAATAAGAAGGAAAATAATTTAAATAATATTGCAGCAATTAATAGAATTCTTATTAAAAAGATCAATAATGAATCTAATAACATAGATTTTGGTTTTAAAGGTTTCGCTGCGACAGAAATAATTGATTATGATACTATAACAATATTTCTGTTACCTTCTTTGAGCAGGTATGGGCGGTGAGGGTTGCGTGGCAGGTGGTAATGATGCTGGAGCGCTTCCAGAGAGAGCTGGCTGACCCTCATCATCCTCTCGACGTTCTCCTGATAACGAATAATATAACCTCAAATACTAAGACAATACACCTATATTTGGCAGTTTTAGGAAAGATACAGTCAATGATAGATCAGATTACCGACTGGGGCCCAAGTCTGCTATTTCAGTTGTATCACAATGGTCGTTCAATGGCACTAAATGACATTAGAACTGACAGATTTCGTAGACAAAACCGTCAAAAATCAACAATTCTGAAGCCATTGATTTACAATTTTGACACGACTTAATAGCAGACTTGGGGCCCTGATAGACCGTATCATGACGTGCTATCGCAATTATTTTTAGGTTGTGAGAATGGGATAGCGCTATAAAATCTGTAGAGCGGCATCCCTCTCTTTCAATTGGATAATGATCGCAATAACACTTCATTGTACGGCCTCTGGTCTGCTATTTAAATTGTGTTTACTCAATGGCATTCTTAACTCATGACTTAAGGGTCTGGTGGACGCTGAATTGCCCATACAACCGTAATATCAAAATAAATACTTTACTTTACTGTACTATATATCCGAATACTGTTAATCTACCCTACCATTTCATTTACTACTACTTCACTGGCTATATAAACGACTGGAAAACCTGTCGAGACTTGGAAAAAATATCAATAAATACATTCACTTATATTTATTTCCAGTGAAGTATTTTACACGAAATAGTAGGATAGGAACCAGATAAATGGAATTCGAATCCGGATAATAACACAATTTGATTAAATTCTGTTTCAATTAGGATATAATTATTTTGGTACTACGTTTGTACTACGTTTCGGTCTCCCGAACCAGATAGTGACAGATTTTGTAGACAAATCTGTTATAAATCAATAATTCTGAAGTCCTCTGTGAATTCTTAAGTACCTCTCGTGATAGGAGTGTCTCCGATATAGAAGGTAGGTGCTGGTGTCTCCACTGTCGCTTCTTTGACAGATCCATCGCCGCTAACAGCGCTTAGCGTGTCGGTACTATCAAACATGATCGTGCGCTCCTTTGCTCGTGGAGTTCGGTTGTCCAATTCCTATTGTTAAGTTAGACCAAGATTAGTCGAGAAGATTGTCGATAAATAATAGTATTACTCTTACATGAACCACAATGGACGATCTGGAAGTTTGATTACTGTTAAAATTTTGGCAGTGAATATGAAATAGTAAAAGTATTAACTTTTGTTGCCAGGTGTATCTTACAAGGGCAAAATTGAGGAAGATACATGTTAATAATGAATACCCGTCAAGTTAAAAATTGCAAATTCAAAAATAATGCAGTCATAGGAGTCCCGAATAAACCAGATGCCAGTTACTTATCAGTATCACAAACTGAACATATTTCTTATTTAAAGAAACGTCCTTCACTAGCGTTAACTATATCGTGGTTGCTTTTACAAAGACAAATTCTCACATAAACGTCCAGACTCGGAATAACATACAAGTTTAACAGTACGTCATACAAATATTTTCTCCGTGTCGAACCCACAACACGTAGCGCAGAAGACGATCGCCATACGTGTCGTAATTTAGATGTTATTATTAGACCTGTTTTTTTTTTATAAATAAATCCAGCCATTTTTTCTTGAATCCTCGTCTAATTAAACAATATTATTTAACTTACCAATCTTTCCGTATCAGAATCCGGCTCATGAACTTCATATTCATGAGAAACATGTTCACTAGTGGACTGGTGTTCTAAGCTCTCCATTTGGACTGCCGTGACGGGATCTAGGGTGTCTAATGAAGATACCATGGTGTTCGATCCTGGAGGGGGCACCGCTGTTATCTTTCTGATTAGTATCAAGCTTAGCGGGGTAGCAACATGTATAATATAAAATAATTCAAAAAGGAAACAGATTTTTCTCAAAATTATTTCTTTTATCTTATTTCTAATGAAAATCTAGTAGATAAAAATATGTATTCTTTGTTATAATATTTTTTAATTACAAAATCACACTTTACACTCATTTGATGATTTGCATCTTTATGTCCTGGTTTTGCCCTGGGTCTACTTGAGCGATGGCTTTAAAAGCCATGGGTTCCTAGACATTAGCTCTTTCTAAATCTAGTGTTGTGTTCAAAACATCGGTTTCAGATACATCAGTAAAAATTGTAATTATAACGTAACAAATCACAGTGCCTGTATTTGACATGACAATTTTGTTCTTTCGTGGTTCCTAAGAAATAGTTTTGAGAAGATTAATGGTATTTAAGTAATTTATGACATTCAAAGATAAAAGCGGGGATGAGGGCAAAGCTTTTCTGTAAAATAGAAAGAGATGATTATAAATGTAGATATGAGAGCTCATGCTGTTAGATAATAAAATAAATTAGTAAATATAAGTACTTAGTGTAAAAATTGTTAATGTAAGCTTAGTATGAGATTCGGTTTAAATAATAAATAATCATTCTTGGGTTACTTATGTATAAATGCTTTATATTGGTAAACAATAAATTCGAAAGCAAAGGTTTTAAGCGGCGCTGAGGTAAACACGTTTTCATGAAATAAAAGGTCAAATTTGAGGGACGAGTCCGTGTTTTTTGTGAATAAAACTACTATAGTTAATAGTTTTATCATTAAAATATTTATTGTCTTACAGCTGGGCATGGGTTTCTTTTCGTTAGTCCACAAAATTAGCACACATTGGAAACCACTGAGAATCTCTCATCTCACGAAATTTTCTTGTATCGATGACATGTGTGATAAAAAATATTACATAAATATACGCACGCCATTCGAGTCATAATGCTATAAATTCATATATCATGTTGATGTCACTATTAATATTGATATATATAATTCGTAGTGCATACCTGGGAGCATTTTTTAAATAGACATTATTAAAAAAAAAACAAGTTTATTGTGGAGTATTTCATATAGGTAGTTTCATTAATTATACTGGAACCATGGACTCATCCAAAAAATTAGATAGTTTGAAAACTCACCTCCGGAAGTAAGACTGCCTGTCATAGGTGTGTCAACCTCGTAGTTGTACGTAGCACGGGTGGCGTTGGAGCTGGTCGCTTCCAGGCTGTCCGTGCTGCCAAGCATCAGATCTGCGCGTGCGCCCCTACAGAAAGCAGTTAATGTATTTTCAATATTAACACTATTATTATTGTAAGTATTAATCTCAAATAAACGACCCAGTAAAGGTAGTTGAGAGTCATTGAATGCCGTTGTCAAATCACCGGTCCTTGTGGAAATCTATGACGAAAGTCTTTGTCAGCAGTGAACCTTTTGGTCATTACTTGAAAAATCTCAATGGTATTCTTATTTTATTTTTTACAGCACGATTCTAATAAGTTAAATATTTTGAAAACATGAAAATAAGTGATTGTGTTAATACGCTCGCCCCTTATTATATGGGACCTAAATATACCGGCAAACTGTGGATGTACACTGAACACCCTCACATTTCACGAAATACAGGCGTCATATTACATATAACTGTCTCATTAGCCAAGTGGTCCTGAGCGCGACTGCTACGCTAGAGGTCCTGGGTTCGATTCCCAGGTCGAGTAAAGTGGTATTGGGTTTTTCTATGAAATTCCCAGTAGCAGCTCGGAGTTAGGAATTTGTGCCCGGTTAATGGCAATAGGCTCGCCCCCTATTACATGGGACCTAAACATACCGGCGAACTGTGGGTGTACATTAGTACGCCTCTGCCTAACCCTTCGGGGAATACAGGCGTGATGGTATGATGGTATTACATATATTTTCTACTAAGGTTAACAATCACTAATTAATTTTATTATCATAACTAGCTTGTGCCCGCGACTTCGTCCGCGTGGAATAGTTACTTGGCCTTAGCGTGATAATATATAGCCTATAACCTTCCTCAATAGATAGGCTATCTAACACTGAAATAATTTTTCAAATCGGACCAGTAGTTCCTGAGATTAGCGCGTTCAAGCAAACAAACAAACTCTTCAGCTTTATATATCTACTAGCTTCCGCCCGCGACTTCGTCCCCGTGGAATAGTTACTTAGTCTTAGCGGGATGATAGCCTATAGCCTTTCTCAATAAATGGACTATCTAACACCGAAGGATTTTTTCTAATCGGACCAATAATTCCTGAGATTATCGCGTTCAAGCAAACTTGGCAGGTGGCACTTGACAGGTGGTAAGAAGATGATGATCCCCTTCAGCGGCTTGTAGTATGTTTTGATTGAAGCTCACTTCAAGATATAGCCAATATTGTTAGTTGAGTATTGAGTATCCGAGCGGAACTTTAGTAAAATATGTCACGGGAACAGGAATAATAAAAGAACGCTAAATGAGGATAATAATATGTCTTTTAGAGCGTTTGTTGGGTCCGAGCGGACCCAAGCTCGGTCAGCACGGATACAAAACAAAAGCTCTAAAGGCTGATGAATAACTTATTTATTTGGATAAGGATTAATATCATGTTTATAAAAACACCTACGCAAATAATGCATTTGGAATTTTAGAACAAAGTTAGCATAAAAAAGGTTATAGTGAGCCAACCTTAAAAGATAGACATATGCTGTTGCGGACTTTTTTTTAGAACTTTTAAAGAGGAACAATTCTGTCATATATGATTTTTACGAAACTTTAACCGTTTACGCAGCGCACGCATCGGAAGCTCTCAAAAGGAAAAACAAACGAATTTTAGAACAAAGTTAGCATAAAAACGGTTATAGTGAGCCAACCTTAAAAGATAGACATATGCTGTCGCTGACTTTTTTTTAGAACTTTTAAAGAGGAACAATTCTGTCATATATGATTTTTACGAAACTTTAACCGTTTACGCAGCGCATGCATCGGAAGCTCTCAAAAGGAAAAAACCCCGATTTTTAAACATTCTTCATTGATGCTCCGCTCCTATTGGTCTTAGCGTGATGATATATAGCCTATAGCCTTCCTCGATAAATGAGCTATCTAAAACTGAAAGAATTTTTCAAATCGAACCAGTAGTTCCTGAGATTAGCGCGTTCAAGCAAACAAACAAACAAACAAACAAACAAACAAACTCTTCAGCTTTATATATTAGTATAGATATAGATACTAATATATAATTTTTCAAATCGAACCAGTAGTTCCTGAGATTAGCGCGTTCAAGCAAACAAACAAACAAACAAACAAACAAACAAACTCTTCAGCTTTATATATTAGTATCTGTACTAATATATAAAGCTGAAGAGTTTGTTTGTTTGTTTGTTTGTTTGTTTGTTTGCTTGAACGCGCTAATCTCAGGAACTACTGGTTCGATTTGAAAAATTCTTTCAGTGTTAGATAGCTCATTTATCGAGGAAGGCTATAGGCTATATATCATCACGCTAAGACCAATAGGAGCGGAGCATCAATGAAGAATGTTTCAAAATCGGGGGTTTTCCTTTTGAGAGCTTCCGATGCATGCGCTGCGTAAACGATTAAAGTTTCGCAAAAATCATATATGACAGAATTGTTCCTCTTTAAAAGTTCTAAAAAAAAGTCCGCGACATCATATGTCTATCTTTTAAGGTTGGCTCACTATAAACGTTTTTATGTTAACTTTGTTCTAAAATTCGTTTTTTTTTCCTTTTGAGAGCTTCCGAAGCGTGCGCTGCGTAAACGGTTAAAGTTTCGCAAAAATCATATATCACATAATTGTTCCTCTTTAAAAGTTCTAAAAAAAAGTCCACGACAGCATATGTCTATCTTTTAAGGTTGGCTCACTATAACCTTTTTTATGCTTACTTTGTTCTAAAATTCCAAATGCATTATTTGCGTAGGTGTTTTTATAAACATGATATTATTAATCCTTATCCAAATAAATACGTTATTCATCAGCCTTTAGAGCGTTTGTTTTGTATCCGTGCGGACCGAGCTTGGGTCCGCTCGGACCCAACAAACGCTCTAAAGGACATATCCTCATTTAGCGTTCTTCTATTATTCCTGTTCCCGTGACATATTTTACTAAAGTTCCGCTCGGATACTCAATACTCAATTATCAACTAACAATATTGGCTATATCTTGAAGTGAGCTTCAATCAAAACATACTACAAGCCGCTGAAGGGGATCATCATCTTCTTACCACCTGTAAGGAGATGATGATCCCCTTCAGCTTCCTGCCACCTGCCAAGTTTGCTTGAACGCGATAATCTCAGGAACTATTGGTCCGATTAGAAAAAATCTTTCGGTGTTAGATAGTCCATTTATTGAGGAAGGCTATAGGCTATCATCCCGCTAAGACTAAGTAACTATTCCACGCGGACGAAGTCGCGGGCGGAAGCTAGTTAAGTATAGATGAAGTTAGGGCCCGTGCTCAGCAGTGGAATGATAAATTATACTGTTTAACTTTAACCATTAAGGCTGCACACGCGACGGAAGCTTAAAAAATGGAGTAACTTCTCCCGTTTTCCCATCATTTCCCTTCACTGCTATTGATCGTAGCGTGATGAAAAGTATACTATAACCTGCCCAGGAGTATGAAGAATAATTGTACCAAGTTTCGTTAAAATCCGTCGAGTAGTTTTTGTTTCTATAACGAACATACAGACAGACAGACAAAAATTTTACTGATTGCATTTTTGGCATCAGTATCGATCACTAATCACCCCCTGATAGTTATTTTGAAAATATATTTCAATTACAAAATTGACCTCTCTACAGATTTATTATAAGTATAGAAGCTAGGTAGTTAAGTATTGTTTGGGATACCAACTAAGATGCTTAACGTTTTAAACCCTTTAGAAGATTTTGGTTTTTTCTCAATATATTAAATATTTTTTTGTGTGAACTATAAATATGAATCAATTGAACTAACCTACTAAAACTTCCAGAAGAGCTCAACTCCTCGTCCTGGCCGCTCCACGAGCCGCTAGCAGGATCTGTAAATTGTTTACCGGAGAACGATATTACACTATGAGCTACCGATCTCCCTGAGGAGGGCGACAGCTCTCGAACTAAACTCCCCTCCCTCGAGAACTCCAAGTCCTCAGGCTTATCAGACGACATCGTGATAGTCTGCCGTGTTACAGTCACTACTTCACCACCCGTATGCCCTTCGAGCACAGTCATCAGGCTATCCATTTCTGAAGGTTGAGATGTAATAGATGAAGACATTTCGGAGCCATATGACATGGCGCTTTCTTCAAGTTGTCTTGATCTAGCGGGTATGTCAACCGCACCTTCTCCATCAGTACTCGTCACCGTCTCCGAAACTTTCTTTCCATCAACAAATCGTTGCTGAATGACTGTTGTTGTCCTAACAACTTCTATTACACCGCCATCAGTGAATGTTTTTGTTACGGCTTGGCTTTGCTTAGATTTTTCTTCTTGGTCCAAAATCTTCATCATTTCTTCACAATCGCCTGGTATGGATTCAGCGGATCCATCGCTTGGAGCAGCTGCGCAAACAAATGATGAGGACTTCTTACATTCTTCTATAACTTCTCCTGTTGTTTCACCAACAGGTTCCGATGGTCCAGGCTGAGGTTCTGGTATGAAGAATGCTCCTCTTTCATCAAATTTCTTTACTGTAATCACTTTTGGAGTAACTTGTTGTAGTAGTTTCTGTTCTATTGCCATTTGCTGGTCTATTAGTTTCCTTATACTGGCAGATTCAGTGAGAATCTTTTGTGATGGGCTCCCATAACTACCCACTTTTTGGGATGGACTTCCACTCTTTTGTGAGGGACTTCCACTTTTTTGGCTAGGACTGCCACCTTTTTGTGGGGGACTGCCTTCGGAACTGCCACTGTACGAACGTTTCTCTCGTTCCAAGAAAAATCCACTTACTTCCTTGGGATCGGCCATAAGCAATGCCTCTTTTTGTTTTGCACGTATTTCTGCTTTCAAAGCTTCAAGACACGCAGATTCAAGGCCTTCAAATTCTTTTAAGCTGGATACTGAAATATCATCGCCTTGACTTTTACTAAGTATGTATCGTCTTGGCAAAGAACCATTGAGCGAATCTTGAGACGATGAAGAATGTTGTTGATACTGTTCCATTAGTGCTCTTTCTAGATTCTCAAATTCTTGCAATGAGCTGATAGAAATATCATCATTTTCACCTCTTACTCTAAACCGTATTCGAGATGCCATTTCAGATTCTGAAAGGCTCCCATAAGAATTTCTAAAGCTACCATAACTACCTATCGACTCTTTTTGAGAAGTGAAGCTACCAATTCTGCTGGCGTCAAAATCAGTCATTTCTTCTTCCTTAATATCTTCTAAAGGTACTCTTTCATAGTCATATCGTGGATCCCCTTCAAATTGCATTTGTATCCACCGCCTTCCGGCCTCTATCTCAGCTAATTCTTGAGCTTGAAGTTTCTTTTGTTCCAGTTCGTATTGTAATAGCTCTTCATCTGATAAAGAACCGGATGCACTACTGGTACTTTCTTGCTTTTTTGAAGCTTTAGATAAATATTCTTCAATTTCGGTATCGTGTCGTTTCTCAAATTTTTGTGTTTTTATTTGAACGCTTTTACCCTCAGTGTCAGTTTCATGAGCTTCTTTTGCAACTTCTTCGATAACTACAAAATCGTCCATCTCACTTGGTTTATCTACCATTTCAAATTCATCGCTAGTAGGTGACTCCTGTTCTTTTTCATAAGTATGCATAGTTCTGTCTTCAGTAGTTATGACGAGTTCAGATTTGCTAGTTTCAGCAAGATCAGACCTCAGTTCCGGTGTTTCTGATATATCATACATGTCATCTAAAACATATTCTCTCCCATTATCTGTTGACAGAGAACTTTGGCTCGGAGCTGACAAAGGCGTATGAGGAGTGGAGAGATGATCATGCGTCTGAAGACTAGATGTTGAAGTTTGTTTACTGTCTAACTGAGAATCAGGTGTTTTGGCCACAGATTTCTCAACCTTTGTTTTAGGGACAGATGAATCGCTTTTTGATTTTAATATTTCTTCGTATTGTTTAGACCCTACTGGTATTATATCCTCTTCAATATCGACAAATTCTCTTTGACTAGGTGGAACTTCTGTCTTTGGAAAAGGTATGACACTAACTTCTTTAACAATTTTTTTCTGACATTCTTCTATAACTTCACATACCTCACCCGGTGTACTTTCAGATTCATGAATTACTGTTTTCGTAATTTTAACGTCTTCTTTTAAAAGGTTTCTTGGTTCAGGAGTAATACTTCCATGTCGCACAATATCCTCGTATTCCGAAGATCCCACTGGAATTATTTCACTTTCGACGTCAACGAATACTCTTTCTGGTTTCTCAATTTTAGTAACTGAGAATGGGATAGCTTCATCCTTTTGACTTTTCTTTTTTGTTATAACTTCTTTGACTTCTTCTAGCTCTAGATCTGATTGTGATGATGGCATGTCTAATTTTGAAATAGATGATGACAAAATCTCATCTGTTTTCAACTGACTTGAAATTGTAGTATCAGAACCTTCCTTATCCTTAGTTGAATCCTCATCTATATCAACACTTTCGGAAGTGCTTTCGATTGGGAAATGTTCTGGAATCATGTCCTTTGGCAGGAACCTCATTTCATGTGATCTCTTCATTTTACCAACAGGTTCAATATCATCAACTTTTCCCACTTCTTCATCACCAGAAACTTCCTCATCACTCACGTCTTTAACCTTGTGATGCTCTTTTTCTGTTTCGTGTAAAAATTGTT
This sequence comes from Acronicta leporina, assembly GCA_947256265.1. NCBI lineage: Eukaryota > Metazoa > Arthropoda > Insecta > Lepidoptera > Noctuidae > Acronicta > Acronicta leporina. The sequence goes on from OX366536.1 coordinate 6,622,746, forward strand.
CTACGTATGTGCTACTTTCCATTAATTCTTCTTTTAACTCATTAGCAGAAGGCACAAGAGTTTCAGAGGCATCAGAAATATCAATGCTGGCTACATGGCTAGATCCATCCGAATCCAAGCTCTTCATACTATCTCGAGAAGCTAGTGAGCTGCCAGCTGTGAAATAGTCTTTTGATGTTCTCAACGATTGCGACGAAACATCATGACTAGTTAATGCAGTCTCAAACTCAGTGCCACTTTGAGCGGTCATCATTACTTCTATATCTGAAGACAATGGTCTACTTTCTGAATGTTCGAAGCTATGGTAATGACTCTCTCCTGAACTAGACCAACCTTCAACCTCAGACGCCGATCGCCTATCCCCAACTCCCAGTTTCGATTTGATATGTTTCTGCTCTCTAAGTTTTACTTCAAGACTGCTTATAGATTTATCTCTATCATATAACACAATTTCACTGTCAGTTTCCATAATTGAGTGGGGGCCACTGTCTGATCTTATTGATAAGTCACCACTATCCAAAGGAGGGCTGGACTCTTTGACATGAACAGTATCTTTTTCTTCGTCAGACGTTGTCGTATAGTCTTGTGAATTATGTTTTGGTGAGGTACTCTCAGATTGTTGGCTCTCCAATTTCATAGCTTCTTTTTCAGTAGAAACGGTTGACTTATCATGGTCATCATGTTGTTCTTCAGTTATAACTTCAGGCCTTTCAGGACTAATCAAAAGTTTAAACTGGAATTCAGAAGGAGACTGCTTGTATTTGCTGCTCCCATCACTTTTTTCACTAATAATTTCACCTTGGGCTGCTTCAAGAGACTGTTTGACTTCATCTATAGTTTTTTCCAAAACTGACAAGTCGGTTAGTGGTTGAGCAGACATAAGTGAATCGAAATCCACCCTTTCTGATTCGAGTTTCATCCCGTGAAACTCGGCAGAGGAGAGATCAGTATCGTATCCACTACTGCAAATATCTTCTAGACTTTTTTCTTTTATTAATTTAACTTCTTCTCTTTTGTGATCGGTTCCCGTTAAATAAGCTGAGTCAGCTTCAGTGGAGAATTCAGAGGGATGGAGAGTTTCAGCACTTACTGTGGAGTCCATTGATTTTTGTAACACTTCTCCTTCATGAGACTCTAAAGACTTAATCATACATTCGGTATCAAGGCTTTCTCCGGATTTCAACATTATATCTTTAGATGTCGTACTTGTTTCGTCGGATAGTTCAAATGTTATCGGTGACATGTCAGTTTTGGAAGTTTTAGTTACTTCAGTCCGTGTTTCTACAACTGTTCTAATCTCTAAAATGGTATCATTGTCAGAACTTTTTGTAGTCGTACTCGAGGTCTCTACACTGGTTATTACTTTGGGTTTTGGTATCTCGTCAGCTATTTCAAATGAGTCTGCTTTCTGCAATGACACTTCCCAGACTTGGTCCTGGATTTGTTGCTGTGGCAACTTTACAGGCGACCTGGTAGGCTTCTCTTTTTTTGGCGTATCTCCAGTTTTGTCATCATGTGGTAACTCAGGTGCAGCTTCAGATTCCGAATGTGTGTCTTGACTTCCAGTTCGACTAAACGTACTCTTTACTGGTGAAGTAGTTACTTTAATTTCTTTTATAAAATTCACTTCATAAGTTTCATCATCTTTTTTGAAAGATTTTGATTTGCTCTTTGGACTTGCTTGTGACGAATCCTGTTTTTCCGTCGGTTCACTCTTGAAGCTAGGCGCATGAGAAGCATCAGAACTTAGATCATCATGCTCCTTACTTTCAATTATCGATTCCTCCTTGTGGTGTTCTAAAGTTGAACTTACTACCTTACCTTTTTCCGAAAGTTCTACACTGGATACAACCTCATCTTTTTCGACAATCTTTAGAGTAGAATCTACGAACGCCACTCTGGATTTACTATCATCGTCTTCAACTATATTTTTTAACTCCCCGGGTTCAGTAAAATATTCTTTACCCCACTGTTCATGATACAGATCACGTTCAGATATTTTAACTTCATGTTTTTTCTTAATTGTTTCATCTTTTATCGCAGTCATCTTTTCTTCGGATTTGGTCTGCCGCCCAGTGTAAAGTCCTTGCTCAGAAAATTCACGCTCAACTTTTATTATATCAGCATCATCTGTGCTTCTTACAGTCTTTGTTTCAACATCAGATCGCTTTGCTGTAGCTTCATGAGCTTTTTCCAGTTTTTTTTGTGATGTTTCTGTTTGATCGCCGTCCTTACGAACGGTGGTTTTTTCTTTCATTTCATGTTCTTGTCCTCGTAGTTCATGAGTAGTTTCAGTTTTTATTACCAGTGAATCATCATCAGAAGATGACACTTGTTTTGTTTCGTAAAAGTATTCTTGCCCAGATATCTTCCTTGTCTCAGTTTCTTTATGTGTTAAAATTGTGCTGAAGTCATCTTTTGTGCCAAACTTTGCTACCATATCTGACATAACAGCTTGAGGGTCGATAGATTGGAACTTCAATTCCCCACCTTCAAAAGTTTTATGGACTGATGAAGATGAGGTCTCAACCCTTGACTCACTATAGAAAGTGTCAGTCGATGTCGATTTCTGTATTTCTTCCATTTGGACGGCGAGTTGTTCTTTTTTTATTTGATCAATAACATCGATGCTCTTCTCGATTGTTCGATCAACAAGTTCTATGGCACCACTGGTAATCGTTGGTTGGTCGATGTTAACAAATGTCAAATTATCGGCTACATGTTTTGTTGGAGACTTGGGTCTAGCGGCGGCAGTTAGTGCCTTAGATGCTTCCATCAGCACTTCTGTAAACGAAAAGGTTATAATGCGTCAATGAACAACATAAAATGTTTATAAAATGATTTAAGTTAATCTGTTGTGCTAAACATCAAAGATATGATAGACAATAATCGAATACAGTATTAATTTTCTGTTAAATAAAATTAATGTGCACATTGCATAATATTTCAGAAATATTTACCCGATTTGCATTAATGCATCTGAAGCACCTAAAGCTGATTAATATTACAAGAATAATGTTGGTGTGGTGAAGTTCGTTAGATAACAGCGATGAAAGCTCATGATGGTAAAATGGTAAAAATAAATGAAGATTCAGAATCAAAGCGAAACGTTACTCAAATGTGAATGATAATAGATGAAAACATTGCGAATCAAATACGAGAAAACAACTTTTTCGTCAGATAAAGAAGCGATAAGAACATAAAGTGATGTTTCGGTTGCTCGTGGGTCCACTTACCTATAGCAACGTAAGGGCTCCGCAAGAAAGAAAGTAAAATTTACTGTGCTGACGAATATTTGAATACATTATGAGTGACTGTTGCAACTGAACTAGCTAATTATCTTTATTTTATCTTTTATATAGTCAATGAGGTCGCATTAAGATCTATTTTATCTTGCTTAGTTTCAGTGCATTCAATTACTATTTGAGTAGTGCTGTCCCTTTACGGCTTTGTTCCCAAGTCTTTAGAAACAAAGTCAAGGTCTTGTGTAAAAAATAACCACGACATGCGATAATTGGCGTACAAATAAAGAGTGTGGCAAATAAGGCTGTCTTTAATGGTTATTTACTACAAAATTAAGAGTAAAGTTTCGCTATGACTCTACTTTGCCACTACATTACTGCAATAAGCTTGCAATAATTTTCTCACAATTACAATTCATTATATTTATGGGAGAAACATTTCAATTTTTAAAAGTCGGATATTTCATTGGAATAATATTTTATTGGGATTTTAAAATACAGTTTCAATAAATATAGTTATATTGTTTCAAACGCAAGCTACTGACCACTTTGGTGAGCTTCGGTTTCGCTGATGACACTATCTCCGGCTGATGAAGCTCGAGGTGACTGACGGCTAGCGTCCAGGAACGATGAATCGGACCCTAAATAGAAGGGTGGAGTTAGCTCCTACATCTAGCACTAATTTCCAATAACTAAATTTTAGTCAGCTATAAAAATGTGACAAAGTTTTAATTATTAAAATTTTACTCTTTTTGTAGGAATGTATAAAATAAAAAGGCAGTGTAAATAGCATGACAGTGTTGGCTACAGACGGTCTCTAGTGATTTAAAAAAAACTACAATTTTATTGTTACCACAAAATTAACAAATATTATTTAAATAACTACTTCTTGACTTTTAATATTCTGTAACTTGACAGTTCGAAGAAAAATAATGTTACCATAATACAACTACAAAATAGTGTTGGGGTAGTGAATGATTTTACGTATAAAACGAATGATACAAATGGTTTAATTTAAATTAAACTAAAAATTCATAAGTAAGATGTGAAATATGAGAATAATTAATATTATTATTATTATTAAAAGCCCGTGGTGTCCCACTGCAGGGCAAAGGCCTCCCCACTCTTCTTCCACTTATCTCTGTCGACTGCTGCCAGGGACCAGTCCCTCTGAAAAGAGTCCAGCTCATCCCGCCATCTCCGTCTGGGCCTGCCGCGTTGACGTCTGCCATTAAGTGGGACCCATTGAGTTGTCAGTTTGGCCCATTGTTCGTCTGACATGCGACAGATATGTTCAGCCCAGTTCCATTTCAGTGTGACGGCTTTCCGAGTGACGTCTATTATTTTTGTCTTGGAACGGATGGCTGTATTCCTAACCCGGTCAACAAGTTTGATACCCAGAATACTCCGTTCCATTGCTCTCTGACAAAACTCGAGGGTGGACCTCAACTCTTCTGTAAAAGACCAAGTTTGAGAACCGTACGTGAGAATGGAAAGAATGCACACGTCCATGAGTCTCCGCTTCTGCCCACGGTTTCACTCACTTGAAGCTCGAAAATCAACAGTGATGATCTCTTCTTTTTAAGGGTCTTTATACATTAGAGAAGTCAAGCAGTATCTCAGGCTACGTTTAATTATTTGAGATGAGATGTATACCAGTTTTTAAGTTGGAGCATATACTTTCTAACAATTATATCTCAGTTAAAATATAAATATATCTTCAGTATTTTTGCGCCAGCCCGTAACAAACAGACAAGAATTTTAAAAAGCACGTTTTTGGGTTCGGAGACTTTTATATACCCTAACCCACTTGTTTTTTTTTATATCTTCAATGTTATGTACATTACTCAGTTTTTTTACAATTTTATAATAGTAGAGACTACTGAAATCTGGTGATTTGAAGATATGTTATTTAAAAAAAATGATCATGTAAGTACATTATTTAAGTTCATTCAATTTTGTTCATTCTTACACCACCTCACTATCTTTTATAAGTCAAAAACTGGTAACCCTTCAACTGTCAAGTTACTGAATACAATTAAAAGTCGAAGTATACAGTAGACTAATTAATTTATCAACTTTGTTGGTAATTTTTTGTTAATTTGGTGTTGACTTATGTTACCTCTGGGTTGTAGCCCGATAGATTTTTCGCTAGTGCCCTGCTCCGTTTTAGACTTTTCTTTAAGCGTCAGGTCGACTGGGGACGGAGGTGGAGTTTTAGAAAATTTCGATGCAAGATCTATAAATTTAGTAAAAAAGGTTAAGTTATATTAAAAAAATGAAGTAGCTGTTTGCCTTTAGGTTTTTATGAAAGACTTACCATGTGTGACATGAGATGAGTCAATTCTAATTAGAGCTCCTTGTGAAATATCTTCAAGAAGATTTGAACATCTTCTGTTTAGTTCTTTCATGTCGGGTACTTCGTCTTCCGCTTCCTGTATTTCTGCATCTTCAATGTTATCTCCTGTTTTTTCCATCTGAATTTGGTCATACGGTTGTTTATCGCGCTTACTTTCTGTTTTACATTCTGAAATTTCCTTATCATCTTTAACAATATATTCCACTTTTTCGGTTATCACGTGCGTCTCCTGCATAATGCTTTCTTTTTTGTCAGCTCCTTTAATATCTTCTAAAATAACTTCTTTTTCTATTTTAACTTTGGGTTCTTTATCAGTCATATCCTTAATACTTTCTTCTTCCTTTCTGAACTCTGACTGCAGTTGCGCAATTTTCTCTTCCATTTCTCCAATAAAATCTTGTTCTGTTTTATCTGCCGGTTTTGTTTTTTCTAAAGATTTGTCGTCATGATCACTAAATAATTTACTTTCCGTTAGTATTGAAGTTTCTTGAGAAGAACTAGTTGAAACTCTTATAACTCTTGATACTGATCTCTCCTCCTCAATGAATTCTCTGCTTACAGTGATACCTTCAGAAACATCTGATGCTAAAGTCTTTGAAACGTCTAATGAAGAATGATCTTCTGAGAACGTCTTCTCATCAATAGATCTAGAAGTTTCTTTAACACTTTCTACGGAAGCTTTTGAGAAATCCTTCGTTAGATCAACAGTTGAGTCTTTAGACAACTCATTCGTTGCAAAATCCCTAGAAGTATCTTTGCTATCAATGGATGACTTCGAATAATCCTTTGTCAGGTCAATAGATTTCTTAGATAAGTCGGGAGTACCCCGATCTTCAATCGGCTCTTCAATTCTGGAATCTTCTTTAGCTTCAAATGAAGTTTTAGAAGGATCTTTGACCAAGTCCGCGCCACTAATTTTTGAGAAGTCCGCAGAAGTTCCATCTTCAAGAATGGACTTTTGATCATCGTCTGAAGACTTCGTTAAAGTGGATATGACCGTAGTAACTGAAGACTCAGTGGTAGACTTTGATGTTAAATCTGTACGCAGTAAATTATCTACAAAATGCGTTTTCTTAACAATTTTTTCACTGAACTTATCTGCTTCTCTATCATAAGGAGCATTAGTACTTGGTCCAGCAATGTCCACTTGCATTTTATCTTCATACTTAATTGGTTGCAAAGATTCTGGTGCATCTTCAATATACTTTTCGTCATCACCGAAGAATTCAGCCTACAAACAGATATTTTTAAGTTTTATTGCATTTGTTGTTTATTAATCATTAAAAACAATCAGTCATACCTCCTTTTCTGGGAAATCATCAGCGTCATCAAGTGAATCAGTACGAATTTTCCGTGCATCAAAACTAGACGCAGGTACTTTGCCATCTAATTCAGAACTAGGTTCTATAATTTCTAGAACTTTTGCTTTGTCCATATCTGTAAACATACAAATTCTCTTATTATAAACAAATAAGATCAATGCTACTACTACTAAGATTAATCCCTATTCAATGCAATAAAAGTTTCTCTGCAAACATTTTTGTTGTCATCTGTAGAAAATACTTACCAGACTCTGAATCAGTGTAAATCTGTTCTTCAACTTCTTCAGGAGAACTTTGAACAGAGAACGTTCTGGGATGTTTCTTTTTCGGCATGATTACAATTTCTCCGCTATCTCTTGATAGTGATTTTATAAGTCCAGGTCTCTCCTTTGCGAATTTCTTTGTTTCTTCGAATATTATTTCTTTTTTAGCTTCAATGTCCTGTTCCTTCGTATCTTTTGATTCTAAATATTCTTCGACAGTAGTTACTGCTTCTTCTATAATAGAATCTACAGATACACGACCAGCAATATCTTGTGATTCTTCTTCAATAGGATGTTCTTCTGATGACAGATCTACATCTTCAGAGGCCTGTTTTATAATAATTTCTATGTTATCAGCCATTTGTTTCATGGCAGAGTCTGATTTCTTCATTTCAGTCGTAGCTTCTGTTACTTTCTGTTTCTCAAAAGTTGTACTGACGACAGACTTTGGCGGTTCCTCTTCAGTTTCTACTTCAGATTCAGCTATCCTTTCAAGAGATATAGCTGGACTGATACAAGAATGTCTTCGTTCTTCTTTATGTGGAACTTTTGTATCATAAGATCTCTTTTCAGTTTCTACAATTTCTTTTGTAATCGTTTTTATGTCCTTATCTAGGATTGGGCTTCTAGCTGCCGCAGCAATAGTACCTTTTTGTAAAATATCATCAATTACAGGTTTTACTTGTTCTTTTGTTATCTCAGAAGCTTCTGCCAGATCTAAATCTTTAGGCACAAACTTTTTGACTTCGTCTAAATCTCCTATATCAAAGTGACCAAGGGTATCAGTTCTTATTTTTGATACATCAAACTTACCTCCTTCACTTACAATTACTTGCTTTTTCGTTTTAATTATTTCTTCGGCTGTTGTAGAAATGCCATCTTTGACTACAGTAGTGACTTCTGATACTACAGTTGGTTCATCTTTGGAAGTGATTGTGTACGTTGTTTCCGTCTGTCTTGTTGTAAATATGATCTCTTTAGGCTGTTGATCATGTTCTGTCTGAATTGTATCAACAATTTTCACCTGTTTTACTGGTTGCACTGATTCTGTTACAGAACTTTTGACTATACTAACCGTTTCTCGTTTAATTTGTTCCTCTCTTTCTTTACTTAGGAAATCACTTGTCATGTCTTTATCTGGAATAGTGCTGTAATTAAATATAGTTGTTAGTTTACTTTCAGTTCTTATATATGTTCCTATATATGAAAAAGATATTAAACAGATGGTTGTTTTTACCCCATTTCGGCAATATGTGGCAGTTTATGAACATAATCAGTAACGTGATCCTCGGGAAAACCTTCAACATCATCTAATGAGTCTCCATGAGTAAGTTTTGCGAGTTTCAATTGATCAGCTTTACCTATAAGAAACATTTGATTATCATTATGATTGAAGTTAATTTTTTTTATTGTGCTTAAATGTTAGACATACAGACATATTTCGCACTAACCTGATGCAGTCTTAGTTTTAGAATCACTTTCCAGCTTAACTTCCACCTTATCCCTGGACATATCTACATGAGTACCTTGTGTGCCAATATCATCTTCCGACTCCTCAAACGTGTAGTCCCTGGATTCAGTTAAACTGTGAGCATCTGATAAACGTTTCTCTTCTAAACGCAGCTCGCCTGCTGATCCAGAACCTGCTGATGTTACTGATTGGCGTTTTACTGCGTCAACTGAAATAAGTTCAATTTTTGTAGAACTAACCTAAATATTTTTACAGCTATATACTTATACAAAAATTAAGGCAAAAAATTCTATTATAAACACAAAAGTTAATCATGAAACTGTTATAAACTGGGTGGGGCGTACCTTTATCTGGTACATCTTCTTTGACAGGTTGAGGCTTCACTTCAACTGCACTCTCAATTATAGCCGTGACCATTTCTTTCTTTTGTTCCAACAACTGCTCTCGTTCTTTCGTGGGATCTTCTTCGGAAGATGTATGTTTTTCTGTTACAGCATCTTCGGAGCTAATTTTATCTGAAATTCCTTCGGAAGATTTTCTATCTGAAATTTCAATCTCTCTGCTACTTTCTGAAGATATTTTATCGGACAATTCATCTTTGTCAGATCTATCGATCTCTTCAGCTTCAGTAACGATGATTTGGAGTTCCTGTTTAGAAGGTTCTACGTCAATTTGCAAATCACTCAACTTAGTGATAGAAATAGATTCTGTTCTTGAGTGACGTTTTGGAGTCATTTTCTTAAAGACGGGTTCTGCTTCGTCAGCTTTATCGGAGCCGGAGTCTTGTTTCTCAAGTTCAATTACTTTAGGATCAATTCTAATTGAGGTGAAACCCACACTTTCTTCGAATTTCTCATCACCAAATCCACTTCCTGAATCAACCGTTTCCTCATATTCTGCTCGTTCGTCAAAATCAGATGATGATACTTTGGCTTTAACATCAGATTGATCTGATTTTAGTGAATCGGCTTCTGAGTGTCGCCGTGAGTCTGTGTGTTCCGAGTCTTCCAAAGAATCTGAGTAGATGCGCTTAGAGAAAAAGCATTCTTGTACAGAATCGTCTTCCGGTACCGTCTCAATAAACTGGCGAGCTTTTGCGCTAATAACAGGGGATTCCTTTGGAGATACCTAAAAAAGAGTGTTAAGTGATGATTCAAATCTGTATTATAGATGGTATAGAACTTTGGTATGGTATATAGGTATGGTATAGTATGGAGACTATATGGTAAAGAGACATACATTGTTTTTATTGCTCAACTTACCTTTTCTGCTTCTTTTGTCCCTAGAGTGGAGCCAAGCACTAGTGAACTGTGTTCGCTTTCATACTTCAAAAATTCTAATGTTTGATCCCTTGTTTGTTTTCTATCGGTTACAATACTAGTAACAGTTTTTATTTCAGTTTTAGTAATAGCTTGGTCTAAGTCTTTATCGACGTGTGGCCTGTGCAATGGACTTGCGCCAATCTGGTCATCCAAGTCTGAGAACTGGGAGGTCTCATCCAATGAGTCGCTGCGGTGTTTTGAGTCTTTAGAGTATACCTGTCGATTATAGTGATTTTATTAATTCTAAATCAAATATAAGGATAGTAGTATATAACGTAGAAAAAATATCTACCTTCGATTCAGTTTGGGACACAAAGCTGAAATCTTTTTCTGTGCTTTGTTGTAAGTCCGCCAGTGAATCAGCTTTATCAATAGCTGACTGCACTGGCGATTCCTGAGACATCTTTTTTCCAATCAGGTCCTGAGTTTCAGAACCCATGGAGTCAGTCTTAGTATGTCTACTTAGATCTGACTTTATACTAGTTACTGATATTTGGGACTCCACCTAAAATTAGGTACGCAATTTACTATGTGGTGCGTGTATTTATAAAAAAAAAATGTTTATTGAACTTTGGTAATAGAATAGTTAATTCTGTATTTAAAAAAGATATATTGCACCGTCTCTAAATGAATTGGGATAAGGCAGGCGGTAAAAGGATGATAGCAATTAACTTTATAATGTTATCAAAAAATTTTTCAATATTACATGAGTTGAGACTTGTCATATGTAACAGCATAATTTTATCTTATTATATCTTTATTGTACACATTTATAACAATTAAATTAATAATCTTACCTTATCTTTTGTAATCAGATCACTTACAGATGATACATCTTTTTCTTCTAAAGCCTCTGTGATTTCTTCCTCACTAACCTTCGCTCGTAATTCTTGAGTTAGTTGTTTTTCCAATTTCTGTTCCTTCATTACTGCAGGTTGATCATCTTTCTTGTCATCATCACTAGGCTTTTTATCATGGTCATCTTTTTGCTCTTTTTCATCTTTAGGGACATACTTTTCGTCAGGTTTTATATCAAACACGTCTTTGTCAATTTTAAATTTACCCTTTTGTTCTAGTTTATCTACTTTGACAGTAGTTTGAGACTCGGTTTCCGTTTCTGAGTCAGTGGACTTTTTCAAAAACTCACTATCTTCCTCCGAAGATACTTGCACTAACGTGGAATCGGTTCTCATCGTCTTATGGTATGGCTTTGACTTATCTTCTAATTTTATCTTAGAATCAAAGTGCTGAATTGTTTCTTTTACAGATTTAACTGTCTCAATGTGTTTCTCTGTTTCAATTGACACTTTATGGGTAACATGAGTCTCCATACTTGATATTTGCTTGGATTGCTCTCTGACAAATTCTTGAGTGTATTCAATACCTTGGTCTTGTTCGAGCGTATGTTTTTTCAACGCCTCTTTCGTTAATTTAACAGTAGTCTTAGGTAAGTCAATTGAGGATTCCTTAGACATTTTTGATTCGAATGAGCTAATCTTAGCTCTTAAGGGAGCTTCGGCTATATCCTTTTCTTCTTCGACTACCAAATCGGGTGATTTATCACCGTCGTCTAATTTCTCTTCTACCCTCGAAGTGACAATCTCCTTTTGGGAAATAGCTTCTTTTGTGAATGTGTCCCTAGTTTCAGATACTTTAACTTCAGTTGCTTCAGATGTGACTGATTTTCTTGGAGTTATAGTGACGTTCGAAAAGTCTCCCGAGGGGAACCTCATTGATTCATTTCTCATATGCCTTTGTAGATGTTTGGGGGTCGGTTTAGCAGGCGATGAAGGGTCGAACTTTCTGAACTGTTCGATAGGCCGTTCTACTGGCTTGGGTTCTTCTTTCTTTGTCTCGACGACTTCTTGTACTTCGATCTCTTTTTCTTCTTCAACAGTATCAGGAGAAGTTTTTGATCGTGTTCTTTCTAACTTTGGCTCTTTTTCCAATACCTGCAAACGTATAAACATTTTTATGTTGCAATGTCCAATTATCGAAATATTTTCGTAATATGGTGTTTTTTATCTATTAATTTACCTGTTGTTCAATATCCTGGAATTTTTTAATGTCAGGTTTTATTTGCGTCTTTATTTCAATAATTTCTTCTCTAATTTCTTTCTTTTGTTTCGATGCCGGGATTTTACTGGAACTTAACTTTCTTGTAATTTGTTCTTTTCTTTCTGCTACACTGCGCTTAATATCTGTAAGCAACAAAACGTATTTTAAATTTATTATTTCCAACGTAATTTATAGTATTTTAATTGGTAGCGAAATTAAAATTTCGTTACCAGTTCCACTTTGGGAATATTTAAGATTATATATTTACGTATTAGAATTATTATGTGACATACCTTCATCTTCTTCACTATCTTCGCTAGGTGTAGGTGTTCTCTCTACCTCACTCTTATCAACTATCGATTTTTCTTCAGGAGAATATTTCGCTTCGTCTTGATCGTGCTCTGACTCTCTATGCTCGGCAATTTGATCGTCATTATATATTCTGTCCTTGAGTTTATTGTCTTCTTCAGCTGCAAGTAGAGGGAATACAAACACACTATATAACAATACAGCATTAAACAGCACGGCAGTTTCACGGTTTACTTAGGTCCATGGTAGCTTAAGGAAAATTATGTTAGCTATTGGTAATTTCTTTATACAGGATGGCGATTTAATCACCTGCATCCTTCTAGCAGGTGAATCAGACCACGAAACACTACCTATATCAATAAAAAAAAACATACCTTAATTTTTCATCAAAATGTTTTTTTAAATTTTGTATGCAAAGGGTCAAAGACATAGCGCGGACGTTGAACTCATTGTAGGTATGTATCTAGAGATAGCGAGTCAAGCAACTACTTGATCGGGCCGTCCGCTTAAGGTCAACGTACTGCAGGGTGCATATCGTTTTATGAAAATTTTGAATAATTATCAAGTCCTTTAACACGGGATTGCTTAAAGATACAAATTATAAATTATGTCTAATGTGTTATATGTTATCAATACTACACCATGTTGAAGCAGTGCAAGTGATTAAATCGCCACCCTGTAGAAGCTATTTTTTATTTAGGAGAGTCGGCAAGGAGGTTTATACCGAATAGTAAAACAGTAATTAATTACACTAATCTTATATATATAAAAGAAAGTCGTGTTAGTTACTTCATTTATAACTCAAGAACGGCTGAACCGATTTGGCTGAAAATTGGTGGAGAGGTAGCTTAGAACCAGGAAACGGACATAGGATACTTTTTATCCCGTTCCCGTGGGATGTAATGACAGACCGAATTCCACGGGGGCGAAGCCGCGGGCAGAAGCTAGTAGATATATAAAAGAAAGTCGTGTTAGTTACTTCATTTATAACTCAAGAACGGCTGAACCGATTTGGCTGAAAATTGGTGGAGAGGTAGCTTAGAACCAGGAGACGGACATAGGATACTTTTTATCCCGTTCCCACGGGATGTGATGACAGACCGAATTCCTCGGGGGCAGAGCCGCGGGCAGAAGCTAGTCTATATATATAAAAGAAAGTCGTGTTAGTTACACTATTTATAACTTAAGAATGGCTGAACCGATTTGGCTGAAAATTGGTGGAAAGGTAGCTTAGAATCAGGAGACGGACATAGGATACTTTTATCCCGTTCCCGTGGGATGTGATGACAGACCGAATTCCACGGGGGCGAAGCCGCGGGCAGAAGCTAGTGTATTATAAAAACAGGATAAATAATACTTACCAATTCCCTTGTAGGCCTCAATTTCTTCAGAAGCTTGCCTCTCTTGGTATATGTTCCGTTGAATTCGGCGTTCATTGGTCAACTCTGACTGTGGTGCGATGATATCATCTCGGCCAATACGACACAAAGCAAGCTCCAGAGCATTATCTATAATAAATATTTATCTATAATAATAGTTGTAACAAATAATTTTATTTATTTATTTATTTAATAACCAACTTATATTAACAGTACTACACTAAACATACAAGTTATTGGTTAGATATTAGTACATCGAAATTACAATTTAATGTGATAGATATTATAATATTACAAGATCAATAACATAACGTTGTGCTCATATATAGACTAACATTTGGATATAGAAAAGCATTGATTGGGTACAAACTGAACTCTTAAAAATAACAAACTACGTAAATAATAATAATTGCAATCAAGAAATAATAGTACTGGGAGTGGCAATAGACTCGAGGTTAAGGTTCGCAGTCTTAAGAAAACTCAGTCAACTCAATATATAGGTATATATACCTAGTACAGTTTTACCAGTTCACTAATTAGGTTCTCAAGATGATAACGCGCAAATTATTACGCGGTGTAGCAAGCATCATAGGCTAGGCTTGCCAGTTACGTGGCAACCACACGGCTGTTTTTTATATTGGAACAATGGTAAAAATGCTCAAAATAATGATTTTGCTGCCATTTTGCTCCCGTGAACATAATTTTGTTCTTAGTAAATCCAAGTAAATAAAAGTAAGTAATAATAGTATTAAAGTAAATAAAAGTATTTTCAGGTATGCAATCTAATACGTGGTAATAAAAGGAGTTTCGTTAGAATATTTTACCTAAAGCTTTGGTCCCCGACTGTGTCTTCCACAATTTCAGCATAAGCTGCGCCTGCTCAGCCGCGGTGATCCTCTTCGCCTGTATCTGATTAACAGTGGCCACGCTTACTCCAAGCTCGTAGGCTAAAGCCACCCAATCCTTACCGAGAAGGTTGCAGATATCCTCCAACCTATTGAAGAATTTATTATTTCATTAAATAACTAATATATGAAGCTGAAGATTTTGTTTCTTTGGTTGAACGCGCTAATCTCAGGGGCTACTGGTTCGAATTAAAAAATAAAAAATATTTTTGTTTTGGATAGTTTATTTATCGAGGGCTTCGCTATGACCTACGGGAGCAGAGATGTTTTACGCAGGTAAAATTGCATGATACAAAGTTTTAAAAAATATAGGGCAAAACATGTGGATTACTGGAACAATAAAATTAAATATCAAATAATTTAGTTGGCTACTCAAACTATGTACATAAAAAGAAGTTATTCTGGATGTCTTTTGGATTTTGGCGTTTAATTAATATTGAGGTAGTATATATAAGGGGTATAGTTATTTCATTGTTTATATAAAATACCTTGGGTCACTGAGTCTCTGTCGCCAGATTAGCTCTTGTTCCTCAGTGCGCATGGGCACGGTTTCTGTTGGGATGGGAGAAGTTCTCTCCGTTGGTTCATCTGGCACCATTATGTTGAGCACTGCAATCTGGAGATAGTACGTTAATTATTAGGTGTAATTTCGTTTTGAAGGCTGCTTGATTATTTTATTTTGATAATTCAATCATTCATCATAATTGATAACAAATAAAAAAATAACTCACAGGTGCCGGCGATGGTTCTCCTTTCGGAACCTTAGGATCCCTCATGAACTGGCACCTGCAGATCGGTTCCAGGTCTTGCGTCTTGATCATGACAGGGAATGCGACTCGGTTCTCTCGGAAAGCTCGGAACGGTATCGAGAGCTGTTCCCCAGACTTCGCCACTGGCACCAGGTTGCCTCCAAATTCTAGATATACCGGTTTCCCTTCGTGGACCTGTCAAATTTAGGTTAGTGTAGTTACAATCATTTTCTTGATTTAAATATGTTTAATTTTTTATTCTTTTTCGCGATCCTTTTAGTATTGAAGACGTTTCTCCACTATTTTTTCCTATTGTTGTAATTCTAGTAGGTATATTGATAAACATAAATCGCATATGCAAAAATGCTCAGAGCCGAAGCAAATATCTGTAAGCTCGAAACTGCGACTTTGAGCACAGTAGCGGATTCCCTACTGATCGACTACTGCTTTATAGTTAGGCCTGTTTAGCCTGCCTTACCTCAACATCTCTGCTCTTAGCCACTTGTATGAATCGCTCAATACGCTCTAATGTCTTGTCCTCCTTGTCATCAGTGACACAGAACATGCGCAATTGCGCTTGGCACTCGTCAGTGCGCTTGGCGTAGACCACGAAACGAGCCATGAAAGGTACATGGATGGCTTCCCTGAAATACAATTGATTAGTGAACTTTTACATCTTATGGCATGTCTTCTCAACATAAAAGTAGCTGTTCTGAACTGACTAGTAATTTCTGAAGTGGTACTATTGTGTTTGTTTTGATCGATCTAAAGATTAATAGAAATCACATTTTATTTTGACTTTACTTAAAATGTAGCTTAATATAAGGGTTTTATATAATTGTAATCTCAGTATTGATTACCGTAGCAACAGCATAATTTAGAGCCAAATTTTCTAAACTGACATTAATAAATCTTACCGATATAATTCTGTTGCCATTTTTGTAGCATCCTCAACGTGTCTACAATCGATCAGCCAGTATCTGGCAGAGACAGTAGTAGTAAACGAAACACAATCGTTTACAAACGTAAGAGGAGTATTCTCAGTAACATCTTCCCAGTGAGCTCGATTGGTTCCACCTGTTATTACAAAGCAAAATGTTACATCTATAAGCTTTAAATAAACTACATACATGCTCTGCAATTATGTAACTTATGCTACTACATCAAAATACTTTTTTGTTTGTCTGTTCAAATGAAAGCTATGAGGCAGTATTTGGCGGCTAATACGCTAGTTTTCAACTGCCATGATGATGGTTCTAACCTATATAATGCATGCCAAAGCAGGCTTGTAAATATTAATCTATACAGTATTACTCTTGTATTGTTTTCATCATAGAAAATCTATTAATTGTTCTACAAAATTAACTAATTTTACCTATATGGAAATTTTCATAAGTGTAGTTATAAATACAGATTTCAGATAGCTCAGTAAAGATTCATTTTAACCTAAACATAAAACACAGAAGTTTGAAAGATAATGTAACATAAATTACCGATGTAGAAGATAGATCAGAAATTAGAAAGACAGGTCAGTAACAAATCAATAAAATAACTAAACATAAAATGTTTCCAAAACGGCCTATAGCAAACACACAACAAGCAAAGACAACACATTACACAAATAAACAATAAATAACGTACCATTTCATTTAGTAGTAAAAATCATAAAGTGATTAAAATGTGGCACACTGTGAACTGTCACCTGTTTCTTATAAATAGTGTTGTTTTCTCTCAAAAGGAAAATGAAATCTACTTTATCAAAAACGAATCATCAAAATTGTTGTTCAGGTTTTTCGGGAAAACAGATCTCTCGAAGGACATTCACTGAAATAAAATCCAATCTAAACCAAAATATCGAAATAAAAACGTGTCCAGTGAAACAATGAAAAGAAAAGGAACGAGACAAAATAAGAGAAGATGATGTGAATAGAACTGATAGGCCGTTTTGGAAATAAATCTCTGATTCTTACAAGCAAAGTAACAAAAAGGGAACATTGACGTCGAATGATCATGAGGATGAAGATGGCACCGATTCAGAATATTTCATTTTTACGCTTATCCTAAAGAAAAACAGGTATTTATCGTGTCCCAATCATATACAACGTGCCAATACAGTTACAGTTCCTTGAGTTCTAGTTATATTTGTACATTTTGTTCTAAATCGAGATGATTCTGTGAACGTATCGCTGTGCACTCTTGATGTCCCAAGATTAATTGAATGGTTATGATACAGAGTGAACGTGACTTAACAAAGCATAACAATTTCAGCCCGTGCATAGAGGAAGAATGTATGAGAAGCAAGATATGGAAAAGCATTCAAAAAGTGATAGAGGGATAAAAAACAATGTATTTGATATTTATACTCGAACATCAAAAAGCTGTTGAGTATAAGTATCGTAAAAACAATGATTTATGAGAAATAAACACGATAAGTTTAGAGTTTCAGATAAAATAACAGTTAAAATAATATTGAACGGAACATAAACCGACATTTTGATTTTGTTTTTGTATAATATTTCTAATATTTTTACCTTCGAGAGATCTTTTGCGAAATACCCCTGTTGGTGCGCGCCGATAGGTGGCAGCACATTATTTAGCGCCACACACGGTGAGCGTGCAACACACACAAACACACGAGAACAAAGACAATGTAGACACGCACATAACGGACACACAGGGACATAGTCCCGTCAGCTGCTTGTGTATTTGCTATAAGCGGTTTGGCTTTTTGCACTGTCTTAAAACTTTCTTTTCCCTACCTCTACCATGTATGTATTATTTTGAATGAAATGAATTTCAAACTACACTATATTTCTTTAACATGCTCTTCCTGCTGTCTATAAAATAGTAAGTAAGACTAAACCCATAATTCTTTGGTCTACACTAACCAGATGTACTTAAGATAAAATTCTATAAAATTCCGATTAACTATCAATACGCTAGTTATAAATTGAAAATTTCAAAATCTATAGTCTACCGATCTCATGTAGAACTATATTCTTCACCTACATATCGAATTGTAATGATGTATGTTAGTCTATCCTACGTTACCAATGTGTTGTAATGGAATATTGGTATCAGAATTATATTTCCTTTTCCTTTAATTACCAAGCGAACTTAAAAGCAAAGTTCACAATTCCCCTAACTAGACTGTAATTTGTATTTTATATTTACTGCAAAAGATCTGTAATTTTTCCTAGCCTTAATATACCACAAATTTACTCAAAATAGTTTACGATTACATTCAAGACTCTTCAATTACTAATTGTAAAGCTGACAGTAAATATTTAAATACAAATTTCAGGCAATTTGGGTACTGTTTGTAAGCAGTATACCTAATTGTAGGCACACTTACCTTTTTTGGCAAAGCATTTCATCGATGTAGCAAACATAAGCCATACTCCATTGCAACACATCGCGGTAATCTATTTGTTACTGAAACACTTTATTTCCTATTTCAAAACCATATAATGCTTTTATATAATATAAATAATTGTGGTATTTTAGTATATTTCTATTGAATTTACTGATAAAATATATCATCAATATTTGACGATATCCTAGATTCATATCTAAATAGTTTCCCAGTAACAAATCAGATTTGCTTTTTTAAATACAAGCGAACTATTTTAATTGTACCTGATATGGAACAGAGTAGCCTTAATGTTGGGGCTGACGAAGTGCTGTACTGGTTCGTCATACCCTGAGTATGCGGTCGAGGGGCTGGCATACTCAGAGTGATAGCCTTATGGAATTTCCTTCTTCTGGGTTCCACTGTTACTACTGGCGACACAGCAACTCCACGACCGAGTAACTTCGCAGTAAGTTCCGAATCAATAATTTGTGCCTGAAAATATTTATTTGTTAATAATATCAAGATTTCAGTTTTGAGAAACGTTAACTATAAATATTTTGTAGAAATGTTAACTATTTTTTTCTCCATTAACTTGATTATTTTTCAAATATCGTTACTTATAACTGGCAGTATTTATGTTTAGTGTTTTAGTTTTATTATATTTTAACCTAAGCTTGTTACTAAAGACCAAACGTAATTATCGCCAAAGCTTCATGCT
This sequence comes from Acronicta leporina, assembly GCA_947256265.1. NCBI lineage: Eukaryota > Metazoa > Arthropoda > Insecta > Lepidoptera > Noctuidae > Acronicta > Acronicta leporina. The sequence continues at coordinate 6,642,198 of OX366536.1, forward strand.
GGTGTTGTTTTATAAATCAAAAGGCGGTGTGAAGAAATAATACATTAAACTTAGTACTTACCCTTTCACGAGAGAATCAATGCAGATATATTTTTGTAACATTTATGAAATTTTTGTTTTTTGTGAGTTAAATGTTTTTTCTACCTTATATTTACACATTCAACTATAATCTTAAAAACAAAATGGTAGGAAGGTGGTGAAGAGCGGTCTGTGCATAATTAAGCAAATATGAACATTATGAAATCACAGGAAAAGCATATATAATGTCAACTCAGACTTTCATCTATTTCTCACACATGCGCTTATAAAACAAGATGCAACACACTCTTTTAATAACTATCAAGCTCAAAATAATACAGCAAAACCAAATATATGTACATCATGCAACTCTCACGTTTGGTCTTTAGGAAATAAATTATAAAATCGCATAACAGTCCAGTATCAATTCATTTAAAAGCGTAAAAAGACATTACCCAATAAATTTAGCAATCCTTAAAAATATACTACTTAACTAATTAAATTACGTCACTCCAATTGTACATACGTTAAATACATAAAAATATCTTATAGTACACACATTTTTAATTAATAAATATATAATTATCACATAGTCATTCATAGATTTTTTGTCGGTAGTTATTGTTTCATATCATGCTTATAATGTCGCCTAAAGACCAACTAGAGAAAATCCAACAAGTATTAGTACCGCAGTGTGAGAAAAACCTACGATTTTAAACTCTTTTGTGATTTCATAGAATTCAATTCTGCTTAAATTGAAAACAAAGTTTGTTGTCAATAGTTTATTGAAACTCCCTTCTACAATAAATAGTTAAGTGAATTTCTAAATTTATTGGGTATGACATAATCCCTAAAGGAGTAACGTAGAAACTTATGCTAGTGGTAAAATGCTTGTCTCATCAAATTAATCAAAATTATCAGAAACTTCAATTCTTCTTCACTTCAAAATTTTTTATTATTGCTAACCGATTCAAATCTTGTTAAAATTTGATGAAACAAGCAATGTTTAATAATTTATAATTGCTTATAGTCGTGTACACTGTTATTAAAATATAAATGAATCGTATGTGATATGTGATAATACACCATATAAATTGCTAAACAAAAATACTCCACCAATAAAGTTATACATATAAAATTAAGTATGTAGTTCTTAAAAAAATTTGGCATTCACGTTTGTACTTTTGTTATAATATGGCAGACAAGACGGTGTTTGGCAAAATATAATCTGATTTATAATTTTTAGTTTCCAATTTATCAATAATTAAAATATTCCCTGTTTAAACATACCTACGCTTTTCTTCCAATTTGTCGCTCCATTAGATCACTAATGTTCTCTTTATCCAAAAGGCAACGTTTAATATAATTAATTAGACTAACACATTCTTTGTTCACATAAATTTTTACTAGTGAAGGTCTATCAACATTAGTGTATAAGTTAATATTAAAATGTGTCGTTACTTTAACATAACTATTTACGCGTTAATCAAAATCATTGAATACTACGCTCTACACCGGATCTCACAGAACATCTTTTTCAATTTTAAGATCACGTAACTTAGTATATTTTATATCACTACTCATAAATACTGGTTTAAAAATTGATTCTGCTAAAACTTCTATTAAAGCGACTAACTAAATAATACCAATGTTTATCAACAAAGATATTGAAGTCGCACTGCTTTTAGAGTTTTATTTATATCGCAATGTCTCTCAGATAATATTTTGCCCAAACCTGTTACTAATGACTAACATTACAATAAGAACACAATTACTCTTACAAATAATAATAAATTAATGAACACAGTATCTACATCTAAAAGTGAAGAAAATAGCATGAAGTATTTTTAAATATTCCTTATAATTCATAAGCGTTTTTGACTATGTCAGCTTAAATATTAAATTCCTTTGTATACAATAGTTGGTATTAACACTACCAAATTAAAGAGAATCGTTTTTTCTTGGAGACGTTATTGACAGTGATCTTTTTCAAGTTTTTGTCCTTAACGCCCTTTCTTGGTTTGAATAGGTTTACCTGGAGGCCGACTTTGATCTTCTTGGTGAGAGCCCCTTGTGGGAAGACGGCCTGGACTTGTGGGACAACTGAACTGGATACCATACCACCTGAAGATTTATTTGAAATTGTGAATTGATTTTCTGATTCCTGATTACATAAAAAATAGGGATGTCGAACTGTTTTTCATATATTTAATGTCGTTATAAAAAACTATATTCCCGTGTTCCTTCTAATTTAGTTTGCAATAAAAAAGACAGACGGATTTTTATTTTACTATATTATATTTTTTTAGATGATTTTTTTTTTATTAGAAAATTGATGATCAACCCTATTACAATAATAATACTGACCTTCTGGGCCAATAGCGTGCACTTCTTGTCGTATGCGGGATATGACAGCGAAGTACTGTGGGAAATCATGTGTCAGAATCCTGGTGACCCGTGCAGCGTCCCAACCTTTCTCGTCTTCATTTGTCTCTGTTGAAATAATTTAATGTTAATGTTTAAATTAATCACATAAGCTTGAATTCAAGATTGTGTGTCCATTTTCTAAATTATTTTTTGACTTATCTTTTATATCTATCTTTCATTTATAGATATAGGTTTTAGAAACATTTTTCCAAAATACATTAGGCTTCGCAAAAAAATCAATATTGACTTAATGCTATTGCATCTGACCACTGCATAAGTTATTTTATTTGGACATATAAATCACTGCTAGACCTTGGATATTACAACTCAACCCCACAAGAGACCTTGTGGGGTTGAGTTGTAATATCCAAGGCCTCTTCTTCTATGTCAACATACCTTCGATCTCAAGAGTCTCATGCAGGATGTCCTGGACGACATCATCTGTAGCATCCGCGTTGTGTTCTCTCCAGCTAGTCCCGTTGTCAGAGCGAAGGATCACAATCTCCCTTTCCTTCCCTCGAAGAGATGCATAATGGGGCACTTCGAGAATCACCGGCCTATATAAAAATTAAGATTATTTATGAAATTTAATCCACCCACAGCCATAGGCAATATAATCAAGGCATATTGAAGCTTATGTATCGATTGTATATCAAATGCAAATTAATAAATAATAAATATAATAACTGCGAACAGACAAACAGTAGACAATAAAATAAAGTGTTAAGAGCCCTTATGGGACTGTTTTTTTATCAGTAAGGCCCGTAATGATCCCCGTATGCCACAAAAATAGATTTTGCTTTGTGTCTAAGTTCTATAATACGGAACTTGTTGGATTAAAACGGTGCCAAAAATTCTTAATGATTATGTGACACAGATAATTTAACCGAAAAACACAATCTGAAACTTACTCCCATAAAAATTTTTTTTTACCTATGTAAAACTTACCCTAAGAACTTCGCGGAAACAGGTCCCATCTCGAGCACCCTTGCTGCGAGAGCCTCACCCTCCATAAGAGGTGGCATGTGGTTGATACGAGAAGGCTTCAGATATCTGTAAATAGTTCATATAATACGATATAACAATAATCATCTATATTCTAAATATATAAAAGAAAGTCGTGTTAGTTACTGCATTTATAACTCAAGAACGGCTGAACCGATTTGGCTGAAAATTGGTGGAGAGGTAGCTTAGAACCAGGAAACGGACATAGGATACTTTTCATCCCGTTCCCGATACTTTTTATTCCACGGGGGCGAAGCCGCGGGCAGAAGCTATTTTTCTATAAATCTATATAGGTATCCTTTTCAGCCGTCATCTTCCCATTCACTTTGCAGCCATATCATCACACAGTCCATCCTTCTTTTCTTTAGTCTCTCCCTAAGCTTATCCATCCACATTCCTACTCAAACCTTTGTGGTAACATTCTCCCATTCCTACCCCTCAATCGTCCATACATAGGTCTTGATATGTGCTTTGTAACTGGAGAACACATCAAGACCTAGTGGCCGCTACAGAGGATACTGTGCGCGTAGCTGAATACTGGGCCAATCTAGTTTACTATTTCCATTAATTTCTTTTTATTTGCTCTTGACTTTCCATTAACTTTCAATACGATAAGTAAGAATTTGCCAAGTAATTTCTCAGGCTTCAGCACTATTGACTATTGTTGCTATAAACTTTGTCATCTATATTGTACCTGCAGGTAATTCTAGTAGGTTGCTGAGCGGATAGTGGTGGTACTATAACACGCACGCCACCACCACGACATCCTCGCATCGCTCCCCCACGAGCGTCCACCAGGAATGATACCAGGAAACTAGAACACATACTAATAATTTAATATAGATACATATTATATTTAATAAAGGTACGTGTCGCTGATGTCGCTGATGATGGTACACAAATATTACAGGACACGCATGTAACAATTGTAATTTATATGTTGCAAAAGAATTATTATTTTGCAACATTTGAATGTGATATGACTGGCACGATTACCGACATCATAGGACTGTCAAATGCTTCTAAGGATTTCATAGTAAGATGAAATAACACATTGTTCGACCTGAGAATCGGAACCCGGATCTGTAGTGAAGCAATCGCTCTTAGTACCACTAAACTAATTAAACAGTTAAATATTGAAATATCAAAAAAGAAGAAAATAATGTGTTAAGTATTTTAATTCCAATCCATAAGGTCACGATACTCTTTGCACTAACTTTGACCTGACCTGCAGTGAGAGACATAGAATGACCATTGGACATCCAAGTCTAAGATCCGAATTGAAGGCAAGCACCTTTTCGAAGTCATGTGCGTATTAATAGTTAATTATCACATGCTAAACGGTGAAGGAAAACATGAAACACAACAAGAAACCTGCATGCCTAAGAGATTTTCTCGGCGGCGTGAGATGTCTGACAACACACATTAGGCCAGCGTGGTGGCCTTAATATATAGAATATAGAATACCAGTGCCCAGCAGTAGGACAATGTAAAGGGTTGATTATAATCTATCAAAAAATCACACGAACAAGACAATGAAGATAATTATGTATGTAAATAATCACTTACTTTTTCCACTGAAGCTTTTTTCTGTAGATCCCAGTGAGCATGCGCAACAATTTTGTAATGAATGTTTACATTCTGAAATAGATGGTACGATCATAAACTGTTTCAATGAAAGCGGTAATGTGTTGAAAATCTAAAAGCGTCTTTACGTTTCTATTGTTATTTTAGTATAGTTTACATAATTATGCTGGGATAGCTGTAAATATGTTTCCGGGTTATACATTGTTTCTTCAATTCAGTTTACATCAAGTAGTTAGTGTTCTTTTGAGCACTAATAAAGCACTAGATTGACGTCAATTTCAGTGTTTGTGAGAATCTGACAAATCTCGTGACACTGTTATGAAGCTATTTCTTATATATTATGCAAACTATAGTTGTAAAGTAAATGATTAATATTTAACCATTTATATTTTTATACCATTTGAATTTCTAAAGCGATATTGGCGTCATGTGGTGTAATCGATTGAATCAACTGATAATGAAAAAGATCCATAATAGCTAGTGGATTCCACAGGGAAGCATTCTCGGACCTCTAGTGTCTGACTAAAGAAACTAGTTTAAATGATCAATTAAAAACTGACTTGGGTTGAGTTGGATCCACGTTGTAGCAGTACCCTTCCGGGGCCTGCGCAGTACTGTAGCGACTGATGCTCTTTACCACCACCTCCTGTTGAGGCTGGTATGGCATGCCGTTGACTGAACCTGGAGAGATAAAATATATTATTTCATAGAGGTCACGACGTATTGTATTGTAGTATTGAGGAAAAAGTGAAGGAGGTTTTAAAATATTATTGTACAAAATATATTGTCGTTAATACACAGCAGCAACAGATTTTATTTATTTTTTATTTTTCTTTTATTAATCTCATATTACCTTGTGATAGCTCCATAATATTCTTATGGCTCATGGCTGATTCTGTTCTCTCGTCCTTAGTCACGTCGATAGGCAGGGAGTCATCTCCCAAAGACTTCATATCGTCAGCTGTTAGGTAGCGGTATGGCTGATCATTCAGGATTGTGTCCTCACCTAGGTCAGGAGAAAAAATGTTTGTGCATTAGTTATTTTGGCACATACGGTATCATTGCAAATTGTCATGTTGTTATTGTTTCTGTATCTTTGCCTAGCTTTATCTCAATTCATTTCTTCTTAATTCTTCTAGATATTTCGATTCTGGGTCATCGACTATTCACTTGGGCTTGCTTCAGGTCATTATTGAGTGGAATTCAAGTGAAATGGTGTCTACCTCGCTTCTTTGGGCCTGAACTCATGTATAGAACTTGTTATTGTTACTGATACAGTAATATTGACTTCACCTAAAGCAATACTATGATTGTTTGTTCTTTTAACCTGCCTAAGTTTGCAGTACGTATCAACCACTTGCTAACTATTCATCGCCCACTAGATCAATAAATCTTTACTTCTCTTTAAATGTTTCTGGCTCTTTAGTCCATGAGTGAAACCGCGGAAAAAAGCTAGTCTAGTCTAGTAGTAGATAGTATACTAAAAACGCGGGTTTCCACCCTGATATACTTATTAATGTATACTTTCTGTGAAAACTTATAATTAGCCATAATTTTGTTACTCATCCAATTTTAATTTTTGTATCTAGCTAGAAGTTAATACTAAAAAAACTCACCTCCTTCTTCTTCGGAGTCTGACATGAAGGTTTCAAGCATGGTCTCCGGGGCTACTACCTTATACTTCTCCTGGGAGACTAGTGTGATGGATGGCTCCGATACCTCTTTCAGAGTCTCCATCACTGTGACATAGCCCAGTTTAGAGGCTATGTCTAATGGTGTTTGTCCATTCTGTTGGAAGATAAAAGAGCAATCTTTAGAAGCTGATATTATATATTATTATTCGATCTTAATATAGATCGAAAAAAAAACAGAGGCATTTATTTTTGAAATATAACCCTGAAAGAATCTGATCTGATGAGAATCTTTGAAATATTGTAAGTAAACCTTACTTATACAAAAGATGTTGATAATAATTTCCTACTTTTTATGTTTTCAATGATTCACATTCACGTGTTTGTATGAGCTGGGAATTTCTCTTGGACCACTAGGCTAATGGCGCAATTATATATATTTTTATAAATTTTATAAATATTTCTACAATTTGCATCAAACATTGCACCACAATTTACCACCTCCATCGATATCAAGTCAGACTCTTACTGCAATTGCTTTCTATTTGCATTTCACCGGAAAACAATCTAAAACAACAAGAAATCCTTACCGTAGTAGTGGCGTTGGCGTCCGACTTGTGTTCCAATAGAATATTGACGATATTGATGTGTCCTTGCTGAGCGGCATGGTGTAATGCTGTGTATCTGTTTCATAAAAAAATATAAGTCTAAACAATAATCATTCTGAGCGGAAAATCTTTAATTTAGTTACAGGCTCTATTGAATTTTGTCAGCGTAATAACATTATCAAAGGTGATACTGATACTGATAGAGGAGAGGTGCAACTGAGGTACCGAACTACTGACTGAGGAAGAACTGAGAAATGATTCAGCATGCGCAGACGTTTCAATTATATTCTATTGGAATATAATTCAAACTCAAATTGCTTAATTTTTATTCCAAAACATTCCTCACCAATCCCTAGTCTACCATCTCTAAATCCCCTTTTCATACCCGAGAAAAATGACATTCGCTACCGTCAAGTTGAAAGTCACACTTAAGATCAGTAAGGAAACTTTGATGTCATGGCCTTCTTATAAAGTAAAATAAAGGCTATATACAAAAACTTTGTGAAATTGTACCAAGGTTCCTTGGAGCACTAACGTTATGGGAGGTTCCAGTAGTAGTAGAAATATTAATAGACTCACGTGAAACCTACTAGTTGTGATTAAACTCACCCGTGTGTAGTCTGAGCTTTAACAGAAGCACCGCTTTCCAGAAGGAACCGTACCATGTTAGCCTGTCCGTAGTGGCTGGCGATGTGCAATGGCGTGTACCCGCCCTTAGTGCAGATATCAACCTGGATAACGTTGAATTTAAATTAATATTATTTATTATAGAGGAAGGAAGATGATGAAACCTGGTGAAGTCTTTACGAGGATAACCACGACTTTGGTCAATGGAAAAGCTTGGGGGATGCCTGCTTATGTAATATTAGATGGTTAATTATGGGAAATGAATTTATTCGATCTTAATAGAGAGCTATGGTGCTCGACCGGAGTGACACCGCGGCCTCACAGAAAACCGGCGTGAAACAACGCTTGCGTTGTGTGTTCGCCGAGTTGAGTTTACCGGAGGCCCAAACCCTTTTAAAAGGTGGTCAACACACTCCTCTGGTGTTGCGGGTGTCCATAGGCGGCGGTTATCGCTTACCATCAGGTGATACGTCTGTTCGTTTGCTCCCCTACCAAAAAAAATACAAGAAGAAGAATGTAAGCTTACCTCAACTCCATTCTTGACTAGTAGCTGGGCGACTGGCACCCTATCTTCTTGAGCAGCGAGGTGTAGTGCTGCCAGTCCATTCTTAGACTGTTGGTCTACTTCTGCACCATGCTCTAAGAGCAATGAGCACATTTCGGTGTGACCCTAGTGAAAAATAAATATATAATTTAAAAGAATTGATTGAATTGTGTTAAAACGTGAAACTCAAATCTATTCAGTGCTTCACTTCCATCATTCTTTTAATTTCTAAATCTCAACCATCTATGTAGGCAGCAGAGGGTATGTTAGACTACTACCAACTAACTCCATATTTTCTTTTCCCTGCTACTCCTGATATGATCGTTATCATTAGGACTCACCTGCTGAGCAGCAAGATGCAGCGGCGTGAAACCAGCCTTTGACTCGGCATTTGTCAGAGCACCATACTCTAGCAATGTTGCTGCAGTCTCCATCTGGTTCTTACGAGCAGCTATGTGGAGAGGAGTATGCCCATTCTTGGCTACAGCCTGAAAGAAAATAAAGAAAAAGTGTAAAAAACTGCGCAAAGAAATAGGTACTTTAGGCAGTCATGTCAAGCAAAAATGAGATAATCATAATCGAGCTCTTTCTTTACTTGAATCAGGGTTGATGTCAATAAAGATACTTCACTCAAACTTCCAACTTTAATAGAAGTACAAATTGTTTAATACCATATACATTTTTCTTTAATCAGTTTTTGTTACTTCAACGCTACTTCAATACACCATACACTCCACACCTGTTAGCTTACCTTAGCATCAGCCCCTTTCTCCATAAGTGTAGTGGCTACTGCCTGCTGATCGTACTGGGCAGCAATATGTAGAGGAGTCATGCCATTCTTGCCTGCCTGGTCGGCAGATGCTCCATGGGCAAGCAGGAGGTTTGCCACCTAAAGAACAAGAAGAATTGGTAGTAATGTAGATTAACACTTTCGGTGCGGTATCGGGTTGAATATATCCGATGCCCAACTTTCCTCCGGTGCGGGGTAAAAATTACCGTTCTAACCGCTGGTGCGGGACAGATATATTTGGCCTCCCTATGAATTTGAATGAGACAGTTATTGTTTTGGAATTGCCTCGTTAAATAAATAAAATAGCTATGAAAAAATTGCATCGGGTTCTTACGACCCGATGCCGACTGAAGAAAAATTTTCAACATCTAGTGCGTTTATCGGTTCTAAACGACCCGATGCCAGTGACCAAGACAGGTTTTAGAAAGATTGTAAAGAAAATATCTCCCTCTCTTGTTGGTGTCCCACATGGTGATGGGGCCAGTATTCTATGTTATTCTTCCTCACTTTGCTCTATCTATGACATCTTCAGAAATCTGAATACATGTACTCATGTTCTTTTGCACTACCGTCTCCTAGGTCTTAGGGCTTTAAGAAATTAAGTGTTTATGTTTCCGTACCTTCAAATTGCCATATTTAGCTGCCAGATGCAACGCCGTGAATCCTTTCTTGGTAGTTGCTGTCAACGGAGCATTATGCTCAATAAGTGCCGCTGCAACCTGAAAGTAAATTGATAAGGTTTCATTCTGCAACGTCTGTTAATTAGCAAAGTATTCCTATCATGTCTTTGGGATTTACCAAATATAGTAAAAGTAGCTTCATTTTTATTAAAGTTATTATTTAGTGAAGGAAAAATCCAACTCGCAGGCAGGATTCGAACCTGCGTCTTCTGGCTAGGTATGCCAGACGCTGTGACCTCTAAGCCACCGCGAGTCCCACCTGCCATGTCGAAATTTGCCTTCACCTTCTTCATTTAAGACGTAAGTTCAGAAATACTTCAACAAAAATGTCCTCTTACATCATGGTTATGCTGTTTGGCAGCAATATGCAGTGGGTTGTAGTGGTCTGCGGTCATGGCTCTGACGTCAGCTCCATGCTGAAGCAACAGGACCGCGATGTCCACGTTACCCAGCCGTGATGCGATATGCAGGGGCGTCTGCCGCTCCCTGGCCTTGGCCTCCACTGCCGCCCCATTGCGAAGGAGGATACGGATGATGTCAGTCTGCAAGATATATTTGTGTTAGTTTGACTGAGATGAAAGCAGATTCTATAGAGGCAGCTGGCGAGAGACAAATTTGAATGTTTTCTACCTTGAAGGGCATGTATATCTTGATTTAATGATAAATTAACCACTTCTGTACCTCATTCACTATTCTTTATGTATGTGAGGTGTGGTGATATATCATTCACAAATATTTCTTTCGAGTCTGTGTGGTGTGGTCATATTTTGTTCTCATTTTATAAAGTCCTCAAACAGGGCTTGGTGCCCTTGTAAACAAGCTGACTTTTGCAATAAAATTACCTGGTTAGCCCTAGCAGCAAGATGCAAAGGCGTCTCTCCCCGAACCGTGGGCACGTCAGGGTTGGCTTCATGCTGCAGTAGGTATATCACGATGTTCATGCAGCCCATGAAAGCTGCCACGTGGAGTGGCGTCAGGCCAGATTCTGTAGTCGCTTGTATGCCTGGTGGAACGGGTTCTTGGTGAATAGGGTTAAAAATGTAACATACCATCACACCTGTATTCCGTGAGGTTAAGTAGGTTACCCACAGTTTGTTGATATCTTTTAGGTACCGTGTAATAGGGGGAGCTAATTGCCGTTTACCGGGCATTAATCTATAATCTGTGCTGTTGTTGCTTATAAGTAACACTTTATATCACCTGGAAATAACCGCACTTGCACCAGTAAGTCACAGGTACATTGAGCAAGATACGAGTCTCTGAACCCACATTTGCATATATTAGTTCTGGATTGAATAGTAAAGTACTTACTTGCACCATACTTGAGGAGCAGTTCCACAACTTTGATCCTGTTCTTCTTGCACGCGATGTGCAAGGGTGTGAAACCGTTGAGAGCGCGTGCATTTGCGTCAGCATTTCTGTAAACGATGAAATGAATTATTTTGGCTCCGACATAATTGTGTCCATGGTACTACCCATACTCGTAAAGGGTTACCGGCCCACTTACGTAAGGACCGTTTACTTATGTACCTATATTCACGAATAAATAGTTATTTTATTGGTTTAGTCAGCACATGAGCCACCTGACATCAGTCTTTGCCGCCCATAGATATCTACCACACCAAACGAGTTGCTGATGCGTTACTCAAGTATTAAAGCCTATAAACTGGAGACTGCAGCCGCAACCACCGAGGAGGAACTTGCCCTCATCCTCAAAAGTTGATACAGACGCAAAAAAGCTAAAAACGTACTTCGCCGTAAGGGAAATGCCCGCCAGTCAGACTGCAAAAGGTCCTACCACCGAGTAAGTCAGATATTTTCTCGCCCGTTACGATATTTATCTGAATAGCAGTGAAGATTTGTATTCTGAACGGCCCCAGAAGACGTAAAACAGTTACTCAGTGATTTCGGAAGGAATCTTCGATCTTCATTTCTCACCTGTCCAGTAATAGTTTAGCTACTTTAGCGTGTCCGCAATGCGCTGCTACGTGCAGTGCCGTGAGGTAGTCTACTGTGACCTCGTCTACTGGCGCACGCCGGGACAGAAGAACACGTGCTGCCTCCGCGTGGTCGCCCTGTGCAGCCATGTGGAGGGGGGCTAGGCCGTTCTGGGGGAATAAGCAGATGTTAATAGAATGAGATTTGAAGTCAGGGAAGTAGGTAATTAGTGTATCTCATTTAATTTTACTGTAGTTAAGACTTCTCTCTAAATAATGTTATCTAAACTTAGGGCCACTTGCACCAACTTCTTAAATAAGTTTATTTTTATTTTTTTAAAGCTTACTAGCAATGCGGGTCGCACATTACTAGTATTCTTGTTAACCCCTCGTGCTAAGCTAGATTGCTTGTGTTACGAGTGGGTTCACGTCGGTAGTGCAATGGGTGGGGTTCGAATCGGCAACCACATGATTGCAAGTCCGACGCCCTAGCCATTAGACTACCGACGCTTCTAATTGAATTTAAACATAAAATAACAATAAAATTGTGTTTAAATACAATGTAAACACATTTAAGAAGTTTGTGCAAGTGGCCCTCAGTGTATTTTAATTGCTTCGTTCGCAGAGACAAAACATATTTCGTTTGTAGTTCGATTTATGTACAGGTACATATTATATAACTCACTCACGAATTAATCATAAATTTTTCACAACAATAAAGCCTACAAACTTGCAATTTATCATCTAAGTGGATGACATAATTTTAGACATTTAGACTAAGAAAGAAATTGTTAAAATTCAAGTTCATTTGATATATTACGTTCGTGTCTTAAATTTATAATTATACCTACGTAGTAAGGTTTAACATGAATTCCCATGGGACTAGAAAAGAAACTAAAAATAATTTATTTGCGTAGAATACAGGTGGTAGAAGATAGAAATTGGTGGTTATGGGACAAAACCATATTCTGCCTACATAAAGCATGCAAATTAATTTTACATTTATGTTCATTATAATTGAGTTAATTATTATTAACTAGCTTCTGCCCGCGACTTCGTCCGCGTAGCGTGATGATATATAGCCTTCCTCAATAAATGGCCTATCTAACACTGAAAGAATTTTTCAAATCGGACCAGTAGTTCCTGAGATTAGCGCGTTCAAGCAAACAAACAAACAAACAAACTCTTCAGCTTTATATATTAGTAATAGAGTATAGATATGCATTTTTTTATTATAACGCAGATATTATTATTAAACACCAGCCAAAATTAGATCAATGTGGGAGGGATGGGACACAGCTACTTGTGAATCTAATGTAAGGTCTACAGATGGTAGTCCTGAATATGGGGATTTGTGTGTAGTTTTTACTTGGTTCTGCTGTAATTACGCTTTTTTCAATACTCACCTTACTCTTACTAGTAATAGGTGCGCCCCGATCGAGCAAGGCCTCTACGACTCTCTCGTGGCCTGAGCGGGCCGCGCAGTGGAGCGGCGTCAGGCCGTCTCTAGTGCGGGCTTCGACATTGCCCCCGTTGTCGCAGAGTAACGTCACCATATTCTCTTTGCCTAGGGTTAATAAAGAGAGATTAGTCTGATTGTACTGAGGCGATCATATTCCCTGCTGTAAGACGTAGTCTAAGTTCCAGAAATATACTATGCCATCCAAAACAAACTTCTCTACTCAGTGCTTCTATAGTAAAAAGTTGTGAGAGGGCTCAAAAATGGCCTAAATTGCGTCGAGAAAAGGATGGTACGGCCGTGCCGCTTGTTTTGCTCGACTTGGCGTGTTACTGAATAAGAGCCACTGATGGATCATAGTTTTCAGGTATTGTAATTATCATTTCGAGCAAAATTAACACATATTAAAAACCACAGTAATCGATTCTCAACAAACTACTTCCAGGTCTTGTGCTAATTATATTACACGTTATTTATGTATATGATATGAGTATCCTTCTTTGGGACCGCTTACGAGCTATCCAAGCCAGGGCCTCGACCTTGAATTGATCGCAATAAGCGCTAATTTTGAGGGGGAGAAAGGGGATGGAGTTTTATATGGGAGTATTGGTATATTGAACTGATTCATTAGCCAAGTGGTCCTAAGCGCTACTGCTACGCTAGAGGTCCTGGGTTCGATTCCCAGGTCGAGCAAAATGTTATTGGGTTTTTATATGAAATTCCCAGTAGCAGCTCGGAGTAAGGAATTTGTGACCGGTTAGTGGCAATAGGCTCGCCCCCTATTACATGGGACCTAAAACTGAAAATAATTGCAGCCGATTTGCATTATCAGTGAAGAATACCTAAGTGTACATAAATCGTACAGTTAAGATTCTCTGTCTCGATGCTGTTATAGTCATGTCTATGTTTTTTTTTTATGGTATAGGGGGCAAATGTGCAAACGGATCACCTGATGGTAAGCGATAACCGCCGCCCATGGACACCCGCAACACCAGAGGAGTCGCAAGTGCGTTGCCCGCCTTTAAAAGGGTTTGGGCCTCCGGTAACCTCAACTCTGTGAGGCCGTGGTATCACTCCGGTCGAGCCGGCCCATTCGTGCCGAAGCATGGCTCTCCCACGTTAAAGACTTTGTCACAAGACTTACCCCACTTAGCAGCGACGTGTAGAGGACAGATATTGTGCTTAGCAGCACAGTTGACATCAGCTCCTTTAGCCAGCAGCAGTCGAGCAACCGCCTCGTTGCCATAGTGGGCTGCTATGTGTAGAGGCGTGAAGCCTGACTTTGAAGTCACGTCAGGGTTGTGTTCATTCTGGTATGATTGAATTGAATATACATTTTTAAGCAATGTCACAGATTATATTTGACTTTGACATTGAAATACATATCACAATTTAATGTTAAACGTTGATGGGACTACAATGGGTATTGTAGATATAAGTATATAAATCGAACAATATGTATTTATATTATGAAAAAAAAACTATTCCAGTTTTTTTTTCTCATTAAGTTAAAATACTGCCGCCTTACTAATTAATTATATTATTTAATTTACCCAACAAGGCCCGTATTATAGACAAAGCAAAATCTTTTGTCTTGATCTTCGGGTGTCATTACAGGTAACGCCTGTGTTATAATAGATGTCGCTGACATCTTTAAGATGCAGAATGTAGGGGCGAAATTAGGGCTAAAGTCTCTATCAGATACACTTAACCAGATGGACGTAGACTCTCGTCCACAAATAATATCTAACAATAACAATATAATTTTAATCTACATGCCAGATCAGAAACTGTAGAGTGAGTGGAAGAAGAATGTTCTACAATCACAGTTGCAATATGACATAGATAGTTCTAGAAAGTTCCACAAACCTCAAGTAATAAATTAGCAGCTTTCACATCGTCTTTCTTGGCAGCGATGTGCAGCGCTGGCAGGCGGACCCTGCCGCGGGTGTCAGCCTCTAGAAGGACAGCTACCACCTTCTCATGGCCTTGCTGCATAGCCACGGCGAGGGGGGTGAAGCCGTCCTAGAAGATAAAAGGGGTACATCATATTCTGCACAGCATTCGTCCCATTCTGCAGGATATACTTTGTAGCAAAGTTCACTGCCCTGCGCGCCACGAAATAAGTTTGTCGTCCAGTATCACATGCTGAGACAATGGTTAGATACGTAATAATGGTCTAGGTGCTATGAAAGGGAACAATGTTGATGAAGAAACTTGGTTAACTTCATGTCAAAAGCAAATAAAGTGAAAATAAACACAGTTAGTTATTGAGAAATTTATGAACTTAACGTACCTACTTCCTACTATATTTATGTTTTTTTTTTTGCATTTTTCATGCTAATATTTTTAAGTACTTAGCATAAAAAATGATAAAAAGATAGTTAATAGGTCAGGTGCCATCGTACGACATCGAACTAACTGCAAAGTAAGTCATGTCGGTTGAGAAGCAAAGTAATAGGTGTCACTGACGTCACCTTTAAGACGTAAATTCAGAATGTGAAGGCAAATTTCGACATGGCAGGTAGGACTCGCGGGGGCTTAGTGGTCATCGCGTCTGGTGTATCTAACCAGAAGACGTAGGTTCGATACCTGGCCGCAAGTCGATTTTTTCCTACACTTATGTACTAGTACTACCTATTATTTTTTTTAGTAATTTCTGCAAGTTTAGTTACTATACATTATGTTAAACTACTCTGTCCAAAAAAAATACAAAACAACAGTTAATAGGTAATAGAACTGACCGTAAGGTAAGTCATGTCGGTTGAGTTGAGAGGCAAAGTATCTTGATACATTATTTATAAATTGCCTTCGTCTCCTCTAATATTCAACGCAAGATAACACAAATCACCAATCTTACCTCAGTGGCGAGGCTCTGGTTGGCTCCATTCGCTAGTAAGAACTTCACGACGCCGTCGTGGTTCTCTTGCGCAGCCATGTAAAGAGGCGTGAAGCCATTTTGGGACTGAATGTTGACCTGGAGAGAAAAAGGGATTAAAAACATAGTTGATGAGATATGAGAGCTTATTCTGACGTCACGCGAAATTACGTAATATAACACACCATCACGCCTGCACTCCCCGAAGGGTTAGGCAGAGGTGTACTACTACAGTTCGCCGGTATGTTTAGGTCCCACGTAATAGGGGGCGAGCCTATTGCCATTAACCGGGCACAAATTCCAAACTCCGAGCTGCTATCGGGAATTTCATAGAAAAACCTAATAACACTTTGCTTGACGTGGGAATCGAACCCAGGACCTCTAGCGTAACAGTTGCGCTCAGGATCACTTGACTAATGAGGCAGTTATTAGATATTTCTCGAACAAAACAAAATACATCCAAGAATTTACAAAGGCGATCTAATTATTTAAACTCGTTATTTGCATCATAGTTTTCAAGTTTATCTTAATTTGATTTCAACAAGTTAAAGTTCAAAACTGAAAATGTAGTTGAAATTCTTGAAAACAGATTTGTAAAGAATATTACAATTTTCACAAGCTGTGACCAAAGTTTGTTTCCTAAATGAATTCGTATTGTAAAGTTGAAATTGAATTTGGTAATAAATTTTAAAAGATTTTTTCAGTCTGGCAAGAACAACTGGACTAGCATGGTGGAGTATAGCACCGTTCTCGTTCTGAGAGAAAATCAAGTCAATTTAATGGGGCGTTCATGAAATAATGATTTTTTTAAAGTTTCAAGTATTTTTTACCGCGACTGCTACGCTAGAGTTCCTGGGTTTGATTCCCAGGTCGAGCAAAGTGTTATTGGGGTTTTCTATGAAATTCCCAGTAGCAGCTCGGAGTTAGGAATTTGTGCCCGGTTAATGGCAATAGGCTCGCCCCCTATTAGGTACATGGGACCTAAACATACCGGCGAACTGTGGATGTGCATTAGTACGCCTCTGCCTAACCCTTCGGGGAATACAGGCGTGATGGTATGTTATGTTATGTTAAAGTATTTTTTAAAGCTTGAAATCTTGAAGAGACTTATATCCGTTTCCATAAAGTCTAGTCAATTATGTTAATCTATTTATGGATTAGTATATACCAATAAGACTGCAGCAGTATCAATCGATACTTAAAAACCATACTAAATGTAACAAGTACAAATTACTGCATTTCTAAAACCACTTTAAACCAATGAATTTGGAGCAAAGGATCATAAATTCATAATTCAAAATATAACAAGTGAAATATGAGTAAAATCATATTGATGCACAAACAAATGAATCCCACCAATCTTCATCCATTATATCAAAATATTTTTAAACATGTCGATTGTCGGAGCACTCACGAGACTCACACGTATTTATTATTGTCGCTTTCAGTCTTTCAAATATGTACGATAAATTATACGTTCGAAATGCATTCTGCGATCAATCTCTTTATTTTGGGAGTAAACGAAATTATATCAAAAGGTAAATTCTGGTAAGCTTGCTAATCCTTTGAGCTATGTCGGCTACTTCAGTTCTTCTACCAAGTATAGCATAAAAAGATAGCAATAAAAATTCACTAGCTCTACCGACATCAAAGCTATCTATATTTCATTCTGGGCCCTATGTAATGTGTATTAAGATATATAACAAAATACCACAACAACTAAAAGAAACATCCAGCTTCAATATATTCAAGAATAAATTAAAAAAATACTTAACCCAAAAATGTTATTACAGTATAAAAGAGTTTTTCGAGGACAGAACTAAACAGTAAGAAAATGTGCAATATAAAAAAAAAATATAATATGTTAAAGTAAATAGTATAAATATAATGATAACATAATAATAAAGGTATATATAAATAAATATATAACCTAAGATTAATTAAATAGTTTGTAAGTCATTTTATATTAAAATTGTATTGCTGCGCCCTAACAGGGTATCATGTATGTACCTCTACATTCTGTAACACCTATGTATCACTCATGATCGCAATAAATATTTGTATTAATACAATTATAATAGTACTAGTAACTGTAGTTTATTTTAATTAGGTATGCACTTCATTGTAATTTCTACTCATATTTTATTATTATTAATTATTATCTCTTGTCACTAGCAAGCCATGCCGTGTGCACATACCTTTGGAGTTACAGTTTACTATGTTCTATTGTTAATGTGATGTCAATAATGCTGGTTTGTGTACCAATCTATATATATAAAAATCAATTGCTGTTCGTTAGTCTCGCAAAAACTCAAGAACGGCTGGGCCGATTTAGCTGATTTTGGTTTTGAAATGTTTGTGGAAGTCCAGGGAAGGTTTAAAAGGTGAGTAAATATGAAAAAAAACTTTTTCTGATGCGGTACGTAGTTCGCCGGGTCAGCTAGTAGTTTTTTTTTTTAAATCACGTCTGTGCCATAAGTTATCTTCTGCTTGTAGTTCCTCTTGAACAAGTGGAGGTTAGCAACTTAGCAACCTATCTAAAAACAATGTATGCTAACAAACTATCTGCTTTAATTAATATATTCCTTTAAGGTCTAATTTCCACTGTACTTACCAGTGCTGCATTTTGGACAAGCAGCTTCACAACTGCCTCTTGTCCAGCCAAGGAAGCAATGTGCAGTGCAGTGTTGCCTTTCTTGGTGGCTGCATCGATTGATGCACCACGCTGCAGCAGCTCCCGGACGACCTCCACATGGCCGTCCTTCGAGGCCAAGTGGATAGCGTTGAGACCATTCTGGGGACAAGGAATTGGTGGTTAGTTTAACTTAGGTTTAGTCAAAGTTGTTGATTTGTGATTCACGGGTAACACTTAAGTCTTATCTATTTAACTTTAACTAATATATAAAGCTGAAGTTTGTTTGTTTGTTTACTTGAACGCTAATCTCTGGAATTAGGTACTGGTCCGATTTGAAAAATTCTTTCAGTGTTAGATAGCCCATTTATTGAGGAAGGCTTTAGGCTATTTATTTATTTATTATGGTCTGCCAACAGTTATTACAGTGGTGAATTATTTGGTTGTCTTATGACTAATTACAATATTTGCATTACTGCATAACCATCTACGTGCAACCACAACTTGCTCAATTATAACTGATGCGGTATCACGGACGGTGTTCTTATATCTAATACAGAAAATCTATAGCTATATATCATCACGCTAAGACTAAGTTACTATTCCACGCGGACAAAGTCGCGGGCGGAAGCTAGTCTGTTTAAAAAAACCTACCTCTCTTACATTACTCTGTTAACAGTATATTATATACAATAAATCTTTGAAAGCTAAACAGAATCCTAGTTATTATTAATGTTAATTTAAATTAATGTTACCAGATATCAATTGTTATACATATTCCAATATTATGTACGGTACTTGTTTAAGATTCTCGTCACGTACACAATCAGATTATGTAAATTATGATTATGTAAAATTGCTGAAAATATAATCAACACGTCGCGTTGCTATTATGAATATTATATTAAAAGCTTGGCCAAATAATAATTTAGATTCTGGTTCTGGAGATAAAAATATATACTATTTTAGTATTCATTTATTAATTTACGATACTTAGTTTTCAGCTGCCTCATTAGCTTAGTGTTCCCAAGCACCCAGTCAAAGTCAAAGTCAAAATCATTTATTCAATATAGACTACTAGGTAGTACTTTTTGAACGTCATTTTTACATTATATCTAGAGAGCCCCGAAAACGCCCGCCATTCACCGCTTCCTAGTCTCAGGAGAGGTCTTGAATTTGATTCCCAGGTCGAGCAAAAATAAATTCTTGGTAGCAGTTCGGAGTTTGGATCTGTAAGCTCGCCCTATTATTATATGGGACTAAACATACCGGCGAAATGTGGGTGTACTTTAGTACGTCCCTGCCTAACTCTTAGGAGAATACAGGCGAGATGATATGTTATGGTATGGCACCTAGTTAAAGATTGAAATCGATTAAAAAAGAAAACGTTAAATGATTTAAATTATTTCTGAAAATAAATATTTTAAAGTCAATGTTTCAATTTTTTAAGATAGTTGACTCTTACTGAAGACCTCCGAGAAGAAAAACCGAAACAAACTTAAGGAATCATGGTTTCTTTCAATGTCCAGGCAAAATAGTAGCAAATATTTATTGTTTATTTAAAAAAAAACGTTGCCTCACTAGGATTTTCTCTTATATCGTGGGTGCTTTTACAAACACAATTTCTTAAATACACAAACGCCTAAACGCAGACCAACTACTTGTGGATTATACAAAACAGTTGTCGCAGAAGCCGATCGCTCAACCGCTACGCCAAACGTGTCGTCAGATGTGTGAGTTACAATACAAGGCAAAGTCTAAAATGGCCTTTTGGATTGAAAAGTTTCGATAGAACCGTCCCAGCTGACGGCATGCAAGCATCAGTCATGCATTTATTTATTCGTGATCTACATTAGTTAATTCAGAGATATTCTTTACTTTCCTCTGAGAATCTGATGTTATTTTGCAAGTCCCAAATTGTTATATTACTTAACTAGCGACCTGCCCGCGGTTTCACCCGCGCTGCCCCGTCCCTAAGACTCGTAGCGTAATAATAAATAGCTTAAAACCTTCCTCTTGAATCACTCTATCTATTAAAAAAAACTGCATCAAAATCCGTTGCGTATTTTTAAAGATCTAAGCATACATAGGGACAGACAGCGGGAAGCGACTTTGTTTTATACTATGTAGTGATAAGCACCGTTAAAATTGGCAAAAGCATACAGTAACCCATTGGTATAACCTTCGAATGCTCCATACAAAGTCAATATTGAAGAGCCTTGAAGCCTACCAAAACATACAGCAAATTGGGTCACTGAGGCTCTACGGATATTTCGAAAATTGTGTCAAGGATACGTAGAATCATACCGAACTCTTCTACCGAGAATCCTCTAAGGGAAGTTACGTGGGTTTGAAAACACGGTGAACTATTTGAATAAAATGGACGTCGTGTTTTTTGTGTCTTTGAGAGTGCCCCCACACTCTAACGCCCCTAAATAGCTACTCAAAAGCATATTGTTCGAAGGATTTTCTTGATGAAAGGAGCTTAAAAAGAATGAAATCCTAATCCAACATTGATATTATAGTTACGATGCCTATATATAATACTCAGATTCTCCTTTGTACATTGTACTTTCGTTTAGGGCGATTTTAATTTATAGGCTTTGGTCGATAGATACCTACTTAATTACTTTTTATAAAAAAAAATCTGACTTCATGATGACTTGATGTATCAGAACATTATAGATTTTTTTTTGAGATAGTCTTGGAAAAATAATCTAACATACATACCATCACGCACGTTTTCCCTGAAGGGTTAGGCAGAGGCGTGCTAATGTACACCCAAAGTTCGCCGGTATGTTAAGGTCCCATGTAATAGGGGGTGAGGCTATTGCCATTAACCGGGCACAAATTCGAAACTCCGAGCTGTTACTGGGAATTTCATAGAAAAACCCAATAACACTTTGCTCGACCTGGGAATCGAACCCAGGACCTCAATCGTAGCAGTCGCGCTCAGGACCACTTATCTTATCTTATCTTGTGTAGGGCCGAGGCAGCAAGGCCTCAGTGCACTTCGACCCAATGGGATCTTTTGTGCTTCCCCTAGATAATCTATTCCTCATCCCCTCCCAGTTCTACAAACAGCTCTTCCATGAGCTTTATAATGAGGCCTGGGGGTATGAGTCTGTAGTCCTCCGGGCTTGGATAACCCTGACCCAAAAGGCACATTCGCTTTCCAGCCATTGCATCGCATGTACACAGAAGGTGTTCCATGCTCTCAATTTCCCTTTTGCAGGCCCTGCAGGCTGATGTATCCGTCAGACCCATCTTTTGTAGGAGAGCGTTAGTCCCGAAGTGTCCGGTCAGCGCCCCCATCAAAAGACGGGCCTGCCGCCTGCTTGAGTTCCAAATGGCATTTTGCCATTTCGATGAGGAACCTATGAATTTCTTGGAGTGAGCAAGTCCCGTGAGGCTCAACCACTCATCCGTGTGCTTCGCCCTTGCGTACTCCCGAAATGCCGTTTTGACTGTGCTTGGAGCCAGTCCTACAAATGGTTCCGGTCCAATTAGTGAGGTTCCAGAACCTTCCCTAGCCAGCTCGTCAGCATGCTCGTTGCCCACAATACCCCTATGACCAGGGACCCAAACAAGCCTGACCTTGTTTCGCTTTCCCAGCTCATTAAGAGTTCGGGCAGCGTCCATGGTCAGCCTTGAATCGATCCTGTAGGAGGTCAGGGCCATGAGTGCCGCTTGGCTGTCACTAAGAATGTAGATGGACCTACCTGTGGTACCGCTACTTTCCATCTGTTTCGTCTGTCAGGACCACTAGTCTAATGAGGTATAATCAATCTAATAAAAATAAAAAGCGATATCAATTCACGATAGGAGAAAGTTACTGTACACAAAATACAGTGAATTGAGCTGATATATAACATACACAAAAATTCAGCCAATTGAGAATCACCTCTTATTCTTGAAAACGCTAAAATGCAAGGAGAATATATACTGGAAATATAGGAACTAGTAATTAACATACCATCACGCCTGTATTCCCCGAAGGGTTAGGCAGAGGCGTACTAAAGTACACCCACAGTTCGCCGGTATGTTTAGGTCCCATGTAATAGGGGGCGAGCCTATTGCCATTAACCGGGCACAAATTCCTAACTCTGAGCTGCTACTGGGAATTTCATAGAAAAACCCAATAACACTTTGCTCGACCTGGGAATCGAACCCAGGACCTCTAGCGCAACAGTCGCGCTCGGGACCACTTGGCTAATGAGGCAGCCAATTATTAAATTTTAAAATTCAAAATATAGCGTTGAAAAACTAAAATCTACTCATAGGATATTGATAACCTATTTCTTTGTCCGATAGTAATTTTTATTACGGCCTTTTATATATACTAATATATAAAGCTGAAGAGTTTGTTTGTTTACTTGAACGCGCTAATCTCAGGAACTACTGGTCCGATTTGAAAAATTCTTTCAGTGTTAGATAGCCCATTTATTGAAGAAGGCTATAGGCTATATATCATCACGCTACGCGGACGAAGTCGCGGGCAGAAGCTAGTCGCTTAATAAATTACCTACACCACCTGAATCCATAAAAAATATTTAATTTTATAAAAGTTTATAACAGCATTGCTATAAAAAAAACCGTTTTCCGGTCGCATAAAAACTATCACGCAATCAAAACTACCTACATGTGCACGCCAACATTATGTCACGCTAAGTTCTAGGCGATAATGAATACTGAATTGTGCACTGTGATTTTAGGCAATAAATAAGAAATTGTTAATAACAGGTTATAAGCACCCAGAGGTTATTTGTACCCCGAGTTATACAGCTCCTCACTGCCATTCACATAGGCCTTTCGTAAGAGGCGAGAAAATATCTGACTTGCTCGGAAACGAGAGAAAACGAGCAGACGGGTCGCCTGATGGTACGCGATTACCGCCGCACATAGACACCCGCAACACCAGAGGAGTCCCAAGTGGGTTGCCCGCCTTTTAAAAGGTTTGGGCCTCTGGTATCAGGCCCATTCGTGCCGAGTTCCGAAGTATTGTTCTCCCACGGAAATTACCCTTACGTCGGAGACTATCGTAATACAAATTTTTGCGTATGAGTGTCAGTTCCCTATCTACGCCAGCATTTTCTCATTGGCAATCTCTTTAATTTAAATATCTTATTTGCACTCAAAATAAGTTGTTTCGTTATAAATGTTTCATTATAAAATGTCTTGACACAGGGCACAAAATCATGTCATCTCTATATACCAGCATTACTGTCGGTTTTCGTGCCAAAATCGCGTGATGTGCTCAAATGTACGCAAAACGGCAATAAGTTAGACCTACAGCCACGTTTAAATTAAACAAAAGAGAACCTTATTTACACCAACTTAAAGTTCTATGTCCCTTTGCAGACTTGGAATCCGCAGAATTATGTTACCGCAAATTTATATAAGGTTATAACATAACATACCATCACGCCTGTATTCCCCGAAGGGTTAGGCAGAGGCGTACTAATGTACACCCACAGTTTGCCGGTATGTTTAGGTACCATGTAATAGGGGGCGGGCCTATTGCCATTAACCGGGCACAAATTCCTAACTCCGAGCTGCTATTGGGAATTTCATAGAAAAACCTAATAACACTTTGCTCGACCTGGGAATCGAACCCAGGACCTCTAGCGTAGCAGTCGCAGTCAGGACAACTTGGCTATTGAGTCAGTTATAAGGTTATATCAAAGTACAAATATGTTGGGGTCGGCAGAGGGCTGAATATCAGTATTTTACAAGAAGAGACCGGCCATCAGACCTCCGCAACCCAGTATTTGAACAATAGTTAGGGCCACTTGCACCAACTTCATAATTATATTTAAATTGTATTTAAACGAAATTTTTCATAGAAATCTTGTATTTAAACACATTTAAGAAGTTGGTGCAAGTAGCCCTTAGATCCTAAGGTTAAAATCTCAGGATTTTTGGGCCTCCTAATTGTCATAGATGTCGGTATGACAACCAGGACCGACAGCTTTACGTACTCTAGAGCACGGAGAGATTTCGTCGAGTTAAGTATGTTCACCCATCTGTAGACTGACCGCAACATACATAGCTTAACATAGCAGATTAGATTATTGTTTAGTCAGCGTAGTTATTACCGAACGCACCTTAGTAGGGTCATTCACCCGTACGTCTGAACTTAATACTGCATATAGTGTGAGTAAATAAGAATATGACATGGCATGTAATGACGTCACCCCTCTGTCTCAAGTGCTACTTACGACGTCACACAACCATAATTACGGAGGTTCTGTCCCAGCTGGGTAGCGCATTTTACGTTGAGCTTCGCAGAATATTTTTTTAAACACAGCGCTCGTAACTTTGTCTAAGTCACAAACATCTTCAATCGAACTACTTGTTACGGTTCTTATCATGATATAGTAATATTATTTAATCCTGACACTTCGAATCCTTTATCCGACACAAACAATTAAACTTGTATATTTTTTTTGGGTTAGGGGAGTAAACGAGCAGGCAGATCACCTGATGGTAAGCGATAACCGCCGCCCATGGACACCCGCAACACCGGCGGAGTCACAAGTGTGTTGCCCGCCTTTTAAAAGGGTTTGGGCCTCCGGTAACCTCACTCACTCGGCGAAACACAACGCAAACGTTGCTTCACGCCGGTTTTCTGTGAGGCCGTGTATCACTACGGTCGAGCCGGCCCATTCGTGACGAAGCATGGCTCTCCCACGTGAGAATCTAATAAGGTCTAATATCTCACTAATAAGGTGAACAAACTGGCTCTTGTAATTCGCAACAGTCAAGGAATTCTTGATACATACGTATGTACAATAATTGTCAATAAAGACTTACATATTTATTTATAGCGTCCATGGTCATGGGTAGACTGAAGTTTTGTGTCTACATTTTTATTTCTGTAGAGCTGACCGTATCCCATTTTGCATCTTTCTTTCCGATATGACCATTTCACTACTTTATCCCATCTTGCATCTTTCTTTCCGATATGACCATTGCATTACCGTATCCCATCTTTCATCTTTCTTTCCGATATGACCATTGCACTTCCGTATCCCATCTGGCGTCTTTTTTTCCGATATGACCATTGTACTACCTTATCCCATTTTGCATCTTTTTTTCCGACATGACCATTGGACTGCCAAATCAAAAGTCTCGAAATCCAAGACACCTCTGACATTTCGAAGTCATGTGCGTAATAGAAGTTAATTATCACCTGTGGAAAACATCGTGAGGAAACCTGCGTACCTTCGAGATTTTGTCGAGGGTGGCATGATAGACTATAGCCTACTTTCTCTCATTCTAGAAGCAGCCCCGTGCCGAGTGAGAGTGGGATAATATAATGGGTTATACTTACAGCATTGCTAACGTTGATGTCGACGCCCTGGCCCAGTAGGCTGATAATCTTGTCGATTTGGCCGGCGCGCGCAGCCCGCAGAAATGCGGTGCTCGCGTCCGCCTGGCGACAAAGGAATCACAACATTAGAATAGAATAAGTATACACCAAAAACTAATGACAAGTATAAGTTATGTTAATAATACAGAAATAGAAAGAACAATATTTTATTCGACCAGCAAATTTGACAATTAAAAATGATGAAATAAAAAATTGAACGTTAAAGTTACAGTTGAAAATTTTTATACATAACTTATAATGAGGAAACGCCATCCCCATTCTGATAATATAAATGCGAAAGTGACTCTATCTGTTACCGTTTCACACCTAAACCGCTGAACCATTTTGGTAATAAGATAGATTGGACTTTTGAAAAGGACATAGGGGCCACGAAAAGCGAGGAAAATAAAATTATCTGTTTTCCGCACTCGAGCCGTAAAAGTTTGGACTTTTAAAATACTCGTACCTTGTACTCGTATCTTCAATCTACGGGAAACAGATTATTTTATTTTTATGTTACTCATTTTTTATTTTATTATTATTATTTTAGATTCGGTAAGTACTTCTGGAGATAGTGCCCTAGTGTCCGAGTCAGAAGTATATTTGTTTTTTCAAACAAGGCAATAAAATACTAAAAGTACACAATAAGCTATTATTTAACCAAAATACAACAACTTGTTCGTAGTCAGAATACAAAATTAGTCTCACTCAACCTGAAGAAGGTATAAAGGCTTTAACTGAGGTCATAAACTACCTCAAAGGTCAGCAGCTACCGAGGCGGCCTTGTCTAAAAGTGTCTATGAGCCTGGATCGATCTGAAGTTGGAGGTCAAAAGTAAACTGTCTGGAAATTTTAAGCCTTAAATATAGAGCGAGATATAAGACGGGTTGTCTTTGCTTGGCTCTGTAAAGGAAAGGTATAATCAAGGAAAAGTCAAGGTCATTTATTTCGGCTTTAGTGATGCGTGACCTTTCGTACTAGTAATAATATGCTGTTTTATGATTTATATTACATTATATAAAATTGTAAAAAAGCTGTGTCCGTATATTAAAGATATAAAAAAACATGTGGGTTAGATTATATAAACGTCTACGAACCAAAACAAAAATGTGATTTTTAGAATTATTATCTGTTTGTTACGGGTTGGCGCAAAAACTACTGAATAGATTTTAAGTTCGTTATCGCTGTTAGTAAAAAAAGAAAATATATTCTTCAACTTAAAAACTGGTGGACTTCTTATTTCTATTAGTTGAACGGATCACGACCCGACCCGACGATTTCTGTATAACCGGGACTAAACCGGAAACCCGTTGTAATATCTTAAATAGGATAAAATAAATCTATCTATCCGGCACTGAAATAGAGATAACAAAATAACTAAATCAAGCTACAGAATCTTGCCTGAAAAGCCACGAAAAGCTGAAACTTTCAACAGGAATCGATTATTCAACGGTGTCTGGGTCCAAATCTGCTGGATTAAATCCGGATCCGTATTGATCCCGCCTAGGCCGTAACGTAAGTCCAATGTAAATTGTTAAAGAAAAGTTTTGCTTTGAATTGACAGATGGGAATGTTAATTTGTTTTATAGAATTGCTAATTATTACTGAAGTTAATCTGATGAGGAATACGTAGTATCTCTGCTAAGCTCGTATGGCCTGTACTGATAAAATAATTGAAATCGACCAATTAAGTTGAAAGTTGTTTGCATTTAAGGATTTTGGTTGGCTTTGAGTATAGATAGAATAGAATAGAATATACTTTATTGCACACCAAAAAAATGTAGGTAAAGTACAGTTTTATAAATCATAAAGTTGTACAATGGGCGGTCTTATCGCTAACAGCGATCTTTTACAGACAACCTTTGGATGGACTCGTGTGAAAAGGAAAGGTGATACTTAGGTAGTCTGGCGTAGTAGATACATATTACATACCTCTTTTTAACTATATAATGTAATTTTGAACCTATATGAATATGAGTTACTAGATTTTTCCAGCGGCTTCGCTCACTTGAAGCTATTTAGGGTTAGAAATAAACCAACAATAATGATCTCTTCTTTGTATGGGTCTCTATACATCAGAGGAGTCAAACTGTATGTCAGGATCCGTTTTATTAATTGAGATAAGAAGTTCACCAGTTTTTGATTTGGAGCATATACTTTCGTAGTAGTTTTTGCGCCAACTCGTAACAAACAGACAAGTTCAAATTTTTGGATTCGGAGACGTTTATATACCCTAACCCACTTGTATTTTATTTAATATCTTCAATGTACAGACACACGCTTTTTACGATTTTATAACAGTAGAGATACATATCTATTTTTCTTGTGTCTTTCTATAATTCAAGGTTTCCCAGTACGAAGTTATCTTATTCCAGTAATCATAATTTTATTACCAACAGCAGGGATTCTCGGAAGCGAATAGAATTATGAATCGTTTGTCAGGTATCGAGAAATCGATGGTGTAGGAATAACTGTGACATAACGTGGTTTTTTAATATTTATGTGTTAGTGGCTTATAGTAAAATATTTTTTTCAGTGGACATCTATATCTCTTCTATTATAAAATTGTACTATATCTATACTTAATATATGAAGCTCAAGAGTTTGTTTGTTTGTTTGTTGGTTTGGCTTGAACGCGCTAATCTCAGGAACTACTGGTCCGATTTGAAAAATTCTTTCAGTGTTAGATAGCCCATTTATTGAGGAAGGCTATAGGCTATATATCATCACGCTACACGGACGAAGTCGCGGGCAGAAGCTAATATAGAATAATGGTTATCGTACATCAGAGCATTGACAGACCATAATTAGAAGGTAAGCGCGCACTACTTGTTGACTAACAATTTCTCATGCAGCTGTGTGCATTCTGCTCCTCATTTGGACCATCAGCATCTGTCAACTACTACTGTGACACCTGAGTTTACTCCACCCAAGTCCGGTCCTGCCGACCACACATTTACATATAGTACCTTTGTTTACTCAGACCAGATAGGAGTCGGTTTTGGATCAATTTTGCAAAACAATCTGACTCACAGTGTTACTAATAACTGTTATCCTAACTTGAACTTTAATCAAATTATTGGAAAGATTGCAAACTCTAATTTAAATAACAAATTGAATATTGTATTGCTTGTAGGAAATAGTACTGGAATTAAAAAAGGGGACATTGTGAATGGCGTTACTACCTTATTGAAATTAAATGTGGGAAAAATAATGTTATGTGCTCTTCCTTACTCAAACCTGCTATCTGATAGAGCCAATAACTATATTTATAAATTGAACAATGTTATGCATTTGTTGACATGTCGTTATAATGACAAATTATTGTACTTTGACACTAATAAGTTTGTGAAGGGATTTAAATTCAATGGGGAAACTATGTTTCTTCCCAAAACCTCAAGACATCTGATGGCTTCGTTAATAGCATATAATATTACCTCTGTGATAGTTAAAATACCAAAGACTAGTTTAATTAGGTTAAGTGACGAATCAGTATCATCTAGCTATTCTAATGATACTGTGATAGACTGTTTAAACTTACCCAACCGACAATAGAGAGGCATAACAATAGTGTTCTTCTTTATCACCAGAACATTAACCGCTTCTCTGGCAAAATCTTAGATGTAGAACTTTTGTTAGAAAAATATTGCATTGATATATTATGTTTTTGTGAAACATGGTTAAAACCTGATACAATGCAATTTAATATAAATAACTTCACGATTGCCAGTGCGTACAATAGAATATCAGCTGCGGGTGGTGGAACATTGATTCTATGTAACAGTCATCTTAAATTTAAAGAACGAAAAGACATCACTTCTTGCTCTGTTGATCGCTTATGTGAGGTAGCATGTGCTGAAGTAGAAAATTTGATTATTCTATGTGTGTATAGGCCACCTTCTGCAAGTTTTCAAAAATTCTTAACAGTAATGGAAGACATTCTTAGGAAAGTTTTTAAGTGCAAGAAATACATCTTTGTTTGTGGTGATTTAAACATTGATATTTTAATAGAATCGCCCGAAAAACGTAAACTTTTAGCTTTGTTTAAGTCTTTCAATTTAGAACATATATTTAATCAACCAACTAGGATTACTACTACTTCCATTACTTGTATTGATAATATATTTTCAAATTATCTAGTTCAAGGCTCTTCCCTAGTGAGCGGTGTCAGATCAGATCATATGGGACAACTGATCTCCATAGAGACTAACAAAAGGAAACTTATTAATAATAACTACTCGGTTAGATCTCTAACGGAAAATAAATTACGTTCTATGCAGGAGTTAATTAAAATGCAATTATGTAGCACAAATTTTACTTCAAAGGATCCCAATATAAACTATACCAATCTATTCAATATTATATGTAAATCATTTAACAAGGCATGCCCTCTTAGAAGAGCTTCACAACGTAAAAATAGTAAATTTAACGACTGGGCCACAAGCGGCATTAGAAAAAGTAGAGATGTGCTTTATAAGCTGTATTACGAAAAATCGTTAACCTCTGTCGTTGGTTTCCATGACTATGTTCGGAAATATTCTAAGTGTTTTAAAAAAGTGTGTATTGAAGCTAAATCAAAATTGAGTTACATCTCTCGGGTCTGTTGTCAAAATGGGTGTTCCACAGGGCTCTATTTTAGGCCCTTTTCTTTTCCTAGCGTACATAAACGACCTACCCTATATGATGTCCGAGTTATCGAATATAGTATTATTTGCTGACGATACCTCACTTATATTTAAAATCAATAGAAATGATAGCGATCTAGCTAATGTAAATGAGAGCCTAAAATCACTGTCTAAATGGTTTGCTGCTAATAACTTACTACTTAATGCTAGCAAAACAAAATGTCTAAAATTCTCATTACCAAATGTACCCCAAGCTGAAACTAATTTAATTCTTGAAGGCAGCAAACTTGACATAATCAATGAAACTGTTTTCTTAGGTATTACTGTTGATTGTAAGTTGCAGTGGGGCGCACACATTTCAGCACTGTCTAGCAGGTTAAGTTCCGCTGCATATGCAGTGAGAAAAATTCGACAGATTACTGATATAGCTACGGCCAGACTAGTGTACTTCGCTTACTTTCACAGCATTATGTCATACGGTATTCTGCTGTGGGGATCAGCTGCAGAAGTAGATTCAATCTTCATCTTACAGAAAAGGGCCATCCGCGCAATCTATGATATGGGCCCTCGCGATTCCCTAAGAGAAGTTTTCAAGAACATCAATATACTTACACTGCCGTCACTCTACATTTTTGAAAACATTATGCACGTCCGTAAAAACCTGCAAAAATTCAGCATCAATAGTGACTTTCACAACATTAATACCTGGAATAAACACAAAATAGTGGTACCTAAATTTAGACTATCTAAAACACATAAATCATTTCTGGGAAATTATGTACGTTTTTACAATAAACTACCAAAATCTGTCACCGATCTCACTGGTAAGAAATTTAAAAATTACGTCAAATCTGTCCTTGTTAAGAAAGCCTATTATAAAATCAAGGACTACGTTGATGATAAGAATGTGTGGTGTTTTAATACGAATGCACATGTGGCCTCCCTGGCAACCTGAGGTTATTCGTGAATACTTTTTTTACAAAAATTTCGTTGTGTCATCATTTAGTTATTTATTGTTGTCCCCAACTATTTATAAACAGGACTTGTAAATGTGTGTACATTGTAGCATGTCTAAGTGGACACCTAGTTTTATATACTTCGACGATGTGTGTGTTTTCCACATAGTTTATTTTTTATTTTTTTACATCGACCTCTTCCACTTAGACATAAGCCTTCAATGTTCACACAAACTGCTATCGCAATATTGTACCTGTGTGAAGATTGTAACTTTATTTATTTTAAAAGAGTGTCCATGGAGTTTCTTGCCGGATTCTTCTCCATAGGATCAACCTTTTGGAACCGTGCAACTAGAAGCATAACGTTTCATAAATGCTTGTAAAAGCTTATTTGAAATAAAAACATTTGAACTTGAACTTGAACTACGATCAAAATTGTTGCAAAAAAATATCGCAAGTCTGCTAACAACAAAAATACACTATCTTCCGCACACTGTGAACATATTTTTTTTATTTAATAGATTTTTAGTCGCATTCTAAAAATCTCAACGAATAAATTTCGTAGTGCGTGCTTATGCAAGTAACATTTGACTTAACGGCTGAGCGATCGGCTTCTGCGATGGAAAGAAAGAAAGAAAATACTTACCAGTCAAGTGCGAGTCGGACCCGGTTTTTTTGTATATATGTTGTTATAGCGGCAACAGAAATACATCATCTCGCTTTTTCTGAACTTATAGAAAATAACTATCCTAATAAAAAAACACGTTTTTTTTATTCGTCCTCAAAAGATTCCTGTCAGTAAAGAAGGTATTAGTAAGTACCTAATAGAGTTGAGTGAAGTAAGGACTCACTTATCCATACAATATTTTTACCTTCAATTTGGGGTACTTATATGCTGACAGCCATAATAGAAACCTATTCATTAGTCACTAGAATAGACTAGACTATAGTGTTCCTGAGCGCGACTGCTACGCTAGAGGTTTTGGGTTCGATTCCCAAGTCGAGCCAATTGTTTTTGGATTTTTCTATGAAATTCGCAGTAACTGCTCGGAGTTTGGGATATCTGCTCGTTTTTTTAATAATGATAGGCTCACCTACTATGACATAGAACCTGAACATACTTGCAAACTGTGAGTATACATTAGTACGCCTCTGCCTAAACCTTCAGGGAATACAGGCGTGCATGTATGTATGTATGTCTATAAAGACAAGGCCGTGCAAATAAAACTTATCTTCACTGAGATAACGTCACCAATGCTTAGAAACTGTTTTATTATGATTATCACCGCCTGTAATAGCCCATTCGTTATATTTTATTGACATAGATGATTGGAAAATACAAGAAACGGAGAGAAAAACGATGCAGTAACGATATTGAATTGAAAAGTACTTTTTTTTTTCTCTTTATTTAATTAGGAACTTTTGTATAGAATACATGGCAGTCCCATTGTACCCTTATAACAACATTTTTTTAACATAATAAATAGTCTTAATCTTATTATGAGAATTTGACTGCCTCGTTAGTCTAGTGGTCCCAAGTGCGACTGCTACGCTAGAGGTCCTGGGTTCGATTCCCAGGTCGAGCAAAGTGTTATTGGGTTTTTCTATGAAATTCTCAGTAGCAGCTCGGAGTTTGGAAATTGTGCCCGGGTAATGGCAATAGGCTCGCCCCCTATTACATGGGACCTAAACATACCGGCGAACTGTGGGTGTACCTTAGTACACCTCTGCCTAACCCTTTGGGGAATACAGGCGTGATGGTATGTATTATGAGAATTCTATTCGACAAAACGAAGTCCTACAAAGCTAAACAATTTCTTGGCCGCATCAGATAAAGGTGCCGATAAAACTTCATTGAACAAACCTATATTGTACTTAACTGGCCGTAACTCTTTTACTAGTGTATCTCTTTCAGCTTGAAACCGGACACATTCCGTCAAGAGATGCACGGCATCTTCTGTCATACCGCAGTCCTCACATTTAGGAGAGGGACATTTTTTCATTAAGAATGCAAAGTTATTGAGCGGCATGTGTCCGGATCTCAGTCTAAGTGCTGTTACCAGCAATTACTAAGTACTTTGTTACTGTATAGAGTCTGAAATGTATATTTTTTTGTCGCTACTACTATATACTTAGCAAGGCGATAAGCTTCTTTCTTTCTTCAGATGAGTAAAAAAGGTCTAAAGTTGACTGCAGGTGGTTTTGCAATCGTAAATTATTATACTATTATTTACGTGAAAAGAAAACCGCACGAATGAGCCGGCTCGCCCGGAGTGATACCACGGCCTTACAGAAAACCGGAGTGAAACATCGTTTTTGAGCGAAATATAAGGCTCATCAACTTTGCCGTCACAATACCCCACAGAAATCATTTCCTACTTAATACATGTAAAATCTTTCACCCTCAAACCGCTCATACTTTCTTTCCACTCGAATAAATAATCCTTCAAATGCTCCCCTTCTTCTACCACAGTAATTACAGCCCTCTTTAAAACCACAACTGCATAACTCAATATTCTGAGTATTTCGACTTCAAATGAGCACTACGCTGCTTGCCCCTCAAACTTAACACGCGAGTGACTCCTCATATGTATTTCAACAAGCTTTGTAGAGTGCCTAGACCTCTACTTAATAATCACCGAATGCAAGGCGTGAAGGTTGTAAAACTTAACATACTATCACGCATGGGTCTCTCAAGGGTTAGGCATAGGTGTATTAATGTACTGTGAATTGTGTGTCGGTAAATTTAATAATGATTATGTTTCCGTGTCAAAAAAAACTAAACACATTTTTGAAAATTTCGATTCGAGACCGTGGCCGTGACCATAGGAGTGAGGAGTTTGAAAAAATAATTTTACTAATTCAATTATAAAGTTCAATTTCGGGACTACCGACTCCGTCTCTTCAATACAAAACTTGCATGGAATATATGTTGATTTTGTATGGCACACGAAACAATTGTGGTCACAAAAGTTTATAAGTATAGCGCGCTCTCTGTCTAGTATTATAAAATTAAAATGCTTTTTTTATGGGATAGGGGGCAAACGTATAGACGGATCACCTGATGGTAAGCGATTACCACCGCAGATGGACTCCCCCAAAACCAAAGAAAAGCAAGTGCGTTGCCCGCCTTTTAAAAAGGTTTGGGCCTCCGGTATCCTCACTCACTCGGTGAAACACAACGTAAGTGTGTTATTTCACACCGGTTTTCTGTGGGGCCGTGGTGTTACTCGGGTCGCGCCGACCCATTCGTGTCAAAGCTTGGTTCTCCCACAGTAAACGCTTATTTATACCTAACATTTTAAATTTATTTTTGTTTTCGTCTCTATTTATGGTATTTTTCATGTGGTTATAAAAAAATATCAAATAGCCTACTAACATAAATTTGTCATTACTTTTTAAATAGCACTTGTTAAAGTGAGAGAGAGATAAACTAGTTCACCCCATTTATAGGAGGACAAACTACAAATAAAACTTTGTTTCCCTCCATATTAATATCTATTGTACAGCTATAATGGATATTAACAGCCTTACTGTATCCTATAGGGTTACATACCTAAATATATTTAAGAAAATAAGATTTTATTTTCTTAAGCATTTTTTTCTAACAATTCACATTTTTAAAATCCATATTTGCGATATTGATAGTTTTTGGTTGGCTATTTTGGTTGCGACTAAACTACTGACCTAATTACAGTTAAATAACTTGAAGTTCAGAGAAAGACTTTTTTTCTAAAGACCTCACGAGTACCTAGTGTTTTAAGAGTCCATCGGACCAAATTTCCAATACTAATATGATACCAAAATAAATCGTAATTCAAAAACGATTTATTCAAAGTATGCTGCTCTACCATTTCGTCCAAAATACTACACTGGAAATAAATATAAACGAATGCAATTCTTAATAACTTTACCAAATTTGGAACGATTTTCCGGTCGTTTATTTCCAGTGAAGTAGTACAGTAGGAGACTCGATTAACGTTATCACAATTTACAACATAATAACACAATTTGATAAAATATTGTTTGGATTATGATTTATTGTGGTATTATGTTTTTGTGGGCAATTCAAATTCAATTAAAAATATGTATAATAGATATAGACAAACAAGCATACATGTAGACAACATTTTCCAATTAATTGAGAAATTTCAATCACAAAATAACTCTTGAACAGTTCCACCAATTTCACGGTGGTCTAAAAAAATATACCATACATTATTTTAAATGAAACTAACTAAACTTGTCAAATACTATGTGTCTATGATCTATTTAGCAAATACAAGATTTAAAAATAAAGACTTGAAATAGTACGCTAAAGTACGTACAATAAGCTTGACTTAATTTTGTTCTAATCAATTAATTAATTTTGTAAATTAAGTCTTAGATGAAAGGTATTTTAGACGTAAACTTGAAATAACTTTCATTAAACTTACGGAATATTCTATGAATATTTTGAAAGCTCAATTTATAATTAATTTAGGCACAGCCTAAATAATTAGTTTTGCGTAAAGAGATACCTACTAAGATTATTTTAAAGTAATTAGATATTTTAGAAGTCTGCTAATTATTTTATAGTATAAGCAGGGTTAGGCTTCTGTTGTTCATTAAAAAACTCATTAACCAAAGATAACATATCATACAATTATATCAAATAATCATATCTCGAAGGGTTAGGCAGAGGTGTACTAAACTACACCTACTACTAGGTTCAACCCACAGTTCGCAGGTATGTTCAGGTCGAATGAAATAAACGGCTAACCGAATTACCACAAATCTAACCACCGAGCTGCTACTGAGAATTTCATAGAAAAATCTAATAATATTTTGCTCGAACTGTGAATCGAATCCAGGACCTCAAGCGTAGGAGTTGCGCTTAAAACTAGACAATGAAGGAATAGAGTACTTATCTCACACAATCTCATCAGCTTCTGGTTGACAAGTTATGCTGACCAAGGCCCAAAAATATCCACTGACAACCCTATACAGCTTTAATTAAAATACCCGTTATATAACAAACAAGAATTCAAGTAGATATCGTTATCCAGCAATGATTACCACTGACGTCACGTGCACGCAAAATTTTTAAAAACGCTCAAATAATCAAAAATCTCTAATTAATGCAAGGAACAAAAGTCGACAACCCTATTCGCCTCTAGAGCATAGGGCTGTGCACGCGAGCAATTATTTCACACCCCTGGCTAGGGGTGCCTCCCTTGGTGTAGGGTGGTTCCCGTGGTGATTTGGGAATCAATAGAGCTGTTTACTTAGCTTCTGCAAACGTCGATAATTTTTGTAAATTATTAGCTAAGTTATCTTGACAATTATATTGTTTTTAAATTGCGCCACACGTTTTGTTTTTCCAGTGTCAAGTATTCAGAATAATCAAGGATTAAAAGTTGTTCCGTGCGTTACCCTAGTGAAATAGTGGAAACTTTAGTTAGGATGGAGACTTTAGTTAGGATTTAGGACGATTCGACGGAGTTTACACTCGCATATGTTTATTTTCCTCCTTAATTCCACATTAAACTTCGGAGAAGCACAAGCTTTGGAAACTAATATAAAACCAACAACGTGCACTTTACATTTTCCCACTTAAAACCCTATTTCTGTCTTATACACTGACTTTTGCGTAGTTTCATTCGCATCCGAAGGGTCTTTTTGAGATAAAAGGTAGCCTATGTCCTTCTCCAAAGTCTAGTCTACTTCTATACCAAAGTTCATCAAAATTGTTTCAGCGGTTTAAGCGTGAGAACATAACAAACAGAGAGCTACATCGCATTTATGGGTGATGTTAGAATGGATTGCAGAGATTTTTATACTATAGATTTTTATACTGATTTGTTGATGATTGGATATTGTTTCGTATAAAACTGTTATTAAACCACATCTTGTTATTTTGGAAGCCGATTTCAACATAGCTGGTTTTTTTTTATTTTCAATCTTTATTTACTAGTAGGGTTTTTCAATAATGAAAATGCCACCCTCATTATTGTTTACAGAAAAGGACTTGGATGAAGATGCTGATAGTTAGTAACACTTAGTCAAATACTACAATAAAACAAGTACCACTAAGAGATCCATCCGTATTCCGTTACTATAGGGGTGATTTTTGCAGTGCAACTGTCTATCTGAACCTGTTGTGTTTATATCAGAAATCGATATCACCATAGGGGGTCGTAAAGGGTCGTAAATGTCACTGTAAATGCCCTCTACGATATCGCCTACGTCATATTGAGTGACGTCATGCTAGGGGTGTCCAGTGATTGATGGAGACTGTGGCAGTAGGATCTTTTTGTATTTATTAGTGGCCAAGTCATTGTAGAAACATTGATCAATGCTTTCTGCACCTTTGTGTGTCGTTCAACCATAATGTGAATAAACAACTTGTCTTAATTATGGTTGAGCTACACAATTACTGTTGCATGTTTGCCGTGAGTTAGGACGGGTCTACTCTTACCTTCTTTTCTCGTAAGGCAATTTCAGGTATTGTCCCAAATTGTGATACAGAGAGATCTTTAATACTTACTACTATGTGGGGAGTTTAGAATAGACCTTTAGAGTATCTTCTTGGAGGACATCAGTAATTTGAAGAAACTGTATTTTAATTACGATTCATTTTCTGGGAATCGAACCCAGGACCTCTAGCGTAGCAGTCACGCTCTGGACAACTAGGCTAATGAGGCACAATTTATATCGCTAATTAGTTATTATTAAGTGTCCAGCGAACCGAATTTCCAATTGGGTTTTTCTATGAAATTCCAAGTAGCAGCTCGGAGATTGGAATTTGGCAATAGGCTCGCCCCTATTACATGGGACCTAAACAAACCGGCGAACTATGAGTGTACACTAGTACGCCTCTGTCTTACCCTACAGGCGTGATGGTATGTTATGCATGTTAATCTATAATAATATATAAAGTTGAAGAGTTTGTTTGTTTGTTTTCAGTGTTAGATAGCCCATTTATTGAGGAAGGCTATAGGCTATATATCATCTCGCTACGCGGACGAAGTCGCGGGCAGAAGCTAGTGTTTTATAAATATAATTGAGTGTAGGTAGGATAAGATTAACAATTCGATTACTCTTCCAATTAAAAACGGGACCGCAGCTATTGTAAATGGGACAACAGACTGTGTTTCGTCAAGGGTTCGGGTTCAATTTCCTGTTAGGGGCAGGACGAAATGTGTTTCTAGCTTTTATCACCTCCTACGGTTGCTCCACACGATTCCGAGGGAGAAAGTAAGTAATAAAATTGTATTAGATACGCAAAAGTTAGATTAGATATATAGAATGGACTCTTTTATTAATACTCTGTGCTTTTATGACGCGCAAGGAATCGTATGACGTAATTAAAAAAGTTTTGCCGTATGAATATTCGGAGTTTTTTTTTCTGTCACTAGGATTATTTTTGAAAGGACAGAGCGAGAATGCAAAGGATAAAAAGTAAAATAACCTATTTGATACAGAATTACGCAATTGGACCCAACTAATTGACCAAAAACGACTTAAGTCATATATTAATAGGTACACCGTTGTTTTCTCCTTAATTTTATATTACAGAGGTACAGTCAAAAGCACATTATGTTTTCACAATCTGTCAAGTTTCTCCAATGGATAAATATTTATTTCTATTGGATATAAAGGTCTATCTCACTTTAGAATATATTTTTTTACTGCAGACGTTTTTTTCTTCCAGACGTTCTTTTTTCTCCAGTTATGAAGAGGATTTCTGTAATCTAAGTTGTTCTTTTGTACGTAAAGCTACCTAAATCCAAAACAATTATAATCAATAACAATAAAAAAATTGAAATAAAAAATTCTAAATCTCCAGGAACCATCAGTAACGCATAACTTCTAAAACAAAATTAATCTTCAGTGTTTACCATCAAATATAAGCAAAACTCCCTCAAACGTTAGAGCCTATATCATAATATTGTGTACACTATACACATCAAAAATTAAAGATAAACAAAGCAGGGTACTGCTAGAGAAATCAATCAAAAATTAAAGATAAACAAAGCAGGGTACTGCTAGAGAAATCAATCAAAAATTAAAGATAAACAAAGCAGGGTACTGCTAGAGAAATCAATCAAAAATTAAAGATAAACAAAGCAGGGTACTGCTAGAGAAATCAATAAAAAATTAAAGATAAACAAAGCAGGGTACTGCTAGAGAAATCAATCAAAAATTAAAGATAAACAAAGCAGGATACTGCTAGAGAAATCAATCAAAAATTAAAGATAAACAAAGCAGGGTACTGCTAGAGAAATCAATCAAAAAGACATCCCTTTTGTAACCCGTTTTATCACGTTATTTCAGTGAAGGAATATATCGACTGCGGGCAGGATTCGAAACTGCGTCTTCTCGTTCAATACACTAGACGCTATAACCAACTAAGCCACTGCGAATCGAACCCGCCAGGTCGAAAATTGCCTTCACATTCTGAATTTACGTCTTAAAGGTGACTACAGGCACCGACGAGATGGCACGATCTGGCAAGTGGGACTCACGGTGGCTTAGTTGGTCATAGCGTCTGGAGTATTGAACACAGGGTCAAATCTTGTCCGTAGAGGAGTCAAATCTTAGCATGGAAAAAAAATACAAAAATACTGTTTTATCATGTTGACGGGTGGTTTTGCTTGCTATAAAAAACTGCATCGCCGTAACTTTTTTAACATAGAGATTTGAGTAGAGTCGCCGCAATTTTTAAATTAAATATGGCAGGTCCTTATTGGTCAAATGAGTCAACATAGTATACTACATATATTTGCTGGTTATCCCGATTCTGTAAATCTCTCCTTAGGAAAATTTGCACCGCCATAACAGTATCGCCAATTTTTTTTTCTGACACCGATTTGAAACGAATCGCCAGTACTATTGTAAGTACATCATGATGTCACTGTCAAATTTCTTCAATCAAATTTTATTATCCAGTGGGGAAACTTGACAGTTTGTAGAAACAGATGTTCTCCAAACAGAAAACTTATACCGTCATCTATCGAGAGGAAACTAAACTTTCCTCTTTAAAACTTCCATTCTGCCAAGACCAACACAAATATTCATAGCCAGGCATACGAGAAAAAAAAAACAAAGTACAATCACCAAGACAAATGAGTGGTTGTACAAACGAAACTCCCTGTTCTAGAGCCGACGACTGTAAACAGTTGACGTTTGACAAATAGCGTACTTGTCTATGGTATATGTAGCTGTGGCGTGGCGGTCGCGCGGTTTTGTAAAGAATTATGTTTTTGTTCGTTTTTTAAATAAGCTACTTGTACTTCGTTACTTTTATTGTGTTTGTATTTTCTTGCTTGTATGATTTCCTTTTGATGTTTTTTATACTGTACCTGGAAAAATGTTACATTGTCAAAATTAATTTTCGATAACTTTATGTAGTTTTAATATATTCCTAGTACATTTTCTTTAATAACACTGCCAATTGTCCATTGTCTTTTCTTACATGATCCTTGGGTCCTAGACTAGTTGAAATTTAACGTACCTATGAATCGACACATGAACAGATGTAAAAGAATGCATTTTTTTTTTCAGAAATGTTTTTATAATTAATATTTTATATTTCTATATATACTAGCTTCTGCCAGCGACTTCGTCGGTATGGAATAGTTACTTAGCTTACCATTTATTGAGCAAGGCTATGGGCTATATATCATCACGCTAAGACTAAGTAACTATTCCATACCGACAAAGTCGCTGGCAGAAGCTAGTGGCTATGAATCACTTTTTAATGTAAATTTTACTTAGTTTTAATGTATAGTCAAGGAGAGCAACACCAGGCATAAATATGGAAAATGGGAGTTGCTGTTACATTGTAGTCGCCGTAGCAGCAGAGGAAAGGGGAACTATAATAGGCTCTCCCGTGCAAGAGTCGGATCACACACAAAGGTGTGCTACGACAGCCTCCGACGTAAAGGTAGCCAGACAGTCAAACCCCAAGAGGTCTTACCACCGAGCAAGTTAGATATTTTCTCAACTCTTTCGAGATGCCAATCTTGATGGCAGTGAGGAACTGTAAAAATAAATACAACAATCCAGTGGGCCTAAGTGCTGTGTATAATATTAGTTTTTACTGTTTGTTACTAACATAATATGGACCTAGTCTGAAATAAATGTTTATTATTATTATCCATTTATTTCATTAAAATCATATCATTTACATTTTTAAATATTTTTATAAAAAACAAAAGAAATAAAAACATTTAAAAATATAAAAATAGTTGTCCACCGGCATGGGGAGCAGGGTCCAAGCTACCGGTGGTTAGGGCCCCAGAGACAGGAACCTCCTCACAATACGCGCCGTATCAA
Source organism: Acronicta leporina (assembly GCA_947256265.1). Taxonomy (NCBI): domain Eukaryota; kingdom Metazoa; phylum Arthropoda; class Insecta; order Lepidoptera; family Noctuidae; genus Acronicta; species Acronicta leporina. The sequence continues at coordinate 6,684,300 of OX366536.1, forward strand.
GGAGTACTGCCTTCTGAATCAGGCCCTTAACCCAGCCATCCAACTCGAGCCTCCTGAGGTGTTGGTCGAGGCTCTTGGCGATAAGTCCATTGACCGTGACGACTATCGGTACAATGATGGCCGAGTCCACATCCCACATGGCGACCACCTCGTGGGCTAAGTCGAGATATTTTAATTGTTTCTCTCTCTCAGCCTTCACGAGGTTCTCGTCATGCGGGACGGTGACATCGATAATCATTGTGCGGCGCGCTGATCGATCTATTACCACTATATCAGGCTTATTGGCAACAATAGTCCTGTCAGTGATAACAGATCGATCCCAGTACAACGTGACATGGTCATTCTCGAGAACTGGGTCGGGCGCATACCTGTAATACGGTACCTCAGAATCCACAAGGCCGTATTTTAAAGCAAGTTGCTGGTGGATAATCCTGGCCACTTGGTTATGCCTGTGCAAATACTCACCGTTAGCCAGACGAGAACACCCAGAAGTAATATGCCTGATAGACTCACCGGGACAATGGCATGCCCGACATATGTCGATCGTCCCGTCTTTCATGATATACTTCCGGTAGTTGTTCGTCAGCATAACTTCATCCATAATTGCACAGACCGAACCCTCGGTTTCCCCGAAGAGGTCACCGAAGCGTAGCCAGGCCACGGACGCTAAGAAATCTACGTCGGGCCCATGAAGGGCACGGAAAAAGCGTCCGTGAAGCTCCTTGCTCTGCCATACTTCCTTGCGGTCGTTGGTACTAAGCACCACAGGTTTGCGCCAGTTCTCTTTAGCCAAAGATAGCGGGGTGAGTCCCTTGTCCACTGCGACCACATCTCGGTGCATACCCACGTCAGCCTTGAGAAAATATTCTCTGAGACTGCACACCTCGCGGTTGTGGAGGGTCTTAGCATTTAAAAAACCTCGACCCCCGCACTTCCGCGGGATGTACAGCCTCATGACAGACGAACGTGGGTGATGCATCCGGTTTGCGGTCAACAGCGACCGGACTCTCCTATCCAAGGCGTCCAACTCCGTCTGGGTCCACTTGAGTATGCCAAAGGAGTACATCAGGACCGGCATGACCCAACCGTTAAAGGCGCGCACCTTGTTGCCGCCTGACAAAGAACTATTAAGTACCTTTTTCAGGCGGCCGAAGAAGCGCTCCTGCAACGCTTGTTTCATGTCAGCCCCGTTAATGCCTAACCCCTCTGACATTCCCAGGTATTTGTAGGTATCAGTTGCGGAGAGTGATCTCAGGTTTATAGAGTCTGAGAGTTGTAGTTCCTCAGATTCCACAATCCCACCCCGCCTTACATGCATGACCGCACATTTATCTACACCAAACCCCATCCTAATGGAATTACTAAAAGTTTCAGTTGCCTTTAGTAACTCCATCAGTTGCAATTTGGTGGAGGCAAACAGTTTTAAATCATCCATGTAAAGCAGGTGGGATATTACCTGACCCCCTCTCCGCAACGTATAGCCCAGCCCTGTACCCTCCAGCAGGGTGCTGAGGGGGTTCAGGGCTAAACAAAACCACAGTGGACTCAGACTGTCGCCCTGGAATATTCCCCGCTTAATCTCAATGGGTTCGTCGTTCCCTTGAATCTGCCTACATCCTGGATAGCGAAGAACAGTTCTCCACTGCCCCATACATGACATCAGGAAGGTGCGTAAAGTTGTATCTATTTTATACAACTCCAGCACCCTCATGAGCCATGTATGCGGCACCGAGTCGTAGGCCTTCTTATAATCTATCCAACATGTTGACAGATCCTTTCGGGATCGACGGACCTGTTGGCTTATGGCCATGTCGATGAGGAGAAGCTCCTTGGTGCCGCGGGACCCATTCCTACATCCATTTTGGGAGGCTGACATAATAGAATTTTTTTCTATGTGATAATAAATTTTTGCTCTCAAAATGGACGTAAGAAGTTTATAGACCGTCGGTAAACATGTGATCGGTCTATAATTTTTGGGTTCCGCGGCATCACCTGATTTATGGAGCAGGTGGGTGATTCCCGTTGTAAGGAACTGTGGTAGCGATCCAGACTCTAAGGCCGACTGGAATTGCGATGCTAAGCGCGCGTGTGAGCTTTGTAGCCATTTAAGCCAGAAATTGTGCAGTCCGTCCGGCCCCGGTGATTTCCAGTTCGGTACCGAACGGGCCGCACTGGCTACATCTGAGGCAGTGATTACAACTGCCTCCATCTCCGGTATGGCTCCACACACGCGCACAACATCGCGCATCCATTCAGCCTCAGTGTGGCAGACGGGCACCGACCAGATGTTGCGCCAGAATGTACTAGTGGCATCATCATCTGGGCGGCTTCCATCAACCATAGTTTGGTCAGGTCGCTCCCAAGCTCTATACACCCACCTTTGATCGCTCTGGAACATGCGATTCTGGGTATACCGCTCAACCCGTCGCCTATACCTTCGTATACGGCTCGCCCATGCACAGACCTTCTGCTTCAGGAAGTCAATGCGCTCCGCGACACGGGGCATATATTCTTGAGGCCTGATTCCAGTCCCCGAGAATGCCCTCACAAAGCGCATCACTCTAGGTCGAGTATTGCCCTCCCTAAAGCAGTATAGTTTGCCGATGAGCACCCTGGTCCCCTCGATACGCTGCTCGATCCTGCGCTGCCAGGCCGGTACGGCGGATTTTTGTCGTGTAGAATTGTCACATTTTGGAAATGTGACATTAGCTACACGACACGCCGCAACAGCCGCGCAGTACATTATCGAGTGAGTATCGAAGAGATCTTCGCTGCTTTCAAAGTAACTACCAAGCAGCGAGTCCAGGGCACACACCAACGCCCTATTCCTTCCATGCATAGGCAAGCGAGGTAGACGAGGCCTAAGTTCGGGGGGAGCAGTTCTAAAGTCCCGAATCGCATCCTCCAGTGCGCTCCTCAATCGGTCGTTGCACTGGCTACTTACCGTAACAACCCCATCGTCTCCCTCCCTATCGTTGACATTTGACCGCGGTTGTATAATATCGCGTGCTAGCGGATGTACCGCGGTCTGTGCAGGGACAGGGATAGGGACGGTACGGTTGTTTAGTACCTCTGAGCGTAGCCTATCAAGTGCGGCGTCGTCCAATCTGTGATTCCGTTGGATAACCCGCACCTGATCCGACAGTCGTTGGGCCGAGACGCTGATGGCTGGTTCAAGTTCCTGGAACAGAGACAGCATCCTATCGCGGTACGCAGTGAGGTTAGTTCCCCCCTCTGTAGCCCTGTAATATGCGCGCATGACGTTCTCATTCATTTTTAGAGCCCATTTCATGCGCTGCACACAACCACCGGCAGCGGGGACCCGGCTAGGGGCCGGTTGGCCCCTGGATCCCATGCCGTTCGGTGGCCGGCCTCTTCCCGGCCGACGTACAGGTGGTGGCGACGTCGGTGGGGAGAAATACTCGTCGCTTGAGCTCGACGCGGCTGCATTATTGCTGCTGCGGTATTATTATTATTATTATAAAAATAAGTTAAGACGTGCTAATGATATAAAACTATTAAAACCTCGGACAAACTATGGCAAAAAAAGTATAATGTATGATGGTGCCAAAATATATAATATGTTACCTAAAAACATAAAAGAAGCAAAAACCATGTCACATTTTAAAAAGTTGTTAAGACATTACGTTGTCAATAAATGACACAACTACACTACGCTCACCAAACATACCGCATCTAGTTACGCTTGATCTGTGTATTGACGATCACAGAACTTTACAAAAAGTATTTACCCTCAGTATAGCAGTTCTTTTAATTATTATTTTTTTTACTCTTGCTGCTATTATTGTGATTTGTTTTTTTCTCTGATTACGCCGCAAATCTTGTATGTATGTATATAGTGTTCTCATGTAAGTGAATGAAATTCTTTATGAGAATAAAGTTTCTTAAACCCATAAACTGGAGAACAGCGAGGATTTTTTTTTGGGGGAAAAGTTTTAGTGATAGATAGATAGATAGATAGATAGAGTATTCTTTATTGTACACAAAACAAAAGTCAGAAAGCAAAGGATAGACATTTTTATCAGTACAATTGTGATTATAAGGAACTAAGCAATAACGAGGCTGATCAACTGATCTGCAAGGGTAAGCTGCGCTCGCCGCGGTCAGTGTGTGGATTGTCGACCATTCTTAACACATCGAGATGTCATGCCTCGGAGAGCACGTAAAGCTGTTGGTCCCGGTTGTCATACGAACATCTTTGACAATTGTTAGTGGTAGTCAGAAGCCCAAAATAAGCCTGAAAACCAGTCTATCCTCCGAATATCGGTATGGCCCAAAAATTGGGTTACTGATGGTCTGGCAGTCGCTTTGTGTAAAATGCTTATAATCAGCCGCATCTGGTTAGACTGGAAGCTGACCCCAACATTGGAAAAGGCTCGGACGATGAGGATGATGAAAGATTCTAAGCCTACCTCTTTAGGATTCTTGTTCTGTTTATCCGTGGTCGATTAGAATACAATTCCTCAATACCATCCACGGCGGGGGGGACGCCCGTTTTTTTTTTTAACTACGGAAAATCCTCATGGACCGTCCACCTCTTGGGGGCGGCGGGGTATGTCGGACTCGTACCGACTAAAAACCGTATTTGCCTTCTCTTGCCCTGCAGCCACGGTCATGGGATCAGCGACATGCACCACGACCGTGACAAGCTATGGTCCAGCATGGGCTGGACCCCTTCATGTGGAGGCAAGGCCTGGCCTCGCGTCCTCTTAGACAGCGCCTCCATCTACCCATTGTTACAGAATCCTATCCATACACCATATACTAAATCTATCTGAATCTAGGTCATATCTCCATACGTCATCTAAACGGAGATACTCAGGATATCGATCTTGAGCCCACAGCGTCCGGGAACCTTTTACCGAGAGTCTTTGCATATCGACAGGTTTACATACTGTTCCTATTGAACTGATTTTTTTAATGAGAAGCGTGGAATATCGTCGCGATCTTCTTTCTCTTATTCTAGTAAGGATGTCTTGAATTTTCAAAGCTGAGTAGTTCAATGCATAATTCGTAGCTTTGAGGTACTTGTTTTAGTCAGGCCAGGCCAACATATATTATTTTCCTTCCCTTGAGATGTATGTCTATCTTTTCAGGGATTTTGTAATAGATACTGATGACACAGAGGCTATAAAAGACTAATCACCGTAACTAATAATGAATAGCCTTAGTTTATAGCAACTGTAAAATTTACATGTCAAAAGGCTATTTACATACCTAACTCGAGATGTTTTAATAAAATTTAAATGCACTGCATGTCATACTGTGGTATGTTCATTATGCGCCCCATCAAACGAGGGATGTCACCGAATTTTAAAGAAGGGTAGTTTTGATAATAATTTGATTATAAAAATATTATGATTTCAAGACTGTTACACTCATGAGGTATGACTAATACTTTAATACTGATCAAGTTTTTCGCCAATTTTTAAGGGGTTTTTCTCATAAAAACCCCACAAAAACTGGCGAAAAACTTAGTTAGTAGTATAGGGACTCTGCATCCCTATCAGTAGACGGATCGCCTGATGGTAAGCAATCCGCCACCGATGTACACCCGCATCACCAGAGGAGTCTCAAGTGCGTTACCAAGGGTTTCGGTGTCCTCACTCACTTGGCGAACCACAACGTAAGCGTTAGTTCAGGCCGGATTACTGTGAAGCCATATTTTCATACTGATCATGTTTTTGCCTAAAGTGTTTTCCTATGAAATTCTTAGTAGTTACTGGCTCGCCCTCTATTGGGACCCAAACATGCCGTCGAAATATGGGTGTACATTTGTACGCCCTTAAATATACCTATATACAAATGAGATTACTAAGACATCTTTTTCCATTATTTGCATGACAATCGGGGACATCGCACCTTATTTTATCCCCCGGTGACGTCAGGGGATGTGTAGTGTTGGTTAACTAGAGCACGCGTCAAACTGACCGAGTATTTTTTATATTCATATCAGGCGTGTCGTGCAAAAATGAAACGGTCTTTGTGTAAAAACTGTTACGGTGGTGCTGTTAAATATTGCTAAACCGAAGGCAAATAAGGTTTCAAGTCGGTAAGAATCCGACATACTTTGCCACTTCCCGAGGTGGCATGAGGATTTCCTACATAATCAACCCATTTTTATATCCTAGGTACTGTTGGGCACGGGTCTGCTCTTAGAGTTTAGGCTATAGTCTAATTCGTCCGTAGTCCCCTAATGCGTTGACTCGTTGTCCCCCGATTGAGTTGAGGTTACCGGAGGCCTAAACCCTTTTAAAGGCGGGCAGCGCACTTGCGACTCCTCTGGTGTTGCGGGTGTCCATGGGCGGCGGTTATCGCTTACCATCAGGTGATCCGTTTGCTCGTTTGCCCCCCTATCCCATAAAAAAAAAATGCGTGTTGGCAGACTTCACACGCCGTCAAGAAAATCTTTCAGGCGTGCAGGTTTCACACTCCTCACGACTTTTTCCTCTACCGTTTAAGCGCGTGGTAATTAACAATTAATAGGATAAGAATATATAGAATAGGATTTCCTACAGATTAAAAACATTTAGCTACTGTAGCAAGACTGTACCTCCTTTATTCGAAAGTAGCAACCCGCCCTCTGTTTCACCCGCGTTGCCAAATTCCTAAGAGGCGTATCGTGATGTTGAATAGCTTGTAACCTACCCCGTGAATCACTTTGTGAAAACCACATGAAAATCCGTTCAGTAGTTTTTGAGTTTTGCGCTTAGCAACACATTTAGTCATTTATTTATAAATATATCTTCTTCTCTTCTCGACTGTTATAAAATTGTAAAAAAGCTGTGTCTGTACATTGAAGATATTAAAAAAAACACGTGGGTTATGGTAGTTAAACGTCTCCGAATCTGAAAATGTGATTTTTAAAATTCTTGTCTGTTTGTCTGTTTATTACGGGTTGGAGCAAAAACTACTGAATAGATTTTAATTTTATTATCACTGTTAGAAAGTATGCAATTAAAATATGCTCCAACTTAAAAACTGGTGAACTTTTTATCTCAATTAATTAAATGAATACTGAGATACAGCTTGACCTCCCTGATGTATAGAGGCCCATACAAAAAAGAGGTCATCAATGTTGGTTTTCCATTTTTACTCCTGATATAGATTCACGTGAGTGAAGCCGCGGGCAGAAGCTAGTACAATAATATATTCACCAGCAAGCCTGCCATGCGCGCCTTGAAATAATTTTGTCGTTGATTATGTAATACCGTAACTATAGCTAGGATACGAGATAATACAACGACAAAATAATGTCGTGGCAGGGGACTGCATTTATATCGTGCTATGTAGATATATAAAAACACGAGTGCAATGGCTTACTCGATGTTAATAGCGATAACCGTTCACCCCTCTGTTATTACTAAGATTGCGGTTCTAAATAACAGTGAAGCGACTTCTAGTTATAGGGAAACTTTACGGTTAAACACGGGTTAGGAGTGCGGTCTGTGAGAAAGTTTCTCAAATTGACTTTTATTATGACTTTAGATCGGGGTCGGGTCAATTGCGAATAGAGAAACTGAAAGAATTGTGATTCCTTGTTGTTATTTTAATGCATAAATATTTACAACTGTGTTTATTTGTAGGTACCTAGAAAAAATCACTATTTTATGCTATTTAAAAAATGATTTGAATAAATACTACTTATAGCTAATTGTTTGGTATTTCTACGCCAACTTTTTCGCGGACTATCAATGTGTAAGTTATCTGTAAAAAAACTATAACAATAATCCTAAAATAATTTATATTAAAATACTAGCTTCTGCCCGCGACTTCGTCCGCGTAGCGTGATGATATATAGCCTATAGCCTTCCTCAATAAATGGGCTATCTAACACCGAAATAATTTTTCAAATTGGACCAGTGGTTCCTGAGATTAGCGCGTTCAAGCAAACAAGCAAACAAACTCTTCAGCTTTATATATTAAGTATAGTTAAGTATAGAATTAAATTAAAATCCTTGGTAGAACCAATTCTCATCAAACACAGCTATCAAGCAACCCAATTCAAGTAACTTTCAAACTAAAACCGCATTAAAATCAGTTGTCAAATATGTTGTGATAGCCACCCAAATAACGGGTTCAAACACATAATATTTCCTTGTATAGCTGTTTAAAAAACCATTCCATGTATATCGTGCGTTAACCGTGTGAACCTTGACATAACACTCCCTGATGACACCCAGTTATGACTTCATAATTAGGATTAATTTGCCTTAAAACGCCTGAAGCCTATTTTCGGCGCGACATGCGATTAATTAAGGCCAATTGGTGAAGGGTTGATGTTTATTTCGCGAAAATTTGCTGTAAATGATAAAACAATCATATTCTGCGCATAATGGGAGGTCGTGGAATCAGTTCCTCGCCGAGGTTTTGCCGAAGGACTGCAGCATCTCAGCATCTTCTTCACGTACCTAGTACCTAGCCAGAAGACGCAGGTTCGAATCCTGCCTGCGAGTCGAATTTTTCCTTCACTAAATAACTTTATAAAATTAGCATGAAAAATGCAAAAAAATCACAAAAAGTTAGTTATCAGGTATGGTAGCATCGTACGACATAGAACTAACCGTAAGGTAAGTCATGTCGGTTGAGAGGCAAAGTAACTTGCCTTTCAATAGATGTTACTGACGTCACCTTTAAGACGTAAGTTCAGAATGTGAAGGCAAATTTCGACGTGGCAGGTGGGACTCGCGGTGGCTTAGTGGTCATAGCGTCTGGCGTACCTAGCCAGAAGACGCAGGTTCGAATCCTGCCTGCGAGTCGAATTTTTCCTTCACTAAATAATCTTCTTCACGGTTCTTCAAAAAGGGGCGAAAAGATTTTTACAGGGTCGGCAACGCGCGAGGGATACCCCTGGTGTTTCTAGCGTCGATAGGCTACGGTAACCGCTTACTATCAGGCCGCCTGTAGGCTGGTTCGCCACCTTAGTGAATTAAAAAACGCTTTAGTAGGAACCTACAGTCTACGTGTAATGTACCTGTTACCTTTCTTGTGTACTAGTAAATAAATAAATAAAAAAAAAAAATGTGGGTCGCACATTACTAGTATTCTTTCGAGCCTGACGTAAATGCTTTTGTTCACACATCACACCAGTTTTCCAAAAACATTAGGTAGAGGTATCTTGTACATTCACAGGTCCCGCAAATAAAGGGTGAGTCTATTGCCAATAATCGGACACAAATCTAAACTCCAAGCTTCTACTGATAATTTTATGGAAACACTTAATAACACTTTGTTCGACCTGGAAATCGAACCCAGGACCTTAAGCATAGCAGTAGCGCTTACATCCACAACACTAATGAGGCAGTTTGATTTACTAATATCTTCTTCTTCTTCCTGCCCATGTCCCAATCTATTTGGGGTCGGCGCAACATGTTCTTTTCTTCCATTCATCCCTATCAGCCGTCATCTCACCACTCACTCCCTTTCCCATCATATCGGCCTTAACACAATCCATCCATCTTTTCTTTGGTCTCCCTCTACCTCTCTGTCCCTGCACTTTCATACTCATCACTCTTTTAGTCACATGCGTTTCATCCCTTCTCATCACATGCCCATACCAAGACAAACGATTCCCTTTCAGCTTTTCTGCCACTGGCGCCACTTTCAGACTTCCTCTAATATACTCGTTTCTTATTTTGTCCATTCTAGTCACTCCACACATCCACCTTAACATTCTCATCTCCGCTGCATGCAGTCTTGATTTACTAATATCTAAGTCTATTGTCGAAAAACGAAATTTGTATCCAATTCCAAATACAAAAAACTTCATTCGACTAGAGATGGACTGAGCAAAAGACGATTTTTGAATCACGACCCCTCACATTCAACGCAACTATAGTTATATATACTTCTAAAACCTGACTTGTATAGTTTTATATCCAATCAAATCCAGTCTGCCCGCAAAGTACATTAAATACTCTTAGGAAGCCTTATATAAGGCTGTGCGGAGTCAAGGCCGGCTTAATGGCTCGACAAATTGTTCCAACGCACACAGCACAACCCTAATCATGTTACAACCCTGATTTATTAACGGTTACATATTATTATTTATCGAATAAATTTGAAAAAGGAAATTAGATAAAGTGCTGTTATTTATCGAATAACATATTAATAGTGGTGTGATTTCTGGCAAATTTTATATTTTGAAATTCGAATCAAATAAGTTATGTAGCTAAGCTATTATTATAATAAAGAGGTTATTCCAAAAATATATATATATTTCGAATAGAAACTTAGTTATCGATTTGCTCTATGGTTTTAATAAAATCGTGTCATATTTTTTCGTTCAGTTTCCATCAATTAATAAATTGTTCGTGATGTGAAAGATCATAATATTTTGAACTTGGAATCTTTACAAATCAAAGATAAAAGATATAATATATCAAAGAATGACCTTTACAACATTTGTATTGATCTTTCTAGAATAGATATTTGCAGCTTTTGTTGCTTACGGGTTATTTGTTTCAAAATACATTTTTTTTATTCTTTGGTATTTTCATCAGTTAGAATGTTTGCTTACATGAAATATTTTTGACAAACAAGCCTCCAAACAAGCATACATCCGACTCGGCAATCGCAGCCAGCAAATGTCACTCACACATCGTCATCTTGAAACCTCAGTAATTGATAAGCCCGATTTGCCCAGTAATTTCATAGGCTAAATTACCTTCTAAACCGGTACAAATTAATAGGCTTTTAAAACACAGCTCTAAAAACCTTTGTTCTTAATACCTTACCAGCAAAAAGGTTTGAAATGTCTTGTCTAATTAATCAAATTCCAAGCTTTTACTTGAGATAATGGAATACTCCAAAAAAGCAAATTACCTACTTACAGAAGATTTTTTAAATATTTTGGACCGGGTTCCGTTGAATTTAATATTAAAAAAAAATCCTTTAAGACGAGAAGATAAGATATAATACACAAAATTGGTCTAGTGGTCACAAGCGCGACTGTAAAAGGTCCTGGATTTGATTCCCAGGTCGAGTAGTGTTATTTGGTTTCTCTGTGATAATTTCAGTCGACGAGGCACCTGGTAGCAAGTAGTCATCCCCGCTCATGGACACCTGCTTCACTAGTGGACCTTGCTGATGCGTTGCCAACCCTTAAGAGCCCCTACGGACTGCAGACTGCCAGAGCCGCAGCAACCGAGGGGGAACTGGCTCTAACGCGCAAAAGTCGGAACACACACCAAGGTGCTTTACGACGGACTCCAACGTCAAGCCAGTCTCCGACTCCAGCCAGTCAGACCCCAAGATGTCCTAACACCGAGACAAGTAATTAGGAGATCGGATTTGGGCTCAGTTAGTGGCGATAGACTGGCCATATTACATGGTACTAAAAACTGTGGGTATGCCTACTACTACCTATCATACAACTCTACCCAACCTTTCAAGGAAAACAGGCGCCATGGTATATTCCATTATGTTTGTACCAAGTTTCTTTTCCTGGTATTATTAGATACTTGCGTTTCGCTTCATCTTCTTAGAAGAGAATTCGAGAAATTAGTATCTGAGTATCGGATAAATAAATTGATTTTCCCGTCCTTCGCTAGTGATTGACTCAATTACCGGCAATGTGGTAAATATCGGGATATTTCTGAAGGAAATAATGGTTGGAGAAGAAAAAATATTTACCGATCGTTGATAGTTGTTAGTAATAGTCCAGGAAACTGAAAATTAGTTGAAAAGTTACACATATAGATCAAAAGAAAAAACGATAAAGAAGGCAAATACCCAAAATTCCCTTTGCCTATTAACAGGGCAAAACTCACTGTAAATTTCTACAATGAAAAAACAGAAAATACTTTAATCGACCGGTAAATTATTATGCATTAGTATTTATAGTTCTTTTTTTTTATGGGATAGGGTGGCAAACGAGCAGACGGATCACCTGATGGTAAGCGATAACCGCCGCCCATGGACACCCGCAATACCAGAGGAGTCGCAAGTGCGTTGGCCGCCTTTAAAAGGGTTTGGGCCTCCGGTAACCTCAACTCACTCACTCACTCAACTCACACGCCGGTTTTCTGTGAGTTGTATATTAGTGTTGTTGTTGGTTGTTCCTTTTGGATAAATAAAAATATGGAAATAAAAAGCGAAGCAGGAGAAGGTATTGATTATTAAAATTTTTTGTTACAGGGTCTGATTTTTAGTGAGAATAAGTTCCAAGAAGACATATTTTGTAAAACTATAAAGACAATGTTAGTTATGTAACCCCAGGTGGCCAATTCTAGAGGCCAATGTCCTTGACACGGGCGAATAAAGCCAGCGCCTAGCGTGACATTGCGGCAAACCACACAAAGTCGACTCACCTGGGTTGGCGTCCCTGTTTCCGTCGTCATGTCGACCTCCTCCGACGCCAATCTACTCCTCTTCTTTCTCTTGTGACATGTACAACAGTCTCTGAACGAGGACAGCGTAAAACTACCCTTGAGTCAAACCGACATCAACCAAATATCGATTTTAGTGTCCCATCACTAGCGTATAAAATACTCAATTCAAAGTCCTCACTAACATTCTCGTTCTAAAAAAAAATTCAAAAACTAATTTTATTCGAATATCGATTGAGTTCTATATTCGAAATGAAACGCGCGGCTCGCGCTCCGCCATTTTCCTTCCGTATTCAAATTCCGAGATTGGACGTTTTCACTGTAAGTTCTTTTGGGAAAATGAGCGCAACTACAAAACACTAAGCGACAATTAAAGCTGAAATTATACACTGCTTTATAAATATAAATAGATACGTTTTAAACCGTTAAAATAATTGTTTTTCGTACAAGTTGTTGCGTTTGGTTGTTCACCACGGGGGTGTAGAAGAATTTTGCCGGCTTTGGACGACAAGTGAGTTGGGTGGGGTGGTGTGATTCTACTGCGACTGCGCGGGGGTATTTCTCTGTGTGCGTAATTTGCGTGTATCATTACTAGGTTAACTTGACCCCTGCCTCCCCTACTGTGTTTGTACCACAGGGTGACATTAGGGGTGTCGCTTCTCGGTACTGTAGCTCTGAATAAACTGGTGTTTTCATATGTATTAATACAATCGATAATGTAGACTCAGATGGTAGGAAATATCAGACAGAGAGGGGCCTACAAAGCTTGATACAGTCGCATAGACTGACAATGCCGTTTATAGGCAAAATGGCATCGTGTATCGGTAAATGATGATTATATTAACAAATTATCACGCTTAAATCTTTGAAGCCCACAATTCGGCGCTATAATTTAGGTCCAATATAATAAGGGAGCTTATTGCCAGTAACAAATCCAAACTCCGAATTGCTACTGAAAATTTCATAGAAATACTTAATAACTTTGCTCGACCGTGGAATCGAAATAGATTCGAGAACTTAAGATGCAGTTTCATGCAGTAGGAAATACTAGTATTAAGTTACCCTATAATAGAATCTCCTCAAATCCAAGAAAGCTTTACAAATAAATACAAAAGAAAAGCCATCTTACAAGACATATTATTATATCGCAGCGACACAAAGTCGCGACGTCTCGTCTCGAACTAAATGCGTCTCCATAAACGTCATGATATTATAATATCTAGCTGCATTTCTGCACTGTGGAACGTGGAATGCGCTTCCCGAGTAGGTCTTCCCCGATAGATATAATCTGGGTATCTTTAAATCAAAATCTTAAAAGCGGCGGTAGCCTTATAATGGCTTGGCCATCGGACTTGTGATCATGTGGTTGCCGGTTCGAACCCCACCCATTGCACTACCGACGTGAACCCACTCGTAACACAAGCATTTAGCTTAGCACGAGGGGTTGACAAGAATACTAGTAATGTAAGATCTACATAGCTAGTAATCTTTTTAAAAAAAAAACACGACTGCATTAGAGATCTCGGAGTCCCCTCCACAATGTGCTATGGATGGTCTTGTGTTTTTAGTCGGTAGGAGTTTGACATAACCCTCCGCCTTTCCTTGCGAGAATCCATGATGATTTTCACACAAAAAACGGCAAGCGCTCTCCATCGTAAATTACTAGTGTCGCTTAACATCAGGCGAACTAACCTTCTAGACGAGTGTCATGAACGCTAATCTATACTTCTATATACTTAATATATAAAGCTGAAGAGTTTGTTTGTTTGTTTGCTTGAACGCGCTAATCTCAGGAAGTACTGGTCCGATTTAAAAAATTCTTTCAGTGTTAGATAGCCCATTTATTCAGGAAGGCTATAAGCTATATATCATCACGCTACGCGGACGAAGTCGCGGGCAGAAGCTAGTACAATATATTATAATTCTCAATGTATGCAAATGACATAAGCTTTCGACAAATCCAGCGCGCACAAATGTCATCTCCATACATTTTGTTTCTATTCCTTTGTCTATTCGAACTTCAGATTGCCACTTGTCTACAGGCCCTGGCGGTCAAGCGTCAGTCTATCAAGAATTAAAAAAGTATGTTAAAAATAAAGCTTTACGTCCACTTTTATTATGCGTACTGCTGAAATGTGGAATACGCGCTTCCCGAGTGGGTCTTCCCCGATAGATAATTATAATCTGGGCCCCTTTAAATCATGAGTGAATCGGTTTCTTCTAGGCAAGCACGCTCCATCGTAGGTCGCAGCGTCGCTTAACATCAGGCAAACTTGAGGTCAAGCTTAACCTATTAGGAATAAATAAATGTTCTGCCCGATCGGAAAGGGGCATATAGGTATATCAATCACATCTACACTAATATATAAAGCTGAAGAGTTTGTTTGTTTGTTTGTTTGCTTGAACGCGCTAATCTCAGGAACTACTGGTCCGATTTGAAAAATTCCTTCAGTGTTAGATAGCCCATTCATTGAGGTAGGCTATAGGCTATATATCATCACGCTAAGCGGACTTAGTCGCGGGCAGAAGCTAGTCACAAAATAAAATAAGAAACATTAACCCCCTTATCCTTAAAAATAGAAAAAGTCTTATAAAACCTTCCATAGCTATAATGTGTTTTGACTTGTTTTATTTAATATTTGACTCTGTGACAGGGAAAAGAGGACAACATAGTATAGCTATAAGAAGTTTGTAAGAGGTTTTATATTTATGTAAGGGGAATAATTAATTGAATCTTGATTATGGAGGCAAAAACAAAATGTACGATTACCTTGCCCAAATACCCCCTCTTCCCACAAAATCAAACTATTTTTTTATTGTCAATACAACATAATTGGCAGTTACTGACGGGTTTTTTTTTACCAACTTATTTGTAACTAGTTCCTTGTTATGGGGTAGGGGAGCAAACGAGCGGACGGACGCTGATGGTAAGCGATTACCGCCCTTCGATACCCGAAACACCAAAGGAATCCCAAGTGCGCTGCCGGTCTTATAAAATGGTTTATGCTACCGGTATCCTCACTCACTCAGTAAAACACAACGTAAGCGTTGTTTCACGCCAGTTTCTACTTGTGAATATTCAAATGATGTAGAAAGGAAGGCCGTAAATTGGATGACATACGCCATGTTCCTATCGCGTGAATGCTGTGCTGTTTTCCATTCTGTCTGACTGTTTCTGTTATATTTTAATTTAAATATATCGAAATGGAATGAAATGATATTTATTTCTGTAAGTAGATCTTTAGAGACACTTTTATAAGTCAATGGTTTGGTTTTGGTTTACTAGCAATGTGGGTCGCATATTACTAGTATTCTTGTTAGCCCCTCGTGCTAAGCTAAATGCTTGTGTTACGAGTGGGTTTTCACGTCGGTAATAGTGCAATGGGTGGGTTTCGAACCGGCAACCACATGATCGAAAGTCCGATGCCCTAGCCATTCGGCTACCGCCGCTTCACATATTTAGATGGCTTTATAGTAAGATGGCTTCGGCATTTCCTAACTGACGACCTCTGAGAAGAAACACCGAAACAAACTCAGAGAATCACGGTCTCTCTCTCTCTTTTAAAGTCCAGACATAGAATAATGCAAATAATAATGTGAGTAGGACATTGCAGGGCAATTTATGTCTGAAATGGAATTTTGAGGAAAGAACCATAGCAGCTTTACTGGTGGTATGTTTTAATATGAATATACCGGAATATTTTTTATTCAGTGCGCAAACTTTGACAATTGATACTTAAACGACTTTTATTAAACACCAATTTGTTATTTTGATATGTCTTAGTACAAAATATCGAAGTTATCGCTAACGAAAGATGTTTACTTTGAAACTGATTTTATGGTTACTCGCTAGCGCACGGCAAAGCGCGCGCGCCTTAGTACCTACATCAGCTGTACACCGGCGCGTGAGTCGGCTGGCACACGTGCATATTGTTATTATTGCGAATAGATATTATGTGTCCATATTTTGCTGATTTCAAGCCGGATAAAAATTTTAAAAAAAGTTTTGAACTAATAATGGGAATGTGTTCTATTACTGATACTGAACTACCAAAATTTTTTTGCGCACTGCTTAAAAAATATTCCTGTAGATGTATGTACGCTCGTGCATAAAGTTAACGTTATAATATTTGTTTTCATATTCTGACCTAAAGTGGGATAAAGATAAAGTTAAAATGGAATCTACGCCGAAAGTACCGACGCCGGCGCCGCTTCAAGTGGGGGGATCAAAGTGGCCACTTATAACCCTTTACTAAGATTAAAGACATCCATGGGATAAAAATAGGCATTTTTACAAAAAAAGAAAATGTGTTTAGTACGACTTTCGACTAAACTTCATATTCCTATCTATACATACTTACTCTATACTATTATATAAAGCTGAAGAGTTTGTTTGTATGTTACTTTTTTTGTTTGTTTACTTGAATCTCAGGAACAAAACCTCCAATTTGAAAAATTCTGTCAGTGTTAGATAGCCCATTTATTGAGGAAGGCTATATGGTATATTACTATATCATAATTCCACGCGGACGAATGATGAGTTTGTTTGTTTGTTTGCTTGCTTGAACGCGCTAATCTCAGGAAATACTGGTCCAATTTGAAAAATTCTTTCAGTGTTATATAGCCCATTTATTGAGGAAGGCTATAGACTATATTATTATATCATCATTCCACGCGGACAAAGTTGCGGGCAGAAGCTATATATCTATACTAATATATAAAGCTGAAAAGTTTGTTTGTTTGTTTGCTTGAACGCGCTAATCTCAGGAACTACTGGTCCAATTTGAATATATATAATTATAAAGCTGAAGAGTTTGTTTGTTTGCTTGAACGCGTTAATCTCAGGAACTACTGGTCCAATTTGAAAAATTATTTCAGTGTTACATAGCCCATTTATTGAGGAAGGCTATATATTGTAATACTGTGGCTATAGCCAATATTATTATATCATCGTCCACGCGGACGAAGTTGCAGGCAGAAGCTATAATCGATATAGGCTAAGTAGTCAATAACTGACCTTAATTTCATGAATTAATTAAAATGGAAGTTGTGAGAAAAGTGAAATAATATAAAATGTAAGCATGGTTATTGTATCGTCGTTTCAGGAACTTTTACCGTGGGAGAGCCATGCTTCGGCACGAATGGGCTGGCTCAGCCGGAGTGATACCCACACCCACACAGAATACCGGCGTGAAACAACATTTAGATACGTTGTGTTTCGCCGAGTGAGTGAGGATACCGGAGGCCCAAGCGCTTTTAAAAGCGCACTTGCGACTCCTCTGGTATTGCGGGTGTCCATGGGAGGTCGGTATAGCTTACCATCAGGCGACCCGTCTCATTTGCCTCCATGTCATAAAGAAAAAATATAAAAAAGTCAACCTAAAATAGTATGATTTTAGCTATCCGATTAACAATATCTATTAAATAGGAATATCTATTAAACAATAAACATTTTAGTTGCTTTATGTAGAGATGGTTTTCCTTTAACACGTTCCATATTACATTGGACCTTATCTTACTAGCGAACTGGTACTACCATTACTAGGGTGTATAATATAACATACCATCACGCCTGTATTCCCCGAAAGGTTAGGTAGAGGTGTACTAAGGTACACCCATAGTTCGCTGGTATGTTTAGGTCCCATGTAATAGGGGGCGAGCCTATTGCCATTAACCGGGCACAAATTCCTAACTCCGAGCTGCTACTGTGAATTTCATAGAAAAACCCAATAACACTTTGCTCGACCTGAGAATCGAACCCAGGACCTCTAGCATAGCAGTCGCGGTCAGGACCACTTGGCTATTGAGGCAATACTTATAGTTCGTATAAAAAGGATTCTTCACTACCTATCTCTCTACAGAAGGATACGTAAGAATAAATAATATGGTTTTAATTTCATCTCCAAGCACGCATAAACAAACAATTACTCATCCACATTCAAAACAACATCGAAACACGACCGAGATCTCATACATCAATATTTACAAGGAATCCCATTAAAATGCCATATCGATGATTAAAATCATTCACATGCCTAATTCGTCATTCCTGTGATGAAATAGTTCAATAAAGCGTGCTTGCTTTCATTCATCGAACAAATAGAGTTCCGCATTCCAGTTTAAAATTAAAAAAACACCTTAAGGTAAATGCACCTAATTCTATAAATAAATAAATATACTTGATTTTAAAACACCATGTATCATTATCTCCTCTTTGTACTTTGTACACTCGGAATTAGGAACCAAATGCATCGGAATTAGGATTTTTGCATCGGAATTAGGGGATTTTGACTGTTTCATATTTTTATATTATTTAAAAAAATATTGAGCTTTTATTGTAAAAATGTGAGTATATTTCAAAAATAAGATAAATAATGCATCTGATAAAAATAGCCAGTTTTACAGAAATACTTAATTTTTAATGTCCTTCTGAGTTTTGGTGAAAATACCGCGGAATTAGGTGCCTTTGGTGGTGAAATTTTTGAGTTCTACTAGTACTGATATTCTCTACTTAGATTTATGATGGATATTTCGCTAATCACAACGATCCGGATGGTGGGACCGTCTCGACTGTCGGCGGTTATGATATGATAATATGAAAGAATGATAATCCCATCCTTAAGCTGACCGAAGTAAACACTGCTTAAACTCATTTAGCCAACTATAACTACTTATTATAGGGATTATTGAGAAAAACATGAGTAATTAATAGAGAAACAATTAAGTTTTTTTTAATTATGGTAGGTCAAATTTACAAACGTAAATTCTCTTGTAGGCCACTCAAATATTTGTTAGGGAATAGAACCCACACACGCGCAGTAACTGATCACTCTACCACTCAACCAAATGTGCCGTCAATAGTGAAACTTAATGGCCAATAGTATTATCTTTTTGTGTTTTTTTTTTTGCATTTTTCATGCTAAGATTATAAAGTTATTTTAGTGAAGTGGCCAATAGTATTGTTTCTAAATCGATTTACAAATTACCTATTTAGTCGTGCTCTGTAGGGATTTATTACGCCAAAAAGAATCTACTAAGTATGTAATCTGTCATTGTCTGTCAAAATTGCCCGATCATTTGCCTCTGTAGACTAAGACATTTGTCATACGTAGTCTGTGATCTATGGTCATCAGTTACAGTGACAGCTTTCAAAGTTGTCATTTGTCCTTATTTGTGAGGATCTTCTTAATTTTGTCTAATGGTCTTAAACGCTACGCTAGAGCTCTTGAATTCAACTTCCAGGTCGAGCAGAGATATTGTGATATTACGTTTTTCTATGAAATTCTCAGTAGTAAATCGGCCCGGTTAATTGTCTACTGACACTCTATTACATGGGACCTGAACATACCCGCAAATTGTGCGTGGACACTGGTAGGACATTAGTACACCAGCCTCTGCCAAACCTTTCGGGGATTACAAGCGAGATGTTATGTATATGTATGTTGTAAGGACGTGTTTATATATATTTATGTTATTTTTTTCATTAAAGCATTTTGCATCAAGCATAATCCTTAAGATAAACAAAATACCTATGCTTTTTTTTAATTACATAATGGTATATTCCCATTATATTTGCCATTATTTATGATTCAACAACAACGCTTATTATTTATATGCTTAATTCATAAAATCCTCTCAAAAACCCAAAATAAACGCAATAAAAGTCATCAAAAATGTGTACGGAACCCTGAATAAACATCTGCACAATATCGATCACTCGATCCGTCGATCGATCGCAGGCGCATCGCCGACCAACGCCGGCAGCTACTGAACGCGATGCACTAACACGCGTTAATTTTAGCCAGTCTTACACGCGATGTCAAAGATATCGTACGATAAACGCGTGATACAAAAATCTTAACTAGGCTGAATAGAAAAATTCATTTAAGAAAAAAAGTGACAGTGATTTGCGCGCGCATTTGTCAAGTGCTGCTGACAGATTTAAAAGTTAATGAGCCCGTGAAAATTGTCATGATAAAACCTCTAAATAATCTGTGCTCATTGAGATAAATTGTTTCTAATTCCAGATTCTCAATTTAAAATAAAAATATGGCGCGAAAATTACGAAAGGAGGGGAAGCGGCGAGTGATAATTGTTAACACATGTCGATTACCTTAACACGGAAAAACGATGTTTTTCATCAACGTACTCCGAGTTATTTTTATGAGTGAAAATCCAACGTATTCTGTTCTACACGCTGCGGGTTGGTTCAGTAACACTGCGGTCGCGGTTTCGAAAGTTTCGTATCGGTTACAGTTCGGTCTTTAAAAAGATGTCAAGTTCCATTCTTCGTTTTATATCGTCGTCTGTTTAGTGGTTATCTGTGGTGGATTGTTGTTCGAAAAGTGATTTGTTTTTTTTTTATTTCTTTGGATTTTCATCGGCTGTCCTTTGCCGATTTTTGTACGATACAGGTAAGTTTCTTTTTAATATATTTTAATAAAAATGTGATGTTTAAAGACAGGTTTTTCCTTCTACCATATGTTCATAACTCGAGCGATTAAATTAGGATAAGCATAAAATTATAAAAGAAAAATGTTTCGTTTTGTTTTATGAACGTAAAGATTTTATAATTCTTTGACGTTACTCACAACATACCATGATAATAAAATGAAATCAGCAGTTTGTTTATTAAAAGACTATTAAATTATATAAAATCTTGTTGATTCTAAAGAGTGCGTTTTATAGAGAAGCACCAAGAAAATTCTAACAGATGTCTTAAATTTACGTTGTCGTTTTTTAATTTTGTTGAAGAATATATTATAAGTAGGTCTAATAATATCGTATGAAATGGCATATGAAAAAAAACAAACTTACACAGCACTCCTAATGGTTAGCAGTAACCGCAAACTATTAATATTTTAAAATTATTTAGGTATTTATCATATTTGTTACAAATACCTTTATTTCTTAAATACCTACTAAGGGCAATTTACATAATAAAACTTTACTGGTAAACCAAACAAGTACCAACGTAACTATTTCATGCACTTTTCTTTCCGAATCCATGCGGCCTAGATCAAAGTCTTTGCAAAAATTCAAGTTATTAGTGCTGAACGCAATTGCAGCGTAATCAAACTTCCCATTACCGGCACTTACAAACTTTAAGTCCGTCATAAAGAAGGCATAACGATGCCCGCACTTACATTAATTAATTTTCTTTAATCACATCATACGATGTTGTACTTATTTATTACTCACTAGCGACCCAACCGCGGTTTCACCTACGTTTCATCTTCTTCCTCGTGAAGCGATCCAATATCGAAATCCGCATGAAAATCTTTTCAGCAGTTTTTGAGTTTATTGCGAATAGACAGACAGACAGACGCGTCGAGGGACTTCGTTTTATAATAACGTGAGGTTAAGTTATAACTATAACATAGGTATGTATTGTAGAGGATTTTATTACTTGGCTTTTTACAAATAAAAAGAGATATAAAACACAAATACTTACAAACACTTGAGAAACGAATGTTAAGTTAACATCAATGTGATTTTCGTTAGGTCTCAAATGTTATTTAAAGAATCCAGCTAAGGAGCTTATCTTAATTACAGCATTATACATATGTAAGAAAGCTAATTAAGTATGTAATTGTTATAAGAAACTAGCTGTCCCGACGTACGTTGTCCTGTTTTAACTATGAATATTGAATTAGAATTGGCAAGTAAGTAGATATATATATTTTTTTTTTTTTTATTGTTCTGGCTCCATCGATAACGTTCGATGATTTTGCCAATGTCAAGGTAAGTATGAGAAAGTAATTATCGTAAACTGTTACACAACTATTGATAAGTAGATATTTAAAATTGCAGAGCGCATTCTGTCAATTGCGCCTGTCAACAATGTTTTGGCGCCATCTGTCACATAACTGGCAGTTATGTCAAACGCCATAAGGTTATGAAAGGAGAAAAGTTGAAAAAAAGGGTTTAATAAGGTTTGAACTTAATATGGTCGTTATGTTTTCTAATGTTCCGCTCAACTTTCTTAGTTTTTTCTTTCATAAGAACCTTTTCCTTACAATAACAAAAACAGCGAAAAAATAAGTAGTGAAATTGGTACAGCCATTCACGCCTGATGCCGTGACCGAGGGGAATAGGGATTCCTTTTTTTATATTTTATAGATTTCATATATTCCATTCCGAGGTGTCATCGAGGGTGATCGATTATTCGTAGATCGCAAATATTTTGTTCTATTTATCGATTCGAACATTTCATTACAATTTGACTAACGCCTCAAGTTTCTTTCTCGCAATCATTGCAAATAGTTATTTCCAGTTAATATACATCACTGCCTACCCTTTTGTGGTAAACGTATAAACAAATGCTCGGAGTGAAGTCTTCAATTGCTTTTTTAATGTTTGGAAGTGTGGATATGTTAAAAGAGTACGAAAGCGAATAGTTTGCGGTGTTTGAATTAGTTTTGTAAACATGCGCAGTGTGTTACGATCGTGCGTGCGTCACTCAGATCTGTATCATTACACACTATCTTCCTGTTTTCTTGATGATTTTAAAATAATAATTAACTTTGACTGGTCTCAAGCGAATGCTACGTTAGATTCGATTTCCAGGTGGAGCAAACTGTAATAGGGGTTTTTTTCTAAATTCTTAGTAGCAGCTCGGAGTTTAGTATTTAATATGGATCTTAATATACCGGAAAACTGTGGTACGTTAGTATAACACCGCCTAACTTATCGGTAACACAGGTGTGAAGGTGTGTTTTGTTATGTAATTATCTCTTTTTTGTGATATCCCATAATAGCACTGATAGCCAAGTGATATGGCTGTTGGACTGCCAAGTTAAAGGTTTCGAGATCGAATCCTACTTATAACAAAAAAAACTGTTTTATAATTTTTGTGTATCCATGCCGACTAACCTCCAAAACGGTTGACCGATTGCTACGAGACTTAGACTTTTTGTGGTAAGGAAAATCTTCATAGATCGTCGGCCTCCAGGCTCTCGACAGGGTATGCCGAACTAAAAACCTTAGATAGGTACCTACTTATCTTTCTTCGTCCTATAGTCATGGCCATTTGTCAGGAACTTATGCTACTTTACAGTACAAGTGAAACCACGATTAACAGCTTGTCTAATAATTTATGATTCAAATAACTGCCTCCAGTAACTCGTGCACACACCCCGCTTGGCCTTCCAAACTCAATCAGCTCCATTGTACTACACTAACGGCTGATAATTAAGTAAGATATTAAATAGTTATGTTAACTTATATAGGTAATTAGGTACCCCTTCTATAGATCATATTATTATAGTCTATAGTCTATACATAGACTAGAGATGACATTTGTACGCGCTCGATTTATCGAAAACTTACGTCATTAGCATACATTGAGAATTATATTCTATTCTATTCTAGAATAGAGTAACTGCCTCGTTAGTCTAGTGGTTTCAAATGCGACCGCTACGCTAGAGGTCTTGGGTTCGATTCCAAGGTCGAGCCAAGTGTTATTGGGTTTTTCTATCAAATTCTCAGTAGCAGCTCGGAGTTTGCCCGCCCCCTATTACATGGGACCAAAACATACCGGCGAACTGTGGGTGTACCTTAGTACACCTCTGCCTAACCCTTACAGGCGTGATGGTATGTAGAATAGAATAAAATTTAAGAATCGCCTTGGCTAATTTGATAAATATCGAAAATCGATTTGACATAATACCTATAGCAATTTCACTGATATCGGTCAGGTGGACCGTAATTTAAAAAACCGATTCATAATACCATTAATCTAGGTTCCTATACAACCATTTCCTGCAAAAAAAAAATTGTGGCTTCGGCACGAATGTGCGCTCGACCGGAGTGAAAACCGGCCTCACTGAATACCGCTTGCGTTGTGTTTAGCCGAGTGAGGGAGGTTACCGGAGGCCCAAACCCTTTTAAAAGGCGAGCAACGCACTTGTGACTCCTCTGGTGTTGTGGGTGTCCATGGGCAGCGGTTATCGCTTACCATCAGGTGATCCGTCTGCTCGTTTGCTCCCCTATCCCATAAAAAAATACTTCACTGGAAATAAACATACCTACGTAAGTGAATGTATATCTTGATAATTTTACGAGATCTCCACCGGTTTTCTAAACTTAGATTAACGGTATCCGAATCCGAAAAACACAATTTAATTATATTGAATTATGTTTGAATAACTGTTTATTTGTTATAACTTTTGTATAGGCAATTCAGCATCCGCCAGACCTATAAGAATTACATTCGAATTTATTTAATTAGTTATGGTTCACCAACAGTTGTTACAGATAAATATAGATAGGCTCGCCCCCTATTACATGGGACCTAAACATACCGGCGAACTGTGGGTGTTCATTAGTACGCCTCTGCCTAACCCTTCGGGGAATACAGGCGTGATGGTATGTTTATGTAGATAGGAACGTGTAAGTATTTGTGTCTTATGTCTAACTGCACAACCACATGCACAATTTTCTCTGTATAAACATCTGTTACATAATTTTAAAGACTTATTTATATAGACTTAAATTCTAGATAATATATTAAAGACTAATTATTTTTAATATTCTTGGATATTTTTACACAGCACCATCTAGTCCCAAACTAAGCAGAGCTTGTACTATGGGTACTAGACAATAGATATAATACTTATATACTTTTTTTGTAAATACATACTTATAATACATAAGAAACACCGACGAACACAAACACTTAAATTCATCACATACATTTTTGTGTTCTGTGGGAATCGAACCCACGACCTCATGGTCAGCAGTCCGGTACTCGAACCACTAAACCACAGAGGTCGTCAATATTACTTTTATTACACTATCTTACGTTTGACGTGTCTGGCAAACGCAAGACAAACAAAGATCATAATATAACGTAAACAAATAAAGAAACAGACACTTATGTACAAAATTAATACCCACCTCTGTCTCTCGCAGTTGTGCGAAAATGATGTTGGTTTTAATATCCCAAAACTAGGTTCACGGCAGCCATGTTTATATACAGTCAAAAACCCACTTTTGCACCATAAACTCTATGGGGTTGCTAACCTTATAAAACCGGGTTCATAGCCATGAACGTATCTTTATAACTATGAACAGTAGCATACATGGGGCACACTAAAAGTTTTGCACTTCTAGCTAATCGGAACTATTTCAATTTCGAATGTTATATTTTTTTAAACGTTGCAACCTTCTTTGTAATAAAAAAAAACAATTGGCGGGAAATCATTTGTCAATTGTTTTTTATCACACATCAAAGTTCTACGTACGCAACGAAAATGGAATTAAGTCGAAAAGATTTTAGAGCGATGATTTTTTATGATTTTAAAAGTTATCTCTCTCCGCAAGACTGTGCCGCTCGTCTTCAAAATACTTTTAGGAGAGAAGCACCTTGTTTGAGGGAATTTGAGAGAGGTCGAGTTTCTTTACATGACGAATTTCGTGAAGGGCGGCCTTCAACCGCAGTCAACGAAAATAATGTGGCTACTGTTAAGCGGTTAATTGAAGAAAACCCGCGGATTACCTATGAGACAATTCGAGGACTATTGGGGATTGGTATGAGCCAAATTCAGAAAATTTTACACGAAGAATTGAAAGTTCGGAAACTTTGTTGTAGTTGGATCCCACATGAACTAACAGCGGAGCAGAAGCGGGCTCGCGTGGAATTGTGCTCACAGATGCTACTGAAGCACGACCAAGGACATTCTAATGCTGTTTATGACATTGTCACAGGAGACGAAACGTGGATTTATCGTTTTGAACCCGAAAAAAACAGCAATCTTGTGAATGGGTGTTTGAAAATGAGAACAGGCCAATAAAAGTAAAGCAGGCGAGAAACGTTGGTAAAAAAATTATCGCGTTTTTTTTCTCAGTTACGGGTCCCATCTGTACAATTCCACTTGAAGATCAAAAGAGTGTTAATGCCGAGTGGTATTCTACCATTTGTTTACCCAGGGTGTTAGAAAAAATTCGCGAAAGAAGACCCAAAAGCCGCATTCTCCTACATCATGACAACGCTTCTTCACACGCGGCCAACAAAACAAAGTCATTTTTAGCTTCCGAAAAAGTACCTACAACTCGTCACCCATCCTGCGCATAGCCCCGACCTAGCACCCTGTGATTTCTGTATTTTCCCCAAAATCAAAGATTTGTTTTTTTTTTTTTTATTCATGATAGGCTTACGCTTGATCGCCAGTTCACCTGATGTTAAGCGACACTGCGACCTAAGATGGATGATATTGATGACAGGTTTCACTTTTACCAACTCCGAAGAGGCAGTGATAGCGTTCAATCAACACGTAGAAAACATGCCTTCAGATCTATGGTCCTCCTGTTTTAAAAAATGGTTCGATCGCATGAAAAAATGTTTAAAATGTAAAGGAGAGTGTGTTTGTTTATGTTTGAAAAGCAATAAACATAAAATTTTGGTTATAACATGTTTTTTTTAAGTTACGCAAAACTTATAGTGTGACCTACCTTCACACTATTCAGGTCTCCACGATCTTAGTCCCCTTTGCCGTTTTTACTATCAAATGATCAGAAGCATCAAAGCGACATCGATTCATAGTAGACATTTCGAAAACCTGAACGAAACGCTTTGAGTACATTTTTATCATGCGTACTGTCAAATGAGCTTCCCGAGTGGGTCTTCCCCGAAAGATGTAATCAGGGGTATCTTTAAATCATGAGTGGTTTGCTTTCTTTTAGGCAAGCGCGCCCCATCGTAGATCGGAGCGAACTGGCGGTGAAACGTAAGCCTATCAAGATTTAAAAAAGTATTCTGTATTTTTTGTGAAGTAGTATCACGCTTGTTTTCCTCGAAGAGTGAGGCAGAGGTTTACTTATGTACACCTACACATCACAGGTAAGTTACATGTCGGGTAGGTCCTATATAAAAGGCAAGCCTAATGCCATTTACTGGGCACAAATCCAAACTTAGAGCTGCTACTGAGAATATCACAAACCCAATATCACTTTGCTCGAACTGGCAATCGAGCCCAGAACCTCTAGTGTAGCAGTCGCACTGACGGCCACGAGACTAATGAAGCAGGTATCTAAAATATTGAGCCGATCCCTAATAAATGTATGCAACAGCAGATTTAAACAGACAGCAGTTTTAAACAAACCCTTATAATATTATTAGCTAAAACCCAAGCGTCAAAATGTAAATGTAACCGTTTCTTCAAACGCCCGTGCGAATTTAGCCGAAATACAATTTCTAAAATCAACATCACTTTCTCGTCCAAATTGCATAATTAGCCGTAATTAGGAAAGTTACGCAGACCCTCGCCCTACTTTCAAATTCCCCGGTTAAAAAGGCAATGCTAATTTTTCTGACACAGTAAGAACTAAGAATACTTATGAGTGGCATGGTGTTTCATATGCCACAGACGCCACGTAAATCAAAGTTGGTGGGGTGAAAATGAAGGCGGTACATATTATTGTACTAAGGAGTTTAATTGATTGATACATAATATCTCGTCATCAAATTCCACGGGGCCGGTCTGATCGACCTGGCGACTACCCTTACATCTGTCGTATGTACACACGACATGTGTGTTTCGACTCTGCAGTAGAAACACACGCGTGAGAGCCAGTTCTGCCTCAGTTGCTGCGGCTCTGAAAGTCTGCTGTCCGTAGGGGCTCTACGGACAGCAGACTTTCAGAGCCGCTTACATACTGCCGCTGCCTCACTTAAAGGTGGGAAACGCATCAGCAACCCCTCTGGTGTTGCAGGTGTCCATGGGTGACGATGACTACTTACCACCAGACTCTCTAATCGAATAGAATCTATACTAATATATAAAGCTGAAGAGTTTTTTGCTTGAACGCGCTAATCTAAGGAACTACTGGTCCGATTTGAAAATTTATTTCAGTGTTCGATAGCCCATTTGTTGAGGAAGGCAATAGGCTGAGCTACGAATATATCATCACGCTACGCGGACGAAGTCGTGGGCAGAAGCTAGTAGAATATAATTCTCAATACATGCAAATGACATAAACTTTCGACAAATCGAAAGTACACAAATGTCATCTCGATACATTTTGTTTCTATTCGTTTGTCTATTCGAATTTCTGATTGCCACTTTCCTGTGCCTGTGCATCGATAAAAAAAAACTAAAAGTTCGAATCCAAGGCTGTCTGCCTTTTCGACAGCATACAATGTGTGCGAATTAAAAAACCATATAATTATTTAATTACCTTCTTCCCTATAGAGATCCTAACAGGTTGTCACCCAATGCGATAGTGAAGTCTTTTATAAATCTATACATAACTATAAATTAATATTGTACACACTACTCATACCATTTATTTTAAAAGAGTGTCCATGGAGTTTCTTGCTGGATTCTTCTCCATAGGATCAACCTTTTGGAATCGTGCAACTAGATAACGTTTTAAAAACGCTTATTTGAAATAAAAACATTTGAACTTTGAACTTGAACCTATTATTTAAACTAACAAGAACTATTATTTTCTTTAGGTATAACATAAGTTATTGTAAGGAAACTTACATACTTAGGTACTTGCCTAAGATTTTTTTAAGTGTTGGTTTTGCGAAAATTGCTGAAATCGATATAATTTAAATTCAAGCCATTTCACTAACTGTAAAGTTAATAACAACGCAATTACTCAACCGTCATATTTTACGGCTTCAGTTAAAATTATTTCCAAGCGTTTGCAGACACGTGCCAGAAAGTTCCTGTCCTGTTTTGAAATTCAATTGTTGGTATGTGCATAAAGTTTACAAAGAAGAGTTATAATTATGAGTATAGCGGCCCGCCCTGGCTTCGTATGGGTGGAGAAATCCCAACCTTTTTTTCAAAATATAATATAGCCGTAATTATATAATATAATATGTTAATCTAGAATAATGTAACATACAAATGGTGAAAGAATTTTTGAAATCGGCCTAGTAGTTTTTGAGTTTAATCGTTACAAACATCCCTACATACACATCTTTCCTGTTTAAATATTAGTATAGTTAACTGTCTTTTTAATCTACTAGTTTCAAGCGCGACTGCTACGCTAGAGGTCGTGGGTCCGATTCCCAGATCGAGCAGTGTTATTGGGTTTTTCTATGAAATTCCCAGTAGCAGCTCGGAGTTTGGAATTTGTGCCCGGCTAATGGCAATAGGCTTGCCCCTATTTCATGGGACTTAAACATACCGGCGAACTGTGGGTGTACATTAGTCGCCTCTGCCTAACCCTTCGGGGAATACAGGCGTGATGGTATGTTATGTTATGTTCTTTAATTTTACTATTAAACTGATTCAGTGTGGGTTTATGTGAGATTTACGGCCTAGCTTTCGGTACATTTACAATATTGGCTCTAAAACTCACAAGTAATCGTAAAATAATTTGTAGGGAACATTTATGCTGTCCACACAGATTTCAAACCATTTTATACAGGAAGAAGTTGTCATAACAAATCTACTAAACGCCAGACGTAAAATATATACAAATATACATTGATTTGTTCGCGATTTATTAAAAAACCTACAGATCTAACAAAACATCACTCTTGTAGGTATTTCCCGAAGGGTTAAGGAGAGATGTACGGATTTTACATCCGCAATTCGACAATATGTTCGCCATTAACCGGGCACAAATCCAAATTCCGAGTTACTACTGAGAATTCCATAGAAAAACCCAAATGCTCAACTTGAGAACCGAACCTAGAAGCTCTAGCGTAGCCGTCGTGTTTTAGAGACTAGAGTAATGAGGCAGTTTAAATGTATTTTAAATCTATATTAAGAGGAGCTCAGAATTGATGCCAAAGACTAATTAAAACGGGGCGTTTAAAATAAGAATACCGCTTTAATGTATGATGCCAACCCGTTAGGTACGAGCCAATCATCCAACAGCATAACATACCATCACGCCTGTATTCCCCGAAGGGTTAGTCAGAGGCGCACTAATGTACACCCACAGTTCGCCGGTATGTTTAGGTTCCATGTAATAGAGGGCGAGCCTATTGCCATTAACCGGGCACAAATTCCTAACTCCGAGCTGCTACTGAGAATTTAATAGAAAAACCCAATAAGACTTTGCTCGCCCTGGGAATCGAACCCAGGACATCTAGCGTAGCAGTCGCGCTCAGGATCACGTAGCTAATGAGGCAGTTATCAACAGCATATAAGTACAGTATTTTTGTCATATCTGTGATAGCCTAGTGATGTAACCATTGAAATGAAATGAAATGATATTTATTTTGGTAAGTAGATCTTTAGAGACACTTTTACAACTTAATGGTTATTTTTTATAGCTAGATGGCTTCAGCATTTCCTAACTGACGACCTCTGAGAAGAAAGACCAAAACAAACTCAGAGAATCATGGTCTTTTTTTAAAGTCCACACATAGAATAATGCAGGGAATGTCTGAAATTACCTTTTGAGGAAAAGACCATGGCAGCTTTGAGTAGACCAGTCCTAACTGACGGCATCGTGTAGCTCAACCATAATTAAGAGAGCTCAACGACCCGTCGCATGATAATACCAGATCAGCAGGACAATCGTGTAGGTCGTATGAAATTCCCAAAGCCTCCAGACTATAAAAACTTGTATAATATTATCATATACTTATAGCCTACATAGTACCTACTCACATTTACAAAAAAAATACCAGAATTGAGATTGGATTGCCAAGACAAAAGGAAGAAATTTTTTTTTTAAAGGATAGGAGAGCAAACGAACAGGCGGATCACCTGATGGTAAGCGATAACCGCCGCCCATGGACACCCGCAACACCAGAGGAGTCACAAGTACGTTGCCCGCCGTTTAAAAGGGTTTGGGCCTCCGGTCACCGGTAATATCGTTCGAAACCTGAATGCCTGAAACATTTTCTCGACGGCATGTGAAGTCTGCCAACATGGAGGTTGGCAATCAGGAGGTTGATAGCAAGGGTGATGTAAAAATTTTTTTTGCGAATGGGCCGGCTCGATCGGAGTGATACAACGGCCTCACATAAAACCGGAGTGAAACATCAGTTAAGTTATGTTTCGCTGAGTGAGTGAGGATATCGGAAGCCCAAACCCTTTTAAAAGGCGGGCAACGCACTTAGGACTCCTCTGGTGTTGCGGGTGTCCATGGGCGGCGGTAAATGCTTACCATCAGGTGATCCGTCTGCTCGTTTACCCCCTATCCCGTATAAACAATTAAAAGTATATTGGAAACACATTATTTTAAATTGTATATGTAAGTACCTACGTATTTTTATGTCTGGAACTCGTCCCCAAAATATGTCATTGAGGTAAAATCACCCACACAGGCATAAAGCCATGCTTAGGCTGAAAATTAGTTAACTCTACGCTTTGCAAAATAACCAAATAACGTAAACAATTTTATATAGGTCAGTTCGGTGAATAAACTCTGCGTCACTCTTCTGACCACGGTCGTTGCCCCCTAAGAAATCTACTCTAATGAGCTGCATATAGCGTTGCTAGGCGTCCGGATAAAGCCGGACATAGGTTGACTTGGCTTTTTGATTGCGTGTCCGGTCAAAATAAATGGTCCAGCTTGTCCGGCTTACGCAAACGATAGCGAGCGCCGAGCGTGGCCGAGCGCAAGCAGTCGCTCCCGCAGGCCTCCTTGCGCCGACACAAAATCCTAAATGCTAATGTAGGGTGTCCGGCCTATCTACCCAAATGTCCGGCCCAACTGGCTGGTCTGTCCGGCTATTGGGTTTGGCGACCTGGCAACCTTAGCTGCATATAATACTGTCAGTTGGGATGAGCAAGCTAAAAGCTGTTATCGAACTTTCTTCTAAAAGAAACTGCCCCAAATTATAATACAAGGCTGAATATCAATATTTACTCAAAGCGACTGCTATCAAACCTCTGCAACACAATTTCTGGGCAATACCGATATTATAATGTTTGCCAGGCTTTTCGGCATACTCACTACCATTGACAATAAAGATTTCTGTGAAATATTCCTTTGTGAGAGGCCCCAGAGGCCCAAATTTCCCTATGTTTAATTTCACAAAGTCTTTTTTACTCATAGACCGCGTTCTGGGTGCTAATTGGCGCGATTCGAGACCTTCACCAATCAGAGAGCCGAATGATGTCGATCCGAAAAATCTAAGTAGTGAAAATAACTACACTACACACTACAGTAGGCCCTCAGTATTCAAAATTCACGACCATGCTTGCGCATCTAATGAAACGGTAGCGACATGGATGCCCCAATAAAACGTAACGCGTTTAGTTTCGTGTCGCAACCGCGTGTCAAGGTTGCGACGCTACAAATAGCGTTAGTACCAGCCCTAGACGACGAATACCCGTACAAGAAACTACAGAAGGCTCTCTTTATTTTCTGGTGAGGAAACATTCTAAATGTCCCCTTGTAATTAGACTACTGGCTAAAATTTACCAGCACCCGTCTAAGTACATATTGAATAGAATAGAAACATTTTATTCAGACGAAAAGACGGATACAATACAAATACATACACATCAAATTTTGATAGGTAAAAGTAAAAACAAAAGAAAGAACATTGTCGTCATGTCCGTACCGTCCGTCGTATTGGGTGTAAGAATTTTTTCAGGCTCTGCTACTGATTTTTTTTTATGGGATAAGGGGCAAACGAGCATTCGGGTCACCTGATGGTAAGCGATAACCGCCGCCCATGGAGAACCGCAACACCAGAGGAGTCACAAGTGCGTTACCCGCCTTTTAAAAGGGGTTTGGGCCTCCGGTAACCTCACTCACCCAGCGAAACACAACGCATGCGCTGCTTCACGCCAGTTTTATGTTAGGCCGTGGTATCACTCCGGTCAGCCGGCCCATTCGTACCGAAGCATGGCTCTCCCACGTTAAAATGAATTCATGTATGTGATGGGTACCCCTCTTTGTAGACATGGGGTTCTTCTAATTTTACAGGGTCGGTACCGTGCGAGTGATATCCCTGGTGTTGCAAGCGTCCATAGGCTACGGTAACCGCTTACCATCAGGCGGACAGTACTTTTGTTTGTCACCTTATTGGTATAAAAAAAATATGGTACCAAATGAACCTTCTGCGTTTAACTGTTAAAATTTTCACCTGTTACATCGATATATATGTAACCGTCTGCCCGTATTGATCTACTTATGTAAGCTAGTTACATACTAGTTGACCTATTACAACTTCGACAAGGAATTATTGTCAACCGTTCATGGGTAATTAGGGTGACAAAGCAGTCCTTATCGCCAAATATATTAATCAGCTGTTTTTTAATATAGATCAGATATATTTGCGTTACCTCGTAATATATTTAAAAAACAATTAGTCAATAAGTACACTTAAAATCTACTTATTTATTTTAACATTAAAACTAGCCATACCTTTCATCTATGCTGTATGTAACCTATAACTTTAGTAACTGCCTCATTAGCCAAGTGGTCCTGAACGCGACTGCTACGCTAGAGGTCGTGGGTTCGATTCCCAGGTCGAGCAAAGTGTTATTGGGTTATTCTATGCAATTCCCAGTAGCAGCTCGGAGTTAGGAATTTGTGCCCGGTTAATAGCAATAGGCTCGTCCGGCGAACTGTGGGTGTACATTAATACACCTCTGCCTAACCCTTGTTACACGCCCGTTATCCCCGAAGGGTTAGCCTGAGGCGACTAATGTACACTCACAGTTCGCCGGTATTTTTAGGTCCCATGTAATAGGGGGCAAGCCTATTGCCATTAACTGGGCACAAGTTCCAAACTCCGAGCTGCTACTGGGAATTTCATAGAAAAATCCAATAACACTGCTCGACCTGGGATCGAACCCAGGACCTCTAGCGCAGCAGTCGCATTCAGGACCACTAGGTTAAAGAGGGAGTTATATAAACCACTATATATGTATACTAGGTAGTATATATACTGCCATGGTAATCGAAAGGGCAGTAAGTCACCTTGTGGTCACCTTTGACTATTAGCAGCTATTATAATATTGTTCTAGATTCCGATGCCACCCATTACCTATTTATTATATAGATGACATAATAATCTGGCATAGCCTCAGCCATTTGGTATGTATATCTGTTTGAAACATCGGTTGTGATCATAATCGCTTATATTTATTGCAATATCGTTGATATATATATGATAGTTAAAAACAACTAAAACTAACATTTTTATGGAATAGGGGGGCAAACGAGCTGACGGATCACCTGATGGTAAGCGATAACCGCCGCCCATGGATACCCGCAACACCAGAGGAGTCACGAGTCCATTGCCTGCCTTTTAAAAGGATTTGGGCCTCCGGTAACTTAACTCACTTGGCGAAACACAACGCAAGCGTTGTTTCACGCCTGTTTTCTGTGAGGCCGGCCCATTCGCGCCAAATCATGCTTCAAATATAAATGCCTCATTAGCCCAGCGGTCCTGAGCGCAACTGCTGTGCATGAGGTTCTGTGGTCTTGTTAACCCTTGCTAAATAAATACATTTTAATAAAAAATGTAGTATGTTATGTACCTATGTATATTAGTTTTTTTTTTTATTTCGTCATGTGCGTTTGTGTCGTAAATTATTAGGTGCACATACGGTGAAGGAAAATGACGTGAGAAAACCATGCCTGACAGATTTTTCTCGATAGTGATGAAGTCCGCTGCCAACCCCCACTACCGCGATGGACTATAGCCTAATCCCTATCACTCCGAGAGAAGACCCTGCCACTAATAGTTAACGAACGCTGTAAAAGGTCCGAAGCATCCGGATTTAGTGATACGAATATAGATTAGAATAGAATATCCTTTATTGCAGTGACAGGATGAGGAAAGCCGAAGATCGGGTTCTGTGGCGTCACTAGGAGAGGCCTACGTCCAGCAGTGGACGAATATAGGCTGATGATAATGATGATGATGATCCTTTATTGTACACGAAAAACTAATGTCAAGTTTAAGTTATCAATTATAGAATATGGTACAATGGGTGGTCTTGAATAATCTATATTTAATATATAAAGCTGAAGAGTTTGTTTGTTTGTTTGCTTGAACGCGCTAATCTCAGAAGTACTGGTCCGATTTGAAAAATTATTTCAGTGTTAGATAGCCCATTTATTGAGGAAGGC
This sequence comes from Acronicta leporina, assembly GCA_947256265.1. NCBI lineage: Eukaryota > Metazoa > Arthropoda > Insecta > Lepidoptera > Noctuidae > Acronicta > Acronicta leporina. The sequence continues at coordinate 6,719,666 of OX366536.1, forward strand.
TATAGGCTATATATAATCACGCTACGCGGACGAAGTCGCGGGCAGAAGCTAGTACTTAATATATAAAGCTGAAGAGTTTGTTTGTTTGTTTGCTTGAACGCGCTAATCTCAGGAACTACTGGTCCGATTTGAAAAATTCTTTCAGTGTTAGATAGCCCATTTATTGAGAAAGGCTATAGGCTATATATAATCACGCTACGCGCACGAAGTCGCGGGCCGAAGCTAGTATATATAAATATACCAGAATATAAAATCTGTAAAAATTAGTTTTAGGTATTTTAAAGTATCATAAATTTGTAAATTTTCTGTTTACTTCATAGGTTCTGGCCTTAGATTAAAGCGTCAAAATTGCAATTACACATAAAGTTATTTAAAGCAACCGAATCAAACGGATTACTATGAAACTTGTATGCTAACTAATATGCTAACATCCTGTATAAATTGTGCAGATTCCAAATATCTTTGAAGGTACCCCATAAAAAACAATAACGTGTACTTTCCGGTACTAAACATCAGATACGTAAAGACTATAATGTACAAGGCCATCGAGGCTTCAAATAACAAGAGAACAAAATACAGCCAAATGAAATATATCGCTAATATTCACTCATTAATACAACTTCTCCTCTCCCCAGAAATGCCTTGTTTATGTAATTTAAAAGGCGGGTAATACACTTGCGACTTCTCTGGTGTTACGGGTGTCCATTGGCGGCGGTAATCGCGACCATCAGGTGACCAGTCTGCTAGTTTGCCCACTTATGCAATAAAAAAAAACACAACAGTAACGTTACAACCAATGACAGTAACTAAAATTATAAAAGAGAAAATTATAACATGTATTAAGTTATACAAAATAAATCTCATCTTTTTATGATATTTTTGTATTTTTCATGCTAAGATTATAAAGTTATTTTTCCTTCACCAAAATAACAAAATAAACTATTTGAAGTGTGAACATAAAATCTGGATAACATATCTTCCATAATTTCCTCTCACTGTATTTCTGACGTATCAGTAAAATCTTCGTCAGTCCGCAAACAGATCTCTTGTTGGATTTTAATCCAAGATATTATTAGCGCGGCCAGAGTGGAATTAACCAATATTTAAAAAGGAAAAAAAATATTGATTAATTATCTATTTGCTTTAATTATTTTATTGAGCTACATTTCCATCATATATCTTGACGCAGCCATGAGCATATCTGCGCATTAAAATCATAGAAAATTATGGTAGTTGTTGTGTGTTGACAAACACATTTTTTTTATGTCTGTATAGGTTAGCTCTTGACTGCCAGTTCGCCGACACTGCGATCGATGATGGAGCGCGCTTGCCTAGAAGAAACCCATTCCCTCGTGGTTTTATCTTATCTTATCTTGTGTGGGGCCGAGGCAGCAAGGCCTCAGAGCACCTCGACCCAATGGGATCTTTTGTGCTTCCCCTAGATACCTAATCCTCATTCTCCCCCAGTTCTTCAAACAGCTCTTCCATAAGCTTTATAATGAGGCCTAGGGGTATGAGTCTGTAGTCCTCTGGTCTTGGATAACCCTGCCCCAAGAGGCACATTCGCTTTCTAGCCAGTGCATCGCATGTACACAGAAGATGTTCAATGCTCTCAATTTCCCTTTTACAGGCCCTGCAGGCTGATGTCTCCGTCATACCCATCTTTTGAAGGAGAGCCTTAGTCCCGAAATGTCCGGTCAGCGCCCCCATCAAGTGACGGGCCTGTCGAATGCTTGAGTTCCAAATGGCATTTTGCCACATTGATGAGGAACCTTTGAATTTCTTGGAGTGAGCAAGTCCCGTGAGCGCTCAACCACTCATTTCTCGTGGTTTAAAGACACCCAGATTATATCTATCAGGGAAGACCCACTCGGGAAGCGCATTCCACATTCAGCAGTACGCATGCAAAAAGTCCACCATTCATTCCGAATGTCCACCATGAATCGATTTCGCTTTTTTCTGCTTCTACTGGTAATTCGTACTTGCAGACACCTAGACACGGAACAATCTTTTTTTTTTCGCTCGGGTATCAAACCCGTGATCCCTTCACTGCACCTAAAAGACTTCGTAGAAGCCAGTTATCTCACAACCAGGGTGCCAAGTCTACTATTCAGTTGTGTCAGAATTGTGATTCAGTGACTTCATAATGGTTGATTTTTGACAGTTTTCTCTACGAAATCTGTCATTTCTTATGTCATTTAGTGCCATTGGACGGTCATTCTGAGTCAATTGAAATAGCAGACTAGGGCCCCAGACCTTCAGTAACAATATAAACATATTTTTATTCAATGCCTGTCGTAAAATTTCCAAATTCAAAATCAATAACGCTGTATGACGTCAGAGCTAATCATTGAACATGGATTCTGTGTAATCAGCAATTGAACGTCTTACGTGATAGTACCGTTGGTTTTATAGTATTTTCATTGCTCATACGTTTTTGTTAGTCATACTACGAATCGCGGTACTAAGTGTTATCTGAATCTGTTTTGTACCTATATCTGTTCGTTACAGAGAAACGAGTAGGTAATCATATTGTTTATCATATTTCCTCTGAATTAACCTGAGCTTGATTGGGACAGTATTAATGGCATTTATTCCGCCATAAGAATAAAAAAAATACTTATGGTGACAGTGTAGGGTCCGAAATTAGATTCCCTAGTCGAGCATAGTATTATTAGATTCAGTTCTATAACCTCATTACTCTAGTGTTCCCGTGCGCAACTGCTACGCTAGAGGTCCCGGATTCGATTCCCAGGTCGAGCGAAGTGTTGTTGGGTTTTTTTATGAAATTCTCAGTAGCAGCTCGGAGTTTGAGATTTGTGGCTGGTTAATGGCAATAGGCTTGCCCCCTATTACATTGGATCTAAACATACCGGTGAACTTCAGTCAGTTCGCCACTGCCTAACCCTTCAGGGAATACAGGCGTAATGGTATATATGAATATTCAGTAGCAGATCAGAGTTGTTTCTCCTATTACCTTGGACATTTTGTATTTTGATCATTTCTTGATTACCGGAATTAACCACCACGCTCAATTATTGTTTTTCGTTTAATAGTAATTAAGTTTACGCTAAAAAACTTGCAAATCGTTTAAAATAAATATTATTGGCACTTATTTATATACCTACCTACACCTCAATTATACAAAATACTCGCAACCTTAAAATTACAACGATGACAGTCTCACCTAAATCCGTCGATCAGTTTTTGGCAATTCTTACACAAACATACATAATTTAAAACACTTCGCACTCCAGTCTGTTCGTTCCCATCCATCCACTACCGTAAACAAATCTAAGTACAGGCCTCCACAAATTACTACAGATTATAACAAATCACTTCAATTTTACTACACGAACGATCTGAGCAAAAATTTCTCTTAAGGTTGCCTATCCACCACAACGAGGAGTCAGGCGAGAATTTTTAATAAAAAAATGTAAATATGTACGGTTTGATATGTATTCGTATAGGGGGCGAGCCTATTGTCATTAACCGGGCACAACTTCCAAACTCCGAGCTGCTACTGGGAATTTCATATAAAAACCCAATAACACTATACTCGACCTGGGAATCGGACCTAAGACCTCTAGCGTAACAGTCGCGTTCAGAACCACTAGGCTAACCTAATCATATTAAATCAAATCAGTGAGAGAGATTACCGGAGGCCCAAACCCTTTCAAAAGGCGGGCAACGCACTTGTGACCCCTCTGGTGTTGCAGGTGTCCATGGGCGGCGGTTATCGCTTACCATCAGGTGATCTGTCTGCTCGTTTGCCCCCCTATCCCATAAAAAAAAACAAGAATAGGTCTCAAAATTAATATTTTAAATACAGTTCTTTCTGTGACTCTGAATCTTTGTCAAAACATAGATGGCACTGTTGCCGCCTATGTCACCGGGTGAACCAAGAAAGCTACATAGTGGTAGTGAGGATCGCGACGACTGCATGTTTTCGGCCAGTCCCAACGACGCGTGTCAAAAAATGACGTCGTGGGGGACATTTCGTCTTTTGTTTTCTCTCTGTTGTTTCACACACCAAATTTATACATTCTTATAAAACGCATATTCAAATTATAATATTACCAGCACTATTTTTCATCGAACGCTTAACGTCTAACCCACGGATATCGGGAAGAGCAGCATTATCCTGATTTCTGCAGCAGTCGAGTTTGCAACAGGCACTAACCGCCTGTTTATCTAACTCTTTTTAATAGTTTGTAATTTTTAATTAGTTGTATTGACCAAAGAATATAAATCAAATGAAACACGAAAATGTCTTCCTTCCAATCCATAATGGACAAAGGTAGTGTAATAATAAAAAACAATACGTGCTATCCGCCCCGTTAAGAACACAACGGGGTAGATGATAATTGATTTGTGCCATCCACCCCGTTAAACGCCGAGGTCGGCACAAACGGGGTCGATGAAACAATTTCCCCATTGGATGGGACATTCCCCGCTGGTCTACCCAATTCCTCGCCCTAGTCGGCTTCCTCGCAACGCTCCGGTGTACAAGCATCCTAATCCTGTTCAGCGTAAAACAGGAAATGTATGAAAAAATCAAATAAACAGCTTTAATATAAATATCTGGCGAACAGTTCTGGCACCTCGGGCAGTTTCATCAAGGCTTTATGTACTGATAAATTGCTGAACGTTGTTTATGTTACAATTGGAAACAATTATGTATCACGTTGAAAGAACTTCTTGGATATTTATCTATTTTGGCACCATCTCTTTTATCTAAACAGTATTCAGATTTCTTGCTTTTACGATATACTTACACAGGGTAGAGACGACAATAACAGAAACCATAGTATGTATAATAAGTAGTTTAAAAATTGAAATAATCATTAAATAAAAAAACAACTCCCTACACAAAATTAAACGGTTTTTTTTGTTTTGTTGTTCCTTTGTTAATTAGCTCCGAATTATTGGCTGATTGATATTTTTATAAATTGTTTATACGTGATAAAGAATAATTATGTAACAGTGCTTAGTATAAATTAACTGAGCCTAATTACAACACCTGCAGTATAATGGAAATGGACATACATAACATTATACCATCACGCATTAGACATTAACCTTCAATGTTCACACAAGCTGCTTTCGCAATATTGTACCTGCGTGAAGATGGTAACTGTATTTATTTTAAAAGAGTGTCCATGGAGTTTCTTGCCGGATTCTTCTCCATAGGATCAACATTTTGGAACCGTGCAACTAGAAGCATAACGTTTCATAAATGCTTGTAAAAGCTTATTTGAAATAAAAACATTTGAACTTGAGCATGTATTCCTCGAAGGAAGCAGAGGCGTACTAATGTACACCCACAGTTCGCCAGTATGTTTAGGTCCCATGTAATAGGGGGCGACCCTATTGCCATTAACCGGGCACACATTCCAAACTCCGACCTGCTACTGGGATTTTCATAGAAAAACCCAATAACACTTTGCTCGACCTGGGAATCGAACCCAAGACCTCTAGCGTAGCAGTCGCACTCAGGACCACTAGGCTAATGAGGCAGTTTAGACATACAACCGTACAAAATTATGGTTTTCTACCATGACCCAATCATGCATAAACCCATCCAATTTACAAACGGGTCAAGTTCTAGTTTCAGGAGTTCTAACTAACCTTGCGATGAATGGCATTTCGAAAAAGTCTTGCGTAAATAGTTCTATTTCAAATAAACTTTTTTATTTTTAACCCGTCCAAGGAATGCGTATTTTGTAGTATAAATAGACATGTACGGGTTAACATCCCACTTTATAGATTGAAGTGTTGATGGATTGTATCAGGTTAGATAGCAGAAGAGGGATTTGTGGCTAATTCACAACAAGGTTAGCATCGGTTAATAAATGGATGAGTGTAAATTTCGTAAATCAGCAAGGCCCTGAAGCCGTTGCCAGTCATAAAAAGGGAGTCAGAGACACGTCACAAAATAAAAAATCAGGTTCAAAATAAAGAGTATCCTGGATATTCTTCATCATCACTTTGAACCTTATTTTTTGGCCATGAGAGGACTAAAAATCGGAACTAAATCTTGTAAAGTTTGATGGCAGGGTCTAATAGGTATTCCAGCTGGCAAGCTACTATAGACGTATGTAAGTACACAAGGACCGCTAATATGCCGCCTACATCCAACGACTCCCAGAAACCTCAACCAGATCATCTCCTTGGAGGTTGTCCTACGAATTCAAGTAGGTAATCAATGAAATATTAATAAAAACAAAACCATGGGAGAGCCATGGTTCGGCACGAATGGGTCCACTCGACCGGAGATACCACGGCCTCACAGAAAGTCGGCGCGAAACAACGCTTAGGTTGTGATTCGCCGAGTGAATGAGGATACCGGAGGCCCAAACCCTTTTAAAAGCTGGGCAACGCACTTGTGACTCCTCTGGTGTTGCGGGTGTCCATGGGCGGCGGTAATCGCTTACCATCAGGTGATACGTTTGCTCATTTGCCCCCCTATCCCATGAAAAAATCCTGATCTTACTGAGTTTACGAGCATCGATATTGCGCAGAATACTAAGAAAATAATTAAACTTTGTTCGTAAATTTATATACTGCAGTAAATAGGTAACTGTTCTACTCAGGGTAAAGGTTAACGACCTGTCACTCCGTATTACGTACATAGATGTCGCTCGACACGCGACGGAATTTCCCATTACGAGGGTAGCATTTCAAGTGACAATCCACAGGAGTCCCGACGCCACTGCTCGAGTTACGAATGCAAATATATCTAAAGAACATACCATCACGCCTGTATTCCCCAAAGGGTTAGGCAGAGGCGTACTACTAATGTACACCCACAGTTCGCCGGTATGTTTAGGTCCCATGTAATAGGGGGCGAGCCTATTGCCATTAACCGGGCACAAATTCCTAACTCCGAGCTGCTACTGGGAATTTCATAGAAAAACCCAATAACACTTTGCTCGACCTGGGAATCGAAACCAGGACCTCTAGCGTAGAAGTCGCGCTCAGGACCACTTAGCTAATGAGGCAGTCTATATAGGCAGTCTATATATCTAAAGAAGAACACAATTTATATCTTGACTAGCGACCCAACCGCGGTTTTACCCATGCTGCCCCGTTATGTTAAATAGCTCAAAATCTCCCTTTTGAATCACTCTATCTCTTATTAAAAACCGCTTCAAAATCTTCGCGTTTTTTTAAAGATATAAGCATACATAGGGAGAGACAGACAGCGGGAAGTGACTTTGTTTTATACTATGTAGTGATTTTATGGAAGACAAGTATGTCACACCGTCATAACATACCATTACGCTTCTACTAAAGCTGAATACCTGTTTTTATTGATCATATCGGTAAAAGAACAGACGAGCCACTTGATTGTAAGGGAGGAGTTTCCAATGCGTTGCCGAGCTCTAAGAGACCCTACAGACTGCAAACTTTCAAAGCCGCAGCAACTGAAAAGGAGCTGGCTCTCACGCGCAAATGTCGAAACGCACACCTAGGTAGTTTACGTGAGGGTGGCCAGCCAAGAAAGCCCCAAGAGTTCTACCACCGAGGAGGTCAGATATTTTCTCGGCTCTTATCTTATCTTATCTTGTGTAGGGCCGAGGCAGCAAGGCCTCAGTGCACTTCGACCCAATGGGATCTTTTGTGCTTCCCCTAGATAATCTATTCCTCATCCCCTCCCAGTTCTACAAACAGCTCTTCCATAAGCTTTATAACGAGGCCTGGGGGTATGAATCTGTAGTCCTCTGGTCTTGGCTAACCCTGACCCAAAAGGCACATTCGCTTTTCAGCCATTGCATCGCATGTACACAGAAGGTATTCCATGCTCTCAATTTCCCTTCTCGGCTCTTAGGAGATGCCTACGTGAATGGCAGTGAGGAACTGTATTCTAACCCGTTCCCACACGGGGAAACTGGTACTCAGAATATTGGCAATCCTCTTAATCTAGCGATTTGCAAGATCTGTGTTGAATAAAAAAAAGATCTCTGATCTTTACTATAGGTACCTACTTTCTGATCTTTACTTAACTATTTCTATTGTAGATCTTTTTTTATTCTTTGCGGTACCATAGCCGGTATCACTGCGACCGCAGTTGGCCTAAGTATTGTGATCACCACTCGTCGAGTAAGAGTTCACCGCTGAATCTTGCAGCTATTATGAACTGCAGTATTTTCTTAGGGGTGAGCTCCTTTATTTCATCCGGGCTTAAGGTGTGTAGATGAGCGCTACGCTTGTCTATTAGCGATCCGCATTCCCCAAAATGTGAACTGGCGTTTCATCAGCCTCCTCACAGCGTCGACAGGTTTGAGTATCGCTCAACCTCGGGTTGAACATGTGCTTATTTAACCAAAAATGTCCTGTTAATGCTCTCATCACAATGCGTAGATTATTCCTGCCCAAGAAGAGGCCCGTGTGCCTTTTATCAGAGCTTTGGAGTGGTCCATGCCTGGCGATTCCGCCCAGAGCTTGATGGCATTCTCAAAACTTGAGTAATGGCTTTTGGTATTCCACAGAAAGACTCTGGGCCCTGCTACGTGCTACTAGCTCCTGCTATTACAAGTTCATAGGCACGTTCATAGCCAATGATGCCCTCATGACCCGATACTCATCTTCATAAATTTAGACCTTTCCCGTTGTCCCATATAATTTAACACCAGATCAGCATACTTAAAAATATATTTAATGACTTAAGAACATGCTTTATTGTGGTCGTAAAATATATGGGTAGTAAAAATTGTGCGCTTAACCACGGCTTTTCGCCAATTTTACTGTGCCATAAAACAATCATAGCGATTTCAACGGAACATTGTTAGACGTTTTACTAGAATGGATGAACTGTTACCATTTTGAAATGAAGACGACCTCTGTGGTTTAGTGGTTCGAGTACCGGACTGCTGACCACGAGGTCGTCGGTTCGATTTCCACAGGACACAAATATTTATGTGATGAATATAAGTGTTTGTGTTCGTCTTGGTGTTTCTTATGTATTATAAGTATATATTTACAAAAAAAGTATATAAGTATTATATATATTGTCTAGTACCCATAGTTCAAGCTCTGCTTAGTTTGGGACTAGATGGTGCTGTGTAAAAATGTCAGAAGATTTAAAAAAAATGTGTCATGTTGTCATCCAAATGGGTTCAGCCGTTTTTGGGTTATTGAATAACAAACATAAAAAAATTACACATTTATTATATTAGCAGGTTATAATAATGATTATCATTGCATAGCATAACATCACGCCTGTATTCTCCGAAGGGTTAGGCAGAGGCGTACTAATGTACACCCACAGTTCGCCGGCATGTTTGGGTCCCATGTAATAGGGGGCGAGCCTATTGCCATTAACCGGGCACAAATTCCTAACTCCGAGCTGCTACTGGGAATTTCATAGAAAAACCCAATAACATTTTGCTCGACCTGGGAATCGAACCCAGGACCTCTAGCGTAGCAGTCGCGCTTAGGCACTAGGCTAATGAGGCAGTCGTCTGGTTAGATACACCAGACGCTTGCTTTTCAATAGGTGTTACTGACGTCACCTTCAGTAAGTTACAGGTACAGACGTAAGTTCAGAATGTGAAGGCAAATTTCGACATGGCAGGTGGGACTCGCGATGGCTTAGTGGTCATAGCTACTGGTGTATCTAACCAGAAGAGGCAGGCTCGAATCCTGCCTGCGAGTCGAATTTTTTCTTCACTAAAATAACTTTTTAATCTTAGCATGAAAAATGCAAATAAATCACAAAAAAAAACATGATTTTAATATTATTATATATATGAATTACTCATAGAATGGTGAAGAAAAACCTCATAAGAAAAAGTGCAAATTTAAAAAGACTCCTTAAGTTTCTGAAGGTGGTTGCGAAGTCAGCCAACCCGCACAAGACCAGCGTGGTGGACTATCCTAAGCCTAAACCACAAAACATTTTGTTTTGTGGTTTCGTGATCTAAACCCTGTCATATCTGAGAGACGGTAAATGGGTTGATGATAATGATTATTTTAATAACGATGATTGTACCTACGGAATGTTTTATAGATGAAAATAAATAATATTGTGTTTTTTAACATGGGCAATTTTGTTGTTGGAATTTTCCTTGATTACTTGCCAGATTGGAGCGGACTTAGAAAATTTATCATCTTTTCAAATTATAAAATATATCATAAATAATATAATTTTTCAACAACAACTTATTTGTGTGGGTTATCAAAAATTCTTTTTATGATTTATCACAATAGTGGTATTTAATTTTATTTTTCACCTGATAGTTGCCAGCGCTTTTGCTGGCCGTGAGATTCTAGATTTGATTCCCAGGTCAAGCCGTGTTGTTGGATTTTTTCACTAGAAAATTCTAAGTACTACTCAAAAATTGGATTTTGGAGTGACCAATAGGTTTCAGGAATCAAGAAGACAGATCTGGGATCCATGTGTGGTAATTTGTTACGTTTTTATGTCCTTTTGTCTACCAAATCTGTCAGTTTTTATGTCATTCATAGTGCCACTGGACGACCATTCTGACAAACTGAAATAGCAGATTTTGGCTCTCAAAATATACACACTGGGTATCTACACTGTGGGTGAAAATATTTAATATAAACCGGGGAAGAAAACCAAAGACATTTAGACCAAGGAGGTAGGTTCTTACCCTCTTTTGAAATATTGATAGCCGAAGATCTTTCAACATATTTATTACAAATAAAATATAGCCAATAAAACCTCGTCTCATCCCAAAGGAATTCCTAATAAAAAAATATAACGCACCAAATCATTTCAGTTTATATGTGTTGACCCAAATTTCTGAACGAGTCCGCAATATAAACATTCGCACTTTATTTGTTTAATTTTTAAACGTAATTAAAAGTTTATAAATATAAAAATTAAACTGAATCCATTTACTCTAAATAACTGCACGTGAATTTAAACATTGAAAATATTTAACACTGTTTCTCTTCACTGCGTTATTATGAAAACTACTCAAAAATTTGATAGCTTACAGTTTACATTGTTATTTTTAACCCCCGACGCAAAAACGACGGGGTGTTATAAGTTTGACGTGTCTGTGTGTGTGTGTGTGTCTGTCTGTGGCATCGTAGCTCCCGAATGGATGAACCGATTTTGATTTTGTTTTTTTTGTTTGAAAGGTGAATAAGTCGGGAGTGTTCTTAGCTATGTTTGATGAAAATCGGTCCAAGATGGCCGCCGCCACAAAATGGCGGTTTACATATTTTTTCACAACTCCCACAATATTGGTATCAAATGAAAGGGCCTGACTAGTAGAATACTATACACTATGAAAAATTTCAAATCCAAGATGGCCGCCTCCACGAAATGATGAATTTATTATTTTTTTTCACTACTCCCTCAATAAAGGTATCAAATGAAAGGGCTTGACTAGTAGAATACTATACACTATGATATAAGATATCTAATAGCTATGAAATAATTGTACAAAAGTTGAATAACTAAACGAAGAAAATACCTAATTAAACACTAAATTACCTGGATCTTAAAACGCAAGAAAATAAAAGAAATTAAACAAAATAACTAAGGAGTCCCTACAAAAAGTGTGAAATAACAAATTAAATTAAAAATTTAAAATAACCCCCGACACAAAAATAAACCTGAATCCCTATAAAAAGAAAAAAATAATCTTGAAATTATAACCCTTCGTAAGTACGTATGAAGTTTTTTGATTAAATTTTGTCGCGTCGGGGGTTATTTTAAATATTTAATTTAATTTGTTTAAATTGATCAATCCAAAGCGAAAAAAATCAGCGCGACTTTTTTTAAGTGAATTAACTCTAATATCATTATAATAAAAAGCTGTTTAGCGTATATACCTACTCGAACATATGTACGTTGTGTCAATAATCTTTGTATACCATGTTTTATTCAAATAAATAAAGAACAGACTATGTGGAAAACAAAGTGAAAAAGAAAATTCATACCAACAGATTTCAATCCATCCCCACACTGTGTGAACTGTGTGCTATTTTATGTAGTTTGTAAGTAATAACTGCCTCGATAGTCTAGTGGCCCCAAGTGCCACTGCTACTCTAGAGGTCCGGGTTCAATTCCCAGGTCGAGTAAAATGTCATTGAATTTATCTATGACATTTTTAATAGCACCTGGGAATTTGTATCCGGCTAATGGCAATAGGCTCGCCTTACATGGGACCTAAACATACCGGCGAACTGTGGGTACTTCCTTCGTGTACTTCTGCCTAACCCTTCGGGGAATACAGGCGTAATGGTATGTTATGTTATGCAAGTAAAATCGCGTTGTATTCCGTTCGTGTCTGTGTGTAAGGTTGTCAGCTTTTGAACCGTAAACATAATAGGTGTGAATCTCTCCATTGCTATTTCGTTGCCCAACGGCTGCTGTAAAAACATTTAAATTAAATAGAATTACTTCATTCGTCGTAATCGCTAACGCTAACTGAACATAAAAAGTCAGGTTCGATTCCCAGTTTGAGAAAAGTATTATTATGTAACTATTATTGTTTCTTCTTCTTCCTGCCCATGTCCCAATCTATTTGGGGTCGGCGCAGCATATCCTTTTCTTCCATTCACCCCTGTCAGCCGTCATCTCACCATTCACTCCCTTTCCCATCATATCGGCCTTAACACAATCCATCCATATTTTCTTTGGTCTCCCTCTACCTCTCTGTACCTGCACATTCATATTCATCACTCTCTTAGTCACATGCGTTTCATCCCTCCTCATCACATGCCCATACACAGACAAACGATTCCCTTTCAGCTTTTCTGTCACTGGCGCCACTTTCAGACTTCCTCTAATATACTCGTTTCTTATTTTGTCCATTGTATTATTGGTTATTATATAAAATTATCAGAAACAACTCGGAGTTTGGATGTATGCCCGGTTAATGGTAACAGGCTCGCCCCAAATTAGATAAATCTAAGGGCGAACTGTGGATGTAAGCTTATAACAAATTGCACCTCTGTAACATGCAGAAGTTATATGAGGATTTAAAATGGTTTCCAAAGATAATTTAATCAAAACAACAGTGATGATCTCTTCTTTGTTTGAGTCTGTAAACATCAGAGAGGTCAAGCTATATCTCAGGATCCGTTCAAATGAGATTATAATAATATTATTATTAGAATATTAGACATAATTTTAAATAAAACAACTTTAAGGATTCTATCGCGTTTGATTAGTAAAAATCAAATCCCCATCATACAGTCAAAGTAGGTATACTTTCTAACAGTGATAACAAAATCAAAATTTATTAAGTAGTTTTTGCGCCAACCCGTAACCAAAAGACAAACAGACAAGAATTTTAATAATCATATTTTTGAGTTGGAAGATTTATTAATTACAAATTTATGTTGTTATTAAGGTATTTGGAACTCAATTTACGTGTGATATATCCATTTCTAATAAACCAAAGATTTATTGTAAGCTGGCTGGCTGGATTTTCCCATTCATCTGAGAGAATATTGCCCTAATCGTTAGATTTGGCAAACATATTGGCAATTAAAGTATCATAAATTACGCGGATATTGCCTGTTCCTGATAGGTACCTAAGATAATAGTTTATTTACAATTAGTCGGCTACTGATCCATTGGTTAAGTGATCGCAAGAGCAGGTGTTGAACGAGAAGTCCTAGGTTCGATAAACTGCATGATAATGCATCTTGATACCGGGGGCCATGCTTCGGCACGAGTAATACCACAGACTCACAGAAAACCGGCGTGAAGCAACGCTTACGTTGAGTTTCACCAAGTGAGTGAGGATACCGGAGGCACAAAACCCTTTTAAAAGGCGGGCAACGCAATTGAGACACCTGTGGTGTTGCGGGTGTCCATGGGCGGCGGTAATCGTTTACCATCAGGTGATGCGTCTGCTCGTTTGCTCCCCTATCACCTAAAAAAGAAAAAAAACTTCATGATAAAAGTTCACGCTTGTATTCCCCGAAAGGTTAAGCAGACACGTACTAATGTACACCCACAGTTCTTTGGTATGTTTAGGTCCCATGTAATAGGGAGCGAGCCTATTGCCATTATAAACTGCTGCTACTGGGAGTTTCATGGAAAAACCCAATACCCAGGACCTCTTGTGCAGAAGTCGTGCTTAGAACCACTAGGCTTCTGAGGCCTGTTGTATTAATTATTATTCAGCTGTTGTCGTTCCACTGCAGGGCAAAGGCCTCCCTTCCGTCTTTCCAATCGTCACGGTTCAACGCTATTTTGGGCCAATCCTTCCAGAAGAATTCAAGCTCATCCCGCCATCTCCGTCTAGGTCTGCCGCGTTGTCACCTACCGTTTTGGGGAACCCACTCGGCTGTTTGTTTGGCCTACAACGACGTGCGGCAGACATGACCAGCCCAGTCCATTTTAAGCTAGCAGCTTTTTGGCCTATGTTGGCAATCTGGGTTTTGGAGCGCAGTACGCTATTTTTGATGCGGTCTGTTTATTTGACTCCCATCATACTACGCTCCATGGCTCACTGGCATACCCCAAGTTCGGACTTCTGATGTTTTGTCAAAGACATTGTGTAAACCTGTTGTAAAAGGACCATCTGTTCTAAAATACCTGATGTTATTATATGAACATATTTCAAAAATGTTTCCTTCCAAAGCAAGTGAATATTCCATGTTTTTTCTTGGATCAGAATAATTTCAGTACTCATAAATCCACAAAGATAATTACTTTCAAGACTTTTACGACGCAAGCGCAACATAAAAGATACCTGTGTGCGTTTAGCGTGCGCGTTTCTGATGCTAAAAACACTTTTGGTACGAAATTTGGGTGCAAACGGGAAATAGTGTATTGTGTTTCTTATCCCACTGCGGCAAGAAAAAATGGAGAGAGTTGTTATTCACATGTACACACATCAAAAAAAGTTTGCGATCACTAGCTGAAGCTGATATATTTTTTTAAAATTGAACTTTATCAGGCTAAATGGGGCGTACTCAGGCTGGTTTGGCATCTCCAGAGGTGTCAGACAGGGCTGTGTCGCGTCACCGTGGCTGTTCAATCTATATATGGACAGTTGTTTGGCAGACTTAAAAGAGAGTGATTGTGGGTTAAGAATGGGTGAGTTACCTGTCAAATGCCTTCTCTATGCTGATGATCAGGTTCTGCTTGCATCGTCGGCGGAAGAGTTGCAAGACATGGTGACTTTAATGAATGAAGCATATAAGCTGAAGGGTATGAAAATAAATGTTAGTAAACCAAAGTGATGGTTTTTGAGAGAGAAAAAGATGTATGTATGTGTGATGTAAAGATAGAGCGTAAGAGTGTGGAGCAGGTGAATGAGTTTGTTTATTTGGGAAGTTTGTTTACTAGGGATGGAAAGATTGATGCAGATGTGGAAAGGAGAGTGAATGCGGGAAATAAAGTGAATGGTGCTATGCGTGCGGTTGTGGCTAATCAGTCTGTGTCGAAAAAAGCACGGTTGGCTATTCACAATGGTGTGCTGGTACCTACACTTATGTATGGAAGTGAATGTTGGGTGTGGCAGAAGAGGCATGAAAGTAGAATAAATGCGGTGGAAATGCGTTCCTTGCGAAGTATGTGTGGTGTAACTCGGAATGATAGATTGAGAAATAGTGTGATAAGACAACGTTGCGGACTGAAAGATGATGTAGTGACACGTATTGAAAGGAATATGCTGAGATGGTTTGGACATGTTGAGAGAATGAATGAAAGACGATTAACGAAAGGAATTTATAAGGCGCATATCAGCGGCAACGTCAGAAGAGGTCGACCTAGAAGGACCTACACCGATATTATTGGCGAAGTCCTTCAAAAAGGTCATGTGCGTAGTACTCGCAACCGGCGCGTATGTATGAGAAGATGTATGAATGTCGCACAAGCAAAAGAGGCATGCAAGAATCGTAGCAAGTGGCAGTCTATAGTTTTTGCCTACCCCTGTGGGAGAAGGACGTGAGTGTATGTATGAACTTTATCAAGAAAAATTCTTTGTTGTGTGTTTTCTTTAAATAGAAATACCCTGTTGATATTAAAAAATAAAACTGCTTTCACCCAAAAAACATTTTGGTCATAAGGGCAACCTTTTTACCGCTCATAGTATTATAAATGGTATATAAGAGCTCGGATAAGTATAGTAGTATAGTAACATTCAACTCTGCTGTGGGGTTAAGGAAATGTTATTAATCCTTTAAGATGAATAACAGCGGCAAAGAATATTATAACTAAAGATGGTAGCATGGAGTTAGGACTGTTATATAGCTTACTCTTATAGCTTTAAGAAGGGTAAAACACTGAAAGCAATTGTATGGAGTCCACTAATACTTACTTACTACTTAAGTTCTTAAACAAGGTTCGTTAAATACCGTGTAACACCTAACGATTTCTATCAAACCCTGAAAGTTAGTACGACAGCTATTAGTGTCATAAAAGTGTTAATTATAATTTAATATAATATATATATATTTTTTTTATTCTTTTAAACAGCTCTTTTGTCACTTATTCTTATCACCAAATGTTAGTTGGGCTATTTTTTATGAAAATAGAACAAAAAGGATTTCGATTTTTCAAAGTGATCGCAAACATTTTATTTGTGTGTATGTCTGTTTCTATGTCTGTCCTATCATCCAAGCCATAAACCTTACCACTGCTGTGTTTGGCGACATTTACATAAGTCCTAACAGTCAGTAGTGATTCATGTTTAACCATGCTTCGTCTTGTAAACAATTTACCACACTACGGAGTATCGATACATTAGACCACGCTGTATTCCAGTTATATTCCGCGGCCCTAGAATAGATCGCGTCACTGAACGCGTTCACCACCATCTATATTTACCCGGGCTGTACTCTGGGCTACGTCACCATGTCTCGAATAACGTCTTGAAGTTCTTTAACATGCCCTATAAACTAACGTCATTGATGTCAAACGCCCAAACGTGATTGCTACTCTATAGTAGTTACGGTTAACTGCCTCATTAGCCAAGTGGTCCTGAGCGCGACTGCTACGCTAGAGGTCCTGGGTTCGATTCCCAGGTCGAGCAAAGTGTTATTGGGTTTTTCTATAAAATTCCCAGTAGCAGTTCGGAGTAAGGAATTTGTGCCCGGTTAATGGCAATAGGCTCGCCCCCTATTACATGGGACCTAAACATACCGGCGAACTGTGGGTGATCATTAGTACGCCTCTGCCTAACCCTTCGGGGAATACAGGCGTGATGGTATGTTATGTTTTAGTAGTTACGGTTTACGGATTAAGAACATTTATTTCACTCAAAAAGAATACAATCACTTCTATGAGAAAAAACATAATAATAATGATAAGCGACGGTTTCGCTCGTTTCGCAATTTACATGTTTTGCAGGTGGTGCTTTAATAGCCTTTTAAATGTTAAAAGTGACTTCGATTCCTCAATGACCTTAGGTATAGAGTTATAGAGTGGCCCCCTCATAAATGATAGTCTTTTTACCATAGTTTGTCCTCGGCGCTTATAAAATCAAATGGTTAGCCTGCCTCATCATGCGCTTTTGAACTTGCATTCTTTTCGTAAACGTTATTTGTGTATGTGTCTCTATTAATTTATTTACGAATTTTACGAGTTCGATTTAAGATTCAAATTACAGAGGGTCAAGTCGAGAAATGTTTTTTAGGAGATTCTATGAAATTCTCCGTAACAGCTCGGAGTTTTAATTTGGGTCTGGTTAATGATAATAATGGCTCGCCTCGTAATATAACATACCATCACGCCTGTATTCCCCGAATGGTTAGGCAGAGGTGTAGTAATGTACGCCCACAGTTCGCCGGTATGTTTAGGTCCCATGTAATAGGGGGCGAGCCTATTGCCATTAACCGGGCAAAAATTCCAAACTCCGAGCTGTTACTGGGAATTTCATAGAAAAACCCAATAACACTGCTCGACCTGGGAATCGAACCCAGTACCTCTAACGTGGCAGTCGCGCTTTGGACCACTAGCAGTGTTGCCAGATGGTTACATTTCTTACATTTTTCGTAACTTTTGACCCCCTCGCGTAACATGTAAGTAATTTTTATATTTAAGGCATTTTTCGTAACTTTTGAGAACAACGAGATTAGTAATACTAGATTATTATTTTATTGCAAACAGAATACGAACGCATCCAAATTGAACTCACATTTTTAACAAATGAAAAAATCAGGAGCTAAAAAAAAGGTCATTCGACATCATGTCCCAAAATGTAACTTTTGCACCAAAAATGTTACTTTTCAGGAAACGAAACGTAACTTTCGACTCAGGGGCCCTGGCAACACTGACCACTAGGCTAATGAGGCAGTGAAGCCTTCCTCGTAATATATAGGATTTAAATACACTTACCGCCGAACTGTGGGTGTACATTATTAACATCTATTATGCCTAACCCTTCGGGAAAAACATGCTTCCAACTAGCGAATACGCCATTTTTAATAACATCTAAACAATTTTCAACATATCCACTTGAATCTCCGAAGATACCATTCTTATCGATCTAATCCCCGTCCTACATTTGAGCTATACTGTGCTTACATTTCACAATATTCTTGAGATAAACGTTCACAACAAATTCCTGAACTGAATACATACTATTATGGCTGGACTGAAGGGCTCTTGGCTAAGTAATAATGAAGCTGATCAATTGATCTGCAAGGTTAAGCTACGCTCGCTGCGGTCAGTGTGTGGATGGGTAAGTATTCTTAACACACCGAAGCCTCTCCATGCCTCGGAGTGCACTTAAAACCGCCCCGGTTGTCATATTAACATCTATGACAATAGGGTATTACACCTTTTTTTGAAAACTGTTTTAAATTAATCCTTAGATCGTAATGAACCAGTAGAATTTTTATTTCAGTTTTATAAAACCGAAAAATTTATAATTTTGAATTTTCGCGCGGAAACGCTAGCCGCCATGCTACTTCGGGTCGTGACGTCACTTCGTTAGTAAACAACACAACTGCAAAAGACCAAGTAACGTCAAGTTACTATCGGAGTGACATCACATCGGAGTCCAATATGACGGATGGCGTTTTAAAACAGATTAAAAAAGTCTATTTTTGAAATTGATTTTTTACATTGCGTTTTTATAAATAATACTAACGATTCTCGTTTACTTTTTTAAAAATCTATCATAAACATGCATTTTTATATTTTTTCTTACATGGTGTAAAATACCCTAAGTATTGTTAGTGGTAGTCAGTACAGAAGCCCAAAGTACCTGACAACCAGTCTATCCTCCGAACATTGATATTGCTCCGAATTGGGGAGGTCTAATGGCAGTCGCTTCGTGTAAAATGCTGATATTGTGCGACAACTGGTTAGACTGTAAGACGACCCAAACATAATTGAAAAAAGGCTCGTACGACGATGATGACTGGACTTTAAAAGGGACCATGATTCTCTGAGTTTGTTTCTGCGTTTCTTCTCAAACGTCATTAGAAAGAAAAATTGGAATTGTAAAATAATGTTTAAAGGATCTTTACATGGAAGGAAGATATACAGAAATAAATACCTTATCATTTATTCATTTTATGGCATGTGGGTAGATTTCAAATAAATGTTTAACGAATAAATTAACTTAAATATAATAATAACCAAAATAGCGTTGAGCCGTTACAATTGGAAAGAGGGAAGGGAGGCCTTTGCCCTGCAGTGGGACGACAACGGCTGAATAATAATAATAATAAATAATAACCCCCCTCACTCAAAAATCTCAAACCATAAAGGATCTATGTCAATTCGAAGGACCTATTATAATAAAACGGCAATTTCATACTTTAACCCCTATTATAACTCTAATAAAATTGAAAATTTGTGACGATACTTAGAAATACCTTAGTTTTAAAATACCTCTTTTTTCTCTTCTTATGATATGAATTTTAATTAGAAACTGATATTTTTTATTCGGAGTTTAGCTTACACGTTGTTTAAAATGTTAATTAAATGAAATAGAAATAAATTAATGACAAAATTGTCATTAATTTATTGTATTTTTTTTTTAATTATGGCGCTACACTTTGTGTATTTGCCAGTGTCAAGTATTAGAGTAATCAAGTAATATTTCCCATCGTGGGATTGTAATATGGCACCACACTTTTTGTGTTCGCCAGTGTCAAGTATAAGTTGTTGAGTTGCCCCAATAAAACGGTAGAAACTTTATTGAGGCTTCGATGGAGTTTAGGAGTGAACCCAAAAAGTCACGATTTTCAATTTTATATCATTTGCCTACACTCTCACACGTACACGAACACTTAATGGTTAATTATCCACCATAATTACACATTAAACTTCGGAGAAATTCAAGTTTTGAAAAATAATATAAAATCGACAATGTGCACTTTTCATTTTCCCGCCTAAACTCTCATTTATTGTATTGTACATGTCTATAATGATTCAGATTTTTACAGATACAATAATAAAAAAGGATAAACTTTCGTGTTATAATTTCCCTCAACATCTGTCATTTCTGTCATTGTAACGTGAGTGAAGATACGGGCGCCTGATTCTGTACGCTACGAACGTGTTATAAATAGGTAAATTCGCTTTAACTGACCGATTGACTGATTATACTTTCGTAAAATTACGCAAGGAAGCTTTTTCAGTAAAAAACAGGCGAGATCGTTTCCGATATAGATTTAAGAAAAAACTGAATTATAGCCTAACAATAACGTTTTAACAACACATAAAGAATATTTCACATTATTCGGACGTTTGTTTACCTCATAATTTATTATTCACTTAAGCACTTACAAGTATTTATAATATCTGTCATCTCTCTCACAAATAAGTTTCCACGTTTACTCGTATCGAATAATCTTGATAGAATTGAATACAGAATATGGCCGCGCGTTTTAAGAACTGTGACTAATATCTTTTCTATAAAAATAGAATTCCATTTTTAAATTTAAAACACGTTGACAACGTACGTTAAAATGTAACATTTTATTATTTGTTTTTGTGATAATTTTATTTTTGGATGACGCGGGCGAGACATAAATTTTTTTTTTTTCATCCAGCAAAGATTTTAACTGAAAAGACGCTACCAACGTTGACCGTATAAATTTTCCAAGATATTACTTTCTGGAGCCCTTTGAAATTGTGTGGAACAGAATAAAGCTGACTAATAAATGTTATAAGCATCATAAATCTTTTGAGGCACCTTCATTTAATTCCAGCCGTATGCGAGATTTAGCAGGACAAACAAACAATCTAAAAGCGATCGTTATTTTAAATTTTCCCTTCGCATAAACAAGTGTAGGAATGTGTTAAGGTCACATATAAAAAAATATGATGGTATTTAAAAAGATTCGATAAATTCCGACTCATATTTAAGTATGCAATAGAGTATTCGACCTCAGTTTTGAAATTTGAATATTACTGGTCAGTGAAAAGTGAGAAGACCAGTCCCAACTGACGGCAAGCGTGCATCAGTCATTGTGTGGCTCATCCATAATTTAGGGAGCTCACCGCACGGCAATAGCATATAAGCAAGACATTCGTGTAGGTCATATGAATGGCAACACGCTAGTGATTACCCTGGTGTTACAAGCTTCCATATAGGCAACGGAAGGGCCGTTTGCCTCCTTAGTGGTATAAAAAAATCCAAATTTCCTATGTATTTAAATGCTATTTAAAAAATCAAATTTTCAACGCCTACGAGTATCTCAAGAAATCTCGGTTTGTTGAAACCAATCGGTATAAGTTATCGGTTGATTGAAACTGAGCCAAAACGTAACGATTCGACTCAATGGCTGGTTAGCAGTGTGTGTGGGCATCGTAAATAATGCGGGTACGCATGTAATCCGGTTATGTTTACAGAGATATGTTAAACTAAGTTTCTCGACGTCTTTTCAACAGTAGGTAAGAGTGACGGAAACTACAAACTTCGGTGAAGTTTATGGTACTTAGCTTCTGAACCACGAGTTATGAGTTCGATTCCCGCACGGAACAAATATCTGTGTGACCTACAGGTTGTTCCTTGTCTGGGTGTTTGTGTATGTGAGAATTCGTATAGATATGTAAACGCCTCTACCAGTAAGTCTCTACCAGTAAGTCATACAATTTTCGTTCCATGCTGGAGTCGTACCCACACCCGTAACGCAAAAGCCGAACGCTATTCCACTACGCGAAACATGCCAACGATAAAAAATATTACAGCAAGCTTTTAGGTACCTGCAATTTCATCTGCGTTATTTTTTAAATGTTTGTCTATGTTGTATACGGGAACAGCGCACCTTTATACGTCCGCGTAGCGTGATGATATATAGCCTATAGCCTTCCTCAATAAATGGGCTATCTAACACTGATAGAATTTTTCAAATCGGACCAGTAGTTCCTGAGATTAGCGCGTTCAAGCAAACAAACTTTATAGCTTTATATATTACTAGCTTCTGTATTATTCATATAAGGTGCAATACAACAGCAAATATTTAACACTGTTTTAATAAGAAAAGAACGATAAGTATATAATTATGTTTCACTACACTAGTATTAAAATTGCGTTGCCTACAGTACGACATGGAAGGGGTAGCGGGCGGAGAGTCACATTCTAAGCGAGTCTCAACTTATTGCGAACAAGAAGTGAGTAGGTATCCCAGTATAGAGATCCAATACAAGCCTTCTTATTCCTATTCCCCTAACAGAAACAATATTCATCACAAAGAGACCACTAGAAGTGTTTGATGTGGCAATAACGCATTGGATGACTGCCAAAATATGTTTAGTACAAAGGCCGTAATCTGCAATAACAATGAGTATTGTCTATACGTCATCATTGGGTAATAAATCCTGATTGATCCTAAATTTGACGAATTGGGGTTATTATGTAGCGTAAACGGTTTCTTCTTTTCTTATACCACAATCTTAAGACCTGCCTGACCCTGTAAAAACCTTTTCAGTCTTTAGAAGTATACTACCGACTATCAGTAAAACGTTGGACTTATGTATGTTCTATCCCCCTAAGGGATTCTCACCTTGTCGCAGTGGGGGGCTTAGTAACCGTGGATTTAATCCCTACGGTGAAGCTAAGTAGAACCCATGGGAGAAGCTGCTCCTGCTTCTGCAGGCTTGGCCCAAGAAGCCCGCATTGTAGCGGCCACTGTAGGGTACGGTTTCGTATGGGACACCGCAAAAGAGACAGGGCGTGGTGTTTTATGGGCGACACTGTGGCTGGAGGTGTAAGGGGTCGCGTTGGGAGAGGACTCCCGGTATTACGGTACGGTGCTCTCCCTGCTCTCTGTGGACAGCGGTAGGGCTACATATCTGTCCAGCCGCATAGAGGACCTTGGGCGGCGGTCTAAGAGTCGTCCGTCGCCATTGCACTTGGCCCTCGGGGAGGGTCCACCATTAGACTTCCCAATATCAAATCAATCAGTGGATTTGCTTTTTTTTATGGGATAGGGGGCAAACGACCAAACGGATCACCTGATGGTTAGCGATAACCGCCGCCCATGGCCACCCGCAACACCAGAGGAGTCACAAGTGCATTGCCCGCCTTTTAAAATGGTTTGGGCCTCCGGTAACCTCACTGACTCGGCGAAACACAACGCAAGCGTTGTTTCACGCCGGTTTTCTGTGAGGCCGTGGTATCACTCCGGTCGAACCGGCCCATTCGTGCTGAAGCATGGCTCTCCCACGTAAATAACTTAGCTTAGCTTACTAGAGATAGAATTTTGACATAAGATCCATGTCGAAATCCTACCTCTAGTAAGTAAATCTATCTCGATGCATTTGTTATTGGGAACCGGCCTTAGTTAACCTCCATTTAAATACAACTGCAAAAATATTCCCTAGCAAGTTGAATAACCTGAGTTCAGGATAATGCACTGAAGTGTTCGAGTCATGGTCCCGTTTGCGAATTGTGAATGCAATCGATCGATAAGATTTATTTAGACGACGAAACACATTATTGGGAGATGCATTAAGCACACGGAGTTAATTGTATGTGGATGAAATCTGGTATTAATGCTTTCGGTATTTTGTGGTGTTGAAATACGAAGTGTTCTGGGTTACTGGAAATCTCCCGTCTTGTTGATCAGCCCGATGCAAGCCTGATTCTCATTTATTTTAACGCTACCATCAAGCAGGTTTGATTTAACGCAACCATCAAGCGGCCTGTGGGTTTATTTATCACTAGCTTCTGCCCGCGACCTCGTCCACGTAGAGTTATGATATATAGCCTATAGCCTTCCTCAATAAATGGGCTAACTAACCCTGAAAGAATTTTTCAAATCGGACCAGTAGTTCCTGAGATTAGCGTGTTCAAGCAAACACACAAACAAACAAACTCTTCAGCTTTAGTATATAGATTTTATTACAATAAACATAACATAACATCACACTTATATTTCCCGAAGGATTAGGCAGAGGCATGCTAACGTACACCGACAGTTCACTCGCAAGTTTAGGGCCTATCTAATAAGGGGCGAGCCTATTGCCATTAAACGAGCACAAATCCAAACTCTGAGCTGCTACTGAGAATTTCCTAGAAAAACCGAATAACACTGCTCGACCTGGCAATCGAAGTAAGGACCTCTGAGTATAGCAGTCGCGCTTAGAGCCTCTAATAAAGCAGTTTGCTCTGTTTGTACCGTGAAGAATGCTTAGGTATTACAATATTGATTGAAGGCAGTAAATAAATAAATATATTTTATCACGGCTTATAGTCTTAGTCAATAACTTTCTCTTAGAGAAAAATATCGAGAGTATTATAGTATTATACCGTCGTTGTTTCAATTAACTGGCGCAGGGAGTGGAGACTATGGAGAGAGCCTTTCAATTAAGTTGTGTTTGTTTAAATATTAAACTAAATCTATACTCATATCTATAGCTGAAGAGTTTGTTTGTTTGCTTGAACGCGCTAATCTCAGGAACAACTGGTCCGATTTGAAAAATTCTTTCTGTGTTAGATAGCCCATTTATTGAGGAAGGCTATAGGGATAGGCTATATACAATAATAAGACCATAATATGCTCAGTGAATAACAATTATGTGAAAAATGACATCATTGCTGCTGCTAGGCAAGAAATTGAGCGCTGGCACTCTAGGACTTCAGGGCGTTTCAAAAATGAGGAGGTTAAATATCGTAGAATGTAAAAATCTATAGTCTTGCCTCAAAGGGAGGCAGGCGTGAAAATATCATGTATATTTTTTCGAATCATTTAAAAGACAACGAGTATATTTTACCCATTTATAAGGGATATTAACGAGAACGGAACGATAAATGTAATAAACTAATTTGTTTAGACAAATACATACGTACATATTTTATTTACATAAAAATATTTACATACATCTCATTTACACTATTTGCGGGTAGGTGTGATAAATAAAGTCGAAAAATAAATAGACTACCCACATTATTTCCCGTAACTTCAGTTTTCTTTCAGCGAACGCTCAATAATTATTGTGTCTACGTTTCCGTTCACTACTAAAAATAAATCATTTACAATGTATGTAGGAAAATTAAAGAATGATAGATGTGTGCGGTATGGAACGCAACATGAATGAGTGAAGATGATAGGTATGAAAGAGATAGATATAGAAGACAAGGTGGCGATTTAGAGTGCAAGGAGAAAGAAGTGAAAGAGGTATTTTTTTGTTTTATACTTATAATAAAAAAAGTTTAAAGTTGAAAATGTTTTGTTCTTGCAAATCGATCCCCTAAGTACATTTATATAACATACTTTCACGCCTGTGTCTCCAGATGCGTTAGGCAGAGGTGTACCGATGTATTGGCAACCACATTTTTCCTGTATATTTTAGAACCCTTAGAATTCCCTCAGGATTCGAACCTGCGTCTCTAGTTAGATACACCAGACGCTATGTTCAATAAGCCATTGCAAGTCCAGATTCTGAATCTATGTCTTAAAGGTGACATCAGCACTAAAATAATTTTCATCTTCTTAGCGTGGAAAATGCAAAAATATACAAGAAGATGACAGAACAACAAGACAGTTGCGGCGGTAGCCTAATGGCTAGGGTGTCGGACTTGTGATCATTTGTGGTTACCGGTTCGAAACCTACCCATTGCACTACCGACGTGAACCCACTCGTAACACAAGCAATCTAGCTTAGCACGAGGGGTTAACAAGAATACTAGTAATGTGCTACCAACATTGCTAGAAGTTTAAAAATAAAGACATCGGTTTGAAAAGTTTGCGAACCCTTACTAGACCACCGTGGTTGTCTGACCCATACAAAACGAGTAAATTGGTTGATTATGATGCAAACGATAGCTAGTTATATCCGAGGTTAAACCCGATTTGATCCTCCTTTAGACTACAGTTTGGAACTGAAACTGGGGCGGTTAACTTATTTTTATTTTTTTATGGGATAGGGGGGCAAACGAGCAAACGGATCACCTGATGGTAAGCGATAACCGCCGCCCATGGACACCCGCAACACCAGAGGAGTCGCAAGTGCGCTGCCCGCCTTTAAAAGGGTTTGGGCCTCCGGTAACCTCAACTCACTCGGCGAAACGCAACGCAAGCGTTGTTTCACGCCGGTTTTCTGTGAGGCCGTGGTATCACTCCGGTCGAGCCGGCCCATTCGTGCCGAAGCATGGCTCTCCCACGTAAACTTATTGTTAGTGGCATACAATATATTAACAATTGCAATGAGTTAAATGCTCAAGTTTACGTTTTGCAAATACTGTGATGCCTTCTGTATTAAAATTTAACATCATTGTTTATTGTCATTGCTAGTGGGACGGACCTATTTTTTGTACGTTGAGTGAATTCACAATTTAGGTTAGGCTAGGCCAAATTTGGGCCTTCGGTATCCTCAACTCTCGGTAAAACACAACGTAAATGTTGTTTCACGCCGGTTTTCTGTGAGGCTGAGATATCACTCCGGTCGAGCCGGCTCGGCGACCCATTCATGGCTCAAGCATGGCTCTCCCACGGTATAGATAGAGAAACCAAATACATAAGTAAACTGTCTCATTGTTCTGGGGATCGTAAACGCAGGTGTTGTGGGTGAGGTACCGAATTCAACTTCCAGGCCGAGCAGCATTATAAAAATATATAGCGTTATAAATAGCACATTTAAAAGCACGATTTTTAAGACATTAGCACTAAATTCAATGGGGATGAGTAATGGCAGGGCAATGAGTAGAAATGATTGCTACTTTTTATTCATTTTCATTTGATAAAATTATGATTATTTTTTATAGTAATTTCACATGCGAAATTTCGCAGCCTGCTATGAATTTTCGCCATAATGAACAAAATGCGATTTCATTTAAATGCGATTTCATTGAAATGCGATTTTGAGCAGGCTGTATGAAAATAAGTCGCAGGTGTAACGTATGAAAAATGATTTCATGTGATTTTTCATATACTATCTGCTAAATATACAACACCTC
Source organism: Acronicta leporina (assembly GCA_947256265.1). Lineage (NCBI taxonomy): Eukaryota > Metazoa > Arthropoda > Insecta > Lepidoptera > Noctuidae > Acronicta > Acronicta leporina. Next base: position 6,746,974 of record OX366536.1, read on the forward strand.
TATCTAACCCTAGGGAATACAGGTTTAGTATGATGATTCTGCAATCGTAACACATACGTTGCTTATTTATGAATTCTTCATGCATTGTATCGTTTCCCGGACGGCGGTCGACGCCTACGCATGTTTTCTCACGGATCATGAATGATTTAAACGATTCCATTAACCGACCGGTCGGAATAGCAGGCGCAATGTACAAATGTACAAAAGGTGCACTCATAGCGATGGCCGCACACCTGCGATTTTTTGCCGCGACGAACCGCCTTACTATAGTATACACACATATTATACCATCACGCCTGTATTCCCCGAAGGGTTAGGCAGAGGCGTACTAATATACACCCACAGTTCGCCGCTATAAGGTCCCATGTAATAGGGGGCGAGCCTATTGCCATTATCCGGGCCCAATTTCCAAACTCCGAGCTGTTACTGGGAATTTCATAGAAAAACCCAATAACACTTTGCTCAACCTGGGAATCGAACCCAGGACCTCAAGCATAGCAGTCACGCTCAGGATCACTAGATTAATGAGGCAGTTCTGTGAACATAGCCTTAGTAAAACGTCACACAGACGCCCGCGCCTACTATTTTATAAATCTAGGGAACCCGAATAACTGCGATATTCTTGATATTTACAAAACGTGAAAATTTTCGTTTACGTTAGCAGAAACGGGTATCTGTTTCGGATTTATTTAGTCAGTGACGTGAATTTTACAAGAACTAATTAGGTAAACGTTGTGTTGACTTTAACGTGAGTTATTATAAATAAGTCGTTTCAATGTTTAAAGTAGTGACACAACTCTTTTTTCGATGATTATTTACTGGGATTTATTTTTGCACTGAATATTTTCCATTTGACGGTTTCATTTGCCGTAGTGCTGAGTAATCGAATCCTGCGCCGATTTACTTAAAGGTACCGTAACCAGGAATTCACTTTAGGGAAACATAGTTTTAATACAACATACCATCACGATTCCCCGAAGGATTAGGCAGAGGACTGCTAATGCACACCCACACTTCACTAGTATGTTTAGGTCCCATGTAATAGGGAGCACAAATTCCAAATTCCGGGTTGCTGCTGAGAATGTAGAAAAACCCAAATCACTTTGCTCGACCTGAGAATTGAACTCAGAACCTATAGCGTAGCAGTCGCGCTCAGGACCACTAGGCTAATGAGGCATACATTGTTTTAAAACGATGGAAACAAAGTCAAGAATATGATGAATTGGCAGGCATGGTAACAGTTGAGAATTTGTAACCCATTGCATCAGAATGGTTATCGGCATAAGAACTAATAGATTTTGAAGACAAAACTGACAAATATCAACAATTTAGTGAAGTCATTCATTGGCGATTTTCACATCTATATCTATATACTAATAATAAAGCTGAAGAGTTTGTTTGTTTGCTTGAACGCGCTAGTCTCAGGAACTATTGGCCCGATTTGAAAAAATCTTTCAGTGTTAGATAGCCTATTTATTGAAGAAGGCAATAGGCTATATATCATCACGCTACGCGGATGAAGTCGCGGGCAGAAGCTAGTACTAATATATAAAGCATATATAAAGCTGAAGAGTTTGTTTGTTTGTTTGCTTGAACGCGCTAATCTCAGCTAATCTCAGGAACTACTGGTCCGATTTGAAAACCTCTTTCAGTGTTAGATAGCCCATTTATTGAGGAAGGCTATAGGCTATATATCATCACGCTAAGATTTAGTAACTATTCCACGCGGACGAAGTCGCGAGCGGAAACTAGTAATAGAATAACCTGGGACCCCTAGATCAGTTGATTATAATTAATAAACAAATAATTTTAACCTGCCTAATTAGGAAGAACATTACATCTCAATGAACGGCTGATTTTAGGTGCAAACGTAAATACACAGCAGTATAATTCGGGCGTACTTTATAAACAATAACAAAAGGGAGCCGGGCTCACGTCAAAGCAGAATAATGATGTAATGCACCAAAAACGTCCGAATTTAGGTCATTACGGAATTATTTACCGGATATTTTGTCGTACGGAGTACAACAATCCAAATGGGATCAGTTCTTGGTAAGATTATATAGGTACACATGCGGGGATAAAATGTTTACGGTTTTAAAGGATGCTTATTTTCTCTGTTTTTGCAGCAGGTTTGTGTGACGACTAGGTCTGAAAATGACATTATTAAGTTAACTTAATGTGATTTTTTTTGTATTTTTCATGCTCGAATATAAATTTGCTTTCAATAGATGTTACTGACGTCACCTTCAAGACGTAAGTTTAGAATGTGAAGGCAAAATTCGACATGGCAGGTAGGACGTGGGATTGACGTGGGAGAGCCATGTTTCGGCACGAATGGGCCGGCTCGACCGGAGTGATACCACGGCCTCACAGAAAACCGGCGTACAACAATGCTTGCGTTGTGTTTCGCCGAGTGAATGAGGTTACCGGAGGCCAAAACCCTTTTAAAAGGCGGGCAACACACTTGCGACTCCTCTGGCGTTGCGGGTGTCCATGGGCGGCGGCTATCGCTTACCATCAGGTGATCCGTATGCTCGTTTGCTCCCCTATCCCATAAAAAAAACGGCTCGCAGTAGCTTAGAGGTCATAGCATCTGGTATACCTAACCAGAAGACGCAGGTTCGAATTCTGCCTGCGAGTCGAATTTTTCCTTCACAAAATAACATTATTAAGCTATTTTTCCTTCACTAAATAAAATTATTAAGTTATTTTAGTGAAGGCACAATCGATAGCGGGCAGGATTCGAAACTGCGTCTTCTGGCTCAATACACCAGTCACTAAAAAAACAGCAGGGTAAATCCGCACCCAACAGCTAGTCCGTAAATAAAACAAAATACATAACTAAAAGTATTTATTTGTCCAAATAAATATTCTTCTAAAGCTACAAAATAAAAATAAAAACATTTTGGAATGATCAACAATTCAACAGTCACTAATTCAGTACTTTATGAGTGAAAAAAACTAAAAATCATTTTCCTTTACGCGCTTATTAGGTAGAGTTTCTCAAATTACCATAAATTCTAATGCCTATCTGATTCACATTACCTTATAAAGATGTGGAACTACTTACTATGTACTTTTTTAATTTAATTTCGGTCGATCTTTGTTAGATGGAGATAAAATGTTTTTTAAGTAATCAAAATTGACCGTTTTTTTGTATACATGTTATAAAAAACCCGATTCAATGTTTGTTCCAGCTGACTGTAACAAACACGTGGTAATAGAATTAGTTCAGGACTTATAAGCATCTAAATGTTATGCTAACTAATTCTTCTACCACGTCTTAATTGCAAATTCTTGAATAATAATTATCGAATAAATATACAACGATTACATTTTTAAATGTATACACAAGCATTTCAATCAACATTGCCTTCATCAAACAGCCTGCCAGCAAATAGGTATACATTTTCTTTCCCTTGTGACATTTGACTCCATGTTTTTTTTAAGGGCCCCACACTATTTTTGTATACATTTGCGTAGTGTCAAGTATAAGGAGTAATCAAGTAACATTAGTTCCAATCAGGGGGTTTTATTATGCCATCATGCTTTTGTGTTCGCCAGTGTCAAGTATTCAGTTGTTCAGTTGCCCTGAAACTTTATTGAGGCTTCGATGGAGCATAGGAGTGAACCCAAAAAGTCACGATATTCAATTTTATATGTTTTGCCTACACTCACACACGAATATCCACCATAATTACACATTAAACTTCGGGGAAATTCAAGTTTTGGAAAATAGTATAAATTCGACAACGACACTTTACATTTTCCCGCCTACTCCCCGACTCAATGTTGACTATTATCAAAAAAAAGGAGGAAGGCGAGGAGGTCCTATATTTCACTGTATGTGTTTTTTATGCAGGTATATTCACCATTATTTACGTCAATTATGAACTGATTTCAATAATTATTTTTTTAAATGAAAGATCTGATCACATTTAGAACAAAAACACGCACGGACCGAGTAACTGACGACATAGTCATTCTGGTCGCCATTAAAAACGTAGAAATAAAATAAATTTTAATAAAAAGTTAAACCGCCTTCAAAAAGATAAAAAATAATGTTATGTGTTAAACAGTAGGTATAAAAAAAAAACATTTAAGTTTTTGAAGGCTGTTTTACTTTTTTTTAATTTATATTACCTATTATTTTGAAGTTAGCCTCTAGTTCTAGATCTAATTTGACACGTCGCCAACAAAAAAAAAGTTAAGAAATATTAACACAGTTTGTAGCAAACTTTAATTTCAGGGCTCTTTATTGTGTGTAACTTTATTGATTCCTCCAGCTCGTACGTCACACCACCTAATCATCAAGAAGTTTATGTATTATCTCTATTATTATAAAATTGTAAAAAAAGCTGTCTATACATTGAAGATATTTAAAAAATAACACCTGGGTTATGGTATATAAATGTCTCCGAATCCGGAAATGTGATTTTTAAAATTCTTATTCGTTTGTCTGTTTGTTACGGGTTGGAGCAAAAACTACTGAATAGATTTTAATTTTATTATAACTGTTAGAAAGTATATGCTCCAACTTAAAAACTCGTGAACTTCTTATCTTAATTAATTAAATGAATCCTGAGATACAGCTTGACCTCCCTGATGTATAGAGGCCCATACAAGGAAGAGATCATCAATGTTGGTTTTCCATTTTTACTCCTGATATAGCTTCACGTGAGCAAAGCCGCGGGCAGAAGCTAAAGAACTAAATCAGAGAATTGTATCGCCATGATATATGCTAAGTTACTCCGGATAAGGCTTGAAATTAATTGGAAGACATGCGGTAAGATTGAAGCAAACCTTTACGATATTCAAAACCTCACATAACTCTTAATTAATTTTAATATCATGAAAGAAATACAACAAATCCTAATGAAATCTATAAATCCTAATACTTACTCAGAAAAATAAAAATTCAGTCGTTGATTGCAATGTATTTCGAAAATATTTTTTAATACGAAACCCCAATCACACTTAAATCATCTTAACCCTACATCATATCCTCATACAATCTTATACTGCCTACAGAGATCCCAACTTCAGACCTTAATGACGAAATGATTACCTAATAAACCAACTTATTTGCTGTAATTTATCTGAGCCAGTCAAGCGTTCGACATAATAGTGTTGTTACGATACAATTTTACTGAAGCCAAATCCTAAATCTGATAGGTCGAACGATATAGTTTATTATTTAAATCCATGGATACGGACCTGTCTACGCATTATGTTTAAAATATATTGCAATTTTCATTAATGGGTAAGCCATAGGGTAGTTTTAGTGGAATTTGATTTATTAAAAATAAGTCCTGCTTAACAATATATTTTATATAATTTGTATACTGAAAAAATAGTTGAAATCGACTAACAGAGTTCTTAGATATAGCTTTTAAAGATTTTGGGGGGATTGGAAAGGGGATGCTCTGTCCCTTTCCCACAAAACGAATTTCCATATATTTTTTTATAACGTACCTTCGCACTACTCGACGTCACAACGTGTTATAGTGCGCTCTCTATCTAGCATAAATTAAAATGCTTATAACTTTCTGTACGAGCAAGCCAATACATTTACATTGTTTCGTTTTTATGCTGACGCTTGCACCAAATACTAGTATGACGCGCTGAATTGATTACCATACATTTTTAGTACCAATAAAGCTGTAGAGCAGTAAACATCGTTTTAATCATATACCCAAAACGCGGATCGCGGTCGCGGTACTCATATAACATTAACAATTCAATAAGGTGTAAGGCAATCGCCCGTACACTTTCTTATTTTTGAACCGATTTTAATTTAGTTTGTGTTGTTCGACTCTATTTATGGTTAATTTTTTTGTTAGACCATCAAACATAATCAGCCAACTAGCCCATTATAAAGACCCTTATACCCAGTGGTTACTCTAAAGAAGAAAATTGTTCAATCCAAACACAAGTGGCTCCCCGTTATCAATAGCAACTCTATCGCTTCGATGATTTGATAAAGAAATATAATATCTGTAGAAAATTATACTCCCTATATTAATATCAAAATCCTCTATAGCGGCTGGCTATATATTATTAAGAATATTCTCATTTTTCTGTTTAAAAAACTAAGTTTCATTATAGACTGTATTGTAAACAAGCTCCTGGATCTTCATTCGCAGCATCAGCTTCTTGGCTGGTCCTAATTTCTTTACGTGGGGGAGAAGACTGTTGAAGAAACCTATGTCCTCGTCTTTTGCTGGCTCACTAGGTTCAGTAGTAGCACTTTTATGAGCATCATCATCATCATCGTAAAAGTCAGTCTCCATAATAATTGGTTTTGTATCAAACTCATCGAAATCATCTTCTTTAACGCTGACGTCATTCGTTGGTTCTATGTAGTAACTACTGCCTTGATCAGCATCAAAATCCTGGGTGTATTGGTCCTCAGGGATCTCATTACCTTCGTAATCATTGAACTGGTTGGTTAGGAACTGTAGTTTTGGAAGGTATTCCCAGTCGGATCCCATTGGCTTCCTTACTTCTTTCCTTGCTTGGTCCCTTAGATACTTCCATTTAAGCCTCGCTTCGTCACCTAGAAATGTTGGAAACATTGTGTTAGCAACAATAATGATCTCATCGGTTTAATGTTTCGTTCGGGTTTAATTTCTGTCATTTGCTTTTAATGATACTGAAATGAAACTACTTTTAACGGATTTTATCCCGTTGGATCGGATCCTTTACAGCATCCATGGTCACGGGTAGACTTTGAATTTGCTTTTAATGATGACAATTTTTGGAGGGTATAGAAATTTTATTGAAACCCTTGGAAATTCAATAAATTTACTAGGTCCTAAAGAAAAATGAAATGATTTTATAGTTCGAGTTTGTGAAAAGTGTGATAACAACAGATTTTGATTATAACATCACGCCTGTATTCCCCGAAGGTTTAAGCATAGATGTACTAATGTATACACCCACAGTTTGCCGGTATATTTAGGTCTCATATAATGGGGGTAAGATTAGATATTCATTCGGGTGATAGAGGCAAAGCCATCAAGTTCTTACTTTCTACTGTTGTTCTTTGATGTTGCTGTTTTGCGAATAAATAGTGACCATTGCAATTTATAGTGACTTTGTGGGATTGATTGGTAGCTTTTATCCGAGTCTCAGCTTTCACGGACTTTCCGCCATGAAACGAAATTTTATAGGCAAGGAATTTAATGCGGCACGAGAAGTTGCCTAAGTCTAATTGTTAAAACTAAAAAAGTATAATTGATTTCGTTAATCATGTGTACTAAATTTGTTTTGTGACACATATAATAATTAAATTGTTTAAATAATATTTAAATTTATCACGTCTTTTAAATTCTACCCTGTACCTATAGTTGTCGAAGTTGGATGGCATAATACGATATTTTACATAACCGCTAACTGTTATATATAAAATAGCTGCACTACATCCAGCTGGATTGTGATTGCATTGAACACCGCCATCCACGTTTAGTTGTTCTGTAGAATTACTTATCTCCGGCAACTTTTTGTAAATTTTTTGGTACTCAAATTTAATTTAGACTGGGTAAATTTGGGAGGAAAGATATTTACATTGGTTAGGTCTGAACTGCGATCACACCGCATTTATGCATAACTGCCGGATGTGGTTCAGCTGTTTTACATAACAGATCTGTTTTGTAAATCATCTAGCAGTTATATGAAACATCATAGGAGTATTAAGTCATCGTGGTTCCGTTATATCACCAAAAAACTAAAAATCAAAACTTACGTGTACAATCCAACTCTTGTGCTATCTCCTTCCAGCTCTCATCGAGTTTATACCAATTGTGGTGTCCTTTCAATGATCTGTTCCAAATGATATCTCTGACCCGAACAAGCTCAATCAGCTTGTTCATATCAACATCAATGGTTCTCCGTTTATTCATCAATAACTTCTTCCTCATTGTGTACCCCAGTTTCGGCCTTTTGATAGACTCGTCTAGAGAATTGAAGACTTCATCGGTTGTGTCCTCGTCCCCTTCTTCGTCTTCTGCCATGAATTGGTGGTGGATGAACTTGAGCTTCTGGAAATGTGGCCATTCGGACTCCGTTGGGTTTTTCTTCATTTCCTTCCGACATTGATCCTTGAGATTCTTCCATTTCTTTCGGCAATTCAAACCTGGAAATTCGGGAATTAGGTTTTAAGTGTCTGATGGCAAACGATACCTACCTACTGAATTTATGTATAAGTAAATGTTCTAAAGCTGTGTCTATATGGGTGATGTAAGGTGATTTTTTAATTAAGTTTTATCATCATCATAGCAGTCAAAGGACTTAGATAGATACATGGACGGATGATATGCCCCTAAATTTATTAAAATTTGATTGACAATCTATATTTTCCAATAAATACCCGTCAATGAAAAGCAACTAGTACTAACAAATTCTTCAAAATGGATGTTAGATAGGTACAGTATTGGTTTCGATAAAAATATAGGCATCTATCAAGAATTACTTGACTCAATAGCCTTGAACTTGAAAGCTTTAATTCTAGGGCAAGGTTGTCATTACCGACGTTGTATTTTCTTTTCTTACCGTATTATTTTAAACCTTACAACATCCCACATCTGACCCCATAAAATATAATAAAACTAGGGTACCAATCGTATTCTTGAATTGATATTAATACCACGCCAACATACTTAATCTAATTGCAAGAAAATTTACGAGCGTCGCCTTTAAATTTGTTCCCGCCATACATCGCGGCCATCTAAACGCTGCTGTGACGCGATACCAAAACAAACGGAAAATAAACATTATTGATAGTGCGGCAGCGGCGGCCCAGCCCGCTCGCTCGGCCGTTAACCTTCGGCGGGTAAAACGCAAAACGCTACTCACTGGTCGTCCCCACTTCGGCGGCCACCTCGTTCCAATACCGCTCCAACTTGAACCGATTTCGGTGCCCCCTATAGCTCTTGTCCCACAAACATTCCCTGGCCTGGACAGCCGCTATGAGCTTGTCCATGTTTTTGGTTCTTGCACCTTTAACTTTAGACTTCATTGTGGAGCGGGCGCGCAGGCGGGAGCGATGACGGGCGCTGCGAGCGAGGCGCGGCACAAAACTGACTGCGGCCGCCCGCGCCCTTCCCGTGCACCGGTGCCCGCTTCGCTCCGTCGCCCGCTCCTGTGTATCGCTGTCCTCTTCGCTCGACGCCTCGCTCCCCTCTCGACACGACACGCCTCGACGGCCATAATCCGCTGTTTCGAGCGCAACACTTTCACATCAGGCGACAGTTTACGATGCACTGCGTTTATAATGCTACTGTTTGGAACAACACTCGCGTTGCTTTGCGGCAATGTATATTGTGTAATGCGAATTTGTTTGGTTTTTTAAGGGCGTGGTGATATCGTGGTCGTTGCCGGTTGGTAACAATGGTCGCAGTAGGAGCGATTCCCCGCGTTGGCGTGCAACGTGTCGCGACGATTTCGCTCAATAAACCGACATGCTTCTGAGCTCAAAGCGTACAAAACGCTGATTATCGAACCAGACGACGATGACGCTCAAAACATATTTGGCGACTTTATTCGAGAACCTTTTAAAGCTTGTGGAAGGATGGATGGAATTTGTGTGATGTAATTTGATGTGAAGTATTCCTATGGACTTTGTCATGAGTACCTATAATACCTATTCGAGGATAATTATTTACATTTGCATCTTTGTAGGTACATTGTAGTAATAACAATGCAATACGCAATTTATATTTTAATTAGTTTGTTTCGGAATCCAAGCTCAGATACTTTCTTAACACCTACTTTAGTTCCTACATTGTTATCTTGTGACCCTGTATTTATGTAGGATGGCACGTACTTACTGCCGTAGTTCTAGAGAGACTGTAAACGTAAACATCCTTTTTCCAACTTTATTAGGCTCGGCATCCAGTCTAATCAGATGCGGCTGTATATCAGTATTTTACACGAAGCGATCGCCATCAGACCTCCCCGTCCCATTATCCATGTAACTTATAATCTACTAGCGACCCGCCCTGGCTCCACACGGGAGGAGAAATCCTTTAAAATGTTTTCTCAAAATATTCCACAGCCTATGTTAATCTGGAATAATGTAGAATTTATATGGTAAAAGAATCGTCTTTATAATATTAGTATAGTTATAGTAGATTGATTGTCAGACTTTTTGAGCTTCTGATGGGTGTTCCAATGAGGACTGAGAACTTCAGCACGGAGAGAAATGTTCACACAACCATAGACACAATGACGCAGCAACCACTGCTTTGCGGATCGGTTCATCGGTGTAGTTATTTGTTAGCCACGAGCCCCTCCGCAATGTACCTACTTAATCATTACTACTTATTATAAAACAAAGTCGTTTCCCGCTGTCTGTCCCTATGTATGCTTAGATCTTTTAAACTACGCAACGGATTTTGATGCGGTTTTTTTTAATAGATAGAGTAATTTAAGAGGAATGTTTTAAGCTATTTAACATAACCCTATGACACTTAGGAACGGGGCAGCGTGGGTGAATAAGTTATAAAAGCTTGTTATGTAACATGTTCAAATAATCTTCCACATACTATAGGTACCTATTCCATGTTAAGCACCTACTTGAACATACAAGGACAGAGGGTTAGAGGAAGACCGAAGAAAAGATTGTGTAAAGGCCGATATGATTGGAAAGGGAGTGACTGCTGAGGTGACGGCTAACAGGGATTTATGACAGAAAAGGACATGCTTTGCCGACCCCAAATTAAGTCTCAAGTAATTAACTCTATACTCAGTATAAATATTTACCCTCTACTGGGACAAGTATCCTATAAGAATGAGCCCTCTCATTTGGCTATAATCGACCACGCTGGCCGTCTGCGAGTTGGCAGACTACACAAGTTCACACGCCATCGAGAAAATCTCTCAGGCATGAAGGTTCCCTCACAAATAATTACCATAAAGTGAGTGCTAAGTAATTAGGTACCTACATGATTGCGAAAAGTTAGAGGTGCTTGCCTTGGATTCGAACTCGAAACATATGACTTAGTTTAATGGTTACTAAGCTATCGTGTATTTAGTTTAGTAACTCTGTTAAATATTTAACCGACTTCAAAAGAAAGGAGAAGGTTCACAATTCGAATATATTATGTAAATAAATGTATTTTATCCCCCGACGAAAAAGAGGGGAGTTTTAAGTCTGCGTAATTTGTCAGTCTGTGTGTTGCATCCTAGCGCCTGATCAAGTTAACAGATTTTGATAATTTTTGTTTGTTTAAAAGGTGTTTTAATCGAGATTGTTCTTAGTTATGTTTCAAGAATATCTGCTCAGCCGTTTGAAGATCATCACCTCTTCTTGCTTGCGGGTTACAGAGTTACGGAGGGGTTTCGGCATCAAAACCTTTTTGTTTTAGGGGTTCAAACAGGCCCTGTTTACAGTCACAAATAATAGCAGTTTCTACAAAAAATGTGCAGACTTACCCTCCTCTTGAAGCCGTTGTACCTCATGATAAGCAGGGAGGCTCCGATGATGCTGAAGTCTAACACCATTCTACCACTCACTTTCTGGTTCATATAAATAACTGTCTTAACAATGAGTAATAGGTTCCATATTGCACTGATTATGATGTAGAGAATATATTTTTCCCTAGTTCATTATACTTGTATAAGACTAGATATCATAATGCCAAGCAATCTCCTGGGTTCGATTCCTAGATCGAGCCAAGTGTTATTGTTATAGGGTCAGTAGTATCTGGATAGATGATGGATACATCCTTATAAAGTGGGTGGATTTCACAAATCTCGCGGGAATTTCTCGAAATACTGCCTCTTTTGAAAAATTCTCGCGAGATTTGTGAAAATGCGATCATCGCGGGACTTAAACATTCAAAACAGAGCCAGTATGCGAATAAAATATAAAAGTTCAATTTTATAATACTATACTTACATTATTATTATCTGTTTATGAGTTCGATAGTATATTTTATGGGTTATCCTCTCATGTATTTGTGGCTATAATAAACCCACTGACCACCATATTTTACGAGCTGATTATTTCTATTTAATAAGCTTGTTTGTTTGCATGACGCTACTATGATTTTTAACTGACGGAAAAGGGTGAAGATTCGTATGCCTTTTTGGATTGCTTGCGTTTAACTTTATTGTTTGACCATATGTTCAAGATACCCATTTTTATAGTAGGATGTAACCCAAAATTGTATGTATTCCATAAATTTTCTTGATGTCTGACAACATCACACACCACTGACTTAAGTTGATAGGGTGAATATTTAAAAAACATTATTATCCCAAATTTAAAAATTTTGGTGATTAAAAGTATAATTATGATAATGAAAACTTAAACTACACTACTGTTGTCAATAAATAAGAAAAGAAATAAAAAAAATTGGGGATAATCGTAAGAAAGATGAGAATGATTTGATTCATTCTGTACCACCCACCTATTATTGCAAAAATGTATTTTAATATACTTATTAAAATATTATCTATTATTTTAATGAGTCCAATAACACATACACACACTAGGGACCACAACAATGTCCCAGCACTAAGGTAGCACTAGTTAGTGACAGGCTGGGTGACACAATGGAACTCTTTTGTGTTATTAACACCTTGAACGTTGGCATAGAAAACTTTCTCGTGTAGGGTGACTAGGAATTACGCGATAAAGGAGTCAAGTCGAGCGTAGCCCTATCGAGAATAAAAAAAAGTGTTTTCATCGCGTCATAATACACTACAATATTTAAAAAACTTGCAATTTATCTAAATACCAGTATAGATGCGAGTTTGCACTTCCATGGTAGAGCCATGCTGCGCCATGAATGTATCCTCTTCATACATAAGTATTGTACCTGTCAAACTTACAACAATCCCAACCAACTACCTTTTTTATTTAGAAGAGGGATGCATACCTAGTATTGATTATAACAACTCATACAAATATTAGATATTATTGTAAATTGGCTTATGTGTCTTTAAAAAAAAAACTTGTAGAAATAAATACCATTTCATCAATTCATTACCTACTCGACAGTCAAAGATGGGTTTCTTTTAGCAAAAAGTTACTCCAGTCCTGACTGAAGCATACTCTTCATGGTCACACTTGCAACCCTTTATTGCATTATGTGATTACTTTTTCTTCCTCAGTGTCCACTGTATAACAAAATTTCTATAAATACGAGACTGGCTAGATAAATATTACAGACATATTAGATCACCTAGTTACTCTGATTTTCTTCAGGGCTTGACACATCTCTATTCGCACGTTCGACTTACTTCTTATCTCTATTATTATAAAATTGTAAAAACAAGGTGTCTGTACATTGACGATATTAAAAAAAAAACAAGTAGTTTAGGGTATTTTTAAAATTCTTGTCTGTTTGTCTGTTTATTACGAGTTGGCGCAAAAACTACTGAATAGATTTTAATTTGGTTATCACTGTTTGAAAGTATTTGCTCCAACTTAAAAACTGGTATACTTTTTATCTCAAATAATTAAACGAAACCGGAGATACAGCTGACCTCTCTAATGTATAGACACCCATACAAAAAAGAGTTCATAATTGTTGGTTTTTGAGCTTCAAGTGAGCGAAGCCGCGGGCAGAGGCTAGTTATCATATATAGTCATAAAACCTACTATGATAAGTACCTTGTTACTGTAAACAGAGAACGGATATATTTTAGATTAACATCTATGCTAAAAAGACGATAAGATTAGGAATAACTCATCAATAATCATCATGATTCATCGTCATTATCGGACATACTTAACTTCTTGTATTTTTTTTTTTTCAATAAAAAATCCAATATTCAATAGAGTAATAACTATATAGGTTTCTGACACGTGAAAATGAGACGTTGAAATTAAAGTACTGTGTACGGATTTTACCGCGTTGTATTGATCGATGCGAATCCAATCTGTGAGCCAGGTGTTGCTCGTCCAACACCTCAGTCTACCCGTGACCATGGATGCTGTGATTGATCCAAAACGTCAGCAACTAAATATTATCAATACAACGCGATAAAATCCTTAAAAAGTAGTTATATTTCAATGTCTAATATTCGTTTAAGTGTCAGAAATCAGTATATAATAATAGTTTTTAATATTGTCTTTATTTGTTCTGGCTAATCACGGTTGCACCGATTTTGACAAGAGACTTTCAATGGCAGTTATATAATGTCATAAGGACTAACTTAGGCTAAGCAAAAAAGTGTGCGACGCGAGTGGAACCGCTAGTACCGTGACATGATATAAAATAAGACACATTGTAAATTAATACTACTTTAATGTCGTATACTACGCTTATTTATTATATTATCAACTATCATTATTATTTCACGCCTGAATATTCGCATTTCTGACTCAGTCAACGCCTCTATATCGGGCAACATTGACAGAAGGAACATCTTTCTTGGATTACCCTCAATATCATCACTGTAGCTGCTTCTAGTTTCATTAATCCTATGTCCATTCTCAATTTTATTTCTCATGATATTTGGTATCGATTCTGCATAAGTCAATTTGTTGATTTCTCTAGTATTTTCATTAGTTCGGAGGTCGATCGTCATGTCTGTGCTGCTCTCACTGTCTGATATTTCATGTTTGGGTATCGTGGCTTCTTCGAATTCCATTTGTTCTTTCTCCGGACCATCTGTAATCGTCTTGGGTCGTACTTTGATGAATGGTTGTAGGAACTGGAGTTCTTGTGTTAGGTAGTAAGGTCTCATCGGTGGCTTGTCGCTTTGTTGCTGCTTCAGGGATCTCATGAACGATATTCGAATCTTCCTCCATTTATCTCGACAATCAGGTACTGTAACGAAAAGAAAAAACAATTAATTTCTTAAGATCTGTGTCATCATCATCATCAACAGCCCATTATATTGCCCCGCTACTGGGCAAAGGTCTTCTCTCAGAAAGAAAGGGATTACATTTCTTATTCATTTAGAATAGGGTGCAAATTTTGCATTTACGTTAGTAATTGAAGTGCAAGAGTTACCGTACAAATAAGACGTTTACATAAGCTATGAGGTGTTAGTTGTAGACAGAACCCGAAAAGCCTGACAACCAATACTTCTGATATTAGTAAGTATTGACCTTAAATTACGATGCTGTAGTCTGATGGCAGCTTTGGTAAAATACTAATAATTATTTAGCCACATCTGAGCCTCTGGACAAGTGGCATGAACGGTAATTGAATAGAATAGAATTCGCAATGTATGCAAATGACAAGTTTTCGACAAATCCAGGGGCCCAAGTCTGCTATTTCAGTTGTATCAAAATGGTCGTTCAGTGGCACTAAATGACATAAGAACTGACAGATTTCTTAGAAAAAACTGTCAAAAATCAGCAATTCTGAAGCCATTGAGTGACGATTTTGGCACGACAAAATAGCAGACTTGGGGCCCAGGTCGCAAAGATGTCATCTCCATACATTTTGTATCTATTTGTTTGTCTATTTGAACTTTAGATTGCCACTTATCTACAGAGGCTGGTTAGACGGAAAGCCGACTCACCATAGTTTGGAAAATTCTAGAGTAGTTTTATAATATTGTGTCATGTAACGTGAATAAATAGTTTTATATTTCGGTGTTAGTCAGGAAAAAGCCTAAAAACAGTTCTAACTAATCGATTATCTATGAACAAGCAGGTTTTAACTGAATAATGTGGAAGCCACAGGAATATATCATCTTACAATACTATTGTAATTATCTATATGAATACCTTTCTGCTTAATAAATTCATTCTTATTCCTAATTTATTCCTATTCTTACTATAAAGTTGTGATTATTATTGGCTGACGCGTCTGAAGCTTGAAGTTTTAATCACTTCCTTATTTCACAACATTTAACTATGTTATGCAAATGTTTGTCTGCTTTTTGGTGAAGCCCGAAGAAACTTAAAGGTAAATTTGTTGTTTATAGAATAACATACCATCACGCCTGTATTCCCCGAAGGGTTAGGCAGAGGCGTACTACTAATGTACACCCACAGTTTGCCGGTATGTTTAGGTCCCATGTAATAGGGGGCGAGCCTATGGCCATTAACCGGGCACAAATTCCTAACTCCGAGCTGCTACTGGGAATTTCATAGAAAAACCCAATAACACTTTGCTCGGCCTGGGAATCGAACCCAGGACCTCTAGCGTAGCAGTCGCGCTTAGGACCACTTGGCTAATGAGGCAGTTTGTTTATAGAATACGAGACGAGAAAACGTATCACCTGATGGCAAGTTGTCATCGCTGTCCAGGGAAACCTGCAGCATCAGTTGAGTTTCTGATGCGTTAAGAGTCCCTATTGACTGCATATTGTCAAAGCAACCGTTGCCAAGAGGGAAGAGGGATCTCGCTCCTACGCGCAAATGTCGAATCACAACTCAAGGTGCTCTATCTTGCAGATATAATATGTTACTTTTAAATGTTTTATTTTTATGGCCTAAATGAATAAAATAGTCCTTGTCCTTGTCATATGATCAGAACTAATATAAGTACATGCATATACCATCACGCCTGTATTTCCCGAAGTATTAGGCAGAGGTGTACTAGTCCACACACAGTACGCCTGTTCGTTTAGTCCCATGTAATAGGGGGCACAAATCCAAACTCCGAGCTGCTACTGAGAATTTCATAGAAAAATCAAAATACACTGCTCGACCCAGGAATCGAACCCAGGTCCTCTACAGCAGCAGTCGCGCTCGAGACCACTAAGCCGATGAGGCAGAGCAGAGCTAATAACGACTAACAAACTGATTTCTGAAGCTTACGCGAACATTAGATATATTGATATAAAACAACTTTGTGGATTCTATCGCCGTATAAAGAATCCGAAACGTCGGGATTTGATTTGTATTAATATAATGCAGTAGAATCCGCAAAGTTGTGTTATTTCAAAACTACTAAGAAATTTTCTTTAATCTTCAACTACATACCGTACCTATGTATGTCCTGGAATGGACCAAAACGGTATAAGCTACTTAATCATACCGTTTTAGTCCTAAACCGTAAACGACTAAAATCTAGACTGAGCCACCAAATTGTACAGCATCGATCAGACGCTTTAGTTTTTTATAGAATGCCGTTTGAACATATTGCACCATCTTTCTAATTCATTTTGAAACCACTTAAGTACCTAATTGGAATATCAAAAGTTGTTTTCAAAGTTGGATAATTCAGTTTTTATTGTAAGTAGTTACTAGTAGTAGATTCTATCCTAATTTGGATCTAATTAGGTAACTACTGCTACCTGCCATTTAAAAAAAAATACTTAGTTTAATGTAAGTACTGCAATCATTGAGATATCAGCAAACTTTTTTGGAAATAGCGGATGTTTTTGGGATGTTTGGGATTCTTTAGTATTTTGTACAGTTCCTCCAATATATTAAGACTGCATAGATACACAGTACAACCGAAATTTTAATTAAAATACAGTTAACCATCTTTAATAATCATGGTTATCTATGCAATACATGAAAAAAACCCGCCAAAAGAATTGCAAACTAATTCTGCTTGACCTAATTATTCTAGTACACTTGCGCAGTATATCAAGATCGATATTAGATACCCAAAACTGTGATAATAACCAAAATAAAAACAAACAAGTTAAACTTAACTAACTCATAGTTAACTTACTTGAAGTGTTAGCTCGTTTAGCTATCGCTGACCAAGCTCTTCTATTGTGAACTTTATTCGCGTACTCAGGTAAAGTCTTGTTATACAAACACGGGTACTTCTCCACTTCCTTCACAAAATCCACTATGTCCCTTTTATCACTCATTTTAATGAATAAGTCTTGTTTTGGCTCCATTTCACTGCTATTATTTCAACATCCGTACAGTCCGAGGTGTTCTGCGCAACTGCGTCGCAACATTGAGTTGAAACATTAAAATGGCGGAATTATATTGCATGATTCTTTTCTGAAGCTTTCAGCCAATCAGAGACGAGTGTTATGACGCACACATGCGCAATACTCGGGCGATGACATCAATGAAACGAGCTCACCTATACAGCTCGATATTGCGTTAACTTTGTTTCTTATTGCGTAATAATTGCACATCAAAAGAAAGTTGTTGTGAGTGCACATATTTTGTGATCGTTTTAAGAATATGAATGAAGTTTGGCGCGGAAGTTTGATTTATTTCTTTCACTGACGATTTTTAGACAAGGCATGCCGTGTTGCGTCACAGATAACAAAATAAATATACCAGGATACCTACCTAAGTATTGCGTGTTTCTGATGCAATATTGTACAATCTGACTACTTACCTACCTATTATGATAGTGAAAGTATTTTCATTGAATATCCCAAATTGGTCTAAAATGACTGCTTGCAAAAACGACTAAGACAATAAGAAACGTTTCACATAAAAGTATAAGTGATGTAATTGTTACCTAATTGAATTAGATACCTAGGTAAGTAAGTACCTATATTGCAATATTATTAATATAAAATATTTATATTTAAACTAACTACGAAACAAAAAACTTGCTGAGTCATAAATTGTAGAGCGCACCTATCCTAAATACCTTGGATGGTTTGCTGTCCGTAGGGACTCTCAAGGCTCGGCAACGCATCAGAAACGCATTTGATGTTGCAGGTGTCCATTAGCAGTGATGACTACTAAACCAATGAAAAATACGTAGGCTTGCTGGACAACTGATGGCTCAGTGATCTTCCGCGCTGCTTTGCCATTCAGTCGGCTAGCACATTGTGACCTAAAATAGGCGATGCTTAGGCATAACGAGACGCAATAACAATTTCTGTGAACTACTTTACAGCCAATCAATCATCAATCTCAAACCAAAAAGAAAATCTTCTTCATCACCACCAACCGATATACTGTCCCACTGCTGGCTACAAGTCTCCTCTGAAACTAAGAGTGGTGACAATTTAGTCCACGACGCTATCCTACTGCGGGTTGGCAGACTTCACACGCTTTTGAGAAAATATCTCAGGTGTGCACGTTGCCTTACGATTGTTTTTAATGATAAGTCACCAACGAGCTGACGATCCACTTGGAGGTAAGTAGTCACCGTCGCCCATTGACACCTGCATCAACAGAGAAGTTGCTGATATGTTGCCGACCCTTATTAGCCCCAACGAACTGCAGACTGCCAGATTCGCCAGCTACCAAGGAGGAACTGGCTCTTACGTGCAAGTGTCGGACATTTTTTTTAAGTATAGGATCTTATCTTATCTTATCTTGTGTGGGGCCGAGGCAGCAAGGCCTCAGAGCACTTCGACCCAATGGGATCTTTTGTGCTTCCCCTAGATACCTAATCCTCATCCTCCCCCAGTTCTTCAAACAGCTCTTCCATAAGCTTTATAATGAGGCCTGGGGGTATGAGTCTATAGTCCTCTGGTCCTGGATAACCCTGCCCCAAGAGGCACATTCGCTTTCTAGCCAGTGCATCGCATGTACACAGAAGGTGTTCCATGCTCTCAATTTCCCTTTTACAGGCCCTGCAGGCTGATGTCTCCGTCAGACCCATCTTTTGAAGGAGAGCGTTAGTCCCGAAATGTCCGGTCAGCGCCCCCATCAAGTGACGGGCCTGTCGCCTGCTTGAGTTCCAAATGGCATTTTGCCATCTTGATGAGGAACCTATGAATTTCTTGGAGTGAGCAAGTCCCGTGAGGCTCAACCACTCATCCATGTGCCTCGCCCTTGCGCACTCCCGAAATGCCGTTTTGACTGTGCTCGGGGCCAGTCCTACAAATGGTTCCGGTCCAATTAGTGAGGTTCCAGAACCTTCCCTAGCCAGCTCGTCAGCATGCTCGTTACCCACAATACCCCTGTGACCAGGGACCCAGACAAGCCTGACCTTGTTTCGCTTTCCCAGCTCATTAAGAGTTCGGGCAGCGTCCATGATCAGCCTTGAATCGATCCTGTAGGAGGTCAGGGCCATGAGTGCCGCTTGGCTGTCACTAAGAATGTAGATGGACCTACCTGTGGTACCGCTACTTTCCATCTGTTGTGCACAGGCAAGAATAGCATATGTTTCCGCTTGGAAAACTGTAGCTAATTTGCCCATGCTTTGACTGACCTTATGGTCCCTTGCATATATGCCCGCCCCTGTACCTGACTCTGTTTTAGAACCGTCAGTGTACCATATCAGACTGCCCTCCTCTGGTGGGTCTAGTCCCTTCATCCATTCTTCCCTTGACGGCAGATGGACCTTGTAAGACCTCTTGAACCAAAACATGGGCTGCATTTTGTCGCAGTGCATGTTCGTTATTTCATCGAGGCCTTCCTTTATTTTAAACTTTGTGTGTTTAGTTCTAGGCTTAGAGCTATCCCAAAGTCCATTTATTGCCAGTCTATGTAGTGCTAGACGGGCCTCAGTCTCGATGACAATATGTAGCGGTGCAAGGTTGAGTACCTTTTCCATCGCCGCTGTTGGTGTGGTTTTGAACGCCCCTGTGATAGCTAGGCATGCCGTTCGCTGTAATTTAGCAAGGGCTTCCCTGCATATCCCTAGTTGCGTCCTGGGCCACCAGACAATGCTGCCATACGTGATGATTGGTCTAACCATCATGGTATACAGCCACTGCACAACCTTTGGTCTTAGTCCCCAGGTTTTGCCATACGCTGAGCGACACATACCCAAGACCCTTAGCGCCTTGGCTATGGTGTTGTCCAGGTGTGTTCGCCACGTCAGTTCTTTATCCAGGGTCACCCCTAAATATTTTACCTCTGTGGCCCAGTTTAATTGTTTGCCATAAAGCCGAAGCTGGCCAAGGCCTGAGAGCAGTCTTTTCCTAGTAAACGGAATGACGACTGCCTTGTTTGGATTGATGGAGAGGTGATTCTCCTCACACCATCTCTCTACTTTACAGAGGGCTCTTTGAATGAGATCTGAAACCGTGTTCGGGAATTTGCCGTTGACAAGAATAACTATGTCATCGGCGTATCCCACGGTTAGCAAAGGGCCCTCATTTAGATTGCTTAGTAGTGAGTCTACCACTAAGCACCATAGTAAAGGTGACAAAACTCCTCCTTGTGGACAGCCTTTGGTTGTCCTAAAGTGAGGTGTGTCGCCCCTCAGAGTAGAGTGAATAATCCTACTCCTTAGCATGCAAGTCACCCATCTGATGATGGTTTGGTTGATGCCGTGGTTTTCTGCAGCTCGCTGTATCGATTCAAAGGTTGTGCGATCGAAGGCTCCCTCGATGTCAAGAAAGGCTCCGACACAAACCTCCTGTGATTCCAGTGCCGCCTCTGCGCGGCTTACGACGTAATGTAATGCCGCCTCTGTTGACTTCCCCGCCTGATAGGCGAACTGAAGTCCATGGAGAGGGTATCTTTTTAGTGGCCCCTCTCTAATATACCTATCAAGCATTTTCTCAAGTGTTTTGAGTAAAAACGATGAGAGGCTGATAGGCCTGAAAGCCTTGGCATCTTCATAGTCTCCCTTCTTATCTTATCTTGTGTAGGGCCGAGGCAGCAAGGCCTCAGTGCACTTCGACCCAATGGGATCTTTTGTGCTTTCCCTAGATAACTTATTCCTCATCCTCTCCCAGTTCTACAAACAGCTCTTCCATGAGCTTTATAATGAGGCCTGGGGGAATGAGTCTGTAGTCCTCTGGTCTTGGATAACCCTGACCCAAGAGGCGCATTCGCTTTCTAGCCTTTGCATCGCATGTACACAGAAGGTGTTCCATGCTCTCAATTTCCCTTTTACAGGCCCTGCAGGCTGATGTCTCCGCTAGACCCATCTTTTGTAGGAGAGCATTAGTCCCGAAGTGTCCGGTCAGCGCCCCCATCAAAAGACGGGCCTGCCGCCTGCTTGAGTTCCAAATGGCATTTTGCCATTTCAATGAGGAACCTATGAATTTCTTGGAGTGAGCAAGTCCCGTGAGGCTCAACCACTCATCCATGTGCCTCGCCCTTGCGTACTCCCGAAATGCCGTTTTGACTGTGCTTGGGGCCAGTCCTACAAATGGTTCCGGTCCAATTAGTGAGGTCCCAGAACCTTCCCTAGCCAGCTCGTCAGCATGCTCGTTGCCCACAATACCCCTGTGACCAGGGACCCAAACAAGCCTGACCCTGTTTCGCTTTCCGAGCTCATTAAGAGTTCGGGCAGCGTCCATGATCAGCCTTGAATCGATCCTGTAGGAGGTCAGGGCCATGAGTGCCGCTTGGCTGTCACTAAGAATGTAGATGGACCTTCCTGTGGTACCGCTACTTTCCATCTGTTGTGCACAGGCAAGAATAGCATATGTTTCCGCTTGGAAAACTGTAGCTAGTTTGCCCATGCTTTGACTGACCTTATGGTCCCTTGCATAAATGCCCGCCCCTGTACCCGACTCGGTTTTCGAACCGTCAGTGTACCATATCAGACTGCCCTCCTCTGGTGGGTCAAGTCCCTTCATCCATTCTTCCCTTGACGGTAGATGAACCTTGTAAGATCTCTTGAACCAAAACATGGGCTGCATTTTGTCGCAGTGCATGTTCGTTAGTTCGTCAAGGCCTTCCTGTATTTTAAGCTTTGTGTGTCTAGTTCTAGGCTTAGAACTATCCCACAGGCCATTTATTGCCAGTCTGTGTAGTGCAAGACGGGCCTCAGTCTCTATGACAATATGTAGCGGTGCAAGGTTGAGTACCTTTTCCATCGCCGCTGTTGGTGTGGTTTTGAACGCCCCTGTGATAGCTAGGCATGCCGTTCGCTGTAATTTAGCGAGGGCTTCCCTGCATATCCCTAGTTGCGTCCTGGGCCACCAAACAATGCTGCCATATGTGATGATTGGTCTAACCATCATGGTGTACAGCCACTGCACAACCTTTGGTCTAAGTCCCCAGGTTTTGCCATACGCTGAGCGACACATACCCAAGACTCTTAGAGCCTTGGCTATGGTACTGTTCAGATGTGTTCGCCACGTCAGTTCTTTATCCAGGGTTACCCCTAAATATTTTACCTCTGAGGCCCAGTTTAGTTGCTTGCCATAAAGCCGAAGTTGGCCAAGGCCTGATAGCAGTCTTTTCCTAGTAAATGGAATGACAACTGCCTTGTTTGGATTGATAGAGAGGTGATTCTCTTCGCACCACCTCTCTACTTTAAAAAGAGCCCTTTGGATCAGATTTGAAACCGTGTTCGGGAATTTGCCATTGACAAGTATGACTATGTCATCGGCATATCCCACGGTTAGCAAAGGGCCCTCATTGAGATTGCTTAGTAGTGAGTCTACCACTAAGCACCACAGTAACGGTGACAACACTCCTCCTTGTGGACAGCCTTTGGTCGTCCTAACGTGGAGTGTGTCCCCTCTAAGAGTGGAATGAATGATCCTACTCCTTAGCATACAAGTCACCCATCTGATGATGGTTTGGTTGATGCCATGTTTTTCTGCAGCTCGCTGTATCGATTCAAAGGTTGTGCGGTCGAAGGCTCCCTCGATATCAAGAAAGGCTCCGACACAGACCTCCTGCGATTCCAGTGCCGCCTCTGCGCGGCTTACGACGTAATGTAATGCCGCCTCTGTTGACTTCCCTGCCTGATAGGCGAACTGAAGCCCATGGAGAGGGTATCTCTTTAGAGGCCCCTCTCTAATATACCTATCAAGCATTTTCTCAAGCGTCTTGAGTAAAAACGATGAGAGGCTGATAGGCCTGAAAGCTTTGGCATCTTCATAATCTCCCTTGCCAGGCTTAGGTATGTAGGTTACTTTGACTTTCCTCCACCGCGCAGGTATGTATCCAAACGCTACGCACGCCTTATACAGCCTGCATAAGTGCGGTATCAGAGTCTCAGCCCCCTCCTGTAATAAAATAGGGTAGATCCCATCCGGTCCAGGGGCCTTGAATGGTTGGAAACCCATCACTGCCCACCTGAGCCTATGTTCATCTACCACCTTTTTAGCAGTATCCCAGTCAGCCCTGGTGGTGCGAATAGATAGCTCCTCCAGGGTCACTGAGTCCTCCTTATCATCATCCAGTTTTACTGATCCCGGGAAATGAGTTTTGAACATTACATTCAAGACCTCCTCCCCAGTCTCAGCCAGTTTACCATTCCCATCCTTAATAGATGCTAGTGGAATGGCCTTAGTTGTAGAAATTGCTTTACTAAGCCTCATGCCTTCAGAAACACTCTCGATCGCCTGACAGTGTCCCCTCCAGCTCCTACGCTTGGCTCTTCGTACAGCCGAGTTAAACTTTGTGAGGCTAGCACTGTAGCCCGAAAAGTCTATAATTGCCTTGGCGGCATTAAAAGCCTGTCGTGTATCTCGACGTAGTTGTACTATCTCCGGAGTCCACCACGGCTCTTTCTTACCAAGTGCCTTTTTCTCAGGACAGTTATCTGTCCACGCTGCATGCAGGCCCTTAGTAACTCTATCAGCTTCAAATTCAATATCTAATACAGAATTCAGCTTACCAATAGGTTTCCCTAGATTCACCTCCAGGTCTCTGCGAAAGGCATCCCAGTCGGTATGTCTAGGGTTCCTCCTTCGTACAGTCACATAATCATTATGGGTCCTATACCTAAAATATATGTACCTATGATCGGATCCAGAGATCTCATTCGGTACATGCCAATTTTCAATGTGAGCGCCTGCCCTACTAGTGGCTAGCGTGACATCAATAACTTCAGCCCTTCTCCTGTTTACAAAAGTAGGTCTGCTGCCTTTATTGAGAATCTGAAGGTTTGCGCTTACCACGTAATCCAAAAGATCCTCCCCTCGTCTGTTCACACCTGTGCTGCCCCAGACTACATGATGTGCATTTGCATCACAGCCAATTACCAGTTCAGTGTTCCCTTGGCTGCCATATTCAACCAGTTTTTTGATGAGCGGTGATACTGGCTCCTTGTTTTCATAGGGAAGGTATGCTGAGGAGAGCAAGATCTTGTGTGCCCTCTTCCCTGTCCCTAGGTGGATCCAGGTTGTTGTTAGATCCCTAGAACATAAATCACGTACGATGGAAGCATCTATACCATTTCTGACATAGATGCAGGCTCGCACGTCGTTAGCGGAATGTTGATAAATTATACCCCCTGTCCCGCCTAAACCCTTAATCTCGCCCTTATAAACATAAGGTTCTTGAATGAGGGCAATATCAAATTTATTCATTTTCAACTGCCTTGCCAGAAGGGCAGAGGCAGCCTTGGAATGTTGCAGGTTGATTTGTACGCACCTTAGTCCCTCCATCTTGTCATCTGTAGATGGGTGTTAAGTGGTTCCTATATAAGGCCCCTCCAGCCCCCGCCGGTGAGTTAAGACCGAGTCCGTCCAGTTCTCCGAGTAGGTCATCCGTCTTCACCGATACTGGTGACGCCGGATTCCCCACCGAAGCACCCGAACTACCCTGTCCTCCCCCACCGGTGGTTGCTGCGTACAATAAATCCTTTTGCGTTTGCCCTGAGGTTCCTGCCCCGTTCGCGGATGCATCACTTTGGCAGAGTTTCGGCCCTCCAGTTCCCATATGGGCCCCAGAAATTAAGCCTCCTCTCCCACCTCGATGAGCACGACGACCTGAGACGGTCCCTCTGGCATCCCTAATTGACTCAGAGAGTCCTTTTGTAGCACCGTTAGACGGCGTCCACATTGAGCTGGCCTCGCCAGCCATCGGTTGCGATCCCTTGACCCCCCCAGAATACGCGGGTCTGCCCGAGACATGCCCGGGGCCGGATTCTCCAACGCATGCATTGGTACCGGCCTGGGGTAGTTCCTCTTTAAGTCTCGCTTCCATTGTTGTACTCGGGTGTCCACTACTTGCCACATCGGCGCTACCCACCCACCCAACAGTGATCGCGCCAGAAGGCCTCCGAACCCAGCTATTGGGTTACATACAAGGATAGGATGAGACGGGAGTTGGGAGAGTCGGGATAGGATTAGATAGGAAGCAGGTGATAGGATTGCGTGACTAGGCAAGGGTGCTATATGGAATACAAATGCGCCCGGTGTTTTTTGTTGTGTCTAATTCTTAAGGAATTAGACCAAGAACAGGGCGGCAACCTCGAGAAGGCTAGACCACCGGACTTGCCTTGGGGATCTACACGACTGTAGCGCTCTCCCCCAAGACCTCACCCCCTTACCACTTCAGAAGGAGGCGGTAAGGTAGGCCTGCACCTATACTACCACGCAAAGCAAAGCATGTCATTGTGCAAAAGCAAAAGCATAGCGGCAGACCCGCCCCCCCTAAGTATAGGATAGGGGAGCAAACGAGCAGACGGATCACCTGATGATAAGCGATAACCGCCGCCCATGGACACCCGCAACACCAGAGGAGTCACAGGTGCGTTGCCCGCCTTTTAAAAGGGTTTGGGCCTCCGGTAACCTCATTCACTCGGCGAAACACAACGCAAGCGTTGTTTCATGCCGGTTTTCTGTGAGGCCGTGGTATCACTCCGGTTGAGCCGGCCCATTCGTGCCGAAGCATGGCTCTCCCACGTCAAAACATAATGGTGGTCGCCAGCCGGTCAGACACCAAGAGGTCCTACTACCGAGCAATGTGTACGATGTTTTCATTTTAAGCGAATGTTTAATTATTAATACGCATAGGATTCCGAAGTTATAGGCCTTGGATTTAGTCTATCACAGCTCTATTAAATCAGCAAATCTTAATTTTTACTGAAACAAAAATTTCGGCGGTCACTCTTCAAACCTGAGTGCGTACTCCAACGTCGTCAGCATTTTTACTGCGCATGAGCCAAGTCAAGTGGCACTTTTCGCGCGCCGGGTTCAGTACACCTTTCATCTCGACCAAGTCAGCATACAATAATCTTGTTAAGGAATGAGGTGAGTCGACTTAGCTGCTCGCTCGTAAGCGTCAGATTAGCCTGTATCGTTCTAGCATAAATATAAAGTGGTAGTAGTGTGTTGATAAGTTAGGAATTTTAGTCTTAATTGCTTTTAATATACTGTTTTAGGCCCAGGGACCCAAGGAGGATTCAGGTACCTAATTTAAAATATTCAAAATTTAGAGTTGGTGTCATAAATTTCAAATGACATTCTCCTAAACTAAAACTGCCTCAATAGCCGAGTGGTCCTGACCGCGACTGCTACGCTAGAGGTCCTGGGTTCGATTCCCAGGTCGAGCAAAGTGTTATTGGGTTTTTCTATGAAATTCCCAGTAGCAGCTCGGAGTTAGAAATTTGTGCCCGGCTCGCCCCCTATTACATGGGACGTAAACATACCGGCGAACTGTGGGTGTACATTAGTACGCCTCTGCCTAACCCTTCGGGGAATACAGGCGTGATGGTATGTTATGTTATGCTAAACTAAAACTGCGTCCTTGTATCCCGGGAACGTCCTCCAATACTGGCCGTGATTTGAATGATTGAAATGAGGCATTGGTAGTTTCGACACGTAATATTATGATGGACTTTATTTTTCTGTTTTTTATTATTATTAAATGCTTATTAGTCTCGTAGTCCTAAGTGCAACTACTACGCTAGAGGTCCCGGATAGGATTCCCATGTTTTTCTGTAAAATTCTCAGCTCGGTAGTAGCTCGGAGTTTTGGAGGATTAATGGCAATGGGCTCATCCCCTTAAGTAGGTGTACATCTCTGCATAACCTTTCAGGGAATAAAGCAGTGATAGTGGTATTTTTATTCGTTTTGTTTTATCTTCCTTATATGGGTGCGCGTAGCTACTGTTTAAATACCTGAATAAATGCATTTTTTTAAATTAAAATGACGACTTTGCACGTAGGTATGTTATACTTTAAGTGCCACTTGCACCAACTTCTGAAATATGTTTAAATTGAATTTAGATTTAAACACAAAATGACATTAGAAAATCGTGTTTAAATACAATTTAAACACATTTAAGAAGTTGGTGCAAGTGGCCCTAAATCTTTTTCAATTGCCCTTCAATTGATTTTATAACTATTGTCTGTGGATTGGGAGTTAACTCTTAGGAGTTAGCGTGATGATTTGTCAAACGCCTATGATAAAACTTATAACAAACACACGCACGAGTGAAATTTGATGCAAACTTTTTTAAATTTTTATATTATCATATGATGCAAAGATGGAAATCAACAAAAAACTATTGTTTACGCTGAAGGAAGCCACATATTGCAATATGAAGCCATTTTGAAACAACCTTGTCGTGATAAGCTATTGTTGTGCAACTAATTCCACGCGTCATCACGCAACTATGATGTCCGTGGTGGATTTACATATTTCCCTATTTAAGTACCTTAGAATAGAATAGAATATTCTTTATTGCACACCAAAAAATGTATGTAAAGTACAGTTTTATAAATCATAGAGTGGTACAATGGGCGGTCTTGTCGCTACAGCGATCTCTTACAGACCACCTTTGGATGGACTCGCGTGAAAAGGAAAGGTGATACTTGGTAGTCTAGCGTACCTACTTTAAAAGAATTAGGATACTTAAATCATGAGTCTAAAACACAATAAATAAGAATAAAACAAGAATAAATAAATATATAAATACATACATAGGTGCTATTAAATACATTTTTTTTTTAAATAGGTAACGTTTGTGCCCGCTTAACTGACACAGGCAAGGCATTCCACAGCCTTGCCGCCTGCACTGTAAAAGATTTATCAAGGTAATTTGTGGAGTGCATTGGCATCTCAAGCCTCAAGTTCTCTGATGATATACTATTAATTTTTTGCCGCCCTTACCCTCTATAATCAGCAATACGTACCTAGATTATTTTCAATATGTTTTATATCATGGTAGAGCCATGATTTGGCACGAATGTGCTGGCTCGACCGGAGTAATACGACAGCCTCACAGAAGTCACAGAAAACCGCGTGTGAAACAACGTATTTCGCCGAATGAGTGAGGATACGGGAGGCTCAAACCCTTGCTTTGGTGTGTCCCAGTTATCCCATAAAAAAATGTTACAAGAAATAGTTATCGAATATCTACCGAACTTAGATCAATCAGAAGTTATTCCGGTACTTCAATAATAAAAAAATTAAAATATGATCCCCTCAATGTAACCTTAAAGTTATAAATGTTTATCCCATGTACAATCAGACTGTGGAATAAGCTACTGCCAAGGTGCAAGAAGTGAAAGTGCCAAGAGTATGGTGTTTTTCAAAAAAGGAGTGAAATGTTTTTACGTGGTCGGCAACGTGCGAGCGACACCTCTAGTGCTGCAAACGTTCCTAGGGTACGGTAACTGTTTAGATACCATCCGCTTCTTTACTTTAATATCGTAGTATCTCCAAAAACACAAAAGGTTGAAAAACAGCCTATTGTAAATTACATTAGGCTGTTTTTTGACCTTTCGTGCTTATCAAGATAAGACGGTATTGAAGCAAAGAAGCGCATCATTAGCTTGTTTGCCACCTCAGTGGTCAAAAATAAATTTTCGGTAGTTCTATTTTAGCATTTCATTACAGCATTCGATTGGTAATTGCTACCATTTATGATATTTAGGTACATTGAGACTAATGTTTTATTTCTATTGTTACAGGTGTTAATTGTCGCATGGCTGTCGACCTGCAAGATGTCGGGCATGACGGGAGCGAGCATGTTGCGCACGCGCCGCAAAGATGTCAACGTCAAGCCCAACCGAAAGTGAGTGCTAGTGACATCTATATATTCTCACCCAAACACGAGACACTACTGGAAGTCATGATTGACTTACATTATTATATATATATTATTATTATTGCGTGGAGTTCAAACACCTATGATTCGGATGAAATAAGTGCGAAAGTTCTTGCGCTGTGTGGTAAAAAAAAATGACGAATAAAAGTGACTTTACCTGCGCAAGGGGCGTTCGGAATGGGTAACTTCAGACAATTATTTCGTCGCAACTGCACATAGGATCTTATCTAGATAGGACTCGGACTTTCTTGTACCAAAAACAACAGCACAGCATCCCGTCATCATCATTTACAATCCACGCATGATTCCACAGTTAGTAGCTTCTAACTTTCTACCATACATATCAAATCATGACATCACCCGTTTATAGTGCACATCGGGAATCTCACCTAGGAATTGTATCAGTGCCTAACATTCATACACTTAGACAGACAAAAGGTGTGTGGGGCGTATCCAGGCCAGATGGAACTCAGAAGGGTGGCCGGTACTTTCTGGCTTCAGTTGGCTGAAGAGCGCGTGCTATGGAGAATCAAGAGGTCCATGGCCAGGGCTAAAGAGTTACAAGATGAGGATGATAGGTAACATGGTGTCCGTATTATGTGCACTGTAAATGGTGAATGAGAACAATGTTTCTTCAAGCACTCTTGAGGCTGGAACACACTCGTCCGTATTGTATTTTTTTTTTCTAAAAATTATTGTAGTCCACTGCTGGATAAAGGCTTTTTCCAAATGTATATACCATCACCAAATGTTGTGAATATTCAGACCTCAGCTAGTGCAACTCTAGGTTCTGTGAGCAAGTCCTTTTATAACCACCAGATCATACCTTGACTCCCGTTAAAAATTTACAACAAACTCTCATTAAAGTAAGCATAGAATTTTTCAATCGAAAAGAGAATGGACGGAAGGAGAAGCAAAGAGGAGAAGTAGCGAGGACTGGGTTCAGATAGAAGAAAAGCCACCGACGTTTGCAATTCTCTTGGGGTTGAGGGTATTCATGAGCTACGTACGGTATTCGCTTAGTTACTCGATAAAATGATAACAATACTCTTTCGGAATGCACCAACATCTTTCGTAGATCTCATAGTTTTGGTGATAAGGCCCACATCCAGCAGTAGGCATTAACCAACTGACGATTGATCATTTCAAGCAGCATAATGTCCATTCTGTAACCACGATTTCTTTTCTTCTGCTTCCGCATTCTCGTCGTATCATCAGCTTTCATTATACCTAAAATTATTTGGATGTAGAGGAAAGCTTCAGTCTTGAAGCAATTCCTCAAGTAATATTAACTTTAACACATTTTATAATTCCTTCTGTTAAAAGTGTTCGCGTTTTGTAAGCATGGACTTTTTGGATGTACTTTCTTTCAAGTCCTTGTACAAAAAATCTATGAAATCCTGGAATTTTAGGCAGTCACCCAACCATCTCATGTGTCATTCGTCATACATTCACATGACTACACTTCTTCACCAAGTCTTTGGAACACAACAACGCCACAGAAAAGAAGATAAAGCTAGGTAAAGATTCTGATTTCTTTGATTCAATGAGCTAGGATTCTTCGGAATACATCCTTTGTTACTCCATGTCCGAAGAGCAAAGATAATTCTGTTTTTGACCTTGACTTTACTTTTACCTTAGTGTATGCCTGATAATGTCCAGGATATAGCAGTTATTTGCCCCCAGGTTGGACCGGAAGTCCTCCCGGGGTATGCTCTACGAGAACGAAGAACTCCGCTTGCGAACTATAAACATCAATGCCGAAGTTGAAAGAGGTATGTTTTATATGATGAGAAAGATTACAAGAGGTGGCGGCGACTTACGAGACTTCAGATGGACCGTATTCCGTTACAATAGCGGTGATTCTTGCAGTGCTAACATGGAAATGTGTGCCGTTGAGATCCTTGAACTTAAACACACAATCCGAAGTATATAAACTGCCTCATTAGTCTAGCAGTCTTAATGCGAATGCTACATTAGAGATATTAGGTTTGATTCTCAAGTCGAGCAAAATGCTATTTGGTTTTTCTATGAAATTCTCAATAGCAGCTCGGAGTTGCTACACTTGCTGGACTATAGTCTAACACCTTTCACTCTAATTCAAAATCACGAGTGAATCAGAGAGAAAATCCGTAGGTACATAGCAGAAGCACAATAGGTGTATGGTTTAATGATCTAAAAATTCGTTCTAAAAACCTTTACAACTTCCTTGAGTTAAAGAGGATTGGTTAATCTCCTTCCATATTTTCGACAAAGCTTCTTAATTAACAACACCCACAGGTCAATCGGACATAAAGAAATTAAAGCGCGAGAACGAGCAGCTGAAGAGAGAGATATCAGCGCTTCGCTACGAGTATGACCGACTGGACAGCATGCTTCGCGACCGTCGGTCTTCGCCAGAACACTCGGACGTACGTTGCATTTCTTTTTGTGATTATTAAGGTCACTTTTCATAATTATAGGTACTATGATTCATACACATCTGTGCAATGTGCCATATTATTCTAGTATATGCTCTCTCTAAGACCTCTATGTCTCTATACAGTGGGAAGTCATTCTATACTGGACATAAGTGCACGTTTTGCCGAAAGTAAAGTTTAGCCTCCCATGTCAGATATAAAATGCATAATTATACGGAGAAATCGAATTTTCCTAGAAAAGGGCCCTAGCTATATGTATTTGTTGTTGTTTGTATTGTCATTGTTCAAAATCGTTAGAGCCGTTTTCGAGTATACGATTACAAAGAAATACTTAAATAAATTAACAAATATTTATACAAAGGGACTTATTGTATAGACAAAAGCGCAGTTTATATATAGGTGTTCTTTAACAATAATAATGTCGACAAAAATCAATTAACAATATGTAAAGGGCTTGGATTAAACACATCTACATAAGGATTCCAACCACAATAAGACTCGCATACTTCGATACAGAGATGATCCCTTCCTAATTTCTGCGCTGTCACTCTCAATGGCGCCATAAGCATGGTCAGACCCTCTCCAGACATGTCCGCTTCTATAAACAAACTGTACAAATTCACACATTTCTCTATAAATAGTACAACGTTTTCAGGATCAACTTCATCATCGTTAGCTGCTCTCTCATACTCGCAGATATGAACGTTCTCCAAACTCACGCAGTGACTCAAAATTTGGAAGATAATCTCGTATTCTATATCTTCCGAAGTCAGCATGAAGTTTTTTAACTTCGCCAGATGCATAGACTTTGATAGCGACTGGGTGTAGCCTCGAATCATGCCATGTTTTTCAACATAGATGTCTAAAGTTACCAATTTGGGGCAACCGTTAAACAAATTAGTAAAGAAGTCCTTCCTAAGCGGTATATTATTTATTCTCAGAAACGTTAAGTGCTTTAACGAGTTAGATTCCTTCGATAAACTAATTGGTTTTCGACACCTCATTACTAACCCGTCTCGTCGACAAAAATCTGTCAATGTAACCTTTTCTGGTATATCGTTCAATTTCTTCTCAAAGTTCTCACAACTATCTACGCAGTACCAACTACTTGGAGACTTCACAATCTTAATTTTTGTTTTGCTATGCATACAAACATAAGTAGGGAAGTAATCTTTCAATTCCACAAGTAAATTTCTGAAAAAATCTTCGTCAAAGATGGTGGTTGTCTTATTCCAAGCCTTAAAAACAATATTGCCGTCCAGCATGAAATTTTGTGGCAAACATGAGCTCACTCCTAATTTCAAATCATTACAGTTCACTGTGAATATATTTGCAAATATTGGCGATACATATATTTCTATTTTCTCCAAATACATCATGAAAATGTATTCGATTTGATTGAAATTTAACCTTGACACTCCATCTAGCTGTTTAGACATCTTGTGAGTTACAGCACAATCCCGGAATATGATAGTGAGTTTATTAAAATTGATATCAATTTCATTTGAATCTCTGAAACTTGTTTCTTGATGGGCTAGATCGAAAAAATCTTTATAGTTATCCGATACTGTTAATTTCAAATCTTTTATTGGGGGAACATCTTTTAGGAACAGTAAAGGAGATGCCGATACTATAAATTCGAAGACCACGAAATGAATACTGTGAAACTGCCTGTCTCTGAATATTTGTCTGCATTTAATGTTAATGCTTTCATTCTTGGTAGTGTTATGGCATTTGAAGAAGTTAATGCCGATATTTTTGACATTTTGAGGGCACACTTCTGCTATATCTGATAGGTAGATATTGGTAAACGTTATGTCTAAAGACTTGAGGTTTACAAATCTTTTTATGTGAGGTTTCAGGTTTTCTACAGTTAAGTCTTGTATCCCGCTCAGGTCTAGATCTCTTATGTGTTCTCCAAGGTCCACAAACAACTTTTCATCAAGAGCCTTCACAGTTGCTAATGTGCTTCTTGCAAGAACCACTTTGTTTATGTGACACCAACCTGTACCGAAATAGTCCCTGACTTGAGCACAACTATTGTAGAAATTGATTTTCGTCTGGGTATCTAAATAATTAAAAATTAACACGCCCACTTCAACAGGTAGATCAAAAAAAATCATTTGGATATTGATTTTGTAAATTTCTTTCTAAAAATGTCTACAAAAAATATTGATCCAAAAAATAGTGTTTGACAGTGACTTTTTTTTTATTGTCGGAATTGATTAAGTCTCCTTTGTAGGACCAAAGAAATCGTTGGACAGAAATTCAGGTGTCTAAGATGGAGACTTTTGGTGTATCACTATGCTTCACGGACACGGCTTCATATCAAGCTTTAAACCAGTAACTAAACTAACCCTGCTGCCTCGTTAGTTTAGTAGTCCTAAGCACGACTGCTATGCTAGATGTCTTCGGTTCGATTCCCAGGTCTGGCAATGTTATTAGGTTTTTTCTATATTGCTCAGTTTGGATTTATGCCCGGTTAATATCAATAAACTCACCCCATAGTACATGGCAATGGTGAACAGTATACAGTCTACATTAGCACATCTCTGCTTAACCCTTCGTGGAATACAGGCGTGATGGTATGTTATGATCTATATATACAGAAAAAATATCATTTATTTTGGTATATAAGGCTTTTCGTACCACGAGAGGTCACCTTATTTTGGTAATGTATAGTACGATAATATGTAGCCATGTGTCTGTAGCGACATCTATCGCGCTACATACGGAACTACGACGGACAAATCCTGAATCGCGCAAGTGAAGTTTGCAACGCAACTTGCATTATATTATTATACAACCGCCCGACATCAACCGTTAGGCCGTGGCCCACCAGGCAAAACACCTTGGTTGGAGGATCCTCCCTTTGATTGGAGGGGAAACACACTTTGTCCCTCCATATGTCCGTAAATGAAATGGTAATTCATCAAAATTAAATGTTGCGAATTTAGGCTCCCAATTTTTCCACACACACCACGGTCACGATGTCACGAGTCACGGTGTTCAACCGAAGCATAGATAATTCAACTTATATCTATAACTGAAGCATTGTATTTGGAAGCATGCTTAGATAATTGCGTGTCTAATTACCCAAATAAAAGAAACGCTAAATTTGGAGTAAATAAAGCACATTATCGCTTGGCAGGACAGCGTGTCGGTATGCAGCGCGTGCCCAGACTGCGTCAGCGTGGATGGTTCAGCGCGAGCAGTCGCCTTCCATGACCTGAGCGTGGTGCCTGAAGAGGGAGAGCAGGAGAAGGTAATTAGCAATAATAATAATATTTTTCCCCGGTATTCTGAATGGCTGGAGACCACGCTAAGGTACCTCAGACTGTCGTAAAGCTCCTGGGTGAGTTTAGATTTTTGCATGTGAGAGCCAGTTCCCCCCGGTTGCTTGAACCAAAATTATATCCAGCATAAACACCATGATTCCTACTGAAATAGCCTTACGTCAGAAAGCCATCGAGATGTTCAAAGTATAAATCAGTTTCCAGTTCCCATAACGGTCCAGATATAGTCGACGTGACGGAAATAGCCGTCAGCCCGCTGGAACTATGCTAGATACTTTAAGCGCTAATTAGTCACGGTTTTGCGATGTTTGTTTTAGAATAATGCGATTCACGTAAAACCTATTTCCTTATGGTGAGAATAGGGAACTATTTTTACGCGGGTTTGGAATATGAAAGCGTTAAGGTGATTGTATGGGCCTGAACAAGATACATGTTAAATAGTTTTTTTTATTGTATGTATCACCATGGATTGTCTGCCACTTGAAGAGGCGGTAGGGTATATCAAATCAAATCAAATCAAATGTATTTATTTGCTAAAATATGGTATGCGTAAAAATACAGGTGTTGGTCTTAATTTAAAAATACGACATA
Source organism: Acronicta leporina (assembly GCA_947256265.1). Taxonomy (NCBI): domain Eukaryota; kingdom Metazoa; phylum Arthropoda; class Insecta; order Lepidoptera; family Noctuidae; genus Acronicta; species Acronicta leporina. The sequence continues at coordinate 6,782,787 of OX366536.1, forward strand.
TTCTGCCTCATGAGGCGTGCAATATAAGTAATTATAATAGTAAGACTGTTGTTATTAATAAAGAGAAAAATTCAACAAATATGAAATAATCTTTCTCTAACCTACTTAAATTTATGTTTTATAATATCTTATCTTCTAAATATTCATTAACGCTGTAGTATTTTTTCTGTAATAAAAAGGTGAAGAGTTTGTTTTTAAATTTCGTAAAAGGCAATTCTTTAATATTTTTTGGAAGGTGGTTATATATTTTTATTGACATACAATAGGCATTTTTCCTATATATTTCTAGTCTTATTGCAGGTAATTTAAGTTTGTGTTTATTTCTTGAATTAATATCAAATGTTTCAAAAAGTTCAGGATGTTGCTTCACTAATATACAAATCTCAAATATATAAAGGCATGGTACTGGCAGAATTTTATTTTTAATAAATAATGGTTTGCAACTGTCTAGAAAGTCATTTAACGGACTCGTAGCGACGATAAACCACACTTGACTTCCCCTACCGTATATTCACAAGTATGGGTTTCGTAATATTCTTCACAACCATGCCAGTCCGCGATCCAGTGCTCACTGAAGCTCTTTCAAGGGCGAGACCTCGCGTCAAGATCAAAGGTGCACCACCTGGGGCCATTGTCTGGCCGGGCGGCGGACTCCCCATGTTAGCGACACGCAGACCACAGCTCATGAAGGTCAGATATCAAAATGTCCTACTAAGGCGTTCTAAGGAAGCTGATGAAATGCATCTTCCCTCCTGGGGAATGTAGATCGCTAATACATAAGCGCAGTGCTCATCTATGGAAGCATATTTCAAGACCAGATGAAATAAAGGAGCTCACCCCTGAGCAAATCCAGCAGTTTATAACAGCAGGATTTTTCACTTTTTACATTCTTTATTTAAGTATACTTCTATGCACAATAGCAGCACATAAGGCAGACTTCATGCCGTATGGCATTCTATACCGTGTAGAAGAGTAGGGTTTTACAAATTAAAATAAGTTTCTTGGGTTTTCCAAAGCCTGAAAAGCTTAGAAACTACTGCTCAACGTGTTTTTTTTTTGTTTTTATGTTTAACCATAATGATGTCTTCATTAGACAGGCCGACCGCAGTTCCGCAAGAAATATTTTTGTTTTATAGTTAGGAAATGAGTCAAGGTCGGCCAAGAAATTCATGTGTAAGAAAATATTGTAGAAACGTAATGTTGTTTTATAAATAAACGCAGTCGCGTTTGAACCGGCGCGTGCGCCGCTCGGCGTCCCGTGATTTTTAGAGTGACAGTTTGTGATGAAGGTACCTACCTACAATTCCACTTACGTTTTTTTAGAATTCACAGTTGAATTTTTCTAATATTTTCGTGAAAATTTGTGTGTGATTTTCTTGGTCCACGCTTATTATTAATTATGTGGTGTTCTTTGAGCGTTAGCATTGTGTTTATTTTTAATACCTGTTAGGTCCACTGAACTCGTCTTTTATTTTCGAATCTTCTAAAAAAATTCTACATTAGGAACTAGTTTTTAACTTCTTCGAATTATTTAATAATAAGAGAATAAGTTAATAAGAGAAACGAGAAGTTTAAAATGTGGACTTCGATATATAGATATTACTATGATTTTATTTTAGTACCCGTTCAGTCTTTGTCTTTTCGTCTACGTCCTTATTCTTTTTATGGGATAGGGGGGAAACGGTCAGACGGATCCTGATGGTAAGCGATTACCGCCGCCCATTGACACCCGCAACACCAGAGGCGTCACAAGTGCGTTGCCCGCCTTTTAAAAGGGTTTGGGCCTCCGGTATCCTCACTCATTCGGCGAAACACAACGTAAGTGTTGTTTCACGGCCGGTTTTCTGTGAGGCCATGGTGTTACTCCGGTCGAGCCTGCCCATTCGTGCCGAAGCATGACTCTCCTACGGTATTCTGGATAGGCTTACGCTTCATCGCAAGTTCACCTGATGTTAAGTGACTCTGCGACCTACGAATGCCTACGATGGAGCGCGCTTGCCTAGAAGAAACCGATTTACTCGTGATTTAAAGACACCCAGATTATATCTATCGGGGGGAAGACCCAATTGGTCTTCGATAGTAGAAAGAGCATGGGGAATAATATCGTTGAGGGCTTGATTACTTATTTATATTTTATACATACATACAGACATACACTCACGCCTTTCTCCCACAGGGGTAGGCAGAAACTATAGACCGCCACTTGCTACGATTCTTGCATACTTCTTTTGCTCCTGCGACATTCATACATCTTCTCATACATACCTACTTATCTTTTATTGCATTTTGCTAAACGTTTATTTACTAATTAGGTACTTAATTAATTTGAAATGGTTTTAATGAAGTTTCTCTTAGGTATATATGTAATTTTCTACTGTGCTTCCATACCACATCTTGTTGGGAACACTCCAAAGTTCATTAATAGTGATATTTCAATGGTCTTCCAGCGTAGGTAGAAATAGAGTGGTGATTCGTAATAAATCCTAAATATATCTAAACATACCACCACGCCATTCCTCGAAGGGTTAGGCAGAGATGTACTAATGTACACCCATAATTCGCTGTTATGTGTAGGCCCCATGTAATAGGGGGTGAACGTATTGATTGAACTGGGCTAATTTCCTCACTCTTCTGCTGCTACTGAGAAATTTCATAGAAAAATATCAACACTTTACTCCCTTTTAAAAGGCGGGCAACGCACTTGTGACGGCGGTTATCGCTTACCATCAGGCGATCCTTCTGTTAGTTTACCCAAATTCCACTTTGCTTAATCTGGGAATCGAACCCAATAGCAGACGCGTCTGGGATCGCTAGGCTAACGAGGCAATATGAGAAGCAATATATGCAGGCATATAATATACAAGGTTCTGCCCGCGACTTTGTCTGCGTAGCGTGATGATATATAGCCTATAGCCTTCCTCAATAAATGGGCTATCTAACACTGAAAGAATTTTTCAAATCGGACCATAAGTTCCTGAGATTAGCGCGTTCAAGCAAACAAACAAACAAACAAACTCTTCAGCTTTATATATTAGTATAGATTAGGCATTGTTTATTCTATGCTTCCCCATGCATGTTATATTTATGTCTAGATAACCACTTGAATGATATGTCGGTCCGTCCAGACTCCATACAATCGCTTTTATAGATCCATAATCATATAAACAACGCTCCATAAATAATAAATTATTTATTCACGACCCGTTCTCAATATTGATAGGCTTTTATGAAGATTCATTTGCATGAATATATTACACATACATAAAAGTGATATCGTAGTGTCTAATACAATGTGTTGAGCACGCTGTCCGACGGGTGAAGGTATTGTTAGGTATCGACATTATTGTTACATAATTACAATCATTTTCACGTTACAAGAAAAAGCCTCGGCGAACGTACCATAACGAAATTGCGTATGTTCTCAAAAACGACAAACACGCATGAGGAGGTTACTAAACAACATTATCGTAGCAAGTGGAAATCTATTGTCTCTGAGTACCCCAACGGGAGACAGGTGTGAAAAATATGTACCTATGTAAGAAAAAATCTCCAAAACATAGTATAAAACAAGGAAACTGAAAGGGAAGTACTTTATGGTTGCAGAGACCACGTCCCTGGGTGCCAAACATACTATGGCCCACAAGTCTTGCATGGCCTTATCACATTTTAAAAATTTGCTAGATTTAGCATTACCTAATAGGTACGATGCTGCGACTACAATCCTGAATTTTAAACTTCATCCATGAATATAAGGTTACTTATTGCGCGACTGCGAAAATAAAGGGGAAAGCAATAACAACAAGATGGCTGACTATACATAGAAAAGGGGAACTAACTTTACTTATAATTATAATAACTGACGCGTTTTGGGACTTGGGATTCAAAATCAATATGGCAGTTAGAGAAAACTACATTACGTTTTACGAGTTTGCGACAGTTTCAAATCGGGCCATGACACAATATTTCTGACGGGACAGATGTTACGACCGCAAGCCTTGATGACCTGTCTCACGGCTGTAATATAAATATAACAGAACTAGCTGTTTACCGCGGTGTTGCGCGCGTTTATCCCATTGTTACCGTCTAACTAATAACTGTGTCTCTGAAATTAACGGTACCCCGCAGGTAGTCACTTATAAAAGCTGAGTTGCCCCTGGTCTGTCCTTGAACCTGAGATTACATTTGAAAAATAGGTTTTATAGGATTAGGTACCTGTAATGAATTCTTTTTTCTATGCATATGACTGGCTCGTGACCACCCTTACGTCGGAGTCCGTCGGAAAGCACCTTCGTGTGTGTTTCGACTTTTGCTCGTGGGTATAAGAGCCAGTTCAGTACCCCCTCGGTTGCTTCGGCTCTGGCAGTCTGCAGTCCGTAACTACTCCTACTGCAACTAGAAACTCCTATGGTGTCGCCGGTAACCATGAGTGACGATGACTACTTCATCATCATCATCATCATCATGAGCCTATAATAGTCCACTGCTGGACGTAGGCCTGTCGCATCCAGCTACTGCCGGCAGCCTTTCGCAAATCATCACTACTTACCAACTAATTACTACCACCAAGTAATTCGTCAGCTCGTTTGCCGACTCAACCCATAAAAAATAGGGTTTATTCCCACGAAGTAAACGCCTCTGAGATTTCGCAGTGGTAAAGACAGTTATGATCGTAGATAAATGTTTCGTAACCGTGATTATCGTTCTTATTCATTTTGATATTTTTGCACAAAATCAAATAACGCCAAGAGGTAGATTTATAGGTGTATTGCAGGCACGAGGGACGTCAAAAATATTGATCCACTTTTTACAAATGCATTTTTAGAAGATTAGTCTATCTCTACTCTGTAACCCATTTCGATAGCGATAAAACTTTATGAGAAATGTACGTCTGAGTGTAATACTACGCACTCCCGCCTGCAGGCAGCCTCACATTTCAATGTTTATTTTGGCAGAAGTCTGTGTTTAACTAAGTTTTCATTTAAATAATACGTTTTTCTCCGTGTACTGTTTGATTTAAATGTTTTTGGCTGCGGCAAATGCGACCACTTTCAATAAACCTCGCGTTCTTCGCGGCCAATTTAGTTTTTACATACCTAAACTTGGTAGCAAAACAGCTCATATAAACTGTTTATAATTTCCAGAGCGGCGCTGAATCACCATGCACATGCGATGAATGCCAACAGGAGGTTGCACGGAAGATCCCAAACAATCTGAAAGCGGCACAAATGACGCAAAGCACGAACAATACGCAGCCAAATATAGCGGACAATGGGCACGAGCGAGTGGTCGACGTCCTGGTTCACGACGCGCCACCCGAGGTACCCAGGTTCTTCCAATCCGTTACCTCTCCCCCCTACCACGTCGCAGGCCCCCCGCCGCCAGGTTTCGTCATTGCCCCCTACCAACCTCCCAGATTCCACACCGGAGGGAATGTTGAAGACCTCCTAGGAGACGTTCAGGCGTCGCCCACGATACAGACCACATATATTCAGCAGAACTCAGTATTCATGTGTAATACAAGACGGATTACACAGAAATGCTGCTGTCAGAAAAAGGAACCCGTGTCTGGCGTGCCGATTGCTATTATGCCGATGTCAAGTGTACCCATTGTTGAGGAGCACGAGCCTCCGAAGAAGTATGTCACTGAGAAAAACATCGAATTGACATATGACTATCCAAGAGCGACGCCTATTCCGAGCAGCCCCAGTCCGAAGTCTGGCGACGATGTACAAACTACTACCACAGAGGTGGCCAGTACGGTAGTCTTCGTTGAAAGAAGAATACCAGTAAAACCAAAGAAATTCGACTTCTTCTCCCGATCTCGATCAGCGCCAGTGGGAGAAAACGAAGAGCCTATATACGCCACGGTGAACAAACTACCAAAGAGATTACGTAGAATGGAACTCGCCAATCTAGAGAAAGAAGTAGCGTACAAATCTGGTGAGCCTGACTCTTCTACTCGGACAGAATTAACGCTTAAAACTGACTCAGAGTCTCAAGTACCCCCACCGGATGACGACACAAGTCGGTCTGATAGAGAAAAGTCAACAGCTCCTCAAAGACCAGACTCACCAAAGGCGAAAAAACGCAAAAGATTCTCTCTGACCTTCAAAAAGCGGGAAAGAAAAAGAAGAGATAAAAAGAAGGAAATGAAGAACGGAGCCACAAAGAATGGAGGAACTGTTCATGTAGAGAGTGACAATGAGAGGCTGATAGAAGGAGAAGTTCAGGATATTTCGAAGCACAAACATTGCAACAAGCATCGACCGAGGAATACTCTGTCGTCTTCAAGCTCAGGCCCGCGGTACAAGCGGGATAGCTATCAGGTAAAATGTATTTTAAGAACGAGTATTAGTAAATAAGAAAATTTTCAGACAAGAATTAGATTCTCGTGACCTAAATTCGTATAATCGAACGACTGCATCTTATAGACAAACCTGGTTGGCTAAAAACGAAGATATGACACACTCAAGTTATTGATACAGAAACATTGTCATGCAAATATGAGAAATATGAAGAGCACCATTAAAACTAAAATACTATTATGATTGGTATGACTCAGGAAAACAAGTGTCGTTTATTGCTCTTCCATTTTGCACTTGCGGGTAAGATTTCAGAGCTCTATTAATTTGGTAGCTTCAACTGGATACTTCAGGAATATTAAGTATTATTATATTCCTAAAGTATTATTAATATTTTAGGGATATCAATATATGTTACATGCAACATTAGAGTACACTAATAGAACGATATTGAAGCAGATTTCGTATTTTTTTTAAATAGTTGTCCGTCTGTCTTTAAAATCCATTCAAGAAACTGTGTCTAGGTCTGAAAAGTCCTATAGATTGAGTAAAACCTGGCATTAGTTACGTTATTATGGCAACTCTACAACTACATCCAAAAACTACTACCTAATAGAGTAATCTGAAACTTATCAGCCAATACCAAAACAGGCCTCTAGCCTAAATATACTCATTCATATTTCTTTCTATCTTTCTAGGAGATGACGACATCCCACTCAGAGCACGAGAGGACAAACAGCATGTGCTCTTCTGTCAACTCCCTGGGATCTGCGTGTACGCACAAGTCCAGGAAACTGTCGGCCCCCATCGTCGACGGCTCCATACCGTGGTGCGGATGCTGGGGGGCTGGATGCGTTTAATATGAGAAAAAGCAAGGAACTCTCTAGGAACTCTAACTCTCAAGCACAGGAATCTGGATTTGACAGTGAGCTATGACTTCAAAAGGATTTGTTGTATTCTGTATTGCAACATTAATGTGAAAGGGGGGAAGAGGCCGTTTTAGTTGTCTTTATCCTAGAGATTCTGTGTGAAGGTATCTTTCCAGTGTATTGTAGAAAGTTCTAGTGACGTAGGAGCATAAATAAATGAGTCTCTATAATTTTATAAAATTGTTAAAAAGCTGTGTCTGTACATTAAAAATATTTTTTTAAAACAAGTGGGTAAGGGTATATAAACATCTCCGAATCCAAAAATGAGATTTTTAAGTCTGTTTGTTACGGGTTGTAGCAAAAAATACTGAATAGATTTTAATTTTGTTATCACCGTTAGAAAGTACATACTCCAAGTTAAAAACTGGTGAAATTTTATCTCAAATAATTAAACAGATCCTGAGATACAGCTTGACTTGACCTCTTTGATGTATAGAAGCCCATACAAGAAGAGATCATCAGTGTTGGTTGATCATCAGTTTTGGAATCCATTTCTAATCCTAATATAGCTTCAGGTGAGCGAAACCGCGGGCAAAAGCTAGTATAAAAATAAGATGACATCGAAAAATGACGTCTCTTGGCACATGTATGTAAATAAATTAAGGTAAACTGTGATTCACTAGTATTGTGTCTATGATGTAAGAGCATGCCCGTTGAATGATAAATAAAATTTTGCACAAAATACCTAATATCAATTGTTTTATTGTTCCCGGATATCGTTGGCACATCCTTATTTCCTGCTTCCCCAGCTCAATAGTCAATTGACAATGCAATTTTAATTCTTGGGAGGTCTATGTCGTGCCGGTATAAGAATAGTGGAATTTAACATTGAAAACTTTCGGGTCTCTTTCCGGTTCTGGGTGTTTGTGTATGTGAGAATTTGTGTTTGTAAACGTACCCACGATACAGGAGAAAATCTTAGTGTGAGATTCTCACCGTTTTTATAAAATCAATAAGGCCACTCAAAATTTATAAGGCCACTTGCACCAACTTCTTAAATGTGTTTAAATACAATTTAAAGACATTTAAAAAGTTAGTGCAAGTGGCCCTTAATTGTTTGCAAACCCTACCTAGTTTACTGGTTTGTTTCATAGTCAATGTTAACGAGATTTTAAAGTAGTATTTTCGGTTATCTATCGTTTACAGTTTATAAATATTAACCAACATATTAGTTGCCTATATGGTTAAAAACACTTCAAAAATGAAAGAGAATCAGCAACCTTCTCTTCTAGAAATAAATTCAACTGCTCGGTGTTAGGGCTTTTTGGGGTGTGACTGACTGGCGACCACCCTTACGTCGGGATCTGTCTCAAAGCACCTTGTTTTCAACATTTGCCAGTAAGAGTCTGTTCCCCCTCGGTTGCCGCGGCTCCCGCAGTCTGCAGTCTCTTAAGACGCAGCAACGCACCTGCAACTCCTTTGGTGTTGCGGTTTTCCATGAGCGACGATGACTACTTACCTTACTGAACTCGTCAGCTCGTTTGCCGACTAATCCAAAAAAAAGTGTTAGATAATAAAGGGTAGAAAAATATGTAATTAAACAACAAATTCATTACATAGATGATTATTTATTATAAAATATGACACATTCCTTTTGAGTCGTGTTTTACAGTAATTGAGACGCATAGCAGAATGGATGCACCATGTGGCCCGTGGCTGCCTGATGGCATCACCACTGATAATATCACAACATTGATCACACTACTATTATAATAATTGTAAGCTGCGTTTAGAACGAAAGGATCGTTCTTTTACATTATGGGACCAGCCATAAATTACTCCCCCCACCCACCCTGTCCATGTCACACGTGGTACCTCCTCCCCCCCTAGTGTGACGTAATATATCAATGATTTTTTAAGTTTTTCGTTATATATTTTTACATATGAACATGTAACGTGATAAAATTAATGACCCCTCTTACAATGTCACACTTCTCTACTCCCCCTCATGAGATCTGACGTAATTAATTAACTGTCCCTGTGTCATCATTCCTCTTATTTACGAAGTTTTAAGTACAACAATCGTTAGTGGCAGTCAGAAAACCAAAAACCTGACTTCGCTTCATGAAAAATGTGGATATACTAGACTAGGAACTGACCCCAACGTACTGGAGAAAAGGTTGGGACTAAATTTTTCGTGTATAGTTTTAAATGCGTTATCATAATACTGATTAGTAACATGTACATGGTCCCGATCGCAGCTTACTTTTAATTAAAAACCTTACCCTACGCTGGCAAGAGCAACAATATCAAACTTTGCTCATTACAATCATAGTAATCTCATTCAGATTATTAACCTACGCAAGCAATCTCCGACAACATTCAATATTAGACCAACTACGCAGGCAACGACGGGCCACAGGGCCAAGCGTACATTGATATCTACTGTAGAACATTCGAGAACCTACAACAAAGAATTCTGAACGTAAAAGCGCTTACTACCAAAAATGACATTACAAAAATTTAGGAATCTCCAAAATCACCGCACATTAAAAAAATGGCACGTTCACGAAAGCCATAGACAAAAACATGTGTTCCAAAAAAATAAAATTAAAAAAATAAATGTTACAACTTAAAAAAACACTCGTAATATTGCATGGAGTAACAAATATATGGCTTTAAAACTCTTTGATAAAAAATATCTCAATAAATAAATTAAGCAAAAATAATAAAAATGAATGAATGTACAATATTTACATCGAATATTTATATAGAAATTGCATTTTCGAAAAACATTAGGGGAAATTTCACGATAAAAAAATAAAACTTTAAAATATTAGGGTGTGACACCGCCAGTGAGATCTATAGAAAAGCGAATCATTCTAGTAAATTATATTTAAAACACAGGTAGGCTCTATGTCTTTTTCGATTCATAGTAAAATATAAAAAATCCCTTACATCATTCCCCTAATGGACATGATACTTGTCTCGCTCGCACGCAAACGGCCGGACGAACATCGCTTCCGTGCGAGCGAGACGATGATATAATGACTATATATCGTTAAAAACTTACGTACATTCTTAACTATGCTTAATGAAGACACCTAATATATTAAATATACTTATTAAATAGTTATATGTAGGTTACTTGCAATGCTTAAATACAAATCCGAAATTGCTTTTGCAAATCAACGTAATGGAATCGAGTACAATCTACCTTATTACATAAGTAACAGAGTTCATATTTAGTAGAAGACGTATTGTGATACAAAATTAGTGAAGAGACTGTAAGGTAGATAGCTTAATACAATTTATTGGCATTCAAATGTTTAATTTTATAGGAATATCCCTTGTAAGTCAATTTGTAATACAATTAAATATTACAAAAATAAATAATAAAACCTACACACAATGACTTTGATTTATTTCGTTAAATATTTAAATGACAATAAATTATACTCGGACGATAACTATGTCGTTCACCCTATATATATAAAAAAAAATACAATACGAATACAACAATGTACTTTAAAACACTGAACTTCTAAGCAATACACGTTACAAGTAGCAAAGACAATAAATACAATTTTGAATGTAAAAAAAAATTAAAGTAATTAAAAGAGTTTAAAATACGCACATTCTTTACGTCTAATGGCATAAGAATTTTGTAACTAATACTCATTTTAAACAAATTAAGCTTAATTTACATTCAAATTAGACGAGTTTTACTCGTAAGGTACCGTATCCACCACAATCCCCCACAAAAGACATTCTGTTATTCAGTGGTTCTTAAACTTTTTATAGCCAACGCGTAGGCTAGTTGACTGTATATTTTATATGGCCCTATAACAATGTTTACCATGTCAAGAGCCGATCTAACATGACATTAATCTACCCATTATTCTGTCCCACTGCGAATCTCCTCTCGGAATGAGAAAGGGCTCATAAAAGCCACCAAAAATTTTAAACGCATATATTTTAGAAGTTTATAGCCGATTTCAATTTTTTTTTCAGTATACGATTATTTATTAGAAATAGCCTGTTATCAACCGACTTCATTTTTATTCAATCAATCACCCGTCAACTACCCAGTCAGTGCATAATTTTCCTAATAAGTAAACTGAGTGGCTCTGGACCCCTGGTACTGGACCCCTGGCACTGAACCCTACTTTGAGAAACCCTGTGTTAGCATGAACACGTCACGAAATGATACCACTGTGAACTGACTGACACTTCCACGTGATCCTTTCACCATGCGCAAATATCAACCCTATACAACTTATCGTGAAGGTCTTCACGCTAACAAGGCACTAGGGATGTGGCACGCTTATCCCTACTACAGGTGGACTACAAATTTGAAATAACTGACTTTGTAAACGTCTTATCAATAAACGTACAATCGACAAAATAGTTAAGTATACAGGCAGTAAATGACATCTGGGTCTTGACAACTAACTTGCTCCACTATTGAATGTTGACTCCAACGATTGAATGTTGCACTGCACTAACAAAATTCATAACCATCGGATAAATGGTTTAAGAATGCATAGCGGACCCAACATACAAAGATACACCTTTTTTTATATAGATTGTCATCATCACACTTGGCATGGAAGCAATTGCAATTAAGAACAACGCCCCTCTTCGTATGTTTTTATTACCTAGTTTTAATGTTTAACATTGCATAATTCGGTGTACCATAAAGTATATAATTAATAAATAAACACCGGTGTATATTCCGTCATACATTATTACAATATCAAAACATTACAGATGGTCGTTAGCTATCTGTATGCCTAAGTCTTATGTCGTCTGTACATTAATTCGCTCTAGTCCTTCATACTAAAATTTCTTGGACACGCAAAATGTATGAAATAGAATGAATTCACAACGACAAGATTTGAATCCGTCTTCAGTCTCACGCAAAGAAGTCTCAAAAAAGTAAAGTAAGGGATATTTAAGACTTTAGAATGGAAATATGGGAAATACTCAGTGTTCATAGATATAGAGCGATTTTTTTAAATGCAATTAGCAACAAACATCAGGAAGACATTTATTATAAAATTGCTGTAACGGTGAATGGAAAGATAGACGTACCACATTTATGAGTACTGCCTCTTGGTCTAGTGAACTAAACGCGACTATTGAGCAATGGCTCCTGGGTCCGATTTCTAAGTTGCAGCAAGCAGTGTTACTGGTTTTTTCTATGCAAATCTCAGTAGCAGCTCGGAGTTTCGATTTATTCCAGGCCAATAACGTGGGAGTGGGATAAAAATGCCATCGTAACTTTGAGTAAACAGACGTATGGTATGGTGCTAACTGCATTTAGGTAATCTTTATACATATCGGCAATGAAAGTGTTAAACGATAATGAGATTCACATACACACTACGGCAGTCTATCTAACTATTTATATACAAAATAGGCCATTCGTCCGCTATACATTCTGATAAGCTAAATAACTAAACACCAATAATTCAAGTTACTCCAAAAATTACTAAATAATTATGTTTTTAAATTTTTAATTTTCATTAATAATTTGAAATAAACTGCCTTATTGATCTAGTAGTCCCAGGCGCGTCAGTTAAGCATAGCTCCTGGGTTCAAATTCCTTGGTAAGGCAGGTTATCGGGCTTTGCTGTTTAGAACTCTGTTGCTCTTTGAAGTTTGATTTGTGAGTTAAGTTTTCATCGAATCCTGAAATCCTGGATTCGATTAAAACTCAACTCATCGGCTCGTTAACCTCTTGTGACCGCTAGACCATTGAAGCACTTTGTTATTGGTGTTTAAATATATCACGTATCATTTTGTAATCAAAGTTTAAGGATAATTTAAAAGTGAAATTTTTGATTGAGTGACAAAAACTAGATGATATCAGTCTCGAAAATTAAGAAAAAAAGCTGCCTTTTTATTGAGAAATAATTTTCTTCACGAGGACGCGAGAATAATTCAATGTAAACCTTATACTATTGACATAAGAGTTATACGCGTTAACGTGAAAAGTACAGTCGACAAAAGAATTAAACATAATAGGCAGTTAGCAACATCTGCGTTTTGATACATTGCGTGGTTATCATGTAATCGATATTAAAACACAGGTGCCTATACACCTAATACTTTTTTCGTCTGTACCAGCTACATTCATTTTGGTGATTGCTACTTTTTGACTATAAAAAATGGTTTATACTAGTTTTCAGTGGCAAGAAAGTCGTGTAATTGTCTCCTTTCTAACAAAATTAAAGATACGAGACGAGATATGCGTTTAATTAATAATCATTATAAAAATAAAATTTTAATTAGAATCTTTAAAACCTAATTTGTGTCTCTTGAATGTCATATTGGCTTATATTAGCTTCAAAATCTTTATACTAATTATTCAGTAAATTTTATTTTACTTCTTTTTGTTTTGTATAAAACTGGACTTTCAACACTGGGATGAGCATTATTTTAACAATTAACGACTTTAAACATGGATAAGTTAGTCCAAGAGACACGTGACTCCACCAAAAATCATTGCCATATAAAAAATACTTTAAAAACAAGCGCTCGCAAGCTTTCTTTATATCAATTCTTACTCTCGATTAAACTCACGGGTAAGTAATCACTATGTTATTAATAGTTATATCCAATAATATTAACACTTATTTTCTGAACGGAATGTGCTCATTACATGGTGTTGCCATTAATTGATTACAAATATAAACGTTTAAATATCATACCAGTATTACTTAGCTTAGAAAACATTTTGTTAAATACTTTTTTGTGCATTTCCACTTACAACTATTACGAATGCGTTAAAATTTTTAATAACATCTATTTAAAATACTGATTCACTAATCCTTCGTATACAAAATTAATATAGAGTAAATAAAAAAAAAAAATACAAGCAACAACGTGTCGAGACCACTAAGCGTTATTGATATGAAAAACCGCATGGAAAAATAAGATCACCGTTACGAAATCGAGACATATTTTTATATAGTAAAAACCTACTTTAGAACAACAATAGCTTGCTAATAAACCATGACGGCATTGAGATTGTAGAAGAGATATAATATAATAATTTCTAATAGAATCACAATGTCGTCTGTATTTGGTCGTGTATCATGACGTCATTCGTACAGTTAGACTATCGAATACTTCAAGCACGTTTATATTAAAGATAATAAAATATTACGCGAATATCTCGCTCCTTTCTCGGCTTCAAGCATCGTCTATGACTCGTAGGTAACGTCGAATGACGTCACGTCACCCGTCCGCGTCGCACAGTACATGTAGTAGCCAAACTTACGCGCTAAACTATCGTATCGTCAACCGTGGCGGTAAGAGAGTGCCCCTACTACGGCTCGCGGCTGACGTCAAACGTCGTCCATCACAAATGCAACCTGCATTGTGGGTTCCTGAAAACAGTAAATGTATATTAGTCTAGGTTCACAAGGTGTAGCGACATCTATCGCGCTACATACAGAACTACGACGGGCAAATCCTGAATCGCGCAAGTGAAGTTTGCAACGCAACTTGCATATATACAACACATCAACTCTTGGGCCGTGGCCTACCAGGCAAAACACCTGCTGGTCGGAAGACCCTCCCTTTAGTAAGAGGGGCAACACACCTCGTCTCTGCACTAAGGCATTGATTTTTTTATGTTTATACCACTGTGGTGGCACTGAGGTACCGCCTCGTCCGTTGCCAACCCCATAAAAACATTTTCACTCCTTTTTGAAGAACCTCAGACTGTAGTCTTTTGGGAAAACCTCGGCAGGTAGCTCATTCAACAGCCAGTTTATAGTAGGATTTTCTCCTGTATATACAAACGCCCAGACCCGGAAAATCATACAAACCTGTAGATCATACAAACATATGCTCCGTGTGGGGATCGAACCCACAACACGTGTCGTTGACACCAAGCACTCAACCGTTACCTCACCAAATGTCGTTTATAAGTTTTTGTGCAGGATAAATATTATCAAATTAATTGTACCACATATTTTGAGCGCAGAACCGAGTTTGTACTGCAAAATATCGAATACTCACTGGATTTATCGAGTAAATCGAATAAGCTCTAACGTATTAGGATTGCAGCAGCGCATTGCGTTACAGCCCCTCTTTCTTTTTCTCTTCTCGTCTTTCCGTATCACTGTACGAAAACTGTGTTTATTCGTTTTTACAGAAATAAAAGTTTACCGTAAAAACACCCAGTTGATCGTGTTGATTAGATAACTTAGTTTTGTTTTATTTAATTCCTATGAGAGTCTTCAATCGGATTGTAATTGTTTAGCGAATCGTTACAAAAAATAAATAATATGACATAATTCTACCTATATCAAAATAAAAACAACTTCCAGTTTTCCGATTTTAATTGAATTTTTGAAGAGTAAACATGGAGTTCCTGGCTGATTCTTTATAAGAAACTAGTAATTTGGAACCTACAGCACAATATGGAAATAAAACTTATTAGCAATTTGATTTTTTCCCTAAATCTTAATACTACTAACATATGTGTCTTGAAGTGTTTTTTTTAAGAATTATTCTGTAACGATAGTGTGTGTAATAATAAATAAATAAATATAAAAATATCCAAATCGGTTTAGTCGTTCTCAAGTAATTCGCTGGCCAAGGAACATATTTAAATCAATTGTACTTACACACTGTTCTCACACCATAACAAACGCTTCTTGCCCTCTGAACAGGAAGGGGTGCTGGTCAATCATGGTCTGCACGATGTCCTCGAGGTAGGGCCGCGTCATCTCGAACCGGCCCATGTCCGAGAACTGCACTGGCAAGAGGGTCGGCCACCAACAGATAGCCAGGTTCTTGCTGTCCATCGAGTTCAGTTTGGAGTTATCTGCCACCCTTGGAAACATAAGTATTTTAGAGATCGTCTGCAAATATCTTCTGTTACCTTTTTTCTAGGTATTAAATATCTACTATATAATGTACTAACCTACCTGTTATGAAGAGCACGGCCTATTACTAGCACAGTATATTAATTCATATTTAAATAGAAACCCTATCGTAAGGTATATTGTAGAAGTTACTGAAAGACACTTTGTTATTTAATTGATATAATATAGGTAATAACACTATTTTTACCCGACTATGGAAAAGTTTATGTTTCGTTACCACTAAACGTAAATGAAATGCGATCGGTGTTCCGTCGTTGTATATGCGGCAACAAAACGTAGCAACTGACAGCCCAGTTGTCATACGCGCCGTACTCATCAAAGTTGGCGCCACTGTGTTATCTGCAGTCCGTTTCGAACGACACGTTGCTTCACCGAACAACGGATTCTCGTTATATTTGAAGACTCGGGCTGGTCATCAACGCGCGCGACTCTCTAGCTAGTCTTACCGTGAATCCAGCTCCTCGTCAACCCTAAGTCAACATCAACAGTCAACATCGGCTCGTGAAATCATCGAAAGGCGGCTCAGCGATAGCAGCGGCATACCAAGGTACGTGCGCGTATTATAGTTTGTTGCTGCTGTATTGCGGAGGGACAACGATCGTATTTTATCGTCAGACCCCAGTCTGTCCCAGAGTAGTATTAGTCATCAGATCCCAGCTATTCCGGCGATCTATAATACTACATCTTTTTGGTGCCGAAACCCGGGAGCTCCGCCATTACATGTGTTTTATACCTATCATCGTAAAAGTGTATCGTAATTTCTGGATTCAATCGTATAAAACATTACATTTCACGAGATCACAAAAAAAAAAACATTTTATAACACGTTTTTGAATCGCAAGTTAGGTAGTTTTCAGGGTTAGGTAAAAATTATTGTAGGAACACAATATTAGGCAATCACTCAATAATCGGTGCCTAATATTACTATCGGCCTATATTAATTTCCCAATCATAACTTGCTACATCAACTTTACTATTCAGTTCATAAAACAAATACATTTATTTTATTCATATTTCGAAACGGAGGTAGGTTATAGTCGTTCGCATTCGCTCGCTCGCAGTACATACCTACATCGAATTATACCAACCTACCTACAATTTCATCTTTTCCGTAAGCTAGCTACGGCCTGTTATTAGTTCAAAGAAGCATTATTAGTTTATTACATAGCAAAACGGAACATTAATTTTGTTGCCTAATTACCTTTTAAAATTAATTGTTACAGATATTAAGTCCATATTGTAAAAGTAATAATTAGACTCGTTAACATTTAACATTATTAATTATCACATTGTTTTATCAGTGGGTGTCTACCCATTGCGAACCTAGGGAGTACCTATACACTTATTTTGTTTGTAGGTGTTTGTATTGTTTAGTAGGTGCTTGTATCCTCCGCTTAGTAATAACTGTTAGCGGTTTCGTTTTGTTTTCGTTTCGTAATATTGGTTGATCATAATAATGTCGTTATTAAGTAAACATTCTTCACGTAAACTCAGTTCTTTGAAGAGGACTAAATCGAAATCTGTTGATATTGAGTATTCGATTCATGATTTATCAACCTTGCGTAGAAAACGTACTATAGCTTATAAGCGGTTGTGTAAGGCTTTGGAGATCGGTTTAGTGACCACTAGCGATGACACCCAACGTGACCTGTTTCTGTCATACTGCCAGGAACTGAAACAAATCTCAACCAATTTTCAAGATGCCCATCTCATTATATTGGAACTTTTAGATGATCCGGATCACGAAGACAATGACCTCCAAAATAGTTTTGATGATATGTATTTTAAGGTTTTATCAATTCATCGCAATTTAACTAAATGTGAAAATTCGGTTCGTACCGATAATAGTGGTAGCTCTTCATCAAACATTCGATTGCCGAAAATCGTTCTTCCTAGTTTTAGTGGGGATATCAAACAATGGCCCATGTATTTTGATACCTTTAATTCGCTTATTCATAATTCTACTTCGCTAACAAAAACCGAAAAATTCCATTATCTTCGGTCGTCTTTAAACGGTGATGCATTATCAGTGATTAATACGTTTCCATTGACTCAAGAAAATTATCTTGATGCCTATCAAGCGCTCATGACCCGTTATCAAAATAAACGAGACTTAGCATTTTCATGTTGGAAGGACCTCTTAGCTATAAACTTTCAAACTAATAATGGTAGTGATTTTAGAAAATCTTTAGATTCATTTGACGAAAACTTAACTATTTTAAGAACCATTAACTTACCGACGCATCAATGGGATTTCATATTGGTATATCATATTCTGTCGAAATTGGATACAAAGTTACGTTGTAGTTTTGAGGAGAAGCATTCAGACATTGAATTACCTACATACGCACAATTAAAGACATTCTTACAGTCAAAGTGTGAGGCACTAACACGTGATTTACATTTTTTAGAGTCTAATAAAATTACTAAATCTGCCCAACATATCAAACGTTCTAATATTTCTCATACGCTTGTTGGTAGCATAGGTAAATCCGAAAACTCGTTAAATGTTGTCAACCCACAAGGCATTAAGTGTTCTTTTTGTAGTGAAGCTCATGTTATTTCCTCTTGTCAACAATTTCTTGATAAATCTCTTGAAGATCGTATGTCCATAGCGACCAAAAATAATTGGTGCTACAACTGTCTAAAGCCTTCACATCAGTTAAAAAATTGTAATTCCATTTTTTCGTGTCGTAAATGTAAACGTAAACATCACACCTTACTACACAAGGAGAACCAAGTTGAGTCAAATTCGACCACTCTCTTATCTTCCCAAAAACACACTACGGTTCTACTAGCGACTGCTATTGTCCAAGTAAAGGATGCTTCAGGCAATTTCCTATCGTTCCGCGCACTATTCGATTCTGGTAGTCAAAGTAATTTAATTACAGAATGTGCTATCAATGCATTGCAATTAAAACCCACTCGAGCTTCTATGAACATAAACGGTATCGGCGAGGTGTCTGCCTCATTACTCGGAGATATAACGTGTTCGGTAGGTACTAACAATAAAACTCTCTTTAATTTAAACATGCACGTAATTTCAAGGATTTGTGGAGATCAACCAATTGCTAAATTAAACACATCGGGTTGGTCTCACATTAATTCGCTACCATTAGCCGACCCGGGCTTTGACATACCTGGTCGGATCGACCTCTTGTTCGGTGCTGATGTATTTGCCGATTCCCTTCGTGACCGTCATATTAAAGGAAATTCACATCAACCTATCGCATTCGATTCAGTTTTCGGGTGGCTTCTTTTTGGAAAGACTCCTCTAGCATCCCATTCACTGCTACACACGTCGTCAACTGACAATCAATTAAATTCATTAATTCAAAAATTTTGGGAATTGGATTCATTGCCGAGGGCTCCATCATTAACTTCAGACGAGATATTGTGCGAACAACATTTCAAATCTACACATTCGCGCGATCCTTCGGGAAGGTATACCGTGCAATTGCCCTTTAAAGACGATTCTGAACCAATTTTCAGTGGTACCCGCGATTTGGCGTTGCGCAGATTCCACTCAATTGAACGTAGACTGTCACGTGATCCCGATCTATATCGTCAATATTGTGAATTCATGTCTGATTACATTAGTGCTGGTCATATGTCATTAGTCTCACCAGATGATGTAGGTAAAGGGAAATATTATATTCCTCATCATTGTGTTTTGCGCCCTGATAGCACTTCAACTCGCCTCCGTGTCGTGTTTGACGCTTCTGCCAAGGATTTAAATTCTCGCTCGTTGAACGAAAGTCAATTCATCGGCCTAAAACTACAGGCTAACATTTGTGAAATCCTCTTGCATTTTCGCGAACACGATATCGTTTTCATGGCAGACGTTCGCCAAATGTACCGACAAATTGCACTATTTCGCGGCCATCGTGATTATCAACGAATACTCTGGAGAGCTTCGTCTAGCGAACCTCTTCAAGAGTTTCGCTTGAACACGGTGACGTATGGCATTTCATCGTCCCCGTATCTCGCTTGCCGTACCCTGCGACAGCTTGCTGACGATGAAGGGGATTTATATCCGTTAGCCAAACGTGCAATTTTGTCGGACATATACGTCGACGATGTGGTCACTGGGTGTACCGATCTGGCTACGGCACATGAGGTGAAGTCTCAACTTATCGCACTGTTCAAGACGGGAGGATTTCAACTTAGGAAGTGGGTGTCTAACGATGATCGTCTTTTAGCAGACATCCCTCCCGAAGACTGTCTAAAGGGTTCTATTTCCTTAGATAACTCGGAACCAACTTGTCTTAAGGTATTGGGTCTCAAATGGGATCCGTTATCCGACTCATTTCTTTTTGAAGTGGAATCTTCGCAAGGACCATGTACCAAACGCTCGATTCTTAGCGAGCTCGCTAGAATCTTCGACCCATTAGGTTTTCTATCCCCTATTACAATTCAAGCTAAAAGCTTAATCCAGAAACTTTGGATTATCGGTACTACGTGGGACCAAACTCCACCCGACGACATTATCAGTACATGGCACAAATATCAGAACCAACTACCTCAATTAAAACAATTAATAATTCCTCGTAAATTAACTAGCAATAGTGTACACTTGTATGAATTGCATGGATTTTGTGATAGTTCCGAAACTGCATACGGTGCTGTAATTTACCTACGGCTAATAGACGTCAATAAACAGTACCGCACATTTCTAGTTTGTTCAAAGGCTCGCGTTGCTCCGCTAAAGCGAATTTCTCTTCCACGCCTTGAACTTTGCGCCGCGGTGTTGCTCTCGGATCTGTACAAATTCGTGAAGGAAACTTATCTGTCTCGTATTCCAATAGATTCTGTTTTCTTGTGGTCGGATTCAACGGTCACCCTCTCATGGTTGCGTTCTCCTTCTTATCGCTGGACTACTTTTGTTGCAAATCGTGTGAGTCACATCCAAGAAATAACACCTATTGAATATTGGCATCATGTGCCTTCTGCTGACAACCCTGCAGATATTTGTTCGCGTGGTCAATTTCCAAGCGAACTCCTAAACAATTCGCTATGGTGGGCGGGACCATGTTGGTTGTCAGCACATCACGAATCATGGCCGTCTTGCGTTGATAACGTCTCCCATGAAGAGCAGATGATTGTTGAGGCGGAAACTCGTAAATCACCCGTGTTAGTGTCTTCATGTACGACGGAAAACGATCAATCAATAATTGATTTCATCGTGCAGCGGTTTTCATCTTTGGAAAAGGTAATAAGAGTCGTAACATATATTTACCGTTTTATTAACAACACTCGCAATCCAGCCAATGCTAATCGTCATAATTTTCTTAATTATTTAGAGCGTCATACTGCATTATTGAATATTGTTAAGCATGTGCAGAGTAGTGTTTTCGCTGAAGAAATTAATAAATTAAATTCACATCAAGTTTTAATGAAGTCATTTCGTAAGCTCAATCCGTTCTTAGACAAACGTGGTATCCTCAGGGTGGGCGGTCGTATTGCTAGATCCGAATTACAATATGAGCACAAACATCCTGCTCTTTTGCCATCTAATCATCCCCTTACAACTTTAATAATAGATTCTGTTCATCGGAATCATTGCCATACAGGAATTAATACGACTTTATATTTGGTTTTGCAACAATTTTGGATAATTTCTGCAAAGCGTAGTATTCGTCGATGTCTCGCAAAGTGCGTTTACTGCTACCGCACTCATCCTGTGCCATTGCAACCAGTAATGAGCGATCTACCTTCATACCGCGTTAATCAGGTAAAACCGTTCTCCGTGGTTGGCGTGGACTTCGCTGGACCATTCCGTATCAAGTTAAGTAAGCATCGCGGGGCTAAAATAGATAAAGCATATTTGTGCCTGTTTGTCTGTTTAGCCACGAAGGCCGTTCATCTTGAGGTCGTGTCTACGTTGTCGACGGACGGTTTCATTGCTGCCTTACGCCGTTTCATTGGCCGTCGTGGGCGATGTAATACCATACATGCTGACTGCGGAACCAATTTTATAGGTGCTAGAAACCAATTATCGAAATATATGCAGGAAGCGTCTAGCACAGAGAGAATTGAGTTTAAATTCAACCCCCCATCTGCTCCCCACTTTGGAGGTGTTTGGGAGATACAAATTAAGGCAGCGAAATCACATTTATATCGTATTATCGGTGATCAACTTTTAACTTTCGAGGAGCTGACTACATTGTTCGTTCAAATTGAAGCCGTTCTAAATTCACGGCCATTGTGTCCCATTAGTTCAGATCCTAATGACCTATCAGCCCTAACACCGGGCCATTTCCTTACGCTTGAGCCCTTGACCGCTGTTCCCGATGAGAATCTTTCTAACATAAATATTACTCGGCTTCATCGGTGGCAGTTGTTACAGGCTTTCCAACAGAATTTTTGGTCCAGATGGAAAACCGATTACTTAAATGGTCTCACTCAGCGCGCAAAATGGACCAAAGATTCTAAGCCTTTGAAGGTGGGTTCCCTAGTGATCATCAAGGATGACAATCATCCTCCCCTTTCATGGCCCCTTGGTCGCGTTGTTGAACTCATCCCAGGTGTTGATGGGGTCGTAAGAGTCGCTATCCTTAAGACTGCTACCAGTCAATCAGTTAAAAGACCTTTAGTCAAGCTATGTCCTCTACCAATAGAGGACTAATTACTTTCTCCCTTACACTACATTATCGATTAAGTTAGATTAGTAAGCTTTTCGGTTTAGTTAATTTTTAATTTTTTTGTTCCGTCTCAGTATAATTACATTTTTTTTTTGAATCCAGAAAATACCATTGCTATTTTGGTGGGCGGTATGTTTCGTTACCACTAAACGTAAATGAAATGCGATCGGTGTTCCGTCGTTGTATATGCGGCAACAAAACGTAGCAACTGACAGCCCAGTTGTCATACGCGCCGTACTCATCAAAGTTGGCGCCACTGTGTTATCTGCAGTCCGTTTCGAACGACACGTTGCTTCACCGAACAACGGATTCTCGTTATATTTGAAGACTCGGGCTGGTCATCAACGCGCGCGACTCTCTAGCTAGTCTTACCGTGAATCCAGCTCCTCGTCAACCCTAAGTCAACATCAACAGTCAACATCGGCTCGTGAAATCATCGAAAGGCGGCTCAGCGATAGCAGCGGCATACCAAGGTACGTGCGCGTATTATAGTTTGTTGCTGCTGTATTGCGGAGGGACAACGATCGTATTTTATCGTCAGACCCCAGTCTGTCCCAGAGTAGTATTAGTCATCAGATCCCAGCTATTCCGGCGATCTATAATACTACAGTTTATATAATCTATTTAAGTGTGTATGTAAGATCCTTGCTCAAAAAGTACTGATCAGATTTTAAAAATTATACATCGAATGTTTTGTCCTTACAGTAAGTGTATGTAGTTCAAAAAATTGTAATAAAAAAGGAATTATAAGAACATTCATTACGTACATTTCATTGCATTTTCATCAAAGACGTGTGCGTAATGTGCGTTACAGTGATTTGGGATAAAAAGAGTGCTAGTAGAAAGTGTGTGTTATTTATTTACTCTTTATCGTACACCGAAAACATAAAAACATACATTGAGCGGCTTTCTCACGACCAGGGATCTCTTCCAGGTAACCTTGGGATGGACTCAACACAGATTGAACGGTGTATCTACTAGTAAGACTGTAATAGGTATGCAGGTACAGTACTCTCCAATATTTTTGGCCGGGCTGAACATAGGCGCGAGCCGCTGCGCAGAATGCATATTAAGGTATCATAGGGGAAGATGGAAGAGCGCGGCTGCACGGGGCGCGCACCGCAGTCCCCCGCGCGCTGCCTCCCCCCGCTCGCGTCCTAACAACTGTGTGATTGTTACGTCCGTACGTGAACCACACGCTCATTGCGTTCTGAGAATACAGTCGAGTTCAGAATCGTTCGTTTCGTTTTTGCCAGTATTGTTATTGTTTTGTGGTCCTTTCTATTGCGCTCCTTCAGCTCCACGCTGTGCTGTGCTGTGCTGTGCTGTGCTGTGCTGTGCACACAACATGTAAGTAGGTAGGTACCTGGCGAAGTGGTCGAGCAGGTAGTCGAGCGTGGCGCGCGCCAGCGGCGTCAGCGCCGTGTTGAGCAGCGAGCGCAGCGCCAGCAGCCGCCAGCTGCGGTCCTTCAGCTCCACGCCACCCGCGATGCACCCGCGCATCGCTGTGCACACAACATGTTCATTCAACAACGACCCTCAACGACCCCCCCAGACCCGACCCTAAACGATACACCCCCAGACCCGACCCTAAACGATACACCCCCAGACCCAACCCTAAACTATACACCCCCAGACCTGACCCTAAACGATACACCCCCAGACCCGACCCTAAACGAAACACCCCCAGACCCGACCCTAAACGATACACCCCCAGACCCGACCCTAAACGATACACCCCCAGACCCAACCCTAAACTATACACCCCCAGACCTGACCCTAAACGATACAATAACACAATATACAATATTTAACGACACACAACGATACAATATTTAAACATTTATTTTATGGAATAGGCGGCAAATGGTAAGCGATAACCACCACCCATGGACACCCGCAACACCAGAGGAGTCGCAATTGCGTTGCCCGCCATTTATAAGGGTTTGGGCCTCCCGTATCCTCACTCACTCGGCGAAATACAACGCGATAAGCGTTGTTTCACGTCAGTTTTCTCTGAGGCCGTGGTTTCACTCCGGTCGATCTGCACCATTCGTGCCGAAAACGGTTGTACAAATAAGTGTAAAGTCGACAGTAGTCCGTAGTCACATAACAAGTGTCTACTTACTGGCAATATCCTCAAGCTGAGCCATGCTGGCCTCGTCGAGTAGTGGAGGCAGTCTCTTAGAGAAGAAATCCTTTAAGGCCGTCGCCACCGCGTTCACCGGGATGTCTAGCGAGTCTAAATCTATTTTGGGATCTGAAAAGATTGTATCGTAATCATAACCATCACTGCCTCATTAGTGTAGTGGGTAGCGTGACTGTTATGCGTAATTAGTGTATACTTGATACTGTCTATAAGTACTTTCTATGAATAAAACCATAAAAACTCGTCTTAAAAATTATGCGTTTTGGGGGGCTTGGCGGTCCAAATTTCTTCAAATTTCAATAAAGATGAAAGGAAAAACGAGTCAAGTTTTTTAAAATACAATTTATTTTACGGATTTTCTCGAGTCATATTATTATTTAACTAGCGACCCGCCCGCGGTTTCACCCCCGCTGCCCCATTCCTAAGAGTCGTACGTAGGGTTATGTTAAATAGCTTAAAACGTTCCTATTGAATCACTCTGTCTATTAAAAAAGCCACATCAAAATTCGTTGCGTAGTTTTAAAGATCTAAATATACATAGAGACAGACAGACAGCGGGAAGCGACTTTGTTTTATACTATGTAGAGATTACCCCCATTATGTGTTCTAATGCAAAAATCGATATCAGTAAAGACAATAATCAAACACAAACTGTCTTTAACATAACATACATACCTTCACGCCTGTATTCCCCGAAGGGTTAGGCAGAGGCGTTCTAATGTACACCCACAGTTCGCCGGTATGTTTAGGTCCCTTGTAATAGGGGGCGAACCGAATGCCATTAACCGGGCACAAATTCCAAACTGCGAACACTTTGCTCGACCTGGGAATCGAACCCAGGACCTCTAGCGTAGCAGTCACGCTCAGGACCACTAGGCTAATGAGGCAGTTTCAAATTACAAAGTTGATATCTTAAATTACACAAAGTTTTTATATAAGTACGTATATAAATATTCACCACGTCAAAACAACTTGCGGATAGCTTCAGACGCGCACTGTAATTTTGAACAAATTTTGTTGGTACTGTAAGTTGTCAAACAAACCTTCATAAAACTTGGTGAACAGCATGTCGACGTGCGCTCGGTTTCCGGGCACCCTGTACAGTCCCTCCGACGCGAGGCCCTCTCGCTCTATGAACTCTACGCACTTCTCCACGAACAGAGGGATGCCGTGGGCGCCCTGTGATAAGAAATATACAGTTGCTGGTAAAAAACCTGAACCAAAATGGTGGATGCGCAGTAGTCGATTTTTAGTACATTTTGCACGCAAATGCACTGCGCAAACTTTCCCCCTCTCCGTTAGTTTTGGGTCAAGTTACGTTGCGCTAACTAAACGTTAGACAAATCCTGTAATTAATATAATAACATACCTTCATTTTATAATACCCAATAATTTATAATTGGTAACTACCGTAGCTAGTAAAATAAATCCTCCTCTCTTCTAAAATTGCTGTCCTACAGGGTCCATAATGATTCTTGTCTAATTACACCACCTTATTGTACATTATGGTATGCAATAAAGAATATGAATATGTTATTTTAGGGAAAAATTCGACTGTGAGCAGGTACCGGACCTTCGTCTTCTGCTTAGATACCCTAGACACGTATTTTATTTATAAACACTAAGCCATACAAACAACGAGGCTTTTGTTAATCCTCTTTCATTCCTTCTCTACACATTTTAAGAATATTTATCAAACCTACAAATATTTTGATATTTCAATAACTTCAAACTCTTGCTCTTCACTTACCTGTGGCCCCCAATTTTGTGCAGACTGCGTGTTGTTGATCTGAGAAGGGTTTTTCTTTGAATCTTTACTCTTTGATGATTCCTAGAAATAAAAGCAAAAGTTCACTCAGTTTATACTAAGTTAAACTTACATATAATTATAATCTCAGAAACTTCTGTACGGATTTTCATATGGTTTCACGAAGAGAAAAAGGGATTATTTAGGAATTCTATTATTTATTAACATATCCGAGAGAACAAGTATTTTAAATATAATAGAACTAGCGACCCGCTCCTGGTTTCACCCACGCTGGCCCGTTCCTTAGAGTCATAGTTATTTTAAATAAAAAACTATTTAAAATAACTCTATATTTTTATTGGAAATGGGAGTAAGCGAGCAGACGGGTCACCTGATGGTAAGCGATAACCGCCGCCCATGGATACCCGGAACACCAGAGGCGTCACAAATGTGTTGCTCGCCTTTTAACAGGGTTTGGGCCTACGGTAACCTCCCTCACTCGGCGAAACACAACGCAAGCGTTGTTTCACGCCGGTTTTCTGTGAGGCCGTGGTATTACTCCGGTCAAGCCGGCCCATTCGTGCCGAAGCATGGCTCTCCCACGTATAGCTTAAGACCTTGCTCTAGTAATTTTAAAGATCTAAGAATACATAGGGACAGACAGTCAGCGGGAAGCGAGACTTTGTTTTATACTATGTAGTGATATGTGAATATTGAATCTTCGGCTGCTGTCTACATAGTTTTAACAACAATCCTGAAACATGAATGGAATTGACTAAAATTTGTTGGTTGGAGGAATTCTATATAGCAGACCAAGCATCATATCAATGAATAGTATCAATACAAGCGGTATATCTATTTCACCTTATGCCTGCGGTCGTGCTTGCTGAATGGATGATGACGTCGGCGGGTGTCCGCAGTACTAGACGAGGAGTTGTCCTGAGCTGACGATGGATATTCTCCAGCTAGCATCTATAAAATTTAAATTTGTTAAACCAATAAACTAAATATAATTTTTTATCGTTATTTCAAAGTGATAGCTATATGCTATGCTATAAAAACAAGCACAAAATAGGCTACCGATTCTCTTTCAAACTCCACCGATATCGACACGGTTCTGACAGCGTGTGGGGACGTCACTAAGAATAACCAAGACACCTTATTGAATACCTACTAATAAAGTGGTAAAAGTTATAATTTATAAGTTAATCTATGATCAGCTTACCTTATGCGTAGGTTCGTGATGCGGTGGCGGAGGCAGAGGCCTGGGCCTTCGCGTCTCGCCATCCGAACTGCCTTCACTCGACTCACTTGCAGCTAAAGAATATAATGTGTTTGAGTGAGTGTGCGTGTGTGTATGGGTGTGCAAGAGCGGGAGAAAGTGTACAATTAAAATCATCAATCATCAAAAATACACAGGTAAATGGTTCTATCTGTTAACTAATAAGTAAGACTTTTCATAGTTTGCTCATAACTTTCACTTGCTCGCTACTGTTACTCGCTCACTTTTCTCTGAGACTACATAGGCTACAGACGTGTACTGGCTTCCAAGTAACTATTATTCAAGTAATAAAACTACTATAAATGGGTTTTTGTCGATAACATAATCCCAAAAAGAGACTCCGAACATAGTTCTGTCCATAGTTCGCCGTGTCCACATTTCGTTTCCTACATTTTAGGTGATATATTCCAATAATCTTACCTTTATCTTCCTGCGTTCTCGCTCTGTATCCTGTGGGTAGTTCGGGAGGGCCCACGAACATCCCAAGCTTTGGTACACGAGGACTTTGGACGGCTACCAGGTTGCCTAACGATCTACAAACAATAATATTTTATGTTTCTTCGGAATGCAAAATGTTAAGTAGACCAATACAAATTAAATTGTCATAACAGAGATGTTTTAAATAAAAACTGTACTGTTTTCTTGTCTTTGATTCATTATTAGTACATGCACATTATCATTATCATCAAGCCATTATACTGTTCCACCCGAGCACGGGTCTCCTCTCAAAATGAGAGGGATTAGGCTATAGTGCACCACCCTGGCTTAGTGCGTGGTAACTATGGCGTAATGTGGCATTGTCAAAAAACCTTTATATTAGAAACTATATTTTATAGTAGGGTTAAAAATGGATCCTAAAAACAATTTAATCAATAACCAACAGTGATGATCTCTTCTTTGTATTGGCGGTATACATTCTCAGATCTGTATCTCAGGACCCGTTCAATTAATTGAGGTAAGTAAGTAAGAAGTTGACCAGTTTTTAAATTGGAGCTGGATATGTCTGTCTGTTACCCGTAACAATTTTATCTATCACAATATATATATATATATCCAGCTCCAAAACGAAAGAACGACGAACTGCCTCATTAGTCGCGCGACTGCTACGCTTGAGGTCCTGGCTTCGATTCCCAGGTCGAGCAGTGTTATTGGGCTTTTCTATGAAATTCCCAGTAACATCTCGGAGTTTGGAATTTGTGCCCGGTTAATGGCAATAAGCTCGCCCCCTATTACATGGGACCTAAACATACCGGCGAACTGTGGGTGTACATTAGTACGCCTCTGCCTAACTCTTCGGGGAAAACAAGCATGATGGTATGTTACCCGTAACAAACAGACAAGATTTTTTTTAAAAACGCTTTTGATTTCGGAGATATTTATATACCCTGTCCCATTTGTTTTTTTTAAACAGCTTCAATGTACAGACACAGTTTTTTTTTCAATTTTATAATAGCAGAGATATTATGTGGAATAATACAGACCGTTTCTTGTAGTGTCGGGGCGCGTGCTGCGCGTGGCGGCGGCGCGAGTGCGCACGCGCCGCTCCGCCCGACGCTGAGCTGGATCCGGAACTGTCCGTCTCCGAGAACGCTACCACCATACATACACACATTTTACTAAATGACATTGCAACGCGATGTTTTAAACCGAGTTGCAGTCTTTTTTTTATGGGATAGGGGGCAAACGAGCAGACGGATGGTAAGCGAAAACCGCCGCCCATGGACACCCGCAACACCAGAGGAGTCACGAGTGCGTTGCCCGCCTTTTAAAAGGGTTTGGGCCCTGAGTATCACTCCGGTCGAGCCGGCCCATTTGTGCCGAAGCATGGCTCTCCCACGTTTTAAAATAGTGGTTGGTTAAAATAGTAAATAGAGTAAATGAACCCAACTAACAAATATATAATAATATGTGATTAACAGGAACAGGAAAATTTATGTTTCTGTTTGAAAGGGGCTTTATTTTTTTAACCAATATTTTACTGGCAAGCAAAATAATATTTGCAGTGCACAAAAGAAACATACAATATCGAATCTAAAATTCCTATCTAATTTAAAAATGTATAAGCCATTTGAAATGTATTTGATCACTGATAAAAACATTGTTATTTTGACAACTTACAAGGTTGATGTACTGGCGTTTTTTCATGTCTCCGATGTCTTCTTAATCTCATCATAGATGGTGCCTCCATGTATTCATTGGTTTCTTTTATCTGTAACAGGAATATCAAGGTAAAAAAATAACGTCAACATAGTTATGCGCGGCGAACCTACGAACACGCTTTGGCTGTGGTCTACGAGATTGCCGGAAATATTTGCTGTGAACTAGACTGCCTCCCTTGGCAGCGTTAGATATAATCGACGCAGCAACCTACCCTTCCATTACCCGACGCAATTTGGAATATTTTTTAACACAATCGATACATGACTTAAAGCGAGCAAGTTATATATAAATTATTGTTTAACTTGGATGTTATAGTCAATGATAATCAATTTTTAATAAAATACCTAGTGGTCCTGGAGAAAAAATTTAATTGAGATTGAAGAAAATTTTAAATAAGTTTTTGAAGAATTGTTACCAAGAATTTTGGATCGAACGACAATCCCCAGCAGCTGATACCACGGACACACAAGTACATAAATTAATTATTAAACATCAATAATAATTGGTACCTGAGCGTACTGTGCATCTAATTCAGTCTCGGAGCTGACTCCTGACGGATGGTGGTGATGTCCGCCTTGCTGACCACTCGAGTGCGTCCAACCAGTTCGTTGTGACTACAACATATTAAACTATGTACTGCAAGAGTGATATAGGTCCTAGGATTTTTTTTTAACCAGCTAAGGTGGATAGATACTCCACAATACTCACATTAATAGATAGAATAAAATTGAGAACAGAAGGAAAACACTATAAACATCATTTACCTATGGAGTTTCTTGCCGGCTCTTCTCCGAAGACCTAGGCTACTATTTGGAAACGTGCACATAGGTTTTTGACCTTTCAAAAGTACCTGTATATGTTCTAATTGAAATAAAAATACTGACGTCACCTTTAAGACGTAAATTCAGAATGTGAAGGCAAATTTAGACCTGGCGTGTGGGACTCGCGGTGGCTTAGTGGTCATAGCGTCTGGTGTATCTAACCAAAAGACGCAGGTTCGAATCCTGCCGGTAGTCGAATTATTCCTTCACTAAAATAACTTTTAAAAAGTTGCGTTTAAGTTTGAACCACAGGCTATAGACCCACACGTGAATCTAACTGCTTGGATCACGTTAATCTAAAAACAAACCAAAAAGCTCAAACATTCGTCATAAAAACACGTATTACTGACCACTTTCCCGTGCTACTTAATCTAACAACCCCTAATAAACGTAATACCCCCACCAAGTATAAACAAATTATTAATTATGACGAAGCCTTTAAAACAGTTACGGACATGGACTTGACAAATATTTTTGATTTAGAGGATCCTAATTCTGCTATTGACATGTTAACATTAAATTTGAAAAAAGCCATCGATGGCAGCACATCAATGACCAAAGTGCCAAATAGAAAGAATATCCTAAAGCCTTGGATAACTCCAGGCTTGCTAAGATGCATTGCTCACCGTGATGCACTACACAAAAAGCTCCGGAATTCGCCTTCAAACGAAATACTCAAGACCTCTTACTGCAGATACAGAAATTTCTGTAATGAGCTTTTAGTTAGAGTAAAAGAAAAATACGAAAGCTCTGAGGTTGATAATTGTAAAAATCCGAAACAAACATGGGACATGATTCGTAAAATAACAAATACCACCCGAAAGAAAAACCCTGCTGAGGAACTTTTAAATCTCACCCCCAATGACCCTACCGCAACAGTTAATAATATAAACCACTACTTCGCCGAAATTGGTCAAAAACTTGCTAACAACATCACCCGCGATTACAACACCAATAATACCTGTGATATTAAATTTTCCACTCACTCAAAATCTTTTGCCCTCCTCGAAACAGATGTAGTCGAGATAGAAACACTTATTAGTAATCTCAAAAATTGCTCCGCTACTGGATGGGACGGTATACCAGTAACTTTTTTAAAACGCATCAAACACATCATTAGTCCAGCACTTGCCCATATATTTAATCTGTGTATTAATAAAGGTGTTTTCCCCAATAGTTTCAAACGCGCAATAATACACCCCATTCATAAAGGTGGGACCAGAGACTGTGTCGAAAATTATCGCCCAATATCAGTGCTTTCCGCCATGTCCAAATTGCTAGAAAAGCTTCTCAACTCACGCCTTATGAAATATCTCACTCAAGAAAAACTACTCTCCGATTCCCAATTTGGATTTCAACCTAATAAATCAACAGAAGACGCCGTAGTAAAACTGACCAATCACCTTGCTAGCAATTTGGACCTTGGTCAGAAATGTGTAGGTATATTTCTAGACCTAGCCAAGGCGTTCGACACAGTCTCCATACAGGTGCTTCTGGAGAAGCTTGAAAGAATCGGAATACGTGACCTGCCCCTTAAGCTTTTTGAAGATTTCTTGACGAATAGATCACAAACTATTAAAATAGGTAATCACATTAGCAGTCCTCTTCCCATAACTTGCGGTGTTCCACAAGGTAGTGTACTTGGCCCAAGTCTCTTCCTTATTTATATAAATGAGCTGTGTAATTACACCCCACCAAATGGCAAAATTTTCTCTTATGCAGACGACACGGCGCTCATATTCCGGGGAAAGACTTGGGCCGAGGCATGCCTCTATGCTGAACGGGGACTCCATCAAGTTTCTCACTGGCTATGTAACAATCTTCTAACATTGAATGTGAACAAGACCAAATATATAACCTTCTCCTTAAATAAATCTACGCAGCCTAATCCCAACACCTTCTCTATTAGACTGCACACCTGTTGCAACACTCACACAGTAACATGCACATGCCACCCACTGGACAGAACTAGTAATATTAAGTATTTGGGCATTCAACTTGATGATACCCTGACCTGGAGTCTACACCTTGATCTTCTATCAGCAAGAACGCGCAAGCTTATTTGGATATTTAAAAAGCTACGAAATGTACTTAAACCAACCCTTTTAAAGACTGTATACTACGCTTTAGCACAATCAATTATACACTATTGCATCCCAGCATGGGGCGGGGCATGCAAGTCAAGGCTGATACAGACAGAACGTGCTCAAAGATCTCTGCTCAAGGTAATGCTGAAAAAACCCTTCCGATACCCAACATCTTCACTTTATAGAGAATCCAACATACTCACAGTTAGGCAATTATTTATCCTGCATACTATACTTCGCAAGCATAAAGAACTTCCATTCATCCCAACGACCACAATCCCCTCACGAAGAATAAGAAGGATATGTGAGCCCATCACCCACCACACAGTTTTCTTCCGACGACATTCATCTTTTCTCGCTCCTTATTTATACAACAAAATTAATTCCCTACTAAACATATACCCCAAAACCTTAAAACAATGTAAACTGCTCACAAGAAGATATCTATTGAATTTAAATTATGATGACACAGAATCACTGATAAGAGTATTTTCATAATACATGTATTTATTTATTTATTCATCAACGACAGACACACACTCATTCGCGCGCGCACACACACACACTCATTCGCGCGCGCGCGCACACACACACACACACATATACATACATACACACTCTCACACCAGTACACCACACACGCACACACAGAACCAAGTAATTTCACCTAACATAGTTTTTCTTTTTTATGTATTTAATTAATTGTAACCCAACTCGACTGCGGGCGGGTGTCCTGGAGACCTGAAATACAGGGCTTCCCTAGTTTAGGCTCCAGTCCACCACAGATAAATCATTATTGTCTAATGCCATTCTCTCTCTGTTCTGTACTGTACCTATTCTTTATTATGTGGTGGAAAATAAATCAATTTTTATTATTTATTTTTATAGAAGCCAGAATATCAGTGGTATCACTTGTCCAATCTCATGTGTCAGTAATTTCACCAGCTAAATTACCCTATTCTTTTTACCAAATTGGAACACATAATGTTATGATATTATTGCTTACGGTATCTTGGTATCTATTATAGTCCCTGCAACTGAGAATTATTGCCGCCTTGGCTTCACACCCTGAACTAACGAAAATCCTTGTAGCTGATGTATACCTTTTTGTCGGATCTGGAGTGTGCCGGAGGTCCGATGGTTATGTGCTGGAGTGCATCACTGACCATCGTGTAGTTATTCATGTCCAATTTTCCCGGTTGCTGATGAAAAGATAATTTCTTATAGGTAAATTCAATTATTTATAGCTACTCTGTAGAGTTCGAAAATGCAAGAGGCAGAAGGGTGAGAGAGGGGAGGGGTGACATACAGATATAGTGAGAGGAGGAAAAGGGTGAAAGAGAGGGGGGAGCGGTGACACACAGAGATAGTGAGAAAGGGGGAGATAGGAGGAGATAGTGGGAGATAACGGATAAGGCAGAGAGGGAGATTAGATGGGGGGCCTAGCGGGCGAAAGAGTACTCTCCTCGAGTATATGAGATATATTCCTCACGGATATGCCCTAACAGACGTTGCACATGGGGTTCTTGGGTGATCTTTTAAAAGGACACGCTACCTCAATACATTTATTGTAACCTGTGCTTAAGTGTATAAGAACACTATTACCTTCAAAGTCTGCGAGTGTCTGACCCGTTGCGTCGGCTGATGCGGCCTGGTGCGGCCCGTCGTGAAAGCGCGATGGCCGTAGCTAGGCGGTTGCCATAGACCTCCACCGTCTATAGAGTAACGTTCAAAGTTATTTACACTAATATTATGAATAGATGTAAAACTTACACTTTTTAGAAAATAATCTCTGAAGATAATCTCTGAAGATAATCTCTGATAGTAAGCTAGACAATCCCAAAGTGACATAAATAAATAAAATCTTTATTACATAGGCTACGAATAATAGGTTACCTTATAAAGCTTGAATATTGAATGACTGACAGATAATGCGCTGCTATTCCAAGTGAGTACTTATAGATTACAATTCATTATTTATATTATTTATATTTATTCTGATTCATTCATTAAATACACATCATTATTTAGTAGTAGCAATTATACAGGTCCTATGAAGATAAGTACTACTAAATATGTTTGTATTGGTTATCTGTGGTATCTGCAAGCTTTTGATGTACAATAAAAAAGTATTAGGTATATCTATCTATAAGTATGATTACCGTAGCCCATGAACACACATCTCTAAGTTTGTTTGACACCCAGTATCCATTTTTTTTAAATTGTATATAATTATATATTATAAAAATACTACAGCAAATTAGAGGAATTTTCGATATCTTCCATTATTCAGACCAATCCATTCATGCATATCGACAGTTTTTATTTTATTTTATTAATTATTACCTACTATTACGCACGGCTACACATGAAGGTGTTCATTCGTAGTATAAGCTCATCATAATGAAAGCAAAATTCTACTGCGGCCCAGATTTTATGACCACTACGCCACCACGAGTCCACCCGCCATGCTATACAATAGTTATCACTGACGTAAATTCAGAATTTGAAGGCAAATTTCGATATGTCGGTGGCTTAGTCGTGGTCATAATTTCTGATGTATCTAACCAGAAAAGGTAGGTTCAATCAAATCTGCAATCGGCAATCCACCCCAAATTTTTCCTTCACTAAGATAACTTTAGAACCTGATCTCTCATTTTATGAAAGAGAGATACCGGGACAGCTTATACTGAAAATGTAATAACTTTATCCTGTGTATCGACTCTCTTATAGTCTATATCTCGATAGTAATATTCTATTTACAAACAAAACCTATTACAATATAAAACTACGAAACTAAGTCAATAAAATACCTGTTATTGCATAAATTGTAAATAAAACTTCTACCTATTTAAAACAACAAATATAAAAACTATATTCATGCAAAATAAACACGACATTCCTTAAACAAAAAAAATATAAGTAGTTGATTTTAATTTTTTTTATAATGTGGGAAGGGGTGTTCGTCATCGGCGTTCCTTTTCGAAGATAAAAGATCCCCGAAAAGAAACGCTGAAGACTCATCACTGCACGAATAAATAGTAGTTGATACACAGACTTCATAGGCACAAATATACTGTCTGTCTTCGGTAGTGTGCTCTTAATAAATTGTACGACAATTAAAATCAACTAGAAAACAAAATTGTTGTGAAAACCATACTGCCTAGTATCTACAGCTACACACAAAGTGATACCGTCTATTAAAGTAATAAGGTTCATAATCGTTGGTCATGCAATCACCTGACTCGTGGGTGCTGAGCGAATCCTCCGAACAGTTGAGATCCGCTGCGTTACAACATTGGTACGTTTATATTTAAATTCAGAATTGTAGTAGTTTCTGATATGCTAATATACTAAGGTACTATGTCCTAGCTGAACAGCTCTGTACACCATACAAAAAATACTGTATTTCTTGGAAAGCTAGTTCTTTATTATGTCGCAATAAGGGTGTTTTTTTGAGTGCAACTGTATTGCCTAAAGTGTTGTCATGAACAAAACTCGGAAACTAGGTGTAGGCCTGGCGTTCGATGTGTTATTATATTAGACGCTGCTCAACTAGTACGTAGGGTGTTTAAGACAATAGAAAGGCGGTTTTTAATGATTCTAATTTAAAAGATAACATACAACTATTTCATTCGTATTATAACCATCGCTTCAGTTGCCTTAACTATATTTTTGTAAGGCTGCATATTCGCTAGAGGACAAAGATGTCGTCTTTACGTCTGAGATATAAATCCAGTAAAAAAGAAACATTTTCTCTATTTTTTTTTCTTACTCAGACCCAGTTCTGTCTGCAGTCCGTAGGAGCTCTTACGAGTCGGCAACGTATCAGCAACATCTCGTTTGCCAACTTAATAAAACGCGCCTCTGACTTTTCAGTCACGTGCTCATTAATAGTCAATTTATCACTTGCTTCAACGGTGATGGAAATCTCGGCGTGTGAAGCATGCCATTAGCACTAGGCTAGAGTAGAATCCCTTTCATCCTAAGAGGAGACCCGGAACTACAGTGGGACAATATAATGGATTGCCTGCCATCTCTTAACTTCGCACGTAATATCATCGTCTAATGAGTATGCAGCCGTACCGTAAGATCTGTTACGCTACATGGAGCTGATGAAAGTTAGTTGTTATAACTTACGTGACAGATCTGCGTGCATCCTGTGGTCTGGAGGCGCTGGCTCTGGTGGGGTGCTGGGCGGAGGGTACACGCTGAAACCTGCATTTAACCATAAAATTACAGAATTACGTCCGGCGGAGCTAATTTCCAATACAAAGGCAATACCAGAATAAATCGTAATTCAAACACAAATTATTCAAAGTTTGTTAATTACGTTGCTACCCATTAGTAACCAATTTTCAGTGAAATACTTCATTGGAAATAGATGTAAGCGAATGCAATTCTTCATAACTTCGCCAAGTTTGGAACGATTTTCCAGTTGTTTATTTCCAGTGAAGTAGAAGTAAATGAAATTGTATAGTAGGAAGCTGGGTTCCAATGAACTCAAAAATATGTTAACCTTTCAGGAATCCTCTGTTCTTGGAGTTGTTGAGCGTATCACTGTACTCGGAGTCGATGTCTGCGCGAGAGTCGGGCCCGATCAGCAAATCTAGTGAGTTTGTCAACTTGTGCTCCCTCCTAGCGAATAGTACAACATACATATTATACACGAACGACAAAAATATAAAAAATATAACGTTTTAATAAGGCACTAAAATCAAGGCAAGCGCGCTTTGTCATCGATAGCAGTGTCGCTTAAGTTTAGACGAACTGGTCAACCGTAAGCCTATTTAAGAATACAAAAAAAGTTTGTCAAGACTCCTTTGAGACTAGTTAATCTACATACTTGTCAAAAAAAAACATTATTTTTTATTTCCAAACAGCCAACTCACAGCTTCTGCAGCAATCTCTAACACTACGCTTCTATTTTTCTTTTTCAAATGAAATCATATAGTGTCCATGGAGTTTCTTCCCGATTTTTTCTCCATAGGATCAATCTTTAGGAACCGTGGACTTGAAATCGTTGACCCTTATCTTCTCTTGTGTGGGGCCGAGGTAGCAAGGCCTCAGTGCACTACGACTCAATGAGATCTTTTGTGCTTCCCCTAGATACCTAATCCTCATTCTCTCCCAGTTCTTCAAACAGCACTTCCATGAGCTTTATAATGAGGCCTGGGGGTATGAGTCTGTAGTCCTCTTGTATTGGATAACCCTGCCCCAAGAGGCACGTCCGTTTCCTAGCCAGTGCATCGCATGTACACAGGTGTTCAATGCTATCAATTTCCCTTTTGCAGGCCCTGATGTCTGAATCGTTTACCCTAGTATTTTGTCATATTATTATGTGGGTGTGGGTGGATTAATGGAAGTATAAGTATAATATACTAGCCTCTGCCCGCGGCTTCGCTCACTTGAAGCTCAAAAACCAACAGTGATGATCTCTTCTTTGTATGAGTCTCTAAACATTGGAGAGGTCCTGCTGTATCTCAGGTTCCGTTTAATTATTTGAGATAAGACATATACCAGTTTTTAAGTTGGAGCACATACTTTCTAGCAGTGATAACAATAATAAAATCCATTGAGTAGTTTTTGCGCCAACCCGTAACAAACAGACAAGAATTTTAAAAATCACATTTTTGGGTTCGGAGACGTTTATATACCCTAACCCACTTGTTTTTTTTAAATATCTTCAATGTACAGACACAGCTTTTTTACAATTGCATAATAATAGAGTAGAGTAGAGAAGATAAGTAAATATAATATATGTGCTGACAATGGGAGTTTAGGCGGGAAAATTAAAAGTGCACGTTATCGATTTTATATTATTTTTCAAAACTTGAATTTCTCCGAAGTTTAATGTGTAATTATGGTGGATAATTAACCATTAAGTGTTCGTGAACGTGTGAGAGTGTAGGCAAATGATATAAAATTGAAAATCGTGACTGTTTGGGTTCACTCCTACCTCTATAGAAGCCTCAATAAAGTTTCTACCGTTTTATTGGGGCAACTGAACTTATACTTGACACTGGCGAACACAAAAAGTTTGGTGCCATAATACAATCCCATGATGGGAAATATTCTTTGAAAATATTACTTGATTACTCTAATACTTGACACTGGCAAATACACAAAAAGTGTGGCGCCATAATAAAAAAATAAAAAAATAGTGCTGACATGTGGTTGAGGTGGTAGGAGTGGTTCCTGGGCGGCGG
Source organism: Acronicta leporina (assembly GCA_947256265.1). Taxonomy (NCBI): domain Eukaryota; kingdom Metazoa; phylum Arthropoda; class Insecta; order Lepidoptera; family Noctuidae; genus Acronicta; species Acronicta leporina. Next base: position 6,821,966 of record OX366536.1, read on the forward strand.
CGCGGGGCGGGCGGCCGCCACGTCGGGCAGGTTGTGCGGCTGCTCCATGCGGAAGGCGCGCTCGATCTCGCCCTTGCGCTCCCACACCTCCTTGAAGAACGGCGTGTAGAACGCCGCTGTCGATACACAACCCTCATTAATACACCGTTTAGTTTATTTTAAAACTAGCTGACCCGGCGAACTTCGTACCGCCTAACAGTCTATTCTGAAACTAACGTCACTCAATTGTTTTACCTTCCCGGAACCCCTCCACAACACTTAAACTTCATGGTATGGTATTAAAGTAGGTCTTTTGTATGAGAATATAGAAAAGTTTTTAGGCTTCTTCAGGCAATTTTTAATTTTTTTCTCTCCGTAAGAACCATCCTCGAACTTCAAGGAATATTAAAAAAAAAGAATTAGCGAAATCGGTTCAGCTGCTCTCGAGATTTGCGCTTAGCAACACATTTGGCGATTAATTTTTATATTAATAGAAGATTTAATATTAATAACGTGGGAGAACCATGCTTCGGCACGAATGTGCCGGCTCGACCGGAGTGATGCCACAGAAAACCGGCGTGAAGCAGCGCTTGCGTTGTGTTTCGCTGGGTGAGTGAGGTTACCGGAGGCTCAAACCCTTTTAAAAGGCGGGCAACGCACTCGTGACTCCTCTGGTGTTGCGGGTGTCCATGGGCGGCAGTTATCGCTTACCATCGGGTGATCCGGTCGAGCCGGCCCATTCGTGGCGAAGCATGGCTCTCCCACGATAGATATAAAAGGAACTGTATCGCAGTCACTAGCGTATGTATGTAGGTATGTAACTTACATTTATTCTCAGCGCTGGACGTGTAGGTAGTGAAGTGCGCGGACAATCTGTCAGCCGTGGCGTTCCCTTCCGTGATGAGAGCGTGTCCTAGGTCAGTGCCGAAGAAAGTACTGGCTGCTGACCCACCACCGTCCGTCACGGCCACCATTTGGATGGGCAGGTTCGGGATGTTCATTGAGAATGCGCTATAAACCGTAAAACAGGTTACTTATTGGCACTAAATTGACAGTTGTCTCTTCTTCGCCTTCCTATATTGCAACCAGTTTTACCAATTTTATTCAACTAGCTTTTGCTCACGGCTTCGCTCGCCTGAAGCTATAGTAGGATTACTACTAGGCTAATTTCAGGAACTACTGGTCCGATTTGAAAAAATCTTTGACAGCCCATTTTTTGAGGAAGGTTATAGGCTATATTATATCATCACGCTAAGACTAAGTAACAATTCCACGCGGACGAAGTCGCGTGCAGAAGCTAGTTGTTCATAATATATACTGCTTTAGACGGCAAAAAAATTAATGATTAGGAAACTTACTTCAATGTAGCTAAGCTGGCCTTCCGTTTCGCCGAGTAAATAAGTATGAATCCATGTATCAATTCTTCTCGAAACTGACTTGCACCGTGGAAGCTTGATATTATCACCTGCAACAAAGAAACCAATATGTACCAATAAATATTTAGCTTTGTGTTATTTATGTGCCTTATAAATAAATAAATAGTTGAACCTACACAAAAGAATAAGTGTGTTGGCGAATATCTTTTTTTTTTAATTGGAATGCATCATAAATAAAATATCCGCAAAATGGTCCGGAAAGCCACGGACAACACCTGTATTTTGAACCATTTTGAATGACATTATACAATACTAGCGGCCCGCCCCGGCTTCGCACGGGTGGAGAATCCCTAACTTTATTTTCCCAGTCGAGACACCCGTGAACGCTATGTTAGGGGTGGACAATCATTATCACAAAAAAAATAGATAGTAGCCAGTTTTCAGACCTACTGAATATGCATATAAAATTTCATAAAAATCGGTCAAGCCGTTTCGGAGGAGTATGGTAACTAACATTGTGACACGAGAATTTTATATATAAGACTAGCGGCCCGCCCCGGCTTCGCTTTGTTGTCTGTACATTAATACTCTATGCCTGACCTTTGAGGAACCAGGCGTGATGATGATGTGATGTGAAAACAAAGAGTTGAGCAAATCAATTTGTACCAACCTCGACTTTCCTCTTCGAGTCTCCGAGGAAGGTCTCAATGACTATAGACCTGTCCCCCGTGAGGAAGCAGGCGCGATGCAGCAGCAAAGGACTCAGTACTCGTTCCGGGGAGTACGGGTCATCGCAGAACATGCACACCATTATTCTGAACCAAAAAAAAATCTGCTATAATTCACATTTTGATCATCACGAGAGATTACAATCCAAATACAAAACATCCTCAGTAGCCTCATAAGCCAAGTGGTCCTGTACGCTAGAGATCCTGGGTTCGATTCCAAGGTCGAGCAAAGGGTTATTGGGTTTTTCTATGAAATTCCCAGTAGCAGCTCGGAGTTAGGAATTTGCGACCGGTTAATGGCAATAGGCTCGCCCCCTGCTCCTTCAAATACAAAGTATTCTTGATTTTCTATACCAATACGTTTTCAAAAGTGTTAGTGCTTGGGCAACTGCTCTAGGAAACCTGTCAGTTCTTTCGACATTTAGTCTTTTTTTTTTAAAGCTTACTAGCAATGCGGATCGCACATTACTAGTATTCTTGTTAACCCCTCGTGCTAAGCTATATGCTTGTGTTACGAGTGGGTTCACGTCGGTAGTGCAATGGGTGGGGTTCGAACCGGCAACCACATGATCGCAAGTCCGACGCCCTAGCCATTAGGCTACCGACGCTTCTTCATTAGACATCCATTCTGTTACAAATGAAATAGCAGTCGTAGTAAGTAGGTTTCCTCACCTAATATCTGAGTCGAAGCACACGATGACGTCTCTATAGAGATGCGCATAGCTAGCCTTCTCTCTGTTAGCTCTCACTAGCTCCTGGACTGCATCAGCTGTCAGTGCTTCTGTGCCAAGCTCGTTCACTGAAGCCTCCATGTAGGAACAGTGTAGACTGCAACAAAATGGTGAAATTATAATAATAAATACTTAATTACAAGTAGAACTTAGTACCTATTACAATTTGAAATATGATTTAGCATCTAGGCAATGCCTGCACTACGGCTATCAGCACCAACCCCCAATTATACAATAACTAGCCCGCGACTTCGTCCGCGTGGAATAGTGTCTTTGTCATTTTAAACTATTTAGGCTAATTATTTTACAAATAAGACACAGACACGTTCGGGTAAGCACACTTAGACATACCAGGCGCTGTAAATTTCATTGAAATGGGTTCAGTAGTTTTGGCGTGAAAGCGCAACAGACAGAACGACAAACAGACAGACAGAGTTACTTTCGCATTTATAATATTAAGCAAGGAGTAAGGATGTTAGCCCTTTTTAGCGAACTTACGAACACAACATAACGGTATCAGCCAAATCGATGGAGCCATTCTCAAGTGATCAAGATGATCTTTCTGTGGTAATAATCTATGTTTATTTATATTGTTGAAAGAGCCATGACTACGGAAGGTCTGTTGACTTATCGAGACGCTACTACCACCTGGTGGTACTAAATGGTATCAATGAGATCACGAGTACTGGAGGAGTGCGTGTATATAAGCTGTGGCACTCCTGATTTAGAGGCCCCGACCACCCGCCGACCCGTGCTCGAGCCGGCCCGCACCGAGCTAGTAGCTTTAAATTTGTCCCAAAATAATTTAAACCAGATCCAGCCGTCCCTAGCTGTCCCCCAAGCAACCCCCTACGCCGAGGCCTGAGTCCCGTTAGGGGACGCCCTTAGCTGTTGTTGCTTAGTATATAAGTTGCTCCTGGCTGGAGACATTCGGTGCCTCACCACCAAATCCGGTAACACTGTCAAAATTCCCTGAATCAAAAACTTACGTCCATCTCCAAAAAAAAAAATCTTCGAGGTTCTTTCACCAAAGAGACAAGTCGTTACGTACGAGGAACCTCTGCCCGTTTGAATAGTCAAACCTACTAACTTCAATTTATGCTTACCATTTGTCACATTTGGTCAATTATCAATTATTTATGAGTTTAAATGTTAATTTCGTTTGTCGATGTCGCTGACGTATGTCGATTGTAACATTTTTATTACTCCCGTCCCGGGTTGTTAAAAATAATGATAAGGTGACAAAGAAACATACAGCCTGCTTGATGAATATACTCACTTATCAGCTAGATTCTGTCCCTCTTCCTGCAGCCTTGTCAACTCCTTTTTGTCCATCCCTTCGTCTTGAACGAACATCACTACTAAAGGCAAACCCTGAAAATTAATATTGGTGAATTAAATATTTTTTTTACTAATTACAGATAGAGCTAACGAGATAAGTAATGTCCTAAGTTCATTACCTGGAATGGTAATTTATCTTCTTGTTCTAGACTAGAGAGTAATGTCTTTTCGGCACATCCCCTGATGTACTCGAAGGATTCTTGATCTTGATAAACGCAGAAATAACCTGAAACAAAACCATTACATATAAAAAATATACATCGATGAACCATACAGTCATAAATAAGTTAAGCTTTTAGACGTATTTCCGCTCATTTTTTGTGTAAATATCGTGCATGACACGACAGGATGAACTAAAGTTCATAATAATATGCTAATAACGTCTATTATTGCTTAAAAGAATGTGTGATAGAAAAGTGGATTATATCCACTAAGACTCGGACAGACGCACAACAGTGATCCTATAATATATTTTGAGATATGGAACTCCAAAAACTGCCTCGTTAGCCAAGTGATCTTAAGTGCGACTGCTATGCTAGAGGTCCTGGATTCGAGTTCCAGGTCGAGCAGTGTAATTGTGTTTTTCTATGAAATTCGCACAAGCAGCTTGGGAGTTTGGGATTTGTGACCAGTTTACGGCAAGTGGCCTGCTCCTATTACATGGGTGCACATTAGTACATCTCTGCTTTCCTATCGGGGAATACAGGGATGATGGCTTGAAACGTCAAAAAATAATTGGAAATTGTTACGTATTTGAGGAGTAGAGTAGGGTACATGCAATCAAACGCGAGTCATATTAACTTTATTACAAAATAGAAATATTAGACATCTTACGAACACATACAAACGTATGTAACAAACAGGCGCGCGCATCGTGCGTGCGCGTAGGTAATAAAGAATAAAGTATAAAGAATAAAGAATAAAGAATAAAGAATAAAGAATAAAGAATAAAGAATAAAGAATAAAGAATAAAGAATAAAGAATAAAGAATAAAGAATAAAGAATAAAGAATAAAGAATAAAGAATAAAGAATAAAGAATAAAGAATAAAGAATAAAGAATAAAGAATAAAGAATAAAGAATAAAGAATAAAGAATAAAGAATAAAGAATAAAGAATAAAGAATAAAGAATAAAGAATAAACGCTTTTAAATAATAAGCGTTTTTAATTTTTTTATAAAAATATTTAAAAATGTATTAAATATGTAAGTTAAAGTAATAAATGAGAATAAATAATATAAATAATAAATGGCGTTCGCCAATAACACCTAACACAAATAGAAATAGATAGTTGAACTGACCGTTGGGCGCGAAGTCGTCTATGCAAGTGGTATCTGTGGTGAAGTCGTCGGTGCGCAGGCGCTGGTCCACGCGCCACGCGTGCGCGGCCACGCTGACGCGCCGCTCGGGGTCGCAGCCCGCCACCAGCCGCTTGCCGAACTCGCCCGCTATGCCTTCCACCTGACCAACATCACAAAACCTCAACAAACAGACTACATCCAGAATCATTTGCAATAACAGTAGGTAATGCCAAGCCAACCAGATGGAGTGAGGACTTGAGGAAGCCAGCTGGCAGTGACTGGATGAGGAAAGCCGAAGATCGGGCTCTGTGGCGTTCACTAGGAGAGGCCTACGTCCAGCAGTGGACGAATATAGGCTAATGATGATGATGATGATGATGCCATGCTTCGGCACGAATGGGCCGGCTCGACCGGAGTGATACCACGGCCTCACAGAAAACCGGCGTGAAACAACGCTTTCGTTGTGTTTCGCCGAGTGAGTGAGGTTACCGGACGTCCAAACCCTTTTAAAAATGCTTCGGCACGAATGAGCCGGCTCGACCGGAGTGATACCATGGTCCACGGCCTTGCAGAAAGCCGGCGTGAAACAACGCTTGCGTTGTGTTTCGCCGAGTGAGGTTACCGGAGGCCCAAACCCTTTTAAAAGGCGGCAACGCAGTTGTGGGCGGCGATTATCGCTTACCATCAGGTGATCCTGCAGGGGTATTCATAAAACACAAATTGTCACATATACAAACAATCGATCTGAAAAAGCTATTATTCCCTGCGGAAGTTGAATCAGCAAGCTGTAGGGCAGACGCTGTTCGCTCAACCAGTATTCAATTAGACATTTTGTAGTAAGTAATTATTTGACGTATTAAGAGATGCCACAAGCCGAGGAAAAGGCGAAATTTCGCACATTGGGGGAGGCCTGCGTACAGCAAAGGACTAGTATAGGCTGATGATGATGATGTATTATTTGACGACACGTTTGGAGTAGCGACTGAGCGATCAGCTTCTGCGACACGTGTTGTGGGTTCGATACCCAAAGCGAGCAAATATTTGTATAATCTACAGGTAGTTGTACCGGGTCTTGGTGTTTGTGTAGTGAGGATTTGTGTTTGTAAAATGCACCCACGATATAGGAGAAAATCCTAGTGTGGGGCACCTTTTAAACAGAACAAAATCATGCCATCAGTGGTTATTATACTTACACCTAATATGATGACGTTGATCTGGTTGGAGTCAGTAGTGAGTGCCCAGGGCGCGGCTGGAGGGCCCGCGTGGCACTGGGACTCGCCCGTCGACGTTAACGACCTAAACATACAGTAAAACTATGAACTGTAAGGCCCACTTGCACCAACTTTTTAAATATGTTTAAATTTCATTTAAACTACATTTTTCATAGTAAATTTGTGTTTAAATGCAATTTAAATATATTCAAGAAGTTGGTGCAAGTGGTCCTAAGTTATTAAACAAGTTTTAGTATTTAATTTAGTCACCTCAAATCCGTGTGAGTGTAGTAATTTAAGAGAGGTCCCTAATTGTTATTGAGTGTTTAATTAAATTCTGAGAACCAACTCACGAGTTTAGACTTATGGCAATAAACTTAGTGCCTTATTTAAAACATGCAAACTGTGTCATTTGTGTCATGCAACGATGTCCTCACTGTGTTCACGTTTAAATAACAAATCCATATTGATATTATAAAAGCGAAAATAACTATCTGTCATTTAGTAACGTTTTCACGCCTAAACAGCTGGACCTGAATATTAATGAATTTTTGCATAGAGTTAGCATGAACTTCAGAAACGGATATAGGCTATCTTTTATCAAAAAATGATGCTTTGGAATGCGAGTGACACCATGGGCAATCGTCTTATAAGATGCCATCCATAAATGACGTCACACACATTTCATAACACACAGATCACGTGTTTTTTTTGTTTTTTTTTTTTCCAACCATTATAATTATAGAAATTATAGAGGTTTTTACATGTGACATCACAATGCTGAGCCCTTGTCACATAATCTGCTTAATGGGTTCTTATACTCACCCCACTCTAGTGTTCAGTATGACCGGCAGCGTGGCGTCCAGACAGTTGGAGCCGGCCGGACAGTGCTCGCGCATCGGACAGTGCACGAAGCCCAAGTGCTGGAACAGCATCAGCTTCCTGTCCTGTTCCATACGGTCCAGCATCTTGTATCTGTGGGGAAAGAGATGATATGAAACGACAGAATAACTGCCTAATTCTAGTACTACTAAGCATACGTTATCAAGCCTTTATACTGTCCTACTGCTGGGCACGGGTCTGCTCTCAGAATGAGAGGGATTAGGCCACCACGCTAGCCTAGTGCGGGTCGGCAGACTTCACACACCGTGAGAAAATCTCTTAGGCATGCAGGAGGCAGGTTTTCTTTCACCGTTTAAGCGCATGATAATTAACTATTAAGACGATCACACGAGAGACATCGAAAAGTCAGAGGTGCGTGCGCCTTGGATTCGAACTCGAGACCTTTGACTTGTCAGTCCAGTGGTCATATCACTCGGTTATCACCTAGGTGTCCTATGCGTAAGCATACCGGTACACTAATTATCCTCAGTTCAAGTCCCAGGTAGAGCAAAATATAACTGAGATTTTCTATGAAATTTTCAGTAACACGAGTTTGGATCTTCTGGGTCATCATCATCCAATTCATCTTGTGTATATGTAATTTTTTGTTCCCTGTAAAAGGCAATGGGATAATCCCTCTTACATGGGGACTAAACATACCGCACTGTGGGTGCACATTAGTACATATCTGCCTAAACTTTCGATGACTACAGGGGTGAAGGTATGTTATGTAAAATAATTTTTATAATTTTATATTAGAACACCAACTTCAAGAATAGAATAGAATAACACTTATTTTTAAGAACACGTTGACATGCAGTTGTTACAGTGTTTCTATACAGCATATTCTGCCAAGTGGGGCGTGAAAATATTTAAACATTAGCACATAATACGTTACAGGTTCGCTATTAGATCATAATCATAAATCATACAGTCAAAAGTAATTGAATAATACAAAATGTCAACGAATGGTCACCGTGAATTACATAAGGGTTTGATTCGACCTGTGACATACCTGAAGTCATCTTGAAGTACGTCAGTGATCTCTTTGATGTCTTCTTGGGTGATGGTACCAGTCGGTGATATACTCTTGAAATGGTAGAACAGATCCGCATGCTCCAATAGCAACTCCTGCAAACAATATCAAGTTCTTAACCGGCACTATTTACCTTATTATTATTATTATTATTTATTAACAGGCAGATAGTTGAGACAACTGATAGTAGCCTGTATCCGGCTATTCATGGCCAAGTAGGTAAGTTATTGGAGCTGAGATATTTGTCCAGTCTATTTTTAAATTGGTTGACATTTTGAGCTGCAATTATGTCCTTTGGCAGTTTGTTCCACGCTTTAACTATGCGGTTGCTTATGAAGTGTTTGTGCGGGTTGTTATTTGACAGTCTGCTGCATAGCTTAAGGTGATGGCCTCTGTGGTGGACGTTGTCGTTACTTGTGAACAGTTGGTCAAAGTCTTTGATATCATAATGGACAAGTTTTAGTATTTTATTGGAGTCCCTGACGGAATGGTGGCCGAGAGTAGGCAATTCTGAATTCTAGTGGTAAGCTGGGCTGTAATAGAGTGTCAGATCCTGATTCCAAGAGTACGAGTATTATTGAGTGTTGCTAAGAACCCGGTGTTAAGAGTTTGTGGCTAGTTAGTGACAATTAGCATCATATCACCCAGAGGACGTTTACTGCTGAACGTGATCAACACCATAAATTTCCACAAGGACATGTCTCCTGCATCCACGCCTCCAAGCGATCTCTCTCCATCTCGTCCCTCTATTTCATTGGGCCTCCCAATTTCTTACGCTCACAAACGGCCTTTAGTTCTACCAATATCGAATTATGTATCTCGAGTCCTAGTTTTACCATCCCGTCCCATTTCTGAGCACGGGATTCCTCACTGATAAAGAGTGGTCATATTATAAGGCTATATGGGTTGGCAGACTTCATACGCAGTTGATTCATATCAGGTGTGCCGATTTGCTCACGATGTTTTCCTTCACGGTAAAGCAAGTGATAATTAACCATTAAGCTGTTTCTTTATTCCTTTCCTTCTTCTATGGATCTCCTCAATTCTGACACTGACCTGGAAGTTATCCTTAGCGCGTCTCTGTATCTGCCTCTGATGCTGGTCGTAGACCCTCTGCTGTTGCTCCTCGGACAGAGCTTCATAGCATTCGCGACCCATCAACAATACTCGCACTTCGGACAGCTGCTTGCCCGGCGTGACGTAGCCTGTCTCTTCCAGGAGACGCTTGAACTGTTGACACCATCTGGGTTCAAGGAAAAATACCTTTAATACTTTAACTGCCTCGTTAGTCTAGTGGTTTCAAGTGCGACCGCTACGCTAGAGGTCTTGGGTTCGATTCCCAGGTCGAGCAAAGTGTTATTGGGTTTTTCTATGAAATTCTCAGTAGCAGCTCGGAGTTTGGAATATGTGCCCGGTTAATGGCAATAGGCTCGCCCCCTATTACATGGGACCTAAACATACCGGCGAACTGTGGGTGTACCTTAGTACACATCTGCCTAACCCTTAGGGGAATACAGGCGTGATGGTATGTAATGTTATTTTATCCATAATAACGTGATTGGTATGTGTTTTCGGTCAGTGCAATGTAGATACAGGAAAGGGGAAAAAGGTTTATTTTTTAAATAACTATTTAGGTAAACGATCGGACAAGCTACCTAATAGTAAGTAGACAGTTACATGGACATCAAAGTAATTGCTGATGCTTTACCGAGCCTTAAGAGCTGCAAAAGTTTAAACACACCCAGGAAGGATGGTCGTAGGTCCTACCACTGAACAAGTCGGGATATTTTCTCGCCTCTTACGGTATGCTTATCAGAATGACAGTGAGCAACGGTATTCTATTATAACCCGTCCACATAGGCTCGCCCGATATTACATGGGACCTTAACATACCGACAAAGATTTGCCAGTATATTGTGGCTAACCTTTTAGGGAATAAATATGTGATGGAATATTATGTTATAATTAACTTAATACACAAAATTTAGCTTATTTAAAAAATACTTGTTGAATGAATCACTCACTCGTAATTCCTATGTTCCTCCTGAGCTTCATGTAGGAAAGTCTTGAAGACTGCTGCTGCCTCATTAGATCCTAGTATTTCGTAGGGAATCTTCTGAGACTGTCCTAACGTCTGTGAACAGAATTAAACATATTTTTTTATGAATTATGACCAAAATGATGATGAAATGAAATTATGTTCATTTTTGAGATAGATTATGTAAATACTAGCTTTGCCCGCGGCTTCGCTCACCTGAAGCTATATTAGGATAAGAAATGGATCCCAAAAATAATTCAATCAAAAACCAACAGTGATGATCTCTGCATTGTATGGGCCTGTATATATCAGAGATCAAGCTGTATCTCAGGATCCGTTTTATTAATTGAGAAAAGTTCACCAGTTTTTAAGTTGGAGCATATTATACTTTCTATCAGTGATAACAAAATTACAATGTATTCAGTAGTTTTTGCTCCAACCCTTATACTACAGACAAGAATATTAAAACTCACATTTTTTTAAATATCTTCAATGTACAGACACAGCTTTTTTACATTTTTTTAATAGTAGAGTAGAAGTTACAATTTCCAATACGTGAACGTGAACTGTTAAAGGGAACTATGACATCTCACCTGATATCTAGCCCTCTCGCCGACCCGCAGCGTGGTGTCGATAGCGAGGGGGCTGTCGAGCTCCGAGCCCGACTCCGAGCCCGAGTCCTGGTGCCGACCCTCGCTGAAGTACACCGAGAAGTCGCGGTGGGACTGCAGCTGACGAACCACCATGGGCCAGTCGCTAAAACAATGTGCACTTTATAATAATCATAAAACTTTATTTCATAAAAGTGCTACCGTCAGTCAATTTTTTTTTTTATGGGATATAGGGGCAAACGAGCATACGGATCACCGTAAACCAAGGTAAGCGGTAACCGCCGCCCATGGACCTGCAACACCAGAGGAGTCACAAGTTTGTTGCCCTCCTTTTAAAAGGGTTTGGGCCTCCGGTAACCTCATTCACTCGGCAAAACACAACAGTGTGTATTTTTGTAGTGTCAGTAATAAGTTATCAAAGGAACTTACCTAGCCTATATGCGTAGGATTAGACAGAACGGATTGTAGGAAAGGTGTGTGAAACGGAATGTGTAAGTGAGTGAGAGGAACAGACAGACAGTAAAGAAAGAGAAGAAATAGTAAATGTAAGATGGCGGTTGGGACAGGACCAGAGGCGTAAGATGTGTGTGGAAGGAAGCTATTGTAAGCTTGTAAAGTATATTGCAGCATGAAAATGGAGTTTAATTATTACAGAAAATAAAACCATTTTAATTTATTATGAACACAAGTGTTTTATTGTATGCCCCGACCCTACAAATTTTAATGTGTTAATTGATGTTATTATGCCCCTCTACATTATGTTCAGTAAATGTACAAAACTATGTCCACTGACACATTTAAATATTGACTACAGCTGAATAATGTTTCAGTTAATGGGTTAATAGGAAAATAAAAAAAAGGGTTAGATTAGTAAAAGCAAGATTGTACTTACTTTTCCTGCAAGTCTTCAGTGGGTAGTTGCATTCTGGACAAGACTTGCGGCAGCTTGGCAAGCTGCTTACGTAACTTCTTAGCTGCTCTCTCCTCTTTCAGTCTTCGAATGTGACGGCGGAACACCACCTAGATGATACAAGGACATATTTTATTTTTTTATTGTACTTAGATAACAATGCTTAGTCAAGACGAAGTTGACGCCAAGAAGTCGACACTTACGAGAGTTTCGCCTAAAATAACAGAGCGGCTTGGAAAGAGGGGAATAAGGCATTCGCTCAGCAGTAGAAAGAAGTGGGCTAGATGAGAGGATAGAGCATGGGTCACATGAGCCACAAGCCGCTCTTTGGATGTGAAGCTGCGACGCTTTAGTTCCATACGCAAATATTACTGCTTTATAAACAAAACCTAATGAAAATCGTTTTGAATCGAGGAGGCACCATTTCTATCAAAATAGACTTTATTTATGCAAGTACTATTTATTGCTAACAAGACATTTTTTTTTAATTGTTCCGACTAAAAAGGTTGCCGACTCCTGGGATAGAGAGATGGTAAGAAGCAACTGTAGCCTATAGACGCCAGCAGCATCAGTACTATCACTCTCATGTTGACATCTTGGATAATATAAGAAAATATAGGAATGAATTTAATGGACAGAATTATAAATTGTTTTCACTTACTTGTGTTCCATCATTTCCATATTGCTGCACAAACTTGATCCACTCTGGGTAATGACATAATCTCTTGCTAGCAGCCGACCACATCTCCCTATAAACAGAAAAGAGGATTTAGATTATACAAAACAATATCTAAGAACTAATGGCAACTTTACAACCACGCCAGACAAGGCTTTCACACAATATAATTATAGTCACTTCGCTCAATTTTTTTTGTATTTATAACATAACATACCATCACGCCTGTATTCCCCGAAGGGTTAGGCTGAGGCGTACTAATGTACACCCACAGTTCGCCGGTATGTTTAGGTCCCATGTAATAGGGGGCGAGCCTATTGCCATTAACCGGGCACAAATTCCTAACTCCGAGCTGCTACTGGGAATTTCATAGAAAACCCCAATAACACTTTGCTCGACCTGGGAATCGAACCCAGGACCTCTAGCGTAGTAGTCGCGCTCAGGACCACTTGGCTAATGAGGCAGTTTAATAAAAAGAAATCTGTATAAAACCGACTTGGTGTATGTACGTTGCTCAGTGTTGTTGGATACTGGTGACATATAACCACTCCTTGTGGTAGTATTTAGGGGCGGCTTATGTCCAGCATATTGATAATGCATAAAACTGTGGACTCACTTGTGATCCTGTACATGCATCCTGATGAGCTGGGTGAACGCTTCAGTGACGAAGTCTAGCGTCTCCCTTCTTATTCGTAAAGCTTCGGCGTAGTTCGCCACCTGATATGAAACAAAACATTAAGGCCCACTTGCACCAACTTCATAAATGTGTTTAAATTGTATTTAAACACGAAATTTCTATGAAAAATTGTGTTTAAATATGACTTAAACACATTTAAGAATTTGGTGCAAGTGGGCCTAAGAGTTCGGTTGACCGAATTTCCCATACAAATGTAATACCAAAAGAAATCATAATTTAAACACAATTTATTCAAAGTGTGTTATTATTCAGATTCCCATATCGTTAATGTAACATTACCATCACGCCTATATTCCCAGAAGGGTTAGGCAGAGGAGTACTAAGGTACACCCACAGTTCGCCGGTATGTTTAGGACCCATGTAATAGGGGCCTATTGCCATTAACCAGGCACAAATTCCAAACTCCGAGCTGCTACTGAGGATTTCATATAAAAACCCAATAACACTTTGCTCGACCTGGGAATCGAAACAAGGACCTCTAGCGTAGCAGCTGTGGTCAGGACAACTTGGCTAATGAGGCAGTTTACCACAATAAATCATAATTTAAACACAATTTATTCAAAGTGTGATATAATTCGGATTCCCATACCATTAATGTAGGTTCCTGCTTTACAAATGGTAAAGCATCCTAAATAATACGCTGGAAATAACTGTAAGCTAATGCTTGGAACGAATTTCCGGTCGTTTATTTCCAGTGAAGTAGTATTAGACGAAATGGTACGGTAGAAACCTAGGTCAACGGTATCTCAATCCCTGGCCAGATAAAATGACCCACCTTAATCCTAGCCTTGCACTTGTCAATCATCTGAGCAAGTAAGAAGAATGCATGGTCCACATTGACGTTCTCGTGACTGGAAGTCTCCACGATGGGGATGCTGCCCTTGAACTCTTTACGCTGCACCAGCCTCTCTGCCTCCCTCACGCCTTGTTCGCAAGCCTCATCGTTCTTGGAAGTCACGAGGACCACAGGTTTTTTAAGCTTTAAGATGTTTTGCAGGATCGCAGCCAAAACTTCATTCTGGAAAAGAATTGGGTTGATTGATGATTTAGCCATCGATTTTTTAACTAATTCTGGAAAGTTCAGAACGTCCTATCTGCATGCTGAGAAGAAACTCTAGAAACTCGTATTGTGGCTTGGCTAGTTACCACCTATTTATGCTTTCCATCCGAGGAAACTAGGTTCAAAATGTATTTAAATCTAAGCTAGGTTGGAAATAACACTGTTTTCACATCAATGACGTCTGTACACCCCGAAGGGTTAGGCAGAGGCGTATTAATGTACACCCACATTTCGCCGGTATGTTTAGGCCCCATGTAATTGGGGGTGAGATTTCCAGCCTTAAAAATAAAGTGCCAAATCTTACTCTTGGACCGAAGGACCATCAACCAAGCCAAGCGAAAAATATTATCAAAACTAGAATAATCTATTGAAGCCAAAGAATGAACCATAGAAACATGTACTTAACTTTTCCTAAGTATTCACTATTTTATTTACAATTACTATAGAGCATATTATAATCAAAACCTCATTATTATTGCAACCATAATTCATCAACATAACTCACCTGCTTCTCCCAACTCCGTCCCGGCACAGGACTGACGTCATAAATGCACAGGAAACCGTCAACCGACAGTTTCCCTTCAGGCATCAGTCTCTGCTCATACTCCTTCTCTATACCCAGCTGGTTCTTGCACACATACATCAGTTTCTCGGCTGACTGAAGTTTTGTGGCCACACATCTCTTGATGTAAGCTTCAGTTTTGCCGACTGCAACAAGATAATGTTAAGTTCTGTATTATCTAAAGGTCTAGTGATCCTCAGTGTGGATGTTCAGCGTGAGATTCCTCAATTCTTCTGGCAAAATATAGGGTATTCTTATTCTCAGGTGCAACTTGGGTTAAGGATTTGTGTTGAGGAGTGTAGCTTACTCCTCATAAGAACAACATTCGTCAATGCCAGCTTTGGAATAAATCCAATCTCTTTCGTCGTGACAGGACGTGTCAACAACTCCTAACACCTCTACAGGGACTCCCTATATCTCTGACAACACCCAAACTGAACCTAAAGGTTTAATATAATATAACCCCCCACTCTTGAGTAAAGGTCTAAAATTAACATATTTTTTATCTTACTCCGCATGACTACAAAAAATCGTCATACTTTCGTTATTGATGTGTTTAATTAGCTTCATACGATATTGAATTGCCAATTCTCATCAAACTTCTCACGGTAAACAAGCCTAAAGACAAAAAATTAAACATTTTGATTACACGACTGTTGAGAAGTGATTATATTTAATTCCCAAGACGCATGTGAATTCGAGAGGTTTCTGGCGTAAGTTTGATGCGAAATGCCGAAGACTACATCTCTCCTGTGGACTGATAATGATGATGAAGTGAATTCGGAATAAAACAAACCTTTGAACGGCTGGAAGCACGCATCGTCGACGAACTCCGTCTGCTCGACAATCTCGAACCTGTACTCCTGTTCATCGTTATCCTTCTGCACGCTGCCCCAGTACAGGAAGTGGTCGTTGTTCACCACGCGCCCGCTAAAGTCCGACTGGGGAAATATCGTCATGATAAAAATTTTGAACTACTTTATTGGTCTAATGGTCCTTAGGCATAAACAATGTAGCTGCAATCTAAAATGAATCTAAATAAAATGGATTGAAATGACATTATTTAATGAATGTCCGATGTACAGGCCCGGGTCTAGGGGCAAACGGGGTTTAAGGCGGCGACAGTTAAAAGGGGCGCTAACATAGAAACTTATTTTAAAATTATCTCAAATGCTGGGGCGAGGGGGGCTCCACTAAAAAGGTTCTGCGTCGCGCCGGGTCGAAAAAATCGCAAGTCTGGGCCTGTCGATAAATAAATAAAAAATACTAATCGCCTCATTAGTAGTCTTAGGTTAGTCTCATCTCATTAGTAGTTTTAGGTTAGATTCACACGTTGAGCAGTGTTACAATTGTGTGTTGTACAATTGACGTTATTGGCGATAAGTATAATTATTTAAAGTTGAAAAAAAGACGGCAAAGGAAACAATCGTGAAAAAACCTATCGAATCAACAGTGACTTGAGCAAACGTGGATGACTTAAACTTCTTGCCCGACAGTACTTCCGTCTTTCTAAATTAATTAAAATGTAATTATATATAAACCTTTGTTGTCGAAGTAACGATAGCTGCGTTAACTGGGAGATAATACTTTTTATGAAGTTACGTTTGTATAGCTAGGCAACTGACTTGAATGGAACATCGAACGCCTTTGTCATTCCTGTCTTTGGTCCTTTGAGTCGCAGTTTCGCTTTAACAGATATTCAATCGATGCATTAGCTACCCTATTAGGTAATTAAATTATTTTGTGATCAATTATTTTTTTCTGGGTAATATTTATTACCTACATATTTTGCGAACTTTTGAACTCAAAATCTGATTTTACCAGAAAATATATAAGACGGACTACATTTTTTGGTGAATAATAATAGCGTTATCAAATATTTGGAAACAATGTTGGTTATAAATAAAGATGAATTCATTTTATAGACAAGACAAAGTAGATTCAGCTATAAATTTCGAATATTTATTCAATTCTAGGTAATGGTAAACATTCTAGCAAGATTAAGATCGGTCGACGAATCCGAGTGGATTGCTGCGGTTCGGTATGGTTATATAATATGAAGGATATTTTTGCAAGAAACATAAAGCTTCGAGGCGATGCCTTCCGTCAGAGTTCAAGTTGCTTTTCTAAATCGATTTTGCTTTTTTTGGTAATACTTTACCGGCAAATTACGTTGAATTAATGATTAATTCAACGTAACTGTCCCGTACGAGTGAAGAAATACAACGTAGGTACCATCACGTCTTTTTTACCAAGGGGATAAGACATAACTACAAGTACACCACAATCCTAGCATGATATTAGTTAACTATATTAATATAAAACTGTCAAACGTATTGTTATACGCGTCAATTATCAGAACCATAGGCACCGGCCTAAACATTTTGGAGGATCTTACCAATAATTTACGCGCTTAGGGTCACTGACAAATTAGACAACTCAGTTCTTAGTAGGTACTTAGGTAGCTACAGCAACAAAATCAAAATAATTTATTCATGATACCCCATTGTGAAACTAAATAAATAGTATTTAATAAATAGTAGTAAATTAAACTACGAGTTTAAATAATATAAAAGTAGCAATAGGTACGTGTATCATGACTCCGTTATATATATAGAAGCTGGTTCACCATTATGTGCCAGACATTTGCCTTGCGCTAGTTTTCAGCATTAACTTAGAAATATGTTTCTTACCTGACTTAAGACGCAGATATGTTCGAAATTATAGTCATCGGCATGGGTCCGCACGAATCTGTTGCAGAGACAAGATTTCCCAACGCCAAGCTGCCCTTTCTCCTTCTCAGTACCTGGAGAATAAAGCAAAATAAATTACTTGTTTAAATCTACTCAATTTGTTCCACTGCTGGGTCTCTTCAAATTGAGGGAAATGAGAGGGATTGGCTGTAGGCTACCACGGTGGTGTAATGCTACTAGGAAGACATCACACACGGCCTGAGAAAAGCTCTCAGGCTTTCCTCATGGTGTTATCAAATTACTATATATATTTGTTTGTGAGAGAATTTGCGTTTGTACACGCACGCATGATGCTGGAGAATATAAGGATCTTAATTAAAAAAATTAGGAAAGCTTTTATAGATTTCCGTTGGAGGATGTCTCACTAATTCAAGACTTTTCCGTATCCCTAAAATCTTTGTCTCGGGGAATCAGGACTTTGAATAGTGAGTCATAGTACAGAATACACTCGTGTCGTGTACTACAATATGTGTACTTTGTGGCCGTTGTTTGTATTGTATAAAGTCCTCCACAACAGAGGACCCCTAGGGGCATAGGGTAATTGTTCCCTAGGGTCATACAGTTACATCTTTATTAAAAAACTTGAACTGAGAAACTGTCAACCCGTCTTACTGTAAGTTGAGGGTGGAGGTGCGTTTGGAAACACAAATTTTCATACATACAATACCCTGACCCGGAACAACCTATCTATCTATCTATACAGCCGCTAACACCCACTGCTGAGTAAAGGCCTCTTCTCTATCACGCCACTGTTGCCGATGTTGTGCAAGTACCCACAGATTCCCCACTGCCCTCACAATATCGTCCGACCATCGGGCGGGTGGTCTGCCCTGTAAACGTCTCACATCTCTTGGCCACCATTCGGTAACTGTTTTGGTCCACCTAAGATCGTCTCGTCTTGCCAAGTGCCCTGCCCATCTCCACTTAAGTCTCGTGATGCGAATACCTACATCGTCGACCTTCGTTTGACGTCTAATCTCGACATAAGGTATTCGATCTACGAGATGAATTCCTAGCATGGCACGCTCCATGGCTCTTTGGGTGACCCTGATAGTGGACATGTGTTCCTTTCTTTCTTTTTTGTTCTTTTTTTCTTTTTCCGGAACAACCTGTAGGTCTTAAAAGGCGGCTATCACTATGATGCAGGGTGTACGTTGTACATGGGCGCAGCGGTCTTAGGGGGTCTTAGGCGCCGGCTAGGGTAATGCACACGGGCGCTACATGAGACGCCTCTTTAGGTCTTACAAATTTTTTTTTCGTACGGGGATCGAATCTACAACACTTAGCGTAGAAACCGATTGCTCAGCCACTCTACTAAATGTGCCATCAAAGGTCAAAGATAATGTGACTCAAACTCAAGAGGCTAGTGTGATTCTTACATTGCTTGATGTTTATATGAACAACTACACTCACTTTTTTTTATAGTATACGGGGGCAAACGACCAGTCGGATCACCTGATGTTAAGCGATAACTGCCGCCCATGAACACCCGCAACACCAAAGGAGTCACAAGTGCGTTGCCCGCCTTTTAAAAGGGTTTGGGCCTCCGGTAACCTCATTCACTCGGCGAAACACAACGCAAGCGTTGTTTCACGCCGGTTTTCTGTGAGGCCGTGGTATCACTCCGGTCGAGCCGGCCCATTCGTGCCGAAGCATGGCTCTCCCACGTGAAATTAATTATTCTTGCTTAAGGAGCGACATTTGACGTATTTCCCACGAATATTTATGGTAATAAATCATAGCTGTGACTCAATTAGGTAACCTATAAAATATTAACATTATTACTTGGCCTTAATTTACTTCTACGCTTCTTGTGATGCCAACCCCGATTTGAGAAAGTACCGTCCGTAACAATTGGAACTATTGCAATTAATGTAGGTAGTCGTATTCGAATAATGCCGATTTTTTTAATATAGTTTTTAGCAGTCAAGAATTTAAAAAAAAAAAAATAACAAAATAAAAAGCTTACTATCAATGTGGGTCGCACATTACTAGTATTTTTGTTAACCCGTCGTGCCAAGCTAAATGCTTGTGTTACGAGCGGGTTCACGTCGGTAGTGCAATGGGTGAGTTTCGAACCGGCAACCACATGATCGCAAGTCCGACGCCCTAGCCATTAGGCTAGGCTGGCTTAACAATCCCAATTTGTTCCCATGTTTACCATGGTCTAAGGCATTCAGGTGCCAAATCCACTTTATGTATGGGACAGCCTTAGATGCTCACGGCCTGGAATCTAGTAGATATATTATAGGACCTTTTTTAAACATTTTGATACGATAATGTTCTGGCAATTATTGCTTGTGATATTAGCGTGCGATTTCTCGTAGCAAAACGTACGAGATACTCTCCCCGTCTAAATGGGCCTTTAGGAATAAGACCACCCATAATCACCCATTGTCTTTCTATCTATCTATCTATACTAATATATAAAGCTGAAGAGTTTGTTTGTTTGTTTGCTTGAACGCGGTAATCTCAGGAACTACTGGTCCGATTTGAAACATTCTTTCAGTGTTAGATAGGCCATTTATTGAGGAAGGCTATAGGCTATATATCATCATGCTACGCAGACGAAGTCGCGGGCAGAAGCTAGTCATTTATAAAACTGTACTTTACATTCGTTTTTTCGTGTGCAATAAAGAACGATGACCTCCGTGGTTTAGTGATTCGAGTACCGGACTGCTGACCATGTTAGTCGTGGGTTCAATTCCCACAGTACACAAAAAATTATGTGATGAATATAAGTGTTTGTGTTCGTCTGGGTGTTTCTTATGTATTATAAGTATGTATTTACAAAAAAAAAGTATATAAGTATTATATCCATTGTCTAGTACCCATAGTACAAGCTCTGCTTAGTTTGGGACTAGATGGTGCTGTGTAAAAATGTCCCAGAATATTTATTTATTTATTTATATTCTATAGGTCTACTATACCCGTCGACTAGTTCGACGGCATATCATTACGCTAACGTAATGGCTGAGATCATCAGATCTGCTGTGCCACGGTTTGTAGGTTCGACTTCCGCACAAAATATTTGTAGGACCAGTAGGCAGTTGACCCAGATCTAGGTATTCATAAATCATGTGAAAATTTATATTTGTAAACTGGGAATGGATGGTATTAAGACCAGCTTACATCACAAGAAAGACAATGTAATAATAACAAATTTATCAACACATAATAAACCATTATCTTTGTGACAAAATTTTATCAACTTTCTCTCAACAAAATAAACAAACTACACCTACGCGTGAACAGGAAGTAGCAGAGATAACAATGCAACAATAGACAGGCCATTGACAATCACTTACTCTAATGCTTTGAATCAGTGCCAGTTGTGGTTAATCAGATCTTTGTAGACTTAATACAAGAACTTAAAAATGTTCCTAGTTTTACTGGCCTACATTGTTTGGTTTAGAGGTGGGCTCTTAAAGATACATAGGAATTATCTTTATTGGATAGCATAATGGAAAAATGTATAAATCATAGAATAGCTATTTTTATTATTCTGAACGTAATCAGCACTAAACCATGTTGCGCCATTATGGCGCATTGGGTGCATGTACATAATGAATGTACCCAGTGCGTCTGGTGAGTGCAACAGGTATATGAATTAAAAATAAGTTTTTGTTTTTGTTTTGTTGTTACTAACATAGTTTATAAGCAGTATGTATTACTAACACCATATGGATCAAGGTCTGAAATAAATTATTTTTATTTTTTATTTTATTTTTTTATTTGCAAGGTAAATATCTAAGAAACATACCTCCATCACAGATAATAGAATACTAGCCTCCATATACCAAGTAAACCCCATATTATGTTGTGGTCCAAAGAAATTTTTGTTAATGTAAATGGACTTGGTACCTACTGTAAAATTTATATGAATTGAAGATGATAAATTGACCGAAATATTAGATGAATTTTCAGAGTATATACAAAATAAGACAAAAACGAATGTAGGCTTCAAAATATGTGGCAGAATGTTTTGGTTATGTACTGCATGGGCTGGTTTAAGAGGGTACAGGACAAAAGGACCTGAAAAGTTTTGGGAGAGGCCCAGCATCAGAGGACAGTAATGGCAAATTTTAAAAAAAAGCTTCCGTTATTTAAAGTTAAAAATCTAAAGATTTTATAACCATAACAACTTCTTGATGAACTATTTATTGACCCTGACACAATATAGGTTGTTGTAACTTTAAAAATCCTAATTCTGTCTATCTGTGGCATTCTGACTCCCTAAATGCATTAACTAAATAGAGTTTAGTTATTCTGTACTTAAGCTTCTTAACCATGTTCAATCACATACATTAAATTTTACATAAAAGAAATGTAGTGATTATACAACCAATTATATCTTTCTAATCAACATAATGGGTGGTAGCTTAACCCCTTGCATTCTGAGACAGTGGGACAATATACATGGCTGATACATCAACATAATGGTATATGGATGGACGAGTTGTAAGGGGCCAACCTAGATGAACATACCACAACTAAATTGTGGACTATAGCCTTAAACCTATATATATTATTCTGAAAGAAGGCCCAAGTTCAAGAGTGAGATGGTTAATGGATTGATGTTGATGCACACAAGTTATTATCAAATAAGATATTTGCTGCTTTTAGAAATTATGCTAGAAAGCATAAAGGTTACAGTTAGGTACATTATGTAACTGGTAGGTCCTTGGCATAGAATGAGACAAAGCATTAAAGGAATAAATAATTGTCTTTTATCTTTATTTACTTATAGTAAGACTTTTAGATTCTTCTATTCATGGCATGGATATTATGGTCACTTATGACACGAAAGGCTTATTCATACTTCCTTCAAATAGATGTGTATAAACAGAATTCAATTGAAAGGAAGAATTGTCTATGAATATCACATTACATGTATACATCTTTATTATGGAGACATGAAGAAACCACTGCAGCTCAATGGTCTTGATCATCCTAATTTGTCTTAAAAATATATATAAATGCTGATCACATGATGATACAGAATGCAATCTCATATTGAGCTGTTTACATCAATATTTTCTACTTACAAATCAGTAACTGTAATATCAGTTACACATCACTATAAAATTAACATGAAAAATCTATGTTTTGTTTAAAGAATAAAGATTTTTCTTACCAGAAAGACCGACAACGGACACGGTGACCAGCTTCCCGCCAGTATTATCCGATTTTTTAGCCATTTTACTAGTTTATCACTCAATTGGTACACAAAGTGCTAAAATATTAAAATTACTTGATACACTCATCACAACACTAAGCAGACTGTACGCTTTACTTTATCAACACTGAACTACAGTACACCAAAAGTTTAGAACACTGAAAATAGAAATGGAATAATTTCGAAATTATTGAGATAATAAAATTATTAAGAAATGTTACTGGATAATATTAAGATACAGGTTTCTTAGTTAAATTAATATGTTTAAGTGGGTTTATAACATAGGACAACAGTAAATAGTCTGCCAATTAGTGAGAAAGGAAGGGAAAAAATGATACTGAAGGCTCGCCAGATGTGCCAAGTCGGATCACACGCCCTGTTCCACCCTTACCTATTTCATCCCACAAAAACACTCATTATACACTTCTGATACAAAATAACGCTTTAATAATTAAATTTGCGGTAGAATTAAGCTCAAGAGTTGTAATTTATCGTCCCTTCTATTACCGTGCACTTTGACACATCAATTTTTATTAGCGAGCAAATTCGAAATCAATTTGTAAAACCCATAAATACTGTTTTTGCTAATTACATACTTAATT
Organism: Acronicta leporina; assembly: GCA_947256265.1. Taxonomy (NCBI): domain Eukaryota; kingdom Metazoa; phylum Arthropoda; class Insecta; order Lepidoptera; family Noctuidae; genus Acronicta; species Acronicta leporina. The sequence continues at coordinate 6,845,637 of OX366536.1, forward strand.
AACTTTATGTGAACAATGGATCCTACATTTTCCTACTTCAATTTGAGATTATTTTCGTAAAAAATGCAGTAATTCTTGACACAACTCGCTTTGCTTTGTACTACAGTACTGCCAATATAAAAATATTAATAATGATGTGCCATAGTAGAATCCAAAGACTGAAAAGAAAGAATAGAAAGGGATTAGGCCCCACGCTGATTTTGTGTAGCCTGTACTCTACTAACACTGATATCCAAAATTTAGTAAAAAAATATACTTTATGTACCCCATATTTAAGGAGATAAATGGGGTTTACACACAGACTTCACATGGCACACGCCTCGCTGTTAAGAAAATTGGTCTACATGTTTTTCAAGAATTTTACTTGCGGTTTCCTTCCTTAGGATCATCTCACGATGTATTATAAGGAGTGTAGAAGAAAGGAACTGACTCATCTGGGGGCTCTGGGGGACAAGGACAAGTTGAAAGCTTTGGTTGAAAGCTGTTGTCATGAAAGTGTCCTGCTGGAAAAATAAGATTTGTTTACGGCCAGGTATTCTCTTTCTGAAAATGATGAATTTAACGACCCTGAGCCTTAATCTGAGCCCTGAGCTTAGAACTTTACGATGCGGCATTAGCTATAAAATATTCACAACTGAGCATTAAAAACTTTGCTTAATAAACGTTAAAGAAGCTAAAATTAGGTACAATTGTCAATTTTGGCCAAAAATGACGATTGTACCTAATTTTAGCTACAATATCGATTTACAAGCAAAGTTTTTAATGCTCATGATATTGCATAGCTTGTGATATTGTATAGCTAATGCCGCAATTACTACAGCTAGGAATCTAGAATGTGTTATAGACCTACAAATTGCGAAAAAGCAATTGAAATTTGAATTTGGCGGGCTCAGGTGAACGATCCGCCTTAACTATTTTCGACCATGGTATTCGACTAATTAGGTAAAAAAAGTAAACTGTATAAAATTAATATGTAGAAATTCCACTTGCCTTGTCTCATGGATGGTGGAACTGTATTTTGTCTTGCCTGCTTGCCAAGTAGCCAAATTAAATTTCAGATTGATTGAATCTTATAACCAAATGCACTATTAATCATTGAAAGCTTTGACTAAAATATCTGAATTGAAAGAGCATAATTTAATAAATTTTAAAATTTTATTTTAAACTAGCTTTTGCCCGCAGCTTCGCTCACCTGGAGCTTTATTGGGATTAGAAATGAATTCCAAAAATAATTTCATCAAAAACCAACAACGATGATCTCCTTGTATGGGTCTCTCTCTACACATCAGAGAGGTCAAGCTGTATCTCAGGATCAATTAAATTAATTTAGATAAGAAGTCCACCAGTTTTTAATTGGACCATATACTTTTTAACAGTGATAACAAAATATCAGCCTAGTAGTCCTGAGTCCAGTGTGACTGCTACGCTAGAGGTCTTGGGTTCGATTCTCAGGTCGAGCAAAGTGTTATTGGGTTTTTCTATGAAATTCCCAGTAGCAGCTCGGAGTTTCGATTTTGTGCCCGGTTAATGGCAATAGGCTCGCCCCCTATTGCATGGGACCTAAACATACCGGTGAACTGTGGGTGTACATTAGTACGCCTCTGCCTAACTGAGTAATTCGGGGAAATTGGAATATAGGCGTGATGATAATTATGTTATGTTGTGTTATAACCAAATTAAAATCTATTCAGTAGTCTTTGCGCCAACTTGTAACAAACAGCTGTTATACGATTTTATAATAGTACAGAAGAAGAGGTTTATGTAAGTCTGAGTAAATAGGGTAAGTAGGTAGTAGTTTGTAGGTTTTGGGGCTGCTATTCGTAAAATTTAATTAATAAAATCGTATGTTTTTTGACAGCGCAACACTGATTTTGACAGTACAATTACGAAAACACAAGCGCATAAATGTCTCCCCCGCGATATTTTCGTAAGAAATGACTTCTACAAATGATGGAAAAGAAGTGAAAAGTAATCAAACAAGTGGCCCAAAAGGCAAAACATATTACATTGAACTTTATAAGGTAAGTTTTATTCTTATATCCATCAAGATCACTGTGAATATCGCGACGCCGTTGTGCTTGTCAGTCCACTGTGGCGGCCATATTTGTCCTCTAATAACTCTTGTTTTCATATATTTCGGTAATCTATTCAATATTTTGTACAAAATATGTGATAAAGATTGAGAAGCATACAGCGCAAACAATAATTACATCGTAACTAGTTGACAAAATGGTTCCTCTCCCTAAATGCTGCAAGTGTATGCACAGTGAAAAATCATGGTAGTTATAATTTTTATTTGGATAATAATGTCTAGATTATCGTCTCTTTTTGCACCTTTCATGGCGGTAGGCGTGCAATTCGATGATATAGTTCGTATCCTTGCCTATTGTCATGTAGGTGTATCATTAGTACTTTGTCATCATCAGTATAATAATGACGGACAGCCATATCAAAACATCGTGAAGTCACGTACTTACCTTCTGAAAAAATATATGATGTAAAAAATGTGACGGATCTATTTTTGCGGTGATCCTTTCGCACGTGTAATTTATAAGTATGGGATTTATTTGGCATGCCAGCTGTTCCTCCCATGTCGCGACTCACATTTTTGGAGTCAAATTACAGTTGATGTGCATATACAGTCCTGGTTGTGACATTACATACCTACCATAAAGATTCAGATTTCATTTCGGGTATTGTTATTATTACAGTTCAAAAAATAAATTTGGATGACTCGCTACTTAACTTCTTTAATGTTTCATTATACCTAATTGCTTATAAGGAACTACATAGGATATTTAAAAAATTACAAACATAACAAAGTCCTATGATTGCCTGGAAGATTGCAGTTAAACAATAAGGCCTAAAATTGTATGTTTTTTGTCTCACCATGTCCTGTCCTATGTTTAATTTGGTGTACAGTAAAGAATATAATTAATAAAGAAATGTCTATTGTTTCCAGACAATTACACATTTTTACATATTCCTGTAATACATTAACTTTGTCCTTTATGAATAGTTATAAGTATTTTCTTTCTTTCTTACCTTATAACCGCCGAAGTATGTATTAAACTTTACAAACAAAATAATAAACAAATGGTTAATTTGGTCAATTCCATAAAAGGATTAATTGAGCCTAAACTCAGACAAGTGCTATTGAGAATAATATAGGAATACTTAATAGTACTTCTCAACCCGGAAATCATTAGATCTATAGAGTAGTATTACTAAAGTTCAATCTAAACAGGAATAATAATAATTACTTTTTCTACTGCCAAGCAGTAATGCTAATGCATGCAAAGTTACAGACCATGCATGATTCCTCTTGTGTGCATGGCCTGCAACTACACCAACTTCTATTTGGTCACACTAATAGGACATATAGAATGCAATATCCTAAATGATTGTGAGCCATTTTGTATTTCAGATGTCAGTAGGTCAATTTAAGTAATTTCATACATTCCCCTTAGTCTTGTTATAACAGCTAATAATGATGCAGCAACAGTGGGTATTATCTTTAGTGCCATCCTAGTATTGATATAAAAATACTTAAGCCTAAGTGGAAGCTACTGTTGATGGTTAAAGAGTTCCGTTAACCATCGACTTTTTTGACTCATCATCAGATCAACTCTAGGTCTCCATCATGTTGTAGTGTCATCAGAACTACACTAGTGTGCCAAGTTTCTAATGTATCAGTTAACAGGTCAAAATTGAGTAAAATTGTGTTTGTAATTTGTTGCTCAAGTTTTAGTTTCCTTATCCCGATTCTATCAGGGAGTCTCAGCAAAACTTTGTGGTCTTTATCAAGGAGGACTGAGGTTTAATTATCATTTTTATATGTGTCCCATAATCTCAGACTAATTATCAGAATTATTAATATCAATAACCCCTATTGCGTCACAGGAAATACACCCTTATGAGTTACAACATAAGCTGTAGATAGGTGTGAGGTGGGCCATCAACAATGTGTATGTGCCAAATTCTTTATCATGTCTCTGTGATATAATATCTTATTGTTATTATTACCACATGTTCCTGACTCATATCATTAGGTTGAATTATTCAATACTATTTTATTTGAATAAAATTTATGTGTAGAGCATAATCTTGTTTTTTGAACACATGTTTACATTTTTTTTCTCTTTTAATTATGAGCTCTTTAGTGATATATTCCCTAGTTTGTATTGAAGTCAATTATTTGGTAATATGGCTTTGATTACAATGGACTAAAGTATTGTAATATTTATCTGTTGGTTTCTAATTGGATTTCATTCATGAAACAATTGCAAGGACACAAAACATGTTTGTGAATGGTTGCTATGCACCAAACTGCATAATTCTCAGCAACTATTTAAAAAAATATTGTAAATCTTAATATTGTAATCACGTTTTTTATTATCTGGCTCTTCTCCATAAGAACCATGCAAGTAGTTTTGACTAGTTGTACATTTGTCTTTGAGCATTGACTAGTAGTCTAATTGAAATAAAAAAAAATGAATGATAAATACGATAATAACATTAACATCATAAATCCTTTGAAGTCATAGTGCTCTAAGTATTATTAAAATAATCATCATCAGCATCTTCCTGCTCTCATCACAAGTAACTTGAGGTCAGTCTAATTTCTTTAATTCTTTTCCTTTATAGCCATCATCTCTCACACAGTCCTTCCATCTTTTGTTGTGATCCTTATCAGTGCATACACATACTATCTCGCCTGTATTCCCTGAAGGGTTAGGCAGAGGCATACTAATGTATACCCACAGTTCGCCGGTATGTTTAGGTCCCATGTAATAGGGGGTGAGCCTATTGCCATTAACAAGGCACAAATTCCTAACTCCGAGCTGCTACTGGGAATTTCATAGAAAAACCCAATAACACTCCTCGACCTGGGAACTGAACCCAAGACCTCTAGCTCAGCAGTCGCGCTCAGGACCACTTGGCTAATGAGGCAGTTATTAGTGCATATTATTGAAATATCTAGTTACATGTGATTACAATCATATAAATGTATTGTGGATATAAGACTTGAATATAATTGAGTATTGGTTTGTTATAAAGCTTCCATCATAGAACTTACAATAAGGAGTTACTTTTTAAAATATTTTTCAATAATAACTTAAAAATGCACGTCATAAGTATATCATAATAACTCCCTCCATTAGTCTAGCGGTCCCAAGCATGACTGTTTTTCTATGAAATTCTCAGTAGCAGCTCACAGTTTGAGATTTGTATCCAGTCCTTCAAGTCACATAGACTTGGTTTGCCCCCTAATACATAGGGACTTAAACATACCGGCGAACTGTGGGTGTACATTTGTACGCCTTTGCCAACCCCTTCGGGGAATACAGGCGTGATAGTATGTTATGTTTATAATCCAATCTTAAAAACATTAGACAAAGAATCACATCATATTTAAGAATATGTACTTGAATCTGTCTGAGGTTGTCACAGTCCACTGCCCTTTCCCAAAATGTTACAAGCATTTCAAAGGGAAAGGGGAGGTCAATGACTTGATGATTGAACTACCTCGACTTTATAACTTCAGGATTACATTCAACGACATATCTTGTGTAGTTTTAAGTTTTATAATAATACAGATGAGGAGTTATTGTTTAGCCAAGTGTTTTATCAATTTTGCCTGACAAAGAAGTATAATTTACTTGATTTGTAAGGTTATGTTAATTCACCTCGTGCTTTATTACCCGACTACGCCGGGTTATTTATAAAAAAAATTGGAATTAGTAATCTAAATATACCAAAATGTTTAAGTTTTGTCCCTTACCCTTTAAGACCCCTATTGTCATGATAAAAAGAGAAAACATTAAAGCACAGATAGTAAGTAAAAGGTAAAAGTACTTACCACAGAGGTTACATTACCCTAAATAATAAACATATTTGCGTATTTCATTTAATATAAACTTCTCCTTTCAAGTAACAAATTACAGATACAATGCAAAATCTATTGTTCATATGCTTGTGTTTAGGTACATACTTTTGAATTAAACTAATTACAACTAACTTTCACACATAATATTGACATAACTTACCATCACTTCTGCTTTCCACAAAGCGGCGGTAGCCTAATGGCTAGGGCGTCGGACTTCCGATCATGTGGTTGCCGGTTCGAAACTCACCCATTGCGCTACTGACGACGTGAACCCACTCGTAACACAAGCATTTAGCTTAGCACGAGGGGTTAACAAGAATATTAGTAATATGCGACCCAAATTGCTAGTAGCCACAGTAATGTAGAGGTTTGACGACAATGTCTTGTGGGTTCGATCCCCAGCTCGAGAACATAGTGTACATCAGTGGGACCCATTTCTAGTTTATTCTTTTCTCGTGTGTACTTTTACAAACACAAGTTCTGATTCTCACATAGTAGTCAGAGCATGTCATGCTCACTAAGAAGTCTTGCTGATGGTGGCGTTGTGTGTCGGGTCGTTTTATTCCCTACAACATGGTTGAGTCAGACGACGCTGACACACACGTCATGCTCGTGAACGGGCGCCGTCTGTCGGGACTGGTCGGCTCTTGACATGCTATGGTAATCACTTTTTTTTTTCTTTGGAAGGCAATTGATCGTATTTTATTAAATTCAATTGTTATCAGCACATCAAGCTGCATGATTCTCACATTATAACAACTAAATTGTAAAATAAATCAATGTTATAATCTTTGTTGAAAGGAGTATCTATGGAGTTTCTTGCCGGTTCTTCTCCATAAGACCCACTATTTGAAACCCCGCACCTAGTTTTTGACATTTCAAAAGTACCTGCATTACTGGTCTAATCGAAATAAAACATTTGACTTTGACTTTGACATACAGAAAAACCCAGACCCGGAACATTAATTATAAAAATATATCAGCTGTGACGTTTGAAATTTGCATGCCTAACAGGTATATATAGGACCAAATATTATAATTTCAAAATCTTTTGTACTATAGCTGTGTTCAGCAAATAAAGAGATATGATTTAATGTGACAGATTCGCCTACCAACTCTACCAGTACTTCTATCATTTAGGTAATTGAACGACCATTCTGTCGATACGATTGAAAGAGCATTGGCTCCTGATGTTCAGTTCTGGGTTGCGTGAATGACCATCGCGTTATAACTACTTTTACATGTGAGAAAGATCACATACACAACGTCATACATTTTTATTTATTACTAGCTTCTGCCCGCGGCTCCGCTCACTTGAAGCTCAAAAACCAACAAATGATCTCTTCTTTGTATGGGTCTCTATACATTAGAGAGGTCAAGCTGTATCTCCGGTTCCGTTTAATTATTTGAGATAAGAAGCATACCAGTTTGTAAGTTGGAGCACATACTTTCTAACAGTGATATCTAAATTAAAATCTATTCAGTAGTTTTTGCGCCAACCCGTAACAAATGGACAAGAATACCAAACATTTCATTTTTGGGTTCGGATCGGAGACATTTATATACCCTAACCCACTTGTTTTTTTTTAAATATCTTCAATGTACAGACACAGCTTTTTTTAAATTTTATAATAGTAGAGATTCTTTAAGCACAGTTGGTACAAAGGTGGTCTTAATTCTTAGTTCTTTCTGCCAGACATCCTAAGCCTTATACATATGAGTGGATGTATAACTAAATTCTAGCTAATCCACTTGATGAATGCTGGACGCCTCAGTAGTATAAGACGCATTAGATATTTACTGATAGATATCTCATTGTAAATCTTACTGTGGAGTTTGTAGTGACTCATCTGTTGCAGGATTTTCCGTTTGACTTATAGAAGTGCTATTTGTTTACTGAGTAATGTATATAAGGTATATATTCTTATGTAATTCTTTACGAGGAAAAATATTACGTTAAGTGTTATGTATTTGGCAGAAGTGCCAGTGATGTGCTTACATGAGGTGTTAATCTATACTAATACTAGCTTCTGCCCGCGACTTCGTCCGCGTAGCGTGATGATATATAGCCTATAGCCTACCTCGATAAATGGGCTATCTAACACTGAAAGAATTTTTCAAATCGGACCAGTAGTTCCTGAGATTAGCGCGTTCAAGTAAACAAACAAACAAACAAACTCTTCAGCTTTATATATTAGTATAGATATAAAGCTGAAGAGTTTGTTTGTTTGCTTGAACGCGCTAATCTCAAGAACTACTGGTCAGATTTGAAAAAATATTTCAGTGTTAGATAGCCCATTTATTGAGGAAGGCTATATATCATCACGCTAAGACCAAGTAACAATTCCAAGCGGATGAAGTCGCTGGCAGAAGCTAGTCTTTTTCATATATCAAAAAAGTTTGGTTAGATTATTACACCATTAATAACTCGAGAACGGCTGAACAGATTTTTAAGATCTTTGATTTGATGGATTTGTCACTAGCAGCCTTCAGCTCATACCTATATTTTGTATCGGGAACGGATATACTGATTTCACAGAATTAACATGGCGTTGTATGCTGGTTTCGGTAATTTTACTAGATGGCGTTATCCTCTACAGCTGTTTTTCTTTCAATTTTAAGTTTAAAGGCTAATGTAATGTTATACTTAAATAAAAAACGTTACATAAGATAGTTGCATTTTGCAGCATGTGTACACGTAAAAAAAGTTTGCGATAACTTTAAAAAATCTAAGTAAATCTTTTTTGTTACGGTAGATTATATTATGATTTCTTCTTCCTTTAGATTCTTTCAAACAGGATGTTTCTACTTAAAAACAACACACAACATAGATTTTTTCTTGATAGAGTTCGATTAAAAAAATTATATCAGCTTTTTAAGCTAGTGATCGCAAACTTTTTTGATGTGTGTGTGTTCTAGTAAGCTAGTTTTTTATGTAGCTAAATTACTGGTTCATTTAATAAATCTGCCTCATTAGCTAAGTGGTCCTGAGTGCGACTGCTACGCTAGAGGTCCTGGGTTCGATTCCCAGGTCGAGCAAAGTGTTATTGGGTTTTTCGATGAAATTCCCAGTAGCAGCTCGGAGTTAGGAATTTGTGCCCGGTTAATGGCAATAGGCTCGCCCCCTATTACATGGGCGCCCCTAAACATACCGGCGAACTGTGTGTGTACATTAGTACGCTTCTGCCTAACCCTTCGGGGAATACAGGCGTGATGGTTTAATAAATCTGACAATTAAATAACTAGTGACAAAATCACAACTGAATACTCATTGATAAAACATTGCCGCCACCGGATTAAATAATTTTCTTGGGTATTTAGATATAGTGGGTACACCCACAACAATTATTTGCCCATACAGAATGCCTTAACCTTTGAAGACATTTTATAATAAGAATTATTCATACGTGTAAACATTTACAAATAAATTGTTGCAATACTTTGTTTATTTAGGTACTTACGCAGACTTCCATTTCGAATGCAGTTAGAATTGCATTCTTCATCGAATGTAATTCTGAAAATTTATAACGCTCATTTTTTAGAGCAAACAATAATACTGAGGTTTGCTTTGTAAAACGTATCAATAAAAAATCAAGTATTTTTAGGGTTCCGTACCGTTAGAGTAAAGCGGGGACCCTATTACTAAGACTCCGCTGTTCTTCCGTCCGTCCGTCCGTCACCACTTCACCAGGCTGTATCTCATGAACCGTGATATTATACAGTTGAAATTTTCATAGATGATCTATTTTTGTTGCCGCTATAACAACAAATACTAAAAAACCGGCCAAGTGCGAGTCGGACTCGATTATGGTACGGAACCCTTCGTGCGCGAGTCCGATTAGCACTTGTCCGGATTTTGTTGACCCAAACTTTTGATTGTCTCCTGTTTCGTGGGTGCGTTTACAGACCCAAATTCTCTCGTGCACAACTGCACAGTTCCGGATACTGTGTGGGGAATTGGGGATCGAACTTAAAACACGTGTCGCAGAAACGGATCGCTCTTCCGCTACACCAAACGTGTCGTCAAAATGTTGTATTATTGTTGTTTACCTATATATAGGTAGGCTGTTTTGCTACAGCAATATTGCTACAACTGTCAGACATTTGAATTTGAACTTGAAATAGCAAATTTTTTCGGATTGAAATTAAATTAAATAGTCATTTATTTCAGGAAATTATTCCCATTATAACACTACAAAATACATAGAAATATGTAAGGGTACAAAAAAATCATTTCATTAAAAATAATTTAAAGCTAAAGTACATTTGATTTTTTACTATTATACTTATTAGGTCTGCAATTGTCAATGTTCTGTTCAGGAGTTGCATTTTTTACATTTATATTTATTTTTTAGTCGCTCGAGGCGGGGCTGAGCGGCGACTGCGAGCTCCGCGAGCGCACACAACACCTGTGCGAGGCGTGGCGGCGCATCTACTGCCTCTGCCAGCACTCGGCGTCGACGACGCACCCACACCTGCTGAGCTGGCTGCAGAGGCACACCGCTAGGACTGTACTGCAGGTAAGCTGTCACTAAGACCATCGTTAGTGGTATTAGAAGTCCGAAAAGCCTAAAAATCGTTGTATCGAAAGAAAGGTGGTCAAAATTAATTTACTCGGAGCTTATTCTGGCATATAAGAAAAAAGTTCCTGTTCATTAAACTAAGAAAAGACTGAATGGATTTTCATGTCGTTTTCTTCAATAAACAGATTTATTTACGAGGAAGGTTTCAAGCTATTAAACATCTAGCTACGACCCATAGGAACGGGGCAATGCGGGTGACACCGCGGGCGAAAAGCTAGTTTATAAATATTATATACCTACATAATTTATTATGAGTTAACCTGGACATGTATATTTTTAATATTCTAACTTGGCAAATATATTATGCTAAACGAGTCTACATAATTAACACATTAGTACAGTAATCACAATTTAAGCAAATATTTTAATTTAAGAAAAATCTTGAACAAAATCGTGCATTTTCTAATATTTACACTATGACCAACAGACGGAATGGCAGTCGCCAAAGAGTAAAGATGAACACAAAATCCTTGAAGAGGCCATCAATGCCTTCATCAAAGAGTGTGAGACTCGCTCAGGGACCAGCAGAGAAACAGGTCCACCACCATGGGAGTCACAACTGCTGGCGCGGGGCGAGTGGTTCAAGCGGATACTCTCCAACCCATGGGGTCACCCGGTCCTTAGGATCCTACTGGACCCCAGGGGAGAGCCCCCGTCAGATCAGGAAGGTGAGTTGTATCTCTGAATTATTATTTTGTTGGTATCTGCCTCATTAGTGTATTGGTCCTAAGTGCGACTGCTACGCTAGAAGTCGTCTGTTCGATTGCAGGACGGAAAAAGTGTTACTGTGACATTCTCAGTAGCACTAGCAGCTTGGAGTTTGGATTTGTGTGTGTTGAATGGCAAGAGGATCGCCTCTATTACATAAATATGGGACCTCAACGTACCTTGTGTGTGCCTAACCCATTGTGGAATACAGGCGTGATGTTATGTTATGTTGTGCTGGTTTTTGTACTTCTATAGAACAAGATACACAAGAGTGAAATCCTAGTGTGGGACAACGTTTATTTAAAAGTAAAAAAGTAAGGAAAAAAAAACAATCGGTTTAGATTAAATCTCTAGATCTCAACTTTCTAGTCAAAATAATCATTATATTTGTTCCCCTTTAGTACCAAATCATGGTCTTTTGTGAAGTCCAGACTTAACGTAAATGTTTTATTGGTTTTTTTTAACAAATTCTCATAACTTTTATTGCAGTGTTAGAAGCCATTCTCATCATTATATTTGTTCCCCTTTAGTACCGAATCATGGTCTTTTGTGAAGTCCAGACTTAACGTAAATGTTTTATTGGTTTTTTTTAACAAATTCTCATAACTTTTGTTGCAGTGTTAGAATGGCTGAAGGAGGAGCGCGGCGTGATGTTCGTGACCCGGTTACGACAGCTAGCAGCGTCCAAATGCGACGACCTAGCGTTGTCTCTATCGTCCGCCGTCATGGACAGAGTGCGCGCCTGCTCAGAACTACCCTCCGACGCCGATGTCGAACAAACCACAGATGTCAAAGGTAACATCATAATACATACCTCGATAGTCTATTTCCCTAGCCTTTCTCCAAGTGTTTGGGGTCATAATTAGGCACATAGCTGATCTCATGTAGGTCCGGCATAGCATCAGCAACTTTTCGAATATTACCTGGTGTCAATGGGTGGCGATGTTTGTGTACTATGCTCGTCTGCTCGTTTTTGCCAACGTAAATCTATAATCTCTACTATCATAAAATTATTTAAAAAAGCTGTGTTTGTACATTGAAAATATTAAAAAAAGAACAAGTGCATTAGGGTATATAAACGTAACGTATGTGATTATTAAAATTCTTGCCTGCTTGTCCTGTTTGTTACGCAAAAACTACTGAGTAGATTTTAATTCTGTAATCACTCTTAGAGCCACTTGCACCAACTTCTTAAATATGTTTAAATTGTATTAAAACACAAAATTACAATGAAAAATGGTGTTTAAATACAATTTAAACATATTTAAGAAGTTGGTGCATGTGGGCCTTAGAGCTTGTCCCAGAAACAAAAGAAAGATGCGGCTTGGAGTCCCACACACCATAATCGGGTTTCTTTTTTCCTTTTGAGAGCTTCCGTTACGTGCGTTGCGTAAATGGATAGTTTCGCAAAAATCATGTATGACAGAATTATTCCCTTTTAAAAGTTCTAAAAAAAGTCTGCTACCCCAAAGTAACTATTACACGCTGACGAAGCCGCCGGCAGAAGCTAGTGTTGTATAAAAAAGAATTATCAGAATAAAGGAATCGTAACATTATTTCTTTGTTGCAGGCAAACCGGCGGAAAAGAAGCCGACGTTTGAAAACATCTTGAAAACTGAAGCGGGTTTCACGGTGGACGTTTGGGAGTTGCTCATCGACATGGAATTTGTGTTGCTTTACAAAAGAGACAAGCGCTCGAAGTGTATCGAACTGGTGAGTTTTATTCTCTCTCCGCTCTTGAAGAAATGTGTGTTGTAAAAATGATTGTACAATAATATGTTTGATAACTTTACACACACCTGTATTTGACGAAGACTTAGTATACTAATGTATACTAACAGTTTGTTGGATGTTTCTTTCCCTCTCATCAAACCATTTACGGGCTTACCCCATGTTATAGGCTAGTCGACGAACCTATTGCCATTAACTGGGTATAAAGTTGAAGCAGCGGTTGCCTAATGGCTAGGGCGTCGGACTTGCGATCATGTGGTTGCCGGTTCGAAACCCACCCATTGCACTACCGACGTGAACCCACTCGTAAAAAAAGCATTTAGCTTAGCACGAGGGGTTAACAAGAATACTAGTAATGTGTGAACCACATTGCTAGAAAGCTTTAAAAAAAAAAATTCCGATCTTTGAGCTGTTACTGTGAATTTCATAGAATAACCCTGCCTGAAACTCGAAACCAGGACCTTCAGCATAATGTTCACGCTTAGGACCTCTGGATGAATAAAGCAGGTTCATTTGCCATTGTTTTATTTGTGTTTTTATGTAGTTAGTCAACTAACTATCCCATTGTTCATAGGCCAAACAAACGCCTCTCCGAAGTGGATATCAGCTGGTGGAGAGACTTCAGAACCGGCTCGAGACTTCGCCCCGCGAGAAGAAACTGTGGAAGAACGCCAAAGAAGTCGCTACGCTCATTGCCCAGGTACAGATTTCTGAGTTACATTATCACCATCCTCAGGTTCAGTATAGTTGTCTTTTTCTTCCATAATCTCTATCAGCCGCCACCTTATCTTTCACTTCGTGAAATTAAAATGCAAAACAGGAACCAGTTTCACCCGTACCACTTTCAAAAAGTGTAATGCTTGATGCCACGTCATTATCAGCCTACAGTTTCTACTCTAGGCAAATGATAAGCAAGAATAGCAAGGATCCACAGGTTTTAAATAGTATTTTGTGGTCAAATTCTACGGTTTTCTATTATTTTCCTAAAAAAAAATGTTTCTCCAAACTAATGTGTAATTATGTTTGATAATTAACCATTAATATTTTATGAACGAGTGCAAGTGTAGGTAAATGGCATAAAACTGAAAATGCTGACTATTAATAGCCCTTGTAAAGTTTCTACTTTTGAACCGTTTGGGGTGGTATCGTTCGGCCCAAGAGGTCCGAGTGCGCGCCATCTCGAAAGATGTAAGAGACTTGTCAACTCTTCGCGGGATCAGAGGGCTGGTTTATTGTTTGGTCAAAAAATTTACATTGCCATTCAATCTGGTAATGCAGCCGTCCTGTTCACGACCGCCACTGTTTTTGCAGCAACCCATAACAAACAGACAATTTTAAATATCACATTTTTGCGTTCGGAGATGTTTATATACCCTAACCCACTTGTTTTTTTTTAATATCTTCAATGTACAGACAGACACATTGTTTTTCAATTTTACAATAGTAGAGATGTACTTAGTGTTATTAATCACGTAAAGTAATAACATAACAATAGAAACAGGAAACAAATTATATTTTTTTCCCATACTTATTTAATAACAATTATTTCCCGTACTTAATTAAAAACACTTTCAAGGATACGAAATTGCTACGCGCCATAGCAATAAATTATACCTCCCACAATCTCGAATAAAATTTTTAACCATAGCCCGTACTGTAAAGCAAGTAAAATATACACACACCGGCAAAATTAGAGGAACACAAAAAGGTGCCTTTTTTGAACTTGTGACTACATATTGTCGTTTGTTGACGATGTCAACAACTACAGACCGATATCGGTCCTTCCAACCTTATCAAAAATGTTGGAGAAATTAATTAATAGTAGGCTTTTAGAATACCTAAATAAATACAAAATACTTTCTCCAACACAATTTGGTTTTAGGCAAAACTTATCCACCGAAGATGCAGTAAGCAATCTAAGCTCGCTTGTAGCTAATAGACTAGATAATGGAGATAAGTGCTTAGCGATCTTCCTGGACCTTAAAAAGGCTTTTGACACCGTCTCTATCCCAATCCTTGTGAACAAACTAGAAAAAATTGGCATAAGAGGAACCCCACTCGATCTTCTTAAAGACTATCTCTAACAGGAAACAAAGGGTTAAATTGGGAAAATATATAAGTGATGATGCAGAAGTATTATACGGCGTACCTCAGGGTAGCGTTTTGGGCCCAACACTCTTCTTAATATACATCAACGACCTTTGTAATATGAAAATTGGTAGTGCCAAAATATTTTCTTATGCTGATGACACGGCTATTGTTTTTTCCGGAAGGTCTTGGCACGATGTTGAGCAATGTGCCTCTTCGGGCATGGTCCAAATCGCTAAATGGCTAAATAATAATCTGTTAACATTAAACACCACAAAAACAAATTACATTTGCTTTAGTATTAGTAATCGGACACAGCCAAATAAGGATTTCACAATCAAAATTCACAAATGTGGTGACCATAAAAACAACAACTGCATATCATTAATAAAGTCACACACACCAAATATTTAGGTATTATGCTGGATCAGACGTTATCCTGGTATCCCCACCTTGAGCAGGTCACAAGCAGGGTTAGGAAGTTAAGCTGGATTTTTAATAACATTAAGACATGTTGTTTCGAAAAATGCTACCTGTACCAAAAATCCGGCTCGAAACCTACTAACGAAATATATATTGCTTTGGTGCTGTACGGGTAAGGTACATTTAAATGATAAACGAGATGATTTTTTACAAACTGCTATATTGATAAAATGCTACAAAAATGATAATAAAAATGCTGAGAGTCGCGAGGCGAACTTGTTTTCTTTTTGATGGTTTTACAACTACTAAAGCGTGAATAATAATGAATATAGTATTAGATTACAGTTAGCTGCGCGTGTATGTCAGCATAAAATCTAAACTATTAAATTGTACGGGTTTGCTCGTACATGCTCCCGGACAAGAAATAAGGCAAACAAGCCATAATAAAAATAAAAGTATGTTCAAATTTAAATCAGATAAAATCGATATAAAATGACAAATTTATAAACGTAGCCCTGCTGGTTAGATAAAATACTTAGTGTCACTATTATTTACAAAATACATAATTAACATCGCTCATAAATTTGAAATAACATTAAACGAATTTAAAATAGGTGACGTGGATTTGTCTATCACTCGCGCACTTGCTTTTGGTATTTCACATTTGTACACCACTTTATCACTAACACTAGGACCCGGCGCCAGTATCGTACTGGGCACGGGTGAAGATGTAGGTGCCGGCGCCACCGTGGCTGCTGGCTCCGCTGCTGCTGGGGCGCGCCGTCTGCGCGTACGCCGCCAGGCGTAACATCCAAGTCCTGCTGCTACCATGCCAATCATTCCATAGATCAGCGTATAATGATGAATGTCATGATAGGAAATGTTAGCCGCTAAACCTATGTTTTCCTTCATGACCTTGATCTTTTCGTCAATGACCTTCAAGTCTGCTTGATCGCGCTCCATACTTGACTCGTTCATGACCAAAATGTGAGGTATGGATATGTTTACAATATGGTTTATGGATGCAACAACAGGAGCGTAAACGTTAGCTTTGATATTGATATCACTCGTTTTTTGATCATGTGTAATGACTTCAAAGTTGTCCGTCTTTACTGTGCAACCGTTATCTATGGTAATTAATCCAGCACGAGTCAACTGATGCGCGGTAACTTGATCTCCGCACATTACTCGCAGTTGACATTGTCCTCAACAGAAATAAATGTAATTATTTATGGAATGACTTTCTAACCAGACATTCTTGCAAGGTTTTACGCTGACTTCGCACTCTGATGCTTTTGACTGACAGAAATCATTATCTCCGAGTAGTTTGAAGACTGGTGAGTGAATATAGCATAGGTATGTGTTAGTGACGAGACATGATCTTATGCTACTTTCCATCATGATAATGTAAGCATCCTTTTTCAAATTAATTGCAATAAAATCTGCAACGGGCCTTACACTGAGCATAGTGTTGCGATCCTTTTCCACGGGGATTGATATGATATTAAATAGTTCATAGGTGTCACGACTTATTAAGGGAATTCGAATCTCAAAGATCGAATAGTTTTTGAGCATTTTTGCTTTAACTTTAAGCAATTTGAATATTCTAGCTAGTTCAGTGTGAATATTTTCAATAGGTAACGTGACGTCATTGGTTAGATGACCCGCTATTGTGCTCAGCTGATCCTGAAGTTGCATAGCTGTTATAAGATGTGGGTTAAAGCGACCATGATATATGTCAGTTATTGTGTCTAGAATGGCACCTTGCAGATCTTTCAAATCATGTAATAAATTACTAGCTATAATAGCCCCCAGTGAAACTTGATTTGCCAAAGAGATATTTTCAGTTACGACTTTTAATGATTTTAAAGTATTCTCAAACAGTGATAGTTGCTGATGGATCATCTTATGTTGTTTGTGCATAGTAGCTTCAGTCCGCTTCAAAAGGCTGAATTCAGCTTCTACTATTGACGTCTGATTTTGCCAAAATGATACAATGTGGTTTTGATTGTTTCGCAGAAGCGTAATATCTTTCTCGTATTGTTCTGCGAATCTAGCGTCCAGTACGCCGAACAGGCTGTTTGCGATATATCCGACACCGTCGATTAACCCGCGCCGCCACCTGCTGGGTCGCGTGTCAAAATGCTGACTGAGTAGTACATCGTTATTATACTCGAGTTCTTTGAACCCGTGTTGTAATTGTAATAGTATTATGTCACAACGATTTCGATCCTGGATGGACATACATTATTGTTTAAGAGACTCGATACTTTTGTTAAGCGCAAGCATTCCTTCCCAATAAGGGTCCATGTTATAATAAATGATTAATTTCCAGTCATCCCTTATGATCTGCATGTTAGATATTTTATCGAAGTAGAGATGTTGATTGTCCCGGAACTGGGTCACGTTAAGTGAGCATTGGGAAGTAGTTATAAGATTAAAAAATAGTATGATTGATACAAACAATGAAGCTATATTATAGCGTGATGGTGTGGCCGTTCTTTTAGGTCGTTTTGTAACTTGAGAATCTTTCGAGTCTGAGTTTGCTAGTTGATCAATTTGCGTATTCTCGTGGACCGGAAGTTTTGATATTTTGGTAACCGGACGTTTCAGCACTCCGTTTTTGGTTTTTACAGTAACCACTCGTACATAACCATCTGAACCAGGATGTAATTCGATGATTCTACCCATCAGCCATTTGCCTGGGGGCAGATGATCATCATGAATCATAACTACGTCATTTACGTTGATATTATATTTTGCTTGTCTCCATTTGCTTCTCGCTGTGAGTTGAATGAGATAATCATTTCTCCATCTCCTCCAGTGATCTTGTACGATTTTCTGTGTTAGTTGCCATCGTGTTCTCAAGTCCGTTTCGGTATCGCAAAATGTAACATTTGGTCCTCCTGTTAGAAAATGTGCCGGGGTTAAGTAATCGATGTCATCGGGATCTTCTGAGATAGGGCTAAGCGGTCTCGAGTTGAGGCACGCCTCAATTTGAGAGAGCACCATGTAAAATTCCTCGTAAGTAAGAATTTGCTCGCCGATGACTCTTTTGAAATGATATTTGAAGCTTTTTACGGCGGCTTCCCACAGGCCACCCGCCGAGGGCCAGGAGGGCGCATTGAAATGCCATTTGATTTCCATATTTAGCACTTCGGTATGTAGTTCTTCACTTTTCATTATATTAAGTAATGCTTGATATTCTTGCTCTAGTTCTTTGCTGGCACCGACAAAATTGCGGCCATTATCGCTATAGACGTGGCTAGGCGTACCTCTTCGAGCTGCCATTCTTTTTAATGCAGCGATGAATGATGATGTGCTAAGATCAGAAACGAGTTCTAGGTGCACAGCCTTCGTGACCATGCACACGAAAACCGCAACATAACCTTTGGTGGTCTTAATCCCTCGTCCTTTACTTGCTTTGACTTCGATGTGTCCAGTGAAATCCACCCCAGTGTGTAGGAACGGGCGGGAAGGATTACTACGAGACTCCGGAAGATCACCCATAATCTGAGGTTGAATCTCGGGATTTTGTTTTCTGCATTTGACACATCGACGTAACTGTTTCTTCGTTGCAGCGTTTCCTCCTATGATCCAGTACTTCTGCCTGATGAAGCTCAATGTTAATCGTGTTCCTGCATGTAACATTATATGATGTGTATTTTCTATGATCAATTCAGTTAATCGTCCTTTATGTGGGATAATAATGGGATGCTGCATGTCATAGCAGATATGTGCTTGCCTCAATCTCCCTCCTACTCTTAAAATCCCTTCTTTGTCCAAAAATGGGTTTAAATTTAATAACTTGCTTTTAGAGTTTAGTTTGCTTCTTTGCTTTAAATCGCTTATATCCTTTTCAAATTCTTCTTGCTGTACTTGCTTTATGATTTTCTGCTTTGCTTTATTGATTTCTCCTAATGTTAGATACCCTTTTTTCTTGTCTTTCTTGCTAGACAGAAATCGTAAAATCCATGCTAATATACGAGTAATTTTAGTAATTGAACTGTGCTTATTCAATAAGTTAGTTATAATGGTAGAGTCATGCTTAGTTGCTATATAAATTAGTGACGGCTTTTTTATTTCTTCCTCGGTTGTATAAATAGTTTGTTTAACTTGCTTTACTTCTATAGACTTGAGCCATGTTGGTCCTTGCCACCACAAAGGGTAATTTTTTAATTGAGATACTGTCAATCCCCTACTTGCACAGTCAGCAGGGTTTTCGCCTGATTTAACATATCTCCAACATTGGGCGGGCATTACTTCAGTTACTTGTTTTGTTCGGTTTGCTACGAACATCTTCCAACGGCCAGGATCTCCCTGCAGCCAACCCAACACGGCCGTCGAATCACACCATCCAAACAATTCGATGTCATGATCTGCTAAAGACTGCTTCACCTTTGCCATAAGTTTAGCCAGTAATTGCGCTCCACATAGTTCCAACCGGGGTAATGATATTTGTTTGCTTGATGGTACCAGTCTTGACTTCCCTGCTGCTAATGTTACGGACGACTTTACGTGGTCATTAACCTTGCAATAAATAACGCAGGCATATGCTTTATTCGACGCGTCACAGAAGCCATGTAACTCGATCTTGCTTGTTATTTGAACGCCCAACCATCTAGGTATATGAAAATTATTTATATAATTTAATTCATTTTTTATTTTGATCCACTCTTTACTGATCCTATCAGGAACTTGATCATCCCATTCTATTTGCAAATTCCATATTTCTTGGAATAAAATCTTCAATTTGGTCGTTACAGGAACAATCCATCCTAAAGGATCAAACACCTTTGACATATCCGATAGTATGACTCTCTTAGTGACCTTAGCGTTTGATGATTGTAATTTTGATACGAACGTAAAGCTATCTTCAACAGGATTCCAGCGGAGACCTAGGGTTTTAGTTAAATCTGTTTGCTTGAAACTTTTGCTGTCTTGATTAAGATACTCTTGGCTGTCCTGTTGTAATAGTCGAGCATCGTTAGATGTCCACTTTCTTAAATTGAATCCGCCTAACTTCAATAAATTGATTAAATCTTGCTGTAGCTGACTTGCTGATGATATGGAATGTGTGCCGTGGACCAAATCATCCATATAGAACGATTCTTCGACGACCCTCGCAGCTTCCGGATACTTGCTCTGTTCATCCATCGCCAATTGTTTAAGGGTCATCATGGCAAGAAATGGAGCCGCCTTTGTGCCATATGTTACGGTCGCAAGTTGATATTCTTTTAACTTATGATCAGGGCTATCTCTCCACACTATTTTTTGTAAAAGTTGATCTTGAGGATGTATCCAAATCTGACGGAACATTTTTTCTATATCAGCAGTGAATGCATACTGATATTGCCTCCACTTTAAAATTAGAGATTGAAGGTCCTGTTGTAAATTGGGCCCCTTGTACATTAAATCATTCAGACTTTTGTAACTTGATGTTTTTGATGAAGCATTGTAAACAACGCGTAATGACGTTGTCGTAGAATCCGCACGTAATACACAATGGTGAGGTAAAAAACATTCTGGTGTTTTATTACTCATTGACGGTTTCATATGTCCCAGCTGAATGTATTCGTCTATAAATGATTTATATTCACGGAAAAGGCTCGGATTTCTATGTAATTTTTTCTCTAAATGTGTGAACTGAGCGATGGCCTTGGATTTAGACTGACCCAAATTTTCATCAAATTTGGGTATAAGTGGAAGTCTCACTTCATACCTTCCGTCTTCCAAACGGCGAGTAGATGATTTAAAGAATTTGATACATTCTAAATCCTCAGATGTATGCGACTGCTGTTCGCTAACGTCCTCCACCGCCCAAAATTGCCGAATTTCGTCTAGATCAATTTGTACGACATTGCATTGTAAAGTTCGCACACTACCACATAATATCCATCCTAGACGGGTTTGTTGTGCGATTGGTAGTGATTCGGTTGATCTACAAATGCCTTCCAGAATAATATTGGAATATATATCAGCGCCAAATAAGATGTCTACTGGACGACTGATATTGTAGTCAGGGTCCGCCAGCTGTATATTTTCTAAGTAAGCGTATGATAATTTAGGGAATGTATATGTTGGTAAGCTTTTAGTAAGATGTTTCATGATGTATACGTCTACGTTAAAATTATAACAGTCGTTGATAATTGATCTGCAATTCAAATTGAGTAATCCCTTGCAACTATTCTCTCTAACGCCTATGCCACTGATAACACCTTTACACCTAGATCGAGGTAATCCTAATTGCTGCGCAGCGTTCTCTGTGATAAGAGACGTTTGCGAGCCTTGATCAATAAGAGCCCGCAACGTTTGATAAGTGCCATCTGCTTTTTGCACCTTTATTAATGCTGTTGATAACAATATTTCAGGCAACATTTCTTGTTGAGTCACGTGGGTATTGCCCTTTGGTTCGCGGTCGTTTTTAGGACGCACGTTGTCTTGCTGTCCGCTCGCGGTAGGTTTCGAATTTCCTTGCTTGTATGCATCGTGCAATAGTGTATTATGACACTCATTGCATTCGCGGCATCGCTTACTCGAAAAACATGTTTTTCCTTTATGATCATAGAGGCAGTTTTGGCATACATTCAAATTATTTGCACATTGTTTTTTCATTATTGGTGTCATTTCAATGAATTGTTTACAGAAATATAATGCATGGTCATTATTGCACAGCGGGCAAATGATTTTATTGTTAGGCAATTTCCTGCCATGCGAT
This sequence comes from Acronicta leporina, assembly GCA_947256265.1. Lineage (NCBI taxonomy): Eukaryota > Metazoa > Arthropoda > Insecta > Lepidoptera > Noctuidae > Acronicta > Acronicta leporina. Next base: position 6,867,778 of record OX366536.1, read on the forward strand.
GTTTGCGAAATCGCCTTATTGCTAGAATATGATTGCTTAAAATGATATGATTTTTGATAATTTGGGTTATGATCGCCCAAAGGTTTATTGTTTGATGTTTTTTGATTGGAGTTCTCTTGCTTCCTTTTGCTAGCCTCCATGCTTGTAAACTTGTTTTCTAAAAAGGTTAAGAACTCACTTAAACTTGGTAGTTCATGTGGTTGTTTTACAGCTGTATTATATTCGTTCAATGTCTCGGAATCTAATTTTTGACATAGAATATATACAATCAACGGGTCCCACGAATCCACGTCTACTCCTAGGTTTTTAACTGCGCATAGAGTTTCCTGTGTGGTGTCATGAATGCGTTTTATATGGTTGATTGAAGCTTGCTGTGTAACTGGGAGGTTCATAAAAATGTTGATATGAGATGTGAATATCATTTTCTTGTTATTGTATCTATGATTCAATATGTCCCAACTTATGATGTAGTTGTCGGCACTAATCGGGAGATGCTGTATAAGTCGTTCTGCTTCCCCTCTCACTTTCGTCTTGAGAAACTGCATTTTCTGGGCACCTGAAAGTGATGGATTAAGGTGGATTGCTTCAGTGAACAGATCCTTAAAAGATGTCCACTGATGGTAACTGCCACTGAAGGTTGGAATTTCCATCTTCGGTGTAGACTTTTCCCGGTGCGACATTGACCATAGCTTTTTGTTGATGGCTTTGATGACGTCATTGAAGGTGCATTCATATTTTAGGTACATATTGCTGTAGTCTTGGTTTCTGTCACCCAACTCACTATCCAACTCCCAATGCAAAGTATCAATATTTGACCATCGTGACTGTACGCCTTTTAACAGGTGTTCGAATTCCCACTTTTCAGATACTTGATCCAAATTGATCTTTGATACTGTGTGCTCAAAGGCCTTGAAGTTGCTAGTCTGTTTTCTGATCATTTCATCAGTCTTGCTGTCGACCCCTTGAGGCTTCGAAAACTGCCCTGATAACTGCTGCATTGTGCTTGGACCCGCTAGAGGAGTAGCTGGTTTCAGTATTGGCGTAGATGGCCTCTCATCCTTTGGTTGATAATTTTGAATTACGGCTCTTATATTTTCATACCTATCCTCAATGGCCTCATATTGATTTGACGTAAAATAGGTATGCGACTTGGCATATTCAATACCGCTTAACTTGATATGATTCGTTTGAAAATCTTTCCAATAGGAATCCAAAGTCTCCAATCTCCGTTTAATGTAATCAGACGTCTTACGGTCGGCACCGTCTTTCTTAAAATTAGTGTAGATTTGTTCTATCCCAGTGAGTAGTTGCTGCTGATTCGCTAAAAGATCTTCTAACAGGGACATGTTGATAGAACAATCTAATAAATGGAAAGATCTTACTTGTGATATTCCAAGCGAGAGCTTTGCTGCTCACCAACACCTGGATTGTTGAATGCTGATTGCTCCTGACTTGTACTGCACTCTTGCTGGCAATACACGACAGTCCACTGATAGTTCAATTACACTCACACGCGAATGATCCTGTTTTTGGCCAAACCGCGCGCTAGGTCAAAATGCTCGAAGGACCAAAAATGTACGGGTAAGGTACATTTAAATGATAAACGAGATGATTTTTTACAAACTGCTATATTGATAAAATGCTACAAAAATGATAATAAAAATGCTGAGAGTCGCGAGGCGAACTTGTTTTCTTTTTGATGGTTTTACAACTACTAAAGCGTGAATAATAATGAATATAGTATTAGATTACAGTTAGCTGCGCGTGTATGTCAGCATAAAATCTAAACTATTAAATTGTACGGGTTTGCTCGTACAGGTGCAGTCTGTGTTATTATACTGTATCCCTATTTGGGGTGGTGCGGCTAAATCTAAATTTATTGAGGTGGAACGAGCACAACGAGCTAATAAAAATTATGCATTTTAAAAAGATTAGATTTCCCACTGAGACACTTTACCTAATAAGTGAATTGCTATCGGTGAGAAAACTATATATTATACAAACTGTTCTGAAAAAACACAAATAATTGCCATATGATACTACTATCTTGGAAAAAAGAAGAAAAGACATTATAGCACCGATTCCACGGACACATACCAGGTTTTGTAGTATACAATACGAGAAACGATCATCTCAACTATATAATAAAATAAATAAAGAGACATATATATACACAAAAAAATACTATGAATGTAAACAATTAATACATAAATGGATTACATCACTCACATATGATGATACTGAGGCCCTACTGCAACACACATCATAATCCACACAGTCACGCTTACACATACACTCCACACTAACACATACAGCCACACATACGAGTACCATACACACACATACATACACATTACACAAGCATACATATATGATTATATTCTTACATACGGGTACTCACAGATCCCAGACACTATCAGCATTTAGGTCTTTGTTATTTTTAAATAACCTTTTCTTTATTATTTCTTTTTATATACCTAAGTTAAAAATAGTAATAAGCATTAAAAAAAAAATACATTATTATAATCTAAGTTATGGAAGAGGGGAGTGTCCTAATACAGGCATTTAATTGCTTAAAAGGACACTTCAATCACTACTATTTTGTACAAACCTTTAAATGAAATAAACTATTTTGTATTTTTGTATTTGTATTTGTATATTTCGACAAGTGGTACTGTTATTTGAATTATTACTCTTTTTCATAATATATTTAGGGTATTTTTAACAGATTTTATCCTTTCACGTAAATTAATCTCTCTAATGCATTTGTTTACAATTTACACTTGTTTGTTGGTGACAATAGCTCAGTTTGTTAGTTTTGCTTGGAGAATTAACATTGTATTGCAATACATATTGAAACGATTTTTTTTATAAAAACTGAAATGTAACATACAACAATACTCCTACTACTATTATTCGACAATCTGAGATAGATTTCATTTACGCCGAGCGTGGGTTTTTTTCTATGGGATTTGGCGGTAGTACAAAATTAGTAGTTAGTAGTTATAATTTAAGGCGCTGACAACAGCTAAATAGGCCATATCTCGAACAAATTTTAGCCAAATCCATACAGTTTGTGACAGCGAAAAAAATGTATGTTAATCTTGAACGTATTCCGGAAAATTTCGTTGTATTTAAAACACGTTTTTGAAAAGTTTTCTCGATACAAAAAAATGGTAAACTGACCTCTTAAAACGACCTTCCAAGTAAAATATCTGTACTACTAGTCAATGTAAGTTGGTAAAACTAATAACAATAACGTATCATATTTAAATACATAATTTCGTTGTCTTATATTTTCGACTACTTAACTTTTTTATAAGTAATTAAATGTTTTAAGGTTTTGTTAAAAGTTGCGAGCGTCGCGTCATCGCGCTTCTCTTTCTGTTCTATGCAGTCCGACAGTGATCGCATAGACGCGCTGCTAGACGGACCTGTGTCGCTTCACCCCGCGCGCTATCCGTTCATTACCTACGTATTTTGCTGTATGACAATTTCGAACATAAACATATCTACATTATTTTATTTTGTTCCCTATAAAATTGACAATAGGTAAACGATATAATTGTACTATAAATAGTTCTAAGCTGTATATAAACATTTAGAGTAAATTTTATATAATAAAGTTCTACGTAAGTAGTGAAAATATTTGCGGTGGACAATGGGAAACAAACAAAAATCCCGGAAGCCAGCTAAAAAGCGTTTTTATACTAACAAACAAAAACATCTCATGGAAGTAGTAAAGTAAGTACAGTTTTTATAATTTCATATTGACAAAACAGTACACGAACAGAAATGAAATTATAACCAAATAACTAGGTATGAAAACTATACATTATTCACTACAACCGATAGCGTAAATTCATTACTAGAAGCAGTGCTCGATTGGTCTAGTGGTAAGTGCAAAGACTCGGGGTTTAGAAGTATCGAGTTCGCTTCCTGATGTCGACTAATGGAATTTTCTATTATGAACTTTTTATTTTATTAACTTTTTGTGACTTTTTGCATTTTTTATGCTAATTTTTATAAAGTTATTTAGTAAAGGAAAAAATCGACTCACAGACATCGACTAGCCAGAAGACGCAAAAAATCACAAAAAGTTAGTTATTAGGTATGATAGCATCGTACGACATAGAACTAACCGTAAGGTAAGTCATGTCGGTTGAGAGGCAAAGTAACTTGCTTTTCAATAGATGGACGTAAGTTGAGAATGTGAAGGCAAATTTCGACATGGCAGGTGGGATTCGCGGTGGCTTTGTGGTCATAGCGTCTGGCGTACCTAGCCAGAAGACGCAGGTTCGAATCCTGACTGTGAGTCAATTTTTTCCTTTACTAAATAACTTTTTATTTTATTTTAAGATTTTACTTTTTTAGAATAATTAATAATTTATTTCCTTGAATTATTTAATTTTCTTAACAGTAAAAAGAGACGTTTGGAGAACAATTTAGAAACCGGTGAAGTGTTGGAAATTGTAATTCACCAGTAAGTTTGTAATTTTATATACCTACTAGCTTCTGCCCGCGGCTTCGCCCCCGTGGAATAAAAAGTATCGGGAACGGGATAAAAAGTATCCTATGTCCGTTTCCTGGTTCTAAGCTACCTCTCCACCAATTTTCAGCCAAATCGGTTCAGCCGTTCTTGAGTTATAAATGAAGTAACTAACACGACTTTCTTTTATATATATAGATAGATTACAAGAATTTTAAAAATCACATTTTTGGGTCCGTAGACGTTGATACACCCTAACCCACTTGTTTTTTTTTAATATCATCAATGTACAGACACAGCTTTTTTACAATTTTATAATAGTAGAGACTAGCCTCTGCCCGTGGCTTCACTCACTTGAAGCTCAATAACCAACAATGATGAACTCTTCTTTGTATGGGTGTCTATACATTAGAGAGGTCAAGCTGTATCTCATGTTCCGTTTAATTATATTAGATAAGAAGTATACCAGTTTTTAAGTTGGAGCACATACTTTCTAACAGTTTCTAACAAAATCAAAATCTATTCAGTAGTTTTTGCGCCAACCCGTAACAAACAGACAAACAGAAAGAAATTTAAAAATCACATTTTTGGGTTCGTTGTATACCCTAACCCACTTGCTTCCTTTTCGACGCCCATCTATATAATACGCGATGTGTCCTCCAGCGCCACGCTACAAATGTATAACGTATCTATAGTAAAACGTAGGGATGGGATTAATGTCCTATCGATAAATAATATTATAAGTTGAAATTAATGTTTTTTCGCTAATTTACGAAGCTAAATAAAAACTGATACCGTATTTTCATATTTTGTTTTATTTCATAAAAAAATCAATATGAAAACCTGGATATATTTCCCATAATAAAAGAAAAGAATTGTAAATTTCTTAGACGTGTGTTCTAGAAGGCACATCCCTATTTGTCTCCAAATGTAATCCTTCTACTTCATACCAAGTCGTTTGCGCTCGAGGCACGTCAAAATCCTTTCTGTTTTATATAAGGATGTCTAGATGTCGATGTCTATGGTATTTTTCTTTTTTTTATTCACTGTGGTCGAGTTACACGTGCATAACCTCAACCGATTCATGCATAATTTATTTCGTTCACTTAGAACAAATAGAACCAAATACAATCAATAGAAGCTAGAAACGTGGTATTCTATAATGTTAGGTATAGGTGTCGCAAAATACTAGCAATGATTTTTCTTGTTTTTAGAAACTAATAGAAAACGGAAGTACATTCCTGAAACGTCATATTCATCGTCCCTCATTTTTTTGTAAGAACCCGTGCGCCAACGCAAGATGTAAATATTGCACTACACTAAAATGCACAAAGTCACTATGACCTTGAAACCCGTCCGCTTATGACGTCACAGATTTACTTCTATAGAAGTTCGTGGCGTTGTGCGCACTGACAACTAGCCACTTTGTAAGGATGGGATTTTCAAACGGTGTTTCACTATCGACAATGATTAGAAAACCTATTTATTCTTGATTAAGGTGAATAAAACGTAGTTTATAGTTTACAATATTTATGAAATATTATTTATTCACGTAATTTTCTTGCAATAATAGTATTTATGAACGTTTCGACGAGATGAAATATAGCGAGGTCTTCATCGTGTCCCATCACTGGCTTACTTTATATCAAGTACTTGGCGTTGGGGGCATTAAAATATTTTCTGGCGTTTTTGTTTTTATTGAATATAAAACAAACAAGAACTTATTATGTGTGAAAAAGTTAAAAATATGACTTAATACAGGGCAATTTTCCATAAAAACAAAATAAAAGGTCTTGTAAAAGTCGTAAATTTATTTTATACTATTATTACTTCTAACTGCCTCAATAGCCAAGTGGTCCTGACCGCGACTGCTACGCTAGAGGTCCTGGGTTCGATTCCCAGGTCGAGCAAAGTGTTATTGGGTTTTTCTATGAAATTCCCAGTAGCAGCTCGGAGTTAGGAATTTGTGCCCGGTTAATGGCAATAGGCTCGCCCCCTATTACATGGGACCTAAACATACCGGCGAACAGTGGGTGTACATTAGTACGCCTCTGCCTAATCCTTCGGGGAATACAGGCGTGATGGTATGTATTACTTCTAATCAAGTAATGGCGCTGAGGGCACGAAAATCTCGAACTTGTATAGAAGTGATTGGCGTTCAAAAGGTTTATATCTTCAATGTACAGACACAGCTATTTTACAATTTTATAATGATATAATAGTAAGATTTTAAATAATAAAAAGGGGTATACTTCTTTATTTTAAAGTCGGTTAAAAATATATTGGTCTACCTCAGGAGGTCCCCAGCACGTGGAATGTGGAGTTGAAAATGTTTATATATTTATTGTTGTCTTATTATTAATTAATATATAACTAATAATATTATGTATATAAAACAGCAAATAAATAGTACATCATGTAAAAATAATGAAAATTTTGCTTATCTAAGTAGTTTGAGATTTTATTTTCCTTAAGTTTAGGTATATTGTTGTTAATTCATTGTAAATACAATTTCATAAAATATTTAAAAATATAAAGATATAATAACCTACTTGTTTTTTCAATCTTCCTGCCTAATTTGTTCCTAGTTCTTCATACAGAGCAATAAATATACAACAGCGCCATCTATTGATTGTTCATTATTGATCGCGTCACTGTTTCTTATTAGGTAGTTCGCTGTATAACCGCTGTTTTAAAAAAGCGCTAAGTTATCGGAGCAATAATGGGCGTGGCTAAAATACCGAAACATCGAATTTCATTTAGCTGTTGTCAGCGTCTTAAATAGTCAGCTTATAGACTAAGTAGGTATAATTCAATTCGTTCGTTCTATTGTTAGCTTATACTTAATTATGTTTATGGTAATCTGTGGAAACTGTATTTGGATATTGTTAAAACTATATTTCTTATACTTATATCTGTTACTGCATCTGTTTGTTTCCCAAATAAAATAAAATAAAATAAAAATAAATAGTAGGTACAAGTTTTTGCAGTATCGATAACTAGCGACCCGCCCGCGGTTTCACCCGCGCTGCCCCGTCCCTAAGAGTCGTAGCGTGATGTTAAATAGCTTAAAACCTTCCTCTTGAATCAATCTATCTATTAAAAAAAACCGCATCAAAATCCGTTGTGACTCCTCTGGTGTTGCAGGTGTCCATGGGCGGCGGTGATCGCTTACCATCAGGCGACCCGTCTGCTCGTTTGCCTGCTATCACATAAAAAAAAAAAAATGGTTAAAGAATTTTTCAAATTGGCCTAATAGTTTTTGTTTTTTTTTACTTAGATACAAATCTTTCCTTTTTATAATATAATTTATTATAGTAATGATATTGGATGGTAGGTGGTGATAACGCGGTGCATGGTGGTGCCAGTGTGCGGCGGCGCGTCGCGCACGGCGCTGTACTGCTGCGCGCGCTCGCTGGTGCGCGGGCTGGGCGCGCGCCTGCCCGCCGCCGCGCGCGCGCTGGCCGCGCCCGCCGCCACCGCGCGCCACCTGCACACCCTGGCCGCCGCCGTCGACGCGCAGGTATCTATACTCACGACTCTAGTACTGCTGCGCGCGCTCGCTGGTGCGCGGGCTGGGCGCGCGCCTGCCCGCCGCCGCGCGCGCGCTGGCCGCGCCCGCCGCCACCGCGCGCCACCTGCACACCCTGGCCGCCGCCGTCGACGCGCAGGTATCTATACTCACGACTCTAGTACTGCTGCGCGCGCTCGCTGGTGCGCGGGCTGGGCGCGCGCCTGCCCGCCGCCGCGCGCGCGCTGGCCGCGCCCGCCGCCACCGCGCGCCACCTGCACACCCTGGCCGCCGCCGTCGACGCGCAGGTATCTATACTCACGACTCTAGTACTGCTGCGCGCGCTCGCTGGTGCGCGGGCTGGGCGCGCGCCTGCCCGCCGCCGCGCGCGCGCTGGCCGCGCCCGCCGCCACCGCGCGCCACCTGCACACCCTGGCCGCCGCCGTCGACGCGCAGGTATCTATACTCACGACTCTAGTACTGCTGCGCGCGCTCGCTGGTGCGCGGGCTGGGCGCGCGCCTGCCCGCCGCCGCGCGCGCGCTGGCAGGTCAAAACCGGTCTAGCTGTTTCAAAGATTTGCTGCAACAAATAGACAGACAGAAAGACAAAAATTGTAAAAAAAAATCCTTTAGGTACCGTGGATATATCCAAATGCACATGCACGTGACGGCAAATAAAGAATTGAAACTGAAAACTTGAAACTTTTATTTATTTGTATAGATGCATAGACTAGCTGCTGCCAGCGTATTCACCTGTGTTTTCTTCAAAATCGGATAGATAGGCTACGCAATTCTATTATTAGTAGTATTATTCCTGACATCTATGTGCGAAACTTTATCCCGATCCATTCAGCCTTTCTGGTGTGAAGGAGTACCAAACATCTATCCATCGTTATTAACCTTCACGTTTATAATATTAACGCTTATAATATTAATAGGATGAAAATACAATTATTGATAATTAATCATTATTATTTATGTCTAATCAGCCAACCCATAGTAATGTTGCCTACCTGCGGCGATCTCTACACTACTATTGCATAACATACCATCACGCCTGTACTCCCCGAAGGGTTAGGCAGAGGCGTACTAATGTACACCCACAGTTCGCTGGTATGTTTAGGTCCCATTTAATAGAGGGCGAGCCTATTGCCATTCACGGGGCACAAATTCCTAACTCCGAGCTGCTATTGGAAATTTTATAGAAAAACCTAATAACACTTTGCTCGACCTGGGAATCGAACCCAGGACCTCTAGCGTAGCAGTCGCGCTTAGGACCACTTGGCGAATGAGGCAGTTTTATTATTTTTATTTAGGAACGATCACACGTACTTCAAATTCAACGCACGATATGATTTTCACCCGCATTTTAAAGACACTTTTTTACAAGTTAAAGTTATGATTTTTTTTAAACTAGATGGCGCCGGCATTTACGAACTGACGACCTCTGAGAAGAAACCGAAATAAACTCAGAGAATCATGGAACTGTTGAGTCTTGAAAAGCATTGATTTTTTCTTATATGATGCGGCTGGAACATACGCGATCACTAATCATTAAAAGAACTAAAGTCGCGAGGACGGCTGTTGTCAGTAAGAGGCGATAGTATTTTTGAAATTAATACTTATGCTATTTGTTACAGAGCACACAGGATTTGAAGCCGTTCGTGTGTGAGCTATATGTGCGAGCGATCACGGCTGGCATGAACGAGCTGGAGAGGCTTAAACTTAAGACTGAAAAGGTAATGTACTTCATTATCACATTAAAGCATTTCTGAGAAATTGAATAAAATAAAAATATATATCTACTGTTATTCTTGTACACACTATGTTAATTAAAGTAGGGCGTTACCACTAACACGTAATAACATTAACAGCGTACTGTTTGGCATCAATATAGCGCTGTTGAACTTTGTGACCTATGCTGATCTCTTGTTCTTCGGTTCTGATCTTATATAATTTGAAAATGAAATTAACCTTATTTTTTTCTCATATTTTTTACTGTCAACAAACCATAGCAACGAACTATCTATGTCTACGACATCTAGCTAGTTTGTTTGAACTATTATATCAAAACATGGTTTGGTCGTGAACACTTACATATAACATAATGTAATCAACTCACTATACTGTCCTACGGTTGGGTACGGGTCTCCTCTCTCAGGAGGAGAGGGATTAGGCCATAGTCCACCACGCTGAACTAGTGCAGGTGGGCAGACTTCACACGCTAAGCTCGAGAAAATCTCTCAGGCATGCCGGTTTCCTTACGATGTTTTCCTTCACCATTTAAACTCGTGATAATCAGCAAGCATATGACTTCAAAAAGTCAGAAAGACAAAAAATTCCCATTTTTTTTTCAAATATTAAAAATTATGACCGCTACGTAAAAGAAACACTTTACATGCACAGTTTGTGTGATGTTAACGGAGACCTACGACTTGACTTTCCAATTTATTTATTGTTTTCCTTCATCTTTATTTTAACTAACTAGCTTCTGCCCGCGGCTTCGTTCACTTAAAACTCAAAAACCAACAGTGATAATCTCTTCTTTGTATGGGTCTCTATACAAAGAAGAGGTCAAGGTGTTACTCAGGATCCGTCTAATTAATTGAGATTAAAAGTTCACCAGTTTTTAAGTTGTAGCATATACTTTCTAACAGTAATAACAAAATTTTTGACGTGGGAAAGCCATGTTTCGGCACGAATGGGCCGGCTCGACCGAAGTAATACCACGGCCTCACTGAAAAACCGGCGTGAAACAACGCTTGCGTTGTGTTTCGCCGAGTGAATAAGGTTACCGGAGGCCCAAACCCTTTTAAAAGGCGGGCAACGCACTTGTGACTCCTCTGGTGTTGCGGGTGTCCATTGGCGGCGGCTATCGCTTACCATCAGGTGATCCGTCTGCTAGTTTGCTCCCCTATCCCATAAAAAAAATCTATTCAGTAGTTTTTGCGCCAACCCGTAACAAACACAAGAATTTTTTTTAAATATCGTCAATGTACAGACGCACATTTTTTATAATTTTATATTTTAACTAATAACAGTAGGTGAAGACACGGTCCAAATAGTCATATCACTAGGCTGTGACTGCTTTGAACAAGTTGTTGATATAATGTTGTAGGAAGAGGAAGCCCGTTCAGCGGAGCAGACGCTGTCGTCGTGGTTCACGCAGCTGGGCGCGCTGCTGGCGGGCAGCGAGCGCATCCGCTGCGAGTGCGCGCTCACGGCCTTCTCCATGCACCCCACGCCCGCCATGTACGAGCGGATCAAGGCTGCGCCACCGCTGCCGCCCCGACCACTGGTAACGGTAACTACTACTAGCCTCGATGAGCGATGCCTATTTGTTACTTAAAATATTACTAGCTTCTTCTGCCCGCGGCTTCGCTCACGTGAAGCTATATCAGGAGTAAAAATGGAAAACCAACATTGATGATCTCTTCTTTGTATGGCCCTTTATACATCAGGGAGGTCAAGCTGTATCTCAGGATTCGTTTAATTAATTGAGATAAGAAGTTCACCAGTTCTTAAGTTGGAGCATATACTTTCTAACAGTGATAATAAAATTAAAATCTATTCAGTAGTTTTTGCTCCTACCCGTAACAAACAGACAAGAATTTTTAAAAATCCAATATTCGGATTCGGAGACGTTTATATACCATAACCAACGTGTTTTTTTTTATATCTTCAATGTACAGACGCAGCTTTTTATCAATTTTATAATATAAAAATATTATGTAACAAAATTAATCTAAGGCCGCCCTTACACTTGTAAATTGCTTTCGTAAAATTTATGTAAGTAACTTTGCTGCATTAAAAAGAAGGAAAAAATTACGATAAGCGACTTACATAGAGTATTTACATTTGTAAATTTATCACGTAAGTTACATACATACATATTTTCACGCCTGTCTCCCATTGGAGTAGGCAGAGACTATAGATTTCCACTTGCTACGATCCTGGCACACTACTTTCGCTTCATCTACGTTCATTAACCTCCTCATGCATGATCGTCGGTTTAGGGTGCTCTTAACATGACCTTTCTTAACAACGGCCGCGACTTGGTTAAGTTACTTACGTGGGTAAAATTTACAAGTGTAAGGGCGACCTAATCAAGGCACTACACGCGTCTTTATTAGAAGTGAAATAAATATTTCCAAGAGATTTCAATTATTTTGAGTCGAATCTTATAGCGACACTCGCTGTTAACTCGCGGTTCTCTCGCAACACAACGCACTTTTCGAGTCAAAAAGCCTATGTCCTCTGCTTAGCTCAATTCAAGATCAAATCGGTAAAACAAAAGGCCAAACGAACCAAGAAATAAAGCTTGCTTTAAACGTCTGCATTATAAATTTCTGCTTGCTTTATTTTAAACGAATGGATATTTGCCATCGCTCATTATTGCTACATTGCCACACGATACATCACAGGCTACACTCTGACACTCCTGTGTCAGATATGAAGACCTAAGAAGAAAATTAACGCTAATGTACTGGTAAGCTTCGTCAGCTGATCTCGATATAAACGGTATCTACATTTATTCACGGCATTCGATTTGTCGTTGTAATTACAGAAATACAGATTGCCTCAAATAGTTGCTTCACATGCCACCTGAAAATTATACATTATATAGTATATTATTATATTATTACTTCCTTTAAATTGTTTTTTTTTCAGTACACTCACAGCTAGAAACATTTGACTCATGGCTCTTAACTACATATGAATAAGGGATATTTTCTCTTAAGTTTATACCTACTTATATTGATAGGTGTTAATAACATCTTTACTGAAATTGTTTTAGCATAAGTAGCTGCGCAATTTCAATTTTGTTCAAATTACGTTTTAAATATTTTATGCCCTTGTTTTCAGGATGCCCATGATTTAAAAGAAGAGCCTAAATCGGAATTCGGCAGTTGGGCGAACGATTCCCGTTCGCAGACCAACTTCGTGAAGACATCGGAGACTCTCAATCTTAAACATACGCAACACCAAGCCAACGTGCTGTCCACCGCCATATTCAGTGAGGGCGAAACCCTAGGCATTAGCCCGGAACTGTGCCAGGATATAGCAGTGCTTCTGTCTGGACCTAGGCTGAAGACTTTATCCTGGGATACAGACAGGTGGGATAAACTCATAGCCATTATATTGATATGTTTTTAAACAGCTTATTTTTGTAATATATGAATTGCCCCACTCGTGAGGTCGGGTTTCCTTTAGACAGGCGAAATATGAAAATAAATCCACCACTGGCTTAGTGCAGGTTCGAAGCCTTCTAACGCCGTCAAGAATAACTTTCAGGCATGCAATTTTCGTTACGATTTCTTCATTCGACAATAAAACGACGATGCGAGTGATGATGAAAACAATATTAAAAGACATAAAAAATGATCTTGCCCGGGGATTCCAATTTATGGTCGTATCAATAAGCTGCCACAGATTTTGCAGTCTTAGATTCGTAATAATATCTGGTTAATGCATCTGCCACATTTTATCTCTGTATCACCCTATGGTAGACTGGTAGAGAATGCTTTTAGCATTAAGTCCGCCTTTGTACTAAATATGTGCATAAAGTATTAAATAAATAAAACAGGAGATCCTTACATAACAGGTAAGTAATAAGTCGGAATTTTAGGAAATTCTCTCGAGGTTGGGAGAAATTAGATGATCGCGGATACACAGCTCGTAAATTTACAATGTCACTAAGTCAACGCCATCGCCTTACAGGGAGTTATTGCTCGAAAAGTGTCGCGCTTACATGGAGCGTACAAACTTCGGCACCCGCTCGGTTACGACCGAGCTCAAGTATTTGAACCTGGACCCGCAGCAGTACCAGCACCTGCCCGAGGAGGAGGAAGACGACACTGACATGTACTATGGCATTGAGAAAGGTAAACCATGCGTTCATGAGCTATTATTTGAAATGACAAACTTACCTAATATCTTTCATTACCTTAATAATATAGTACTATTGTTGTAAACTTTTGGAAAATAAAAAAAATAGCACATTAAAATTTGTCTATTGTAATGTTAAATAAAAGCTGGCTGCTAGTTGGTCAACTGAAAGTATGCATTTAGTCAAAAGCGACACAATCACTTCAGCAAATTTGTTATCTACATTACCTCAGACATTGTATTAAACACGAACTTCAATTTGTCAAAAGGCTACGAGCATCATCTAGCAGAAAGTCAGGAGCCTGAAGAAATATGGCAAGATGCAGAGGACCTTGAACGGATAAATAGTGCACACTCCAGTGATATTGATGAATTCTTAAGGAAAACCAAAAAAATACAGAAAAAGATTAAGAAAGTAGCCTCTTCTGAGGATGACTCTGACCCCCTAAGTCTCGTAGCAGAAACCAAGAGAGTAGAAAAGAAGAAAGAACGACCACACAGCAAAGAAAGAAGTAAAGAACCTAAACGAACAAAGTCAAAGTCGAAACCCAAAGATCCGCTCGAAATCAAAGAGTCTAACTCCGAAAAGAAGAAAGAATCTAAAAAGAAAGAAAAACGGGGGAAACCGCGTAAAGAGAAGCCGGTACCGAGTGAAGGCATCCGCTCTTCTTTGTCAAATCTTATTGGAATGAAAGTGACGAACATTGGGCCTAAGCGACCAGACGTTGCGTTGAAGACGCCTTCTACAAGTGACAGTGATTATGATAGCCAAGGAAAGTTCTCTGTTAACTCCGTCGTCTCTGAAGGCAACGAAACCGATGTACTATTCGACGGCCTATTTTCTATGGACGAACTGAAATCCCCAGAAAGAAGTCCGGATAAGATAAGTCTTATCAAAAATAACGAAGTTCATGTCTCTAACAGTGCGGTTGCGGTTAGCTCTCCGTCCGTTATCAATCGTAGCGACACCCAAAGCCGGAACGACGCGCCGGTGTACAGGGTGTCGAACGTGTCGAAATCAAGGACTAGTTCTCCAAGCAATCAAAGCTACCCGTTAGTTCAAGGCAAAATGACCACAATTAATGAGGAAGTAAAGAAGAGTATATCTAAGCTCATACAGTTTAGGCGAGAGAAAGCTCAGACCGAAAGCGAACAAAAAATTCCTTTTGATACTAAAGCCACAGACAGCCCAAAAGTTTATATAAACAAAACACAGTCTGAACAAATTGCAGAAATAAAGAATGAAGTTAACAACTTGTGCAGTAAAACATTTGGGATAGCAAGGCCAGTCATCCAGTATAGTCCCCAAAGCAATAATAGTTCAAATAATAACTCCTTAACTAGTGGGATTAGACCACCGAATCCTAACACTTATGGGAAAATAATGCAGGATACGTATAGAATGCCACAGTTGCAAACAAATCAAATTGTAGTCAGCACAGAGTCGAAGGTCCCTGTATCACGACCCAGTGTATCAAAAGAAACACCAGTAGAAATGCCGAAGAGACAAGATTTTCATGTATTCCTCAAGGAGTTGCAAGAGTCTATAAATGCAGGAGCTGGTGTAGATACCGGTAACAAGGTGACAGTCAAAAAAGAAATAAAGCCCATCAGTAGAGTGACGCCTGTACAGCCTGCAATCAAAACTGAACCTAAGTCATATCTACCATGTGCCAAACAACCACAAAAGAAGTCAGACAATCTTAACACGTTTTCGCGGCTTAGTTACTTACATAAAAACAAAATGGACATAAAATCGAAGGAATTGGTAGACGCCTTGATTGAATTTCAGAGCCGAAATCGGCAAAACCATCCTAACATTGACGTCGAAGAGCTTAACAAAATAATTAACGAACAGAAGAATTTAAAATTAAAACAACTACAGTTCAAAAGCAATTCATTAGCAGCTAGAGCCGACACGTCAGCCCATCAGCCCCAAGATAATAATCAAAACTTGCTGAAGAAGTTTGAAAAACCAAAATATATCAATTCAGCTAGAGAGAATCCTATAATAGCTAATATACTTTCTAGCCCATCTAAAAAAACCGAAGATCCACACAAAAATGTTCCAGTAGAACGAACAAAAGACGTTCCAACGATACCAAGTAAATTGTCGTCTCTGACAGAACGAGATCAGCAGGATCTGCTGCTACTCTTGCGACAGCAGAGCAAATTGAATCAACCTCAGGTTAAAGTAGAATATGTCAAGGAAAGACCTCGACCCCCACAAACGGTAACAGCCAACATGCCGTCGTTGAACATTTCTGCCCCTTGCACTAGTCAATCATCAAACAAGAATAAGATTGTAGGCGCTCATAGTGTTGTCCATAGTAATAATAGACATAATACGAAACCTAGTCCCAGTATAAATCCTTCAAACACAAATAAAAATGATGTAAGAATGCCACACAATGCCTCACAATCAAATACAATACAAACAAATGCTTTGAACATGGTTAAGACTGAATTAATTTGTGCTAAGGCCGTTGATCCAAAGATCCAAAAAATTCAAATATTGAATGACATAGTAATTAAAAGTAACAAACACAAATCTGTAAGTGCAACCAAGACTAATACGGAAAAGGAAAGTTGGGAAACGGTATTGGATGCCATTAGGTCTCACAAGACACCAAGTAGAGGCCCTAACGCTCTTGATATGGCATTAAACAAAGACTCCTTTAATACAGCATTTTTAGAAAGTCTACGGAACCAAAGAGTAGTAAAGCCTAATTCAAATGGTCCAATGGACAATCCAATAATGATGACTAATGAGCCAACAAAAAATCCAACAAAGCTGGCAGTAAATGCCGCTCCAACACCAAGTACACACACTCCGACCATATTGAATCGATCTAAATCGGAAAGCGTCATAAAAACTAACAAACATAAACCTGCAAATAAACAACAAATAGTTCAGATACCACAAACAGAAAAAGTAACAGTTCTACACGCAAATCCAAACTTGACCAGGCCAGTACAATCTGAAACACCTAAGCGACAAAATCAGATCCAGAAAAGACAAAGCCATGTCGTAAAAGACCAAGGCGACTTACCTAAGAAGATACCAAATAAACAACAGGCGAAACCATTCACGAGTTCATATTATAAAGAAGAGGACCCATTTATATCGGGTATACCGAATTCTGATTATGATCTTCTAGAGGAATTAATGGATGATGATTTGCGACAAGAAATTGGCGAACTGTCTTCCGATGAAGACAGCTACAGAGCTCCAATGGAGAGCCTGAAAGACCAAAGAAATTACATTGTCAGTAAGCCCATAACTCCCATGATTAAAAAAGAAGATAAACGGGCTCAACCATCAGTAACTAACACTACAACGACGCATAAAAAACCTGTGCAGAAAGTAAAATGTGATAACACGAAGATTGCCTTTCAGCCTTCAGTGCAAGTACAGGGTCCTTCGGGCTTTAAGAAAACTGTGATTAAAAGTTCAGAATATGGTAGTATTGATGCCGCGAGTGTTCATCAAAGTAACGTCGTTCAGCCAACTAAAATCATTCAACCAGCTAAAGTCGTTGAACCAAATAAAGTCGTGCAACAAACGAATGTTGTTCAACAAACGAATGTTGTTCAACAAACGAATGTTGTTCAACAAACGAATGTTGTTCAAAAAACGAATGTTGTTCAACAAACGAATGTTGTTCAACAAACGAATGTTGTTCAACAAGCAAATGTTGTTCAACTGACTAATGTTCTTCAATCAACTAATAGCGTACATCAATTGCCTAAAACCGTTAAGACACCGCCAAGGAATATTAACAGCCAGAGCATTAACGGCAATGCTAATCAATTACGAATTGGTCAAACCAACACCTTCGTAGCTTCGGGACCACGACAAACTACGTTGAATAACGTAGTTCTTATCGGATCAGAAATTGTATATCAACCCTGCACCGTGCAAACAACTATTCGTGCGGGTACTGTAGCCCAGAATACATATGTAGCATTTAACAATCAGCCAAACATGACAATTTATCAGACGACGCAATTTGCTGCTCCCGTGGTTAACCCGCTAATTATAGGCAATGCTATTACAGTTCCTGTTTCTAAAGCGCTAGTGAGTGAACCGGCTCCAATTACTAAACATTCTGAAATTTATGTCCAAGAAGAAATAAAGAACAACTTATTCCAAAACAGGACAGTAAATCTGAATTATAAAGATATCAAAGCAGATCCAAAAGCAAGTTTAGTGGAAAGCCCGGATGAAGGTGTTTTTCCAAAACCTGAAAGCGAGAAAATAGACATAAATTTCAGCAAAAATTGTGAAAGAAAAGTATTATCTGAAGTTCAAGAAAAACAGAAACTCTGTTTCAGTGAGAAAATCGACGCGAAAATTGCAAAAAGTCAAACAAAAGCATCTTTTGACCGTGACATTAAGAACGAAATATTGAAAGAGCAGGAACGGTTAAAAAGTAAACGTTTGGCTATTTTAAACCGTAATATTTGCTACCGAAGCGATAACAAAGCAATCCCACTCACTTATGCCCCACTAAAGATTGCAAAAGCAGAGATCAATCTGGTTAAAGATAAAAGTAACGAAAAGTTAAAAAATAATTGTGATATTAAAACTGTAAGCTCAAAACTAGAAACACTTGTAAACACTAAATTATCTGTGGAAGAGTCAGTGGAAGCTAAAGTAGTTGTCAAAACCAATAATGTTGCCAGCAATGAAAATTGCAAAGAAAATAAAGAATCTTGCCGTCGGATTTTATTGCGATCATCTAACAAAGTAATTGAAGGAAATTCAGATGTGGTTAAGGAAATCGCTATACCCAGAAAAACTAAAGTCAGACTAAAACCTACTCCAATAGAAAGCGCTCAAACTAGCACTGATGGAGATGTAAATATTAAACTTAAAATAAACAAGAAACGGATACTTAGAAAAACGCTTAAGAAAAAGATTAAAAAGTTAAAAGCTAAAAAGAAAGGCATAAAAAAACAGTCTACACGCGGTGTAAAAGCAAAACAAGTAACAGCCCTTGATAAAGAAACTGATCTTAAGCCTACAAGAGCGGAAACCTGCCCGGAGGAGTCAGATCTTATGGATCTAGAGGATAAAATAGTAAATTCAGTAATTATGAAAACTAAGCCTCTAGAACAATCTTCGATGCCTGTGATGGACATTCTCAAAGTGAATCAAATACAAGAAAATGGCGATGCTCACACGATGAAGCCGATGTCACAAAACAATAATTTTGACAATATAAGTGATGCGTCTGTGATTCCGCAAGATATAAATACGAATAAGGGCGTGGGGTTACACGAGAACGACAATACAAGTGCGAAGACACTTGAAAACAAAGAAAAACTAACCACAAAACAGAATATGCATAAAAAAATTGAAAACTATATAAAAAGATTAGAAGATTTGAAATCACATAAAACGGCAGACACAGCTGTCAATGAACGCTCAGAATTAAAGTACAATGGAATTAAGTTCAATTCAAAAGATCGTGAAATGATTTTGCCTCAACCTAATAGAAAAATTACTAAAGTTGTCGTACCAGTTGTACCCGTGAACAGATCCCCCACCGAGGTAAATAATTCCATAGCCAAAAGTCTCGATAAGACAGTTACACATCAAGAGCAAGAAATTATTTGTCTTGATGGAGATGATGATGATACACCAAATCATAATAAAAACAATGAAATGTGCAAAGAATCCCCCAAAGAAAATATACTGAATAAAAACATTGCACCATCAAGTCAAGACAATCGGAAAATAACAATAAACGATAAAATACCGCAGTCTTTGATGGACGGTATAAAAATTGAAGATTTACCACATTTGAATACAGGGGATCCACTGAAAAAATGCGTGCGCATCAAACTACCTACTGGAAAAGTATTTAAGGCGACTGTTCATGGGCAAATGAATATAGACACTGAGACATTATTTGCGGATCCAGCCCTGAAATCAGTTCTTTTGAGCAACGTATCCAAAAGAAAACGATACACTTTGAATATAAAGCAAATGTCTACAACTTCGAAGTCACAGCCTGAAAAAATATTTGAGTCTCATATACATGAAATTCACCTTGCATCAAATCCATCAAATCGAGGAGCTGTTGAAACTATAGATTTATTAAGTGACTCTGATGAAGAAATCTCTAATCAATATTTCAACACTGAATATGGAAAGTTTAAAGTGGGAACAATGAAAAGGAAGATATATGAAAAACATCAACGCCTTTTTGGTAAAAAGTGCGTCGTGAAATTAAAAAGGCAAAATTTGCAAACGTATTTGAATGTGCCGAAAGATATAGATACAGATGCTCTAACTTCATTAAGTAATGTGACAGTGGCCGAAATCCCGCCTACTCTACCTTTAAGACCAGAGAAAAGAGTGGAAGAAACCACATTGGAATCTGTTCTTCCATCGGATGATAAACCCGATAATCAATCACTGGTTCAATTTAATGTTCACCCCATTGTTCAAGCTGTGGTTGATCCTAGTACTGTACCTATTATACAGCCTATAGCTCAAACTGATATTCAATCTATGATTGAACCTTGTATTCGTCCTGTTTTGCAGCCTGTCGTTCAATGTGTAAGTGAATCACGCGCTCAGCTTGAAATGCAGCCTGTGGTTCATATTAGATCTTCAATTCAATCTGATAGTCAGCCTGATGTGCACCCTAATCACCAACCTGTTATTGAATCTGTGCTTCAACCTAGCAATCTGCTTGTTATCGACGCTCAGCCTGTTATGGACCGTCAGCCTGTTATGGACCCTCAGCCTGTTATGGACCCTCAGCCTGTTATGGACCCTCAGCCTGTTATGGACCCTCAGCCTGTTATGGACCCTCAGCCTGTTATCGACGCTCAGCCTGTTATGGACCCTCAGCCTGTTAAAGACGCTCAGCCTGTTATGGACCCTCAGCCTGTTATCGACGCTCAGCCTGTTATGGACCCTCAGCCTGTTATAGACGCTCAGCCTGTTATGGACGCTATTGGTCAATCGGCGAATCAACCTGTTATAGAGCCTAATAACCAACATGTTGTACAGCTAACTGTTCAACCAGCCCTAAGCCCCATTATTCGACCCGATCCACGGGATGTTAAGCAAGTCGATCAACTAATCGATCTACCATCAAAAGTAAGTGAATCAATTCTATCAAACCTTACGCAAAATACACAAGAGATAATTGAAATTAATGATTCGTCTAATGACGAAGCAGATTTGATCATTCCAGATTTTGCTAAAAATAATACTACTGTTGAAATACCATCTGTAAAGCAAATAACTGAAGCAGTTACAGTTCAAGAAAAGGTAGCTTTAGTTGAAAAGTTTATAGGACCAAAAGAAGTCGAAGAAAAAATTAATGAATTCAAAAATCTTCTGTTTAAAGACCTTGGTATAGAAGATATAGGTGATCATTCAACGCATTCTGAAGAAATTATTGCTAGCACTTCTGTCACTACCGATATTAGAGATTCTGTTAGCAATTATTCTTCATCACGAATTCCTACACCACCACACTGTTTTGTAAAGTTGTCTAAGTGTGACAATATTTTGAGAAGATATGAAACTTTAAAACTGCTGAAAGAGTGCTTTGTTAGATTAGTCCGATGCGACGACAAAACCTATCAAAGTTATACTGAAGCACCAACTGAACAAATGGATACTCAAAGCACTTACGATGACGAAATTATTGATATTCATGAAAGTAGCTTTGAAACTGCCGCCGATGTGCAGCCATTGTCTCGCTGTGGATCGTTTTCGATTCTTGCTGATTATGAAATATTTGGAGATCTCCAAACTACTGATAAAATTGTTAGGAATAGTTCGCCAGTCATGGAAGCATACGAAACAATTGCTTCATTGAGTTATAAAAACGTAGTTGTAAACGAGAAGTATGAAAAATTATCGTGTGAGACTGAATGGTTTTTAACTAAATCAAAGTGTCATTGGCTATACAAGGATGACGCTATTCAAAATCACGAGAATGATAATAAACCAAAAACTCCAGACTTACGTCATTTCCAGCCGCATGCTACTTTAAGTCCCAACAATAATCTTTTATTACCTTCAAAGAATTCAAGCCCATACGACTCAGAAAACAAAACTGGTAATGTGACACCACTAACTACTTTGGTATTGAAGTTCTTCCAAAACAATCCCTTAATAGATCAATTAAAATCACACAGATTGAAAACAAAATTTACTATGAATAAAATCATACCCAACCTGAAAAGAAAGTCTCTTGATACTATAAGAATAGCCAGTAAAATTTCAAAAAAATGTGAGAACTCATCACGAGAAGCGTGTAGAGATGCTTGCTTGATGCATGCTGATGAAGATTTAGCAGCAGATGAAATTATCATAAATGCCTGTAAATCTATTTTTAATATTGTGAAAGATCTCGAAATTAATCTACGCAATAATGTCAATGAGAAAGAGATGGAAAGTTCAGAAGTTTATTTGACGCCACAATACGTCGAAAATGTTAATAGGGATGTGGAAAGTATCCCAACCGTAGTAGAGACTAGTTCGATAGTGGAGAGTATTCCAAGTGTAGAGACTAGTCCAACCTTGGAGAGTATTTCAACTGTAGATAGCATTCCAATCGTAGGGACTTGTTCGACTGTGGAGAGTATTCCAACCATGGAGACTATACCAAATGCGGAGAGTATTTCAACCGTGGAGAGTATTTCAACCGTGGAGAGTATTGAAACAGCGGAGAATATTCAAACAACGGAGAGAATTGAAACAGCGGAAAGTATAGACACAGCGGAGAGTGTTCAAACAGCGGAGAGTATTGAAACAGTGGAGAGTATTGAAACAGCGGGCAGTATTCAAACAACGGAGAGTATTCAAACAGCGGAGAGTATTGACACAGCGCAGAGTATTCAAACAGCGGAGAGTATTGAAATAGCGGAGAATTTTCAAACAACGGAGAGTATTCAAACAGAGGAGAGTATTGACACTGCAGAAAGTATTCAAACAGCGGCGAGTATTGAAACAGTGGAGAGCATTGAAACAGCGGAGAGTATTCAAACAACGGAGAGTATTCAAACAGCGGAGAATATTCAAACAACGGAGAGTATTCAAGCAGTGGAGAGTATTCCAATAGCGGAGAATATTCAAACAGCGGAAAGTATTCCAACAGCAGAGAGTTTTCAAACAACGGAGAGTATTCCAACAGCGGAGAGTGTTCAAATGACGGAGAGTATTGAAACAGCGGTGAGTGTTCCAACAGTGGATAATATTCTAATAGCGGAGAGTATTCCTACAGCGGAGAGTTTTTCTACAGCCAAGAGTATTCAAACTAAAGATATAGTTCCAACCGTTGAGTGTATTGCAACTGTAGAGAGCATTCCTACCGTGGAAAGTATTTCGATCGTGGAGATTATTCCAACCATGGAGAATCCTAACGATGACTTTCAAACTAAAGTTAATACGGATGCTGATGAAAAAACGCTGCTTGAATGTGAGAGTGCCTCTTCCTCTGCAAATAGCGTTATTGAATTAGCATCGATATCCACTAGTCTAAGCGAAGATAGTGAAGATGATAGCGTTTCTATACTGCACGAAGCAGATTACACTAAAACTGAAAATGAAAAACCTCAATTTGAAGTCAACGCTGATACTATACTTTACGCGTCAAAAGCAACCGGGGAAACTATTATTGACAACACTAATACGATATCTGAAATTAAAAATATTTGTGAAGAAACTGATAAAATAACTGTAGCAACAGATGACCAGGTAAATACAAGCAAAGAGGATTATTCAACATCTGCAGTTGACGAGCTAGATATGGGAAATATTAGTGAGGATGACGATATAATAACTGTCGTAACAGATTTGGATGTGAACAGTATGTATTGTAAAAAACATGAAACTATTTGTAATAAGGTTGACGATATGCCGAAATCAGCCGAGTTGATTGAAGAAAATAATTGTGAAACTATTTGCAAGGACGCTGATACACAAAAGGAGAACACAAAACCAGAGCTGGAAAATATGAGTGCAGACCAATGTGAAAATATTAGCGAGTATTGTGATATTATAACTGTAGTAACAGATCTGGATGTAAACAGCATGTTTTATGAAAAACAAAGTGAAAGTATTTGTGAAGACCATACCGATACATCTAAAGTAGCAGAACTTGTTAAAGAAAATAATAGCGAGGAAATAATAGTTGAGGAATACTTTTATACGCAACCAAAAGTAGCGGAAAAAATTGCTTCAGCTACAGATATTGACATGGACAACGGTGAAGAAAACCATAATGATACACTTAACAACGCTGATAAACAACATAAAAACGAAGAAATTATAACTAGAAAAAATTGTAAAGAACGAATTGAAGACTCCTGTACAGATAATAATATAGTACCCAAAATGATCGAAGCTGTTGAAGAAAATTACTACGAAAAAAATAGTGAAAACGTTTGTACGGAAATTGTTAACATACCTGAAGATGCTGATATGGCAGTGGAAGACTCTTGCAAAAAGATGAGTGAAAATATTGATCAACATAATAAGAAAACCCCTAACGTCACAGATTTCAACATAGAAGTCATATGTGAAGAAGTAAGTGAAGATGTTATAGATGCTGTCAAAATATCGACAGAGGCAAACCTGATTCCGAAAGAATATTGTGCAGAACAAATAAAAGATATTTGTAAGGATCCTAATAAAATACCGGAATTCACAGATATCCATAAAGCTGTTTATAAAAATGATGACGAATACATAAGAAATATTAGTGAACAACAAAGTAAAAGCATCAGAAAGGAGAATTCCGAGACTCAAAAAGCTAAGTTTGGAGATGATGTACTAAAAATAGATAATGCTGTAATCCTCGATAGTGATAATAACGGCTCAGAGGAAAGTGAGATTGAACTTAATAGCGAAAATAAACTCATAAAAAATATGGATCATGAATTGACACATACTGACTCGGCTGGAATTGGAGATGATATATTAAACACTAATGAGGCATTTCTTAATAATAGTGAAGATAATGGCTTAGAGAACAGTGAAATTCAAGTTAGTGACGTAGATATAGTAGGTACGAATAAATTGATAAATACTGATAATACAGAAGAGGAATCTGGGACCCAGAATGAATACACAGAAATGCCAAACATTGCTGATAATCCAGGTGATCATAGCAATAAGACCGACATTTTAGATAAAGAATACATACCTGACGACCTGGATGTAAATAAAGTAGTTTTAAACCAAGATAAGGCTTCGTCTGCGCTTTGTCGTAATAACGAGAAGATAGACTATAAAAATAATGAAGTTTCTTTACGTGAATTGCACCCACTAAATAATCACGTCCTGATAGATGAAAAGAGTGATTTAGTAAAAGTGGTTCTAGACGTGCATAGTAATGAAATCCTTAATGATGAGCTTGCACAAACTGTTATCACAAATCTTACTAGTCCTGTGGACGAAGTGCCTACACAGGAACTTGTGTTGCCTGTAAATAAAGGTGTTACCAAAACTGACTGTCAACAAGTTGACTTTATTCAAAAAGAAAGTGCAAATTTGAAGATATTAGATAGTAAAGATTTCCATGATGAAGTGTCGAGTTCGGTTTTAAATGTTATTGAATATGAAGATGAAAATATGGGAACATGCTATCTAATTCCTGTTATAGAAGAGTCTTGCGAAGACGAGGGTGAAGTGCAGCCTGAAGAATCAACACAACAGGTAGTAGAAATAAGCAAATTAGAAGAATACGACTTAAAACTAAATATCCCTAAGATAACTTATGCAAAATACTCTCCAAAAGGCGGTGGAGGTAGTTCTTCAATCAGCGACAAAAAGAACAGAAAGAACTTGAAACGTAAAGCTGACATGACAGATTACAAGTTTATTTGTGGCAAGAAGTATAGGAAAGGTAAGAATATCGACTATCCTAAAATAACAATTGCGACCATGGGTGACTCAGCATATAGTAAAGAATTTAAGCGCTTGCTTGATTATTGTAGTTCTGTAAAATTTTCGTATTCACGCCCATTCCACAAAGAATACATAGACGTACTTCACACGTTAAAAGCTTGGCCTATAAGAGGCCCTTGTAATGATACAGAATCAGAAACTGAAAAAGATCAGACTTTATTTGCTAGTACAGATACAGTAGTAAGCAGTATGCATGACCCCACAAAACAGACATTGGCCGAAGAAATAGTAGCTGAATATAAAGAATCAGAGTATTCATCTAGCGACGTCGTTGAAACCAATTTCAATATGGGTTTTGGTGAGGGGTCCGGCAGAGTCATACAAAATTTGGAGGACGGATGTGGTACAAAATTTTCGGCTGCGACTCTGTCGGACGTAAAACACACTCAGCCGCTTTTACTGTCCAAGCAATATGATAACTGTAAACGTGTGCATAATCAGAATCCTACAAACAATTACGAAATAGAGAAGTTACAACGTAATATAAAATGTATACAATTGAAGAATAAAGTCAGATCCTTTTTCAAACAGACTATGACTGAACTAAGCTACGACTTCATGAAACATCAAGACAAAGACGATGTTCCACATTCTAAAAGGGTGTTCGGCTCAGACTATCAATGTGGGTTTTACGGTCTAGATTTTATCCAGGCCCCACCGGTTGAGGTTGTGGTTCAGGTTGTGCAAGTAGGCCAACTGCCTGTCAGTGCTGCTGCCCAAAACCCAGTGACGTGTGACCCTAGAGTCACTCAAGTCTCTGATGCTAGCCCATCTCAATGTTCTGCTGAAAACAGCCCAGGCGATGACCCGCAATCAGTTATAAAAACTGAATACACAGAACTTACAACCGCAGACTTAAGTATTCCTTTAGCTCATGAATATGTACAGCATATCCAATCGATGCCAGTATCGACTCATGAAGCCATGGACTATACAATGAGTAGTGAGACTTACAGTATTGATGTTGATATCAAACCTGAGATCAAAATAGAAATGGAGGAGACACCAGAAATTAAAGAAGAGATAAATGATAATTATGAAAACAATGAATATCCACCGTTATTCGAAAAAAATATCATGAATAATGTAGATTACTCTTATGAAACCAATCCGGCCCATGCGGCGACAGAGGCTAATAGTAATATGAGTATCATTTACAATTATTCGGAGAAGCAATCAGTACCAGAAACATTTCCCCATCTTAAACATCAGCAACAAGAACAACTGCAAATTCAGGAACAGCTACAGCAACAACAACAGCAACAAGAAATACAACAGCAGCAGTTACATCAACAAGAACAAGAACAACAGCAGCAGCAACAGCAACAGGAACAATATCAGCAGCTACAGCAGGAACTTGAACAGGAGCAGCTTCACCAGCAACAACAATATCAACAACAGCAAATTCAGTTGCAGCAGCAGCAGCAGTTAGAACAAGAACAACAGAAGCTACAAGAGCTAAGAGAACAGCAGCTGAAACAACAACAAATACAAGAGCAACAGCAGCAGCAACTAAAGGAGCTGAAAGTGAAACAACAGAAGCAGCAAGAGCTTAAACTTCAACAACAACGACAAAGAGAGCTCAAACAACAACAGCAGCGAGAGAAACAACAACAGCAACGAGAGCTAAAACAACAACAGCTGAAACAACAGCAGCAAAAACAACAAGAGCTAAAACTACAACAGCAAAAACAACAGGAGCTGAAGCAACAACAGCAAGAGCGAAAGCAAAAGCAGTTGCAGCAACAACAGCAACTGAAGCAACAGAAACGGCAGCAACAACAAGAGTTACAGCAACAACAAAAGAAGCAACAGCTAGAACAGCAACAACAGAAAAAGCAACAACTTGAACAGCAACAAAAGAAACAACAACTAGAACAACAACATATAGAGCAGCAACAAAAGCAGCAACAGCAACAACAACAGCTGCAACAACAACAGCTGCAACTTCAGCAGCAGCAGCAGCATCAACAGCAGTTGCAGCAACAGCAGCAACAACAAAATGTTTCACAAGACAAAACTGATCAAATTGCACATGCAATGAATGCAGCAGGCATTTCAGCAGGTGGTGATTCTTTAACAAATACTAGAGCTCAAGCTCTGGTAAATATGCTATCCCAAAAACTTAGACAAGGCGCTATTGGAACTGGCCAACCTGCTTCTAACAACTATCAGAAGACAGCAATAAATACAATGGCCTTGCAGCAAGCTTTAGCTCAAATACTCCCTCCGCCTCTAAATCAGACAAATGCGACAGAAAATAATCAACAAACATCCAACACGCAAGTCACACCTCAAGTTCTACATATAGTGCAAGGCAAAAGTGCTTCGGGAAATCACCAACAAATAACTTTGGTTGATAACTCTCAGCAATCTGTTATAAATACGGCGAATGCTACCCCCGTGCTGCATATTGTGCAAAACAAAACTACGCCTCCCGGCCCCACGTCAAACGGAACGCCCGCGCCACAGACAAATTCATTCAGCGGACTGTCCTTAGTTGATGCTGGATTACAACAAGGCAATCAACTTCTCCATATAGTTAACACGGGAAACCAAAAGAATGCTAATGCAGGACAGTTGTTAAAAAGAGTAAACCTTCTGACTAATCTAACCAACGTCCAAGGAGGAAACGAACAGAAAATGGTGCAGTTTCTTTGTAAATCTGCTGATGGTAAGCCGTTACAGTTGAACGGACCGCACCAAAGAAGCATGGTATTGAGGCTTCAGCCGGTCGAAACACCTAATCTTCAGCCGACACAGACTAAACAAATGGAAACACAAGATCTCAGTCCTACACACAGTTTGGTTAATAACATCAATAGTAAAGAGGCAGAAATAAAATCACGCTCTATTTACGAAGAAAATTACGCAAAATTCATACAAGGCTCTTCGCCTAAGTTAACTGCTCCTGAAAAAGGCACAAGCTTACCAAAATTCAACCAAGCATTCGGTAAACAAGGGTATCAAGATGGCGGACAGAAAAACGATATCAGTAATAGTAATTCGCATTTATCACCCAATGGAGAAAATGTGGACTGTCAACCAAACGATAATGCTATCAACTTGGAACATATAAGTCGGATAGGAAGTCCGCCTCAACTACTGAGGAAGACGCCAACTTCACAAGCTCAGCCGAACTTAGTCCAACAACTGAAGCAGACTATATCACCCATGAATATTCAAGGCGGCGTGATATACACCCGTCAAATACCAGTCAACATCGGTGGGGGACAAACTATAAACTTGATTACAGTTCCTAGTTCAGAACTCGTCGACGATTCTAACCCGACTAAACAACAAACAGAAATAGAGCCGTCCATAATTAAGATTGTTCCACAAACTCAGACAAGTTCTAATTCTGATACATCTGACGAAAATAATTCACACATAGGGGTCACGAATGATAATTCACATACGCCTCAACTACAACCAGTTCTAACGCAAATGCGGATCAAACTGCCCATGTTAAGTAAAGCACCTCAAATGGTATCTGGAGGCAGAGTTGTGAGACCATCTTTTTTCCAAATACAGCGCAATGTTATCGGTGGGGCTAACCAGCCGGTCTACCAACAGCTGGTTCTTACAGCGGCTCCACAACTTGGACAACAGACTATAAGGCTACCACAAACCCAAACAAGCAGACCTGTAAAGACTCCAAGTGAAAGCCAGTCTTCAACTGAGTCTATGAGTTCGTCAACGTTAGAACAGCTAAGAGAGTTCGATCTGGTATTGGAACAGGTTAAGGAAAGGAGTACAGTACAGCCTAATGCAACATCTAAGACGACTACGTTTTCTAAGAAACATACTCCATCGACCGACGCTACAGATGCCCCAGCTTCGACGAGCTCCGCTCCTGCAGAACGATCTCATTCGCAGCCAGCTCCACACAAACAACACCAAGTTCTGTACTCCATTGGCAACACACAACCGCTAAACATTGCTTATGTTAACAGAAAATCGTCGGCCCGGACTCCTACAACATCCACGACATCGTCTTTTGTACGATCCCCGGACTCCTCAGGAATCGCTGATTCATCGCCTACGTCATCGACGCAAGCTCAGATTCCTCACACTGTCACTAGTGAGCCAACACCGTCTACGTCTGAAACACCGGCTCAAGCGAAACCATCTAAATCTAGTTCAAAATCTAAATCTAGACCGAAGGCATCATCCAATCCTCCGAATACGTTAAAGCTAAATACAGTACCACCGAAACCGTCAACCCAAAAACCAGCAGAAGACGAGCAAACCACCCAAAGGATTCTATACATTTTAGCTGAATATAAAGAACAAGTGGAAAATTCTCCGGACAAAGACAAACCGGCGCCACGTAGAAGAACTAATCCACCCTCAAATCCAGGGTCATCTAAACGTAAGAAAAGCTATCGTCGAGGCCGAGACATCAGCCCTGTAGACGATTCGTGCCGGACGATGGGATCAGAGGACAGTAGCTGTGGTACGTCACAAGGAGACTGCAATGAGAGCTGTATTGATAGTCATTCACCCCAGGACAGTCCACGTAAAGTGTCTCGCAAGCTTACATTTGAGCAAGAAACGCCAGTAGCCCGGCCTCGACCGCAGCCGCAACGAAACGTCATCGTGGCAGACGGTCAAAGAATCGCTGTGGCACGCAGTACTACGCCTGGCAAACCATCTGCAGCCGTCCTTATGCCTGCTAACTACATCTTGCCTGTATCTATGATTAAAGGCGGCCAGCAGATTGCAATAGTGACAAACAGAGGTCCGAAGCTGTTAACGGTCGGAGGTGGTGAAGGTGGGGCGACGAACGCTCTATTACTTCAGCGGCTTATTGGTCCAGCTGGTCTAAAACCAGTACTGACACGTCCAGGAGTGCGACACGTCCGCTTACCAACTACGGCGCTCCATAATCTCCAAGCATTCAACCTGGCGACTTCTACAACTGTTCAGCCGCCAGACAGTACTGCGTCCCCGGCCCCTGCCCCAACTCCTCCCGATTTAGTCGACACCAGAGCCAACAGTTCTCCTTGGAGAGACCGTGAAGCACAAGATGTGAAACCAGAGCGCGGATCGAGTCCTGAGGGTTC
This sequence comes from Acronicta leporina, assembly GCA_947256265.1. Lineage (NCBI taxonomy): Eukaryota > Metazoa > Arthropoda > Insecta > Lepidoptera > Noctuidae > Acronicta > Acronicta leporina. Next base: position 6,898,686 of record OX366536.1, read on the forward strand.
AGAGCCGTGGCATCTTCCAGCATCAGCCAACACACACGACTACACCTACGAGGAAGTGGTTCGAACGGACAACATGGATCGAACTGTACTTGTAAGTAACATTTATTTTGTTTTATGTCTTGGGACTATCTGTAATTGTATGTATTATATTGGTTCTAATCGAGTCGATAGTTCCAAATTGTATTTAAGCCGTGCGTTATCGTGTATGACACACATTTTGCAACTTCAGGACCCGATCCCAGATAGATACAGTCCCGATATGGAGGCGCAAAGGATATTTGATAAGATGTTCGACGTCGATTCGAAAAAGTCTTACATGGTCGGTTCGCACGACGATTCGCCGCGTTGCGGCTACGATATTGACGCGTCAGATTGCGACGATAAGGCCTACCATCAGGTACACCGTATCGTAGAACCGACGCAGATACCCTAAATGATTAGTCGCCTCTTTAGTAGAATGCACGCATCGATTTATTTTTGTCAGCTGTTCTTCGTTTGGTGTGCCGTTTTGATTATACATAATGTAGTCGCGACATTTCGAATAACAAAACATAATTAATTATGTTAACACAGTTCGATAACTACTAAACTAATTCCTTAATTTCTTATTAAGCGCTTACATTGCAGTTCGTTTCACTATTCTAATTCTAGGTATGTATGAATGTTGCACAAAACAACAGAACAACGTTGTTATAAATAAAACCTTAGAAGAGCACTCGGTATTCGCAAATGTCACTTCTAAATTATGTACTCGGCATTGCCGCTAATCGAAGACGGACTAAACAGTCTTGGGTGTTTATTATTAACCGCCTCCCCTCTTCATTAATAGTCTTTGTCTTTTATTTTGTCATAACTCCTGACTTCGGAGTAAGCTTCATTTAAAAACATTCTCTAGTGACTAGTTTATAATTTTTGCATGATGAACAAAGTGAATTCAACTTTACTATCCATTGTCAAGTCTTTTTCCCACATTACTAAGCATGTCCCCTCATTCGGTTTATTATTGGAAATTTCCCTTCATTAGTTGTTGTAAAGTTTATTCTTAATGTGATAGTGTTAAGTTGTTACCTATTCTTATAATAATGTTTACAATGGAAAGGCTTACGCTTTGCCGTCATCCGAACCATTCTTTATTTTGGGCAGGTATCATTACTGTAGGCTTTCAAAACGATTCATTTACTAGCTTTGTGCTTAAAAACTTTTATCTAAATTAAAAAGAAAGTTAGTACTTACTAAAACTCTTTTAAAAAAAGGCTTTACTGCCTCTAACACTATGTTAAGTAACATTTGGTGGTTCTTAAAAAGAAATCAATCGTATATTTTTTCCTTAAAAATGCGATAGATAATTAACACATGCAATACTGACGTATATTTTTTATGGTATAGGTAGTACAAAGGAAGGATGGATCACATCATAGACAACACCGTTTGACTCACGTGTCTGCTGCCGCTCTGAGGCACAAATATGCCATTCTCGAACATGAATTGAGATTACAGGTAATGTTTGCTTTAGTTTGCTACGAAAGGTTTTCGTTTAAATAAGACTTGCAGGCTTAAAATATACGAACGGGCTTGGTCTTCCTCCAGAGGCAAGGCAGAGGTGTACTAATGTACATATATAATGTAGGTCCCATGTCATTTAGTCGAGTCGATTGTCGTAGACTGGGCAAGTATCCCGAGCTGTTACTATGAATCACAGAAAATAGCATGATCAAACAAATCTAATACAAGACTTCATATTCAGCAGCCACTCTCATCTCAGGGACACAGTTCCTCTTTTATTTAATTACTTGCATTTGCAATGTTGCAATTGACAAACTTGGTTCTATAAAGAAGAGAAGATTAGAAACACAGTTTGGATCCTAGATAATTTATTATACTATTAATTAATTTTGTAGATGTGCATATATCCAGGATATTTGTGTATGGAAACACCCTTGATACAGGAGAGAATGTGCTGAGAAGTTTAAAATGTCTTGTTTCATGTTGCAGGACATACCCAGCTTAATTTTAATTATTTTTTTTATGATTTCTGTTTTATTAATACAATACGCATGTATCGAATAGGCATTTCTTTCTCAGAAATCATTGTCGGAGGAGTGTGAAGATCTCGGCGTGGATTCACCGTCGGCGTCAGAATTGTTCCCGGAAGCAGAGCTCTTGTTCGCCACTTCACCGGCCCATGACCATATCCAGGATCATGGACATCATTCACATACGCGTAAGTAGTTACATACGTCATATAAATGTGCCAAGTTGCTGATAACGATGTTATGTGCGTATGATTGTGAGCACCATTTTTATAATGAAGCCAGTTGTGTCTTCTTTCTTACATCTCTATCAGCCATCATCTCACCATTCACTTCCCTTGTAGTCCATCTATCTTTTCTTTGGTCTCCGATATCTCCTATACCATGTCTTAATCCATTATGGTTACCTACTCTTAATTCCTATGCATCACATGTAAGGTATCTAACTTTAGAAAATCTTCAAAAACTCTATTCTTTTCCAGCCCAACCATTTCTGCATCACAGCAGCATCCCTCAACCGGACCTAGACGATCAAATCGCCACGGATCAGCTGCTGCCACGGCCAAACCTTCACGATGACCGTTCAGACCTTGGCATTGGTCTGGAAGACGTCGGCATAGTCACCGTCAGTGAAGACTGCATGCAAGCCACTATTGCGTTGGATCAGGAAGAGTTTGCCAGGTCACATCCCAACACAACATTCCATTCCGAGCCGACCGATGAGGGAGAGGTAGGTGGACTTATTTTAATTGGAGTATGTTATCCAAAATTGCTAAGCAATTAATATACATGTTTTATAAAACAAACATTTAAATCATACATTTCAATTGACACATATTTTTTTTTATAGAAGAGGGAGACACTCGATAAAATAACTTTCAACCTATGTATGCATTTTCATTATTGCAGGTACAACCATTCACGATAAGCGGACTCAAAAGCCGACACATAACATCGACGATATTCCACGCGAACAGACCACCTGGCACCGTGCTCATGACGGCGCCGCAGACTACCGTCATATCACAAGCGACCGCCGAGACCAGCGGCGTGCAGAACTCCGTCAAATACGCTGACATCGACAACATGATCAACTCTTTGCCAGGACCTCATACCCATACAAATAACATTAACCTGTCCTCAGTACTTGTCAAAGATGATGGCCTCACCAGATTCGACAGTATCCTGCACGATAATAGAGAACTTCACCTCTCAAACACTGCATCTGCTATTGTTCACGCAACAGGTAACAACACCACACAAGTCATACGCAGAGTGTGCTACGGAAACAAAAGAGAACAAACATCAAGATTTTTAATGGACGAATCCGACGGCCTCATGGCTGGCGATGATGCCAAAATGATGGCCGAAGACTCCAGAGACTTCGGCGATGCCGACGACGACCGATCCTCACCTGAACGCACTGAACTGTTCTGGGAGTCTAACTCCGCGTCAGAACGGGAGAGCCGACGACAGCTGGACTTCAGCAGCGACAGTGATAAGTGCTGCAAGAGCCCTTCGTTCGAGGAGAATAATTCAACGGATTCTAGCGGGGTCGGCGCACACATGAGACTGGATTCTGTGATCAAAGAGGCGCGCGGCGTGGAGCGGCGCACCAGTGCCGACGGCTCCTCCGCCGACGACGGCCAGCCGCCGCCGCTGCGCACCTACCCGGCCAAGCGCGCGCCGCGCAGCCTGTCCGGCAAGACCCGCGCCGGCGAGGCCGGACGCTCGCCGGACGCGCCCGGCGCCCGGACGCGCTCGCCGGACGCGCTGGAGGGCCGGCGCCGCGCGTCCGGCCGCGGCGTCGTCAAGCGCGGCTGCCACTGCTGCAACGGCTCCCCCGCACCGCCGCGACCCAAGAAGCCACGACAGAAAACACTACATTGACTTTACTACCAACTGAACTGCGACTCATTGTGATTACCAATTTCTACGTTATAAGGCTGTGGCATTAAGATTATAAAATGTACTCCGTCTGCCACGCGCCAGACTGAAACGCGATCTCTTTACTGACGAGGTTTCACTTTTTAGGTGTATTATAAAAAAACGTTGTTGAAATTGTTTTGTATATAATTTTATAAGTAAATAAACGGATAGCTAAGTTCACGACAGATTCGATACGCGATTTTTTTTTGTTACAAGTTAATAGATTGATTCTTCGTAAGTTCCTTTACGTGTTATTATTTTCTAAGTTTCATCACCGATAAGTTCAAATTCGTTTTTATTTCTAGAGCGAAAGAGCGATTGCTTTTGTATTGTTATTTTTCTTGTAATATATCCATATACATAATTATTTGTATTGATATATAATTGTATAGAAACGTATTACTTTAGGTTACCTTTAATAGACGTAAGTGTTTCCGTTAGTGATTACTGGCCATACTCAGATATGAATTTAATCGTCTTTTAGCGGTAGCTGTATTAATTTATAAACATAGCCCTTCATAATGATACTAGACTGATGTTGAAGTAAACAATTTTTTTCATTAGCGCGCTGTCATTTTGATTCGAGCCAATTATATTTTTAATTTTGAATACTTGCATAGTTTTAGTTAGTAAGCGACTTCCATGTGACACAGCATAAAGTGAACTATTAAAATAAAAGACGATGGGAGCTTTAACTTCTGGTGATTTGAATTATTTTTGAGATTTCGTTTATCTAAATATTTAGGTGCCAATAGTTTACTTGGCGCTCTACACTCACGTCTGCTTTACATTACGTTTCCAAAGGGCGTTTTATTATCGCTGTATTTAATAAATATATAAACATTTATTAGTAGCAATGTGTTAAGCTAGTGTGAATTTGATATCCATAGTGTAAAACATGTAAATACATTTTTGATCCCCAATTTTGTTTAAGGGGACCGTCTAGTCACTATAGTACCGATATGATAAAGCGTTATACGTCTTACGGACCCGCGCGAGGTCCCGAGGCGGCTCGCTGACTTCCGTGGCGGCTCAAAGCCGAACGATTAATTTTCCTTGCAGTATTCTACCGCTTGTGTATATAAAATCCACGATAGATACTGACAAACATAATAATATTTCATTGATGTCTCTATTACTACAGAACAAAGTGTGAAAAAATTACAACACTAAATTCTCGCGTCTAGATTCATTCCGAATTTGTAAATAGTGGAATTGGGGGTGTTTAGTGAGTATCGACCTATTTTTGGCCGTATAGTTAAAATTGTAACTGGGGTAATTATGTGCACTCGGTGGGTGGTTTGACCCATAGTTGAACTTAATTAGTCGTAAGGTGGTATTAGTGTGTGACGGCTAGTAGTGTAATATCGATGCGCGTACGCCGCGTGCTCGACCGATTGGCAGCCTTTGCTGATCACAAAAATTAACAAAATCCATTATTACGACTAACTTATCTGAGAGTTTTTGAAACCTATGTATCATACTGAGTTATGTATTATTTCATTCGGGAAGAAATAAAATTGCCATTTCTAAAAACTAAGGTTCGAATTTTTATATTATTCCAGCATGTTGTTATTGTTCGTATAATATTGTAGGTAGCGTCGTACCTTCGATATTATTGTCTGAATAAAAATACAGTATTGCAGATGCGTTTTTGTTATATTTTTCACTTAGAAATTAAATTTATTAGCTGTAAAGGGAAACTAATAATTAACGTTTAGGAGTACCATCATTATTTTTTAATTAAACAGATTGTGTTTTTGTGATTACTGTAAAAGTGCTACAGAAAAAATGATCATTAAAACTTATCTATTAAATACATTTGATTTTATTTAAATATTTACTAAAGCCATACGGTTCTTAGGCCCACTTGCACCAACTTTTTAAATATGTTTAAATTTAATTTAAACACAATTTTCATAGAAATTTCGCCTTAGAGGGCTAAAATTAAAATGCAAGATAACCATCTCTGGAACATTTTCTTTGTATATGTACTAGATATTACCAACTTCAACTCTGACCTTAATCTTTAGGAACTACTTGATAAAATAAAAAAAATATTATTAAAATATTACCTTTATTCAGTCTTTGTCCATATAATCTTATATAAAAAAAACCTTTCCTTCGTAAAGTATAAATATTTAAATGTTTATTTTACAAGCGAAGTCCCACTATTCATTGGGTTTAGTATATTAGATAGACCACGTACAGTTAGCAATAAAATACTGTTCTTACTGAACAGATAATTTTGTGAACATGACAGCGAACAGAACATTCCAGTCAATTCTTCAACCCAAGAGCCGGGTGCTGGGCACTAAAAGTGAGATAAAACTCATGCGTACCGTCTCGGCAGTAATTCCTGGATGTTAAAGCAATTTGAAGATCGATTCGTGTTCACCTAGGTACTTTATGGACTAAATCGCTGGTTGATTTCGCACGACGACAAATTGCTGGACATACTGTTCGATGTAACCTATACGTTAACTTTTTACGTGTTTATTCGCCCATCCATTTCCTCTTATCCTTTAGCTTTTTCATGATACCAAGTACTTCGATCCTAAACTCTAACCTTTCATCTTCGTTATATTTTACAATCGTTGGCAATAATGACGCGAAAAATGCTTCATCCTCGTTCATAATCCTAGGATCATTATCGTCAACTTCAACAAAATCTATATCATTCAAATGATCATTAACCGATACTTCTTCATTTGTATCTTTTGCCGCCTTTTTATTTTTCTTTTTACTGTAAATTGAATCTTTTGAATCATTATCATCGGCAAAAATAAACCTTGATTTCCTCTTTTTACGGCCATAACTGACTTCGCTCGCATTGTAATCGGTTGACTTCGCTTCGAAGTCACTTCGTTTTGAACGTTTCGTGCCATAGCTGACTTCACTAACATTGTATTCGCCCGACTTCGCATCATCGAAGTCGCTTCGTTTTGGGTTTTTCTTCGTGTTGAAACTAGGTACACTACCTATTATAAAACTATTGGCTGTTTCTGGCTCTATGTCGCTGGTTATGGTAAAACCAGAATCCGGTTCTACTTCTTGCTTCATGTAAGGAGCCGGTTCTTCGTGGTGAAGTTCTCTATGACGTTCATCGTCTGGTATGATTTTGGTTAGAAATTCTAAATGGTCGTACAAAAGATATTTCTTTTTGGGTCTACCCATTTTGGTTTTGAGACTTTTCATGAATGTGTCTCTAATATTGGTCCATTTGTTTAAAATGTGTTCTCCTAAAACAAAAACGAATTACTTATATTTAACGAATTACGATGCTTCTTTAGAACCATACCAGAAGGTAAAATTAGAGGAAAACGAGGAAGGGGAAGACCTAGACGAATTTTGTGGAACAAGTGAAGGAAAGGGTGAGAATCGAGTCGTATCAAGAAGAACGGAAAGCAGAAGATAGAGAACAGTGGCGTCTACGCCACCGACAAAATCTGAGCTCTTACAGAAAGAAGGGAATTATGTACCTGTCTTAGTTAACTGTGGACCAATTAACTTTATACCTAGATGTAAAGTGAGAGGCTTCGCAAAAAGGTCTAAAATCACACGACGTAAAACACTTGAATAGTAGTTAGTTATGTACTTAGGTTACAAAAGAAAGGCTTTATCCTGAAGAGGTTTATGTTTTACCATGTCTTAAAATCGCCTCGTTTAAACGGGAGAATCATGCTTCGAGTTGCGACCGGAGTTATACCACAGCTTCACAGAAAACCGGTGTGAAACAACACTTACGTTGTGTTTCGCCGAGTGAGTGAGGATACCGGAGCATACCTTTTTAAAAGTCGGGCAAGCTGTTGCGAGTGTCCACGGGCGGCGGTAATCGCTTACCATCAGGTGATCCACCTGCTCGCTTGCCTCCTTATCCCATAAAAAAATGTCAAGCAACTAATGGCATAAACAAACTCAAATAGCTACGCGCATGCGTAACTCGAATCACAGGAAAACCGTGACGCATAAAACAATGAACACGAACCACTGATATTCAGACGCTTATCATGAGATAAAATAAAAAAAATGTTTCTATTACCCGTGATTCTTTTCTCTTCCGGCGTCATTTCCTCGTACGTCTCTTCAAGTATGCTGAAGATTTCTTCCCAAGCGCTCCTTCTTTCGACCCGATCTTTGTAATTGTCTATAGTTTTGTCCCATAAACATGGCCGATCCCTTACACCATGGATTAATTGTATCACATCATATTTAAATTCTCTCATTTTTGTTTTGTTTTAAAAGATGAACATTAAAAACACTGTTTACACTCCCTCGCCTGACACGTCACTAGAGTTATCCGTTTCTCGGATCGGATAGTGTAGCGTTGTCGCACTCCTCCGGCGTGGGAATGAGGGAGATAGAATCATATAGCGAGGTCACCGACATTGCGTGGCGTCTCGTATACCAGCACCGCTGTTAACGGATGGCCAGCGCAATTAGAACTCCCGGTGTGTATAAAAACAAGGCTTTGGTGGATCAAGAGGAATGGTTGGCGGCATTCGTTCACATTGTTCGTCATAAAATGACGAACCGTAGGAGAGATTGTATACTTTGCATTTTGTGGGGGATTCGTGTATCCAGAAATGTTGAAGTACGAGGCATAATATTATAGAGGGCACAGTTATATTCTAAATTGACGGACAGGAAGGTCTGGGTCGAATTGATTAAGCTCTGTACCCACTAAGTCTCAGAACAACGTTTACCACTATCACTTACTAAAATACAACGTACCAAAAGCCCAATGATCATGCATATTCCCTATTGATTTTATACTAGCTTCTGCTCGCGTCTTCGTCTACATGGACTTTAAATTTGGGTACGACCTGTATAAAAAGAAGCCTGTGTTATTCCAGACTATAATCTCTCGCCGCGCCAAATTATATCTCGATCCATTCAGCCGTTGTGGCGTGAAAGAGTAACAAACATCCATACATCCTCACAAACTTTTACGTCTAGAATAGCGGCTATTGTATAAGAAATTAATTGTATTTAATTCAATATTATTGAATAAACTATTAGTATAATGTTATGTCGTACGAGGTACCTAGACGTATTATGAACAGGAAAGCGCCTGATTCTATTCCACAGTAATAAAGCAGCAGTGCGATTAATATCAGGCGCTTGTAGTTTGTTATACATTGATTAACAAAATCTTTTGGTTTTATTATCTTATATGTATATAGAGAGAAATTTTGCAGCAATGGTAGACTGGATCTAACTTGCCAACTTGCGCATTGGACCTGTGTCTTCGCGTCATCGCGGATATCATCATCCTAGCGAGCTTCCGGTCTTACCACTGCGACTGACTTCAAATCTCTGCAACTCCACACCTATATTGTGTGTTCTCTGTACCTACGAGTATTCTAAAAGATTGAATGCTTCTTCACTCGCGGAAGATATATGGCCAGAATATTATGATACCGAACAGGACAATGATGGACCATAATTTTAATTACCAATTTTATTTTTTTACCAATTTAGGTGCCTACTTATGATGTTAAATAGTAAATTGATTGATAACTGCAAGTCCAAGGCGAATGTAAAAAGGGCCAATATTTTGAACTTTCAATAACGAAGTCGATCGCCTTGAAAATTTATTACCATATAACAACATTGAACCTAAACCTTTTGGCTGCTGTTAAAAAAAAACAGTGTCAAAAATCGCGGCAACAGAGTTCCACGGTGTATCGATCGGTATGCGCGCGCATGGAAAACTGTCATTAGGTTTTGTACGTGGAAAAATTCATACTGACAAAGCCACCGAGGTTATTTTATCCACTTTTATGTTAATACATGTATTATAATCGTAATCGTTAAAATCAATCGCTGGTGTTTGAAGTACAGACGTGATTTGTGATGGATTTACAGTAGTTTATACGGATATGGTGTTTTAATTTTTTACGCGACGAGTGCCGGTTCGAGGCTAAAGGTATGATAGACTTATTTATTGAATTACTTAGTGTAGTTAGCATATAAATACTATTCGGTCGGTATTTGAGGGAAACAGTGTTATTTATACTTCAGATACCTTAAGATATAGTGGATTTATCATACGTAAGACATCATAACAGCTGATCGATAATGCTGGCACTCTTTTGATGTAAGTACTTAGGTACCTACCCATTGCTTTACCGACATTTTACGGAACTTTAGTCCACGTAGGTACCTACCTAGACACTTATAACCCCAATCCAGATATATATTTTTAGGAATTGAAGTTATATTTTATCATTGTAAGATATGTAGGTAGTACTTACCATCATAATGATTTTATCGAGACCCTACATACATACCAAGTACCTAACAAAGTTATTATGTAGGTATACTAGGTAATAAATACATATTCAGCTTAATTAAACGGATTCTTAAATAATATTCTAAAAAAATTAAATTCGTTTATTTCATACATACCGTTTTACAAAATGTTGCTAAACGGAGTATAGTTGTAACAACTCCTTTATTTCCGTATCTACCATAATATTTTAGTGAAACCAAAAAAATATTAATTACTGTGATTGCAAAAATGTATTTTAAATCTTCTCAATATTTCATTTTCATTTTAATTAACTCATGATTTGAGTTGAACGCAACGAGTGGACTGAATTTAACCTGCTATGCTATTTTCATCAGGCGTTTTTATTATAATGAAGTCATTGTTTTAACATGATAAGCAATTCTGCATAAAAGTTGCAATGATACTGGCAGCCATGTATTGATAAAAAAGTTATTAATACTTACATTTAATTACATTAAGGTCAACTTAAACTGGATAATTATAGCTTGATGCGCCCTCATCAAGCTATAAGTTTCCAGTTTAAGTTGACCTTTCATTATACGGAAAGCCTATATATACAATGCAGGGTGAGCTTATACTTGATATTTCTAGTTTGTGTGTACATGTTATAAGTAGGTATAAGCTGGGTTCGCACAGTTCATTAGTAATTTACGCTTGCATATTGATTGGTATTACCCTTGACAGCATTTTGTTATTTATAGAAATACCCATTTCCATCCGATAAGAACACAATGAAATAAGCTTTATAAAATTGCTCTTCAATACAATGGTCGCTGATGGACAAACTGTAGTGCAGATACCTACATTGATTATTAAACTGTAATAAAAGTAACTAATAACATTATTAAAATTTTGATATTTAGTATTTCCTACTATATAACCGTGATAGCCTACTGATATTACCATTGGCTGCCAAGTCAAAGGTCTCGAGAACAAATCCAAGGCACGCATCTCTGACTTTTCGAAGCTAAGTGCGTATTAATAGTTAATTGTCACGCACGAAAACATCGTGAGGAAACCTGCACGTCCGAGAGATTTTCTCGACGGCGTGTGAAGTCTACCAACCCGCATTAGGCTAGCGTGGTGGACTATAGCCTAATCCCTCTCATTGTGAGTGGAGACCCGTGCCCAGCAGTGGGACATATAATGGGTTGATTATATTTCCTACTATACATATACATACTTACTTAAGAGTGACCGAATTTCAAATACAAACGTAGGTAATACCAAAATTAATCGTAACTCAAACACAATTTTATCCATGTGTGTTATTATTCGGATTTATTCCTGCTTTACCATTTCACCCAAAATACTTTGCTGGAAATAAATGTAAGCCAATGCAATTCTTGATAACTTTACCAAGTTTGGAACGCTTTTCCGGTCGTTTATTTCCAGTGAAGTAGTAGTAGAGGAAATGGTACGGTAGCTAGGAACCTAGATTAACGATTCTCAATCCGAATAGTAACACAATTTGATAAAATATTGTTTGGATTACAATTTGTTTTGGTACTACGTGTTCGTGGGCATTTCAAGCTCCAGCTTCAGCTCCAACAAGCATGGTAATTTCTCGTGTGGCTTTTGAGGAAAGAAAACGGACATCCAGGGGCCCAAGTCTGCTATTTCAGTTGTATCAGAATGGTCGTTCAATTGCACTAAATGACATTAGAACTGAAAAATCAACAATTCTGAAGCCATTGATTTACAATTTTGACACGACTTAATAGCAGACTTGGGGCCCAGCATTTTGTTGTATCTTCAGAACTGATGATAGTAGTACCACATTCTTTTTTATGGGATAGGGAGGCAAACGAGCAGACAGACCGGTGCCCCTGGACACCCGCAACATCAGAGGACTCACAAGTGCGTTGCCGGCCTTTTAAAAGGGTTTGGGCCTCCGGTATACTCACTCACTCAGCGAATCACAACGTAAGCGTTGTTTCACGCCAGTTTTCTGTGAGGTCGCGGTATCACTCCGGTCGAACCGGCCCATTCGTGCGGAAGCGTGGCTCTCCCATGGTAAAAATGTTCTTCGATAAGCTCAGTGACCCGTTTAAGGTTTTTCCAGGTAAGAATGTGGACGGTATGCGTGCCAGGATGGGCTGCAGCGGTGGTGGCTGGCGCTCTGCTGCTTTACAGCAGCATAGATGTCGCCTACTTCGCTCGTATGATGTACACCGTCGCCAAGGCGCGGTACTTCAAGAAGAAGGTCTGCATCATGGACACAACTGAGGTTGAAGGTGAGGCTGCAGAATTTTTACTATAAATAATAATATAATATAATAAATATTCTGGAACATTTTTTACACAGCACCATCTAGTCCCAAACTAAGCAGAGCTTGTACTATGGGTACTAGTACTAGACAATGGATATAATACTTATATACTTTTTTTTTGTAAATACATACTTATAATACTTAAGAAACACCCAGACGAACACAAACACTTATATTCATCACATACATTTTTGTGTCTTGTGGGAATCGAACCCACAACCTCATGGTCAGCAGTCCGGTACTCGAACTCCACTAAACCACAGAGGTCGTCGAAATGTATAGTTAGATGAGTTAGCTTGGTGGAGCTTTGATCGAAAGAAGGAATTTGGTGCCAAGTAGAAATCTTTGTTAAAGACACTCTCCTGAAACTAGAGAAAAGGTGTCTCTAGTTTTATCGTCGTAAGGAAGTCTCCACTTTTCGTTTCTGTGCCTCGAAGTTTAGTTAAAATAGCACTAGGTACCTATTCCGATAACTGGTCATAATCTTACCACTACCTCGAATGTTGAGGGCCTCTGATCTTTTCTACTAGTGCTTACGCTTTTTCCAGCATGGTGTCTCGTAAACGACATCGATACGCTTCTGTACCATATGAACAACGCTCGCTATCTCCGAGAACTGGACTTCGCGAGGGCTGACTTCTACGAGCGAACGGGATTGTACGCTAACATCAAGGCAGCTGGCGGAGCTGTGGTGCAGGCAGCCGCCACCATCCGATATAGGCGGTTTTTGAAGCCGTTTACCAAGTTCACTGTCACTTCTAAGGTGGGTTTATCAGCAGGGATAAAAGACTTTTGATTAATAACAACAAGGTTCGAATTAGACACCTAATAAAGGATTCGCTTATGCCTATATTCCAATTTACTTGGGGTCGGCACAGAATGTTTTTCTCTTCCGTAATATATATCTACTAACAGAAGACAGTAGAAATAATCTCTCATAAAGTCCACCCATCTTTTCTTTGGTCGGGAGACGAAAGAAAAGATGGCTGTCTACGTTTATATCCATCCACAACAATACTCAAAACCTTTAAGTATTAATGTGGTCCTTTTTAACTAAATTTCTGGTATTTATCATGAGAGAGCCATGCTTTGGCACGAATGGACCGGAACGGCCGGAGTGATAACATGGCCTCACAGTAACAGACTGAGGATACGGGAGGCCCAAACCCTTTTAAAAGGCAAGCAACGCACTTGCTACTCCCTTGGTGTTGCGGGTGTCAATGGGCGCCGGTAATCGCTTACCATCAGGTGATCCGTCGGCTCGTTTGCCCCCTATCCCATAAAAAAGACATTTGTTAAATGACAGCAAATGTTACGAGATATTTTATAAGCATGAAACTACCTAAAAGTCTGTAATATAAATATACGGGCGCACTGTGAGTGTATATTAGGACACCTCTGCCTAATCCTTAGGGGACAACTGGCGTAATGTATATTGATATTTTGCTGCAGACTCATGATCGTTATTCGTGCTTGTAGGCGATATTCTGGGACGATAAAACAGTGTTCATGGAGCACAAGTTCGTGGGTCCTGGTGGGTTCGTGCACGCGGTAGCGGTGTGCCGGCAGCGCGTCATCGACACGTCTGCTGCTGCCATCGCAGAACTGCTGCTACAGTTGCACTGCGGGGGCACCTGCAAACACCCGCCGGAGAAGATGCCGCCTGAGGTATGTACGTAGGAAGATTAGTTATAGTCAAAAGGTTTTATTTCAATTAGACATTCTCTCCACTCCATTAACCATACCTTTTGTAAAGTCTAAACTAGGTGTACGATTCCAATAAGTGGGTTATATGGAGAAGAGTTGGTAAGAAACTCTATAAACTCTCGTTTTTTAATATAATATAATAGAGCCTATCACGGCTCTATTACGGCCTAGTGATATGACCATTGGATTGCCAAGTCAAAGTTCTTGAGTTCGAATCCAACGCACCACCGCTTATGCTAATTATCACGAGCTTAAACGGTGAAGGAAAACGTGAACAAACTAGCTCGCTTGAGAGATTTTTTAGACGGCGTATGAAGTCTGCCGGCTCGCACTAGGCTAGCGTGGTGGACTATAGTCTAATCCCTCTCATCCTAAGAGCAGACTCATGCCCAGCAGTTGGACAGAATAATGGGTTGAGTAGGTAGGTTTACTTGGCAATGCGATAGTAGGTATCAGCACAGATAAACTCAGCACAGTCTAACAAAAAAGTATTATTAGTTAGTACCTTGTAGGAAATGATTACATAATATTGCTCAAAACCGAAGTCAAATCTGACGACTAACAAAAATGATATCTGGCACCTCTGTCGTTTGAAATAGTCACTAAAACCTCATTGCTAAAATCGAAATTCTATTCAACATTTTCAGTTGGAGCTCTGGGTACAATGCAACGAGTTGAGTTCAGCTCGTCTGAGAGCACCTACTGCCCCCCTACCGACCCTCGAAGCTTCTCATAACCTCGGCTGCGGTGAGGTGATGCCCGCAGCGGCCGAATGAAGCTATCCCTTTCACTGGCCAGCCGAGCAGCCTCGCTCCCGAGCACACGCCATCAAGTGTGAGTGAGACGACAATAGGGTATGCTCGCTTGACAGTGAAAGTTTTGTCAGTCAACGCGCGAACGCCGCGCGATCCGGACGTGTTACGCTGGATTTAATGAATTTAATACTGATAGCTGAGCTCTTAGTGTTAATTTCTTTAACTTATTGCCGGTTTTAATGGACGAATGATTATGACGCTGTATCCGCGGGATAAGCAGAGGTGCTTCTGTATGTTAACATAAAATGTATCTGTACTTATAAGTGTTTAAATAATATCAAATTCAATGCGAGTCTTGTGAAATAATTTATTTCTGAATTATTTATTTCTGAAATGTTACTTTTATTATGTTGTGTATGTTCTTATTGTTGCATCATGGATAATCATACAAATAGTTTTCTCATAAAGAAACCAATTGTTATGGAATATTTAAAAAGGTCGCATATTTTTGTATCATTGAATCTATGTAATATCATTAAACTATGTGATCTACTAGCTAAGCTAGGTCAAACAAAATATCTATTAAATAATATAGTGTTAAGGCTTAGTACACATTGGCTCCTCTTAAAAAGAACTTAAGAAAAGTTTTTATCTAAAAATCAGGATTTTAAAAAGGGTCTGTATTAAATTTTGATACAGGTCGTCAATTAGGAAATGCCGTAGCCATCTAGCTATAGAAAAAAACAAACCATTGATTCGTAAAAGTGTATCTAAAGATCTACTTGCACATATCATTTCATTAAAAACAACTGCAATCGATTCAGTAGATGATTCTGAACAAATTACTTTCAGATCTTGGCCTTATTCTGTTTCACGTATAGCTTATCTGCAGGCCATCTGATAGTAACACAGCCTATTGACTTCAGCAACACCAGTGGTATCATCATTCGTATATTCTTCTTCCTGCCCTTGTCCCAATCTATTTGTCGCAGCATGTCCTTTTCTTCCATCCATCCCTGTCAGCCGTCATCTCACCATTCACTCCTTATCCCATCAACAATACATCCATCTTTTCTTTGGTCTTCCTCCACCCCTCTGACCCTGTTATTACTCTTTTAGTCATGTATCAATAAAAGTATCTCCAGTGTGGTTAGGTATATTGCCTTTCAAACTGGAACACAATAATGTTAGCACTAAAAACTTCAGTAGCAAAGTAGTACCAAGTCGAGGAGCCCAAGTCTACTATTTAAATTGGATCAGAATCGTCGTCCAATGTTTCTAAATGTTATAAGAACTGACAAGTTTTGAAGGAAACCGGAGGCCCAAACCCTTTTAAAAGGCAGGCAACGCCCTCGTGAATCCTCTGGTGTTGCGGGTGTCCATGGGCGGCTCTTATCGCTTACTATCAGGTGATCCGTCTGATCGTTTACCCCATCCCATAAAAAAAACTGTCAAGAATTTACAATTCTGAAGACATTGATAGATGATTTTCACACAATTAGTAGTAGACTTGGGGCACAGGTCTTAGAAACGAAGCTTTTTGTGATTTCCCTGTCGCCTTTCGGTTTCAACTTGAGTTGGTACCCGATCTTGCTACTCGTCAGTGTGTACGAAGCCTAAGAAAATCTTCATAATAATGTAAATGTATATATCTTATTGTCCTATCCAATTATGTAGTACAATAAATTTTAAAATGAGTTATAATGATTTTTATTTAAAACTTACTCTACCACGGTAACATGCGTTGTTGCGGCTCACAAAGAATTTAAAAAAATATTTTTAAGACACGTACCGTGTGTATTCAAATGCAACGTGGTAATATTTTAAATAAATCAGTATTGATCTCTCTGAATTTGAACAAAAGCCTGCATATGTGACTTAACGAAATCGTGTGGGTATTAATAATTAATTTGGGAAGGAAAACATCGTGAGAAAATTGGAATGCATCCTCCTTTATTTGAAATCTGTTAAAAAAACCTTATCTTACAAAAATCTATGAAGACAAAAACATTAAGTAACATAGACGTAATATTGTCGATACGTAATCCTGATACATAATATTTATTTATAGTTGACGTAATTGTAAATAACAGCTGTTATGTACATAAGTACATAGTACAATTATTGCAGTGTCTACAAAAACAACTGATGATGTTACAGGCTGTACGATATTTCGTGAGCTTCCTTGTTCTGTAGAAAATAAGAAAAAAAAGGAAGACTGGCTACGGCGTCGGACTTGCGATAATGTGGTTGCCGGTTCGAAACCCACCTATTGCAATACCGATGTGAACCCACTCGTAACACAAGCATTTAGCTTAGCACTAGGGGTGAACATAGGATACCCAGGTCTAACAAACTGTTTACTGGGTTACTGGGTTTTCTACTTGGTTACGAAGTTTGGATTTCTGCCCGGTAAATCTTAATTGTGAAGTGGCATAGTGTTGATTTTCTTTAGTCTACCTCTGCCTAACACTTTAGAGAAAACAGGCGTAATGGTATGTTACTGATGGATGGACAATGGACAGTGATAATTCTTCTTGATCTCAGCTCTTGTCGGTGGAGCAAACGCCACTGTTTGCTATCTTCTGCTTTCCGTTTTACCTCTTGATACGACTCGAGTCCCACCCTTTCCTTCACTTGTTCCATAAAACATCTTCTATGTCTTCCCCTTCCTCGTTTTCCTTCAATTTTACCTTCTGGTATAGATCTGAAGAAGTCGTCGTGTTGTATCAAGTGGGCAAACATCTTTCCTCTCCAATTTTCTATGGTACAACTGTATTGATAATTAAAACACCTTTATTACCCACTAGCGACCCGCCCGCGGTTTCACCCGCGCTGCCCCGTCCCTAAGAGTCGTAGCGTGATGTTAAATAGCTTAAAACCTTCCTCTTGAATCAATCTATCTATTAAAAAAAACCGCATCAAAATCCGTTGCGTAGTTTTAAAGATCTAAGCATACATAGGGACAGACAGCGGGAAGCGACTTTGTTTTATAATATGTAGTGATGATTTCTATCACTGTATGTCTCGTCTTCCCGTTAAGATAATTGTTCGTTAGTCATGTGGCTAATATTAGTTGACATGACATTCAACAGTGACCGGGTTACAAAAATACATTTGTAACTAAACTTACTTGTGTTGTTGAAAGGTTAAATTCTAATTAGCGATGTCCAGAAAAAAACATAGTATTTATATGATTATTTTATTCTGTAAATACACTTTTACAAGTCAAATTGATGGTCAGTGAACCTAAGTGTACCTTTTAATGTTGCTTGAAATAAATACCGCCCGCACTTCAAGTGCAGATCAAGCCGGGCTCTGTCATGGTGGCCACCTCTCAATATGGCAGGCGATTACATGAGGATATCTTAAATGCTGCGAACTGCCTTGTTAGTCTAATGGTCCCAAGCGCTATTGCTATGCTCGAGGTACTGGGTTCGCTTTCCAGGTTGAGCAGTGTTTTCGGTTTTTTCTATGAAATTCTCAGTAGCAGATTGGCGATTGGGATTTGTGTGTTCCCCCTATTACGTGGTACTGGAGAAATTTTGGTGTACCTACC
Organism: Acronicta leporina; assembly: GCA_947256265.1. Taxonomy (NCBI): domain Eukaryota; kingdom Metazoa; phylum Arthropoda; class Insecta; order Lepidoptera; family Noctuidae; genus Acronicta; species Acronicta leporina. Next base: position 6,917,237 of record OX366536.1, read on the forward strand.
TATATTAGTACACCTCTGCCTCACCCTTCGGGGAATAAAGGGGTGATGGTATGTATTGATAAAATATAACATTACATGCCATCACGCCTGTATTCCCCGAAGGGTTAGGCAGAGGTGTACTAATATAGTTTCGCCGGTATGTTTAGGTCCCATGTAATAGGGGGCGAGCCTATTGCCATTAACCGGGCACAAATTACTAACTCCGAGCTGCTACTGAGAATTTCATAAAAAAACCCAATAACATTTTGCTCGACCTGGGAATCGAACCCAGGACCTCTAGCGTAGCAGTCGCAGTCAGGACCACTTGGCTAATGAGGCAGTTGATAAAATATCTTGAATCTTAATGACTGTATTGACATCTGCGATGCTAAGCGAAACCTATTTACCTGGAATAGAGATGAGCGTATTTATTTAGAGATTCTAGAATATTCGATAATTTATTCACGAGAAGGCTAGACCTAATAAAAGGCAAAAAAATAGCCGTAATTACACAGCGTCTGGCACCAATGGATTGAAGATCAGATAGTGCTAAAGAAAGCTAAATAAATAGCCTTGGCCGAGATGCCTACATAGATTTCATATGTATTAAATATTTTTTATGTTAAAAATAATCACAATTGCTACGCTGTCTTTATCATGTTGATGTTATTAAAGTGAGATGACCATAGAGAATTACGTCTTTGCTTCAATTGAGGTTAGTTGACATTACTGAGTGTAAAAATAAATCTATCTATATCTATATATATAAAAGAAAGTCGTGTTTGTTACTCCATTTATAACTCAAGAACGGCTGAACCGATTTGGCTGAAAATTGGTGGAGATGTAGCTTAGGACCAGGAAACGGACATAGGATACTTTTTATCCCGTTCCCGTGGGATGTGATGACAGACCGAATTCCACAGGTGCGAAGCCGCGGGCAGAAGCTAGTCTATATATATATAAAAGAAAGTCGTGTTAGTTACTCCATTTATAACTTAAGAACGGCTGAACCGATTTGGCTGAAAATTGGTGGAGAGGTAGCTTAGAACCAGGAGAGGGACATAGGATACTTTTTGTCCCGTTCCCGTGGGATGTGATGACAGACCGAATTCCAAGGGTGCGAAGCCGCGGGCAGTAGCTAGTCTATATATGTATATAAAAGAAAGTCGTGTTAGTTACTCCATTTATAACTTAAGAACGGCTAAACCGATTTGGCTGAAAATTGGTGGAGAGGTAGCTTAGAACCAGGAGACGGACATAGGATACTTTTTGTCCCGTTCCCGTGGGTTGTGATGACAGACCGAATTCCACGGGGGCGGAGCCGCGGGCAGAAGCTAGTAGTTGAATAAAAGTGTTTTCTAGGACGCTAGATTTTTTGTGTGATACTTTCTTTATTTATGTCTGTGAACTGCTATTTGTCAATGTAGTCCGTTGATTTGTGGGCTGCATAAAAATCTATTTTAATCAGTTAATTTTAAGATACGAAAAAATAAACTGGCTTTCTAATACGGAACAGTCTTTTAACACATGTATTTGAATTTGCAACAATAAATTTTGTTCAGAATGTTCTTACCTTTGCGATGGAACATTTAAATATTCGGTATAGTTTTGACGTAGCAACACATAAAACCTTCTAAATATTCAATTTCTACAAATTATTTGGAATGCAACAAAAATTTCTTGCAATAAACATTATCGTCTTCTTTAATTATTTTGTTATGTCTGCATTTGCTAACAAATTACTTACATTGAAGATTGAACCCAAGGCCTTATGACACGTAATTATGTTAGTTGAACGAATGAGCTAATATATAAAATGAGAACAGTTGTGTTTCTTTAGTATAGAGGTGCAAAAATTACATTTTTTTTTATGTAATAGGGGGGCAAACGAGCAAACGGATCACCTGATGGTAAGCGATAACCGCCGCCCATGGACACCCGCAACACCAGAGGAGTCGCAAGTGCGTTGCCCGCCTTTAAAAGGGTTTGAACACAACGCAAGCGTTGTTTCACGCCGGTTTTCTGTGAGGCCGTGGTATCACTCCGGTCGAGCCGGCCCATTCGTGCCGAAGCATGGCTCTCCCACGTCAAAAATTACATTCCGAGTTTCTGGCTACCATGGTAAAAAGGATAACAGGTATTCTTCTTCTCGTGACAGCTGAGGACGTCATTAGCTCCCATCGACATCATCGTTTGATAATGACACCACTATAATCTATACTACTAAATAAAGCTGAAGAGTTTGTTTGTTTGCTTGAACGCGCTAATCTCAGGAACTACTGGTCCGATTTGAAAATTTTTTTCAGTGTTAGATAGCCCATTTATTGAGGAAGGCTATACCTATATCATCACGGTACGCGGACGAAGTCGCAGGCAGAAGCTATTATGTATATAAATTAGCCGAGCTAGAAGTATTTTTTCACTGAATTGCTTCTTTATTAATGGAATTTTCAACTAGTAATTTAATACAGTTTACTTTTTAACTAGACGAAGGACACGACACATAAAATATAGTTGGGCTACTAAGCAATTTATTTTAATAAATAATAAATATTCTGGGACATTTTTACACAGCACCATCTAGTCCCAAACTAAGCTGAGCTTGTACTGTGGGTACTAGACAATGGATATAATACTTATATACTTTTTTTTTTGTAAATACATACTTATAATACTTAAGAAACACCCAGACGAACACAAACACTTATATTCATCACATAAATTTTTGTGTTCTGTGGGAATCGAACCCACGACCTCATGGTCGGCAGTCCGGTACTTGAACCACTAAACCACAGAGGTCGTCATTTATATTCATTATGAATGAAAACATTTCTTATTGGTATCGAAGCTGTCATTGAACATGTGTGATATTCGTGAGGTCGCTGCGAGCCATCGCGGGATGAGAATACCGGGGCGTAAGCAAAATCTTATTCTGCCATGAAAGAAAGAAAGAAAATTTATTTTGCAAACATGGGTACAATATGAAGTTACACATGGATACTTAGAGTTCAGCCATATTTTACCAATCGGTATGCAAAAAAAAATATCAATAAGCGTTTAATGCTCATTAATAATTTAACATAATATAGTTTAATAATCTATAATTATCAGCTATAATATAGTCAAATCTATAATATTCTATAACAATTAATACAATATTCATGATATGATAAGACGAAGGATAATTAAAACTAGCTATTATTATTATTTATATTATTTATTATATGCTGACTATACAATACTAAGATCATTTTCAACTGTATTATAATTCAGCCCATAAGTGTTCCACTGCAGGGTCCAGGGTCCGGAAAACATCTTTAGCTGAGAAGAAAGAGATGGCCAAAACAATAATTGAATTAGGTTGGAACAATCCCTTTCAATCATTGTTCGTGTTATTTTCTGCTCACTATAACTACGCTAATCCATCGCAAGGTGCAGCTGCACTTCCTGCAGTCAGTCTATGGATCGGTGACCGTTCTATCTAAGCTCACCGAAAGCATACGTGCCCTTTGGGACACATACGAGCCTCAATGTGTGCCATTAGGCCCTGTTACTATATTTTAGGAGTGCGGTAAATCCTCATGGAATGTGTTTATGAAAAAAAAAATATGAATCGGTTTCCTAGCGAATCATTCAGTTAATAAAGCGCTAATGAAAGCAAAGCACTCGTTTATTCAAAATAATAAACAGTTATGATTAATTTAATATTTATGCAGATAAAAGCTCATTATGTTTACGCAGTAGGTATCGAAAACAAAAATAAGACGCAATACCTGACAATCATGTTTACGGACGAATAATTGCGCAGAAGTTTTATCTAGCCGTTTTGGGCGACACGAAATGGCAAATTCTCATAAGTACTGCTAGATTCTAGTCATTCTTTTATGGGATTGAGGGCAAACGACCTCTGCCTAACTCTTCGGGGAATACAGGCGTGATTGTATGTTATATTTAGATCAGCTGAAAACTAGGGAGATATCGGCTCCTACCTAGGGAGGTGGCAGAGTATATAGGACGCGTACCTTTTGTCTTTTGAATGGGATTTACGACATTTGCCACTCACAATCATGGTTATAGAATAGGCTGGATACAACCATTATCCTAAATCCGTGAGTCTGGCAACACTATGAACAATATTCCCTTTTAAAAGGCCGGCAGCGTACTTGTGACTCCTCTGGTGTTGCGACTAGTTGCGAGTGTCCATGGGCGGCGGTGATTGCTTACCATCAGGCGATCCGTCTGCTCGTTTGCCCGCTATCAAATAAAAAAAATATGAATGACGTTAGTTTTCCAAAAAAAAAACAACAATAAAAAGGAAAATTAAAAACAATATGAGTCGTCAAGTAAAACCTTCAGTGTAGTGTTAATTGTGAATAATTAGTTGACGTTTATAATGAGAACAGCACGGTAACCCGATTTCTTAGTTGTCTTCTAACCAGCGCGTGATGGCAGCTGATACCATCAATGTCTTGTGATTTAGCTCAAGATAGATAACTATGTGAATGACACAGTTGACGCACTGACTGAGCAATTGGTGTCTGCGCTATGTATTGCAGGTGTGATTCTTACAGGGGACGAGAGGCCATAATGACTTATTTACCAGCGTTTTTCATAGTTAGTCCCATTTTTCCGGATGGGAAAATGCGCCTTATGATATAATGTCAAGGCTCTCCGGCCAGGTGGCCAGCATACCGACTAAACCCACCACCACTAACACCTTTCGCATAGTGGTTATCATGGGAATCGTTCTCGCAGGATCCGCGATCCCACCGCTTTCATAGATCGCCTGTATTCCCCGAAGGGTCAGGCTGAAGTGTGCTAATGTACCACAGTTTGTTAGTAAGTTTAGGTCCCATGTAAAGGGCGAGTGGGCATAAATCGAAACTTCGAGCCTTCGAGCTGTACTGAGAAATTCGTAGAAATACCCGATAACACTTTGCTCGCCCTGGACCCGCTGAATCGCGATTAGGACAAAGTACGAGAAGAGACCTTATCTGTCTTAGCTTCGGATACCAGGATCTTCAGCTGTGCTTACTTTGCTGCATATTGTAGGTATATGTTTGTGTTTTTGCCATAACTGCCTAATTAGTAGTAGTTGTGTTTGTGTTTTTCTCAATAATCGCTGAATAAATGACAAAATAAACATTTGTACCATTAAAATATTTTAGTTTACTTATTAGATTAGGTTTTATATGAAAATATGGTGATCATACTCACAACTTTAAACTGTTTTTCCTTTATCAGATAGATTCGTAGTTTTAAAAAAAATCTTTTGTCAGTTCAATATTAGTATCTACTTATTATGGGCTTGAAGCAGTGATTTGATTTGAATGCCAAGTCAAAGTTCTCGAGATGAAATTCAAGGCACGCACCTCTGATTTTTCGAAGTCATAGTTAATTATCACGAGCTTAAACGGTGAAGAAAAACAGTGCATGTCTGAGAGATTGACGGCGTGTGAAGTCTGTCAACCAGCATTAGGCCAGCATGGTGGACTATAGCCTAATCCCTCATATTATGAGAGGTGACCTATGCCGACCAGTGGGACAATATTATGGGTTGATTATTATTATTCTCTTGTTTAGACACCAAACCTATAGGTATTCTCTGGTATATCATTATCACTATAGTCCGGTTATTTTTATCATTACTGAGAAACTTCAATTATCGAATGACGTCATTGATTTTGATGACGAATACTTCGCTCCTTTGTTATGTATTTAGATAGGTAGGTACTTATATTGTCATTTAGTTGTGAAATAATCATTGTAATACTGATTTCCGGGTTAGGTACTTTGTCTATAGTTATTTTATTGAAGGATCCCATTGACTGGGCAATTCGATGTTTCGATAGTTTTTGGAAGTTCGAAGTCACATAATATTACCTATTTGAAACGCAAAGTAGTAGGTACATAATGTTTTTAACTTATAATCTGGTGAACTTCTTAACTCAATTAATTAAACGATCCTGAGATACAGCCGTTCTTAAAAAAGGACAGGTTAAGAGCACCCTAAACCGACGTTCATGCATGAGGAGGTTAATGAACATAGATGAAGCGAAAGTGGTATGCCAGGATCGTAGCAAGTGGAAATCTATAGTCTCTGCCTACCCCAATGGGAGACAGGCGTGAAAATATGTATGTATGTATGTATGAGATACAGCTTGACCTCTCTGATGTATAGGGCTCATACAAAGAAGAGATCAACACTGTTGGTTTTTTATTAAATTATTTTTGGAATCCATTTCTAATCCTAATAAAGCTTCAGGTGAGCGAAGCCGCGGGCAAAAGCTAGTTTAAATAATTATATACCTACATTTATTTTTTATAATTGCCTCTTGATTTAGGACTTGTCATCATTTTATGTATCAGTAAATTACTATTTCATTTCAGCAAATTGTGCAATGATCAGATTTGTACCTATGTACCATATAGGTACATAGGTACAAATCAGCAAACTCTAGACGCGAGAGTTTTTTACTGACTTATTGTTTTAGAAATAAAAGTAGAACATTGCATCTCAGATATTTTTCATTGTAAAAGAATTTGTCAGGGAAATGGTAACGAAATAAAATTCATCAATTAATTGTAATGTACACAATTTATTCATATCGTATAGTGTTTCCTTATACAAAGATAATAAATTGTAAAATCCTCTTTCTCGGTCTGAATAATAAATAAATACTTAGTACACCTCCTTATCAGTTCTATCACATGCCCTTTAGGGCAATACTAGGAGTAGTCTTACAATACAACTGAAATACTTGCCAACTAGCTCTCTTAGGATTCGATACAATTACAAAATTTCAATTCTGCCCTACCATGAGTTCTCGATTACCTACAACTCGATCCCTTTTCGAACGCTACGCATCAATATCCACTTCACAAAAGGAAATGAAATAAGGATAGAGTTGCTGGCAGTCGATGCGACTCAATGGTAGTGACCATGGTTTCCGAATGATGAAATCGCTTTTTTACTAATAAGTGTACAAAAATATTCCTTTAGGTAGCTATTTATAAATGTAGGTATGTATTGTCAAAGGCACTGGTATACTTAATTGTTGATTTATCAATATATCTGTTATAGGATTTAATGTAGCATCTATGCCTTATAAATTATTAGCGATTTCTCATCAGCTCACCAGTTGACCTATATTTTTGGTTCAAATCTTAACGGGGCAATCCGAAATGAGAAATATACATTAATTTTTATAAATAACCATCTAAGTTGGACTTAAATTTACTTAGATCAAGACTTATAATCTACTTATAAGAACATAGTCTTTAGCCATCGATTTTTCACTATCGAGTCTTCGAAAAGATGAAACAGATCTACTTCTTTAACTTAATTACATACACATACATAGTTCATCACTAAAAATGCATTTTTTTATATCCTATCACTGAGTAGACAAGTTTTATCTGTTCGAAAAGTCTGTAAACCGAACATAATTAGTCTCATTTTCATACGAAAGGGTCCAGGAGGCGCGTCTACGACGACCTGCCACTACTTCTGCCTACCCTACACGAGTACATACTATACACCGACCACGACATACAACTACTAGGAAGGATTACAAATAGGCGTCGCGGCTTAGCCACATACAGCTGCACAATATGATACAAATATAATATTCATTTCTTTACAACGTGGTAACTTCATCTACTGGGGAGGGGAGACAGTTTGTACGAGCGAGTTCGACACGTCATCGCGAGGCGCGAGCGCAGGGTGCGCGGGGCGCGGGCGGGGGCGGCTGCGCGGTCCAGGCGCAGGCGGCGACAGCTCAGTGCTCGTGCGCGCGCACCTTGCTATGATGCATCATGTTCTTGAGGGTGGCCACCTCAGTGGCGAGCCGCGCGAGCTCCGCCTTCAGGTGTGCGTCCTCCTCCTCGGCGGTGAGCCTGTCCTCAGGCCGCTGCGGCCTGTACTCGGCACCGATGGAAATGCCAGAATCTCTCTCGTCGCTTGAACCTTCTCCGTCCCACGAGGGCGAGGACCGGGGGCCTGGCTCCTGCTTTATGTGCTGAAGGGAGAGCAGGGCGCTGGCTACGTCCTTGTCACCGAGATGGGATTTATGGCGAAGTTTGAGTGGGAGCCCATTGTTTTCAGGGGCATACTGTTCGGCGGTCTCGTCCCCTGAGCCTGAGAGGGAAGATAGCTCATAGGGAGAGGGAACGCGGCGAGATCTTGATAGGTTAAGGACTGAACCGGGTGGCTCATAGTGTGCTGGGTGCGGGTAGTACGCTTCAGGGGCTGGTAGCCTCTCCTGGTATGGTTCTGGTTGGCGTTGAGGCGGCGGTGATGGGGGAGATGCCGGTGGTGCCGGCGGTGGTGGCGGCGGTGCAGGGGAGAACAGAGTGTTGGTCGACAGTTTACTCCTCTTCGTGACACAAAGAACCTGGTCGCAAGTCGGCAGGGTGGCCAACACCTGGTCTATGCTTATGAGGGTTTCACCACATATTCCATATTTCTCTTTTATCGCATCAAGTTGTGCTTTCATCACGTGGTTCTCCTTAGACAGCTCAACAACGCGCTGCTCCAACACCATATCATTGAAGCGTCTCTTTTCACGGGAACGCTTAGCGGCTTCATTGTTTCTCCTGCGACGGTCCCAATATCCATCGTCTTTCTTGTTGTCAGGGATGAACTCCCTCTGTTTGCGCTGACCGAAGAACTCCTTGCGTTTGTTGAATTCGAATGGAGAGTAGTCATTGGGGTCGCCAGGGCTACCCACAGAGCCTTGACTCTGGTCCATTGGGAAATGCGGCGATACGGAAAGGCGGCCGCGAGGGGGCAGCGGGGCACGGGAGGGAGGGGGCACGGGGCCTAAGCCTCCTCCACCCGCTCCACTCAGCAGCTGCTGCTGACTCAGGATGAACTCGGCAACCATGTTTCGGCGGACGACGACTGGTCCGCACGAATCCTCACTGTGGTTCTGAAACAAGCAAAAAGTTACGTTAGTTACAGTTTAAAAAAATCGCTAACCGTTGCAGTTGTCTAAATTATGTCGCTGTTACAAAATCGGTTCGTTGCAAAAACTGAATGTCGCAAGATCCCGCCGCTGCAAAGTTGTTGCACGTGGATCACCTTTGTGAAATAATGTTGCCACATTTCAACGCTTTTTACTCCCTTCATGTTAGCCAAACTCATTAATAAGTCGTGTTTCTTAATTTCAGCGTGTTACAATGTTACAAATTCAATTTAAAGGTTACACCGGATTTCTTCCGTTACAAAACTCGCTTCCTATTGCCGAATATTGATGCTTAATTTACGTTTAGTAATGTAATGATAGATGTTTAAAAATATAGGTAACTATTGCAGAACACTTATAAGTTGAGGACTGTTCATAATATTATCCGACAAAATATCAACAGCAAGGTTGATTATACAACATATAAATAACTAATTTAGAGCAGTCATATATTATGAAATACCTATCTTTGCCATGCTTGGAACACGTGACAAAGTTAATAACTTTCATTCATTGGGGTTACTGAACAATAATATTTAGATTTCGCAACGCAATCACGTTGGTTTTAACGTGGGCTAAAATTAGCAGAGTACGTACGCGTGATTTGTCGAAGGCATCATCTATAAAAATGTCATTCACCTTTACGTAACGCGCCCAATTATTCTCGATAGGACAATCGATTTACATAAATCGCTAATACATTAATCGCTATCGATCGAATGAACGCGTTGCTTCGCAGGAAGTGTAAAAAAATGTACCAATACTGTAGTACACAATTGTTATCAACTTTATTATCCGAAACTAACAATGGTAGGGATCGCTTAAAGTGCCTATTGTAATGACTAAGTTTGATTGTTTTCTGAAATGATTTTAAAACAATGAGAGTTGCACTGGGTTGTGCATAGAAAAAAAAACCTGAGGAGCACATTTGATAACACGCGGTCCAAATGCATGAATGAGTTGCTTTTTTAAAGAAACTTAAGTGTTTTCTATCGCAGTTGTATGTACCTACGCTTACCACAAATTCACAAGTGCATCCATAATGTATATATTCATCTGATATGAAATTACAAATAGATGACCGAGCTTATTCCACAGAAATTCAAATTTCGAATGGGCTGATTTCGCAATTCCTTTTCATGCAGCAACTTTGGAACTAAATTCATGTAATTTAAGTAATGTGACATTTACATAGAAGTTTTTATTAGCGTCTATGTGAGAATATATTATTTTTCTCAAGATCTTAGAGCAACGCCGCTAAAATGTATGATTGTGTTATTGATACGTTCCGTTCTACGACACGACACTGATCGGTGTCAGTAGGTCGCCCCAGATGCGCTTGCGCTCCGTTATGTCGTCTAACTGTTCAAATCGCGCCAACTTTAATTGATATTCATTGTTGTTTAACATTTTCAGCTGGATATTTGTATGTTGTGCTTAATTAAATCAGATTAAACTCAGGAAGTAAAAGTCCAAACTAGATAGAATTCAAATTATATCAACTTTATGGAGGAAATATAATGTCACAGCTTCGATGAATTTTTATTTGTATTAGTCGTTCCGTTAGACCAATATTACTATTTTATCGTACAGTTAAACTATTCAAACATTTTTTGTCGGTTGCGCCGTTCGACCCGCCCACTTTATTAGGTGTTAATTTAAAACAGTATTTGTGATCGTAACACATGGAAAAGTTTCATCATAACTGTAGTACGGGACTTTGTTGGTAATATAAACGTCAAAACGAATAAACTTAGTGTACACGGTCAAACATGACCTTCTAAAAACCGAGAACACATTTATTTGAAAATGGAATTTAAAAACGCTCGAGTCGAATCGCCATTTTGAAATAAAAAGGCGCCTTTTATATACCGCGAATTATGATTTTTTGCTCCATTTGCAAAGAGATTAACAGAAAAATGCTCCCGTCCGTTATATCGTTGACGCTTGGCGGAGCACAGACAGTTAACCACCGTTTCAAACCGAACTGTTACTATTTAGCATTGGTTATAAAAATATGGGCATTGTTAATTTTTTGTCATTACTTTTTAATAAGGAAATTTGTTTACAGCACGTTTTGTCTCGCTTTATGACTTTCAAGGTCTATTTATGGTGTTTACTTACTCCTGTGACAATTAATGACTATAAAAATACGAGTTCATAATGTCATTTTTATCACACATACAATACTGCCATAAGATTGAGCTACTTGACTGGATAAATAACACTGATATTTCAAACTGCAGAAAGACAAACATATTACACATTGACCAATCCCAACCTTGACTATCATCGAAATGAATTTAACCGCTAAAATGATGACGAAACGCTAATAGCTGTTTCATAACAGTATTACGGGTTTTAGATACCAGTGATGAGCGTAAAAAACCGTTTTGGGTTGTACCGTACGGTCCCAGTTTTCGGGTAACGGTACCGCGAGAAAGTACTTGATTAGTGATAACTGTCGATTGTCAAAACCCGCTTGATAGTTGTTAGCGACTATTGTGCAACCGTTAGCCAGCGTATGGATTCTGACATTGGCCGTGATGGGAAAATTCTGTTAATACTATCCCGCAGTAAAAGCATTACCAATGTTTCTTGTATTTCTAGTTGGAGTAACGGAATATGGATGGACTGTTGATTGGAGCTAAAATCAGGACAATGTTTACATTAAATAAAACTGTCATTTATGATAGTTGTGTAGATTAAAACGTCTTCAAATTGGATTGTGCCATGGCTGTCACGTTGTACTTCAACGGACATATAGGGCCGGACCTACACAACTCCTCACGTGACGTAGGTCGGGGGAGGCGCGTGCGTTCAACACGTGTTGACTCCCTATGAGGCAGTTCTTGCTTTGTTCAAGCCACCCGTGTCTCATTTCTTCCTAAATACGTCAATACATAAAATAATCACGTGTGCACTGCATCTTTTAAACTTGTATTGTTTTTCGATCAGCTTTATAACCATGTAAGCAGAATATGTGCATTCGTTTACTGTAAGGTTGTCGCTTAGTCTGGTAGGGTTTAAGAGGATATTTTATTCAATTCATATTTGAACACGTTTCTTTTATATCTTACGTAGATATTGTAAATTAACTATCAAAAGAAAAAAAGGCAATTTATTTCGCTCAAGTGTTCGCATACATTATATTAAAATTCCTCGGTTGTTAAGTCACGTGTGTCGTTTTACAATGTCTAAAACGAGTTGTGTTATTTCTTTATCACAAGTTTCGTAACGCAGTGAGGTGTCATGCCACTGACTCACTGTACGAAGTCCTATTTCACAGACTGATAGCGTTTGTTTACAAAGAACATATTTAGCTTATTATACAATTCCTGGATGCAATTAGAACATTGTTTTATTCCCGTTAAATTCCGCGTTAGATTACATAATTGAAATGCATAGTTGCGGGGTTGCGGTGCATTCGTCATAGACCATAGCACGTGCTAGCACACGAGTTAGGTCCTACGATTATGTCATTAGAATCGCAGCTTGCATTAGAAATAGACTCGTCTCGTGCCGTTGTCTATTTATACTTTAATTGATTTTTAAACGATTCAATACTGTTGTAATCTTCGCTAAACTGTGAAGACTTGTTAGTTCTAATTCGATTCCAAAATCAAATTTAAATCTTTACCTTATAAATAATTCTATTTATAGCCTAGGTGGTCGACCCCATTCGATATCTCAGCTTATCGTTTTTTTTATATTTCAGTTCACCGATAGCGCGTTTTTTTACCCCGAAGTTGGCAACTGGCGTGTTCATGTCAAAGTTCATGGGGCAGCCCTGTGGTGACGACCTTAGCACCGTGATTGTCGTACCTGGGTGCACGTGCCAGCGCGCGCTCAGGTCACGCGGCCATCAACACGTGTGTTCTTGAACCTCACGTTGTGTTGCGCAACCAACCGACCCAAGCACGTTTGCTCCTCTCTACAAAGTTATATAAACTGCAACGTGATCGAAGAACGTGAAATTTAATTAATAATTGTCTTTAATTGATGCCCTTGGCTTTGATAGTGCTGCTATTGTTTTGATGATTCGCGGCAATTTCCAGACAATTAATCCACATTTTGATCACTACATATAAGGGAAATATTTCCTATTCAATGTCATTACGTGAACTGAAACTTTGAACCTTAGAGGCATGTTAAAAACCTTGATTGAATTGCAAAGTCAAGATCAATTAGAACATTCATGACGGTTTTAAAATAAATAACTGCGCTCTTGACCTTCCTATAAATAATAAATAACCGGCGCCATCTTGGGAAAAGTAGAGAAAGTAGTACAGTGGTAACTTTCCACGCGCTTGCCGTTTATTGCGCGGGAAAAGTGGGACGCCGGCCATATTTGATTTGACGCTTGCCGCCAACTATGAAATGATAGTAATATTTTTAACATAACATTATGTAAATGCCCGTTCTAGTCAGAATTAATTTGCCTATTCTTTTAAATCTAGTTGCTGACAAAATGACACAACAGCCTTCATTTCGCAAAAAATGTTTTTGTTATGGAAATGATGGAACAATGACAATTTTCCGGAAGCAGCCTCGGTGAAAACTGTAGCGAGAAATAGAAAACTGTTGCATAATTGATTATGACGTTCCTATTGGCGCCAACAGCTCATTGTCTGTGGTTATGAATTATGTCAAGATGTGAATGTTTTGAAAACTGCCTACACGCCCGAGTCATATGTTATGTCTTAGGAGCGCCTAGTGTCGTATCCTTATTTTATTTTGACTTAGAGGCCGCGACTTCTGGATACAATTCAAACATTTTTCAGACGAAAATTGCGTATACTTGACCGATTTTTCGCGCGTAAAACCTAATTAAAAACGGGAGTGCTATTTCGGTGGCGGCCTCTATCGGTCGACTCGCGATAATGGTTTGGTGTCAAGGTTGGATTTCGTAACTGTATTAAAACGTGCCAAGGCCTTTCCTATTTTCCGGTAGAAATTGTCTTTTTAAATAATAGATAAGACCGATAACAAGTGTTTGCGTGAATCATTTTTATAACAAAGATAGACCTAGTTATTTGGCCTTGCTCTATACCTGCTAATTGCTACATTATTAAGAAACGCTTAACCTATTTCCTTGTGCTAGATTCACCGAATATAGCGTCTTGTGTTACATAACAAGAGTATTTCTCGGAAGTACTATAACAGCGCGATATTTTGTTCCATTTCGTAAGGTTACAAGTTTGTATTATCTTCGGCAATAATATCAACTGTCTTTATCATGCTTAATTATGATATTGAGTCATGGGGATTCCCATTATTACTTAAAAGTAAATCACTTGAAATTGGACAGGACTTGGTGCTGCAAACAAGGGTACATTTTCTCTCTGTTATGTCCTTGTCTATGTTGTATGTTGATAGAAAACATTGAATAAAATTGAGTGAGATTTTTCGGGTACGTTTTCCGGCTTTTGCTAGTTGAATCAGCCCCAACAATCACTGATATTTGGACCTCATGCTGTTACAATTTCTACGTCACGTTGGTCCACTTTATCGCAATTGGTTGAATACATTCACGTGAACATCACTAAGTAGGTTACAGTTACGCAGCGAGCGAGATAAAAAAAATAGGTCAAGTTATCTTTGCTTGTCCTCGCGCCGATGAAATTATCGCTCTTGTTATTGCGCGTGAAAAAAAATGCTTACGTAACCCGTCCGTTGTATAAAAAAAACATAATCCAGGCAAACACGCCGAGGGTTACATCCCAATGTCGTTGTGAAGTATTTGTAAACCTGGTTTCTTTTATCTTCTGCAAATATTTATAATGGTTTACTGTTAATTGGGTGATGGTCTTTTGTATCACAATGTATACTAGTGATTAAATGTACGTAATTAAAAAATGACTCAATTCTGATCAGTTATCGATAAATTCATGCCGATATATGATTAAGAATAAACGTTGTGGCCTTCCATCCTTCAGTATTGCTTTCCGCACAACCTTGCATCGAGTTCCGTATTACATCATAAACGTACACTATAATGCATTTCGTGATAAATCTATTCATTTGTTAGTTACGCCTTTGTGGTCAATAGTTTAAAAGCTAGACAGTTAAATATGGAACTAATTTGGATTTTTTTGTTGCGGAAGTCTTGTACCAACAGTAAAATCAAAGGAAACACATTCAGCCTTCAATTTGTTGCTCTTATTTTGAAAATACAATCGAAAAATGTTCGATCATTTTTTAAATTTTCGTCGCGACAAGTTCGTTGAACTCGCGAATTGAATCGAATGAAATGGTGTGATTAGGGCGCGTTCGTTTTTTTTAATGTTAATAAATACTACGTGCCAGACAGCACGTTGGGTATTGCAGCTGATTGCGCAACACCCACCCTAGGGGTTACGTCATGTATCGGCCGACCTTTACAGGGCGATCGATTGTTGCACTCCGACAAATTACTGCATGTCTGGTTAGAACTGTGCTGAACAGGTGGTAGGGAAATGTGGGGTTTGTAGGGGTGAGATTGTATATGTGTTGTTTATGGTATTATTAAAATGTTGATTATTGTATGTTTTGAATTTTGAATAATAAATACCTGTTTTATTTTTATTAGGAAGTTTGATTTATTTTAATATGTATTGGTATTAATTATGTATTTTTTATTTTGTTTTATAAGTTTAAAAAATACTTTGTTAGGGACCATTTAATTTTTTTTGGAATTTGTTTTTGTATTTTTAACAAAGTCCTAATATCTACAAAAATATTCCAATAAGACTATCAAAAATCATAAAACACAATATTAGCACAATTCTAGTTTCCGTACATCCGCGGGCGAATGCACGCCGGATCGGAACCTTGAACCACTTGTGTAAGCGACTCACAATGGCTTACGACAGAACCGTGCCAGGCGCAGCTTACGACACCAACCAACGCAATCCCGCAATTAATACCACTACATACTACATTACATTTTGTAGTATCAAATCATTGCAAAATTTCCTCACTGAGTAAAAAAAAATATTGCATTGGCGGTTACTGCCAATGTCAAGGCTGTTTTTATAAATCTAAGCGAAAAAAAGTATTCTAAATTCAAAATCGTTCAATTGTCGAGGCTATTTAAAAAAAGAATTTTATCAGATATCACAATTTGATAACCGCAATACAGGATAGGACAAGTAAACAATTGTAAAAAGAGTTGTGTAGTACCTACCTACATAAACACTGACGAAAACATTACCGAGGAAGCAGAAACGCAAACAAAAGATTCAAAACAAGGTGAAACGTCGAGGGCCGTCATTGAGAAACTTCAAGAACGTAGGAATTCAACAAATAAAATGATTAACACGGACCAACTTTTGGCACGAAACGCAACGGAGATGAGTAAACAAATTTGCGCGAGTCAATGACTCTAGACGAGGAAAAATATTTCTACGAACCAGGTGATTGAATCTTCATAAATTACAAATAAATCGTTGCATTTGAATTTGAAATTCATTCCAATTTTCTCAAGAAACGTTATGTGTTCCAAAGAAAGGACTTAATTGTTTTTTCAAAATAGCTACTTGTAGTGCGTAATTATGCAAGGAATTTTCTTTTTCAGTTGGTGATAAAATGCTTGTTTTTAATTAACATTTTTATTTTGTTCGAATAAACTTATGAATTTTATTTCGCATATTTTATTTTTATTTTTTTATGTTCAATTTCGTAAACTGTAATTTAAATTTCTTTTTGAAACGAGATTAGATAACTTAACTTTGATATCGGTCGGAACAAGAAAATTGGATTCTAATTGGATTTACGATTTTAATTAAAAAAGTTTTGTATGAAATCCGACGTTCAGTTTTTGCAAAAACCTGCCAAAGTACATTATAGAAAATATAGAGATACTTACAAAAATATTTGCGGTGTTTTTGTACTCCTTATCCGGAATTATCCAAATTGTGGGTACAATGTCATAATCCACAAAACAGTAATTCACAATGTTCAACTGTTCACAGTTAGTTTTCAAAATAGTAATTAATTAAATTTAATAATAAAGTAATGTTTCACTCCCACTTTTCACGTCCTGAATGATTTTTGTCACTATCACAATGTTGTTATGACGAAATATCCACTGCGTAGGGCGCTGTGTAACTCCACTAGCTTGGACACGTCTGTACTCAACGAAGTCTAGAGTGCGACTAAATTTTGTAGTGGGGTCGCCCGACTCCCAGCCTGCAAGCACGCACACACCGGCAAACCCGCGCAGCTGTGTGAGTCACGGCGTCAGTGTGCGTGTGACTCACGCTAGTGTGAGTACAATATTTACGTAACTCGCCCGGACGGTGTCCGTGTAATCACTTTAGCTGGTATTGAGTCAATGTGTCCGATTTTTTAGCTAATTCGTTATTGAGTCATATGTTTGTCGCGTTTTGCGTTTTCCAGAAACAATTTAATCGATTGATAGAAGTTTAGGTCTCGATTTAGGCAAGTACATGGCGTAATTGAGACTAGTGTAAGATTTTACGGTTTTTCAATATTACAGTTGCAGTTGGGTAAATTGAATTTTTAATTGGTTCGGTTACTGTAACCATTTTTGCAATTAGCTTTTTGTGTTGTTTTGTCACTGTGACACTGGTTTTATACCAATGTGATCCAGTTTAGTGATTATCTTTTAATCTTTCTTTGTTTTTCTTTTGTACATGATTACTTGATGTTTTCGTCATATTGTTTTGTTTGGATACGTAAATAAGATAAAATTATTATCACGGTGCGTAGTTGTGTCTACGTTCTGAGTGCTACGCCGTAGGTCCGTCGTAGCACGGCGGCTACGAAGAAATTGATTATTTACTTTTTCATTTATTATTTAATTTTATTTTACTGTGTTGTTTGTAATAAATACAATTTCTGGACATAAGGACCAATTTTGGTCCTCCGTTCTCAAAAATTTGAATAAGTTTCAAATTAATCTGGAAATTTGAAATGTTCCTTAATCATTGTGTAAATAACACATAATGTAACTAGCGTTCCCATTACTCATTAATTGTTACGTCAAATACGGAACTATTGCGAAACGGTCAAGTGCGAGTCGTTGTCCACGTCATTGTATTTATTTTTAATCGGTCAATAAGAAGGTTGTAACTTCTAAGGTTATTCGTGTTATTGATATTTCAAGTGTTTTTCGTCACGATGAGTAATTGTTTAGTTATCTTGTCTATAGATGTTAAACTGATAAATAATATCGTTATCTATTTTGTTTAAGTGATGATTGACAAAAGATTTTAAACAAGGAAACCTGACCTCAACCCCATGGGATTAGGTAGAGGGAGGGAGAATAATCGTAGTCAGAAAAACAAGAAAAAAGTATAATACATTTTTGGTAACCAGTCTATGATTTTTGAAGACTTACGTGAATCATACTAGTGGCTAAAAGATCAATGCCCTTTGCTGTGTTTGATTTGTACATGTTCCAGTATGAACATATTCTAAATGACGCATTATATCTCGCTTGAAGGATGATGAATTGATGACCATCTTCAGGCCATATAAATATTTGTTCAGTCCGGGGATCGAACCCACAATCCGAATTTTTGAGCGGCGCTAGCCTAGTGGCTACGACTTCGAACTTGCGATCATGTAGTTGCTTCGATTACACTACCGACGTGAACCCACTCGTAACACAAACATTTAGCTTAGTACGAGGGGTTAACAAGAATACTAGTAATGTACGAAGTGCGACCCACATTGCTAGTAAGCTTTTACTACAAAAAAATCAGTAGCGCGGAAGCGGAATCTAAACATATTTTTTTTAGGATTTTACATTACAATAGGATTTTCTCCTGTATTCCGATTCTCAGATATCACAAATCATGCAAACATTTGCTGCGTGTGGGGATCGAACCCACAACACGAGTCGCAGAAGCCGAGTGTTAAAAACATATCGGCGAACTGTGGGTGATATATTGTACACCTCTGCCTAACCCTTCGGGGAATACAGGCGTGATGGTATGTTATTCATTACTACGCAATTCCTAAACGTCCTTGACATTGTATTTTTATATGACGCAATATATATATTTACCTACTCTGAACAAATTCATTGCATTTCCAAGAACACGGTTTAAAAACGCTACCTTTTTTGTTTTGTTTTTCCCTACCAGATATTCTGGAAATATATAAAACAAGTATAAAGCGTATTATATATATATATATATATATATATATATATAATATATATATATATATAATATATATATCTAGTCGATAAATATACAATATAGTAGGAATATAATTGCTTCATTAGTCTAGTGGTCGAAAGCGACGCAGTCCGTCAAGCGGAAGGTCCTGGTTTCGATTCCCAGGTCGTGGTTTATCTATGAAATTCTTAGTAACAGCTTCGAATTTAGAGTCCGGTTTAGGCTTCTATCCTATGACCCTAATATCTTCAAATTGTAATTACTCTATTTTGTGTGAATCACAATTAATTAAGTAAGTATAATTATATTTATTTTCCACAAAATATCTTCAAATAGAAAGCTTAAAAACTTAAAAATAGAACGATATCGTTTCTTCGATTATATTATAAACTGCAACTTCAGTACTTACCTATAAAAGTATGCACGTTGAGTTTACAGTTTATATCCGATAGATGGCGCTGATGGAAGACAGAGTTTATATTTTTTATAATCATTTGGCTTTTTGTATTATAATTAAATCTTAGTATAAACATTAAATGATTTAATTGCTAGTAAGAGTAATAGTAACATATTCTTCGTACAAAAATGTAGAAACATGGGACCGTTACCTATTAGCACTACGTAAACATTCTTTGCGGTTTAAGTATTTTAATCGAAATGTAGTAACTCTATGTCATGGACTCTGTAAAGAATTAGAAATACTTATTGGGTTGTATAATAATATTAATATCATGTAATAAAAATTACAAATGTACCTTGTTGCAAATAGGTTAAATTTTTATGACACCATAATTTGACTGAGAATCTCAATAACTCTTTCCTTACTCGTCCTGGGAATTAAACCAAGAACCTCTAACGTAGCAGTCACGCTGTAACGGACCATTGAACTAAGAAGGCAGTTTTTATTTTAATATTCGCGTTTATGTTAGAAATATGTAAATGATGGCAAGTATCGTTCACCACAATGAAAGGTGTTCTACATAATATTTTAAACTCATTTACCTCTTAACAGAGCTACTTTTCATTCTTATTATTCCCAATAGTTTAGTTTCCTAGCGTATGCCAACTAATTTTGCGGTTCCGTGTGTACGACTTACTGTTTTTATTAAAAAATATTTTGAGTCATTCGTAACAGGAATTTTTGTGACTAGCAACCCTGGGATTATAAGGAATTGACTATAGGTTGAACTTGGAATGTATCGTTTTTAAATTAATGATTTTATTATCCTACTTCCTACAATTTAATATTATAAATGCGAAAGTTTGTGAGGATGGATGGATGAATGTTTATTACTCTTTCAGGACTGAATGGCTGAACGGATCTGGATAAAATTTGGCACAGAGATAGATTATTGTTTGGAATCACATGCTACTTTTTATTATCTAGGTCGGACCCAATTTTGAAGTCCACGCAGATGAAGTCGCGGGCAGAAGCTAGTATTTCATATTAACGGTATTTATTTACTGGATTTGTAAGATATCGAATCGATAGAAGATTATTGAATTATGCAGTCACAGTACATACATTCATACCATTACGCCTGTATTCCCCGAAGGGTTAGGCATAGTTTGCCTGTATGTTTAGGTGCCATGTTATAGGGAATTTGTGCCCGGTTAATGGCAATAGGCTCCTATTGCCATTAACCGGGCACAAATTCCAAACTCCGACCTGCTATTGAGAATTTCATAGAAAAACCCAATGATACTTTGCTCGACCTGGGAATCGAACCCAGGGCCTCTAGCGTAGTCGCACTTGGAACCACTAGACTAACGAGGCAGTTACAGTAGTAGTTAACAGTCAGATTTTATTTTATTATTTTCAAATTTCTAGGAACTTGAAATTAATTTAGTTTGCATTGTCTGTTGAGGTCTATTTAATTATGTATAGCAGCCGTTGTTAACCTCGGGGACAAAAATATAAATGAAGCCCGAAAAAATCCGCAAAATGTGTTTTTAATTCAGTGTCACATATTCGCGATAGAGTCGGAAATCACCAGTGAGTTTCTGCTTAGTTTTGTAAATAGTGTTATTTGTTTTCCTTCTCTCTTGAATTTCTCCTGTATTCTATGAGTAAATGGTAATCTCACATATATCTACAAAAGGGGCCATTTTTTAGGGGATAGGGGGGCAAACGAGCAGATGTTTCATCTGGTGGTAAGCGATTGCTGCTGCCCATGGATATCCGCAACACCAGAGGAGTCGCAAGTGCGTTAGTATAGTATATACACTTTATTGCACACCAATAACACAAATTTTACATAAATAGGTAAAGAAGGAACATAAAACTATAGTTAATGCACAATGGGCGGTCTTATCGCACAAGGCGATCTCTTCCAGACCACCTTTGGATGGACTGGAAGAAAAGAATCAGACAAACGGTGGGTAGTGTAGTAGTGTAGGTGTACTTAATCTATACTAATCTATAAAGCTGAAGAGTTTGTTTGTTTGTTTGCTTGAACGCGCTAATCTCAGGAACTACTAGTCCGATTTGAAAAATTCTTTCAGTGTTAGATAGCCCATTTATTGAGGAAGGCTATAGGCTATATATCATCACGCTACGCGGACGAAGTCGCGGGCAGAAGCTAGTTATGAATAAAATATATATAAAAAGTATACATAACATAATATGTAAGTATATATATACTCAGCAAAACAAGTAGGAAACATTAATTTAAAGGAAAAGAGTAAGTGATAGAGCAAGCATCAGCGTGTAAGGAGATATGCTATGGGGGTGTAAGGGATAAATAATGATTATTCAGCATCTTTTTAAAGAGAGGTAGCGATTGAGCACGTCTTATGTCAAGGGGCAATGCATTCCACAGGCGAGCTGCTTGGATCGTGAACGTGCGTTACCCACCTTTGAAAAGAGTTTGGGCCACCGGTATCCATACTCACTCGGCGAAACACAACGTATGCGTTGTTTCACGCCGGTTTTCTTTGAGGCCGTGGTATCACTCCGGTCGAGCCAGCCCATCCGTGCCGAAGCATAGCTCTCCCACGATAACCTTATATCTTAAACCGCTTAACTTAGCTTTACCGTTTATAACTTTAAGGTATGAGAAGGTACCTTCTTTTACGATAAACTTTTCCAAATAACTCTTTTGACACCGGTTTTATAAGAGGATAAATGTAGAGCACTTTTTTAGGTTCTGAGAAATTCAAACCTGGACATTAATACCTACGTGCATGACGCAATTGTTAAACGATTTGATTTCGTTTGAAACAAGCGCCTCCGTGCTACCATGCTTATTATGCATGAAATGCAGGAAAAACGTGCACCGAATCATTGTGTATGTTTTTCTTTGTTTAGACATTGATGGTTGACTTACCTGTATCCCCAAATGGTAAGGCAGAAGTGTAGACTATAGGTGCACCCTCACATTTTTTTAGGTACCACGAATCTAATAGGGGGCGAGCCTATTGATATCCAAACTCCGAGATGCTACTGAGAATTTCATAGAAAAATCAAATAAAATTTAGTTTGACCTGGGAATTTCACACCCAACAACCTCGCTTGATTTTATAGAAATGCTTAAAACACAACACAACTTAACAAATAAAAAAAACACACTCAACCTTCATGGTAACGCCAAAACAAAAGTACTTAGTCATTAAAAGTCCCCAATATTATCTATGTACAAAAATGGCGTCCATTATAATGAAAACCACAGATAAACAAATTAAAAATGGTACTAGGAAACACGTGAATAAATTTATTATTAATAGTAATAATCATAGTAAAACCTATTAAGAACACGTGAATCACTGTGAATTCTTAATGTTATATAATGAAATAACCTGTTCCGTTGTTATGTAATAGAATTCGTAGCCATATTTGAATAGTATGACGTCAAGCGTTCTACGTGGATTATATTCTTGACTAGCTGACCTGAGAGACGTTGTCCTCTCCAAGTTTCAACTAACCACCTCGAAAAATTTGATTTCCCATATTTGTAATACACTTTGCGCCATGGACCTCTGAATACCGCATTTCTGACCTATAAATTACTTAATTTCAAAAATTTGCTCACTTGGTATTGACGTGAAGCATGGAAATATAAACAGACATACTTACATAGACAAAAATCTCAAATAACTGTTTCGGCGTCAGTAAATTAAGATTAACGCAAGTTGGATTTTTTTTTATTATACATACTTTTGTGGTATATTCTTTGGGTATATTAATTATTTGATTTAATGGAAACTCTTTAGTTTCTCAAATAAAGTGTGCGCACTGTATAGATCTATACTATGGAGGTTTCACATTATAAAATAAGTTACTATATGGCTGGATGCTTTAAAGAAGAAAACAATAATTGTCAAAATTGTCAACTCAAAATGACACCTGTTATCGAATCAAATTTCATTGAGGTAATAACGATGTCGTGTTAGTCCGCTAGAAAATAAGTTGTCATTCTTTGTTTACTTCTATAACCTACTCAAATATTTAGTTTTTACACCGGCTTGTGCTCGCTGGATAAATCCTATGTATGCCCCGTGATTCCCTGTGTAAGTAGAGTTAGAATTACTGTACTAATAATCAATTCCTGGTCACAATAATGGTTTCTGATTGATCTGCTTTATTTTCTTGTTTTACCTTATTTAGTCCCTTTAAATGATTTTTTTAATTTTATTACTTGATTGTGTTATAATGTTTGATCCTTGCTAGTCTAATACAGAATCACTTGAAAAATAAATTGACTTCAATGGTTATTTTTAAAATTCAGCGTTTTCAATGGTTAAAATAACTTTTGATAGAGAGAGCCGATTTGAATTAAAAATAGCCTAAATGTTAATCCAAGAAACAGGCTATGAATTCCTGCCCACTTCCTCCAAATCTCTTCAGTAGTTATCATTTGATGCGCGGTCAAACATACAGACAAACCGACAGACAAACCGACAGACAAACCGACAGACAAACAGACAGACAAACCGACAGACAAACAGACAGACAAAAGTTCCAAAAATAATAGAAATGGGTTGTGTTACCGATTCTGAGTCCCCCAAATTAGTTTTTTTGTAAATATAAGCAATGTACAGACACGGCTCACTTACATTCTTATTATATGTAAGATAAGATAAGTAATTTGTCTATGGGAATGGGGGAATTATGTTTTTAGGGAAATTGGTGAGTCAGGGTCACTTAATTAAATAATTTTGAGTGTGTGACGCGAAGCGAAAATGTATAGTAATTGATTGTTGAAATAGGAAAAGTAGAATATTTTAAAACATTGGTATATTATTGTAATTGGTTTGTTATTATGTGTAATGGATAATAATCGTAGCAAGTGGCAGTCTATAGTTTCTGCCTACCCCTGTGGGAGAAGGGCGTGAGTGTATGTATGTATGTATGGATAATAGGTATTCTGTTAATTTTTGTATTGTTTTCGTAGAATGTAGGTATACGTAAATTTAAAAATTTGCTCAAACGTACGCGAGTCCGACTCGCACTTGACCGGTTTTTATTTTTTATATGATGGAACATTCTCATAGCTTGTTAAATAATAAGGTTTTATTTTATTTAAATAGACGTAGTTAGGTCACTTATTACATCATTTACGAATATATTAATACTTTGCATTTTTTCCTTAATGGCATTTTAGTCATAATATATATATAAAAAAAACTGTAACTGTATTACTAGGAAGCTTGGGCAGTGCTCTACACAGTTTCAGATTATATTCCAAGAGACCCAAACCATTTTAAAAGACGGGCAAAGCACTTGCGACTCCTCTGGTGTTACGGGTGTCTACGGGCGGCGGTAATCGCTAACGATCAGGTAACCGGCGGTTTGTTTGCCCCACTACTCCATAAAAGAACTATGTCCCATGTAATAGGTGTGAGACTTTTGATGGGGTGGGGCCTGGGTTCGATTCCCAAATTAAGCAAGTTATTGAGGTTTTCTATGAAATTCTTCTTAGTAGCACATAGTTTGTATATAAATCCGGTTAATGGCTACAAGCTGGTCCCCTGTTATATAAGACAACTGACATAAGTAAACTGTGGGTGTACATTAGGATTCTGCTTTACCCTCCTGGGAATCAGGCGTGAATGCATACACAACATAGCATCATGCCTATATTCCCCGAAAGAAAAAGTAGGTCCCCATAAAACTTGGGGTGAGCGTTTAACCGGGCACATATTTAGACTCCAAGCTCCCTCTGATAATTTCAAAGAAAAGAAAATCGTAGCCAATTATCATATCTCCGTGCTACGTTGTGTTCCTAACGGTGAGCAAGGTCACCAGAGTTCCGCGAGGAAGCGTAGTGTTGTAAGTGGTGGGACCGGTTAAATTGTGTTTAAGCAGCATACTTATTATATTTTTGTGTTTTTTTTTTGCATTTTTCATGCTAAGATTATAAACTTATTTTAGTGAAGGAAAATTTCGACTCGCAGGCAGGATTCGAACCTGCGTCTTCTGGTTTGATACACCAGACGCTATGACCACTAAGCCACCGCGAGTCCCACCTGCCATGTCGAAATTTGCCTTCACATTCTGAACTTACGTCTTAAAGGTGACGTCAGTAACATCTATTGAGAAGCAAGTTACTTTGCCTCTCAACCTACTTGCTACCTTTGCTACCATACCTTTCAACTATATTTTTTTCAAAAAAATCACAAAAATATAGTTAAAAGGTCATCGTACGACAGAGAACTAACCGTAAGGTAAGTCATTTCGGTTGAGAGGCAAAGTAACTTGCTTCTCAATGGCAGGTGGGACTCGCGGTGGCTTAGTGGTCATAGCGTCTGGTGTATCAAACCAGAAGACGCAGGTTCGAATCCTGCCTGCGAGTCGAATTTTTCCTTCACTAAAATAAGCATACTTATTGTCTCCTATGCTGCCAGCGCAGTTATTCCTCCTTAATCTTTTCCCGCCCTCTCAAAATGTGTGGAAAGATTTTAACAGGTTCGGCAACGCGTGTGTTACCGCTGGTGTTGCAAGCGTCCATAGGCTACGGTAACCGCTTACCATCAGGCGGGTCGTATGCTTGTTGGCCACCTTAGTGGTATAAAAAAAACACTTTGTTCGACCTGGGAATGAAACCCAGTCCTGTATCGTGGGTGCATTTATAAACACATATTCTCACGTACACAAACACTCAGACCCGGAACAACTACCTGTAGATCATACAAATATTTGCTCCGTGTGGGGATCAAACCCACAACACATGTCGCAGTAGCCATTTAGTAGGCAAGCGTTTCGTCAAAATCATTCTAAATAGTACTATACCGTTCTACATCACCATTGTTCGTTAATTAAGTCGCTCACGTCCTTACGCCCCATTGTCCTTATCGTTACAGTAATTACTACAACAACATAGTAATGTAAGCCATCACAACACTTGAATAAGACCCTACTAGGGCTTACACAATAAGCCTGGACCTAGCATCAATAAACAAACGCACAACAATGTCGACGGGTCAACTTCTATAGACAATAGTATCTAATAGTTTACTAAATAATGATTTGTATGCTGTTTTGCATACCACTGCGATTGTCCATTTTAATTATTATGTTAGGAGATTGGAATGTTCATTAGATATTATAAAACAATACACTGAAAATGCGTATCTTTGAAAAGTAGTGTGACAATATCGTAATTGTAAGCAATTAATCATCTTGGCGCGTGAATGTGGGTGATTAGTGACCTAGAATGTTCTGTGGAGTTCAAGCATATTTAAGACTACCTTACTATCACTTCTGTATTCTCAGAAGGGTTTGGTAGGTGGGTGTACAAATGTACACCCGCGACCACCTGTACTCGCCCACGCTCGGCGCTCGCTTGTTTATGAAATGTAAAAAGCCTAACAAAAGCCGGACACCGTTTATTTTGGCCGGACACGCAATCATAAAGCCTACCTATGTCCGGCTTTACCCGGACGCCTGGCAACGCTATGCCCGGTTAATGGTAATAAACTCGCTAAAATGGGATCTAAACGTGATGCAGAGTGGGTGCACATTTTTATACACCTCCCTCTGCCTAAACCTTCGTTGCAATAGAAAAAAATGTTGATATCAACTTCAAATGTTTGATAAAAAAATGTGTGTGTGTGTGTGTGTGTTTTGAATATTTTTCAATTGACTATTCTAGATACCGGATCTAGTCTTAACCCAATACTCCACTACTGAACTCCTTTGCTTGGACGCCCACATATATCTATCTAAACCACAGTCTACTCTTCAGACAATACAGACATTAAATTGTTTAAAAAAATAAGACGCAAAATGTATTACAATATAATTAGGTGATTACGTGAAGGATATGACCTAATTAGCTTATATTTAACACCTATGTCATTAAATTATTTGATAAGGTGACATTGAAATGAATAAATACAATGTCGGCAGATATTTTTAGTAATGTAGCTGTAGGTATTTACTTATGATGTCATTGGCTAAATTGTAGCATCAACAGGCAAGCATCTGCACCTAATATGTATTTTTATTATTGTATACATATTAGGTGTATTATTAGTTCCTTCATGACACACATACGAGATATCTAAGATCATTGGAAAATTTGAGACTTGAGTTGCCTATGCACTCCACAAATTTCCTGGACAAATCTTTTACAGTGCAGGCTGCACGGCTGTGGAATGCCTTGCCGGTGTCAGTTAGGCGTGCACAAACATTGCCTACGTTCAAAAAAATGGTCAAGGAGCATTATCTAACGCTGTAAATGACTAGTTCTCCATTATTGAATTTAATAGTAAATATATATTTATATTATGTAAGTATGTATTTATGTATGTATTTATGTATTTATTTATTATTATTTTATTTTTCTTGTAAAATATTATTCATTTATGTATAAGAATCCTGTTTCTTTTTAAGTAAGCCAGACTACCTTAATATGACCTCTCCTTTTCTTACGAGTCCATCCAAAGGTTGTCTGGAAGAGATCGCTGTTAGCGATAAAACCGCCCATTGTACCATTCTATAATTGAACTAATTGTACTTTACTTTGTTTTGGTGTGCAATAAAGAATATTCTATTCTATTCTCTATACTCAGATGACAAACGAGAATACAGCCCATCTGATGATAAGCGGTAACCGCAGCCTATAGACGCCAGAGGTTACTCTTGCATGTCCTCTCATCTCATCTTTAGACCTTTTAAAGCCTGATATATAAGATTTAAGCCTTATAAATTTAATGTGGTGCACATAAAGAGTACCTGGAGGTCTTCGGGGAGGCTTTTGACCAACAGTGGGACTACAGTTAGGTCTGAAAAAAATATTTATTTACGGTTTTAGGTGCTATTCATTGCTGAATTTGCCTCAATCTATACTAATATATAAAGCTGAAGAGTTTGTTTGTTTGTTTGTTTGCTTGAACGCGCTAATCTCAGGAACTACTGGTTCGATTTGAAAAATTCTTTCAGTGATAGATAGCTCATTTATCGAGGAAGGCTATAGGCTATATATCATCACGCTAAGACCAATAGGAGCGGAGCACCAATGAAAAATGTTTCAAAATCGGGGTTTTTTTTCCTGTTGAGAGCTTCCGATGCGTGCGCTGCGTAAACGGTTAAAGTTTCGCAAAAATCATATATGACAGAATTGTTCCTCTTTAAAAGTTCTAAAAAAAAGTCCGCGACAGCATATGTCTATCTTTTAAGGTTGGCTCACTATAACCTTTTTTATGCTAACTTTGTTCTAAAATTCCAAATGCATTATTTGCGAAGGTGTTTTTATAAACATGATATTAATCCTTATCCAAATAAATACGTTATTCATCAGAAGTATTTAATTTAAAACAAAAGTGTCCTTTACATCATTGGATTTCAATGAATATCTTAGGAGATATCGCAGTTTTAAAATAACATCGCAGCAAAATAATGATCAAGTACCGCGCGCGCATTATGATGTGCAAGGCAGTCATGAGGGGGAAGGGCGGTGAGCCCAGTTAGCTCAGCGAGTTAATTTTCTTTAGGGTATTGTTTCTGATTTTTTAGTACCTATTTTAAGCTAATTCTTTTACTGTGGGTAGGCGATATCTTATCGTATAATATATACTTAATATATAAAGCTGAAGAGTTTGTTTGTTTGTTTGTTTACTTGAACGCGCTACTCTCAGGACCTACTGGTCGGATTTCAAAAATTTTTTCAGTGTTAGATAGCCCATTTAGTGAGGAAGGCTATAGGCTATATATCATTACGCTACGCGGACGAAGTCGCGGGCAGAAGCTAGTAGTCTATAATGCGCTTATATGGAACTTACATTAAATAATTGGAACATAGCATACCATCACGCCTTTATTTGTCTACTTATGTACAACGGTATGTTTAAGTCTTATATAATAGGGGGTGAGTTTATTGCTATTAACTCCAAAAATTCCAAACTCTGATCTGCTACTGAGAATTTAATGGAAAGATATTAACAACACACTGCTGAATCGAATCCAGAACTTCTAGTGCGTCAGTCGTGCATATCACCACGAGACGAATGGGGCAGTATATAATTAAACTAGCTTCTGCCAGTGACTTCGTCCGCGTAGCATGATGATATATAGCCTATAGCCTTCCTCAATAAATGGGCTATCTAACACTGAAAGAATTTTTCAAATCGGACCAGTATTTCCTGACATTAGCGCGTTCAAGCAAACAAACAAACTCTTCAGCTATATATTAGTATAGATTAGTAAATATTTATATTTTTTTTTTGTCTTTATTTTTTAACGAGGGTTTTCATAGACACCTCATAAATCTCACACAATACAGACGACACTACGTAACAATAAATTAGCGGGGTCAAGCATGAAACAAAAAATATTTATATCTTAATTAAATATTCTAGTAATTCATGTATACGCATTTTGAATTTTCAAACAGCGATTTCCTACTCTGTTAACCGAATCTGGGGCACAAACAATGAATTTTACCTTGAAAAGATAACACTGATAGGAGCGAAGGATATGAACGAATTTATTTCCTGAATAATTTTGTTTAATTGCCAATTTGAATACTGAAGACCCTGAATTTGTCTGACGGAAAGTACTAATACTGATTTCCTTATCAGTGTAGTAGTCTTAGGCGTGACTGCTACGCTAGAAGTCCTTGTTTTGATTCCCAGATCGAGTAGCATTATTGAGTTTTTCAATGACATTCTCAGTAGCAGCTCGGAGTTTGGATTTGTGCGGAGTTTTTTTATGGGATAGGAGGGCAAACGAGCACATAGATTGCCTGATGGTAAGCGATTACCGCCGCCCATGGACACCCGCGACATCAGAGGAGCCGAGGAGTCATAAGTGGGTTGCCAGCCATTAAAAGGGATTGAGCCTCCGGTATCCTCACTAACTCGGCAAAACGAAGCGTAAGCGTTGTTTCACGCCGGTTTTCTGTGAGGCCATGGTATCACTCCGGTTGAGCAGGCACATTCGTGCGGAAGCATGGCTCTCCCACGGTCAAAAAATGGATAGGCAATAGGCTCTTAATCCTCGGCAACGCATCAGCAACTCCTCTGGTGTTGTATGTGTCCAGGCGAGACGATGACGAAGTACTTACCATCAGGAGGCTTGTCTGCTCGTTTGCGTAGATAATTGCTTAGCCACAAGCCCTTACAGTCAACACCGTGAACTAGTTAATTAAGAGTAATTAATTTAGTAGTGAACAGTATTATAAACCTTATCTTCACACCTGCGTTTTCTGGGTAGATACACCAGACGTTATGACCATTAAGCCACCGCGAGTCATAGCCGCCACGTCGAAATTTGCCTTCACGTTCTGAATTTACGTCTTAAAGGTGACGTCAGTGAGAATTATTGAAAATTGAAACAAGTTACTTTTCTTCTCAACAGACATGACTTACTTTGCAGTTAGTTCGATGTCGTACGATGCCACCCTAGCCTTGCCTGCCTAACTATTCCATCACTAAAATAACTTTATAATCTTAGCATGGAAAATGCAAAAATGTAAAAAAATATACTTATATTCACAAAAATATAATTATAACTGTCTCAATAGCCAAGTGGTCCTGACCGCGACTGCTACGCTAGAGGTCCTGGGTTCGATTCCCAGGTCGAGCAAAGTGTTATTGGGTTTTTCTATGAAATTCCCAGTAGCAGCTCGGAGTTAGGAATTTGTGCCCGGTTAATGGCAATAGGCTCGCCCCCTATTACATGGGACCTAAACATACCGGCGAACCGTGGGTGTACATTAGTACGCCTCTGCCTAACCCTTCGGGGAATACAGGCGTGATGGTATGTTATGTTATTTTATATAATTATTACCTAAGTTGTATTTTTATTTTAATGAATTATGTCACGTTATGTTTTGTCGATAAGTTCGGTATTTCTTGTTAAATTTGTTTTCAGTGTGCGCAATGGTACGTCTAAATACTGCATTTGGAGTTTTTTTTTCTGAGAAACGCGTGCTGATTGGTATAATTGATCGTGACCTGATTAATTGTATTTGGGCGGGGCCGATAGCGTCCAAACTAGTATATTTTTGGGTGGTAACAGAGCTGTCGCGGATGTTGCGTGTTTTATGAATACTATAGTTGTCATGAAGATGATTATACGTAGTTATAGTATTTATCAGTAGTGTATTTATCCGTCAGTGCTAAGCAACAGTTTGGTAATAATTCTTGCGCGAATTTTGATGGTCCGTCTCGAAGGACCATTTAGATAAGCTTGGTCAACCTACGTTTGCTAACGACGAATTGAAAAAGAAAATATTCATTGATTGATATTTACCGAAATACATGGTACCTTAGTAGTGTAAAAAAAGTTAGGTTTTAGGTGGTAGCTGGAGTTCTAAAACTCGCAACACACACCAAGGTGCTGTACCGCAGACTCTGACGAAAGGGTGGCCTCCAGCCAGTCAGATCCCAAGAGGTTCCGCCACCGAGTAAGTCAGATATTTTCTGCCTTGGTACCTGAGTGAAAGAAAGAAATAGTATTCTAACCCTTTTTTTTTGTAATGGATTTAGCTGTCGATTCAGGGAATCTTAACAGCGTAACCGAACTTGGTGGCGAGGCACCGAATGCCTCCAGCCAGGAGCAACTTAGAATTAAGCAACAGCAGCTAAGGGCGTCCCCTGCGGGACACGGGCCTCGGCTTAGGGCGTTGCTGGGGGGGGCAGCTAGGGACGGCTGGATCTGGTTTAAATTATTATTAGGGACTAATTTAAAGCTACTGGCTCGGCGCGGGCCGGCTCGAGCAAGGGTCGGGGGGTATTCTAACCCATTCCCACAAGGGGTAATATCACAAAGCAATATGCTCAAAATATATGTTATTATGGCATTGTACGCCGTTATCAGTCTGATATCAGACGCACAAAGTCGTTTGATAATCTTAACAAAGAAATGTGCAGACAGACAATATGTTTACTCACAATTATCAACACTTATCTAGAGGATAAGGAGGTGTTCCTCCTTCCATTATTTTATGCTTGCAACCTTATTAATTAAATGAAATGACATTTATTTCTGTAAGTAAATCTTTAGAGACACTTTTACAAATCAATGGATTGTTCTTTTTATAGCTAGATGGCTGCTGCATTTCCTAACTGACGACCTCTGAGAAGAAACACCGAAACAAACTCAGAGAATCATGGTCTCTTTTAAAGTCGAGACATAAAATAATGCAAATAATGTGAGTGGGACAATGTCTGAAATGGCCTTTTGAGGAAAGAACCATAGCAGCTTTGAGTTTCATATTTTTACATACCCAAAGTAAAGCATAGGTGTACTGTTGATTGAGGTAATGAAAAATGCTACGCTAGAGGTCCTGCGTTCGATTCCCAGGTCGAGCAAAGTGTTATTGGGTTTTTCTATGAAATTCCCAGTAGCAGCTCGGAGTTAGGAATTTGTGCCCGGTTGATGGCAATAGGCTCGCCCCCTATTACATGGGACCTAAACATACCGGTGAACTGTGGGTGTACATTGGTACGCCTCTGCCTAACCCTTCGGGGAATACAGACGTGATGGTATGTTATGTTTTTTTTTCAAATAAGCTTTTACAAGCGTTTATAAAACGTTATGATTCTAGTTCACGGTTCCAAAAGTTTGATCTTATGGAGAAGAATCCAGCAAAAAACTCTATGGACACTCTTTTAAAATAAATTAGAAGATACTAGCACAAATAATAGAATACTAGTAGTGCTAGTAATGTAGTTACCGGTAAGCTCCTTTATTTCAGCTGGACTCAAAAATACTTACACTCATACCTATTTTAAATGATTACGTAATTACATGTGAATGTAATAAGATATCAAATAGGTAAATCGGAAAGGGTTCTTGTTACAAGTTGTTGTTACAGTATAGGTATAACCGATCGGCATTTCCGGCCGTCCCGCGTCGCACAGATTACATCACCAGACGCCTGCAGTAGGTACATAATATATTAATATAATCATTTCATAGAACTACATTGTTATTTTGAATTCATTATAGATATAGGATTTTTGTAGGTAAGTATACGGGTATATATATATATATATATATCATTTAAAGCGAACAGGAAATCGAACAGAAACTGCCTCGTTAGTCTAGTCTAGTAGTCTTAAGCGCGACTCCTACGCTAGACGTCCTGGGTTCGATTCGAGAAGTTTTGTTAGTTTTTTCAATGAAATTCTCGGTAGCAACTCGGAGTTTGAATTTACTGATAAATGTATATAGGATAAATATGATTACAGAGACAGGGTATGATCGATTTTTAAAGTAGTTAATGTTTCATTTCCTTTTATATTAATATCTCATTCCCTATTACATACGACTAAAACATGCCGGCAATCTGTAGGTGCTTAGCAGTACACCTCTGCCTAGCCCTGCGGAGAATACAGGCGCGATGGTAAGTTGCATTTATAACTTAGTAACTAATAAAGTATTTGAGTAAATTAAAAAGAACATTGTAAGTTTATCTAAGATTACATTTTTAAGACAATGTTTGTGAAATGCGTTATCGGTAGTGTTATGTATCGTACCACGATACTACGTGTTATATAATCGTATACAATATGAAATATAAATAAATAAGTTATATAATACGTAATTGTTTGCGTTACGTTTACGTTATGGCGATAACGCCGAGAGATACTGATTATCAGTAGCCCAAATCTGCAATTTTATTGTGTCAAAATCTTCAAACTTTACCTGTATTTCCCGAAGGGTTGCGCGGAGATGTAACTAATATAATATAGGTACTGACAGTTCGCTGGTATGTTTAGGTCCAATCAGTTGCGAAGCCAGGATTTCGGTTTGGTTCGGACTAATCTGTAATATTTTTTTGGAGCAGGCCCAAATGTTCTTTGCCTGAGCCTCAGTCCCCACTTGGATGTGCTGTTGGGTCTCATGTAATAGGGGACGAGCCTATTGCCCTTAAACGGGCAAATCCAAACTCCGTGTTGTAAATCTGTGTCAATTAGGGTCATCGGTCGATGATTCTGAGTGATGATTCCGTTCGCTTGTAAAAGGGTTCAATTATGGAATTAAAAGAAGAATCTGATTGAATACTAACAATAATATGTTAACCGACAGTCCAATTCATTTGGATTATATTATATGATGGGGTATGGGAAATTCCCAAATCTAAAACGTTTAACCCGTTTTATTGCAATTTTAGATAATATCACAAATGACTAGTTTGATGAATGGTGTTCTTTTTTGTTGATTAAGTCGGTAAGCTAGCCGAAGAGCTTGGTGGTATGTAGTCATAGTTGTTCATGGACACCTGCATCACCAGAGGAGTTGCTGGTAGCCCCTGCGGACTGCAAACTTCCCAAGCCGCAGCAACAGAGGGGGACGAAACATGCACCAAGATTCTTCATGATAGACTTCAACGTCAGCGGGGTCGCAAACCACTCAGACCCCAAAAGGTCCTACGACTTAGTTTCTTTTTATATTGTCGGTTTCGGTCCAACTTTGACATTCAATGTTCACACATCCTCTTATCGCATTACTGTACCAATGAAGATTGACAATTATTTTAATAGAGTGTCCATGGGGATTCTTGCCGGATTCTTCTCCGTAGGATCAACCTGTTGGAACCGTGGTATAAGAATTGGTTTGAGCTTTGAACTTGAACATGAGCCAGGAGGATATTTTCTCGTCTCTCACGAGATGCCTATCTGACTGACAGTAAGGGCCTGTATTCTCATTTCGTAGTACAAGTAATTTTAAATTAATCTGTTCTAATTATTATAGTTATCAACTTAATAAGTCGGTACGTTGTTACTCGTTACGTAATGTGACATCGATTAAATGGGTTTCCCTAAATAACAATTCATTGAATACAAGATATTTATTTATCTAGATAAGATTTTATACTAATCAAGAAAAACACCGGTAGTTTCATTTGGTAATTGTCAGTTTAGTAAATAAGTACTTAGTTACATAGTTTACTCTGACGTCACACCAGTTAAATAGATTTATGACTAAAACTCACTTGAATGTACAATCAGTATCTGTAAACATAATCATAGTATTATTTATTATCAAGAAAACGTTATATCACTATTTACTCACTATTATATAATAAACAAAACGTATTATATAAGGCAGAATAACCGGCCGCGTCATTGACATTCGTAAAAAAACATAAATTTAAGATGGCCGCGCGTCAAGAATTGGCGCCAAGTGACTCATCGAGTTCCGATGAATCAAACTGATTTAAGTCAACAGTTTCTTTGTAGTTATTATCAGTATTTTCTAGTGCTTTTTTATTTTTTATTGAGTCATAGTGCTGAACTTTCACGCACTTGAAAATTATTTGTGAATCATTTCTTTATACTACACTTAGATGAACGAAATGGACTCATCTTGTTAGAAAGCGGCTGACTCACCAACTTCTTTCTACGGGACTTAGAACATAGCGGATAACTGTGTATAATATACATCTGCTGAACCTTTCGCCGATACAGGTGTGATGGTATGTAGGTAATTTGAAGAATAAGAGACGTGAACCTCTCTCTCCTGTCAAGTTCAAAAACAAAACATCGCTGTTCATTTTCAAAGATAGCAATTTGAGCAAAAGAAAAGCTTACTTAGCTATATTTAAAAAAAATGTTATTGCCAAGTACACTAAAATAATATATTTTTTATATTTTAAGGAAAATACACAAATATCTGTAATCGTAAATTATGTTATCGCAATATTGTATGTTAACTTAGGTAGGTAACTTATTATTACTTATATTTATTATTATTTATAATTTTGCAGTTTAAATAGATAATTAATTATGATCTTCAAAGTCCAACGGTAACGTCACATCATTATTTTTTAGTTAATACAGGTTTCCTTGGAATTGACTTCGATGGATAAGAAAAATATAATGAGGAAACCTGCATTTCTGACAGATTCCTTAATGATGTAGTCTGCTAATCCACAGAAGTCAGTGTGTTGAACTTACCTATAGCTTTTTCAAATAAAATAAATAAACGTAAAACCCACGTAATAAAACAAATAAACAGACAGACAAAGTTATGTTAATGATAGTATCATAACATAAAACATAACATACCATCTCGCCTGTATTCCCCGAAGGGTAGGGCAGAGGTGTACTAATGTAATCCATAGGTAATTCGCCGGTATGTTTAGATCACATGTAATAGGGGGCGAACCCACCCACAAACCCAAACTCCGAGCTGCTACTGAGAAATTTAAAAATAAACTTTGCTCGACCTGGGCATCGAACCCAGGACACCTAGCATCGAGGCAGTTTGATCAGAGATTCGCTATATTTTATGCATTTTAAATTATCACACGGCCACAGTCATCAAATAACGTAGGTAAATTCGCCATTTGAAACAGGTTTTCTTGAGAGATAACTTCAAGAATGGATCTTGATTATAAGTCGACATAATACTTGGGAAAATATGATGATTCAGAACTAGATATAGGTACTCTCCAAATAACGTTGATTAGGTATTTCTGATAGGAACGTTACTCATCGGTAGTTTTTGCCAACGTCAATAAGAAGAGAGGGTGAGGGCAGAGGTGCCGATTTAACCATTTGCGCCTCTTCAAAGAAGTGTTTCTTCATGCATCATATTAACCAATAGAATCCCTATGAAATCCCCATGAAACCCCAAAAAAAATATTTTCTTTTCTAAAAGAGTTTTCACGCGGAAGCCATGCTTCGGCACGAATGGGCCGGCTCGACCGGAGTGATACCACGGCCTCACAGAAAACCGGCGTGAAACAACGCTTGCGTTGTGTTTCGCCGAGTGAGTTGAGGTTACCGGAGGCCCAAATCCTTTTAAAGGCGGGCAGCGCACTTGCGACTCCTCTGGTGTTGCGGGTGTCCATGGGCGGCGGTTATCACTTACCATCAGGTGATCCGTTTGCCCGTTTGCCCCCCTATCCCATAAAAAAAATAGAAAGCTTTAAGCTGAGCGAAAGCCTATTCCAATTCACACGAATGAGACACAACTGCTCCAAAAAGTGAGTTTAATTTCTCTCGTGTTTAATCCGTCTCCATGTGTCCTAAGAGGAAATAAAACATTTTTCTTTCTTTCTTTCTTTACCCATAACGACTACGATATCAGCGCGCACACGCCCACAATAATAAATAGGTTTCAGTTTCCCAGAGCCACTGACGGATCAGATTCAGGTATTGTAATTATCTTTCCGGGAATTTAGTAAGCGTAAAATCATTAGATTGACATCAAAGATGATGTAGTGACACGTATTGAAAGGCTGCTGAGATGGTTTGGACATGTTGAGAGAATGAATGAAAGACGATTAACGAAGGGAATTTATAAGGCGAATATCAGCGGCAACGTCAGAAGAGGTCGTCCTAGAAGGACCTACACCGATCTTATTGGCGAAGTCCTCCAAAAAGGTCAGGTGCGTAGTACTCGCAACCGGCGTGTAAGTATGAGAAGATGTATGAATGTCGCAGAAGCAAAAGAGGCATGCAAGAATCGTAGCAAGTGGCAGTCTATAGTTTCTGCCTACGCCTGTGGGAGAAGGGCGTGAGTGTATGTATGTATGTATGTAAAATCATTAACAGGATTATTAAAATCATTTATAATATTAGTATGCATAGAACACAGATGTTCTACAAAAATTCAGTTTATCAGATAGGTATTTCAATTATTTTCCTTATTCCGACCTTAAAAACAATGTGATGATAAATACGTACTGATAAGGAGTATCGAATTGATGACGATAACATTTTGTAAAAATGTTGCGACATTTTTAATAACTGGATGTTAAATAAGTCCTTCCCGAAACCCGGTACAAATGTGGCGTAGTGGCTGAGAGATCGGCTTCTGCGCCACGTGTTGTGGGTCCGATCCCCATACGAAGCAAATATTCGTATGATCTACAGGTAGTTGTTCTGGGTCTGGGTGTTTGTGTATGTGAGAAATTGTGTTTGTAAACGCACCCACGATACAGGAACAAATCCTAGTGGGGCTTTATGGCTCGACTGGAGTGATAACATGGCCTCACAGAAAACCGGCGTGAAACAAGGTTTACGTTGCGTTTCGCTGAGTGAGTGTGGATACCGGAGGCTGAAACCCTTTTAAAAGGTGGGCAACGCACCTGTGACTTCTCTGGTGTTGCGGGTGTCCATGGGCGGCGGTAATCACTTACCATCAGGCGATCCGTCTGCGCGTTTGTCCCCCTATGCCATAAAAAAAGTGCGGCGCGGTAAATTGAGCTGCTGTTACCTTACGAATGAGTTCCAAAGGGTACAAAGTTTCCTCTTCACGTATTATAATATATAATTATTTATTGACATTATTGGTTGGTTGGTTTACTAATTTGATGAAAGGTCTGTGCGTGCAGAAATAAAATGGCTCTCCCACCATGAAAAATATGTCCCAAAAATAACATAAGATACCATCACGCCTGTATTCCCCGAAGGGTTAGGCAGAGGAATACTAATGGTACACCCACAGTTCGCCGGTATGTTTAGGTCCCATGTAATAGGGGGCGAGCCTATTGCCATTAACCGGGCACAAATTCCCAACTCCGAGGTGCTACTGGGAATTTCATAGAAAAACCCAATAACACTTTGCTCGACCTGGGAATCGAACCCAGGACGTCTAGCGTAGCAGTCGCGCTCAGGACCACTTGGCTAATGAGGCAGTGTCCCAAAAATAGCCCAACACTTATCTTTATAGTTATTTTATTTCACACGTTACTCAGTTCACTCGTAAGATTTAAACTCGTGACCTCCAGGTTAGGCTCACATAACACAATTATTTAGATTGCATAATAATTAACTTTGTTTTTAAACAACATTATGCAATCAAAACAAAGTACCTAAGGTGACTTTGGTGACTTCATACTAGATAAGTTCTGTGTGGCGCATACGCCATTTCAGTTCCGTCCACAATACCTGTATTTATTTACTAAATATCGGGTATAGGATTATCGATCTTATTACTTGAGTATAAGGGTGTTTCATAATTAAGGGCTGTCAACAGACACTGCGCAGCTGTTTTACCTTAATGCGACATTGTTTCTTATCTGATTGAGTATGAAAATTTGTTTTGATGTGTGGACTTTTTGTTTTGATGCGCAGAATGTACTGAAATAAGTGAGTCATGCCAATTTCCGACCAAAATTCCTAGAATAATCTGCGTTTCGACAACAAGGAGTATTTTAATTAAGTATTTATATAAAAATAAATCTTCTTAAACTTCTTATTAACTTGTTACCCCCGACGGAACGGAGTCTGTATATGCGCTTAGGGTGAGAGGGTGGTTGTTTGTTTGTGTGTGCCAACGAATGTTACTAATTATCTCAAGAACGGTTTAACCGATTGATTGATTTTGACGTGGGAGAGCCATGCTTCGGCACGAATGGGCCGGCTCGACCGGAATGATACCACGGCCTCACAGATAACCGGCGTGAAACAACGCTTGCGTTGTGTTTCGCCGAGTGAATGAGGTTACCGGAGGCCCAAACTCTTTTAAAAGGCGGGCAACGCACTTGTGACTCCTCTATTGTTGCGGGTGTCCATGGGCGGCGGTTATCTTACCATCAGGTGATGAAGATGATAAAAGATGAAATTGATAACGTAGATTTAAGCCATTTTGAAAACGTAACCATTGGAGTAAATTTCTTTTAAGTACTTCTGTACTAGACTAGTACGATAAGTATATAAAATGTAGGAAGTTGAAGTCTAATGCGTATAATAACTATATTCGTATTAGTGCAGTTATTTTAAACATAAACAAGATATCGCAGGACTTATTAAGCAGACCTCGACTGAGTCAAAACGTATTTTAGATTGCGGTACAGGTTTTTCTCTAGAGATTAATACGTAATCTTAATAACCTCAATGAAATGATTATATTATTACATCTGTCATTCAATGGTTGCCAATTTTGACAATTGTTTTATTTTTCAGTTTACTTTTTCAGTAAAGTAGATAATTACATCTTCAACGTTCTTCATCAGAATTATAGCTTAATGAGTTGAGTTTTCAAAGATCTCTAAAAAGGTTAAAATAAAACTCAAAATTGAAAATTTTGAAAAAGCTCACGACGAATATAGTTGTAAAAGGATTAAATAACTTTTTCGAAACCCTCAATGACTACCTACAGATATTCACTTACCTATAAGAAAATCCGGCGGGAGCTGCATTTAGTTCTAATAGACACATCATAGAATTTCTATAAGTACTACATTTTTATTGAAATTCAGAACAGAAATATTAATAAATAAATAAATAATAAATAAATCTTTATTTCAGACCAAGTTACAATAACAAGTCCATACCTACTTATTAAAAGATTAACAAAACTATTATAATATTTGAGCCCCAATAAATGTTTTCAGGATATTTGAGTCCTGTTTACTTGCAATGACCTTTAGGATGCTGTTAGTGCTAGCCCGGACTCTGCTTAGTAAGGATGCGAGCCGCTTTCGCATGATGGCATGGAAGCCGTCTACCCTGGCCTCGGCAAACATACCGGAGGCACTACAAAAGCGGGGTAGCCCCAACAACATCCTAAATCCATTGTTATATTGGACACGTAGGGCATTGAGCGGCCTCTGCGTATACCTGTACCACAGGCTGCACGTGTAGAAAGTCTGACAGTAGGCTCTAAATAGTGTGACTTTAACTTGATCACTACAACGCGCAAACCTGCGGGCCAGCATATTACTTCTGACCGCCAATGCCCTACGTTCCCTTTCTATGTCAACTTGGTCGTCAAGGCCCTCGGTAACGTAATGTCCGAGGTATTTGAACTGTTGTACCCGCTTCAGTTCAGTACCATTCAGCTTTATCGCAGGCACATTTGACGGACACTTACCGGAGGCCTTGAAGACCATGTACTCACTCTTCTTACAATTATATATTAAACCGTGCTTATGGCTATATGTTTCACATATGGCTAGCAACTGTCTCATTGCACTTACAGTTGGGGTCAGCAGCACCATGTCATCAGCGTAGCTAAAGTTATTCATACATACGTTGTCGACCCAGCAACCTACTCGTGTGCTGCTGAGCCCAACTATAAGCTCATTTAAGTATTAATGGCAGCCCTAACGGATTTCCAGCTAAAACTGAAGGAATGAAATTAAGGGCCACTTGCACCAACTTCATAATTGTATTTAAACACGATTTTTCATAGAAATTTTGTGTTTAAATACAATTTAAACACATTTAAGAAGTTAGTGCAAGTGGCCCTAAGTCCTAGTTTCATTCCTTCAATTTTAGCTGGATCTAAGTCTATTCTTAAGGTGAACTTATAAAAGGTAAGTAGAGAAAGGTAGGTAGTTCTTTGCTTCACTTGGCAACTTTCACTGCCGTGCCCCCAGATTCTTAACATTTTCGACCTTACTTACATTCCTATAATCTTCTGATGTCCGACATTGTCATGTATTACCTAATTCTCTTATCGAATGATACCTTATATCTATCACTGATGGCCTTGCTGGCGAAAATATTATCGTGTTAATAATTAGTCAAGGTTTGTTTTTAAATGAATAAGGAACGTCCCGTGGCTTTCGTGACAAAAATATTATTACATTTCATGTTCTTCCTATATTCCTTCATATATTCCTACCCCAATGGGAGACAGGCGTGAAAATATGTATGTATGTATGTATGTATGTATGTTCTTCCTTTTGACGATCTGTGGTTTATGTGATGAATATAAGTGTTTTTGTTCGTCTGGGTGTTTCATACGTATTATAAGTATTTACAAAAAAAGTATAGAAGTATTATATCCATTGTCTAGTACCTACCCATAGTAAAACTTCTGCTTAGTTTGGGACTAGATGGTGCTGTGTAAAATGTCGCAGAATATGAATTTATTTATTAACAACATAACATAACATACCATCAAGCGTGTATTCCCCGAAGGGTTAGGCAGAGGCGTACTAATGTACGGTCACAGTTCGCCGGTGTGTTTAGGTCGTGCGAGCCTATTGCAACCGGGCACAAATTCCTAACTCCGAGCTGCTACTGGGAATTTCATAGAAAAACCCAATAACACTTTGCTCGACCCGGGAATCGAACCCAAGACCTCTAGCGTAGCAGTCGCGCTCAGGACCACCTGGCTAATGAGGCAGTAGGTATGTATGTATGCATTTGGAAGTAAGAAAAAAAAAATTGCTCTTATCCTTAACAGACTTCCAAAAAGGAGTGAACGTTGGGTATTTGTTTGAACTCCTCGGTAACAGGTCGGGAGTTTGCACTCGCCCCCTATAACGGCGAACTGTGGGTGTATATTAGTACGCCTCTGACTAACCCTTCGGGGAATACA
Organism: Acronicta leporina; assembly: GCA_947256265.1. Lineage (NCBI taxonomy): Eukaryota > Metazoa > Arthropoda > Insecta > Lepidoptera > Noctuidae > Acronicta > Acronicta leporina. The sequence goes on from OX366536.1 coordinate 6,959,998, forward strand.
GGCGTGATGGTTTGTTATATTTTATGTTATGATACTATCATCAACATCACTTTGTCTGTCTGTTAATTCGTTTTATTATGTGGGTTTTACGTTTATTTATTTTATTTGAAAAAGCTATAAGTTCAACACACTGACTTCTGTGGAATGGCAGACTACGCGATCAAGAAATCTGTCAGGAATGCAGGTTTCCACATTATGTTTCTCATATCAATTCAATGTCAATTCCAAGGAAACCTGTTATAAACTAAAAAAACTAGTACTTCCAAATCACTGCGAAAATATATATATATATTTTTTAAAAACGTTGCCCCACTCTAGGATTTTCTCCTGTATCGTGGGTGCGTTTACAAACACAAATTCTCACATACACAAACGCCCAGACCCGGAACAACTACCTGTAGATCATACAAATATTTGCTCCGTGTGGGGATCGAACCCACAACACGTGTCGCAGAAGCCGATCGCCCAGCCAGCTACGCCAAACGTGTCGTCACTTAGTTTTAACGCAAATTAGTCCACGGGCTCGCTCTTGGCACAGTTTTTGTGGCATTCCCGGGTATTTTGTGATGCTAGCGGGAATTCCAATCTGCTTACTTAGTAGGTAGGTAACCGCGAAATGTTTGGTTTTGCTTTATCAATGTCATGGGTTTTGGAAATAGTTTACAATTACTTTAGAATGAGGAAAAGGAGGTTGCGTAGGTTTCGTAGTGTGAATCGTAGCACGTAGCGTCCCGTACTACGTATTTGCCTACGCAAGCGGGACAACGCGTGCCTGTTGTAGGCAGTTCCGTCTTTCCCATATACGGTAAGGTAACTTTTGTAATTTTATAGTTAACCGATTCATGCGCAAAGCCAAGGGCGCCCCGTGGTTCGTGCGTAACAGGGAACTCACTTTTTTGACGTGGGAGAGCCATGCTTCGGCACGAATGGGCCGGCTCGACCGGAGTGATACCACGGCCTCACAGAAAACCGGCGTGAAACAACGCTTGCGTTGTGTTTCGTCCGAGTGAATGAGGTTACCGGAGGCCCAAACCCTTTTAAAAGGCGGGCAACGCACTTGTGACTCCTCTGGTGTTGCGGGTGTCCATGGGCGTTGGTTATCGCTTACCTTCAGGTGATCCGTCTGCTCGTTTGCACACCTATCCCATAAGAAAAAAACTCCACGTCGACCTAAGCGTTACTTCGATAGGGCCCCCCTCCACCCCAATGCCCTAATGGTCAGTACGACTACGAACCCTCCCAGGTTAGCAGAGTGGCATGCTCTGACCAACCCCGATGACCCTATAACCGTTTTACAGGAGTCAAAAAGAAAGACTAGCACTCTCAAAACTCACGCATACAAATGCCGCCCGATCTACCGTCCACGCCGGCGAGGCCCGTCGCGAAGACCTTCTAATGGTAACCCCCTCCCGACCCTTGCTCAAGCCGGCCCGCGCTGAGCCCGTAGCTTTAAATTACTCCCTAAATAATTTAAACCAGATCTAGCCGTCCCTAGCTGTCCCCCAGCAACGCCCTAAGCCGAGGCCTGAGTCCCGTTAGGGGACGCCCTTAGCTGCTGTTGCTTAGTTTATAAGTTGCTCCTGGCTGGAGGCATTCGGTGCCTCGCCACCAAGTCCGGTTATGCTGTAAAGATTCCACGAATCAACAGCTAATGTCATTTAGAAAAAAAAAGTAATTTTATAGTGCTTTAGTAACCTAGGTGAAATGTCACTCTCGTCTCGTCCCAGCCAATACTACTTTGACGAAATTGTAGAGTTTGTGATGTTGAAGTTTGGAGAGTTAGGGCATGAAGAGTTACATGAGATCTGATAACTTTTTGACAGTGCGAGCTGTATGGTCTCGTCATGGCAACATTTTACTTCAAAATGTTATTGGTGGATTACCATTTTGTTAATTATTATGAAAGTAACGAGATTATTTCCGAATAATCATCCGACAGCTTTTGGAGAATGTTTATGCTGAATAGAATTTACAAAAAATATGATTCTACAGTCGATTATACTTCATAAAAAATTCAAATAATGTGCAATATTTTTATGTTGGACATGAGCAAAAGTAATCATCTATCTATTTACTAAAAGCTGAAGAGTTTGTTTGTTTGTTTGTTTGTTTACTTGAACGCGCTAATCTCAGAGACTACTGGTCCCGTTTTGAAAAATTCTTTCAGTGTTAGATAGCCCATTTATTGAGGAAGGCTATAGGCATATATCATCACGCTACGCGGACGAAGTCGCGGGCAGAAGCTGGTAAGTAATAAGCAAAAATAGTCATCACAATTATCTCATAAATAATCACCACAGAGAATATTCTATTGCCCATCACTGGTCAGGGTCTCCAGCTTATAGGATATAAAAAAATAAACATGCAATTATTCAATTTTTAAAAGGAACCTCTTTTATGCCCAAATTATTTGATGCATATGAATACGCAATGACGTCACCACTTGCGTCATCACTGCTATTTGGAATTGGTACCATTGAACTTTGAAATTGGTATCTGAACACGTAGCGTATAATGATTGCTGATGAATAAGTCATTTATATTTTTATCTAGTGTCTCACAACATAAACATACCATCATGCCTGTTGTCCCCAAAGAGATAGGCAGAGTTGTACTACTGTACACCATTCGCCATTCGTGTTTTAGGACTTGTGTAAAAGAGGGCGAACCTAGCCAAATAACCACACTCCAGGCTGTTACTGAGAATTTCATAGAGAAAGGCATTAAGCTTTACTCGACCTGGGAACCGAACTCGGACCTTTAGCGAAGTAGTCGCGCTTAGGGCCACTAAACTAATGATATAAGTTACAATTTGTCGTAGCCGCTGAACGATCGGCTTCTGCGTCACTTGTTGTGGGTTCGATCCCCACATGGAGCAAATATTTTTACGATCTACATATAGTTGTTCCGGGTCTGGGCGTTTGTGTATGTGAGAATTTGTGTTAGTGAAAGCACCCACGATACAGTAGGTAATCCTAGTGTGGAGAAACGTTTAAAAAACAAACAATATTTAGGTATCTCGTGCGGGATTGAATGCCCGATCGTTAGGGCAGTAGTTGATCCCTCCAGCGCTGGTGACAGTTCGAGGTCACCAAACTATTTGTACCAAGAAGGTGTAATCATTATATACAGAGAAGTTACTAAGTGTACTAAAGTAAGATTAATAATTGTAATATTTCTTTTTCTTTTATGTTTTTCTATTTATACCGGATTATGGAATCTGTATTTGTTAATTAATTCATTTAATAATTCATTATCCTTCGATTAAGTTATAATTTATTTTTTGTCAGTATGTATTTTGTTTGTGATTATTTTAGATTTTATTAGCTCTATTCGCCCGAAACACAGGATTACCTAGTTCAGGCACCTGTATAATATTGTAATTAATTTATACTTTATATTACCTAGTTTATACTTATTTCAGCAAATAGTGTTCACTGAATAAATTATTCTATTCTATTATGCAATAGGAACGCATTTGATTCGCAGTTGGCTACAGTTCAAATTTCCGACTTTTGCTCGCAAATTTTCCTAGTAATATGGCTGCAATTAGGCAACTCTTAAAGTCATCACCTTTTTTATCTTTAGTTAGCTTTCGCCCGCGGTGTCACCTGCTCCCCAAAGGTCTTTCGAGAAAACAATCTAATCTCTAATCTATCTCAATACCGATACATCAAAATTGGTTCAACGGTTTAGGCGTGAACATGTAACAAGCAGACAGTTACTTTTGCATTTATAGATATTATTAACTAGCTTTTGCCCGCGGCTTCGCTCACGTGAAGCTATATTAGGACTAAAAATGGATCCCAAATATAATTTAATTGAACCAACAGTGATGATCTCTTCTTTGTATGGGTACAGACCCATACAAAGAAGAGATCATCGCTGTTGGTACTGAGATATAGCTTGATCTCTCTGATATATACAGATATATCAGAGAGATCAAGCTATATCTCAGGATTCGTTCAATTAATTGAGATAAGAAGTTTATAAGTTGGAGTATATACTTTTTAACAGGGGTAACGACATTGAAATCTATTCAGTACTTTTTGCTCCAACCCGTACCAAATAGTCAAACAGACAAAGGTTTTCTACGATTTTATAATAGTAGAGAAATAGATTTGGTCGCAATATGTAAACAAATACATTACTTCCTATATTTGATGCCTTAGAATTGAATGCAGGTAGTTAAAGTAAAGAAAATATATTTAACCGCTTCATTAGTCTATTGGTCCCAAACGCAACTACTACGATAGAGGTCTTGGGTTCGATTCCCAAGTCGAACGAACTACGAAATTCTCGGAGTATGGATTTGTGCCCAGTTAATGGCAATAAACTCACATCTTATTAGATGGAATGCGAATTGTTTACAATAATACACCTCTGCCTGACCCTTTGGGGAGTAAAGGCGTGATGGTATGTTATGTTAATAATCAATAAACTTCTATAGTTAAGGCGACGAAGGCGTAGACCCACTTTTATTACTAAATGTAATTGAACCCGGAATATTCCACTCTAATCCGGCGCTAGTATGAGCCTAGGCAAAAAGTTAAGTTTAATTCCTAGATAAAAAACTAGTCTGACTCAATGTCAGGCAGTCGATTATAACAAATCACAAGACAATCAGACATTCATTCATGAGTACCTACTGGGTTTTTTAGCTAGAAGCATTAGCGCATATTACATACAAATGTCAAACATACCTACATCAATAGCACGGTAAAGGATATCTATACAGTGTCAATAGTCTCTTGACCTTGGACTGTTAGTTCGTAGGTTCGATATCCGGATCGAGGCGCATCATCGTTCAGTGAGAGATTTGATTCGTGAAACACCCAATGTGTTGGGCAGAACTTTTAATTAATTTAGTTAATTAATACATAAACACCAATAAGGAAGAATCTTACAAAAAAATACAACAATACTGCTCGATCCGGTTACCGAACCCAAGATCAAATAGTAACCAAATGTCACACTGAGGGAATATATATCAAAACTAGCTTCTGCCCGCGACTTCGTCCGCGTAGCGTGATGATAATAATATATAGCCTATAGCCTTCCTCATAAGTATTACACGACAGCAAACTTCTTTTTGATAGCCATATAGAATTAATTGTTAATAGAGCATCTAAAGCCTTAGGCTTTATTATGAGAAATTGCTCCACCTTTCGCTCTCTTAAACCCATTAAAGTTCTATATTGCTCTTTCGTGCGCAGCCACCTTGAGTACGCTTCTCAAGTATGGAATCCTCAGTACGAGGTCTACAAATCTCGAATTGAGTCTGTCCAGAGAAAATTCATGAGGTACTTGGATTTTAAAACAAAACAATCTTCTATTGATTATGATCACCGTTGTAAGCGATACCATTTCTTGCCATTGGAAACAAGACGTAATATCAGTGATATTTGTTTTCTATCTAATATTGCAAATGGGTCAATTGACTGTCCTGATTTACTTAGTAAGATACTTATTCGAACAAATCAAAATAATCTTCGAAAACGGCCGCTACTACACGCACCAACCGCATCTACAAACTACAGACGCAACGCCTTCTGTATACGTAGTGTAAAGACTTTTAATAATTTACCATCACATTTGGAAATCGATTTATTTAACACTGGTGCACACAAAATAAGAGACATCTTAAACAGGGAATATTTTGGCACTGATAAGAAATAGGTATGACGGTATCGCACAGCTTGACACAATTTGTTTTTTTTTTTTCTGTTTGTATCTTCTTCTTTTCTTAAGATAATGAAACTTTTTTGTGCTCAACAAATCTCTAAATGTCAGCTAATTGCTAATATATATATGTGGAAGCTTGTAATTAGCAATTGTCCACAAGCATATCATATTATTTAAATTGGTTATTAGTCTGTAAGCTTTCTGTAAAACAAGTAAAAAAAAAAAAATTAAATGGGCTATCTAACACTGAAAGAATTTTTCAAATCGGACCAGTAGTTCCTGAGATTAGCGCGTTCAAGCAAACAAACAAACAAACTCTTCAGCTTTATATAATAGGTCTTTACCTATGAAATTGCCGTTCTGCAGTACTGGCCATTTCAAATCAAAATATTTTTTGTAAAGTTTCATTCAAACTTTCATCCCCTATTTTATCCCCTTGGGGGTAGAATTTACCAAAATCCTTTCTTAGCGGATGCCTACGTCATAACATCTACCTGCATGCCAAATTTCAGCCCGATCCCTCCAGTGGTTTGGGCTGTGCGCTATGTCAGTCAGTCACCTTTGAGTTTTATATATTTAGATTTGGTAAATTATTGTTGGTAGGTGATCCCATTCAAATCCGATCCGATGATTTGATCTCAGAATTTTGACAACAAATCAATAAATGCGCGCGCGGTACTTGATCATTATTTTGCTGCGATGTTATTTTAAAACTGCGATATCTCCTAAGATATTCATTTAAATCCAATGATGTAACGGGCACTTTTGTTTTAAATTAAATACTCCTGATGAATAACGTATTTAGTTGGATAAGGATTAATATCATGTTTATAAAAACACCTTCGCAAATAATGCATTTGGAATTTTAGAACAAAGTTAGCATAAAAAAGGTTATAGTGAGCCAACCTTAAAAGATAGACATATGCTGTCGCGGACTTTTTTTTAGAACTTTTAAAGAGGAACAATTCTGTCATATATGATTTTTGCGAAACTTTAATCATTTACGCAGCGTATGCATCGGAAGCACTCAAAATAAAAAAAACACCCATTTTGAAACATTTTTCATTCGTGCTCCGCTCCTATTGGTCTTAACGTGATGATATATAGCCTATAGCCTTCCTCGATAAATGAGCTATCTAACACTGAAAGAATTTTTCAAATCGAACCAGTAGTTCCTGAGATTAGCGCGTTCAAGCAAACAAACAAACAAACAAACAAACAAACTCTTCAGCTTTATATATTAGTATATAGATATAGATATTCAGTCAAATAGCCTTCTGAGGTGGGTGATTTTATTTCTTTTTTATGGCATAGGGGGGCAAACGGGCAGAAGGATCGCCTGATGGTAAGCGATACCGACGCCCATGGACAACCGCAACACTAGAGGAGTTGCAAGTGCGTTGCCCGGCTTTTAAAAGGGTTTGGGCCTCGAGTATCCTCACTTATTCGACGAAACACAACATAAGTGTTGTTTCACGCCGGTTTTCTGTGAGGCCGTGGTATCACTCGTGCCAAAGCATGGCTCTCCCACGGTGTATGTGTGTATATTCGAAATTAACACACAATACGCTGAAAATTAAAACCAGTGACAATTTCATCATTACTTCCTAGGAACGTGAAGCGTTTCCTGAATGAGATAATATGCTATATGTGTCTTAATAACAGTGTTGAGTGGAAGCCAGATGATTTCAGTATGAATATAGAATCCTTGCCAAGTGTCATAATTGATATACATAGATTCAGATATGTATAAATACCGTCTGATTGGCGCCAAAGGGAAAGTTTCTTATGAAATCAATGTTTTGTTTATGCTTGATATAATCTCTATTATCAACCGACTTACAAAAAGAAGGAGGTTCTCAATTCGTCTGTTTTTTTTTGTTGGAAAGTTCTGGAAAATCTGATTGACGGTTGATAACTCGCCCGGTTATTAGATAGTATCTAAACATACCGGCGAACTGTAGGTGAACACAATAAAAAAATTATATTTAAATTGATTGTTTATTCTGTCTCTGCTTGCAACCAGCCAACTCATAGTATTATATGTCTAGAGAAGATATATATCTAGATTAAAAAAATGTAAAACATTGACTTGTAAAAGTGTATTTAAAAGATCTATTTACATAAATAAATATCATTTATCATTTACTAGCGACCCGCCCGCGGTTTCACCCGCGCTGCCCCGTCCCTAAGAGTCGTAGCGTGATGTTAAATAGCTTAAAACCTTCCTCTTGAATCAATCTATCTATTAAAAAAAACCGCATCAAAATCCGTTGCGTAGTTTTAAAGATCTAAGCATACATAGGGACAGACAGCGGGAAGCGACTTTGTTTTATAATATGTAGTGATGATCATTATAGCCTTCTTGGAGCGGTCTCTACAGTACCTACATCTCTGTATAACCTTAACCCTTCGTTAAATACAAGCGTGATGGTGTGTTATATGTATAATAAATCTCTTTTTATTTCGTCGAAGCACATTAAAGTGGGTTCACGTGCAGGATCACCCACGTGAAGTTATTAAATGCTCATGGGCAACAATGATATCGGTGATAATAATTCTTTTCCTACCTCCCAAGATTACAATGTAATGTAGAGGTGAGTCCAAACTGTGTGTTTTTTAAAAAAAAAACTTTGCCCCTAACTAGGATTTCCTCCTGTATCATACTTAGGTGCTTTTACACACACAAAAACGCGGAACAACTATTTGTAGGTCATACTAATATTTGCTCCGTTCAGAATTGAATCAATAACACGTGGCGCAGAAGTCAATCGCTCAGCCGCTAGACAAAGGTGTCTTCAAAAATTTTTTTTCGATTGTGGAACCTCCTCTCGTATCGTTTGCCTGAGGAGGCGGCAGGGTTCATTACTGAACATCTATTCCATGAACTTGGGCTATTCCAGAATTTTCCGGATATCCTTTTCGAATGTTTAATTTTTTTTAATAATATTGGGATTGGGATTCATAATTTTTAGACTACTCTATCGTAGTCTGAATATAATGAACATTTTAAAAGACAAATCGTTTGAAACTTTCTGAAGAGGATGCGTTTACCAACGAACTTTATTTATCCAATTCTCCGAAATCGTTTTCGAAAGGAACTTGTACCATAACTCTAAAACTCTATATTTTATACAGTAGACAGAACCACAAAAAAAATCAACACACAATAGCCATAAAAATCACCACTAACTAACGCGCATCCTCTAATCACCGTACACAAACAGAGTCGCGTGCGCCGGCCACGTGCGCGGGCGCACCACGTGACCATTACGCAACGGACAAGGTCGCCTTACGTAACACCGTGTCTATGAACAGCTAGAGTACCTACTAGACTATTATCTAGATACCTAGCTAGACTGAGAATAACTAGTCATGATTAAAGGTTCAAAACATATAATGTTTTGTTTATAGGGAAAAATATGTTAGCCTAGTGGTCCTGAGCGTGACTGCTACGCTACAGGTCCAGTGTTCGATTCCCAGGTCGAGCAAAGTGTTATTGGCAGAGGCACACTAATGTACACCCACAATACGCCAGTATGCTTAGGTCCCATCCCATGTAATAAAGGGCGAGCCTATTGCCATTAATTGGGCACAAATTCCAAACTGCTATTGTGAATGCTATTGTGAATTTCACAGAAAAACCCAACAACACTTTGTTCGACCTGGGGATCGAACCCAAAACCTGTAGCGTAGCAGTCGTGTTCGTCGTTGATCGTGTAATAGGTACATCATAAAAACTTAGTAATTTATGAAACATTTTCTTTCCTGGCGTCACATTGTTTAGGTTACGTAACAAACAGGCGTTTAGGTTAAGATTTACTCAATTCAACGTGATCCATTTTCGATGACGCACATAAATCTTATGTAACAGGCGAGCCCTAATTCCTGAGAAATTACAAACAAGAAATCTTGCTTTTATTACGGCTGACGGAAGGCTGTTATATAGCATTGAAGCCATAACACATCACCACGCCTGTATTCCCCGAAGTACACCCACAGCTTGATGTTATGTTTTTAAGTTTATGTAATAGGGGTGAGGCTAACTGCCTCTGTATTAGGGTATGACACCGGACCGCCATGTCGTAAGTCTCGAGTTCGAACCCACGGCTCGCACCTCTGACTTTTCCTAATCATGTGCGTATTAATAATTAATTATCACTCGCTTACAACGGTGAAGGAAAACATCGTGAGGTAACCTGGACGTCTGAGAGATTTTCTCGATGACGTGTGTAGTCTGCCAACCCGCATTATGCAAGCGTGGTGGAATATTGCCTAATCCGTCTCATTCTGAGAGGAGACTCTCTGAGAGGACTCTCTCCGAGAGGACTCGATCTCAGGACTTACGAAATCGTGTGCATATTTTTTTTAACTATCACTTGCTGAAACGGTGAAGGAAAACATCTGTTTACCTGAAATATTATCTCGAAGGCGTGTGAAGTCCACCAACCAGCAGGTCAGCGTGGTGGAGTTTAACCTGTACCCAGTAGAACATTAATGGGTTGATATAGATCTTTAGAGACACGTTTAGAAGTCAATAGTCTGGTTTTTTTATAGCTAGATGGCTTTGGCATTTCTTAACTGACGACCTCTGAGAAGAAATACCGAAACAAACTCAAAGAATCATGGTCTCTTTTAAAGTCCAGACATAGAACAACGCTTATTTGTGAGCCTGACTATGTAGGGCAATGTTTGGCCTTTTGAGGTAGAGTAGACCAGTCCCAAATGACGGCAAGCATCGTGTAGCTCAACCATAATTCAGTAAGCTCAACGACCCGACCGATACTTCGCATGACAATATCAGATCAGCAGGAAATTCGTGTAGGTCTTATGAAAATCCCAAAGCCTTCAGACTATAAAAACTTCGATAATTATAAGGTAGCTTACATAGTACTCACATTTACAAATTAAATATTTTAAATGACTAGAATTTAGATGTCAAAATATATGTCACTGTTCCCTGTAATGTCACGGCATAGCTGAGGATGTTGAGTCCCTTCATCATTCATTATTTATCAGCTCGCCCCTTATTAGATGAGATCCAAGACATACCGGTAGTCTATGGTTATTCATGAGTACACCGCTTCCTAACCCCTCGAGAAAATAGCCGTGATGATATATTACGTTTCCCACGTCTTTTCCTCATGTGAGTAAGCAGAAAAGTCAGTTTATTAACTTATATTCTATCAAATCTCATTAGCCAAGTGGTCCTGAGCGCGACTGTTACGCTAGAGGTCCTGGGTTCGATTCCCAGGTCGAGCAGTGTTATTGGGTTTTTCTATGAAATTCCCAGTAGCAGCTCGGAGTTAAGAATTTGTGCCCGGTTAATGGCAATAGGCTCGCCCCCTATTACATGGGACCTAAGCATACCGGCGAACTGTGGGTGTACATTAGTACGCCTCTCCCTAACACTTCGGCGAATACAGGCGTGATGGTATGTTAATGTTTAATAAAATATTTTCCCGAACGTGAGGAAACTGAGACGTAGAAAGCTTTCCTCAATCTATTTGCATACCAGACTCCTTGTATAAAACGTTGGCTCACAATTTTAAGTTCACGAGACCCTACATTACTTCCAGAAAGAAATGGAAGTTATTGACGCAGTTAAGGAATTGTATGGTTTCCAATTTTTCTTTAGCTCATTATTTTTAAATGGAAATTTTCCCTGCTCTTTTTTCACGCACCTACCATTACGCCCACACAAAGTTTTATGTAAGCAGTCAGCGTTTTTCTTAAACCACGTGATTCGCAGTCACATGGCCTAAAACTTTTGTACGTTAAACAATCTAAATTGTTTAAAAGACAAATAAAAGGGTATAGAAACTGCCTGAAAGAAATTTCAAAAACTTTACATAGGTTTCTTTACGACAAATAATAATTTCATTTTTAAAAGAAAAGTTTTTGTTTCAGGAATTTGTTATATAAACTTAGGCATAGTGTTGAAAGAAATCTGAAATAAAAGGAATTTTCACCGACCCTACAGAAAAAAAATTCATTGTGTAGGTACTCGTACACTTTTCAGACTTGATTTGTATCGATAAATTAACCATAATTGTAACAAAAATGGGGTTACAATACGAACATTTGGCAGGTAGATTTTTTATAGTAGGGATGTGCTGAGCTAGGATTTTGTGAAATTCCCATGGGATTGGATTGGAATGTAAAAGTAATGAAAATTATGTAAAACGACTTGTAAAAGTGTCTTTTTAAGATCTATTTACAGAAATAAATATCATTTATCAATGAATATATTTTTTTTATTGAATAATACCTACTTCGGGAAAAATTTAATAAAACAATATATTTATGCTTTTTTCTGTAGGGTTCGGCAGGAACTATTGTCTTTTTAGGCACATAGGAATATAGGTACTGGTTTCTGAAACTTACCGGAAATTTAAATACTTAAACTAAACTTTAGAGATAAAAACCAAGACCGTTTACTACAAAAAAAAAATCTTTGTAAAATGATGATACCTACTGACTGGTCGGACGGCACGAAACTTGCGATCTGCTTCTACGCAAAAAATGTATGGTTATTGTTTCGAGTTCGCCCCTCAGAGCGCTCGCGCCTAGCGCCTCTATGCGGAAAGATAATTATTTAGGGGACAGAGTAACAACCGTCATGTGCTTAAGTACCACTCGGTGTCCCAAAAAAATGCCCGAGCACGCTCGCCTTAAACTGATATTGATAACACAACTACGTGATCAATTTATGATCTTATCTTCAAGATTATAAGCTAAAATTACATCACGTTAAGTCAATCGACTTGTAAGCGACGCTATGGAATATATTGCATTAAATTATGTCGCAGTAGAATTGTATAATTGGCTATTTTAGATAATCGCTAGCGCTCTGTTATGTAAAATAGCTGAAATACGTTTAGCACTTTTGCATAATTGGTGACCTTCAACACACGGAATGGAATGCACGTTTTGCGTTCATCAATATAGCGGATTGATGTTTATCTGTCTTGTAAAACAGTGCATTTCATCGTGAAATGAAATGTTGGATGGTTGATTTTAGTTCCGAAATACAGCGCTAGGGGCGTTGTGTGGCATAACAATGACCTATACTCGTCTAGTTAACCCAAATTTCTTCTATACAATTATGCACAATGGCTAAATTTCGGTTATGGCACTCGCCGGTCGCTGCCGCGGTCCCTCTCACTTCGCTCGCTCGGCTCGTGCGTGGTCACGGTTTTGGTCACAGTTCTAACCTAACCTAACCAATTTAAACATATTTCATCCCGAAATTACCCCGTCAAAACTAAATTTGGTGCAAAAATCCGTAATATATCTAAATGTCAAAGGTTTTTTACATAAAACGCTTATCGTAACTGCAAAAATTAATTCTACAAAACAACAAAACGTGAGTAGCGGTTTTGATATACATATCGCAATGACACTTCAGTTGCCATTCAGATATTTTACATAACTGAGGTATTTTGAAAAGCAGCTAGCAGTTATGTAAAATAGCTCCAAATTTTCGTATGTTCCTTATCTTTTTAGCATATCGAGTGTAACAATATTTGTATTGTGATTATGTAAAGTGATTGTGTAATCATTTAATTGTAACATGACGTATTGTTATGTTTGTATTTTAACCCTTTGTATACCCAAAGGGTTAAGCAGACATGACTTTTAAATCCAATGTAATAGGGGGTGACCCTATTGCCATTAGATTAGATAGGCACAAATGCAAAATACAAGAATCATTAATACTGATATATTTTTATCTTACACATCAGCCTCGCTATATAGCCCTCAGTTTCACTTCCAAAGCGCTTTTTGAGATAAACGGTAACTTATGGCCAACATGCAACCTACCTGTTCATCAAAATTCATTAAAATCGGTCCAGCGGCTTAGGAGTGAAACCGTAAGAAACATAAAGAGTTTGTTCACATTTAAAATACTTACTGTTGCCTGCGGTTTGACTCGGATTTTTGTGAGATAAACGGTAGTCTAAATAGATTGGTCCTTTGAAACATACCGTGGGAGAGCCACGCTACGGCACGAATGGGCCGGCTCGAACGGATACATACCACGTCGGCCTCACTGAATACCGGCGTGAAACAACGCTTACGTTGTGTTTCGATTGAGTGAGAATATCGGAGGCCTAAACCCTCTTAAAGGGCGGGCAACACACCTGCGACTCCTCTGGTGTTAGGGGTGTCCATGGGCGGCGGTAATTCGCTTACCATCAGGCGATCCGTCTACTCGCTGTCCCATAAAAAAAACAACGGGTTGCACTCCGGGAGTGCCGGCAGAACTGAAAACTTGAACATTAATGTTGTGAATTTTTGATATTTTGGAATGGCTAGGGAATAATTTCGCACGAATGAATAAAGGTATTGTATCATTTATGTGGTAAAATACAATATTCATTTATTGCGCTATCGTACACAATCATGACAATTAAATATTACATTAAAAATTTAACACTTCAGAACTATTACAACCGTCTGATGAATTTTCGATCAGATCTCGTGTCCTGACGCGAGTTTAACATTTTTTACCCATCCCAAAAAGTGTACAATGCCGCTAAAGCTTTCTCTTCAAAAACAGACAGTTACTTTCACATTTATAATATTAGTATGGATTACTTCTATCATTCAGGGGATTACCCTGACAAGGACTAGTTCTAACAAAAAAATCGAATGCGATAAGAAAATGACCTAGATAATTTTGCGACGTTTAGATAGGCAGAAACATAGCTGGATTACCGAGTTTAGAAAAAAGTCTTATCTGCGGATAATGAAATGAACACGTATCTATGTACCTACGTATGCATTTCATTTTCCGAGAAATGCTGAGAACCTGATTAATTATAGATATAAAGATAGATAAACAATTAGCTAAGATTATCTCAGATTAAAACTGCCATCAGCCGCATACAACATACCATCACGCCCGTATTCCCTGAAAGTTTAGTCAGAGGTGTACTTATGTAGGTAGAACTAGTTGACAACCACACCTGGAATCAATTCAAAATCACAAAGTGGTAAGCTAGTTATGTTACCTGGTTGTCTGTACAAAAAGATGCTCACCATGTCTTATTACCCCCGCCCGCTGTGCGCCCGTGCCTAGTGCCGCCATGACCTTTTTTTTTTTGTTGACGGGGTTGGAAATGCTTTATGCACTATCCACCACTCCGGGGAGAGCGGTGGGGTGTGTCGGACTCCGCTCTGAAAAGTGCGATCTACCGACTAAAACCAACCTCGGCGTTTCGATTCACCACTTTGGTGCCGGGCCTACGGGAGCGCTGTAGCATTCATCCGCGGACCCGGCAGTGGCGGGCCGCCTTTTGCGGCCCCCTTCGCGTAAGGGGAGACAGACGTGGACGTTCTCCCTCCCCTTCTTCTACCGATCCGCTGAGCGGGGCGCGGAAACTGCAAACCGCTTCGCCAGCTCGGGCCTTGTGAGTCGGACTTCCCCAAGTCCGCCGCCCGTGGCCCTTTATGGTGGTTGGAACAGGGCGTTATCTGCCCTGTTCCTACGCCCGGCGCCCGTGACTAGTGGTTTCCGCGTATGATTGCAAAGAGATATTAAGTGTCGATCGGCGTCCCACTTGTAACCTTTTTGAGATATTTTTAGAATACGTTATTAACTTATCCTGAACAAAATATATTTAGGTTTCACATATACCAAATATAATGTTGTATATGTAAGTATATAAGTGAACAGAAACCAGTGAAAACTCTAATTAAAAATGACTCACTTTTAAAAACAAAAAATCGATGAAGATCCATTTACGGCAATAAGTCTTATAGTAATTAGAAACGTCATATTTTCATAATGATCTCATAATTGCAATGTTATATTTATTTATAGCGTCACATCAGTATTTAACATTACACGCAGAAATAGTTCAAAATAATTCCTGTGGTTTTTAACGTGACGTCATAACAATGTGGTGCGATTTTGACATTCATAATTTAAACCCAGTCTTAATTAGCAATAGCCGAATGAAGTAAGTTAAAACACTTTCTTTAATAACTTCTCATTATTTACCGGTTCCCAGGTCTGAATGTCAAAGCGTTATTGAGTTTTCTATGAAATTCTTAGTAGCCTCTCAGTTTGGATTTGTGCCCTTAGGCTTGTTATTACACGGGTCTAAAAAACACACCGCCGAACTGTTCAATTGTTCATATTCATCTATACACATCTACCGAACCCTTCGATGATAGTAAAAATGACATTTGGTCTTTTGGTCCTGAGAACATGAAAATTCTGGTCCTTTAGTAACTAGTCATCCTTTGCCTTGGTTGTGTAAGTTTCAAATTTATAATGAAGTCATATAAATAAGTCATCGCTGTGTCCGATTTTATTCTATATTTTTTTAATTTTAAAACCGTACCTCACTAGTATTTTCTGCATTGTGGGTGCGTTTACAAACACAAATAATTCTCAAATACACAGACGCCCAGGCCCGAAACAACTACCTGTAGATCATACAAATATTTGCTCCGTGTAGGGATCCAAACCAGTCGCAGAAGCCGATTGTTCATTCGCTACGAAAAACGTGTCAAGTTATTTAAAAATTTGCAAGTACCTAATAAAAATATATACATATATACCTGTTTATTTAGGACTTGTCTTGTAAAGTTAAATGAATAATTCATAGATACTGTCATGCACAATATATAATTACCCATTAATAAAGAAATGCGATATATAGAGTTGGACTGGTTTAGACCGACTCGAAGGATCATGTTAATTGATATTTATCTGCTACTAAATCAATTAAATAACTATTTTATCAAACCAAATAAATAATTAGTTATAAAAATAATGGTTAGTAATAATAGTAACGGTTGAATGCCCTTCTGCCTGACCTTTTAAGTGGTCGATAGTATGGCTGCTGAGTTATAGCGTGAGGTTCCAGGTTCAATTACCAAGTCGAGCGAAGTGTTATTGGATTTTTCTATGAAATTATCAGCTCGGATTTTGAGAGATTGGGTTTTGTGCCTGGGAGGTCTCATGTAATCGGCTCGCCCGATTAGATGGGACCTAAACATATCAGCGACCTCTTGTTGTAGAATAGAATAGAATATCCTTTATTGTACACCAAAAACTAATGTACATTATTAGGTACAACTCTGCCTAACCTTTCGGGGAATACAGGCGTGATGGTATATACATACATGAAAAAAAAACTTACTTACTGACTTACTTTTAAACCAGAGCATAGTCGAAATCTATGCAGTCTAGAAATTTAATATTTAGCAGATAGGTCCCTTAAAAATAGAAATTACGAAATTCAAAAGGAGTAGAATTAATAGTTACGAGTAGCATAATGGGACTCGGGTATATGATTAAGTATACCTACATAATAAGAAAAGTTTTCATTTGTTAAAAGAGGTGTGTATGGAAAAACTTATGCCTTACGAAACTTAAGTTATATAGCCCGAAATTTTCCGATTTGCTAACCTCGGCGTTACATAACAAAAATACCGAGGTAACGCAAATTCTTAACAATTCACACAACAAACCATTCTCGTCTCCATTGCGTTACGACAACAGCATTGAATAAAATGTTTACTATAAAAACGGGTAATGTACCAAAAATTTAAATTTGTTCGAGAAATTCGTTCAACACACCCGTGTCGTAATAATTTGGATTACGTAATGAGAAACAGAATAGGTTAAACGCACGTGTTGTTACCGCCACGTGATTGAAAATCACGTTGTACAAATGATATTGTTTTGTTCGTTATAATACATACAATGTCGGTATTCTCTTGTAATGTTGTTAAGCATAGAAATTCTCACTGGTCCCCAAAGTCTCGTGTTTCAATTATAATATTGATCGTATATTAATTAAGTTCTTCATTCGCACGTGAACACGAACCTTTGATACGCGTGGCGTGTGAGGTCAGGATCGCGAGGCGGTCCTTTTTCCCCTCATTAGATTTTTGGTCCTTTTCGCCACTACTACGTTAAAATTCCTGGATTCCCAGGAAAAACCTCTGGGGTAGCGAGTGTCGATGGGCGGCGGTGACTTACTATCAGGCGCTGCAGTTTGCCCACTATCCTTTAAAAACAAATGATAAAAAATCTGTTATTGGATTTGTCTATGAAATTCTCAATAGCACCAGAATATTCCTCAGTTGCGCGTAGATTGGATTTGAGTCCAATTAAGGATGATAGGCTTGCTTCTTGACACGTGCGATCTAAACATGTTGGCGAAGAGTGTGTGTAGATTAGCACGCCATTGTCTAAACTTTCGAGCATATAGGCAAGGTATATAATGTACAGTTGACAAAAGACTGAGTTAAGTATACAAGCACTGAATAAAATCTGTGTTTTGTATTCATATCATGCAATACGTGTCAAAGCGTAAGTTTTACGTGATTGCATACTAAACTCTTGTCCGAATAATTATTTAAATAATGTGTGAATAACTGCCTCGTTAGCCCATTGGTCCTGGGCGCGACTGCTACGCTAGAGGTCCTGAGTTCAATTCCCAGGTCGACCAAACTTTCATACTTTTACCACTTTTTGCTGGGGTTACAGGAGGGAGGTTTTATTCCTCCGCGACTCTATCTAATGCCTATTGTAACCTCGCGATCTCTCGAAATAATTGGTTAAATAAGAATTATCGTTCTAAATTGGTATTTCATTTAAGTAACTTATTCGAAGTCATGATATAAATGGTTCATAAAAAGTTGTTAAATAAGGTCTATCAGAACACGTTTGAGGAAAATGATTGAAACCCATCTATTACGAGGCGAGGTAAGAGTATGTACTTAATTAAACTTTGACGAACAAAATATATTTTAAGGTTTTCATTAGGTAACCTATAAATTATTATGGTTAAGGAAAAAAGGGCGGTTACGACCGAGTAGGACAGGATTAATAAAATTTCGTGTCGTGAAAATAAAAAACATAGCCAACGTTTCTTATTAATTTATTTCTAAATCCAAAAAACCTCACTAAGCATGACACCATAAATATGCACGCCATTATAACAATAACGTAACGCGTCTTCTGTTATTCTACACTGTCGTGCAATTTAAGCAAACCCCAGCAAGATTACAACATAGCTCAAATTACCCTTTTGTATTAAAATGAACGTGTAATAAGTATTTAGCGAATTACACATAAGTGGATTACTCCGGTCACGTGAAGTGGTGGTGTGTGACCTTGGCCGCCACTGTATCACGTTCGCACATACCACTGCCCTCTGACTATGTTACAATGCCGTGCATTACAATGGCACGTTTTTGTTAGGAAATTGGAATTTATTGATAACAATGTTATGTTGTTTTTGTAACGACTTTGTTAGGTTGATATTCTTGAAGGTTTTTCTTGTGTGAAAATGTAGTGTTATATTTTTATAACTGGCATGTAACGATGCGGCTGACAATATCCAGAAGTAAAGTATGCATTATATTATTACTTATTATTTTTATTTCTTGCAGTGGGCAACCCAAACCTAAAGTTATTGGTCGATTTACATATTCATAGGAGATATTTTTCAAAAAGGGAGAGGGTCTTTAAAAGAGCAATTTTTTTTTGATAATTTTTCACTGTTACTTGTACCTCATTAGTGGTCCTAATCGCGACTGCTACGCTAGAGATCTTGGATTCGATTTAATGTTTAATCTTGATAATATTTAGGGGACGCGAATGAAACCGCGGGGTATAGCTTGTACTTACAGAATATATTGTACATTCACTCAAACTTCATGAAAAATAAATAGATAAAGCAAGTGTGAAAATATCACGTTTTTCCATACAATAATTAACACAATACTATTATTATAATACATAAAAATATGAAGTTATACACATTACAGTGGCGTGCATATTTATTAAAGAATTTAAACTACCTGCAAATAAGGAGGAGGTTGTTAACTATTATATAAATAGATACGGATCTTGATCTTTCCGATACCTTCAGCACCCTGCTATGAACGTTTTAAAAAAATCTTTTGTAATTTGAATGTGTATATTACTGAAGTCTGCTCCCATTCAGATTTGATTAAGATCTGATCACAAATTTAAACGAAATGAAAATAATACCTACCGACTAACGTCATTAGGTGAGTAAAATATACTGGCCACTTCAGCGTATCATATCAGCCTATTGCCGTCCACTACTGAACGTAGGCCTCTCCCTTGGGCAGCTCGTATCCATCCGCTGCCAGCCACCGTCTTCAAATCGTCGGTTCATAGTGCCATAGGTCGTCCCACACTACGCTTGCCTAAACGCGGTCTCCACGCCCACTAAAATAACATTTAAGAAAAAAAAAATGTGCAACTTTATGTTTTGGAAGTCGGTGACGAGAGCAAAAGTTTCGAGCAAATCGAAGGAACCGAATTCTGAAACTTGTTGTGAAAATTCTGATTTTTTTTTAAATGTTTATGAAGGGGGTTTTATTTTTTGTTTAATTTTATTAAATTATCAGACCTTTTTCTGGGCCGACAGTTGATGTTCATACTTTGCTTTTCTTGATCTCTGTTTAGCATATTATTATAATTAAAACACTTATCCTATCTATATCCTCCTTATTTCTGAACCAATAATTATCTTTTTATGTTTGTTGGCCAAACTTTTCATGACCTAAAAAAGAAATTACGAAAATGTTTTTCAGTCCTCAATGTCTCTCGATAAACGTAATTAATGCATGGCCTCTATTACTATATAATTAGTTATGTAAGCACATCAAACATGTGACATATAATGCATTGTAGTACACGTGACAAATATAGGTATATTTGTGTTGTTACTAATTATTGTCGATATAACACTTTAAGTTATATTCATCAGTATTGAATTCAGCAAGTTGTTATATTTGTTACCAATACATAGAAAAACCGATCCGTGTATCTATTGTTACATATTATCGACACGTTTGGCGAAGCGGCTGAGCGATCGGCATCTGTGCCACGTGTAGTGTGTTCGATTTCCAAACGGAGCAAATATTTGTATGATCTACAGACAGTTGTTGCGGATTTGGCCGTTTTTGTATGTGAGAATTTGTGTTTAAAAGTAAACCCATGATACAGAAGAGAACCTTATAGTGGGGTAGCGTTTTATTTAAAAAAATAGAGAGAATAATTAAAATAACTAAAAAACCCGACTGCATAAAACACTTTAAAAAAAACTAAAAAGACAAAAACAAGTCTAGTAGTCCAGACCTATGTAAAGTAATATTGAATAACTACACCATTTAAATGTTTTCATGATCTTGCCGTCGGGACCCATTCAAAATCGTGACCGTCTCTAAAATTCCCAGTAACTAATGGGTCCCGACTGCAAGATCATGAAATGAATGTGTATTTGTGCATAAAATCCGCCATTTTGTTTTTTTTTTAAATTTCATGTACCCAGTGACACTCGTGCCATCAAGACAAATCTAATGAGGTATCATTTATCTAAATCGGTTGCTCCGTTGAATAGTTACGAGCGGACATAGGAACGGACATACATACATACATACATACATACATACATACACGTCAAACACATAACCCTCCTCCTTCGGCAGTCGGGTAAAAATGGGAGAGTCATGCTTCGGCACGAATAGGCCCGCTCGACCGGAGTGATACCACGGCCGCACAGAAAACCGGCGTGAAATAACGCTTAAGTTGTGTTTCACCAAGTGAATGAGGATACCGGAGGCCCCAACCCTCAACGCACTTGTGACTGTTCGAACGATCCGTTTGGTCGTTTTGCCCACCTATCCCACAAAAAAATGCTTCATTGGTTTAATTCAAGCGGCGGTAGCCTAATGGCTAGGGCACCGGACTTGCAATCTTGTGGTTGCCGGTTCGAAACCCACCCATTGCACTACCGACGTAAACCCACTCGTAACACAAGCATTTTAGCTTAGCACGAGGGGTTAACAAGAATACTAGTAATGTGCGATCCACATTGCTAGTAAGCTTTTTTTAAAAAAAAAAATGATTTAGTATTTACTGCCTACTTTACTTTATTAACTGCCTCATTAGCCTTGCGGTCCTGAGTGCGACTGCTACGCCAGAGGTCTTGGGTTCGATTCCCAGGTCGAGCAATGTGTTATTGGGTTTTTCTATGAAATTCCCAGTAGCAGCTCGGAGTTTGGAATTTGTGCCCGGTTAATGGCAATAGGCTCGCCCCCTATTACATGGGACCTAAACATACCGGCGAACTGTGGGTGTACAATAGTACGCCTCTGCCTAACCCTTCGGCGAATACAGGCGTGATGGTATGTTATTTAGTATTTACAATTTGTTATGTAAAGCAAATTAATTAGAGAAATGACTAATTACTGATGTAATTATATGTATTTGTTTGTTTATCAGTCACGTTTCGTAAGATTATGTTATTATATTACGTCGGATTCAATATCTTAGCCTTATTCCGACTGGGCTTGCCTTATACGTAGATAGATACAACTGAATATCAGGATTTCTCAAATATGTTGGAGTTCGCTTTCATTCCTCACCATGTGGGGAGGGACTCCTCACTCCTCACTGCCATCATTTAAGAGGCGAGAAAATACTTGACTTGTTCAAGACCTCTTGGAGTCTGAGAGGCTGGCGAACACCCTTATGTCTAAGTCCACCGTAAAGTAATAAATAATAATAATAATAATCACTTCTTATTATAAAACAAAGTCGTTTCCCGCTGTCTGTCCCTATGTATGCTTAGATCTTTTAAACTACGCAACGGATTTTGATGCGGTTTTTTTTAATAGATAGAGTGATTCATGAGGAAGGTTTTAAGCTATATAACATAACGCTACGACTCTTAGGAACGGGGCAGCGCGGGTGAAACTGCGGGCGGGTCGCTAGTAAATAATAATAAATAAATATTCTGGGACATTTTTTACACAGCACCATCTAGTCCCAAACTAAGCAGAGCTTGTACTATGGGTACTAGACAATGGATATGACATATATACTTTTTTTTTTGTAAATACATACTAAACTTATAATACATAAGAAACACCCGGACGAACACAAACAAACACATATACTTCATCACATACATTTTTGTTTCCTGTGGGAATCGAACCCACGACCTCATGGTTATCAGTCCGGTACTCGAACCACTAAGCCACAGAGGTCGTCAGTACCTTGGTGTGTGTTTTGATTTTTGCGCGTGAGAGCCAGTTCCCTCTCTATTGCGGCTCTAGCAGTTCCAAGTCCGTAGGCTAGCTTAGGCTCTAAGGCAAGCCTAAGCTGACTTACGGACTGCAGATTGCAGGAGCTTCAGCAACCCAGGGTGAACCGGCTCCTAACGCACCAGCATCCGGTGTCCATGGGCGATGATGCTACTACCTATCAGCTAGCTCCTCTACTGGTTTACCTACCTATTGCGAATAGTCAGATGCAGTCAGTGTAAAGAACTGATGCCTTCGACTGTATGAGATTGTATACATATATAGTCTGACTAGCTTCCGCCCGCGACTTCGTCCGCATAGCGTGATGATATATAGCTTATAGCCTTCCTCAATAAATGGGCTATCTAACAATGAAATAATTTTTCAAATCGGACCAGTGGTTCCTGAGATTAGGGCGTTCAAGCAATCAAACAAACAAACTCTTCAGCTTTATATATTAGCATAGATAAACCCAATACCCTCCTTTGTGATGTGCAGTCGGGTAAAAAGAAGAAAATTACGTAATAAGCGTATTAATTAGTAGCGAATTGTCACCCACACGTTTGCGCTATGTAATATGATCCAATAAGTAAGTAGTGAGCTATTTACTTACTAATGTGTGTTTGTTTGTCACGTTTTAGTGTAGTTCAGATTATAAGCTCGTGTCGGCTTTCACGTGAATTCTAAGTAATGTTTGTAGGTATTATATTATTTCATAAGTTGCTAGATACCTACATATACATACGCTTAGGTACTAATCCTATAGGAGTATGCAGAAACTAGAGAACGTGACTTACTACGATTCTTGCATAATAAATAGAATTGATAATATTTTACTGCCGGCTCTTTAGCCAAGTGGTCCTAAGCGCGACTGCTACGCTAGAGGTCCTGGGTTTGATTCCCAGGTCGAGCAAAGTGTTATTGGGTTTTTCTCCCAGGTCGAGCAAAGTGTTATTCTATGAAATTCCCGGTAGCAGCTCGGAGTTAGGAATTTGTGCCCGGTTAATGGCAATAGGCTCGCCCCCTATTACATGGGACCTAAACATACCGGCGAACTGTGGGTGTATATTAGTACGCCTATGCCTAACCCTTCGGGGAATACAGGCGTGATGTTATGTTATATTTTATTACAATAATTAAAGGAAACATTAAAATATATCTTATCTTCTTCTTCTCTACTATAATAAAATTGTAAAAAAGCTGTGTCTGTACATTGAAGATATTTAAAAAAAAACTGGTGGGTTAGGGTATACAGTGTGTCCGGACATGGACTAGCGATATTTTAAATTTTTATATAACAACCATTTTAATACACAAATACACTGTACACTTGGGCCTAATTCACTTTCCCGCTATGTGGCAGCTATTTTGCTGTATGTACAAAAAATCATATCTCTCTAAGTTTTGGTCTTATTGAGTTAAAAATAGGCTTATTCGGAGGGCAACAATACTGTCTACCGTCTACATTACAAAACATTACCGTATTACATTATCTTTTTTTACTAGATCGAAAGATGTTGAGCTAAGCTACACTACAACATTAAATTTACAACTGTGTCTCTGGCCGAAGTGTATAGTTTATTTGTGTATTAAAGTAGGTGTTATATAAGTATTTAGAATATCGCTAGTCCACGACCGAACACACTGTATAAATGTCTCCGAACCCAAAAATGTGATTTTTAAAATTCTTGTCTGTTTGTTACGGGTTGGCGCAAAAACTACTGAATAGATTTTAATTTTGTTAGCATTGTTAGAAAGTGTTTACTTCAACTTAAAAACTGGTATACTTCTTATCTCAAATAATTAAACGGAACCTAAATCTGTCTCAATAAATGTGTTTTCATTCTTTCTTTCTTTCTTACCTTGCCACCACCACGAGGGGCAGGCGATCCGTGAGAATTTTCCTCCAAAAAAGTAGTTTTTTATGAGATGGGGGGCAAACGAGCAGACGGATCACCTGATGGTGAGCAATTACCGCCGCTCCGCAACACCAGAGGAGTCGCAAGTGCGTTGGTCGCCTTTTAAAAGGGTTTAGACCTCCGGTATCTTCACTCAATCGCCGAAACACAACGTAAGTGTTGTTTCACACCGGTTTCCTATGAGATGCTTCCGCAAATCGAATTACAGAGAATTTTATTGAAAAAAAAAAACAATTAACCAACTCAAACTTTGCTTTAGGAGTCTGTTATTTAGAGCCAGTTTTCCCTCAGTTGCTGTGGAATTTACAATCTGACATCAGTAGGTCCCTCCTGATGTCAGATTTGTCCGTCTTTGTTCGTCTCCTGGGCCGCCTTTATCCTATTGGAGGCCATGGGTAGTTTAGAATAAGGGGCCCATATTACAAGGCACTTTTTTTTATTAACAAGTGCAAAAAAACAAGACTTTCAAATTGCGGGCCCCCCTTGGATTGCGGGACCCCTTGGATCCATAGTGCCCAGTGAGAAAGAGGGGCCTGGTAGGGGCCTACGCATCAGTGACTCCTTTGGTGTTGGTGGCGATAACTACTCACTATGAAGTACGTCTACTAATTTGCAGGCATAATCAATTAAATAAGAACCTACTATTAGTGAGGTTAAAGTTTACTTTACACAGCTTTAATCTCCAGAATTACGAAACACCACAACTAAAACAGGGTTACGAAAAAAGTACCTATATCAAATGCTTACGTAAACGCCAAAGAGGTAAAATTTTTATCAGCACTTAATCGTAATCTGAGACGAATATAGGTATCGATTATCGGTATCAACTTGTGTAATACCGATTGATTATTACGTGAATAACTTGATTTTGTTTTAATAGGGCAATTGTACAAAGGAAATGATTGGTTTCCTTTTGGTTTGGGGTGCTGATGAAACTACATGACAAAAAATAGATGACTTATTACATTATTATTATTATCAAAACTACACATACTTGTATAGTCAGCATAGCAGTTCAAATCACGTCAAACACATTGAGGTATTATGTTGGTACTGCCGTAGGTACTAACGCAGCTAAACGTCAATCAAAGAGTGAGCATGGATTGATAGGAAAATAATTAGGTTTTTTATCTGAATTGGTTTGTAGAGGTTTGTTCACTAGGTATGGACCCTTTTCCCCCTTTGCAAAATAAAGGCTTAATTTAAAGCTTCCTTACGAAGAATTTCAATAATTTTCTCGCAATAATGTCTTGTCGATATTGCTCATAAATTTAATTGCGAAGGTTTGATGGCCATCGCGTCGTGTAAAATACTGATATTTAGCCATTTGTAGTTAGACTAGAAGACGACCTTTGGGAAAAGGCTACGATGAATGCATGATATTTTTATGAACTGCCTGTGTGGAATAGTACGCAATCATTTACCAAATATTGTTGGTATTATAACTCAATGGTAAATCAGTAGCACTTCTATAATAATCACATTGAGAACTATCTATTCAATAAATAGGCAATAGATAAAATGTTATCTAAATCGTGATATAATTTGTTGAACTATACCATAATTATCACGTCTTATATAATTGGAATGCGCAAGCGCATCGCTGTATCTGCAAAATATTATACGTGGGATATACGATTGTTAGAGATGATATACCTTAGACTTAACTTAGAATTTATAAACTAGCGGCCCACCCCGGCTTCGCACGGGTGGAGAAATCCCTAGCATTTTCAAAATATTCTATAGCCTATGTTAATCTGGAATACGTAGCATTCAAATGCTGAAAGTATTTTTGAAATCGGCCCAGTAGTTTTTGAGCCAATTCGTTACAAACATACTTACATACAAACCTTTGCTCTTTATAATATTAGTATAGATAACATAACACTTATCATACCATCATTTTCTGTAGGGTTAGCCAGAGATGTCACCTACAGGTGTTTAGGTCTCACGTAAATAACCGGGCCCAAATTCAAACCGAGCTGCTACATAGCACTTAGCTCAAACTGGGAATCGGACCTAGGACTTCTAACGTGGCAGTCCCTTTATTGCCTACTAGACCCGTAAGAAGTTCAGAGGTCCTGGATTTTAATAAAAAAGGTGTATTTTTTTGTAATATTTTATTAATTGAGGAAGGCTATATATATATATATGCTATATATCATCACGCTAAGACCAAGTAACTATTACATGTGGATGAAGTCGCGGGAAGCTAGTTGTTGATATTATAAGCTGGAAAGTGTGTGAGGATGTATGGATATTTGTTACTCTTTCACGCCAGAAAGGCTGAACGGATCTGGATAAAACTTGGCACAGAGATAGATTATAGTGTAGTTTAATATATGGGCTACTTTTTTTATAGGGCGGACCAAATTTTGAAGTCCACGCAGACGCCGTCGCAAGCAGAAGCTAGTGTAATATCGTTTTATTTTGGGTACGGGTTAGGATATTGTTCCTCACTACCTCGTAATAGGCGAGAAAATATCTGACTTGCTCGGTGGTAAGAATTCTTAGGGTCAGCGCAGACAGAGAGGAATAATCCCCTCGCGGTCTCGGGCATATTCTTTACGGAACGCATATCGCGCCCCGCGTATTTTCGAGGACGCGCGAGCATTTTTGTCAGGTTCAAGCATTGGTGCACTTTATTGTAATAATTTTAAAGTTTATTTTCAAGTGCATTAATAAAATCCTCTCCGCTGCGCTCCGTTCTGTCTGCGCTGATCCTTAGGATCTGACTGGCTGGCGACCAGCCTTACGTCTTTCGTAAAGCACACAATTTTGTTAGTGTACTACTTACCTCGTCACTCATATACTTCTTTAATTCTGATGAGACGTTTCTTAACTATTTTTTATCCGTATTTATTATAAAATGTATTATCTTGAAAAGGCAATCATGTTGGCGCAACAAACAAGAATACACGCACACGTGCACCTCGGCTCGGGACCAGTTCCCGTGCAGCGTAATAGATACACCGTAACCTGATTTATATTATTTTATTGATTCCTACACAAAATGTTACAATGTAGCATGACACACACTAACACACACGACACTCTTGCACACGAGCACGATATTCACCTACACAATTTCTCTGATTGACATCCGTGGAGCACGAGGGCTCCAGATGAAAATCAGCGTTAAGCATTTAATTTTGCTTAACAATCTGCTGATCTGGAGACCCGTTTGGTACAGCCGTGAGACGCATACCTAATTTAATTTTAAGAGTATACTTCACTATGTCGTCTCGTTTTTATATCTTCTTTTTTATTTTTATTATGTGTAATTTGTGTCTTTGGTCCTGGCCAAATAAACGTTTTTTCTTTCTTCTTTCTTTCACTTTGGTATGTGTTTCCATTTTTGCGCGTAAGAGCCAGTTCCCTCGGTTGCTGCGGCTCACCCTCTCTCTCTCATAGTGGTTCAGTGGTCATCTCTCCCCTCTCCGACTAGCGAATCTTGACATTCAATTTAGCAAATTGTTTCCTATCTCTAGCGAGGCGAAACAGTTCGGCAGCACTCGCTATCCCCGTCCACTCCCTGATGTGACGTAGCCATGACTTTTTCTCCGACCGACACGTCTTTTGCCTGCGATTTTTCCCATCATAATAAGTTGCAGTGACTCGTATCTTTCATGTCTTATAACATGTCCTAAGTAGGCAACTCTGCTTGGTGGTTTTAAAAATCTCACGTCTCTGCTTTACTCGTCGGAGAACTACCTCATTCGTGACCTTTTTTACACATACACACACAACACACCCACACACACACACACCAAACACACACACACTCACAGACATGCGACACACACACATCTATGGGCATTGCTTAGTTAAAAAAACTGTTTTTGCTTTTAAATTTTTTAAATTACTATTATAAATTTCTATTCTATTGATGTAAAAGTAAATACTGTCAATTTATGTAAGGGGAAGACACTAACACCTGCAACACAGTCTTTACTAGCGCATGTGTTAGAGAATCCAATTATGTTATTGTACCATTTATATCAATAAAGAATATTACTATTACTATATTACTATTTTGAGTCCAGCTTATAGCAAGCATCCGTCTATATGCCCGCATTTCAAACGCTTCTACACGTTTCCTGAGGTCTTCTTTAATTGTCCAAGCCTCACATCCATATCTTGCTGCGGCTCTGGCAGTCTGCAGTCCGCAGGGGCTGAGGGTTAGCAACGCATCAGCAACTCCTCTGGTCTGCAAGCGTCCATGGGCAAACGATGTCTACTTACCACCGGGTGGCTCGTCTGCTCGTTTGCCGACCTTGTAAGAAAACAATTTCTTAACTATTATAAGCAATAACATACAAAATCCTATTGTATTTTGTTTGTCAAAGGTATTTCCTATCCGTAAACAGTAAACAAAACACATAAATTACGCACAATGAAACAATACATTACAGAAATATTGTTACAATAGAGTAACAATGTAATTAAAGTTTATTTTAATTAAGTAATTTGTTGGCTTCGTCTCGTGATGTATAAATTTACTAATATTTGTATATTGGGTGTTACTTAATAGGTAAATTGGTTATAAAGTCAAGGATGTTTTCTTATTCATACCATCGCGCCTGTATTCCCCGAAGGGTTAGGCAGAGGCGTACTAATGTACACCCACAGTTCGCCGGTATGTTTAGGTCCCATATAATAGGGGGCCTATTGCCATTAAACAGGCACAATTTCCAAACTCCGAGCTGCTACTGGGAATATCATAGAAAAAACCAATAACACTTTGCATGAGAATCGAACCAAGGCAGTCGAATTTAGGACCACTAGATTAATGGGACAAATATCAATTAACGTAGATAATAATTATTATAAATGCAGTGAAATGTATGATTAGTTTAATTTCTAGTATTCAGTTACATGAGATTAGAAAACTAAGGAGTCAGCTTTTATACTGCTACTGCTACACTAGAGGTCCTGGGTTTGATTACCAGGTAGAGCAAAGTGTTAATTATCAGTAGTTGCTCGAAGTTTGGGATATGTGCCCAGTTAATGGCAATAGGCTCGTCCCCTATTAATACATGGGACCTAAACATACCGGCCAACTGTGGGTTTTTTATAGCATAGGGGAATCGCCTGATGGTAAGTGAATACCGCTCCCCATAGACACCCGCAACTCCAGAGGAGTCGCAAGTGCGTTGCCCGCCTTTTAAAAAGGTTTGAGCCTCCCGTATCCTCACTCACTCGGCGAAATACAACGTAAGCGTTCTTTCACGTCGGTTTTCTGTGCGGCCGAAGAATTCGTGACGAAGCATTTTTCTCTCACCGAAAATGGATGTAAGATTAACGCCTCTGCCTAACCTTTCAGAGCATACAGGCGTGATGGTATGTTTATGTTAAAAATAAACAAGTAATTGGATTGACTAGAAATGCTATACGTGTACTATCTACAGAATACAATTATTATGAGCACGAGACTCAAACACGTTTCCTAGATCACGTGGCGACACAAACATACTAACATACATTGTGTATGTTCCGACTTCAGTAATGATATGGGTTATAGTTTCATTGTGTCTGGATATTGGATAATCTGCCATTACGCCTGTATCTCTAAAGGATAAGGCAGAGATGTGCAGTCACAAGTATAAAAAAATACAGGGTGTCCATTTGTGGAGTATAATAGCTTGGCACAATACATACCAAAATAATATACAACATATTGAAACCTTGCCCCACAATAAGAGTTTCTCCTGTATCGTGGGTGTGTTTACAAAAACCACAACATTTTTTAATTAACGTATTACTATTTCGCGCTAAAAATCCGCCATCTTGTTTTTTTTTCAAACATCTATCCATTTATTTATTTATTTATTTATTGAGTACACCAACAGCATCTAAGGACACTTGGGTATTTAAGCCGAATATTTAACCTTGACCGTCAAAATTCATCCAGTCGTTTGGAAGATACGGGGTTATATTTATAGAAATTTACAAACAAACATACAAGATACGCGCCAAAAACATAACCCTTCGTTGACAACAATAATAAAAAGATTACATAAACATACCGCCACACCTGTATTCCTCAACGGGTTAGGAAGAACTTGTAGGTAGAGGTCCCATGTAATAGGGAGCGAACCTATTGCCATTAACCGGACACAAATTCCAAACTCCAGATGTTACTAGGAACTTGACCTGAAAATCGAACCCAAGACCTCAAGCGTAGCAATCGCCCTCAGGACCAAGCACTAGGCTAATGAGGTAGTTGAAAGTAATAGTGGAATATAATATGAATAAATATATTATATAAGTACTCACAAATTTAGGTAGAAAACAAGTCTAAACACACGTGAACAATTTCGCTACCGCTGGCGTTTCATTGTATTATGTTACAATTTAGTTAGGTATACGTGAAACCCCTTTGAATGACGTACTTCTAGTCACGTGAGTTCTAGATTATTCAAATATATACCTGAAAATTTTGTTTTATTTGTTTGTCTATCGCTATAAATGGTATTTGTTTTTTATTACCTACATGACATCATGCCATTTTAATTTTTGTGTTAGAGTGGAGGCCTTGTTTAGGCAACCGTAGTGTGGGACACGATGGACCGACGATTTGAAGAAGGTGGCTGGTAGCGGATGGATGCGATCTGCCCAAGATCGGGATGGTTAGCGCTCTTTTAGGGAGGTCTAAGTTCAGCACTGGACGGCAATAGGCTGAAATGATGATGATGATGCTATTTTCTAACCATTGAGATGAGTGCGCATAATTCAGTCACCGTGTAACTCAATCACTATTTTAATATAACTAGTTGTTACTCTCGGTATCTCCAAGGATGTCGAACAGCGCCACCTATCGGGGCAAACTTCAGCTAAGAACTATCCCAGGAGACCGATGGCTTAACGTGCCTTCGGTACGGACATAATTTGACAAGATAATCGCGCATTTTACATGTACGTAATTTTATTTTTGGTATTTAAACTCGTCGTGTAGCACAAATCGTTCATAATTCATTCCAAATAGACGAAGTCGCAAACTAAACTAAGCAATAAATTTTCAAGGATATCCTTGAAACTTACTAACTCATGGTAACCATGGCGTCTACCTGTATTATTTGGTTAATTTTACCTACATTTCTCAATTTTCATAGGAAAACAACTATTGTTATTGGAGTGAAATTTTCCATTGTTAATTGTGTTCTTTGTTCTACTGAAAGTTAATTCCTGAAGGTTGAATGTTGAATACAAAGGTGTTAAGTAGGCACAAAAGTTTACTGGTACTGTATAATTGTTGGAAGACCTGAAAGTAGATTAGTAGTATAAGGAGATAAGTAGACATTTTTTACACATACTGATCACAATACACATAAATTTACAACACTATTTACATATCAATTATTTATAAATTAAAGTAAAAAGAACTTATTTATTAAATCACAATCCCAAAATATACATTGTAAAGCAATGATTAACTTTATAATGTCATTGTTGTAAAGTAAATCATTCTAAATAGGTTCTTCGTACATAACCTATTCGCTATGTGTCATGCCACAGAACAGACCACTTAGAGATACAGATTATCTATTTTCTGTAAACGAGGAGCGTCGCGCTGCGGACGACGTGAACTTGAATTGTTGCTACATAAAAAAAAAATAGTATTATACTGTTTTAAGTTTTCAACATTTTAATCGCATTATTATAATGTTTCATAATCTTGTATATGCTGCTCCGTCCGACGTCAACGTCGACACCGGCTGTCGCTGAAAACCAGCGTTATGATTCTGCTCCCTGCACGAGTCATAACAAAAAGCTGAGCGATTGGCCGTTTTGCGTGGATGTGACGCATACTTTCGCAAATTATGTACCTACCTAGTTTACTTCCTTGTTTTAAATACACAATGGTGTGTGCGTCTTGTCTATGCAAATAAATTTATTTTCTTTCTTCTTTCTTTCTTCTTAGTCTAAAAAGTTGTTCCTGCTTAATTGTATTATGTAACTAGCTGTTTTTCGCGTGGTATTAAAAAAGTAGTCTAAGAGACTCCTTGTTACATCAGCTCTGCCAGTGAAAGTCCCAATTCAAAATCGGTCCAGCTATTTCAGGGATTCGCCGGAACACACAGACAGACAAAGATTGTAAACATCATGGCTTGTCGAAAACACTTGGTGCCGCTAGCAAATGGTGTAGGTAGATGGTGAAGCAAGCCCAAAATATATAGTTATTTTTTTATGGGATAGGGGGGCAAATGAGCGGACCAATTACCTGATGGTAAGTGAATACCGCCGCCCATGGAGACCCGCAACACCAGAAGAGTCACAAATGCACTGCCCGCCTTTTATAAGAGTTTGGGCCTCCGGTATCCTCACTCACTCGGCGAAACACAACGGGTCTTATGTGAGGCCGTGGTCGAGCCGTCCCATTCGTGCCGAAGCATGACTCTCCCATGGTGAAATATATGGTATTATTTCTTTTATATAGCGATCGAAACCGCGGAGAAAAGTTAGTATTAAATAAACATTAAACATTTCGTAATTACAAACGTAATAATCTGCGACACATAATAAAAACAAACTCCAAGTACTAGCGGATATGTTGCACAATAAACAACAAATTATTGTTTCTATTTCGATGCACATGTGTATGGTCACGTGTTCTTTGAGTAGCAACTACGCAATACGTTATATAGTGTGGTTGCTTATGCATTTATTGGTAAAAGTCATGATAGAAATGAGTGGCTAGTGGCTAAGTAACAACTAAGCTGATCAACTGATATGAAAGGTTAAGCTGCGCTCACCGCGGCAAGTTTGTGGATGGGTGATCATTCTTAACACACCGAGACCCCTCCGTGTTGGACTTTGCTTGTTGTTTGACAATTGTTAGTGGTAGTCCAGAAAGTAAAAAAAGTAAAATTAAACTTCTTCTCCACTAAGTATTATAAAATTGTAAAAAAGCTGTGTCTGTACATTGAAGATATTTAAAAAAAACAAGTGGGTTAGGGCATGTAAACGTCTCCGAACCCAAAAATGTGATTTTATGTGAATAAAATTCTTGTCTGTTTGTTACGGGTTGGCGGAAAAACTACTGAATAGATTTTAATTTTGTTATCACTGTTAGAAAGTACGTTGTAAGTATACTTCGTACCTATCTCTAATAATTAAACGGAACCTGAGATACAGCTTGACCTCTCTAATGTATAGAGACCCATACAAAGAAGAGATCATCACTGTTGGTTTCTGAGCTGCAAGTGAGCGAAGTCGCGGGCAGAGGCTAGTATACAAATTAAATCGGTATTGCCCAGAAGGTTCTTAACACAACAAGACCCCTCGACCCCTCTAAAGCTGTTGGTCCCAGTTGTCATACGAACATCTATAACAATTGTTAGTGGTAGTCAGAAGCCAAACAAAGCCAGCCAGTCTATCCTCCGAATATCGGTATTACCCACAAATTGGGTTGCGGAGGTTTGACGGCAGTCGCTCCGTGTATGCTGATATTCAGCCGCATCTGAAATTCCCAGTAAAGCTCGGAGTTAGGAATTTGTGTCCGGTTAATGGCAATAGACTCGCCCCCTATTACATAACATACCGGAGAACTGTGGGCGCACATTAGTACGCCTCTGCCTAACCCTTCGGGGAATACAGGCGTGATGGTATGTACTAAAATAATTAATGAATTCAATAATTAATTTGTGCATAAATTTCAAAATCAGTTAGGAAATATGGAACGAAAAACATTTACAATCCTAATCATCTTAACACCGAGTGCCTTTGTAACCGCAAAACCACTTCTGGACAATTCAGACTGTATTTTATTTGCCCGGGCTGTAATCGAACCCACAACTCGTGGTGCAAAAGCTGATCGCTCGACTTAGAAAATTTAAGGACATTACAATAGTTATACCTAATAACCATTTCACCACTCACATGACCAAATCACGCTTACATTGTGAGGAGGTGACCACGTGAGGTTTACTACTGAATTAACGATCAACACACGTTTCTACTGTTATGAAATAGTTTTGTTGTTTCAATACTCAATCTTGAATGAACGCCGGTGTACCTGAAGAGTCAGGTAGATGTGCAGATATCATGTGGGATACAGTTTTGTGGGACACTGTTTCAGATCATAAGTTTTGACATATACCTTTCAAATTTAATAAATAAATAATAAATGTATACCTACGTTCGGTAATACGTTAGGTTCCATTATTATATATATATATATATAAACGGCGGTAGCCTAATGGCTAGGGCGTTGGACTTGCGATCATATGGTTGGCGGTTCGAAACCCACCCATTGCACTACCGACGTGAACCCACTCGTAACACAAGCATTTAGCTTAGCACGAGGGGTTAACAAGAATACTAGTAATGTGCGACCCACAAGGCTATTAAGCTTTTAAAAAAATCTTACATACACAAACCCGGAACAACTACCTGTAGATCATACAAATATTTGCTCCGTGTTGGGATCGAACCCACAACACGTGGTGCAGAAACCGATCTCCCAGACGCTACGCCAAACGCGTTGTAAAAAAAATGACAATTGGAGTGCCAAGTCAAAGGTCCCGTACTCAGATCCAAGGCACACCTCTAACTTTTGCAAGTCAGCGCGCGCTTAAACGGCGAAGAAAAACATCTTGAGGAAACCTGCATGCCTGAGAGATTTTCTCGACGTCGTGTGAAGTCCGCCAACCCGCAATAGGCCGGCGTGGTGGACTATAGTCTAATCCCTCTCGTTCTGAGAGGAGATTCGTGCCCAGTAGTGGGACAGAATGGTGACAGTTGACATCCAAACATGTATGACAATCGTTAGTGGCAGACGCCTGTACTCCCCGAAGGGTTAGGCAGAGGGGTACTAATGTACACCCACAGTTCGCCGGTATGTTTAGGTCCCATGTATAAGGGTGCGAGCCTATTGCCATTAACCGGGCACAAATTCCTAACTCCGAGTTGCTACTGGGAATTTCATAGAAAAACCCAATAACACTTTGTTCGACCTGGGAATCGAACCCAGGACCTCTAGCGTAGCAGTCGCGCTCAGGACCACTTGGCTAATGAGGCCAATGACATCCAGTTTATGCTAAGAATAGGTATTGCCCAGACAATGGAGGTCTGATGGCAGTCGCTTAGTGTAAAATACCTGTATTTCATTCCATCTGGTAAGACTGGAAGCCAATTTCTATATACATAGTTTTTTTTTTCTTTAAAAGCTTACTAGCAATGTGGGTCACACATTTTTTTTTATTTTATTTTTTTTAAAAAAAGCTTTCTAGCAATGTGGATCACACATTACTAGTATTCTTGTTAACCCCTCGTGCTAAGCTAAAATGCTTGTGTTACGAGTGGGTTCACGTCGGTAGTGCAATGGGTGGGGTTCGAACCGGCAACCACACGATCGCAAGTCCGACGCCCTAGCCATTAGGCTACCGCCGCTAAAAATATATTAACAAGAATACTAGTAATACATTACTAGTATTCTTGTTAACCCCTCGTGCTAAGCTAAATGCTTGTGTTACAAGTGGGTTCACGTCGGTAGTGCAATGGGTGGGGTTCGAACCGGCAACCACACGATCGCAAGTCCGACGCCCTAGCCATTAGGCTACCGCCGCTAAAAATATATTAACAAGAATACTAGTAATACATTACTAGTATTCTTGTTAACCCCTCGTGCTAAGCTAAATGCTTGTGTTACGAGTGGGTTCACGTCGGTAGTGCAATGGGTGGGGTTCAAGTTCAAGTTCAAGTTCAAATGTTTTTATTTCAAATAAGCTTTTACAAGCGTTTATGAAACGTTGTGATTCTAGTTGCACGGTTCCAAAAGGTCGGGAGGTTGAATCCTACGGATCATGAGGTTGCCGGTTCCAAAGGTTCGAACCGGCAACCTCATGATCGCAAGTCCGACGCCCTAGCCATTAGGCTAACCGCCGCTTCAAAAGTTGGGGAAAGGATATGGAGATACGCACCATAATAGCAGTTTTCTCAAAGTTCAAATGTTTTTATATCAAATAAGCTTTTACAAGTAGACACTTGTAAAAGCTTATCATAACGTTTAATAGACATGAAACGTTATGATTCTAGTTGCACGGTTCCAAAAGGTTGAATCCTACGGAGAAGAATCAGGCAAGAAACTCTCCATGGACACTCTTAAAATAAATTATGTTACAATCTTCAATGGTACAATATTGCGATAACAAGAGCTCAAATCTCAGCAATCATTGAGATGTTGGTTTTATTATTAAAATGACCTACTAATAGCTAACTTATATTTTTTTGTTAATTATTAGCGATCTAATTACCAGCGTCGGGAATTAAATAATATCAATTTAAGCGATAAAATCCTTAAAAAGTAATTTTATTAGAATTTCGAGATCGTTTCGTGTCGTATGTGAAATTGAAAACAAATGAAATTTAAATAATTTTCGGGAGCTGGTGATTTCTATTTTTACGAATAGATACAAAATAGATAGGTAGGTATAATAAATTGAGACGAAAACGAAATGGGGTGACGACACACACAACATCCGGCCCCCAAAAAATATGTTTTAATAACATGCTAATCAACTGATTTCTTTAAAATTTTCATATTACATATTTATTCAATCAGTAGAATTTGAAATTTTCCATACATACATATTTGTTTATATTCATTTTGTTTTTTTTTTTTACTTTCTTAGAAATTCAGCCTCTTTATGTAGCATTATACACATGTATAGGTTTCATTACATTTACACCATGTATAATGTATGCATTCGTGCATGCTCGCGCACGTGGGGGGCGCACGTTGACGTTCACGTGTGCCAGATCGTGCGCCCGCGCAGAAGTGATAAGTTAGGGTTGCTACTGCTGAGATTTTTAGTGTTAAGATGGGGGGTTAATATTATGGGAATTAGCGGTTAAATAAAATGTAGGTAATAAAAATGATCGTAATCATTTATTAAAATTTAAAATAAAGTTAACATTCTGTATAATATTATTATTATGTAAGTACTAGCTTCTGCCCGCGACTTCGTCTGCGTAGACTTCACATAAAAAGTAGCCCATGTTTTATATAATTATCTCTGTGCCGAATTTTATCCAGATCCGTTCAGTCGTTCTGGCGTGAAAGAGTAACAAACATCCATCCATCCATCCATCCTCACAAACTTTCGCATTTATAATATTAGTAGGAAGTAGTACTAGTAGTAGTTTGTAGTAAAATTTACATGTATTCTAGGGTTGTCACAAAATTGACAGAAAATAAGCAGCATATTAGAAAGATTTGTTAAATAACGTATTTTTTGACTTAATAAATAAATACCATAGCATACCATTACGCCTGTATTCCCTAAAGGTTTATACAGAGGCGTACTAATGTACACCCGCAGTTCGTTGATATGTTTAGGTCCCACGTAATATAGGGCAAGCCTATTGCCGTTATAATAATTAATAATGTTTTTTTTTATATAAAATAATCAAATATTTAATCTATCTACTATGGATATACAATATGTATTATGCAACCACTTTCAGGTAAAAGCTACACGTGTAAGGAAATTATGACGATATTAAGGCGAAGAATAGTTATTTGGAGTTTAGGTATGAATATGAAATTTATGTAAAAACTGCTGATCTGAAAAACATGACACTTTCACTATCAGGCAGACTGATGTATCTCCATTAAAAAATAGGACATGTGAGAAAATAGTAAATACTAGCTTCCGCCCGCGACTTCGTTCGGGTGGAATAGTTACTTAGTCTTAGCGTGATGATATAATAGCCTATGTCCTTTCTCAGGGTCTGGAGATTGTCTGTGCCAAATTTCATCAAAATCGGTTGAGAGGTTTAAGCGGGAAAGCGTAACAGACAGACAGACAGAGTTTTTTTGAGAAGAGACTTTCGCATTTATAATATTAGTAGGGATTTATTTCTCCCATGACGTATTACTGAGCAAAAACTTTTTCGGGCTCAATCAGGAAACGGTTGAAAAAGTATGATTTAAAAAAAAACAGACTAGCTGTTGCCCGCGGCTTTGCTCACGTGAAGTTATATTAGAAATGGATCCCAAAAATAATTTAATCCTAAACCAGCAGTGATGATCCCTTCTTTTTATGGGTCTGTATACATCAGAGAGGTCAATCTGTATCTCAGGATTCGTTTATTTAATTGAGATGAGAAACTCACTAGTTTCTAAGTTGTAGCATAATTATACTTTCTGACAATGATAACAAAATTAAAATCTATTCAGTAGTTTCTGCGCCAACCCGTAAGAAACAGACAAGAATTAAAAAAAAACATTTTTGGGTTCTGAGACATTTAATTACCCTCACCCACTTGTTTTTTTTTAATATTTTCAATCTACAGGCACATCTATTTTATGATTTTATAATAGCAGAGATATATTATTAAATTTTTATCTTGTGGCAACCTTTATTTAGTCTAGACTAGTCGGTGGAACCAACCCTAATATGAGGTACCTATTACTGGGGTGACTAACCTCTGCGTAGTATTTTTTAAAACTCTTCCTATATTTTTTGTATGAATTCGTTTGTACCTAATATTAATCCGAACTCGCCTTGACATAGCTAAAGATAGCTTATGAGGCTCAGTAGAGATGTAAGATCTAAACAAAACAAAAAAAATTACCATCGCGCCTGTATTCCTCAAGAGATGAGCCAGAAATGTGCTAACGAAAACCCTTATAGATACAAATGAGTTTGGTTATTGGCAGGGGGTGAGCCTTTTTTGTTTACCTTCAAAAGGCGACTGGTCTTCGAAGATTGTGGACCGATGAGTGTGGGATCATTTCCCACTAAAACCTCACGGTGGCCACCATCAGCACAAGATGGGGAGCACCCTCTTACATAAAATACTACCCCAGAACCCCCAGGGGACGAGCCTAGTACCAATAACTGGGGACAAATCCCAAGTCTGAGCAGCTACTGAGAATTTCATAGAAGAACCTAGTAACCTTGCTCAATCTGGGAATCCAACCCTGGACCTCTAGCGTAAAATTCGCACATAGGACAACTAGACTATTGAGGCAGTTAGTAGTTGCATGTAGCACGCGTTAAAATCCAAGAAAAAGATGTTTGATTTCAACATAGAAATCCCTCTAGCGGTCATTCAAGGAATTTCAAAGTTCCCGCTACATAATAAAGGTTGTAATCACGTGATAATAATCATTGACTAGTTAGTTCTATAAGGTGGAACACGTGCTATAGTGTAATGAATCATTACTATGTTTTGGCGGCATTAGTTGAGTAAGAGCTGTCGTGAGTGTATGCCAAGAGTTTGTTATGATACGTACTTTATATACCAGTTTATATATCTTCTTCTTCTCTCTCTTCTCTCTCTACTATTATAAAATTATAAAAAAAGCTATGTTTGTTACAGGTTGTAGCAAAAACTATTGAATAGATTATAATTTTATTATCACTGTTAGAAAGTATATGGTCCAACTTAAAAACTGCTGAAATTCTTATTTCAATTAATTAAACGAATCTTGAGATAGAGCTTGACCTCCCTGATGTATAGATGCCCATACAAACAAGAGATCATCAATGTTGGTTTTTCCATTTTTACTCCTGATATAGCAGCTTCACGTGAGCGAAGCCGCGGGCAGAAGCTAGTTGTTATATATACACGTGTTATTGTGTAATGAATCATTACTATGTTTTGGCGCCATTAGTTGAGGAGCTGTCGTGAGTGTATGCCAAGAGATTGTTATGATACTTAGATACTTTATATAGAATTTTTTGTATAAATTTATATATTAGGTATATTAAGTTTATATATAAACACAATATACCTAATTGAAGCAGCGCTGGTGAAATCACGAAAAATAATTAAAATTTTATTTAATGTCGTTTTAATACCTATTGAAATTAACCCCTAAAAATATCGGATTTAATTCAATTCAATTCTTTATTGCGTTCCATAATGTACATATAAAATTAAACAGATGGTAAGCTTAAAACTAAGAACCAATTATGGACCCTGTTGGGCACAGCAACGCTAAGTACGAGAGAGGAAGATGTATCTATACATACATTAATAATGATATTTATCCTAGCCTATTTAGGTATCTGCTTGCTGCTGTTCTCATAATCAATGCCACCTGGTCGAAACGTCAAGCGAATCAAAAGATCAGCGTCAAAATAGGATATTAATTCCTGTTAATTTTATACATACCATCACGCCTGTATTCCCCAAAGGTTAAGGCAGAGGCGTACTAATGTACACCCACAGTTCGCCAGTATGTTTAGGTCCCATGTAATAGGGGGCGAGCCTATTGCCATTAACCGAGCATAAATTCCTAACTCCGAGCTGCTACTGGGAATTTCATAGAAAAACATAATAACACTGCTCAACCTGGAAATCGAATACAGGACCTCTAGCGTGGCAGTCGCTCTTAGAATCGCTGGACTATTGAGGTAATTAAATTATAGGGAGTGTCAATAAACACATTACAAATTGTTTGAGTTCGTCTGTGCAGTAGCAATACCTAAACACAACAAGTGCACGTGCCATGTGTCTACCTACCCCACACGTGTT
Organism: Acronicta leporina; assembly: GCA_947256265.1. NCBI lineage: Eukaryota > Metazoa > Arthropoda > Insecta > Lepidoptera > Noctuidae > Acronicta > Acronicta leporina. Next base: position 7,001,193 of record OX366536.1, read on the forward strand.
TTCATGATTACACATGAAACGTGAGCTTCACTTCAGCCAAGCGATGCTGAATACCATATCTATGCATTATGCATTACACAATAACAATGTTTTATTTTGCTTTATATATCACTAACTCACACTAAGGGCCACTTGCACCAACTTCATAAATACGTTTTTTTTTTTAAAAAGGCTTACTAGCAATGCGGGTCGCACATTACTAGTATTCTTGTTAAACCCTCGTGCTAAGCTAGATTGCTTGTGTTACGAGTGGGTTCACGTCGGTAGTGCAATGGGTTGGGTTCGAACCGGCAACCATATATGATTGCAAGTCCGACGCCCTAGCCATTAGGCTACTGCCGCTTCATTTGTTTCAAGATATGTTTAAATTGTATTTAAACACATCTTTTCATACAAATTTTGTGTTTAAATACAATTTAAACACATTTTTGAAGTTGGTACAAGTGGCCCTAACTCTCTCATTAGCCTTATGGTCCTGAGCGCGACTGATAGGCTAGAGGTCCTGGGTTCGATTTCAGGTCGAGCAATCACTATGTCACTATGGGTGAAACACCATAAAATTTTATATATTAACTGCCTCAATAGCCAAGTGGTCCTGACCGCGACTGCTACGCTAGAGGTCCTGGGTTCGATTCCCAGGTCGAGCAAAGTGTTATTGGGTTTTTCTATGAAATTCCTAGTAGCAGCTCGGAGTTTTTATTTGTGCCCGGTTAATGGCAATAGGCTCGCCCCCTATTACATGGGACCTAAACATACCGGCGAACTGTGGTTGTATATTAGTACGCCTCTGCCTAACCCTTCGGGGAATACAGGCGTGATGGTATGTTATGTTATTATAATTATATAGTTTTAAATTTTATAATTTTATATTGTTATTGTTATAAACTTGTATTGTAATTAAAATTGTATTTAAACACATCTTTTCATACAAATTTTGTGTTTAAATACAATTTAAACACATTTTTGAAGTTGGTACAAGTGGCCCTAACTCTCTCATTAGCCTTATGGTCCTGAGCGCGACTGATACGCTAGAGGTCCTGGGTTCGATTTCAGGTCGAGCAATCACTATGTCACTATGGGTGAAACACGATTAAATGATAAATGATATTTATTTCTGTAAACAGATCTTTTATAGACACTTTTACAAGTCAATGTTTTGCATATTTTGACCGAAGAAGAAAAGCCGAAACAAACTCAGAGAATCGTGGTCTCTTTTAAAGTCCTACAGTAGTAGTAGTAGTAGATTGATAGATCTATAATATAAAAATGAATCGCTAAATGTGTTGCTAAGCGCTAATCTCGAGAGCAGCTAAACCGATTTCGCTAATTCTTTCTTTATAATTTAAAAATAATAAAAAATTGCCTGAAAAAGTCTAAAATCAACACTTTTCTATATTCCCATACTAAAGGTTCGTAATCATACTTAAAAGTCAATTTGAACTTTAATACCATACCATAAAGTTTAAGTGATAGTGGAGGGGTTTCGGGAAGGCAGAACAATTGAGTGACGTTAGTTTCAGAATCGACTGTTAGGCGGTAGGTACGAAGTTCGCCGGGTCAGCTAGTTACTTATAGTACTTTTCGGCCAGTCAGACCCCAAGACGTCCTACCACCGAGCAAGTCAGATAATTTCTCGCCCCTTACGAGAATTCTATCTGCATGGCAGTGAGAAATTGTATCCTAAGCCGTCTCCACACGGGGCATATTTTCTTTTTTTTCTAGAGAAGGAAGTACTTAGAGTTGCATATTATTATGCAAGCTTTGTGCGAGCTGACCTTCTGTAGGGTCAGCGGTGAGGATACTGATAAGGATGATATGTTTTCCTACTAACAGGTTTAATTATAGTGTTATGTGAGCAGGGTCATAGTGACAATGTAGTAAACTGCGCTGGCGCCGTGAGGTCAATAAGATGGCGAGCCTACGATAAAAATATAAAGTTGAAAATAGCAATGTAAAATCTCAAATGATCAGCGAATTATTTTAATATTAGTTTTTTTTTTAATAAAGCTTACTATCAATGTGGATGATGATGATGTGGCGGAAGCTGGATGCGACAAGCCAAAGACAGGGTGAAATGGCGCACATTGGGGGAGGCCTACGTCCAGCAGTGGACTAGTATAGGCTGATGATGATGATGATGATGATCAATGTGGGTCGCACATTACTAGTACTCTTGTTAACCCCTCGTGCTAAACTAAAATGCTTGTGTTAAGACTGGGTTTACGTCGGTGGTGCAGTGGGTGGGTTTCGAACCGGCAACCTCATGATCACAAGTCCGATGCCCTAGCCATTAGGCTGACGCCGCTTATTTAAGACGTAAGTTCAGAATGTGAAGGCAAATTTCGACATGGCAGGTAGGACTCGTGGTGGCTTAAAGGTAATACGTCCAGAAGATGCAGGTTCGAATCCTGCCTGCGAGCCCCAATAACACTTTGCTCGACCTGGGAATCGAACCCAGGACCTCTAGCGTTCCAGTCGTGCTCAGGACCTCTAGCGTTCCAGTCGTGCTCAGGACCATTTGGCTAATGAGGCAGTAGCGAGTACGCTACTGCCTCATTAGCCAAATGGTCCTGTAAAAAATATTTTTAAAACCACTAATGTACTCCACATTAGTGGTATAAAAAAAATATAGATCATCACGTTTAATTATCTTCGAATATCTTTTACTAGCTTCTGCCCGCGACTTCGTCCGCGTAGCGTGATGATATATAGCCTTCCTCAATAAATGGGCTATCTAACACTGAAAGAATTGTTCAAATCGGACCAGTAGTTCCTGAGATTAGCGCGTTCAAGCAAACAAACAAACTCTTCAGCTTTATATATTAGTATAGATTTCATTGTTTTTTATTTGACTGTAGGTATTTCTGGTATATTTTTGCTTAAATTGATCATTATTTGTGACGTTATTATCCGACCATCAGAACAATATAGTCACATTACATAATAAATTCATTTCTGATTCATGATGAGTGCTAGCCGACCCGCAACAGGGTCAGTATAAGGTCTTATGCCCGCATTCGACTCACACGCACGGAAGCGATGTGTCATTGATTATATCGTATAAACCTTCGATGCCGACATTGAATAATGTGATAGGGAAATTTTGTTAGTGTTACTAATTACAATTAGTGATAGTACGTAATGAAATTAGTGCTTACTATTTTTACAATCCTTAAGGCCCACTTGCACCAAATTCTTAAATGTGTTTAAGTCATATTTAAACACAATTTTTCATAGAAATTTCGTGTTTAAATATAATTTAAACACATTTAAGAAGTTGGTGCAAGTGGCCCTAAATGTTAAGTTCTGTTCTCATTCGGTAGTCCTACTAGGACGCCAAGTCTGTTAATTTTTCTGGTTTCAAAATTGTCATAATACCATCCATCATACCATCACGCCTGATTTCCCCGAAGGGTTAGGCAGAGGCGTACTAATGTACACCCACAGTTCGCCGTTATGTTTAGGTCCCATGTAATATCTTAGGGGGCGAGCCTATTACCATGAACCGGGCACAAATTCCAAACTCCGAGCTGCTACTGGGAATTTCATAGAAAACCCAATAACACTTTGCTCGACCTGGGAATCGAACCCAGGACCTCAAGCGTAGCAGTCGAGGTCAGGACCACTAGGCTAATGAGGCAGTTGTCTTGTTGAGTAAAATTGTCATAATAAACATTAGCTTGAAAAGTATCTTTAATTTGTGATTTTATTTCCACGCTTGTCTTAGTCCCACTTGCACCAATTTCTTGAATATGTTTTGTCTTAAGTGCCCTTAGGGCCACTTGCACCAACTTCTGAGATATGTTTAAATTGAATTTAAACACAACATGACAATAGAAAATTGTGTTTAAATACAATTTAAACACATTTAAGAAGTTGGTGCAAGTGGCCCTTAGTCTCCACCAATTTAAAAATCCGGATCTACGTATTTTTTTATAATTGTGAGGAAAAATAAATCATTATTGGTTATTAATATTTTTATTTATTAGCTGAGACGCACATTACAAAATGATACCTTACAATGGATCGTTAAATAAGTACCTAATTGACATAATATATTTATTTCACGGTCACCATAACTCTATTTATCGACAATAATTACCACAAACTATTTATAGAAACAGTTTTCCTCTTTCACAAGGCTTTAATAAGGTAAGTCGGTTACATACGAGTATAGTCATTAGCTCTTCCGTAATATTGACTAGAATAGTAATATCGACCTTGGACCTTAGCGTGTAATGTGTTTGACCTAGAATCGAAAGAATTTTAATCCAGAATGGTAATAAAAGGAGAAACAGTCTTTTTGTATTTTTTATTGCCTTTTTCATGCTGAGAATATTCAATAAATTATTTTATTAATATGCTTTAAGTAATTTATCTCTTTCTTGAGACTTTTTTTTCTTTCTTGGGAAAATTCGACTTGCTCGAATGGAACTATGTGTAAGTATGTAAATTATCAAAAATAATGTAAAAGAATAATTTCTACCGCATCGTGTTCATAGCTTAACTCCTTTTACATCATTTTAAGGCTAGTTATGATAAAATTAAAAAGTAAAATTACCTACTTAAAACCACAGGTACACATTTTTTTAAATAGAGAACTTATTAGCTAATAGTAATAAAATTATATCAACTTTTTTGAAGGGATCGTTATTATAATATCCGAATAAAAAAATGGGACAACTGCAAAATTTACCGCCAAAACACCTGTAAAGAAATAAAAAATAAAAATCGATCAACTGCAAAATTTACCGCCAAAAATCTTCTCTAAAGGAATTCTGTTCCAAATTCAAATTCGTCGCATTTGGATCTCGGTCGGTTTGTCATTGTGGTTACGGTACATCCAGATACATTTTCAATTTCTATATGCTGTGGTCACGTGAGTTTGACATTTGTATGGGTGCACGTGGTGAGCCATAGTCGCTCGCGTAACGGTCACATTCCGGCGGGCGTAGCGTTTTGAATATTGCCATTGTTTTGGTGTTCCAAAGACAAAAATAATCCTTTATGTTTTGTTTTACAATGGAAAGGGATTTGTTTAAGGTATTGTTGTATAAAATACTAGTTTTACCCACGACTCCACTCACGTGTATGCAGAGGTCCCTCTCGACTTCACGATTTGCTCAATTAAGATATGATGTAGGTACCAATTTGGAAGTTAGAATAAATTTTACTTTTTACCAGTAAAAACTAAATTAAAATCTATTCAGCAGTTTTCGCACCAACCTCCAAGAACAGACAATAGGGCCCCAAGTTTGCTATTTTATTGTGTCAAAATCACCATTCAATTGCTTCAGAATTGTTGATTTCTACAAAATAACTTGAAGTTATGTGCGTATTAATAGTTAATTATCACGGAAACATTGCGAGGAAACCTGCACGTCTTAGAGATTTTCTCGACGGCGTGTGAAGTCTGCTGACCCGCATTAGGCTAGCGTGGTGGACTATAGCCTAATCCCTCTCATTGTGAGAGGAGACCCGTGCCCAGCAGTGGGACATATTAAATAATGGGTTGATTATGAAGACATAAAAAAATCTGTCGTCTTCAGTGGTTGCAATTTTTAACATTGCTCCCAATAATTAACAAGTTAAAGTAACAATTAGCATTTAATATCTTCTGCCTCACTAGCCTAGCGGTCCTGAGCGCGACCGGTACGCTAGAGATCCTGGGTTCGATTCCCAGGTCGAGCAGTGTTATTAAGATGTTCTACAAAATTCTCAGTAACAGCTCGGAGTTTAGGATTTCTGCCCAGTTAATGGCGATAGGCTCGCTCCCTATTACATAGAACCCAAGCATACCGCCGACCTGTGAATGATGTTACATAAGTATGCTTCTGCCTAACCCTTCAGGGCATACAGGCGTGATGGTATGTATGTATATAATTATCTTAATTACTTTTCGTTTCAAATAGTGTGTAATTGTATAATTTGTTGATATTTCTTATGTGATTGATCAGCTGTGCTATAATTAATTCTCACGTGTCGTATACATACATACTAACACGATTTTATTCCTTACAAGGTGTGGCAGAGGAGTGCTCTTATATCTTAGTTGTTGCATGATCATGAGGCCCATGATCAAGACCATAAGTCAAGGAAGATATGTGTAGTTTTATAGAGATTACGAACTAAAAATCTCATGATCAATCTTATTTTTAAAGTCTGAATTGACTCATACATAACATAACATATAACCCATTATATGTCCTACATCGTACGTGTCTCCTGTCACAATGAGAGGGATATAGTGCAACACGCCAGCCTAGTGCGAGGTGGCAGATTTCACACGCCTTCGAGAAAATCTATCGGGTATTTAAAAAAAGTTTCTCCTCCAACCAAGCAGTGTATCCTCAGAATTTCGGGAGTAGCCGGAATTTGAATAGTGGAGGTCAAATTTGAATAGTGGAGGTCAAATTTGAATAGTGGAGGTCAAATTTGAATAGTGGAGGTAAAATGGTGATATCCAGTCGTATCTCTGGCCAGAAGTCGACCCTTCCGTCGTGTATCTATCTGTCTACCACCTGCCAAAAGTAATCTTAAGCAGTTCTCTGCCTTATTCCTACTGTCAAAGTTATATAATACCATTTGTGCGGACGTGGATATTGTTGCTGATAAGTTGTTAATTTTAAAAAAAAAGTTGTTTTGAGTTTGTTGAGAGACAAAAACTGAATCTTTATTTTATTTTATGTGTTTAAATTTTATTGGATGATTGTTGTTTTTTCTTTCTTCTTTTTGTTCTTATTTTTTTATTACAATGTTCCCGGTGTTAACTATTTAATGCATGCTGTGACACACAGACAAACAGACAAGAATTTTTAAAATCACTTTTTCGGATTCGGAGACGTTTTATACCATAACCCACGTGTTTTTTTTAAATATCTTCAATGTACAGACACGGCTTTTTTACAATTTTATAATAGTAGAGATTTTAGATTTATGAAACTGGAGCCCTGAAACAGTTAACCAGAGACGCGGCAGACCACGGAGGAGATGGCGGGATGACCTGGATGGATAATTGGGAGGAAATAGCACAACAGCGAGACAACTGGAAGAAATGGGGGGGGGGGGGCTTTGCTCAGATGTGGGACAACACAGGCCAAATAAAAAAAAAATTAAACAGTGTAACAGGTTGTCCAAATAAGGTGGCCCAAACCCTTTTTTTTAACCTGCAAATCGTTACGACTCAGATACGTTGAGTATCTGAGACGTAACCAAAACCTTTTATTAACAGTTAACAAAACGTAGTACGCAGCCACGGGTTTGTTATCTAACGACCGCACTGGACGTAAGAGGACGAGGACGTCACGTGTACCTTTACGTCAGCATTGGAGGGTTGAATAGGTACAAACGGGCTTTATTCTGTACAAAAACATACATACATACCATCACGCCTGTATTTCCCGAAGGATTAGGCAGAGGCGTACTAATGTACACCCACAGTTCGCCGGTATGTTTAGGTCCCATGTAATATGGGGCGAGCCTATTGCCATTAACCGGGCACAAATTCCTAACTCCGAGCTGCTACTGGGAATTTCATAGAAAAACCGAATAACACTTTGCTCGACCTGGGAATCGAACCCAGGACCTCTATCGTAGCAGTCGCGCTCAGGACCACAGGGCTAATGAAAAAAAAAGGTAAGTTAATATTTTTTTGTGTGATTTGGAGATCATGTTAAAATAAAACTGTTTGTTAGCGGGACTGTAGAGGTCCTCTGTTCGAATCCCAAGTCGAATAGGTAAGTGTTTTTTTTTTTGTGATAGCAGGCAAAAGAGCAGATGGATCACCTGATGGTAAGCGATCACCGCCACCCATGGACACCCGCCTTTTAAAAGGGAGTACGCTCTTTTCTTGAAGGTTTGAAGGTCGTATTGGTCCGGAAATACTGCAGGCGACAGTTCATTCCACAGTTTTGTTGTGTGAGGCAGAAAGTTTTGTTTTTTTTTTGTTTCTCTTGAAATACTTAGTAGAAATTCGGAGTTGGTCTTTGTACCCGGTTAATAGCTCGCCTGTACCGGTGAACTGTGAGTATACATTAGTATACCTCTGTCTAACCCATTGTCGAAAACGATCGTCATGGTATGATACGTTTAAAATAATAGTTAACTTTTTTTATTATAGGTAAGTAGGTACCTATTTCTAGTCATATGAATACTGAATCTCAGCGCGCGGCAAAATGTTTAATCTTTCTAAAGCCTATAAAAATGCCGATCTATAGGTGCTTCCGAGTGTCTTGGTGTAAGCCAAAAAAAATATTGTCGATTTGCAGCGCACAATTCGAACAGTTACAGTGAATGATATCCGTAGCTCGTGAATGAAGCAAAAAAATGGCCGCGTAATTATGGAACAGAATAAGTAAGAACGCGGGATTGCTATGCCATGCCATGCCTATTGCCCTGTTCCACATGGGAGAGCCATGCTTCGGCACGAATGGGCCGGCTCGACCGGAACGATACCACGGCCTCACAGAAAACCGGCGTGAAACAACGCTTGCGTTGTGTTTCGCCGAGTTAGTGAGGTTACCGGAGGCCCAAGCCTGGCAACGCACTTGTGACTCCTCTGGTGTTGCGGGTGTCCATTGGCGGCGGTTATCGCTTACCATCAGGTGATCCGTCTGATCGTTTGCCCCCCTGTCCCATAAAAAAAAATACGCGGCTTTAAATGCTGAATTCCAAGTATTAAACTAGAGATGTAACAAACAAATTTGTTAAGGAGAAAACAATGATATATTTTTTATAAAAAACTTATTACAATTGCACGTTACCAACCGTCATTATACCATTCTAAATTATACAATTTTCTTTTGATTCCAAGCTTTGACATATTTCGTGGAATTGTTTGAGGTACGTTCGGTAACGATAGGTCATGATTGACGCACTTAAGTTAAAGTATGAGATTACATAAACAGGGTAACCTATTTAGATGGCATTGCTAAAGTTATGTCATAATAATATATTCTTCTTCTTCTTCGAGTGCCTCTCCACTACTGGAGGTTAGCCGTCAGCTCAGTGAACTTCTCCCGATCTTGTGCCAAGCGAAACAGATCTTCGACGCTGGCAATACGGGTCCACTCGCGGATGTTTCGCAACCATGACTTCCTTCTCCGTCCAACACGTCGCTTGCCTTCGATTTTGCCCATCATGATCAATTGGAGGAGGTCGTATTTCTCATGTCGTAGAACATGGCCTAGATACGTGTCATGTCATGCCATGTCATATATTAACCCTTCTTATTTTATTAGTAGGGTGGAGAGAACCTTCACGGGTCACATCGTCTACCTATAATACTGACTGACTCTGCCTCATTAGGTATTCTAGGGGCCTGAGTGATATGCTGGTTCGATTCCCAGGTCAAGCTAAGTATTATTGGATATTTTGAAACTTCTCAGCAGCAGCTCGGAGTTTGGATTTGAGCCTGGCTAAGAGCAATAGACTCGCTCCTGCTACATACAGGTGAACTGTGGGTGTAGGTAATGTTGTGAAGGCATATTCATTGAAGATACTCAGCTTAACTTATGAAGTGGGAGAGCCATGCTTCGGCACGAACGGGCCGGTTCGACTGGAGTGATACCACGGCCTCACAGAAAACCGGCGTGAAACAACGCTTACGTTGTGTTACGCCGAGTGAGTGATGATATCGGAGGCCTAAACAATTATAAAACGTGGGCAACGCACTTCTGACTCCTCTGGTGATGCGGGTGTCCATGGGCGGCGGTTATCGCTTACCATCATCCGTCTGCTCGTCTGCTCGTTTGCTCCCTTATCCCATAAAAAAATGCCGATATTCGGAGAATGGTTCTGGTTGTCAGGCTTTTTTGGGCTTTTGACTACCACTAACAAGTGTCATAGATGTTCGTATGACAACCGGGACTGACGACTTTACGAGCTCTCAGAGGCTCTCGGTCCCGATTATTTAAGAATGTTCACCCATCCACACACTGACCGCAGCGAGCGAGGCTTAACCCTGCATCTAAGTTGATCAGAGGGCCATGAGCCCCTCACGTACCTCTTACGTACTTTACGTACTTCAGATTTATGTTCATATTATTATGTGTAAAGTACGTAAGATTTCTATGCCATAATCCAATTGCAGACATACCCCTAAAAAGGTCATTTGCACACGATCAAAACTTTTTCATAATTACATAATGGGTATTTTAGGTAATCAAATTCTACCCGTGATATGATACCTGTGTTTCTATTAGTGGTGGGTTGTGTAAGTGAATCACGTGGCTTGGACCAATCACGTGTAACCCACCTACAGGTAAACCACGACCGTGTAACGAAACTATAGCGTATTTCTATACTTGTTTTCAGTATTGTTTTATTTGACGGTAGCGAAACTTATATAATTATTTTGCGAGTGAATTTCATCCATACAAAGTTTATACAAAACGAAACAAAACATTGTTTAATTAGAAGTTGGAATACCGCTTTCCATAGACTGATTTTTTTTATTTTGTGTTATATAATAATCAGATATTCGAATAACATAATTATATACATACACCGAAGTCCAGAAAGCAATATGTTTTCTAAAGTTTCAGTTTCTGTGAGATACGATATCCGAATGACCGTTTAAAAAGGGCTATCTTTCAGAATGAAGTTCGAATAGACAAACGAAAAGAAACAAAATGGGTCGGTTTAGGCGGGAAAATGAAAAGTGCACATTGTCAATTTTATATTATTTTTCAAAAATTGAATTTCTCTGAAGTTTAATGTGTAATTATGGTGGATAATTAACCATTAAGTATTCGTGAACGTGTGAGAGTGTAGGCAAATGATATAAAACTGAAAATCGTGACTTTTGGGTTCACTCCTAAACTCCATCGAAGCCTCAATAAAGTTTCTACCGTTTTATTGGGGCAACTCAACAAGCAATCCAATAATGGGAAATATTATTTAATTACTCTAATACTTGACACTGGCAAAAAACCAAAAAGTGAGGCGCCATAATAAAAAAAAAATCAAAATTTGTGGAGATGACATTAATGACATTTGTGCACACTAGATTTGTCGAAAGCTTATGTCACTTGCATACATGGAGATTTCTATTCTATTCTATTCAATTAGCGTGCATGCCATTTGTCTACAGACACAGGAATAAAAAAAAGTTTCTAAGTTTAGATTCAAAGTATGTACATTTGACTTAGCAGTCCAATAGTCTCAAATCAAATCAAATCAAATTCTTTCTTCAAAATCAAAGTGTTATCATATTAAATAGACACGTAATAATAAGATTCTGTTACTCATAGAACTTAATTGGTTTATAAGAAACCAAAGCGGTGTTGATTGACGTCATAATCGTTACGTTTCAAGTTTAATGATGAATATGATTGCATCAGATACTAATGTTTGGTATCTATGGCGTCATGATTTATGAGCATCCGGCTTTACCAGTTTTTTATTATAATTTATATAACATACATATATTTCTTTTCCCTGTGTGGAGACAGGTTAGGTTCAAGTTCAGTCAAGTTCCCCTGTATCACCCTGTATGTAACTGTACAGTTATCGTTAATATGAGACTCGGTTATACCTTTCGGTTATGCATGCATGCATAGCTAAAACCATCATGCAAATCCTAACGTGTATGGCCTCCATAATATGCGAGCCTCTTGCCATAGTGATCATTTTATTGAAAAACCCAATACCATTTTGCTCAACATGGGAATTGAACCCTATCTAGCGTATCACTCGCACGAGATACCTACAGCTTTTTTCTTTAATTTTTCACATCTGTTTTACAAGTGTTTAGGTACCTACTTTAAAGGCTCAGGATATTATTCGTAGTTCGGTAGGTAGGCAAGGGAATGTCCAAATTTAATTATTAGAATATACAAAAAAAAAAATTAGAATATACAGTCGAGATTCTAACTGCGAACCTCCAACGGTTATAAACCCGAAAGGAAAACCACCGATTACCAGTAACCTTTTATTTCCTTGAAGAACTATCAGTTAACAGCTATCGGGGTTACCGGCGTAACGTCGGTTTAACCCGGTCGGGTGACGGTTAAACATCTAGCTACCGTTTACTGGCGCGACTAAACAGGTTAGTTAAATTCTTTGAGCTGGAATGAGTTTAACTGTTGTGTACCTTAGAGGCCCTACGTTTGATCTAAATACGGTACCATGCTCCGGCACGAATGGGCCGGCTCGACCGGAGTGGTACCACGGCCTCACAGAATACCGGCGTGAAACAACACTTACGTTGTTTCGCCGAGTGAGTGAGGATACCGGAGGCCCGAACCCTTTTAAAAGGCGCAAGACGCACTTGAGACACCTCTGGTGTTGCGTGTGTCCATGATCGGCGGTAATCGCTTACCATCAGGTGAACCGTGGGCTCGTTTGGGGGGCAAATATAAAAATGATGTATTTTTTAAGGCAACGACGGGTATAGCAGTCTTCATTACGTCCGCATTCCTCGATCGGTTAGACGGCGATAGCCTGATGGCTAGGGAGTCGGACTTGCGATCATGATTGTGGTTGCCGGTTCGAAACCCGCCCATTACACTACCGACTTGAACCCATTCGTAACAAAAGCGTTTAGCTTAGCTCGAGGGGTTAACAAGAATACTAGTAATCGCTATTAATAGTTATGATAATGATAATAATATTAATAAATAACGATATTTTATATCTCTTACTAGCTTCTGCCCGCGACTTCGTCCACATAGCGTTATGATATATAGCCTATAACCTTCCTCAAGAAATGGGCTATCTAACACTTAAAGAATTTTTCAAATCGGACCAGTAGTTCCTGAGATTAGCGCGTTCAAGCAAACAAACAAACAAACTCTTGAGCTTTATATATTAAAGTTTTTAACATATATTAAAAAAAATAATTCTTGTCCGTCGGTTTGTCTGTCTGTTACAGGTTGGCCCAAAAAACTACTGAATAGATTTTAATTTTCTCATCACTGTTAGAAAGTAAATGCTCCTACTTTAAGTAGGAGCATAATACTTTGACGGTGATCTTGTTATCTTAATTAAATCTTCAAAAGGCCTGTCCAGATATTGCCCTACATCGTAACACTCACATAATATCTAATAATACTATTACTGTCTGGACTTTAAAAGAGACCATGATTCTCTGAGTTTGTTTCGGCGTTTCTTCTCAGAGGTCGTCAGTTAGGAAATGCCGGCGCCATCTAGATTAAAAAAAAATGTAAAACATTGACTTGTAAAAGTGTCTTTAAAAGATCTATTTACAGAAATAAATATCATTTATCATTTATCAATTAAACAGATCATGAGATACAGTTTGACTTCTCCGATGTACATAGACCCATACAAAGAAAGATTATCTCTGTTGGTTTTGTTAATTTTTGGATCCATTCGTATTCCTAATATAGCTTCATGTGAGCAAACCTGCGGGCAAAAGCTAATGATATAATAATTTCATGCCTTTCTCCTATTGGGGTAGGCAGTGGTTGTAGATTTATTCTATTAGGTTCTTTGCTACGAAATAATCTCTACTATTATAAAATTGTAAAAAAGCTGTGTCTGTACATTGAAGATATTAAAAAAAAACAAGTGGGTTAGGGTAATATAAACGTCTCCGAACCCAAAAATGTGATTTTTAAAATTCTTGTCTGTTTGTCTGTTTGTTACGGGTTGGCGCAATAACTACTGAATATATTTTAATTTTGTTATCACTGTTAGAAAGTAAGAGCCACTTGCACCAACTTCACAATTGTATTTAAATTGCATTTAATCACGATTTTTCATATAAATTTTGTGTTTAAATACAATTTAAACACATTTAAGAAGTTGGTGCAAGTGGCGCTAAGTACTCCAACTTAAAAACTGGTATACTTCATATCACAAATAATTAAACGGCACCTGAGATACAGTTTGACCTCTCTAATGTATAGACACCCATACAAAGAAGAGATCATCATTGTTGGTTTTTGAGCTTCAAGTGAGCGAAGCCGCGGGCAGAGGCTAGTTAATTTATAACGTCAAAGAAAAACACGTGACTGATCGCCAAATTATATTATTAACATGTGAAACGGTTTATACAAGTGTTTTTTTAAGTACAATAATAATAGGTAATATCATTAGTGTAATAAAGTAAAATATGATTACATTATGAGATAATGGCTAGAGGTCCTGGGTTCGATTCCCAGGTCGAGCAAAGTGTTATTGGGTATTTCTATGAAATTCTCAGTAGCAGCTCGGAGTTTGGAAATTCTGCCCGGTTAATGGCAATAGGCTCGCTACTATTGCATGGGACCTATACATACCGGCGAACTGTGGGTGTACCTTAGTACACCTCTGCCTAACCCTTCGGGGAATACAGGCGTGATGGTATATTATGTTATAATGTATGTAAAAAACAGTGAAAGAATTATAAGCCACGAGGCCATGACTCTTTCTTGCTTTTAAAAAACATAACATATCAGATTTGTGTTCTCCGCAAAGTTATACATCTCTCTCTCATCAACACCAAGGAAACCGTTTGTCTAGGTTTGGGCATGTGATGAGGAGGGATGAAACGCATGTGACTAAAATAGTGATGAATATGTGCAGGCACAGAGGGGTAGAGGAAGACCTAAGGACAGATGGATGGATAAGGCCGATATGATGGGAAAGGGAGTGAATGATGAAGTGGCGGCTGACAGGGATGAATGGAATAAAATCACATACTGATTTCTTACATAAAAACTACTAACAACAAACTACTTTTTACGGATTTTATCGCGTTGAATTGGTATAATTTAATTCCCCGCGTTTCGGATCCTCTACAGCATACATGTTCTTAATGTTAAAGTTACTAACAGCTATCTTACCTTCCATTTATTACCTACATTTTTGTTAATTATTAGCGATCTGATTCACGCAGAATGAGCTCACCTGTTCTGTGTCTGTTTGCTCTTTGGTCTTGCAGTAAGAGGACATGCTACACAATTTCAAGTAAATAGGGACAAGGATAGGAAGATGATGTTGATGATAATGTTGAAATCTATACGATTTCTGACCAACTATAGGTTCAAATTCTAACAATCATTGGACGAATTCCATGCAATCGTCGCTCGAAATCAATATTATGAGTTACCTTTTCAAAAAATAACAATAGTTAATTTTAACTGTTCGATCAACGTCTGACATTACCCATAAGTCCCCAAGTACCAAATTCCGCAGATCTTTCCTCATTTATTAATAAAAAAAGTTAAATGCTCGTTATATTCATCCCGTTTAGGAAACCTTCCAAATGTTTCCGTCTTTTATGCGAAACGTTTAATTAAATGTTTGTAAAAGTATATTGAAATATGGTGACACGTGATATGCCTTATTTAACGCCCAACTTGCCATGAAGTACACGTAACCAGTTAATTTTGAAACACGTTGTTGTTATCGCAGATTTTTGGTATGGTTACCAAATATAAAACTTACTGCTATTTCATGGTAGGTACCTAAATTCGAGGGAAAACTTGGGAGGAAACTTAGTAACTGTTAGCATATTTACTTATGTTACGTAAGTAATTATAACTAAATAATAATAAATATTCTGGGACATTTTTACACAGCACCATCTAGTCCCAAACTAAGCAGAGCTTGTACTATGGGTACTAGACAATGGATATAATACTTAAATACTTTTTTTTTGTAAATACATACTTATAATACATAAGAAACACCCAGACGAACACAAACACTTATATTCATCACATAAATTTTTGTGTCCTGTGGGAATCGAACCCACGACCTCATGGTCAGCAGTCCGGTACTCGAACCACTAAACCACAGAGGTCGACATCAACTAGTAGTATATGGGTCACTTAGGTGAGGGAACCTGTATAACTGAGCGAGTTTCTTAAAGCCGTCATGTGAAGTCTTCCATCCCGCATAATCCGCGTGGTGGACTATAGCCATTCTTATTTTCAGATAAGTAATGGTGGAACATTTAGGCTGATGTAGATATAGATTCTGTTAACCAACATGGTGACTAGCTATAGGCTTACCTGAGTTTAGGAAACGAGAGAGTTTCTACATAATACCATCACGCCTGTATTCCCCGTACTAATTAATGTACACTCACAGTTCGCTGGTATGTTTAAGTCCCATATAATAGGGGACGAGCCTATTATATGACGAGCTTATTCTACCTAATTATTTATTTATTTATTATTTATTTATTGCCACCGGGCACAAATTCCAAACTCCGTAGCAGTCGCGCTGAGGACCACTGGCATAGGCAGTTTCTAATGAGGCAGTTTCTAATAATGTTAAATAAGCCGTTTTCAGTTCCCTTGAAGTCTATTTACGTTTTCACTTTCATTTTGAAAGAAAAACACACATAAAATTAAGAAAATAAGGAACTTACAAAATAAAATATGCCCCACAATTCTGCCAAATAGGTCAAATAGTTCAGCGAATTGCCAGACCTCCGCGGAGCTGCCTGGCACTGGATTTTAAGACCTATAGTTTCCAAGTTTACAAAACTACACCAAATATTTGAAGCGGCGGTAGCCTGATGGCTAGCGTTATCGATTCATGTTGGATATTCCGAAAACCCGAACGAAACGCATTAAGTCCACATTTATCATGCGTACCGCGGAAATGTGGAATGCGCTTCCCGAGTGGGTCTTCCATAGATATAATAAGACAGAAAGAAAGAAAATACTTTTTGTTTACGTCGTCATGACGCACGGAAAAATAAGATAAACATCTGGGTGTTTTTAAATCACGAGTGCATCGGTTTCTTCTAGGCAAGCGCGCTCCATCTTAGGTCGTAGTGTCGCTTAACATCAGGTGAACTGGCGATCAAGCGTAAGCCTATCAAGAGTATAAAAAAAAAACATACTGATTTCGGACACTTACGCGAATATTAGACACTAGCTTCTGCCCGCGACTGCGTCCGCGTAGCGTGACGATATGCCTATAGCCTTCCTCAATAAATGGGCTATCTAACACTGAAAGAATTTTTCAAATCGGACCAGTAGTTCCTGAGATTAGCGCGTTCAAGCAAACAAACAAACTCTTCAGCTTTATATATTAAGTATAGATAAGACTCCGTCCGCGTTGCGTTATGATATATAGCCTATAGCCTTCCTCAATAAATGGGCTATCTAACACTGAAACAATTTTTCAAATCCGACCAGTAGTTCCTGAGATTAGCGCGTTCAAGCAAACAAACAGACAAACTCTTCTCTTTATATATATTAAGTAAGTATAGATTGAAATGCAACTAATTTTTACGGTTATTTTCGTGTTATACTGATATTATTTAATGCCCGAAACCAGCTAAGCACACAAGCTAAGTTTTTCCAGTGCATAAGCTCCACTTACTGGTTGTAATGAACGCAGCGGTAACGCAACGTCTGTTGCAACGATGCAAGGTTGTTCACTTGCGACATCCCTCGTGAATGCATCAAGGGGACCTTGCACATATGACTGATTAGTCGCTGCGATATAGAACGTGTAACTAAATAACTGCAAGACCTCAATCAATTAGAAAATCGAGTCAATATTATAATAACGAAACCCTAAACTCATTTTGAGACACGTAAGCATAGTTTTAGGGTTCCGTACCTCGAAATGAAAAAACGGAGACCCTTACAGCGGGGGCACACGATGCGTTGCGGCGGCGGTGCGGCGCCGGAGCGGTGTCGGTGCGTCGTCTTACATAGAAATATCTGTGGCGTGCACACGATGCGCTCCGGCGCCGCACCGGACTTGCAACCACCGAGACGAGGCGGGGAGGGGTGAATGCGTTGCGATGTCGGAGCGGCACCGCTCAGTTGTTATACGATCCATTGTTACCAACGCTGCTACGGCGCCGCTGCGACAAAACAACGTTGCGGCGCCGCACCGCTCGTGTGCCCGCTGATACGGTGACATCTTTGCGGTGTGGCGCCGCAACGCATGGTGTGCTCTCACAGTTATAGGATCATCGTCCGTCCATCCGTCTTTCTGTAAAGACCCTTTTTCTCAGGAACGCGTGGAGGTATCAAGCTGGAATTTATATCAAATACTTAAGTCTACTGTCCCTTGGAGCTGTGAAAAAATCGTACTTCTAAGCGAACGCAATCAAAAGATACAACCGCTTACGCCGCAAATTTTCCACACTCGCAAATCAAAACCTACAAGATACTTCCCGTGAATTCAAAATCTTGAAATTTGGTACAAAGCAACGTCTTATAGCACAGATAAAGGAAAAATTGCGAAAAGCATAAATTTTTAGTTACATCATATAATAAAAATATTTATAAGTACGGAACCCTCGAGACCATTACATAGTTTCAAGTATTTAAAAATAAAACTAAAAATTTCAGTTGATGCGTAAGGATTCCCCCCAACTAACCCGATTTTGGGTACTAGGTTGGTTTGGATGGACCGAAAATAAATAACGCATTGTATTTATAGATTGGTTATATTGTTCTGAACAACACGTGAGCATTATTTTAGTGTATACACTCCCTTATGTTACTACAAATTTAAACCTGCATTTCTAAAATATAACAACAGTCCTTATGACTCGAATATTAAGGTTTAAAATGGCATTTGTTGCCACTTGAGATGTAATAGAATGTTCTAGAAATGTTTAGTTTTAGTTAGCAATGTTAATAACCCACCCGTTTGATTACAGCGACAGATTATAGAAAATATATATTGTATTTATGTCTAAAATATACCTTGTTTATTTTGATATCGAAAGTTTTAGTTTTAATCTAGATTCTGATTCAATGTTCTAGTTTTAGGTTCAAGCAGGTGGCTAGAAATTATCTGTATAGCTGTTTCTCAACTCTAATAGGCTTGATTTGCAGTCTTAAGAGATGCACCTATTTACTTTACGCAGCCCAAGACCAGATTTTAACATGTTTGGGCTCGATTCCTGCATGGAAAAAGAATGCAGTATTGTTCTCGTGAATCGTCATCAAATGATTTTTTTGCGTAAAAGAGTTGCTCAGCTCACTGTGACTGCTACGCTAAAGGTCCTGGGTTAAATTCCAGTGTTTTTCTATAGATGTCTCATTAGCAGTTCGGTGTTTGGATGTATGCAAGGTTAATGGCAATAAACTCAATCCTATTATATGGGACCTAGACATATCTAAAAACCGTGGGTGTACCTACATTAGTAGGTTTGGGTACACCTCAGCCCAGTTTTTAGAGGAAGGAGGATATTATGTTCTTATTACCTGATTTAAATGTATTCTTAAAGGGAATGTAACTCTTTATAGTTATGTGATGGTTACCAAGCGTTTTGAAATAAGGGCCTTGATGTCACATCAATTATCCTAAAAAAATATCGTTCCCTTCATTAAATAGGGCCCACTCAACCAATAAGAATTGCATCAAGATTAGTTAGAACCAACAAATACTGTCCTTGAATTCGCTTTCCGGTGTCAGTGTCGAAATCGATAATGTAATCGATACGAAATATCGAGTCGATCGTCTCGTAAATTGAAAATCGATTTGGTAATAATGAGGGTAGATTGGCGTGTTAAAGGTTGAGAAACCCTGACGAGGTATTGTTGAGTTTGAGAATTGGACGCGGGATTACGTGTACTTACATTGTGCTTTAAGGTAATGAGCCAACTGGTGCTGTAATGGTATTTAGGATAAGCATCAATGTACTTATATATAATCCTCCGGTATGTTTAGATCTACAAAAACCATTATACATAACATACCATCACGCCATACGCCTGTATTCCCCGAAGGGTTAGGCAGAGGCGTACTAATGTAACCCACAGTTCGCCGGTATGTTTAGGTCCCATGTAATAGGGGGCGAGCCTATTGCCATTAACCGGGCACAAATTCCAAACTCCGAGCTGCCACTGGGAATTTCATAGAAAAACCCAATAACACTTTGCTCGACCTGGGAATCGAACCCAGGACCTCTAGCATAGCAGTCGCGCTCAGGACCGCTTGGCTAATGAGGCAGTTTATTGTCTATGAAATAAACTACACATGCTTAAAAACAATGATCCTAAAACTAAAAACCTTATAAAATATAATATAATAACTAAAAAAAAATTGATATTATTAAATGGAGTCCCGTTAGGCAAGGTTCCGAAGATACTGGCAGCTTTCCCCCTTTGGATAGTTAGATTAATTCTTTGTCCGAGGTAGCTGCCAGCTCTTCGGTCTCCTGTGATGTCGACTAATCTTTTTGTTGTTTCCTTAACAAGTCTTATAGCGCTAAGACCCCACGGACCACCCTTGGTCCGCGGGGTGTGGGATTTTTTTTCGTGGGGTTTGGTATTGAAAAAAAAATCCCACACCCAGCAGTATAATGCCCGAAGACTGGTCGCCTTTTGAAGGTTTTCCCACGTAAATAAAAAGTAGTATTATAAAAAAAAAAAAACATTAAAGCCACAGAACTCATGAATTTTCAATGATGCTTCATGAATTTTCAATGTGGGACAGCCGTGCTTCGGCACGCAACCCAATGTCTAGGCGATACCGATATCTTGAGAATAGACTGGTTGTTAGGCTTTTTGTCTTCGGATTGGATTCGTATGACAACCGAGACCGATGGCATTAGTGCTCTCATAATGGAGAGGTCTCTGAGGAGATATGTTAAGAATATTCAGCCATCCAAACACTGGCCGCGGCGAGCGCAGCTTAACCTTGCAGATATCACTTAGCCACAAGCCCCTTATATGTTTATACTATTAAGGTGGCAAAGAAGCATACGGCCCACCTGATGGTAAGCGGTTACCGTAGCCTATAGACGCTCTTGCAACTCTAGGGGCATCACTCGCGCGTTGACGACTCTGTAAAAATCTTTTCACACACTTTTTGAAGGGCAACTTGCCCTCTAAAAAGATCAAAACTATATTTGGATCTTAAATAAACATCTTGGCACACAATTATCTAATACACAAAATTACAATACAAAAACATTTGATCAAACATTACAATATTGTACCAAATGTTGCAACACGCTTGATGTAATTGCCAAGTGTAAAATTAGCGAAATATTTCGCTAATAGCAACACTGTTGTAACCATAGTTCCGTAGATATGTCAACACATACATACATATACTATTACTTAATGCTTGCTAAATATACATATAAGTGGTATGATTGATACGGACAATAAATGTGCAGTTTTTGATTAGAAATATAGTTACGAACTTAGTGATGATAAGAAATTGCAAAGTAATGGTTTTTTGCAAATTCTGTTTGATAAAGAATGACGTATTAGAAGATTTTTTTGCAATAATATGATTTCAAACTATCACGCATATATTTCTCGAAACCTAGGGATTGTTACTAACCGACTTCAGAAAAGGAAGAAGTTCCCTGACGCGGAACAACTACTTGTAGATCATACTGTCAACTGTCGCCTGCAATACGACCTTCAAACTTTCAAGAAAAGAGCGTACTCCTTTTTAAAAGGCCGGCAGCGCACTTGTGACTCTGATTGACTGGCCTTTTGAAGAAAGAGCCATAGCAGTTGAGTCTATCCTAACTGACGGCACGCATACATGAACAATAACTTTATAACAATGCGTGAGGATACCGGAGGCCCAAACCCTTTTAAAAGGCGGGCAATGCACTTGCGACTCCTCCAGTGTTACTGGTGTCCATGGGCGGCGGTAATCGCTTACCATCAGGTGAACCGCCTGCTCGTTTGCCCCTTTATACCACAAAAATATGAAAATATCAATAATCAAAAGTTGCACATTGTAATCGAGTATGAACTCGAGACCTTCCGGCGCAGTTTCGTCACAAAGTTAGTTGACCTGTTGCATTTCCACTGCGCGCAAGAAATGCCTGCCGCTCGGGGTGAATTACGAAACAGAGTTAATCTAATAATGTTTTGTATTCAATTTTCTAATTAAGTCTGTAAATATATTAAAGTAATTGAGTAGCGGAAAGGTGAAGGAGCAAGATATGGAACTATGAACATTATAAAAAGTTCAAACACTCGTTTACTTCCAAAAGATATCCAAAAGGAAGCGGGAGCTTGTGACTGACGGAGTGCAAGCGACGACAATAATGTACTGTGGTGAAAAAAGAGGCTTCGTAAAGGTTCTGGGTTCGATTTCCAAGTTAAGCCATGTATCATTAGGTTCTGCTATAAAATTCGAATACGAAGCGGCGGCGGTAGCCTAGTGGCTAAAGCGTCGGAATTGCGATCATGTGGTCAACGTGGCGTGACAATTTGTTCACGTAGGAGAGCCATGCTTCGACACGAATGGGCCGGCTCGACCGGAGTGATACCAAGGCCTCACAGAAAACCGTCGTGAAACAACACTTACGTTGTGTTTCGCCGAGTGAGTGAAGTTAACGGAGGCCCAAACCCTTTTAAAAGGCGGGCAACGGACTTGCCCCTCTGGTGTTGCGGGTGTCTATGAGCGGCGGTTATCGCTTACCATCATGTGATCCATCTGCTTGTTTGCTTCCCTATCCCATAAAAAGAAGACAAAAATAATAATAAACTACGAAGGATTTAACGTTATATTCAATCCTGCACCAGTCGTGCAAACCGGCTACGAATATGGGTTACTATGGCGCTGAAACCTGTTCCATGCGCACACGCAACATCTAAATCTAAGCGCCTGTGGCCGTGGACTATGGTGTAGCTTGCATTAGGAAACGTCTCGGTGTTTTATTTATTTGTAAAACATTGTATTTGCTTAGATGTTTAGTAGAACTTGAGTTACTGGATAAGGTGAGTATACTGTATACTGGTGGAGTATACTGGTGAGTGCCTCTGTAGGGCAATTCTAAAACTTTCTTGAGATCAGCTCTTTTTAAAATTAATGATGTAGGACCTAACAATCTAAGTGATGTGTTGCAAATAAGAAGTAAATATAATAATGATCATTTATATAATAACTAGCTTCTGCCCGCGACTTCGTCTGCGTAGCGTGATGATATATAGCCTTCCTCAATAAATGGGCTATCTAACACTGAAATAATTTTTCAAATCGGTCCAGTAGTTCCTGAGATTAGCGCGTTCAAGTAAACAAACAAATAAACTCTTCAGCTTTATATATTATAGCTTCTGCCCGCGACTTCGTCCGCGTAGCGCGATGATATATAGCCTATAGCCTTCCTCAATAAATGGGCTATCTAACACTGAAAGATTTTTTCAAATCGGACCAGTAGTTCCTGAGATTAGCGCGTTCAAGCCAACAAACAAATAAACAAACTCTTCAGCTTTTTAAATTAGTATAGATATTATTTAATATTTTTAATACACTGTCCTCGAAAAGTAAGGCCCACTTGCACCAACTTCTTAAATGTATTTAAATTGTATTTAAACACGAAATTTCTATGAAAAAATGTGTTTAAATACAATTTAAACATATTTAACAAGTTGTTGCAAGTGGCCCTAAGGGCCACTTGCACCAAATTCTATTTAAATCATTCTTTTATGCATTTAGTTAAACAAACAAACAAACAAAAAACTCTTCAGCTTTATATATTAGTATAGATATAGATTAGTATTAGTATAGATAAGTGATCGTAAATAAATTGGACATTGAAGATATAAAAAAAACAAATGGATGTACATAAATAAGCGTCTACGATTCCAAAATAAGATTTTTAATGTCTTGTCTGTTTGTTACGGGTTGGCGCAAAAACTACTGAATAGATTTTAATTTTATTATTACTCTTTACTTTATCAGATTATAAAGTTATTTTAGTGAAGGAAAAATTTTACTTGCTGGCCTCGAACCATCGAACCTGCGTCTTCTGGTTTGATAAACCAGACGCTATGACAACAAGATGACGTCACTTTTAAGACGTAAATTCAGAATGTGAAAATTTCGACATGGCGGATGGGACTCGCGGTGGCTTAGTGGTCAACCAGTAGACGCAGGTTCGAATCCTGCCTGCAGTCGATTTTTTCCTTCACTAAAATAAATTTGTCATATTTTAGGCTACCCTTGGCCTATTCTCGTCCATTTTCACTGTATCGATAGATAGCATGTCTTCTGAAAGTGTAAATTGTGTGACATTGACGCCTACGAAGCTTTTGACGTGAATCAATAGGAACGCGATGTTGTGAAATGTTATTACATGCACAGGGTGTAGTTATAAGAATATTTTTAGGCATTTTTTTTAACAATCATAAACTGGTCTATGAAATCGCGTCAATTTCAGGATGTCATATGCATGTCATAAGCAGCTGGGGGCAAGTCCTCTAATTCAATTTTTTTAAGACTATATAGCTGACCTAGCTGGCGTACTTACTACTAACGTCACTCAATTGTTTTGCCTTCCCGGAACCCCTCCACTAACACTTAAACTTTATGGTATGGTATTAAATTTCAAATTTACTTTTAAGTGTTATTACGAATCTTTTGTATGGAAATATAGAAAAGTGTTGTTTGTAGACTTTTTCAGGCAATTTTTAAAATTTTTCTCTCCGTAAGAACCATCCTCGTACTTCAAGAAATATACTAGAAAAGAATTAGCGAAATCGGTTCAGCTGCTCTCGAGATTAGCGGTTAGCAACACATTTGGCGATTCATTTTTATATTATAGATTATTAGTAATGTGTCACAATTATTGTCTGGAAGTCCTGGATTCGAGTACCAGGTCAAGCAAACTGATTGAACTGGGAAACGAATTAGTCTCTTTGTAATGACCAGTAGCAACTCGGAGTTTGGATTTGTGACGGGCTAATGACAATATGCTTGACCCTTATCACAGGGAAATATACATATCGGCGAACTGTTGGTGTACATTTGTACACCTCTGTAAAACATCCGGTGAATATAAGAGTGATGGTATGTATGTATGCACCTTAATATGTTGTGTCTGTTTTTTCAACACCCTGTATTTATATACTATTTATGTACTTACACCTTTTATTTAACGTTTTCTTCTGCATATAACAAATTTGTTTGATTACCCAGTCTGGTCAGGGCCTTTTGTTAGATGTTGTTAACTACCTTTTACCTGTCGCAATATACATATTATATTTGGGATATAGGTATTTTTGAAAAGTCAAAATTAGGTGCACGGTTGCCAAAATTGGGTCTTATGGAGAAGAGCCTCTTTTTTTTGTATATTTGTAACTAGCTTCTGCCCGTGAGTTCGCCCGCGTAGCGTGATGATAATATATAGCCTGTAGCCTTCCTCAATAAATGGGCTATCTAACACTGAAATAATTTTTCAAATCGGACCAGTAGTTCCTGAGATTAGCGCGTTCAAGCCAACAAACAAATAAACAAACTCTTCAGCTTTTTAAATTAGTATAGATATTATTTAATATTTTTAATACACTGTCCTCGAAAAGTAAGTGTCACACTTTTTTTAAATTGCAATAACTTTTGAAGTAGGTAGTTACACAAGATAAACTTTGGAAATAAAAAGGACATGAAAAAGAGTTGTATAGTTTCCAAGAAAGCTGATAAAATTTGCAATAAAACTTTTTTTATTCTAAATCTCTAAATTCGTTTAGAAAAAAATGAAATTATAAAGTGTAGTACTTAGTTTTGCAGGGCAGTGTAGTTGCTGATAATTATGCATTGTGAGGTGTAAAATTTATTCATAAATATTAATAAAAACCGCCAAGTGCGAGTCGAACTCGCGCACGAAGGGTTCCATTGTATGGGAGCTCCCATTCAATATTTATTTTATTTAGTTTTTAGTAGGTATTTGTTGTTATAGCGGAAACAGAAATAGGTACATAACTTGTGAAAATTTCGTCTAGCTATTGTGGTTTTTGAGATACAGCCTGGTGACAGGCCGACGGACTGACAGACGGACAGACAGCGAAGTCTTAGAAATAGGGTCCCGTTTTTACCCTTTGGGTACGGAACCCTAACCGGTTCTTGAAATATTATCATCATCCAGACTTCAAATCTGCCCACTGCTGCGAACAGTCTTTGGTTAAGCCATTTTTTTCAGTCCTGTGCGATTGACATCCACGTGAAACCAAGGAGTTCTTATGTCACCGTACCACCTCGCTACCGGACGCTTCTGCCATTAGACTTGAAACATTTCGGAAGATTTTTAGAACACTTCAAAAATAATCTTTGCAGAATAACTTCATTGTTTGTTTGCCTGTCAAGAGCTTTTTTGGGGTAATAAGTTGAAAGAAAAAAAATTAAAAGGTTCTAAGGTACATAATCATATCATAATCAACCCATTATATGTCCCACTGCTGGGCACGGGTCTCCTCTCACAATGAGAGGGATTAGGTTATAGTCAGACTTCACACGCCGTCGAGAAAATCTCTCAGACGTGCAGGTTTCCTCACGATGTTTTCTTTCACATTCATAACTTCGAAAAGTCAGAGGTGCTTGCCTTGTATTTGAACTCGAGACCTTAGACTTGGCAGTCCAATGGTCATATCACTAGGCTATCACGGCTACTATTCTTTCTAAGTTGTAAGGTTGTAATATTCAAAAATAATAAGTCCATACTAACTTGGGACCACTAGACTAACACCTCGTTAGTCTAGTGGTCCCAAGTGCGACTGCTATACTAGAGGTCCTGGGTTCGATTCCCAGGTCGAGCAAAGTGTTATTGGGTTTTTCTATGAAATTCTCAGTAGCAGCTCGGAGTTTGGAATTTGTGCCCGGTTAATGGCAATAGGCTCGCCCCCTATGACATGGGAACTAAACATACCGGCGAACTGTGGGTGTACCTTAGTACACCTCTGCCTAACCCTTCGGGGAATACAGGCGTGATGGTATGTTGTTATAATAAGTCCATACACACACCACTGGTAGGCACTCGTCCACTCAACTGGTTGCTGTATCATTACAAAATGTCGCACAACCAGTTGCTGTTTCTTCACGCTATCGGATAAGACCTTGACATGTTACATCACAAGGTGAAGAGCGGTAACTGTAACGTTGTAATGTTATGTAACTATTGCGCAAGCGATTGCAATTGATCTATAGGTGTTACGTCACCGCTGTATCAGAGGGCGAGTTTTGATTAGATTTATTGTTCTTTTTGTTTTTCCGAGTTTTTTTTTGACTTGGTACCACGGCATTGTCGAATATTTTGTCAGTAAGCAATAATGTGCTAACATAATTTTGTTCCAGTTTGAGGGACAATGTAGCATTTGAAATTGCAAGGCGAATTAGACGTAGGGCCACTTGCACCAACTTCGCAAATATGTTTAATTTGTATTACAACAGGAATTTACACTGAAAAATTGTGTCTAAATGAAATTCAAACATATTTTTTTATGGGATAGAGGGCCAAACGAGCAGAGGGATCACCTGATGGTAAACGATTACCGCCGCCCATGGACACCCGCAACACCAGAAGAGTCGCAAGTGCGTTGCCCGCCTTTTAAAAGGGTTTGCGGCCTCCAGTATCCTCACTCAATCGGCGAAACATAACGTAAGTGTTTTTTCACGCCGGTTTTTTGTGAGGCCGAGTTGCAAGTGGCCCTTAACAACTGAGGTATTAATATGACAATGCGTGTGTGACAAGTGATACCTACCATTGATATAACTGGCATCTACTTATTAAATGGTACGAACGCCGCTTATCGTCAATTATAATAAAAATAAATAAAAAAACTCAAAAACGTTATAATTTTTTTCTGTATTCTGTTGCTATGTTATTTTATATACCAAGAATGAAGAATTCCTACTTTTGTTTTTATAGAATGGGACAGAGTCAAAGTTAATACTTCATATCTTGGTTGTATACAATTTCTTTGTTTTCCTCTTCCATCCATCTGCTGTGTCTCTCCTTCTTACGCTTCTCTTTTGCACATTCAATTTGGATATTTTCATATCACAAGCACACATACTACTACTACTTACTAAGACGTTAGAAGAGCCCCTAAACAATCCCAGATGAATTGAGAACACCACATTTTTTTAAGTCGGCTTATATTATCTTTAATAATTAATCTCTTACAGACACACTGCACCGCATAGGTCCTTGACCACATATACAATGTGGTCATATTATCCAACAAGATCACATAAGATGCTTGCATCACAATCTTACCTAACTGGCAGTCAGAACTGAATGTCTGATGTAACCGTTATAAGGGTACCAAGGTTAGACGGTCTCAAGGGTGTCTGACGAGTAAAGAACTGGTGGATTCATTGAGGTATTAAGTACTGAAGCACTAGAGCAGCAGCGTCAAATAAAATACATTAGAAAATGGTCTAGGTACTTACTGGAAAAATTGAGGTATAATAAATTATTGTACAAAAGCAGTAACGTCAAAGTAAATCACACGTGGTAAAAAAATATTGCCGGTAATGTTACCATGACACTATGTAACTTATTTGTTTC
The DNA here is from genome assembly GCA_947256265.1 of Acronicta leporina. NCBI lineage: Eukaryota > Metazoa > Arthropoda > Insecta > Lepidoptera > Noctuidae > Acronicta > Acronicta leporina. Next base: position 7,029,391 of record OX366536.1, read on the forward strand.
AAATACCTAATATCTTTTTTTTAAGTCGGCAAACTAGCTGACGAGCCTGGTGGTAAGTAGTCATTGTCGCCTATGGACACCTGCTACACCTTAGTAGTTACTGATGCATTGTTGACATTTAAGAGCTGCTACGAACTGCAGACTGCCAGAATCGCATCAATCGAGGGAACTTTCTCTTACGCGTAAAAAAAGAAACACAAACGAAAGTGCTTTAGGACAGACTTCGACGTAAGGGTGGTCGCCATCCAGTCAAACGCCAAGAGGTCCCAAACCACCAATAAAGTCAGACAATTTTTCCCCTCTTACGAGATACCTATCTGACAGGCAGTGAGGAATAGTATACTAACATGTCCCCACACGGGAAAACCTTTTAATAATAACTTTTTATTTTTATCTCACATACCTATAATTTTTAAAAAGTAATGACTTCCGTAATCCGTGGCCAGCATTCGGGTTTGCAAAACACAACATTAGGTTAAACATTACATTAGGTCTTACTCCACAATTAGAGAAAAAAATCGATGAGCCCACAGTTTATAATCACTCAATGTCCGTGTTTGGCAATTTTTGGAACTCGTTTTGTCCAGATGCATTCGGTGAAATGTTTTTTGTGAAGACATATTGTTTGTTTCTTTTATGTTACTCCAAGTCGAAGGTCAATATTATTATAATGAATGATAGATCTGGCAGTGAAAAACTGAAAGAAATATAGAAATATATTAGGCTTATAATGGATTGCAATTTTATTGAGAACTGCATACATACAAAGTCAGAAGCCGGATACTTGGCGCTCTTTGCCCACCGACTAGTCGCCTAAGACTACGAAAGTGGCCGGATAGTCAGCTTTTCCTACTTCGAAACATGTATAATTGATATCATCGCTGATTGCGTTTTATAGGTATAAAACTCATCTGTACTTACTGACCTACTATACTATAATTATGTAATGTAACAAAACGCTTTAAGTTCCTTTTATCATGCGTACTGATAAAATGTGGAATGCGTTTCCCGAGTGGGCCCTTTAACCTATCAGAAATAAAAAAAAACTTTTATAAAATAACTAGCATGATCGTTCTTGGATGATTGATATTAGATATTGCAAAATTAATCAATGACTGACTATAAGCTTCGCCTGTCGCTTTAGGTGTTGCGCGATGTAGTGTGCCATGTAATAGGGGGTGAGATTAAATACAAACTTCCAGCTACTGAAAATTTAAAGAAAACCCCGATAATACTTTGCCTGACCCAACCTAAAATCCCTATCCGTACTTGTGATGGAACAATAAAACGGTTGTCTAATACGTAAGATTTAAATACAATAAATTCACTCCAGAACTACCCTTAGGAAGCCTCTGCATCTAACTGCTGCGTATGCTTGCAAAAGACGCGGCGAAAAGTGAGGGAGAACCGATCGATACACAGTAGATGCAACGGGTGCCAGACAGTGCAGACAAATCTTCGGCCTCCAAGAGTTGAGGATGCTGAGGAAGGTTGACAAGGGGGTCTCGCTACCCGACTACAGCCTTATTGCCCCAGCAGTCGGTTGCGAGGCAAAACCTCGCCAATTGTAGGGGTCCAGGGAATGCTAGTATATATATTTTTATAGTGGTAGCGAATCTAGAAAATCTGACATATCTTGCCCCCTCTCAAGGGTGTATATGACCCATGAGGATTTTCCAAAAACCGGCATGAAACAATGCTTACGTTGTGTTTCGCCGAGTGAGTGAGGATACCGGAGGCCCATACCCTTTTAAAAGGCAGGCAACACACTTGCGACTTCTCTGGTGTTGCGGGTGTCCATATGTGGCGGTATCGCTTACCATCAGGCTACCAGTCTGGTCGTTTGCCATAAAAAAAGAAGAGCCAAGTTGCTGATGCTTTGCCGAGTTGCATAGCTAAAGGCTGATCAGACGATGGCATATTTTCCCACCACTAATTCTTGAACTTGATACCCCCCTTCCAAAGAAACCGCTTGCCTCAACGCCATATAACTCATCTTACATCACAGTAATCAACGATTGTATCTACCAGAGAGTAACTACATGACGTAATAGTATTACTAACTGCCTAATTATGTGTCAAGGTTGGCAATTGTTTGCTAAAGTTTGGAAACCGTTGCGAGGAGATAAAGATGAGTATAAAAACTAAAATTATTACTATTATTTTGACACTTACTCGAATATTAGACATTGAAATATAAGTACTATTTACGGTTTTTATCGCGATATCTTGATGTTATTTCATTCCCCACTTTTCGGAGCTCTACAGTCTTTCTATAACCACGGAAGCAGTTGAGTTAATTATTAAAAACGTATTGTGTGTTCATTTTGTATGTGACGAAAACTAAAAAATACGAAAAAAATTAAGACTCCGACTCCCGAAGCTGAGCAAAACAGCTCATTACATACCTATTTATGTTTTTGAAGGCGAATTGACTTTTTGTTAATTAATACTTAGTTATTCAAAGTCAGTCACTAATATTTTTTTATTTTACCAACCAGACCACTAAAATAGGTGCGTTTGAAAAGTCAAAACTAGTTGCACGGTTCCAAAAAGTGGGTCTTATGAGGAAGAGTGGACAAGAAACTTCATACTCTTTAAAAAAAAAACAATACAATATTACGCAGTTTTATTTCTACATATTGAGTGGCGACTAGAATTTTACTTACCTCGACAAATATTTATTTATTTAGATGTTATTGGAAAACCAACAACTATAGGTACAAGCTAAATAAACAATTAGCATATGCTACATGAAATCAATGTATAAGTTTTCACACATAGCGATATAATAAATTTGTAGTTATCTTAGCAAACGAAAAGAAACACGAATTGAGGACCTCCTTCGTTTTTGAAGTCGGCCATTTTAGCGGCATCATTGACTGCAAGTTTTAAAACTGAAACAAACAAGTATTGTGTGTTCAGGTGTTAAATACAAATTGTAATAACTATTAATATCACTTCCCGTGTCATACAAACAAACTTGGCCTCCGCTTTTATTATTAAACTAGCTTCTGCCCGCGACTTCGTCCGCGTAGCGTGATGATATAATTATAGCCTATAGCCTTCCTCAATAAATGGGCTTTCTAACACTGAAAGAATTTTTCAAATCGGATCAGTAGTTCCTGAGATTAGCGCGTTCAAGTAAACAAACAAACAAACAAACAAACAAACTCTTTAGCTTTATATATTAGTATATAGATAATACTTTGTTTTTCTGTGACGTCACATTGGTTTGTCTGTCCTTCATCGAGGGCCGTTGGGACTGCTGTTTAATGGTACAGCTGAAATTGTGAAAGGGTGAGAGTCATGTTTCAGGATTTTTCAGAATTCATCTGTAGTGGTACCACCGGATAACTAAATATTCAGGTTCAAAGGGTAAATAAGAGTAAAATCGATGTACCTGCCTACTGACATCTTCGGAGTGGTGATACAAACTATGACGTAGACGCTCACCCATCGTTTTCCATACCTCAACCTGAGTAGCTTAACTTTGGAACACTTCTTACTATAGATAGAATATTGTTTATTGCACAACAAAAATAAATATGAAGTACAATTTACTTAATTACTATAACGTTCTTTTTAAACCTGTATAAACGATATACTTTGCTGCAAAGCATTACGCAGACGCTCACCCATCATTTTCCAAGCCTCAGCCTGAGAAGCTTAACTTTCAAACACTACGTACCATAATGTTCTCTTCATACCGTATGAATCATAAGTTGTATACTTGAATCTGGGTCAATCTTTTGATCGATCCGTGGACTAGTGATGCAAGCAGTTGCATCATTGATGGCCCAGTTTTTATGCACGAGTCCAAGGTTTTGAGATTAGGTCACTAATAATTACATGTATTGTAAGCCGTTTATATATTTGTACATAATGTATACGTAAGGTAGATAATGGTTTCTGCTATGTTATTGTTTCTTAAGATAATTTGTTAATAGTCCCGGCGGACCGCATTTCCAATAGAAACGTAATAGCAACGTTAATCGTAATTCAAACGATATTTAAATCTCGATTTTAAAACTTAAATAACATAACATAACATACCATCACGCCTGTATTCCCTGAAGGGTTAGGCAGAGGCGTACTAATGTACACCCACAGTTCGCAGGTATGTTTAGGTCCCATGTAATAGGGGGCGAGCCTATTGCCATTAAACGGACACAAATTCCTAACTCCGAGCTGCTACTGGGAATTTCATAGAAAAACCCAATAAATTCATTAAAACCTGTTTTAAACCGTAAATCTGTTCTCAGTCCCTCTACTAAATTACTCATTTACTCAACCCTTGTTAGACCCTGCCTGACATACGCAGCACCTGTTTGGTCTAGTCTGGTAGAAACTAACTATAAGAAACTTCAAACTATTCAAAACAAAGCTTTAAAAATATCATACAACACACCATTTCGCACTAATCTAAAACAATTACATTACCATATTAATTATCCCTTCTTAAAAGATTATATACTAAAAATATCTCGTAAATTTTATTTGTATAAAAATCCAGGACACAAGAATTGTCTAATATCTACAATAGGTAAAAGCAGATTAAGTACATTATCGTACGCGCGGTCGTACAATCGATATCGACTGCCCCATCACTTATTCCTCCGTGAATCATGACGATAGCTCGCTTACTAGCTGACGCCGTTTGAGCGGCCGACCATACACTCTGCGTGCAACTACCCGCCGTCACTTTAAATAATCATTAAGTCTTGTTTTGATAAAACAATGTGTACACTCTGTATGCCAACCTTGTTAATATATGTGGGTCCATACTAAGACTTGCACATTATGTCAAATATGTACTTATATAATTTGGTTAATTATGTTAATATAACGTAGTTTAGCATGATTTTTTAATGTTTATAAAGGCGTCTTTGTCTGTGTAACAATTGTGAATCATGACCTGTAAACAAATAGAATAAGATCATTTGTAAACAGTTTCTAATAACCTAAGTATTAATAAAGACCTTGAAAAATCAAAATCAATCAATAGGGGGCGAGCCTATTGCCATTAAACGGACACAAATTCCTAACTCCGAGCTGCTACTGGGAATTTCATAGAAAAACCCAATAACACTTTGTTCGACCTGGGAATCGAACCCTGGACCTCTAGCGTAGCAGTCGCGTTCAGGACCACTTAGCTAATGAGGCAGTTACTAAAACTTAAATTAACTACCTAAATATCGAAATAAAAAAAAACTAACTGAATTAAAACTAAAAAAGGGCGCCAAAGAACTCCTCATCGCTATCAGCCGGTAGAGTTTAGATGGGATGACCCAAAAGGCGAACCTAAATTAACGATATGGGAATCCAAATAATATTATACTGATTATTATTATTTCGATTCCCATATCGTTCATTTAGGTTTCTGCTCTACCATACATCAACATACTATCACGTCTGTATTCCCCGAAGGGTTAGGCAGAGGCGTACTAATGTACACCCACAGTTCGCCGGTATGTGTAGGTCCCATGTAATAGGGGGCGAGCCTATTGCCATTAACCGGGCACAAATTCCTAACTCCGAGCTGCTACTGGGAATTTCATAGAAAAACCCAATAACACTTTGCTCGACCTGGGAATCGAACCCTGGACCTCTAGCGTAGCAGTCGCGTTCAGGACCACTTAGCTAATGAGGCAGTTACTAAAACTTAAATTAACTACCTAAATATCGAAATAAAAAAAAACTAACTGAATTAAAACTAGAAAAATAAAACTAAAAAAGGGCGCCAAAGAACTCCTCCCCATCGCTATCAGCCGGTAGAGTTTAAATGGGATGACCCAAAAGGCGAACCTAAATGAACGATATGGGAATCCAAATAATAATAATTTTATTATTATTATTTGGATTCCCATATCGTTCATTTAGGTTTCTGCTCTACCATTTCATCCAAAATACTTCACTGGAAATAAATGTAAGCGAATGCAATTCTTGATAACTTCACCAAGTTTGGAACGATTTTCCGAACAGGATTCAAACCTGCGTCTCCTGGTTAAGGCACCGCGAGTCCAGCCCGCCAGGTTGAAATTTGCCTTCACTTTCTGAATAATTTCTGAAAATACGGCTTTGAGGTGGAAAATGCAAAAAAAATACAAATAGATTTTATCTTTTCTTTAACTGCCTTATTATATCTAGAGGTATTTTTCGATTCCCGAGGAAAGTATGATTGGGATTTTCTATGAAATTTTCAGTAGCAGCTCGGAGTTTAGATTTGTGTCTGGTTAATGGCAATAGGCTCGTCCCCAATTATATTGGACCTAAACATACCGGCAAACTGTGGGTGTATGTTCCCAGTATCTGTTATTAGTATCTACAATTCTGCTAAATCTTTCGGAGAATATGGCGTGATGGTATATTAAAATTCCTTAAGATCTGAAACTATGAGTACAAATATATGTCTCTTAAAATCTCTATATCTTAAAAAAATATAGACGATATTTTTTTAAGATGTGCTTAAAAAAATATCGTCTTTCTAAACGCTGACTACGGCAAGCGTAGCTTAACCTTGCATTACTTAGCCACTATCTTATCTGCTTTCAAAGGCCGAAAAAACCTCGCAAATTAAGACATCCTTTGTCAATTTTGCGTTTAATTAGGCGGTTGACACGCTCAACGCTTCCCGCTCTCTTTAGCAATAAAACGAAACCTTGAAACCGTCACAATGCCTTTATTTATAAAAAAAATATGAAGTAATAACTCTATGTATTTGTAATCTACATACATAACTCGGTAATATCGACCGTTGCAAATGGCACATTTGAGTAACCCAATTCATAGTAACAGTACATTTCAGCTATAAACAATCAACCTTAAACTCTACACCTCAGAGTTGATTTTACGTTACAGTTAACTAAAGTTTTGGTTTGGAGTTACGTAAGATTTTAAGGTCATAGCTCTTGCATAACTCTTCGTTGAGTTAGGCCAGTGTTAGAAGACCCCTTTCAATGTACGGTTGAACCAAATTCAGTTCGAGGTGTCAATGTGTTTGGAGGGGCAGGGTAGGTCAAGTTAGGTGGACAAATACATGATTTGTGTTAGCTTATTTTAGAACGTTGGTTTTGAAATGGTAATGTTGGAGCTATTGGGTCTAGTTCTCGCGGTAAACGACAATATTACACGTATTAATCTATTTTGCTGCTTCGACAAAACATTTCTTTTTGTTACAAGTAAAATCAAGTAAGTAATACATTTTACGCCATTGTTCATATGTGGCAAGTAGGCTTATGTACTGATCATGAGATCCTGTATTTGCTATTTGCCAATAGCAGCATGAAATTTGGATTTGAGAAAATCCCAGTAGCAGCTTGGAGTTTGATTTTGTGCCCGGTTATGTAATGGTAGGGCTGCCATCACCTAAATTGCCGACTCCGGATAAACACATCAAAAACCCCGGACATTTGGGCGAAATATGGTTTTTCCCCGGACACCTCTGAAAAAATATTGCCTCTTGAATGCGGGTTCTTAGAGATGAATTTGTTACTAAAATTCATTTCATATACTTACCGCTTGTTAAAAAAAATTGGGTTTCCCCTGACAACAAAGGTGTCCTGACAACAAAGGACACTTTTTAAAAACCCCTGCCGGACGGTTCCCGGACGCCCTCCAAACCCCGGACAAATCCGGGGAAACCCGGACGGATGGCAGCCCTATGTAATGGTAATGCTATAGTGATGTTAGTGAAGAAAAAAATTGAGTGCAGGCAGGATTCGAACCTGCCTGCGTCTTCTGGTTAGATACACCAAACGCTATAACCATCGCAAGTCCCACTCGCTAGGTCAAAATTTGCCTTTACATTCTGTATTTACGTCTCAAAGGAGATGTCAGTAACATCTCATAAAAAGCAAGTTATTTTGCTTCTCACCCGACATGACTTATGTTAGCGTCTAGTGTATCTAACCAGAATACGCAGGTTCAAATCCTGCGCGCAGTCGAATTTCCTTTCACTAAAATAACAGTATCTTATCTGCTTTAAAAGTCCAAAAAACCTCGTAAATGAAGACATCCTTTGTCACTAAACTTGTTTCTTTCACTAAAAAAATTTTAATATTTTAGTATGGGAAATACAAATAAATATTCTGGGACATTTTTACACAGCACCATCTAGTCCCAAACTAAGCAGAGCTTGTACTATGGGTACTAGACAATGGATATAGTACTTATATACTTTTTTTTTGTAAACACATACTTATAATACGTAAGAAACACCCAGACGAACACAAACACTTATATTCATCACATAAATTTTTGTGTCCTGTGGGAATCGAACCCACGACCTCATGGTCAGCAGTCCGGTACTCGAACCACTAAACCACAGAAGTCGTCAAACAAAAATATTACAAAAAAATATGTACATAAATGAGTATGTATGTTTTTGTATGTCTTAATAGTATTGCGTACACATTCGTCAACCACTTGGCTGTGTCAAATGTCAGATGATATTCTAACATGATTGATTGTCTGTAGGCCCTAAGAGCCAATTGAGGGTAATCTGCTATTACTAGTATGATGTTCGCGGTTAGCGCTAACTACCAGTTATGTGTAATCGTGAACTTTAACTTTAATAACTTATAGGTGTTTTTGTAAAGCAAAGGATGAGTCGGTCATTGATTGAAATTAATCATCTCGACTTAAATAATTTAACATAACATAATCAAGCCATTATATACGAGTATGTCCCACTGCTGGGCACGGGCCTCCTCTCACAATGAGAGGGATTAGGCTATAGTCCACCACGCTAGCCTAATGCGGGTTAGCAGACTTCACACGCCGTCGAGAAAATATCTCAGACGTGCAGGTTTCCGCACGATGTTTTCCTTCAAACTTTAAGCGCGTGATAATTAACTATTAATACGCTTCTAACTTCGAAAAGTCAAAGTTGCGTTCCTTGGATTTGAACTCGAGACCTTTGACTTGGCAGTCCAATGGTCATATCACTAGGCTATCTCTGCTAATAATTTGCTCATCATTAATTTGTTATTTAGAACTGTAATCTGGTAATCTTTGGGGGATTCCGTTTTTCAGTATACTTTTGGATGATATGAAGATTAATCTCTATTTTTAAAGCTTTCTAGCAATGTGGGGCGAAACACTAGTATTTTTGTTAACCCCTCATGCTAAGCTAAATGCTTGTGTTACGAGTGGGTTCACGTCGGTAATGCAATGGGTGGGTTTCTAACCGGCAACCGCATCCAACGCCCTAGCCACTAGGCTACCGCCGCTTTATATATATAACTAGCTGCCCGGCCGGCTTCACCCGTTTTACCGTAGGAATGAAGCATTTTCCCGCGGTAAAAAGTAGCCTATGTTCATCAGGAATAATGTCGACTTCTTTTGGTAAAAGATTTTTTCAAATCGGTCCAGTAGTTTCGGAGCCTATTCAATATAAAAAAACAAACAAACAAATCTTTCCTCTTTATAATATATAGCTTTCACCCGCGACTTCGTCCGCGTGGAATAGTTACTTAGTCTTAGCGATGATATCTAGCCTATAGTCTACCTCAATAAATGGGCTATCTAACACTAAAAGAATTTTTCAAATTGGACCAGTAGTTCCTGAGATTAGCGCGTTCAAGCAAATAAATAAACAAACTCTTCAGCTTTATATATTAGTACTAGCTTCTGCCCGCGACTTCGTCCGCGTAGCGTGATGATATACAGCCTATAGCCTTCCTGAATTCTTCAAACTCTTCAGATTTATTTAATAGTATAGGTAGAGTATAGATATAAGTGTAAATGATAAATTTCTTGGATTTTTAACCCACTTATCGCCAGGTCAGGAACCCACTTGGCAGCAGGTCAATGTGGGAGCCGTCTCTTATCCAGTGAGTAGTTCTGTTATCCATACAATGTGATCAGGCGCAGGTGTCTCACTCTACTGAACTAATTCTCAGTGTCATCCGTGTCGTGGCAAGTCTCTTGCAGTATTGTGACCATGCGTCTCTGAGAATTAAAGATTATAATATAAAAAAACCAACTGCTAAAAAAAATTTTGTCGAAGGCATCGTCCTAAATTAAACTTCAAAGACGAGTAAATAATAATTAAAAGGAAAATAAATCCTACTAATATTATAAATGCGAAAGTTTTTGAGGATGGATAAATGGATGTTTGTGACTCTTTCACGCCAGAACGGCTGAACAGATCTGGATGAAATGTGGCACAGAGATAGATTATAGTCTGGAATAACACATGGGCTACTTTTTATCTAGGTCGGATCCTATTCTGAAGTCCATGCAGACGAAGTCGCGGGCAGAAGCTAGTAATTATTATACACCCTTTTATTCTTTTCTTACTTAAGAAATTATTTTGAGTTGGCGCTAGTAAAAGAATCTATGAACATGAATATCACCATTAAAGTTGAGTTAATTTACATACACATACATAAAGATAAAATTATTACTAGTTAAAAGTAGATTAAAAAGACGAAATATTAGAAATGATTGATCTGATCTCGAAATTAACAAAATTCCGGCCGTGTGTAACATTTGACCCTAAGGCCTATAGCCTGGATAGGAATTTTTATTGAGGTTAAACTGAAATCTGAATTCCGAGTAAGTAGGTTGGAAGTTGCGGGCTGAAGCTAGTTTTTAATAATTTCGCTACTACCTGCGAATGATGCTTGGTGAAGTTTAAAACCGTCCCCTGAAACACCTAGCCTTAATCCATGGTTCCCCTACACACATACAGATGTGTGCGCACGCGCAGTTCCCATAGTTAGACGCTTGTTACGAGCGTTACCCGCACTTGTACCGTGACATAATCCGCTTACCCAGTAACAGCCGGATACGGCGTAGGGTTGCCACGAAATAAAAGAGTTTCTATCTTACTTCTATTATAAATGCGAGAGATTTCATGGATATACCTTCATATGTTTGTTATTCAATCACGACAGAATGACTGAATAGATATTAGTAGATGAAATTGCGGAAAGAGATAGATTATAGTATGGAATAGTACACAAGGCTTTTATCTAGGTCGGACCTAAGTCCTGAAAAGCTTTGTAGTATATTTAGTTTTAAAGCTAAACTGATTCGGGTTATATGCGTTATTAAGTACACACATAAAAAAAAAGATTGCGATCGCTGAAAGATCGAAATATTTTTTGTTACGGTAGACTATATTATGGTATCTTCTTCTTTAGTAGTTTTATTTTTTATTTCAAACAGGGTATTTCTATTTAAAGAAAACACAAAACAAAGAATTGTTCTTGATAAAGTTAAATTTAAAAAATTATATCAGCTTAAGCTCGCTAACTAACTAACTAGCTAGCTAAGCTCGATCGCAAACTTTTTTGATGTGTGTATGTTGTACCTAAGACAGAGGTGAACAAATATAATGATTAAATATATTAACTTAAATAATCTAAATTAAAACAATCATTTGGTATATAGTTTTGAATAATGTTACGGATTTTTTAAATGGAAAATCCACAGCAATTATAATAAAATTTAATGTAAGTACGTACGTATTATAGTAATGATTATGTTATAAAAAGACTTCCGCATTGTGATTAAGATTAATGATGTATAAAAAGTTATGTAAATATTAAATCAAACTAGGTAACGCAGGTAGCATTTAACGTTCTAAGTCGATAATTGTCTTAGTAAATGCAACCAATCGTAATGAAAATACGAAAATAAATAGGTAACTCCTTTTTCGACCAAGTGTACTGTTACCTAAAATAGTTTTTTACGTACAACAGTTTCCACGCGTGGCAGCCCTAGCACGCAGCATCACAGGGATGTGCGCAACGGATACTAACCTACTGCTACCTAACGGGACAACCACACGAGATAACTGTGGACCTTACCTTAAATAAACGTTTAAAAATATATTTACCTATTAATTACCGTTGAAGATTTTATTTTGACTTTGATAATTCAAGTTTGGTACGTTTGGCGTGGTAGCTGAGCGATTGGCTTATGCGCCGTGGGTTGTGGGCTCGATTCCTGCACGAAGCAAATATTCATATGCCTCCGATTTTGTTGCGGCTCTTGTTACATACATACATACACTCACGCCTTTCTCCCACAGGGGTAGGCAGAAACTATAGACCGCCACTTGCTACGATTCTTGCATACTTCTTTTGCTTCTGCCATATTCATACATCTTCTCATACATCGCGCCAGTTGCCAGTACTACGAACCTGACCTTTTTATAGGAATTCGCCTCAAAATCGCGGGTCTTGTTAAATGTATGAAATTGTTTAAGTATGTATAAAAAAAATTTGAGTCCCATGAGAATTTTCCAGATTTCGTCATCTTTGGTCAACAACAACAACCTATACAATATTGTATGATTCCAAACTAACCGCTATAAACGATAATACGTCAGATTTATTACATACCTACCTATCTACTTCGTGACAGATAAAAAAAGAGCTGTCAAATTACGTTCAGAAATGTTGACATTGAAGATGTTAGTTGAGGGTTTAGGCGGGAAAATGAAAAGGGCACCGTCGATTTTATATTATTTTTCAAAACTTGAATTTCTCCGAAGTTTAATGTGTAATTATGGTGGATAATTAACCATTAAGTGTTCGTGAACGTGTGAGAGTGTAGGCAAATGATATAAAATTGAAAATCGTGACTTTTGGGTTCACACCTAAACTCCATCGAAGCCTCAATAAAGTTTCTATCGTTTTATTGGGGCAACTGAACATTATACTTGACACTGGCGAACACAAAAAGTGTGGTGCCATAATACAATCCCATGATGGGAAATATTACCTACTTGATTATTCTAATACTTGACACTGGCAAATACACAAAAAGTGTGGCGCCATAATAAAAAAAAAAGATGTTAGTTCAGCTACGAAAACTATTGCAAGGGGAGTTTAGGCGGGAAAATGAAAAGTGCACATTGTCGATTTTATATTATTTTTCAAAACTTGAATTTCTCCAAAGTTTAATGTGTAATTAAGGTGGATAATTAACCATTAAGTGTTCGTGAACGTGTGAGAGTGTAGGCAAATGATATAAAATTGAAAATCGTGACTTTTTGGGTTCACACCTAAACTCCATCGAAGCCTCAATAAAGTTTCTACCGTTTTATTGGGGCAACTGAACATTATACTTGACACTGGCGAACACAAAAAGTGTGGTGCCATAATACAATCCCATGATGGGAAATAATTATTACTTGATTATTCTAATACTTGACACTGGCAAATACACAAAGTGTGACGCCATAATAATAAAAAAAAAAAAACTATTGCAAGTCATCATTGCCAAACAACGACGGAATTTGTCACCAACCACAGAGCAAGCAAACAAATAAATTAATTCAAGATTTTTATTCAACAATCGGGTACCTAATTAATTATGCGTATCATAAAACTTATTATCGTAACTATACGACATGAATAATACAAAGATATTACTACTTAGGACTTATAATACGATATATTATGCGATTAATATAACAAAAGGATTATTAATAAATATGGCCGATAATACCCTTAATTAGTAATTTTAAGATCGCAATCTCTAGTGTGTTACGAGTTTATGTGCGGCGATAATTACTTACCACTGGGTGGCTCGTTTGCCGACACAAACATTAAAAAAACATTTAAAAATTAAAACTCAATAAAATTCAAACACACATTTTTAAATGTTTTAATTTAAATTAAGAATACAACCACCGTTAATTGACTGATGAAAACAGTTATAATAAAAGAAATAGAAATGCTTGATTTATTATTAATAAAAAACATTATATTTATTCATTAGGTTTTTGTGTTTGTTATTTTGTATTTGCAAACGCACCCAGGATACAGGAGAGATTCCTGGTGTGTCAGAAGTGTCACTTACTAAAAAGTTTAAGTATAAGTACGTCAGATATAAGTCACATGGTTGTGGTGCACATCACGGATCCCATGATCCTGGGAAGAGAAGGCAAGTACGGGTTTTAGTCGGACATACCCCGCCGCCTCCCAAGTGGCGGACGACCCATAAAGATTTTCCGTACTACAGAAAAAAAAAGAAATAAGTCACATCCACAGTAAACTAACGCTCAGTTGAGCATACTATGTCGCGTGCTGGCACACTGATCTACATCCAGATATTGATAAACCGAAGATAACGCGTTTTTATCCGATCAGCGTTACTTATAGTGATGTAGTTTTTACTAAATCAGACGCGAGTATCGGCACATATGATGTTTTGCACGTAAGTTCCGTAAACACGCGTAAGTGTCAATGTTACCGTACAATACTGCATTTTTACGTGCAATGGAATTTTGGGATACTATTCTAATGTTTTTTTGGTATGAGCTGCTTCGTCTGATTAATTTGTTAGTTCGTGGGCTGGGTTGAATGATGTTTTATATTTTGGTAAATCTATTTAAATATAAAAATGTAACCCTATTTCCCTTGGCCACGGCATCACGCGTGAACGGATGGACCAATATCGCTAATTATTTTTTGTAATGTTTGTTTTTGTAAGGAGAAGGTTCTTATAAAAGAAAAAACTAAGAACGTTGCACGGAACATTAGAAAGATTTTTTTTATACATTTTATGTACCAATTCGAGTTCAATGTTCATAGTTCAGACAGGAAAACGTCTGTCGGGTCATTTAGTTTTATTATAAAAATATACAGATTATGCGGAGGTAAGAGGGTGAGCATATTACTATTCACTACTGCCACTGAGCATTTTATTATAAAACTCAATAACATAGAGTTTTATAATAAAATGCTCAGTGGCTCGACCTGGAAGCCCAACCCAGGACGTTAGCATTTAAGCAGTAAACAATTAGCATACCATCACACCTGTATTCCTCGAAGGGTTAGGCAGAGGCGTACTAATATACACCCACAGTTCGCTGGTACGTTTATGTCCCATGTAATAGGGGGCGAGCCTATTGCCATTAACCGGGCACAAATTCCGAACTCCGAGCTGCTACTGGGAATTTCATAGAAAAACCTAATAACACTTTGCTTGACCTGGGAATCGAACCCAGGACCTCTAGCGTAGCAGTCGCGCTCAGGACCACTTGGCTAATGAGGCAGTTACAATTAAATAAACGTCTAATCAAATTTTTAACTTACCATACCGTAACATTTCGGTTAAAATTGCAAAATTAAATGCAACAAAAATTACATTTTATAACTTATACGTGATTTTGTTTCTTAACGTCTATATAATTTTTGGTATTGTCTACTCAACTTTCTTAAAAATTGATAAATAATTTGCTATATAATATATTGATTTTGGTTAAAGAAAATCATTAGGTATCGTTCTCATACAGTTCTTGTTTAAATTAAAATGCTGTGCCTTTTTGTAACCATCTTCTGCTTGTGGGTAAGTATTTTTTTTATATTGTGTTAGCAGTTATTTATTAAGTTAAAAGGAGGAGGACGGGCTCGTGGCTAAGGTATACATACGCTGATCAACTGAACTGCAAGGTTAAGCTGCTCTCGCCACGGTCAGTGTGTGGATGGGTGACCATTTCTTGATACATCGAGACTCCTCCGTGCCTCAGATAGCACATAAAGCCGTCGGTTCCGGTTGTCAGACGAACATCTAAGATAATTGGTAGTCGGAAGACCAAAAAACGCCTGACTACCAGTCTATCCTCCGAATATCAGTATTGCCCAGAAGCATCGACCATCGATGCCCAGAAGTTTGCAGAGATCTGATGGAAGTTACTTCGTGTAAAATACTAATATTCAGCCGCATCGGGTTAGAGTGGAAACCGACCCCAGCATAGTTCATATGTCTGATACCAATGCATTGCCAACCCCAACAATCCAACATAATTGGGCAAAGGCTCGAAGGATGAGTTAATTATTAATTTATACCCAAATATTTACTTAGTTGCTATGACTGTATTAGTTATGTAGTTATACCTATTTTGAGTTTGTATATTTTTTCCTATAGCTTGTTTTAGAATGACGTTGAGTTTTCCGGAGCTGGTAGCGAAGTATTAGAAGTAGGTATGTTCTTCCAATACTTCGATTTAAGATTAGGTAATAGCCTAGTGATAAGACCATTGGACTGCCCAGTCAAAGATCTCGTGTTCAAATCTAAATTACGCACTTCTGAATTTTCGAAGTTATGTGCGTATTATAATTAGTTAATTATCACGCGCTTAAACGGTGAAGGAAAACATCGTGAGGAAACCTGCATGCCTGAGAGATTTTCTCGACGTCGTGTGAAGTCTGCCAACCCGCATTGGGCTAGCGTGGTGGACTATAGCCTAATCCTTTTCATTCTGAGAGGAGAACCGTACCGAGCAGTGGGACAGTTTAATATATTGATTAATAATTATGTTATGTTATGTATTATGTATATTAACCTACATTGTCACATAGTAAACTACATTGCAAACACACGTACTTACATAATATTATCTTTTTAAAAAGAGCGTCCGTGAAATTTCATGTCCTACCTATCTTTTAATGCATTCTAGCTCGTAGAACAATTTCGCTCTAAATCCAATTTAGCTCTAAATCCAATTTAGCTCTAAGTCTAATTTAGTTCTAAATCCAATTTAGCTCTAAATCCAATTTAACTCATTCCTATTCATAAACTTTTTGTTATTTTATTTATTCAGGTGACATGTCTCCAAGCTTGTCCAGAGCCGGTATCGGTCCACATTCAGAACTACGAGGGTCCTGTCATACTCCACACGGCGAACTGCGATAAAGAACTTTCTCGTAACCATGGCAACCATTATCAACAATATTCTCAATGTGACACGGACTGCTCTTGTGTATCCAAGCAAAATTATTCTCCTAACGTTTATAGTGGTTGTCCAACCAACCTAGGAGCTGGTTTGTGTCAGGTTGATGAAAAACCCTTGGTTTGTTGCTATTTCAATGGTAATAATGTGAATTCCGCAAAATGTGATAACAATGCTAGAAGAAATTATCTTTGTAAATACCCTGGATATTATTAAATCTTTTATTATATACATTAAAATATAATCCATCTTTTTTATATTACTGTTGTAGAAACTAGCAATGTTGAAACACAGCGAGACACTATATCACATAACCCTATGAACCCATCATACTGTCCCACTGCTGGGCACGGGTCTCCTCTCACAATGAGAGGGATTAGGCTATAGTCCATCACGCTAGCCTAATGCGGGTTGGCAGACTTCACATACCATCGAGAAAATCTCTCAGAAATCACAAAGTTTTCCTTCCCGATATTTATCTTCTTCTTCGACATTTTACACAGCACCATCTGGTCCCAAACTAAGCAGAGCTTGTACTATGGGTACTAGACAATGGATATAATACTTATATATATATTTTTTGTAAATACATACATAAGAAACACCCAGACGAACACAAACACTTATATTCATCTCATAAATATTTGTGTCCTGTGGGAATCGAACCCATGAACACATCAGCAGTCCGGTACTCAAACCACTCCATATAATTAACTATTATGTAATACCCTCATGACTGAAAAGTCAGAGGTCTTGAATTTGAACTCGAGACCTTTGTCTTGGCAGTCCAATAGATATATCACTAAGCTATCACTGCTAGATACAAAAACTTTTAATAAAATATTCCACAAAACCCAAGCGAAGCCTAATCACCTAATTTTAGTTGAACAACACTCAAATATATTCATAAATAATAATTTATTATCGTGCAATAGCAAATGCATACATTTCGTAACACGTATAAATTGCCATGGCTGCGCCTGAGTCGGTCTGTGCGAAATCATTTGCAAAACCTAACTGATTGCGCCATGATACCATAGAACAAAAAATACAGAAGGTCAACTCCTATTTATCATGTGCTTAAGTCATTATGGATCATGTGTTTTTTTTTAATAAAAGTCTACTAGAAATGTGAGTCACACATTACTAGTATTCCTGTTAACCCCTCGTGCTAAACTTGTATTACAAGTGGGTTCACGGCGGTAGAGCAATGGGTCGGTGTCGAACCGGCAACCACATGATCGCAAGTCCGAAGCCCTAGCCTAGACTACCGCCACTTCTGATCATGTCGAACTCATACCAACTCAAAACCACACTTCCCTTTTTAAGAGAAAGCTATTAAAGGACAACTATAGAGGTAGTCACAGACAAGGCACAGGCTCTCTATGGTTACGCAATAATGAACCCTATGGGTGATTGCATATAGCATGGATTTGTACTCAGTTAAAGGAAATAGGTTCAACGGGGTCTAATCATACCAGTAAACTGTGAAGGAAATAATTTTGAATTTGCCAAACTGAGATCCGGCCTCATCTTGTGTTAAAATTTCGAAAGATCTTTTAAGGATTCTTTTCAATATAATTTTTAGATTTATCATTTTAACAAGTAAACTTGGTACCAAGCAAGTGTCTCTTCTGATGTTTTCTTATTCTATGTCATTAGTTCATGCCGCCATATTGTTACCGATATTAGTTTTTCTTAATTTTGCAATGCATTTCATACATAAAAGGTTTTACAACATATATATTATTGAAATTTTGATTTATGTTAAAATTGATAATTAATTATTTCGATATATTTATTTTTGAATTTGCATTTATCACGATATTTCTGGTTGTTGCTTTACAACACTAAATTGTATAATAAAACTACTGAATTGTTTAATTTACTAAAAGCTTATAATTATTTCAGATCCTGTAAACATCTTCTTCTTCCCAACTATTATAAAATCGTAAAAAAACTGTGTTTGTACATTGAATATATTTAAACAAACAAAACAGGGTTGGGTTAGGGTATATCACAAATCCCCACCGAGGGTATCTCCACGTTGTCGCCGTGGTGGGGCTTGGGTGTCTCTGTGATCTTTGGAGCTATACCGGTAGAGTTACTCATGCCGGGCAGGTCCAAAGTGAGAGGCCAGACCAAGAGAGATACAGGGCGGAGTTCAAGTCACCGAACTGCCATCTGTGGCGCACCCTCCAGTTGTTCGAA
The DNA here is from genome assembly GCA_947256265.1 of Acronicta leporina. NCBI lineage: Eukaryota > Metazoa > Arthropoda > Insecta > Lepidoptera > Noctuidae > Acronicta > Acronicta leporina. Next base: position 7,048,301 of record OX366536.1, read on the forward strand.
CTCAGACCTCAATGGAGCGGTGCAAAATTCTCTTTCTGGATCATCCTGAGAGAGAATTCGGAAATTGGTCGCATGTCACCTCGTCGTCTACAGAGTGGACGATTAGGCGATCTCTAAGAGGGTTTATGTTGCTCCTGATTTGTGTCTGCTCATCAGACATGATTGTGGATGTAAATCTGCGACGAGAGTTTATTTATATATATTTATTTAGTTTACATAGTATATAATTATTATCATTTATATTATATATATATATAAAGTGCAGGGAGAAGATAGGGACCTAACCCTTAAAAGGAAAAAAATGAATAATGGCAAATGAAAAAGTAGATATACCCCAGGGAGGTACCTACGATGTAGGAGAATCCTCCACAGAGCGTAACAGCTCTGTCTGTCCCTCGTATTCTGGGGGGGACAACATCTGCCACAAAACATTAAACGACGACCAAATGCATTCCAAACGGTTAACGAGAAACAAGCGGATTGGTGAGAAGGAGACTGAGTTTCCGTCTACTATAGAGACTTCAATCCCAGGAGGCTCATGTCACATTGAAGTGGATTTGTTGGGCTCCGATCCCAACATGCCTTCATTATTGGAACCCCATAAATCGCAGAGTGGATCCCAGAATGATGGCAACAAGAGGTCACGCGAGTCAGCATCAAGTGACGACAAAATGCAGCCGCCACTAAAAGTGCCGACCAAAGCGAGAGGGAAGCGAAGTTGTTCTACTTCAGGCTCATCTCGCGGCAAGCGGGGTCGCCCAGCACGAAGAGCAACGCCACATCCCAGTGAAGATAGCGAGACGGACGGCTCGTGCGCATCGCTAGTGAGCCAACAAAACGTTGAAAGCGCGGTTGAGGAGGAGATGGAGCCACTGTCAAGCACTAAAACCGCTCTAGCTTCTAATTCAAAGGGCGACTCGATCAACCTGTCGCAGAGTCTTGAGGAGATAGCGTTGCGTGATATCGATGTAGTTATGGACGCCACTCGCAAATCCAAAAACTTGAAGGGTACCGTGCAGCGCTCTATCAAAGAGGCGGCAGAACGTCTACGAACAACCGTAGAGGGGCTTGCTAGTAGGAGTACCACTGATGAGACTAGAAGGCTGCAGGTCCAAAATGAGCAGCTGCTCAGGGAACTTGGTGCTCTGAGAAAGGAGATGGAGGCTCTGCGGAAGGAGGTACAAACCCTTCACTCGCAGCGAGGTATAACATCAAAGCCTGCACAACCATTACTGCCCCCGCGCCCATCGGTTTCAGAAGGACCCATGTCTGACGAAATAGTGCGGGCAGTCATTTCCCAGGTAGGTAAAATGATGGACGCTCGATTTGCTGGCATCGAGGACCGACTTATGCCGGAGAAAAACCTACGTCCGCCATTAGCAGCGGACCAGAGTAGTACAACCGATAAGGCCAGGGTAAGGACGAAAAGACCATCTATGGCCTCTCTGGAGGCATCGCAAGAGTCTGTGCGAACGGCCCCATCCCAGAGTATATTGAGTCAGTCCAATGTGACGTCGGAAGCACCTGTTCCGGGCCCATCCTCATCGGCTTCTCAGGGTGATGACTGGCAGATTGTCAGCAGTGGGAAAGGAAGGAAAAACACAGAGCAAAAGAAAAATGCTGGCACGAATAATGCTACGGCCTCTACAACACAGGGAACTAAGCCAACATCAAATTCGAAGAAGTCCAGAAAGCGACGAAGAAAACTCCGTGCTCCCAAGTCGGCCGCAGTGGTATTAACACTGCAGCCAGGGGCAGCGGATAAAGGGTTAACGTACGCGGATATGTTAACCAAGGCGAAGCAAAGCATTAACCTGGCAGAGCTCGGCATCACCGATATCCGGTTTCGTCAAGCTGCCACCGGAGCACGTCTTCTGGAATTTCCTGGGACTGACGGTGTAGCAGGTGCAGATCGTATTGCTGAGAAGCTGCGTGATATTTTTGCGGATGACGTAAGAGTCTCTAGGCCAACAAAACTGGCTGGATTGCGTATTCTAGATCTTGACGACTCCGTGTCCGAGCAAGACGTGCAGCAGGCAATAGCCGAGAAGACACGCTGTTCGATGGATGTTATTAAAGTTGGCTTAATCCGCTCTGGCCCTGGGGGTCTCGGTTCTGTCAGGGTTCAATGTCCAGTTGCGTCGGCAAAACTTCTTGCTGATAGCAAGAGATTGCTTGTGGGTTGGAGTTCAGGCAGGATTCAGGTTCTAGAAGAACGGCCAATGATGTGCTACAAGTGCCTGGAAACAGGGCACACACGCCAAAAGTGCACCTCTACCACAGACTACGGTGGACTCTGCTTCCGCTGTGGAAAACCGGGCCATTTGGCAGCTAGCTGTACTGACGAGCCGCACTGCCCAATCTGTGAAGCGGCTAATCTGCCAGCTAAACACGTCATTCGAGGGAAGGACTGTAAGCCACCAACTCAGAAAACGAGAAAGGCGACCGTTTCTAGTGTAGTGCGACCACAGCAGTCGCAGGAGGAGCCTATAATTGCGAATTAATTATGAATCAAGTCCGCAGTCATAGTTTCCTCCAGACGAACCTAAACCATTCCGCCAGTGCGCAGGATTTGTTACTTCAAACTATGGCGGAATGGTCGATAGCGGTGGCGGTGGCAGCGGAACCTTACTTCGTTCCTTCCCGTCCTAACTGGGTGGGTGATGTGGATGGATCTGTAGCTGTTGTAGGTTCAACTGGCCCTTACTCTACACCTCTCATAGTCAGAGAGAGAGGTTCGGGATATGTCGCGGTCGCATGGGGGAAAATAACAATATTCGGTATATACTTCTCGCCTAACCGAAACTTTGCAGAGTTTGAAGACTTTTTGGATCACCTAGGAGTCTCGATTCGAAGGATGGCACCAGGCCATATCTTGGTAATGGGGGACTTCAATGCAAAGTCAATAGCGTGGGGCTCCCCTAGAACTGATGTCCGAGGAGATGCGGTCGAAGAGTGGGCAGCGGCTGCTGGCCTATGCCTACTTAATAGAGGCTCTGTTAATACGTGTGTCCGACGACAGGGAGGATCGATCGTAGACCTCTCGTTTGCTACCCCTGCTGTTGCCGCAATGGTCAGAGGTTGGCGAGTCATGGAGAATGTGGAGACCTTGTCGGATCATCTATATATCCGTATGGAACTATCTCCCCCACAAAGCCGTGAAAGAGATCGACGCCCTAACGCCCGACAGTTCCCGCGATGGGCTGTAAAAAAGCTCGATAAGGATTTGCTTACGGAGGCGGCTATTATCCAGGCGTGGCTGTCCTCAACGTGCCCTTCTGAGGGTATTAATGCCAGGGCTGTGCGCTTTCGCGATGCTATGACGGCAGTCTGCGACGCGGCCATGCCCCGTGCAAGACGTCGACCTCAAAAGAGGGAGGTTTACTGGTGGTCTCAAGAGTTGACTCACCTGCGCGATGCCTGCATTAGCGCCCGCAGACTCTACTCACAGACCCGTCGACTTCGCCAACGTAATGAAGAGCACGAAACACAGTTATATGAGACCTATCGTGCCGCCCGAGAGACTTTACAACTGTCGATCTACACAGCAAAGGAGCAGGGCAGGAATGAAATGCTGGATGGGCTCAACCGTGATCCCTGGGGGCGCCCTTACCGCTCTGCGCGGAATAAACTTCGCACCCAGGGTCCCCCTTTGACAGAGACATTGCAACCCGTGTTTCTTGCTCATGTGGTAGAAGCCCTATTCCCTGATAGGCCGGAGTATACACCGCCGAGAATGGCCCATTTCGAAATCGAGCAGGAAGTGGTTGAGAGTGGACCCCCGATTACGAATGCAGAGATGGGAGTTGCAATATTGCGCGCCCGCTCCAAAAATACGGCTCCTGGACCTGACGGTGTGACTGCAAAAATATTGGCCCTTGCATTGAACGAGATGGAGGATTCGCTCAGGGCTCTGTTCGATGCATGTTTGGTGTCGAGGCAGTTCCCAAAGCCGTGGAAAGAGGGGCGCTTAGTCTTATTACAAAAGGCGGGGCGACCTCAGGATTCACCTTCGGCTTATAGGCCAATAGTATTGTTGGATGAGGTGGGGAAGATGCTAGAGGGAATTCTCGCTAGACGCATTATCCAACATCTGGATGAGGTTGGTCCTAATTTATCTGACGCCCAATATGGATTCCGGGCCGGACGCTCAACTGTAGATGCCATTGTTCGTCTTAAATGTGAGGCTAAAGAGGCGATTGAGCAACAATGTGTATTGTTGGCAGTGTCGTTGGACATAGCCAATGCATTTAACTCCCTGCCATTCAGTTGCATAGGGGAAGCACTCCTTTACCATGGGGTGCCCACGTATCTTCGGCAGATAGTGCTGGACTACCTAAGACAGCGATGCGTCTGCTATCAGGGAAGGGATGCTCGAGTTGTGCGGAGGCCTACCACATGTGGCGTTCCACAGGGTTCGGTGTTAGGGCCTTTGCTGTGGAACGTTGGATACGACTGGGCGCTACGTGGTTCTTTTCTCCCTGGACAAGGTGTAATATGTTACGCTGATGACACCCTTATTACTGCTCGAGGACGGAACTTTGAAGAGGCCGCACACTCGGCGACTGAGTGTGCATCCCTGGTTATTAGGCGTATTGAGGCACTGGGGCTCAGAGTAGCATTGGAAAAGACGGAGGCCCTGGTATTTTATGGACCACGGCGCCGACCTCCCGTGAATGCCCACATCACCATAGGCAGCGCAACAATAGCGGTACGGGCACACATTAAATACCTGGGCCTAGTTATAGATCGGAGATGGAACTTTGGGGAGCACTTCCGCCAACTGGTGCCAAAACTAATAAGCACTGCATCTGCACTCAGCCGGCTACTCCCAAATCTGGGCGGACCTAACGTGGGTTGTCGACGACTCTACACAGGTGTTGTTCGATCAATGGCACTGTACGGAGCTCCAGTGTGGGCGGAATCCCTGACTGTCCAAAATAAGACCCTTTTGAGAAGACCACAAAGAGTCATGGCAGTCAGGGTTATACGTGGATACCGCACAATTTCAGCTGAAGCAGCGTGCGCTCTGACAGGGACGCCACCCTGGGATTTAGAGGCGCGAGCACTTGCCAGCATATACCGTCGCAGAGCGGATTTTAGGGTTGAGAGTGGTTTATGTCCACCACCTGAAATGGTGACGAGATGGCGCAGAGAGGCACAAATAAGTATTTTGGGTCAATGGCGAGAGCGACTGGAAAACCCTAGTGCTGGTCATAGGACACTAGCGGCTATTAAACCTATATTAGAGGAATGGGTGCGAAGGCGGCACGGGACGCTTACCTTCCGCCTGACGCAGGTCTTGTCAGATCATGGCTGTTTTGGCAAATACCTGCACAACATAGCAAGACGGGAGGCGACTCCCGTATGTCACCAGTGTGGTTTTGACGAAGACACTGCTCACCATACCCTGGAGCAGTGTCCTGCTTGGACAGAACCACGTCGTACCCTCGTAGCAGCAGTTGGCAATGACCTCTCACTGTCGGCCTTGCTCAAAGCAATGCTGACCAACAGGGAGAACTGGGAGGCAGCCGCATCCTTTTGTGAAGTGGTCATTTCGCAGAAGGAGGCGGCGGAGAGGATCAGAGAGGTGGACACCCTCGCCGACGCCATTCGCCGCAAACGGACGGGTAGGCGCAGGAGGCGACACGCCCTACTGATGCCGCCCTAACAGTAGGCCAGCGGGTGGTTGACCGGGGATTATTCCACCCGCATAGCACGGCATCTGTAAAGAGGGGACATACACGGTGTATCAACACCGCATAAGAAGGGGCCGACATACAGGTCCACCGCTGGAGGGGTCGCGAAAGTAATGCGTAGCAGTTCTCGTGGCCCCTCCATGAAAGCGGTCGTAGGCAGAAACGGAGTTTTTAGTGGGTGCGAGCCCCACATAACTTCACCTTTCCCCGAAGGTGTCGTATGCGCCAGGCATTTTCTCCGAACAAAAAAAAAAAAAAAAAAAAAAAAAGGGTATATCACAAATGTGATTTTTAATATTCTTGTCTGTTTGTTACGGGTTGGCGAATAGAATTTTGTTATCACTGTTAGAAAGTATATACTCCAACTTAAACACTGGTGGATTTTTTATCTCAATGAATTCAACTGATTTTGAAATATGACCTATCCATTAAACTTGACCTATTTGATGTATAGAGACCTATACAAGGAAGAGATCATCACTGTTGGTTATTGGTAAAATTATTTTTGGGATCCATTTCGAATCACAATATCGCTTCAGGTGAGCAAAGCCGCAGGTAAAAGCTAGTAATTGTATAATACTGTAAATATAATACGTGCGTAATAGTAATAGGTGCGTAGTACTCGCAACCGGCGCGTACGCATGAGAAGATGTATGAATGTGGCAGAAGCAAAAGAAGTATGCAAGGATCGTAGCAAGTGGCGGTCTATAGTTTTAATATATATAAAACATATTTAAAAGTAGATAATAATTAAATACATTTGTTATATCTCAATGTATCCTTATTGCCGTGTAGTAGATACATATCACAAGATAATTAAATTTTTTTACAATACGAAGAATGCTGCATGTTTACAAAGATAAAAATAAACGCGGATATTACCGTATCGTGTAGAACATAAACCTGCACTTAGTATTAATATATAAAATATATAGGATCGGGGCGTCAAATGTAATATTTTTATCTTTAACACAACACTAGTTTTATTTTCATCCGCTATATCCCATTTCGTCGCCTTTCCCTATAACTAACTTAACTTAACTATCTATTCCTTTCCCTCACTCTTTTACATTCCGTTTCACACACCTTCCGTGCGTTCCGTTTTCTCATCCTACATAATTATATTTCTTACATTAAATTTTAAGGATTCCATTGCATTGTATAGATATTATTTAATGCCAGACGTTTCGGATCTTTTCAGCATCCATAGTCACGAGTAGACTGAGGTGTCTTAACATACTTGCGAACTGTAAGTGTGCAAATCTGCCATATGTTTCGCGAAATACAGTCGTGATGGTATATTATGTTAAGGAAAACAAAGTGACGAATCCTGCATGGTCAGAGGACTCTATAAATTCACTGGGAGTCGCACTCATGACCTCTTTGGGCCTGATTATAGTAAGGAACACATTTGATAAGAGTAGGTAGGACATTGATCTATGAAAAATTCTCAGTATCAGCTCGGAGTTTGGAATTTGTGCCCGGTTAATGGCAATAGGCTCGCCCCCTATTACATGGGACCTAAACATACCGGCGAACTGTGGCTGTACCTACCTTAGTTACACCTCTGCCTAACCCTTCGGGGAATCAGGCGTGATGGTATGTATGTAGGTAGGACATTTATGGCTAGATACTCAAACGGTACCTACTTAATTAAAAATGTTATTACTTATGTCTCGTGCTATCACAAGTGATATAGACAAAGACAACATGACACTTAAAGTGTCTTAAAACTGAGTAGGGATTGAGTATTTGGCTGTTAATAACCAGAAAGATAAATAAAAAAAATACTGACTCGCATTAGGACTACGCAAAGGATTATGACTTGTTAGGTCAACAACCTTTGTTGTTTTTGATATGATGTATAGATATAAAACATAAGCTATCACGCTGGTATTCCTCGAAGGGTAAGACAGAGGTGTACTGATGTCCACCTGAAATTAGACGATTATGTTTTAGGTCCAATATATTGAGGAGTCTAAAATGCCATTGTACAATTATCCGGCAAAAATCCAAACTCCGATATTGAGTATTTTTTTAAAAGAAAGTGTTAAATTATTGGGACACTAAACTTGACCTTGGAATCGAATCCAGGACCTCACGACCCCAGGACTAAAGAGTCAGTTTATCTAATACTTAAAATAATAAAACGAACGTTTTTTCTCTACGTTCTTAATTCAAAAGCATCCAATCCCGGTCCCCGATTATAGCGCCATCTAGTACAAGATTAGTCGTAACATCAGTAACCAACATGAGGTAACTCTTACGCAAGGTATTCAAGGATAGTGCAGGCAAGCGTAGCGTTGCATTGCGCAAGTCAAATGTCGAGTTAGGAAACGAGTGGAGCCGTGTCAAGGCGGCTTTGAGTGGAAACTGAACGCCTTTCCATTTGTTGGGTAATGGGATCTAGCCTAAATGCCAGAATGGGATACCTTAGATATTTTAGGGTGGGACATAAGAAAGAAACCGAAGGATTCCTTCTCTTTTTGCCGTTCCGATGCAGTTATGAGGATGGTGTCGTAGATTGTCTTGTGCCTTGCCTTCTGTGCCTTGCCATTCATTTCTTATATTTTTTTTTGTTCAACTACCCATCAAAGTCATCATATAATGTCTTTACCTTTCCTATCAATATAATCCTTAGAGAACATAAAGCGCTAAGTAGACTTATTTTAAATGTATACTATAGACCCATCCTCTACCTTTGAGAAATTTCCCATCCTGCCGTCCGAAATCAAAGGTCGATTAAAAAAACAAAGTTCTTCCATACAAATCTTGTTCTGACAATTACGGATACATCTGCCAAATCCGTTCAGCCATTCCTAAGTGATGATTTTTCTTACATATTCCTCTTGATTGATTGATTCAGTATCTTGTCTACATCTAACATAACATACCATCACGCCTGTATTCCCTGAAGGGTTAGGCAGAGGCGTACTAATGTACACCCACATTTCGCCGGTATGTTTAGGTCCCATGTAATAGGGGGCGAGCCTATTGCCATTAACCGGGCACAAATTCCTAACTCCGAGCTGCTACTGGGAATTTTATAGAAAAACCCAATAACACTTTGCTCGACCTAGGAATCGAACCCAGGACCTCTAGCGTAGCAGTCGCGCTCAGGACCACTTGGCTAATGAGGCAGTTTCTTGTCTACATCTACACTAAAATTATAAAGAGTTTTGTTTGTATTGAATAGACTCCGGAACTACTGGATCGATTTGAAAAAATATATACCATTAGAAGCCGACATTATCCCTGATGAACATAGGCTACTTATTACCTCGGGAATACTTATGCTTCATTCCTACGGGAAAACGGGCGAAGCCGGGCCGGGCAGCTGTATAACTCATAAAATAACATACCATCACGCCTGTATTTCTCGAAGGGTTAGGCAGAGCCGTGCTATTGTACACCCACAGTTTGTAATAGGGGATAAGCCTATTACCTATTGGCACAAATCACAAAATCTGAGTTGTAACTGAGAATTTCATATAGAAACCCAATAACACTTTTGACCTACGAATCGAACCCAGGACCTCTAGCCTAGCAGTCGCGCTGAAGACTACTAGGCTAGTTTATTTATAAATAGGCTTACGCCTTTCTCCCGTAGGGTAGAAACAACAGACAAACTACCCTTGTTTGTTTTGTCTCTAATACATTGAAGTAGGTAGTTATAGATTTAATTTCCTTTTTTAGACTGTCATTAGTACAACAATTAGAGTGAGCGATCGGTTTCTATATTCAAACTAGCTTCTGCCCGCGGCTACGCCCCCGCGGAATCCGGTCTGTCATCACGGCCCACGGGAACGGGACAAAAAGTATCCTATGTCCGTCTCCTGATTCTAAGCTACCTCTCCACCAATTTTCAGCCAAATCGGTTCAGCCGTTCTTGAGTTATAAATGGAGTAACTAACACGACTTTCTTTTATATATATAGATAAGACTAGCTTCTGCCCGCGGCTTCGCCCCCGCGGAATCCGGTCTGTCATCACGGCCCACGGGAACGGGACAAAAAGTATCCTATGTCCGTCTCCTGGTTCTAAGCTACCTCTCCACCAATTTTCAGCCAAATCGGTTCAGCCGTTCTTGAGTTATAAATAGTGTAACTAACACGACTTTCTTTTATATATATACTAGCTTCTGCCCGCGGCTTCGCCCCCGTGGAATAAAAAGTATCGGGAACGGGATAAAAAGTATCCTATGTCCGTTTCCTGGTTCTAAGCTACCTCTCCACCAATTTTCAGTCAAATCGGTTCAGCCGTTCTTGAGTTATAAATGAAGTAACTAACACGACTTTCTTTTATAATATAAGATATGATTTAATATTTCAACAACCTACATTTAGCTGTTACGGGGAGAAAATTCTAGTGTGGAGAACGCTTTTGTTTCTAGATAAAGCATAAAATCATCTGAATGAGTCTTTTTGACCTCCGTGATCCGATCCGATCTATGACGTAATTTACATACTCGTCTCGTCCATAGGAAGTGCATTGTTACCTTGAGAAACCTTCCTTATATCCTTAGTATCTGATTATAGTTGACTATGTAAATAAACCATAAATATCTATTATGATTATAAAACAGTTACATCAACAATACGTGTATGTCAATATTTTATTACACTGATTATTTAATGGTTGATTCACTAAACAATAATACCTAAATAAATATTGTAGTGTTTTTTTTTCTGGAATACCAAATATCCCATAAAAAATGGTAATCTATACCTATAATAAAGCTGAACTTGAAAAGCTTGAACGCGCTAATCTCAGGAACTACTGGGTCCGATTTGAAAAATTCTTTCAGTGTTAGATAGCTTATTTATTGAGGAAGGCTATATACTATCACGCTACGCGGACGAAGTCACGGGCAGAAGCTAATATGGTATAAAATAGTAAGCGATTACCGCCGCCGTCCATGGACACCCGCAGAAACTAGTGTGAAACAACGCTTACATTGTGTTTCGCCGGCGGCCCAATCCCTTTTAAAGAGCCGGTAACGCACTTGCAACTCCTCTGGTGTTGTGGGTGTCCATGGGCGGCGGTATCGCTTACCATCAGGTGATCCGTCTGCTCATTTGCTCATCTATGCCATAAAAAAAGAAGTATATGAGTTGACAACGGAAGTAATAGATAAGTATTTAAGGTCCCTCCGGATTTCAACCAGGACATCCGATGGCGTTACAAAACATCTCCTTGCGTAATATGTAGGGGATTGTGGGAGAGATGAACTCTATCATTTATCATTTATCTAGTGGAAAGTGGTAGCGGAGAGGTAAAAACTTTCTAGCTGACATTTTCGACTCGCAATTGGGAGCTGTGCATCAAGTTTTGGAAAGATCTTAAGGTTTATGCCAGGACATCTATGATTTTCGCCCAAAATGTCTGGGCAGAAATCCATCTAAGTATATAGATGGTTTCATGCCAGGGCAATTATTTTATTCGCCCAAATTGCGTGGGCAGAAACTTTTCAGAGATCTTTTAACGTTTGGCAAATTTATACTGACATACTACAAACAGCGTTCATAGTTCACAGATATGTTTATCATCTATCTATATACTAATATATAAAGCTGAAGAGTTTGTTTGTTTGTTTGTTCGTTTGTTTGTTTGCTTGAACGCGCTAATCTCAGGAACTAATGGTCCGATTTGAAAAATTATTTCAGTGTTAGATAGCCCATTTATTGAGGAAGGCTATAGGCTATATATCATCATGCTACGCGGACGAAGTCGCGGGCAGAAGCTAGTACTAATATATAAAGCTGAAGAGTTTGTTTGTTTGTTTGTTTACTTGAACGCGCTAATCTCAGGAACTACTGGTCCGATTTGAAAAATTATTTCAGTGTCAGATAGTCCATTTATCGAGGAAGGCTATAGGCTATATATCATCACGCTACGCGAACGAAGTCGCGGGCAGGAGCTAGTACGTCATATTTGAGGGAACGAGAGTTCTACTTACACAACTTGCGAACCAAACCAAGGATCTAACTTCTGTTTATAACATTATGCTATTTATTCTTAGAAATAAGATCTTAATTCCTTTTTTCCATTCAATAACAGCTCCATTCAAAGTGAAAGTCAAATTCATGTGTTCAAGATATATTTTTGAACCTCATTTTTACATTATAAACTGCCTCGGTAGTCTAGTGGTTTTAAGTGCGACCGCTACGCCAGAGGTCTTGGGTTCGATTCCCAGGTCGAGCAAAGTGTTATTGGGTTTTTCTATGAAATTCTCAGTAGCAGCTCGGAGTTTGGAATTTGTGCCCGGTTAATGGCAATAGGCTCGTCCCCTATTACATGGGACCTAAACATACCGGCGAACTGTGGGTGTACCTTAGTACACCTCTGCCTAACCCTTCTGGGAATACAGGCGTGATGGTATGTTATGTTATGTTATTTTTACATTATACACAGCGTCCTAGTGTTTTCGCTGGGAAGAAGAAGCGGCGCAACAAACTCCCCAACAACATTCAATCAAATAACAACGTACATAAATTCTTTCCCACACAAACATGAACACACAATATCATTTAATATCAGTTAAACTATTAACCGCGCGTACGCAAGTAACCTTGCTGTAAATAGCTCTATCTCTGTTACATCACATGTTACGCAATGTCACAATCAAAATCTGTGCGGATGTGTGCGTGATTGATGCACACATGAGCAAGTTGCGTGTGCGCATATGGTTGTATCTGTTAACGGTTAAAATCTCTCCGTGTGTTGATGTTAGGGTGTTGTGTCAATTGATTAAGTGGTTAATATTGTGTGTGGAGTAAATATGGGTCGGTTAGGTAATAGTAGAGATGGTTTTAACTGCCTCGTGCGTCTAGTAGTCGCAAGCGCGGTTATTGTGCATAATATTCTGGTTTTGATTTTCAAGTCAAGCAAAGTGTTATTGAGTTTTAAAACTTTTTTTTGGAGATTACTAGCAATGTGGGTCGCACATTACTCTTGTACGTACTCTTGTAAGTATTCCTGTTTACCCCCAGTGCTAAGCATTTTATGCATATTGCAATGCAAACTCACATAAATAGCTCGGAGTTCGAGTTTGTGTCCGGATATTGGCAATTAGATCGCCCACATGGGATCTTCGACAAGATAAAATGTATACTGTTGAACTGTGAATTGTTTATGGTACCATTACCTGTCCTTTCAAAAAATACAGGACTGATGGATGAAACGGTTTCCTTCTCCTTCGGAGAAGACCGATGAAATTCCACAAATATTTTACTCACTTGGTATTTTGCTGTTGGTTATATATTACTAATTACTTCACACATACCTGTAATACTTGTACGTGATTCTTAGAAGTATTTATAATAGCTTAGTGTCATTGATAACGCCTTCTAAAGAATTTCCTCATGCTTACGAATGAATGATATTTATATAATTATCTCATACTACGCTGATTCAGGACTTACCGTTTGCGTAATGATGCAAGTAAGCTGTTTTTTATCGTTCTAATATGACAAACAAACAAACATACCTACGGGTCATTTTAGGGAAGGTTTTTTCACGTGGGAGAGCCATGCTTCGGCACGAATAGGCCGGCTCGACCGGAGTGATACCACGGCCTCACAGAAAACTGGCGTGAAACAACGCTTGCGTTGTGTTTTGCCAAGTGAGTGAGGTTAACGAAGGCTCAAACACTTTTAAAAGGCAGGCAACGCACTTGTGACTCCTCTGGTGTTGCGGGTGTCCATGGGCGGCGGTTATCGCTTACCATCAGGTGATCTGTTTGCTCCCCCATAAAAAAAGGAATAATTCGATTGTGGCCAGGATTCGAACCTGCGTTTTCTGGTTAGATACACCAAACGCTAAACCACTGCGAGTACCTACTACCGAAAACCTCATCAATCTTAAAGTAGCAAACACAAATATATAATCACGCCGTATTCCTTAAAGGGTAGTCAGAATGTCAAGCTTAACACGATGTCTAAAGTTGAAGTCACGAAGCTAGGTACTTATTTTCATATTTTTTAATAATGTGTTGAATTCCGGTACATATTTTGTGAATCATTTATCATCATAATAACCGGAATATTTCCGTCAGAACATCTTTCCTAGTTTCTTGTATGAATACTAGTTAATTAGTACTATAGCTTGGCAAACAGATTGGAGATTCTAAGCGGCGGTAGCCCAATGGTTAGGGCGTCGGACTTGCGATCATGTGGTTGGCGGTTCGAAACCCACCTATTGCACTAACGACGTGAACCCACTCGTAACACAAACATTTAGCTTAACACGAGGGGTTAACAAGAATAAGTATTAGTAATGTGCGAATCACATGTCTAGTAAACTTTAAAAAAAAAAAGTGATTTATGCTCAGATTATGGCCAGCAGACCGCCTTATTAGTCTAATTGTATGATGATGGATTTGCGCCCGTTTCAGGACAATAGTCTCGCGCTCTATTACACCTGCGAACTGAGAAGGACATTAGAATACCTCTGGCCGAATCCTTTAGGAATTACAAGCGTGATTGCCAAAGGGAATACCCCAAATAACCCCAAAGAGATTTTTTTTAAAGAGAAGTTTTATCCTAAACCGCTCCTGGTTCTTTCAATCGACGCTTGACTCACATTAAATTTCCAATACAAACGTAAGTAATAATACTACACAATTTAATCAAAGTGTATTTATTATATTCAAATTCGAGTACCTATCGTTAATCTAGGTTCCTGCTCTACCATCTCATTAAAATACTTCACTGGGAATAAATGTAAGCGAATGCAATTCTTGACACCTTTACCAAGATTTAAAGGATTTTCCGGTCGTTTATTTCCATACATACATACATACATACATATTTTCACGCCTGTCTCCCATTGGGGTAGGCAGAGACTATAGATTTCCACTTGCTACGATCCTGGCATACTACTTTCGCTTCATCTATGTTCATTAACCTCATGCATGAACGTCGGTTTAGGGTGCTCTTAACCTGTCCTTTTTTAAGAACAACAACTTGGTTGTCGTACGTTCGTCGAGGTCGGCCCCTTCCAACTCTTCCATCCATACTCATCATGTATACTCGTTTCGTCAATCTCCGTTCATCCATTCTCTGTACATGCCCAAACCACCTTAAAATACCTTTAATTCGTTTATTTCCAATGAAGTAGTAATAGACAGAATGGTACAGTAGGAACCTAGATTAAAACGGTATCTCAAAGCAAATAATAACACAGTTACAGAAATTAAATAATTAAATAAATATTCTACGACATTTTACTTACACAGCACCATCTAGTCCCAAACTAAGTTGAGCTTGTACTATGGGTACTAGACAATGGATATAATACTAATATAACCTTTTATTTGTAAATACATACTTACTTATAATACTTAAGAAACACATATTCATCACATAAATAATTCCTGTGGGGTTCGAACCCACGACTCCGTGGTCAGCAGTCCGATACTCGAACCACTAAAGCACAGAGATCGTCAATTATTGTTTGGATTACGATTTATTTTCGTATTACCTTTTCGTGGGCAATTCAAGATACCCTGGACCATTAAGGGCCACTTGCACCAACTTCTTAAATGTGTTTAAATTGCATTTAAACACAATTTTTCATTGTATTTTGTCATTAAACACATTAAGAAGTTGGTGCAAGAGACCATAAGTAAGCTACCGAGACCATTGTTTGTAATATCAAATTTTACTTCCTTCATATCATTTATCTAGCGTTTTTCTTACTTAAACTCACTCGCAGTGAAACACACGTCGAATTCATGACCGCAGCAAGGTCAACCGGAAACGTCGCGAGCTAATCGGAAGTAGGAGCACGTTGTCAGTACCCTTGCGTGCTAGCGTGATGTAATTGATTGTAAACAATGCATGAGTAGTGTAAGGCATGGAGGTTACGTAAAAAGGAGGAAGGATTAAACTTAAAATGACCTAGAGACATAAATAAACCTAGTTATTGGTGGGAAGTTTCTTGGGGGACTATTTACAACGTGTACGCCAGTAAGTGCAAGTCCTCAACCTCAACATCAATTAGACTATCTATAATATAAAAATGAATCGCCAAATGTGTTGCTAAGCGCAAATCTCGAGAGCAGCTGAACCGATTTCGCTAAATCTTTTTTTTAATTGGACCTCACAGGCTATCTTTTGACTCACAAAGTATTTTTACGCGAATCAAGCAAAAGCTATGTTTAATATTTATCGACACGACAGAATCAGGAATGAGGAGATCCGTAGAAAAAACAATTGCCGACATAGCTCAAGGGATTAGCAAGCTTAAGTTGCAGGGGGCGGGTACATAGCACGTAGAACTGATGGCTACTGGGGCAGAAAGGTTTTCAAGTAGAGGAGTAGAAGGAAATGCAGTGTGTGACGACGTCCAATAAGATGGACGAACGATCTGTTGAAGTTCGCTGGGAGATGTTGGATGCAGGCGGTATATGATCCTTGTGGAAGTTCCTTAAGGGAATACAATCGTGATATTGTTATGTTTTAAATTGGTCTTTAATTCAAAACTTTTAAATTACATACCAAGTACTTTATTACGTGGGAGAGCCATGCTTCGGCACGAATGGGCCGGCTCGACCGGAGTGATACCACGGCCTCACAGAAAACCGGCGTGAAACAACGCACGCACTTGTGACTCCTCTGGTCGCATATTGCTTACCATCAGGTGATTCGTCTGCTACTTTGCCCCCTATCCCAAAAAAATACCTAGTACCATCGTTCATCAAATGAACTCAAATCAATCTAAAACCCGACAATAGGGTCCACACAGTTCACAATTGGCCAAACTACCAACAATAGTATATCGAAATAGTTCACGATGTTATGCAAGGGACAATCGCTGGCGCAACTCGACTTAGATCTACAAGTGGGGCAGGCGCCGCCAGTATCTGACGAATTGAGTTCAATGTTTGAAGCGAATGTTCGTTCTATATATTTTTTTAAAAGCGATAAAATAACAGATGATGGTGGTGGTGGTGTCACGAATTGAAAACAATATACTGTGATGGTTTAGGCAGGTTGAAAAAATTAATGTAGGACATTTATAAAAGATTTTTAAGGTGAATGTCAGTGACCTGTCGGGAGAGGTCGCTGTAGAAGGACATACGCCTTAAAGTCCTTGAAAAATATTAGGAAGTATGCAAGAATTGCAGCAACCTGTAGTTTCTGTAGTTATGTATCATCATAATATCAGTTTGTTGACGTCCACTGCTGAATATGATGGACCGATGATTTAAAGAAGGTGGCTTGGAGGGAATGGATGTGAGCTGCCCAAGACCGGGATGTTTGGCGATCTTTGGGGGAGGTCTACGTTAAGTTATCTATGTATCTTGAAAAAAAAAGAACTTATTTATTCGGAAAATACACTTGATGCTATTTTCGACTTCCTCGTAAGTCTGGCGGTTATAAATACGACTGCTATGGTTCCTAGGTTCCCAGGGCAAGCAGTTTAAATGGGCTTTTTTTGAAAAAAAATTTTAAATTAATCATCGCGCAAGTTGAGAGATTTGTTGAAGCATGTACATTTATCTAGAAAGCATATTTTTTGCTTGATGTTTAAGACTTATAAATAGGTAACAAATACCTTCCATATTTAGTAAGATATCCATATGATTACATCCGCATTTGTGTTCATTACCTCACCGTAGTATGAGGATCATCGATTCACAATGATTAATTTTGCATATATTAATGCACAGGGTCATGTAGTAATACTTTAGCAGTGATTGGCTAGTGCTATGACCATTGGACTGCCAAGTCAAAGGTCTCGAGTTCAAATCCAAGCACCTCTGACTTTTTGAATTTATGTGCATAATTTGGTTTTAATAAACTTCCACGTGATCTGAACATTGAACTGTTTTGCACCAATGTAAATACTGTAAGACGCCTTTTAGCTAAATTATTCTTTGAGGCAACTGAATAGCGGCACTCAAACTGAACCTAGATATTGTTATCTTAAGGTTATTGTATTTGGTTACATGGACAACATAATTATGTTTCAGTAGTATTAATTTTGTTTTTTTTTTCTTCTTTATCGATAGCTTGTAAACTATCTGTGGAGGCTTGTCATCAGCAATTTGAATAATTGAGTCCAGCTGAATCGTCATCATTTGTTATTAGACTGTAAACCTTCCTAATAATAAATAAATAAATAAATAAATAAATAAAAATAAATAATTATAGTTAATTATCACGCGATTAAACGGTGAAGGAAAACATCGTAAGGAAAACTGCATGCCTGAGAGTTTTTCTCGATGGCGTGTGAAGTCTGCCAACACACATTAGGCCAGCGAGGTGGACTATAGCCTAATCGCTCTCATTGTGAGAGGAGACCCGTGCCCAGCAGTGGGACATATAATGGGTTGATTATGTAAGTAGTAGTACTTAGGATTAGTAGTTTTTATCTTATTTACTAACTAATTACATGACATGCTATTTATAATTTTGCTATAGATATAAAATACGCCTGTATTTCTCGAGAGGCTCAGCAGCGGTGTACTGACGTAAACTCATAATCCACCAGTATGTTTGGGTACCATGGGGATGAGTTCTGCCCGCGACTTCGTCCGCGTTAGCGTGATGATATATAGCCTTCCTCAATAAACGGCCTATCTAACACTGAAAGAATTTTTCAAATCGGAACAGTAGTTCCTGAGATTAGCGCGTTCAAGCAAACAAACAAACTCTTCAGCTTCATATATTAAGTATAGATTTGAATACTAAAACCAAAATCGCTTGGAATATTGGTCATTATTAAAATATATAGAAAAAATCTTCTAGATCTGCGTGGTATCGGTCTGCGTTCACCATTAAACAAGACTAATTCAGAAAATTTACCTGAAATATTGTAACTGCCTCATTAGCCTAGTAGTCCTGAGCGCGACTGCTACGCTAGAGGTCCTGGGTTCGATTCCCAGGTCGAGCAAAGTGTTATTGGGTTTTTCTATGAAATTCCCAGTAGCAGCTCGGAGTTTGGAATTTGTGCCCGGTTAATGGCAATAGGCTCGCCCCATATTACATGGGGCCCAAACATACCGGCGAACTGTGGGTGTACATTAGTACGCCTCTGCCTAACCCTTCGGGGAATACAGGCGTGATGGTATGTATATTGTCGTGCAATAAACGTAAAATATTACATTGCTACATGAATCCACATTGCTTGAGTATTTCACACGATATTTCAGATTTATACAGGTAGGTACCTAATTTATTTTAATGAATATAATTAGGTAAATTATATTATATGTTAATTCCTGTAGAAATGCATAACTTATTTCTTTTAACATAATTATTGCTACAAAGTAAACATTTTATTACATACAAGTAGGTTTGTTAAAAATCTAGTAATTAAATTTTAATGCAATTTAATTGTGACATAATTTATTAATTATGATTATTTTTTAATTTCAGTAATGTACAGTTAAGTAAATAAAGTCATATTTTTTTATAAGTCAGGTATTTTACAAGAATGTTTACAAAACCTATCGAATTTTTACGCGTGCCGCTTACCTACGCCGAATTTTACAAAACAAAAATCTCTACTATTATAAAATTGTAGAAAAGCTGTGTCTGTACATTGAAGATATTAAAAAAAACAAGTGGATTAGAGTATATAAACGTCTCCGAACCCAAAAACGTGATTTTTAAAATTCTTGTCTGTTTGTTACGGGTTGGAGGAAAAACTACTGAATAGATTTTAATTTGTTATCACTGCAAGAAAGTATATACTCCAACTTAAAAACTGGTGAACTTTTTATCTCAATTAATTAAACGAATCCTGAGATACAGCTTGACCTCCCTGATGTATAGAGGCCCATACAAAGAAGAGATCATCAATGTTGGTTTTGCATTTATACTCCTGATAAAATATATTAATTACATATATATTTACCTATCTTATACCTATTTTGATTGTACAATTTCATAATATGATCTTTAATTGATTGAAATAAAATGATTTTGAATTTGAATTTGAATAGCTTCACGTGAGCGAAGCCGCGGGCAGAAGCTAGTTTAAAATATTTGACTGATATGAGTATTATGACACAATAAAATAGCAGTAGGTAAACACAAGTAGATAATAAAAATAATTGATCGTCTGATACTGAAAATGGGGCAAGTAACGATTACGTGCGACGAATTTTGTTAAACACGGTCACGCAAGTTAAGATAATAGTGTTTTTATTGATATGATGTAATAAAAATGTGTGCGATATGTTACACACAAGATTTGTTAACTTCTATTGTAATAATATTTATGAAACAGAAGGATTTTAACTGTAACGAATATGCATGGCAGGCTAATAAACATATTTTAAGTAAGAAACTGCCTCATTAGCCAAGTGGTCCTGAGCGCGACTGCTATGCTAGAGGTCCTGGGTTCGATTCCCAGGTCGAGCAAAGTGTTATTGGGTTTTTCTATGAAATTCCCAGTAGCAGCTCGCAGTTAGGAATTTGTGCCCGGTTTTTTTTTATGAGATAGGGGGGCAAACGAGCAAACGGATCACCTGATGGTAAGCGATAACCGCCGCCCATGTACACCCGCAACACCAGAGGAGTCGCAAGTCAGTTGCCCGCCTTTTAAAAGGGTTTGGGCCTCCGGTAACCTCCTTCACTCGGCGAAACACAACGCAAGCGTTGTTTCACGTCGGTTTTCTGTGAGGTCGTGGTATCACTCCGGTCGAGCCGGCCCATTCGTGCCGAAGCATGGCTCTCCTACGTGAATGTTAATGGTAATGGCAGGTTAATGGCAATAGGCTCGCCCTCTATTACATGGGACCTAAACATACCGGCAAACTGTGGGAGTAGATTAGTACGCCTCTGCCTAACCCTTCGGGGAATACAGGCGTGATGGTATGTAAGTAAGACAACTTAAGATGTATTCTGTCTTTTTCTTCCCCGTTTTAAATTGGGAGCAATATCTGCTTTTTTTAAATAACGTTGTCACACTAGGATTTTTGCCTATATCGCGAGTGCGCTTACAAATACAAATTTCTACAAACGCCCAGACCCGGAACAAGTTTCTATAGATCATACAAATATTTGGTTCGTGTGGGGATCGAACCAACAACACGTGTCTTAGAAGCCGATAGCTCAGCCACTACGCCAACCTACACGCAAGTTGAATTTTTCCTTCACTATAACTGTATGCCGTGATAGCCTAGTGATATGACCATTGGACTGCCAAGTCAAAGGTCTCGAGTTCAAATCCAAGGCACGCACCTCTGACTTTTGGAAGTTATGTGCGTATTAATAGTTAATTATATAACTGTATAGGTAATCTTAGCATGAGAAATCACAAAAAGATGTTTAGTTACTTCGTTACTTCAGTAGTACTAGTAGTAAGTTACTTCAGCTGTCGTCACTCCATCTTGCCACATGTCCTGCCCATCTCCACTTGAGTTCCATGATCCTTCTTCCAACGTCTTCAACCATCATTCGTTTACGGATCTCGATGTTTGGAACTCGGTCCCTTAGTTTGATGCCGAGCACGGAACCCTCCATGGCTCTCTGTGCCATTAACCGGGCACAAATCCAAACACCGAGCTTACTTTTCATCCCTCTTTCTATTTTTGTTTCAATTAGTAGGTACCTAATCTCTACTATTATAAAATTATCTTATTGTGATTTTTTTTGCATTTTTCATGCTAAGATTTTAAAGTTATTTTAGTGAAGGAAAAATGCGACTCGCCGGCAGGATTCGAACCTGCGTCTTCTGGCTAGGTACGCCAGACGCTATGACCTCTAAGCCACCGCGAGTCCTACCTGCCATGTCGAAATTTGCCTTCACATTCTGAACTTACGTCTTAAAGGTGACGTCAGTAACATCTATTGAAAGGCAAGTTAAAATTTATTTTATTTAGGCAAGTTATTATAAAATTGTAAAAAAGCTGTGTCTGTACAATGAAGATATTTAAAAAAAAACACGTGGGTTATCTTCTCTACTATTATAAAATTGTAAAAAAGCTGTGTCTGTCTGTACATTGAAGATATTTAAAAAAAAACACGTGGGATATGGTATATAAAAGTCTCCGAATCCAAAAATATGATTTTTAAAATTCTTGTCTGTTCGTCTGTGAGTCGGTTTGTCTGTTTGTTACGGGTTGGAGCAAAAACTACTGAATAGATTTTAATTTTATTATCACTGTTAGTAAGTATCTGCTCCAACTCAAAAACTGGTGAACTTCTTATTCAATTAATTAAATGAATATAGCTCCTGAGATATAGCTTGGCCTCTGATGTATAGAGGATACATAATAATCCATACAAAAAAGAGGTCATCAATGCTGGTTTTCCATGTTTACTCCTGATATAGCTTCACGTGAGCGAAGCCGCGGGCAGAAGCTAGTATTCTAATAAAACTGAAGGTCGTTTTTCAAGAATGCTATGTATCAGAAATGGAAACAATATATTTTTTCGTATCAGCGCCCATTCGATAACCTATAAATATATATTCAATTATACTCTGTATTTCTTTATCAAAGTGGGTCACGGCGTATGTAATTGTTTGCAAATAATTGTAACGTATTACACAATATACGATTTAAATGTAACTTTATTTGATTAGGATATTTAAATACAATTAGGTACCTAATCCTCCATTGAGTACCTATAATAGCTACGGTAACAATTTCCCAGGTCGAGCAATGTTATTGAGCTTTTCTATGAAATTCCCAGTAGCACCTCAGAGTTAGGAATTTGTGCCTGGTTAATGGCAATAGGCTCGCCCCCTATTACATGGGACTTAAACATACTGGCGAACTGTGGGTGTACATTAGTACGCCTCTGCCTAACCCTTCGGGGAATACAGGCGTAATGGTATGATTATCAATCCTTTATACTATCCCACTGTTGCACGGGTCTCGTCTCAGGGTGAGAGGGATTAGGCTATACTCCACCACGCTAGCCTACTGCGGGTTGGCAGACTTCACACGCCGTCGAGAAAATCTCTCAGGCATGCAGGTTTTCTCACGATGTTTTCGTTCACCGTTTAAGCGCGTATAATTAACGTAATACGCACATGACTTTAACGTCAGAGGGGCGTAGTTGCGTACCTTGGATTCGAACTCGAGACCTTTCTCTATACAGGATGAATTTAAAATATATAATTCTTTGTAATATCGACTGCCTCATTAGCCAAGCGGTCCTGAGGGCGACTGCTACGCTAGAGCTCCTGGGTTCGGTTCCCAGGTCGAGCAAAGTATTATTGGGTTTTTCTATGAAACTCCCAGTAGCAGCTCGGAGTTAGGAATTTATGCCCGGTTGATGGCAATAGGCTCGCCCCCTATTACATGGGACCTAAACATACCGGCGAACTGTGGGTGTACATTGGTACGCCTCTGCCTAATCCTTCGGGGAATACAGGCGTGATGGTATGTTATGTTGTAATATCGAATCGAATAATCGAAATTCATGAATTCAACCGAGCAGAAA
This sequence comes from Acronicta leporina, assembly GCA_947256265.1. NCBI lineage: Eukaryota > Metazoa > Arthropoda > Insecta > Lepidoptera > Noctuidae > Acronicta > Acronicta leporina. The sequence goes on from OX366536.1 coordinate 7,071,410, forward strand.
TCTATAACTCCGAGCTGATACTGAGAATTTCATTTTCTCTCTCGTTTCTCGACTTGGGAATCGAATACAAGACCTCTAGTGTAGCAGTCGCACTCAAGAACAGTCGGCTTGACGACCTCTGTGGTTTAGTGGTTCGAGTACCGGACTCCTGACCATGAGGTCGTGGGTTCGATTCCCACAGGACACAAAAAATTATGTGATGAATATAAGTGTTTGTGTTCGTCTGGGTGTTTCTTATGTATTATAAGTATGTATTTACACCAAAAAAAAAAGTATATAAGTATTATATCCATTGTCTAGTACCCATAGTACAAGCTCTGCTTAGTTTGGGACTAGATGGTGCTGTGTAAAAATGTCCCAGAATATTATAAAAAAAAAAGTGAAGTAGTTAAAATAAAGTCACGGATCTATTACGCCGAATTCTTAATCTCATGCAAATAGGCCGCACAATGTCGCGTACTATCAAAACATACAATGAGTTACGAAATGTAGAATTAGGTGTTCAAGTACCTATTATTGAATTTGTTTGAATGGATTAATGTTTTTTTCATTTACTTGTTTTGTAACCGTGTCGTAATACTTAGATACTAATTAAAATTCTTAGTTGCAGGATTGTGAAAATGTGTTTTATGAAATAAACGATGTACTTGTTTTATTTTGATTGTAATAATACTTAGGACAAATAAGTTTGGGTCGCTTGGTAAACAGCATTCGCTGTCTATAGACTGGCGTCTATAATCTATACTAATATATTTCTATACTTAATCTTTATAGCTGTAGAGTTTGTTTGTTTGTTTGCTTGAACGCGTTTACCTCAGCAACTTCTGGTCCGATTTGAAAAATTCTTTCAGTGTTAGATAGCCCATTTATTGAGGAAGGCTATAGGCTATATATCATCACGCTAAGACCAAGTAACTATTCCACGCGGACGAAGTCGCGGGTAGAAGCTTGTCTTACCATAAAAAATGAAAAAATATAGTTCTCACTAGCAGCTCAGAGTTTGGATTTGCAGAGTGTAATACACAGGACCTCAACGTTACGACGAACGGTAGGTGTATGATAAGTACACCTCTTAACCTTTTGGGGTACACAGGCGTGAAGATATGTTATTTTTTTTACCTAAAAAGAACTATTTTAGTGAAGGAATAATTCAGCTGCAGGCCGGATTCAAACCTGCGTCATCAGGTTAAATACACCAGACGCTATTTATTTATTTATGGTTCACCAACAGTTACAGATAAATATAGATAGGAACGTATAAGTATGACCACTAAGCCTCGGGTCCCCGCCAGGTCTAAATTTGCCTTCACCTTCTGAATTTACGTCTTAAAATAATGCAAAAAAATACCTAAAAAGAACCCATCAATATCTTAGATGCTGCGTTTCTTTGAAAGACTTAAATGGTGTATCATTTATACCGATGGATGAGCTTAAGATAAAAAAGGCTCTCGTTTGTTTGCAGTACCCTGGAATATTTTAGCCACATTGGAAGGCAAAATCCTGACAACCTCGAGAGGCCAACGATAACTGGAAAAATCGAGGGACGGGGGCCTACAGGGCGTAGCCCCATGTGGTGGACGGACCAATTCCGCACCACAGTTGACACCAGAAACTCACGACGCCATTCATGTCGCCAAAGATCGCAACAAATGAAAGATCCTTGTGCGAGGTCGCGATCCCCAGAAATGAGGAAACGACACACACAAGATTATTTTATATCTTGATATTTATATTTTTAACTTGGGAGAGTCATGCTTCGGCACACGAATGGGCCGGTGTGATACCACGGCCTCACAGAAAACCGGCGTGAAGCAGCGCTTGCGTTGTGTTTCGCTGGGTGAGTGAGGTTACCGGATGACCAAACCCTTTTAAAAGTCGATGAGGAAACGACACATACAAGATAATTTATATCTTGATATTTATATTTATAACGTGGGAGAGCCATGCTTCGGCACGAATGGGCCGGCTCGACCGGAGTGATACCACGGCCTCACAGAAAACCGGCGTGAAGCAGCGCTTGCGTTGTGTTTCGCTGGGTGAGTGAGGTTACCGGAGGACCAAACCCTTTTAAAAGTCGATGAGGAAACGACACATACAAGATAATTTATATCTTGATATTTATATTTATAACGTGGGAGAGCCATGCTTCGGCACGAATGGACCGGCTCGACCGGAGTGATACCACGGCCTCACAGAAAACCGGCGTGAAGCAGCGCTTGCGTTGTGTTTCGATGGGTGAGTGAGGTTACCGGAGGCTCAAACCCTTTTAAAAGTCGGGCAACGCACTCGTGACTCCTCTGGTGTTGCGGGTGTCCATGGGCGGCGGTTATCGCTTACCATCAGGTGATCCCATAAAAAAAATATCAATTAGTACAAAAGTTACCAATACATTACATTACAAAACAGATGAGCAATTGGGTATAGTAACAACTTACGTGTTTCGCAAAAAATCTGCACGTTACACGTGTGTATGTGTGTCGTTACGCGACCGAATTATGTAACAGCAGTGTTACAATGCAATTTGGGGCAACCTTTATGTGCAACATCCAATCAGTTGGTCAGCTAATGTCCTTGATCTTGGATCTTGTAATGAACTAGCTTTTGCCCGCGGCTTCGCTCACCTGAAGCTATGTTAGGATTAGAAATAGATCCCAAAAATAATTTAATCTAAAACCAACAGTGATGATCTCTTCTTTGTATGAGTCTCTTTACATCAGAGGTCAAGATGTATCTCAGGATCTGTTTAACTAATTGAGATAAGAAGTTCACCAGTTTTTAGCAGCACATCTATATACTTTATTTTTAATATATAAAGCTGAAGAGTTTGTTTGCTTGAACGCGCAAAACTCAGGAAGTACTGGTCCAATTTGAAAACTTCTTTCAGTGTTAAATAGCCTATTTATTGAGGAATGCTATAGGCTATATATCATCATGCTACGCGGACGAAGTCGCGGGCAGAAACTAGTACTTTATAATCGTGATAACAAAATTAAAATATAGATACTCATTAGTTTTTGCGCCAACCCGTAACAAACAGTCAATTTTGAAAATCACATTTTTTTTCTTTATGTGTTAGGGGGGCAAACAAGCAGACGGATCACCTGATGGTAAGCGATTTTCGCCCCCCATGGACACCCGTAACACCAGAGGAGTTGCAAGTGAGTTGCCCTCCTTTAAAAAGGGTTTGGGCCTCCGGTATCCTCATTCACTTGGCGAAACACAACGCAAGCGTTGTTTCATGCCGGTTTTCTGTGAGTCCGTGATATTAAAATTATAGTTAGACGTACGTTACATTCACCTAAAATACCTAAAAATATTCTTTTTATTATTTTGCCGTAGCTCTTGGACTATAAATAACTCGGCTTCGGATGAAACATGCACCAGATTTTAAATTAGATTTCGTGTAGTAGTTTTTGCGTTATTCGCAAACAAATATACCTACGACAGATAAACACCTCGTGTCGTATCATGGTAATCGAACCCAGGACCTGTAGCGTAGCAGTCCAATGAGAGCAGAGCTGTTAAAGAAGATCAAAGTAACATTTTTTTAAACTATTTCCTATCCTTTTGTGATTTCTTTGCATTTTTCATGCTAAGATTAAGTATAAAGTTATTTTAGTGAAGGAAAAATTCGCGTCTTCTGGTTTGATACACCAGACGCTAAGCCACCGCGAGACCTACCTGCCATGTCGAAGACGCAGGTTCGAATTCTGCCTGCGAGTCGAATTTTTCCTTCACTAAAATAAAACTATTTCCTTAGGAGTATGTAAGTAAATATGTACTTATTGCTGACGCAGGATTGAATCATAATAATACTTTGCATTTTCAGATTTTGATTATTATGCGTCTCAACATGAATCATGAATGTTACTGGGTCATTATTCTACAATTTGTGGTTTTTATTTACGTAAAGTTTCAAGTATAATAAACTAGGTTATCATTTACGACAGTGTTTCTCAAACTATTTTAAACCGCTATCGCGTGCGAAAGCTTCTACGGTTCTTTAAAAAATACCGACATAATAAAATAAACATTTAATGTATTTTATTTTATTTAAAATATTTCGCAAATTATTTATAAATATTAATGTAATTAAAAAATGTGTAATGTAAAAAAAAATTGTATAATTTAGTAAAAAAACCCTCCATGGTTTTTCCCAGTGGGATAAATCAGGCTATAAAAAAGTAGCGAGATATTAAGCTCAAGCTACCACTGGTTAGGGATCCATTATACTCAGAATGTTCTAATAATGTAAATAATGTTTTTACCATTGTATATAGATTTAGGGCTACTTGCACCAACTTTATAAATATGTTTAAATTGTAGTTAAATACAAATTTTCGTTGTAATTTTGTGTTTAAATACAATTTAAACACATTTAAGAAGTTGGTGCAAGTGCCCTTAGTGTGTAAATTAAATAAAAATAAAGCAAAAACCATTTCGATAATTACATTAATTTTGTGTGAAAATCAAAAGATTGAGAGCCGCTGACTCGTATAGGTTATTTAAAAAATGTTATTTAATATGTTTGCGGTCAACAACCCACTCGATGCAGAGTTCGTGGCAATGAGTATGACTACCTGTTTTGGAATGATCATTCATAATGGGAATGAGTCGTCTATGTTCCTGTGTACCGTACTGTGCACGTATTTGAATCCATTTTTTTTTCAAGTTCAAAAATGGTTTTAATTTCACATAAGCTTTTACGAGCATTTATGAAACATAGCTTCTGCCCGTGACTTTGTCCGCGTAGCGTAATGATATATAGCCGATAGCCTTCCTCAATAAATGGGCTATCTAACACTGAAATAATTTTTCCAATCGGACCAGTAGTTCCTGAGATTAGCGCGTTCAAGCAAACAAACTCTTCAGCTTTATATATTAGTATAGATATAGATATAGATAAAATAATATAGTATAGAGATGATGATCTCTTCTTTGTATGGGTCTGTATTAGTCTAGATTAGTCTTTGTCTATATTAGTATAGATTATGAGAAGTAAGTTTATCACATGGAGAAGAATGTAGCAAGATACTCCATGGTTACTCTTTTAAAACTATGAGTTGTTACATTCTCCACTGGTGTCTATATTGAGATAAAAGGATGTATGTGTGCGAAATTATTAATAGAAAGTTCTATCACATTCTAGAAATTCCACGTGGAAAGTATGGTAGAAGATCCCATAGTTTATTACATTCCATTGAAGGATCTGTTTCGTATAAATTTTATACTAACAGTTTATGGAAGTTGTTTAAAAAATCAAATGCGTGGTCAGAAATCCAGCACAAAAAAAATGTGTTAGACATGTCGTAGGATGATTTGATAATTCGATTTTTTGCGAAAATCCTAGGAATTATGCGAAAACACGTATTAGACAAAGGTGAAATTGTGATGGTAAAATTTTGAAAATTCGAATTATCCAATCATCCTACGACATACATACTTTTACAAACATCCATTGCATACTTGGGTGTAGGCATCTGTTTGATAGGTAGGTAGGTATTTTAAATATTTTGTAAGTCCCTTAAAATATGAAGCGACAATAAACTCCTTGGTTGAACAATTACCTGTCAGATAACCTAATGAAACAACTCGACCTGTGAATCGCACCCAAGACCTCACGTTCCACAGCCATGTTGCTACCACTAGTGGCATTTGTTTAAGGTTGCAGCAGTGGTATCATACTTATTGTCTCCTATGCTGCCAACCCAACTATTCCTCCTTAATCTTTACCCCACCCTCAAAAGGGTGTCGAAAGATTTTTACAGGGTCGGGAGCGCGCGAGTGATACCTCTGGTGTTGCAAGCTTCCAGGTATGGTAACCGTTTACCATCAAGTGGGCCGTACCTATGCTTGTGTAGTATTTAAAAAAAAGTATTATATCAAAATTTTGCACAAAATGCATAATGACATTTTACTTACTTATTTATGGATTAACAAGAACTGAGCATCTGTCAGTTACGAAAATTCATTTGTCTGTGCCAATGTAAAAAAAAGCAAAAAATGGGCGTGTCGCAAAAAGCAGCGCCGGCGCAACGCCAAGTAAAGGGAGACTCAAGGGCGGTGGGTTCAATGCTCAGTCAAGATATAGGGGAAACAGAAGGTTTGGCCGGTAATTGGTCCTCTTAGTTTTTATTATTGTAATAAAAAGCCTCTTTAATCTAGTGGTCCTAAAAGCGACTGTTACGCCTTACGTGATATTTGATTTATGCAAGGTTAATTAATGGCAATGGCATACCGGCGAACTGTGGCAATATTTCAGCCCAACTTTCAAAATTTTGTGTTAATATATCAAAATTGGCACATGCATAAAAATTACCACTGCGCAGTCATTTGCTTACAACTTCAGAGACGTACAATGTGAGCGGTCTGAAGTTAGGCGCAAGTGATTTTGCAGTGCCAAGTATTAATTTGGTGTAAATATACTTAAAATTGGGATCGTCAACGTTTCGCATTCTTGATTATTTATTGTCCTTACTTATTTCAACTTATTTTTCGACAAAAACACGTATGTACTTAATTTACTTATTTTAATTTCGTAGCTGTTCGGAATAACTTCAGATACGAATAGCTATTTCGAATAAATTGTATATTCTAACATACATACATACATAACATACCATCACGCCTGTATTCCCCGAAGGGTTAGGCAGAGGTGTACTAATGTACACCCACAGTTTGCCGGTATATTTAGGTCCCATGTAATAGGGGGTGAGTCTATTGCCATTAACCGGGCACAAATTCCAAACTCCGAGCTGCTACTGGGAATTTCATAGAAAAACCCAATAACACTTTGCTCGACCTGGGAATCGAACCCAAGACCTCTAGCGTAGCAGTCGCGCTCAGGACCACTAGGCTAATGAGGCAGTTGTATATTCTAGTAGGTACTATAATAATAAATGGAGATTTTGGTACCACCCTTGTTGCTTCCAGCGTAGTCTTTCATACTAAGTGGGGCTTCTGAATTGTCCTATCAGATGGACCAGTGGTGTAGGTATTTCTAAAAATATATGGGAACATCAGAACTGCGCGAGATCATTCAACGGCGATGCAATAAAAGCAATGTGGTTGTTTGTTTAACTGGTTCATTGAACAACGGATAAAATCATTCTAGAATGGGGAAGAACATTCTGGAATCATTTTGTGGGTACATTACAAACATTACGTAGGCACTAATTTTACCATCAGCAGAGGATACTTTTTGGGATGCGGACGCTTAGAACAACTGCAGGCGTTCGTATCCCGGGGGATGACAGCATAATAAAGCTGCATCTCTGGGAGATGCCAAAGGCAAAGCACAGGAGGGGCACCGGTGCGTTCATTAGAGATCTCGGAGCCCCCTCCACAATGTGCTATAGATGGCCGTGTGTTTTTAGTCGGTAGAAGTCCGACATAACCCCCCGCCTTTCCTTCTGATAGACGGTGGGCATCCATGAGGATTTTCACACGCAAAAAAAAAAAAAAAAGGCACCAGCACTTTCTCCAGCAGCGTAGATGGGCCGGCTCGACTGGAATGATACCAGGGCGTCACCGAAAACCAGCGTGAAACAACGCTTACGTTGTGTTTCGCCGAGTGAGTGGGAATTCCGCAGGCCCCAACTATTTTAAAAGGCGGGCAACGCACTAAGACACCTCTGGCATTACAGGTAACCATGGGCGGAAATCGCTTACCATCAGGTGATCAGTCTGCTCGTTTGCCCATAAAAATAAATTACCTTCAAGCCTGGGCACAGGTATCTCAGACTCTCCTCGTCTGTCTGTCCTCTCAGAGGGAGGGATTAGGCTATAGTCCACATTAAAATTGAGTGTTCCTTTTTTTTCAACCGACTTCAAAAAGGAGGAGGTTCTCTATTCGTCTGTATTATATTTAAAGTGATTTGGAAAATGATTTATGTATGTCATGTATATGCGCAAGGTAGATAGATCCATACAAATTTGGTGAAGATCTGATTCCAAATAAAAAAAGTATTGTTTATAAAAGTATTAAATTAATTAAGTTTTACCATTAAAAGTTTATAATATCTAATTAATTACGATTACCAGGCCGAGTAACCGAGTGTAACTTTTTTTATGAAATTTCAATAGCAGTTCGAGTATTGTCCTTCCTTTCGCTCCTTATTAAATGGGACCTAAATCAATATATATCAGTCGAATTGTGGGTGAACTTTAGAACATCTCTGCCTAACATTCGAGGAATACAGGCATGATGGTATGTTGATTTTATTAACAAACTAGCTTCTGCCCGCGACTTCGGCCGCGTAGCGTGATGATATATAGCCTATAGTCTTTCTCAATAAATGGGCTATCTAACACTGAAAGAATTTTTCAAATTGGACCAGTAGTTCCTGAGATAAGCGCGTTCAAGCAAACAAACAAACTTCAGCTTTATATATTAGTATAAATATCTACATACAAGCTTTTGCCCACGGCTTCGCTCACCTGAAGCTATATTAAAGGATTAGAAATGGATCCCAAAAATAGGTAAGTAATTTAATCAAAATCCAACAGTGATCTCTTCTTTGTATGGGCCTCTATACATTAGAGAGGTCAAGCTGTATCCTAAGATCCGTTAAATAAATTAAGATAAGAAGTTCACCAGTTTTTAAGTTGGAGCATATTCTTTCTTCTTCTTCAACTCTATCTACTCTCAACTCTTCTCCTCTCAAAAAACAGAAAAAAAGTCAAATATTTTAAAAATCACATTTTTGGATTCGGAGACGTTTATATACCCCTAACCCACTTTTTTTATTATCTTCAATGTACAAACTCAGCTTCTTTACAATTTTATAATAGTAGAGAAGAGATATATATATATAATATTATAGTAGAGAAGAGATAATACTCTCATTTTAAAAGCTTCGATACTAAACCCATTTCTAACATTGCATGTGCAGCGTGCATTGCATAAGCTGTGACTCAGTGTCATTGTCAAAGGGGGGCGCCAGACGGCGGCGGGTGGGGGCGGCGGGGGTCGTCGGCGCGTGAGTCAGCTTTCCCGGAACGCAAGACGCACCGTTTGACTTGCTAATCTGTTGACTGCGTTATATGGAGGAAGAATTTGTTTAATTAGTGTTGTGTAGAATTACAATCATTATTTTGATAGATAATTATAGCTTAGTTGGCTGCAGCATCCAGTGTATTACTATTAAATTTATCTTGTACATCAAGCTGCATTTTTTTTATGAGGTAGCGGGCAAACGAGCTGATGGATCGCCTGATATTATATTATATATTATATTATTTATTGTACACTGACTTGACTGCCTCAATAGCCGAGTGGTCCTGACCGCGACTGCTACGCTAGAGGTCCTGGGTTCGATTCCCAGGTCGAGCAAAGTGTTATTGGGTTTTTCTATGAAATTCCCAGTAGCAGCTCGGAGTTAGGAATTTGTGCCCGGTTAATGGCAATAGGCTCGCCCCCTATTACATGGGACCTAAACATACCGGCGAACTGTGGGTGTATATTAGTACGCCTCTGCCTAACCCTTCGGGGAATACAGGCGTGATGGTATGTTATGTTTTATTTATTGTACACCGAATTAAACATAGGACAGGACATACATACTAAAACTAAATATGCGGCTCTTCTCCATAAGACCCCTACGCACTGTTTGGAACCGTGCACCTATTTGACAATTCAAAAGTCATTCAAATTCAAAAACATGTAATACCTAACGTTTTATTTTAAATAAAACTGTTGACTTAAATTTACTAAACTTCACGAGGACGCAGGTTCTAAAATTCCCAAAAATTTCTTTGATTATAACTACACTGACCTGCAAAACTAAGTAACTACACTTTAAAAATTTCATTTTTTTCTAAGTTGGAGATTTAAAAGAAAATACCTTTTATAGCAAATTTCATCAGCTTTCTTCGAGGCTAAAGTAAAAGTATTTGGACATGTCAGGTTTCAGGGCTTATTAACTTAAATAAGTATAATTTATATAAAACATACAAAAACAAAAGTTAAATAGCCTGACACAAATCCAAACTTCGAGCTGGTACTGAGAACTTCGCAGAAAACCCAATCAAATTTTGCTCAGCCTAGGATTTGAACTCAGATTCTGTCACATTATCGTCGTATTATTAATCCCTCAATAGTTTTTTATTTTACAATTTAATTGGTGACTGGCTGATATCTTTGTAATGGAAATGTCAAGTTACAAAGCAGATAAAACCACGAACTAATCCTTGTATATTATTATGGGCAAAGACAAACGAAAAGGGAAAACAAAACAATGTGAGTCTGCCCTTACATTTAATGACACCTTTTTAGTACAGTGAAACCACCTAATTAGTTTACATCAACACATGGATAACTGCCGTTGTTATTGTGTGCGTAAACTAATAAGACGATGTAAATCAGTACGCATACTAACGTCCAAGCGAGCGACTTCTACTACACACACACCTACATCAATACTTAGGCATGGCTAACACGCTATAATAGTCCTTATTACTAATTGGTGTGGTTCAATGTATTGCACTATTTCAAACAATTTTACTATAGCAGCTTTAGCACCGTTGCTAATGTCTCTGACTGGTAAATCGAATGCCGTATGATCAAACCACACTTGCGAATTACATTCTTTTTATAATATTATTTAAAATATCTTTTACAAGTTACTATTAATCCAGTTCATAAGACAATCGAAGTTTTGCTACGTTAGAGATATGCCATCGAAACTAACTAAGCATTTTATTTTGTGTCCTTAGTAGACAAAGCTACCCACAATTTTTCAATTATTTTATTTTATAAAAATTGAACGTCGTCATTTGTCCAGTCTATTTGCATTAACCATTACGACCTTCGTTTAGCATAGATTGCTTCTTACAACTCCTGTAATAATTTGTGTGCGGTGTTATCCTATTTTTTATTGCTTCATCATGCAACATTTAACGATGTTTAAGAAGGCCGAAATTGTTGTATTACACGAGCAAAACATTTCTATCAGTGAAATAGCGAGGCGATTAATGATATCGGTGAGTAACATTTATGGACATTTTCATTATGAACCTATGCTCTTCTTGCCTGTAAATATTAAATTATACTATATTATATAGAAAGTATATTAAATATTTTATTATTTCCTAAATGAATTAATTATTATGTGTTTTAATATACTATATTAATTAATAATATAATTATTTAATTATATTAATAATATAATATAAGTATACCTATATAATATAATATATATCTAATACATAATACTTATAGTTAATTATATTATTAATTAATATAGTAAGTATATTAAAACACATAATAATTAATTCATTTAGGAAAGTGTCATATAAGTAATACTGACTTAACACATGTTATAAATAAATTAAATTTATGGCATAGGATTTGAGCCAAGATTCAATTATTCGAATTAAGTAACTAATATTAATTAAGTTTACTAATGATGATACAAATAATAGGTATATCATTGGAATCAATGTTTTGAGTATTATAATTATATTAAATTATGATTAATATTTATTTACACATATCAGCATTTATATACTTACTGGTTTCTGAGCATTTCTTTTTTATTACAGAGAAGAACCGTGCAGTTATGGGTTCGACGATTTGCAGATTCCGGTGACGTAGACCATCGCTGACGTGGGCCAAAACCATCGGCGATTTTTTCAAATGACACCGAGACATCATATCTAGGCACAGAGCGGACCCATTCCTCCCCACCCGAATAACCGCAACAGCTCATAATGTGTGCTTACAAACCGTGCGAAACCACTTGCGTGCAGCTGGTTTACGATGCAGCAAACCAGCACAGAAGATTTGACAACCAAGAAAACATGACTATTATTGACTGGCCTGCTAAAAGTACAGATTTATACCCCATAGAAAACCTAGGGGGTCACATGGTGCTAAACTGGGACTCATCGAATACAAGATCAAAATCTAATTTAGATGACGTAGTTACGTCCACTTGGGAGTCGCTACGGGGTAGCAATATATGCGCTAGTATGGTAGTCAGCATGCCTAGAAGGTTACAAGAGGTAATTGATAACGATGGTTTGCCGACACATTAATAATAAATTGCCATGACGTGTTATATTTTTCACACTATATTTTAAAAGTGATCACACTGTTTTAAACGACGTGTGTATCATAAATAATGAAAGTCTTTAGTGAATATGTAGCCATTTTGTAATGTGAGTGATGTTATTGTTCCTGAGGTTAGAAATTGCCATAATTTCTCCTTGTAACATGTTGATTCACTTCACATTTTATTTTACTATGATTAAATTGATATACCTATACTCGATACTTTGACAAAATATATTACGTCCATCCTTATCCAACAAAAATAACTTTGTCTTATTATGATGTGAAATGTTAACTTGTAAATTTTTATTTACTTACTTGACGTCTTTATTTTTGATTAAATTGATCACCTCTAACAAAATATTACGCTCATACTTACCCATCAAACAAAACTTTGTATTCATAACTGATAAAATAGTAACCGTTTCATTAAAGAAACGATTAACCGTAAGTTGATTTTTCAACCATTATTGTAGTGGAGGTTATCCTGTAACGATACGAGTAGTGTGTGTAATAATAAATAAATAAATAATAACTGCCTCGAGGCTCGATAAAATTGTTTTTCTATTGTGTATATTAATTGATCCGTTATTTAGTTAATTAAATGTTTTAATTACCATTTTTGTTGTTTTATTTCAATAACAAACAAATCAATACAACACAAATAAAAACAAGTCAATTAAACCACAAGAGTTTACCTACACAATTTACTTTTTTTAAATATAAAAAGTATGACATATGACAAAAATAATTTCCTCTACCGTGATTTGAACTCACGACACGCCGCTTGTGCTTCGATTCCAGTCACCTCACCGTAACGCCACGGAAGCTATTATCCTGCCAACTAAAATACTGCAACATATTCCTTTTATGTATGAGATTAATTTCTGGTTTGGTTATAGTTGTGTGCAAGTCGTTTTATGAATCCTCGCTTGAGCGTGTGCATAATACGTACAGTGCGTAGATACGCACACATTGAATTAGACAACACCGGTTGCCTGTATCATCCGCTAGGGTCGCTAGTAGTATGTAAACCAAACAATTTTGTTTCGTGTACATTACTGTACAACAGACAGACAGACAAATAAAACATGAATGCGTATGCGTCACATTTTGAATCACTTTGTGAAAATCTTATTGTTTGACAAGCAACATGACGACACGTTTGGCGTAGCGGCTGAGCAATTGGCTTCTGCGACACGTGTTGTGGGTTCGATCCCCACACGGAGCAAATATTTGTATGATCTACAGGTCCGGGTGTTTGTGTTTGTGAGAATTTGTGTTTGTAAACGCACCCACGATATAGGAGACAATCCTAGTGTGGGGCAACGTTTTTATAAAAAAAGAAAAAAGAACAAGGCGTATCGGACTGCCTGTAATTAAAACTTACATATTTTGCGCCTGTCTCCCATTGGGGTAGGCAGAAACTATAGATTCCCACTTGCCGAGATCCTGGGACACCACGTTTTTTACCGTGGGAGAGCCATGAATTGGCCGGCTCGTGATACCACGGCCTCACAGAAAACCAGCGTGAAACAACGCTTACGTTGTGTTTCGCCGAGTAAGTGTGGATACCGGAGGCCGAAATACTTTAAAAAGGCTGGCAAAGCACTTGTGACTCCTCTGGTGGGCGGCGGTACTCGCTTACTATCAGGAGATTTGTCCGCTAGTTTGCCCCCCTATCCCATAAAAATAAAACTTATGATCGTCGGTATTTAGTGTGCACTCCTGATCTTTTTGAAAACGGCCTCAATTTGATTTTAGTCCGTTCGCTGAGATCGTACTCGCCATGTAATTGTTAATCTCCGGTCACCCATCAAAGTCAAAGTCAAAGTCAAAGTCAAAATCATTTATTCAATATAGACTACTAGGTAGTACTTTTTGAACGTTATTTTTACAATATAGACAGCCCCCAAAACGCCCGCCCTTCACCGCTTCCTAGTGTTTTCGCTGGGAAGAAGAAACGGCGCAACAAACTCCCCAGCAAACACATTTCTGTCTGTTAAGTTATTAAAAGGCGTTATACAAAATAGAATTCACATCATTGTTTGGGGTACTTATTAATTTATTCATTGCTACTGTCAGCTGGCGCACATGTTATTATTATTAATTTTCAAGCAGTATTTATAATATTAGCAAGCCTCCTTTCTTTTAGTTTAAATGACAATTATAACTATTAAAACAGTGAACCTGCCTACACGAGCAATGATAATATGCATAACTAGAACCTACTTACAAGGCGATTCAGTTAACTTTTAAAAAGCTATAAATGTATTTAGAAACCATAGCCAGCAAATCCTCTCTACATGCCCAAAACCACCTTAGCATACCACGATAAAACATATTTCTTAATATATTTTCTGTAAATTATACTTTATGCTTAATATTTACAAAGATATTTAAATAGGTACCTATTACTAGCGATAGAACATTTCGAACAAAAATCATAGTAATTGCGCCCCCAAGGTGATGGGAAATTTTGTATGAAGTAAATATTTTTAAACTTACTCTAAAATTTGTAGATTCAAAAGGGTCAAAGACTCAAAACTGATACGGTAGAGTGTGTGTGTGTGTGTCTGTTTGTGTGTGTGTGTGCTTGCGCACGTGCGTGTATTTGGTAGTACTTAACTTAAAATTCCAAAAGTTCTTCGGTCTCTATATACTTCAAAATTTTTGAAAGTTTTGCCTTCAAAATCTGTCTTGGAGGACGGCCATTCTAGTACAATTGAAATAGTAGACTTTAGCATCAATATTTCGTCTGTTTACAATTAAAATTTGATTCGACCAATTTGAGAATTATGCGGGATTAAAAACACCACTAGTTTGCATTATATTCATTGTGATTTCTAAGTAAATTTATTTTCCGCAATCCATTGTCATGACGTGAATTTACAATAAATTCCCCAATTAATAAAACCTAATCAAATGCGTATTAAATAGTTTTTTGCGGACAATATACCTAACTACGTCATGTATAATTACTATACATAGGGAAAAATATTTTAAGAGTAATCAATGATTTCGAAGAATGTTTAGTGCTAAGTCCAATAAAAACATAACATACTATCACGCCTCTATTTCCCTACGGGCTAGGCAGAAGCTTACTAATGTATGCCCACAGTTCATCGGTATGTTTAGATCCCATTTCAAATCGCGCGTAAATCTCGAACTCCGAGTTGCTACTGAAAATTTCATAGAAAAACTCAATAACACTGCTCAACCTGGGAATCGAACCCAGGACCTCTAGGTTATTGAGATGAGGCAGTTCTATAAAACCCCAAAAGAATTCGTACTAAGTAAATATTTGTTTCTATTTTTTTTTATGTGATCGGGGGGCAAACGGGTAACGGATCACCTGATAGTAAGCGATTCGTAGAAGAGTCGCAAGTGCGTTGCCGACCTTTTAAAAGGTTTTGGGCCTCCGGTATCCTCACTCGCTCGGCGAAACTCAACGAAAGCATCGTTTCACGCCGGTTTTCTATGGGGCCGTGGTATCACTCCGGTCGAGCCGGCCCATTCGTGCCGAAGCATGGCTCTCACACGTTAAAAAAATGAAGGTGTGGTTTGACGAATTAAACCATTATTATTACCTACTTATACGTATATTATTTTAAACATATAAATTACGTAAATTTTCCTCTATCGGAATATTTTGTGGATGGGAATTTTGAAGACTTTGGTCTGTCGATCCGTTACGCATCTGTTCGTGGGAACATACGATAGTGGAATATTTTTGTTTTGGGATACGGAAAATTCTAACTTCGGATTAAATAAAAAAGTAATATCGCCTTCAAAAACATGAAAAAATAATGTTATGCCCAAAACAGTTTAGGAAGTCGGGAATTTTTTGGAATGGGTGCCAAGCTGCAATTAACAACTAGTTATATTTTTTTTTATGGCATAGCAGACGGTCAGTCGGATCACCTGATGGTAAGCGATAACCGCCGCCCATGGACACCCGCAACACCAGAGGAGTCACAAGTGCGTTGCCCGCCTTTTAAAAGGGTTTGGGCCTCCGGTAATCTCATTCACTCGGCGAAACACTACGCAAGCGTTGTTTCACGCTGGTTTTCTGTGCGGCCGTGGTATCACTCCGGTCGAGCCGGCCCATTCGTGCCGAAGCATGGCGTTCCCCCGTCAAAGTATAATATAGTATAATATACACCATGCGGAAATCCCATACAATCTTGCGTCGCACGTGAGTCATACAAGTTCCTTAATTTTCGTAACACCCCTTTATGAGTCACTGTTGTTTTAGCGAATCGCTTTCAGGGACGGGACTGGCATTCTGTCAAAACAAAATTATGTGAGTAAATAATAAAACATAACATACTATCACGTCTGTATTCCTCGAAGGGTTAGGCAGAGGCGTAATAATGCACACCGACAGTTCGACGGTATGTTTAGGTCCCATGTAATAGACATCATGTTATCTATCTAACCTTAACTTGCCTTTATTACATTACCCCGGTACAAATTCCAAACTGTCTAAGGTATATTAGACAAAATAAATCCCAAAAATAATTTTAAAAAAATATAAAAATAACTAGCTTCTGCCCGCGACTTCGTCCGCGTGGAATAGTCGTCTTAGCGTGATGATATATAGCCTATAGCCTTCCTCAATAAATGGGCCATTTAACGCTGAAATCATTTTTCAAATGGGACCAGTAGATCCTGAGATTAGCCCGTTCAAGCAAACAAACAAACAAACTCTTCAGCTTTATAATATTATAAAATAATATAGTATAGAGATGATGATCTCTTCTTTGTATGGGTCTGTATACATCAGAGAGGTCAAGCTGTATGTCAAAATCCGTTTAATTCATTGAGATAAGAAGTTGACCAGTTTTTAACTTGGAGCAAATATTTTCTAACAGTTATAACAAAATTAGAATCAATTCAGTAGTTTTTGCGCCCACCCATAACAAACAGACAAGAATTTAAAAAATCACATTTTTCGGTTCGGAGACGTTTATATAACCTAAACCCATTTGTTTTTTTTAATCACTTCAATGTACATACAGCTTTTTTACGTATAGTAGAGATTAGTATGAAAAGATAGATTCAGGGACAAATTGTACAGTGTACACTCTCTTGTATAGTATGTTTACCGGAGTAAGTATACATTAATATTACGCAAATTGCTCTTAATTGGTTATTATGTATTACAACTTCAGTTAACTATAAGGAAGTTATGTAATAATTTGAACCTGCAAGTAATGAATGCATGCGACCTTTGTTTGTAAGGGTGTATGCACTGTGAATATTAATCAGAATGATTTTATTTTTTCGAGTAGTGACAAAGCATTACGCGGCGTAGATTCGGATGGTTTCCCGTGAGATGGAAAGATAACATCGTCATACATCATCATACATACATACGTAGCAGTCGCGCTACAGGCGACATAAATATAACCGGACCTTGTGGAAGGTTATAGGAGAGACCGTGGCTCAACAGTGGACCTCATTTTTATGGGATGGGGGGCAAACGAGCAGCCGGATCTCCGGATGGTAAGCGATTACCACCGCCCATGGACACCCGCAACACCAGAGGAATCGGAAGTGCGTTGCTTGCCTTTTAAAAGGGTTTAGGCCTCCGAAATCCTCACTCACTTGGCGGAACACAGCGTGTTGTTTCACGCCTGTTTTCTGTAAGGCCGTAGTGTCACTGCGGTCGAGCCGGCCCATTGGTACCGAAGCATGGCTCTCCCACGGTAAGAAGTGCTTGTGCACAGGTAATGGCAATAAGTAGGGTGGTACCCTACCACCTGGTTTTTTTTTAAAGCTTACTAGCGTTGTGGGACTCACTTTACTAGTATTCTTGTTAACCCCTCGTGCTAAGCTAAATGCTTGTGTTACGAGTGGGTTCATTTCGGTAGTGCAATGGGTGAGTTTCGAACCAAATGATCGCAAGTCCAACGCCCTAGCCATTAGGCTACCGCTGCTTTGGACGAGTGGTTCACATAGTTTGGTGTAAGGTGGTACACCTCTGCTCACAGTGAGTGTAAAATTAACAGAATAATTTCACCAAATCGCTCTTACGATCTAGCCCGCTCCGCTTATGCCATGTCCTTACCTTAAAATAGTCTAGACTCGATTCCGGGAAGGGTACGACAAAGTCACAATGGCCAACTATTGCGTCATATTAAATACTGACAGCGAAATTCTTGATGTAGCTCATGTTGTGTTGATATATTCAAGGCCGCAGTGAGGACTGCACTTCATCGAGGTCTGTACCGGAGATAGTAAGTTACAAATTCGCTTTAAAGCAGATAATCATAATATAACGTACCATCACGCTTGTATGGGAAGCTTGCTTGGAGGGTTAAGCAGAGTTAAACCCACAGTTCAGCCATTAACCGAGGACAAATCCAAACTCCCAGCTACTGACAGTTTTTTAAAAGGCCCCAACGGATAAGGAAAGTCTACGATCGGGCTCTGTTGTGGCGCAGAGGCCTAAGTACAGCAGTGGACAAATATTGGCTGATGATGGTGATGAATAAAATCTGTACTGCGTCCGTGCGAAACCGGTGCGTTTAACTGGTTTTTAATAAACCTTGATAAAATAGGTATCCTCAAAATGTAAACACCGACGTGACCATGCGCACATATTATTCAAATTACAATTACAATGTTTACAATAATTTCATCATTTGCTCTGGGAATTCGATAAGAATTATTTAATGGAATTAAACAAGGTATTATAGGTATTAATTAACCAAAATTGATACCTACTTTTTGTTTACATTGAAACTTGCAGGATAATAGGAAATACCTGTGTTTCTGTGGTTCTCAAACTGACTGAGGTAAGCATTGATGCGATATAAATAGAACAAGTTACTGCACACCGTTTTACTGTCACACTGTACTGTCACACAGAAGCATGTTTTTTTATTATATTTATGTTGTTCCCATCGCCCACTCACTCACTATAAGTGTTATTCTTTATTTAGGAAAAGAGACCCTTTGAGTTTCTTCTCAGAGGCCGTCAGTTAGGAAATACCGAAGCCATCCTTAAATTTCAAAACCAAGCCATTGACTTGTAAAAGTGTCTCTAAAGATAAAGATCTCTAAAGATTTGAAGCGACGTCGGACTTGCGATGTGGTTGCCGGTTCGAACCCGACCCATTGCACTACCGACGTGAACCCACTCGTAACACAAGCAATCTAGCTTAGCACGAGGGGTTAACAAGAATACTAGTAATGTGCGACCCGCATTGCTAGTAAACTTTAAAAAAAAAAGATCTACTTACAGAAATAAATATCATTTCATTTAATTTCGGAATCTAAATTGGTCTCGATTGGAATCGACTGAACATGGTCGCAATTGTAGGTACGGTAGCGGAAAATATTGTTATTAAAAAAAATTGATGTATAAATAAGGTATTAACTGTGAATATGTATTGTCGTTGTTATCATAACTAACCATTGAGTTATGGTTATATTGTTAACATGACGTCACTCAGTTTGCAGTCCATTTCCTCATAAAACGTTAATTAATTTTGAGATTCCTTATTTTCGAACGTAATTAAATATTTTGTATGGTTATATGGGTATTACCCTCAGTATTACCTCAATACGTTGAGTTGTTCCTGGAAAATGCTTTATCTATGTAGTAGTCGCAAGCGCAGCCATTGAGCTTATCCTAGATTCGATTCCCCAGTTGAGTGCTGTTATTATGTGTCTTATTAGTGTTTTGTATAAAGTTCTCAGTAGCAGGTCGGCGTTTGGTAAATAGTAGGATGTTGTAAATGTTAGGATAGGAACTTTGATGAATGGTATCTGAATCCGAATATTAACTTTATGGGATAGGGGGGCAAACGGGCAGATGGATCACCTAATGGTAAGCGATAACCGCCGCCCATGGACACCCGCAACACTAGAGGAGTCGCAAATGCGTTGCCCGCCTTTTAAAAGGGTTTGGGCCTCTGGTAACCTCAATCACTCGGCGAAACACAACGCAAGCGTTGTTTCACGCCGGTTTGCTGTGAGGCCGTGGTACCACACCGGTCGAGCCGGCCCATTCGTGCCGAAGTATGGCTCTCCGTATAAAAACACGCATTAAATAATAATTCAAAAATAATTTGAATAAATTATGTTTGAATTACGATTTATTTAGGTATTACGTTTGTATGAAAATTGGGTACGCCGGAATCATAAGAAATGGCAATTGGCTCGCTCCTTATTAAATACTAGCTTCTGCCCGCGACTTCGTCCGTGTAGCGTGATGATATATAGCCTATAGCCATCCTCAATAAATGGGCTATCTAACACTGAAAGAATTTTTCAAATCGGACCAGTAGTTCCTGAGATTAGCGCGTTCAAGTAAACAAATAAACAAACAAACAAACAAACTCTTCAGCTTTATATATTAGTATAGATAAAATACCATCACGCCTGTATTCCCCGAAGGAGGCAGAGGTGCACCAATAGGTACAACGACAGTTTGTCGGTATGTTCAGGTCCTATGTAATAGGGGGCGAATCCAATGTAATAGGGGGTGAATCCCATGCAATAGGCAGCGAGTTTCATGTAATAGGGAGCGACTCCCATGTGATAGGGAGCGAGGGAGAAATAAAATCGTTTTTACTTTTTTAAATTAAATATATAGATTTTAAGCTATCACGCTACGACTCGTAGGGACGGGTCAACGTTAGTAAAACAGCGGGCTCGTCACTAGTATTATTAGATAATACACTACAGATAGCATAATTCTTATGCTTTATGAGAGGCTGGTGTCCATAGTAAGAAACCCTGCGTTACAGAAAAGTATTCTCATGCACGTCCCTTTTATTATTTCATGACAGCACAAAGAGGTCTGAGTTTCATAAAAACTGGTTTAAATTTCAAAACAATTTTATTTCCATGGTTCCGTATAAGCGATATAAGCTGTAGATATTTTTTGAATAATTAAAAAAAATGGATTTGTATAAAATGAAAAATAAACATAAAATCATTGTATCTCTAGTTATTAAGAAACTTGAATTGACTCACACTCGTGGACATACCAAAACACTGTATTTTACATATAAACTGTGGATAACATAGTGAGTTACACACTTATAATATGTATATGTTTGCCTACTGTCATGTGTATTTTAGTGTGTAATTGTTTGTTTTCCCGAACTAATAAATAAATAACTAAATAAAATGGATTAACTTTATGACAGCATATTTGTATCAATGAAAATTAAATTGGCATAAATTTAGCAAGTTATAATTTACATTATAATTATGTAATTTTTGATATCACAATCATTTGCCAATCAAACAATTACCGTGGGAGAGCCATGCTTCGACACGAATGGGCCGGCTCGACCGGAGTACCGGATACCACGACCTCACATAAAACCGGAGTGAAACAAAAAATCCGTTTTATTTCGCCGAGTGAGTGAGGATACCGGAGGCTCTAACCCTTTTATAAGGCGTGCAACGCACTTACGATTCCTTTGGTATTGCGAGTATCCATAGGCGGCGGTAATCGCTTAGTCAAAGTCAAAGTCAAACGATTTATTGCATACTAAGTGTACATAATTGGTTTACATTTTATTTTAGTACTTATGACTTAGCGGCCTTTTGCAAGCATTGCAATATGGAGATCTTACCATCCGGTGCTCCATCTGCTCGTTTGTTCCCCTATCACATACAGAAATCTAACAATTTGTACAGTTTTGTAGGGTTTCCGTGTTATATAACATACCATCACGCCTCTATTCCTCGAAGGGTTAGGCTGAGGCGTACACCCACAGTTCGCCGGTATGTTTAGGTCCCATGTAATAGGGGGCGAGCCTATTGCCATTACCCGGGCACAAATTCCTAACTCCAAGCTGCTACTGGGAATTTTCATAGAAAAACCCAATATCACTTTGCTCAACCTGGGAATCGAACCCAGGACCTCTAGCTTAGCAGTCGCGCTCAGAACCACTTGGCTAATGAGGCAGTTATATTTAAGGCCTTTAGACTCGTAACTCATATAAATATAGTAAAAACAAATATGTACCAATTATTGTACTGTAAATTTTGTAACTGCTAGCCGCTCGCTTTCACAACACTCACGCGCAACCCTAATTCGACAGACAGACTTTTATTAATACTATTAGCTATATGAAACGACCTTACGTAACCGGGCCCCTTTGAAGCTTTTGTTAGGAAACCGGATGATCTTTCAGATTATTATTGGGTTCTAGGTACAAGTCGTTGGGATAGGTCATGAGGACTTTGGGGTCACCTTCCGGGCATTGAACTGGAAGACCTTGAGTAACCGCCAGCGAAATAGGGAAGAAATTTGAGCTTTTAATGTGCCTGGACGCTTTTGAGCTCACTGTGTGGGATTTTGTTTGTTTGAATTTTGGAATAATAATTATTATTATTTAGATTATCGGTAGTGTCACTAGTGAAATTACTGTTAGAACCTTATTTACTAATTCGTATGAATTAACTGGAAAAGTAATTAATTATTAGATGTGTCTTTTCTTGTCAATTAATTATTTTTTTGTTTCCGAATTGCATCATAAATCTAGCTGTCGTAAGAGCGACTGCTACGCTAGAGATCCTGAGTTTGATTCCCAGGTCGAATAGTGTTAATGTATTTTTTTGTTAAATTCTCAGAATCATTCCATCCATTTCATTTTGTGCCCAAAAGTCGTACGTAAATAACATAAAAAAACTGACACAAACATTGGAAAATCTGGTGTTATTGTTTACGTAGAATGACGTCATTTTACGTCCTGCCTGATGGTAAGCAGTTACCGTAGCCTATGAACGTCTGGAACACCAGAGGTGTCGCTCGCACGGTGCTGACCCCTTAAAAATATTGTCACTCCTTTGTTGAAGAACCCCAGGGTGTATAGTCTTTTGGGAAAACCTTGGCACGTAGCTCATTCCACAGCCTGATTGTGCGTGGGATGAAGTTTTGCTGGAACCATGCAGTACGCGTTGATAGTGGTTCTAAAGCGTGAGGTTAGCTGCCGATGGCGGCAAAAATCTGGTAAAACGTCATATCAAGTTATTTTAGCGAAGGAAATATTCGATAGGTTGCGGGCAGGATTCGAAATTGCGTCTTCTGGTTAGATACACCAGACGCTATAACCACTAAGCCACCGCGAGTCAAGCCAAAAGTTTCATAATTCTGAATTTACTTTTTAAAGCTGACATCAGTGATTCTGTCCGCAATTCGAATGCTCCTTCACTAATATAACTTTATAATTTTAGCATGGAAAATGCAAAAGAAAAAATACAAAAATATATGTCATATAACGATGTACACTGGACACACTGTGCCTGCTATTCGAGAGACCCTGCATTCGATTCTCAAACACGATTTTCTAAAAAAAAATCAGTATCAATTCGTAATTAGGGTTTAATTTGTAGGTACTCAGTCAATGACAAAAGGATTGGCCCATTACATGGGACCTAATCATATCGACTAACCTTGGGAGCATATTGTTATACCTCTGACTAACTCTTCGGGAAATACAGACATTATAGTTTTTTAATAATGGAATTACCCCTCTAAACAGGTATAATACTTATTTTTCCGTGTGAAACTCCTCGTGGATGTCCACCTTTTTGCGGACGGAGGTGGAGGGTTATGTCGGATTCCTACCGACTAAAAACACACGGCCATCCATAGTATATTGTGGAGGCTCCAAGATCTCTAATGAACGCGCCGGTTGTCCTTCTGTGCTTTGCCTTTATGGGATAGGGGGGCAAACTAGCAGACGGATCATCTGATGGTAAGCGATAACCGCCGCCCATGGACACCTGCAACACCAGAGGAGTCACAAGTGCGTTGCGCGCCTTTTAAAAGGGTTTGGGCCTCCGGTAACCTCACTCACTCGGCGAAACACAACGTAAGTGTTGTTTCACGTCGGTTTTCTGTGAGGCCGTGGTATCACTCCGGTCGAGCCGGCCCATTCGTGCCGAAGCATGGCTCTCCCACGTGCCTACTGGCACGTTACAAAAATGAAGCTTTTTATGCTGTCATCCTCCCGAGCTACGAACGCCTCAAGTTCTTCTAAGCGTATACTTATAGAAAATTAAGAATTAAGTATATCATAATCGGATTACAAACTTATCTTTCAAACGTGGGAGAGCCATGCTTCGGCACGAATAGGCCGGCTCGACCGGACCGGACTACGGCCTCACAGAAAACCAGCGTGAAACAACACTTAAGTACGTTGTGTTTCGCTGAATGAGTGAGGATACCGGAGACCGGCAACGCCCTTGCGATGCCTCTGGTGTTGCGGGTGTCCATGGTCGGCGATAATCGCTTACGATCTAGTGAGGTGATCCGCCTGCTCGTTTACACCTATCCCATAAAATATATTATAAAAAAAAGAAAACTTCCTCATTAGCTAAGTGGTCCTGAGCACGACTGCTACGCTAGAGGTGCTGGGTTCGATTCCCAGGTCGAGCAAAATGTTATTGGGTTTTTCTATGAAATTCCCAGTAGCAGCTCGGAGTTAGGAATGCCCTGTGCCCGGTTAATGGCAATAGGCTCGCCCCCTATTACATGGGACCTAAACATACCGGCGAACTGTGGGTGTACATTTGTACGCCTCTGCCTAACCCTTCGGGGAATACAGGCGTGATGGTATGTATGTGTGTAAAAAAAGAAAAACCTCACTTTATTTGCCTCGTAATAATATCTTCACCAAAACACAGGTAACATACCGTTTGCTTATAACCTTTATCGTTATAACAACCTAACAGGTTTTAACCTGTAATTTATAGCATAACACTGGATTAACATAACTTTTAATTTGAGGGTTTATAGCTTTACATTTATGGCGTGCAAGGACAAACAGACAGCTCTGTGACGGCGTAAAGAGAATTGACAGAAGGTCCATTTGCAATTCTCTTTGATATATTTTGAAGTTTCACCCGTGTGGAGTTTATTATAAACTAGCTTCTGCCCGCGGCTTCGCCCCCGTGGAATTCGGTCTGTCTTCACATCCCACGGGTACGGGATAAAATGTCCGTCTATAAAATCTTATGTCCGTCTCCTGGTTGTAAGCTACCTCTCCACCAATTTTCAGCCAAATCGGTTCAGCCGTTCTTTAGTTATAAATGGAGTAACTAACACGACTTTCTTTTATATATATAGATAAGTTCATGGCGAAAGTGTCAATTTACATGGCTTTAACCCCGTGTGGTTGTGGCCATGAGAAGAGAACTGTTTTCGGCCGGTAGGAGTTCGACATACCTGCCGTCACTTTTGACGTCGGACAATAAAACTATAAACACTTCTTTTCTCCTACTGTAATCATGCTGACTCGCAAAGCCTCTGCTCGCCAGGAGGAATCCAAACTCCAACTGGCTTTGAGCGAACTGAAGGCGTCGAGAGAGTTGTGTGACAAACTGTATGGGGAAAGGGATGACAATGAAAGGGAGCTATTAGATATCCTAGAGAGAAATACAAAGCTAAAATCAGAATTGTCTCAATTGCATGTAAAATATGATGATGTCATAGCTACTCGGGATAGCCTCCAGCTTATTGTGGACGGGTTCAGCCAATGTAGCATTGAGTATGAACAGGCTCTAAATCATGCTCATTTCCTAGAACAGCAGCTACATGAGGCAAACAATAAAATTTCACAATTAGAGAACGAACAACTTAATCACACAGCCTCGGCTAACCTCAGTCTTTTCAGTGAGTTGGTTGTTAATGCTCCTAGAATGGTTTCTGCTGCAATTAATTTAAAGCCGTCTGTCTCAAAACATCAGACAGATGAAGAAGAATTAATAACATCCAACTTAAGGGTAGTTAAATGCAGCAAAAACAAGATAAAAAAATATGTAAAAATTAACAAATATATTAGAAAAACACAAAAGCTAGTTAAGAGACAAAAATATTTTATAAAGAATGTAAAACTAAATGGAGAACGGCTTCGGCTACTTAATAAATTAGATATGTATTCATCAAAACTAAAAAGTAATACAAATAAATATAAAACTGACATTGAATGTTTACATTTGGAACTTGAATCTCTTCATAATAAGTTAATATCTATGACTAATAAATACAAAAGCTCTGAATTACAGATGAAGGAGTACATGCTGGGCGTAAATGAGCTGGTGGCTGCATGTTCATGTAACAGTGAACACCGTCAATCATTGAACAACAACAGCTCAATTAACATGTCACCGACTCATTTGTTGCCAGTCTGTGATTCCATGATATCTCAGAAATGCCATAAATTTTCTGATACTAATAGTTCCCTACAATCTACAGAAAAGTTAAATACCACCACACACTTAAATTTGAAAAACTATAAACCTAGGCAACTTGTCATATTTAGTGATGAAATAGGCCAAGGTATGGGTCAATTATTTTCAAATTTGTATGTGGGACACACAACTATTAATTACTGTTTCCCTGGATTAACCTTCAGTGATATCACAAAGAAAATTATGAATTATAATTTCAGCTCAGACACTACCCTCCTTGTATTTGTTGGTAACAGAGGTAGTATGAATAAACAGACATTAGAAAAGTCTCACATGCAGCTTAGTACATTAAATGTTAAAGAAGTTATAATGTTTACATTTCCTTACTCACAAAGTTTGCCACAGGAGGAGAACAACTTTAGATATAAGCTCAACCTAATGTTACATACTTTAACAAATAATGATGATAGATTACACTTGATTGACACTAACAACTATGTTAGCAAGTATTTTTATTTGACTAAAGATAATTATTATCTTTCAAAGTATATTATGAGACAAATAGTTGTCTCACTAGTTTATTATTTTGATATTTCAGCCAGGAATTTAACTACTCGACATGTTGCTTCTATTGAGCAACTTTCAATTGTAAATAATTTAAATTAGATAATAAGACAATAGAGGAAATCTCTTGCAATAATTTACCCCAAGATCAAAATAATTTACTTTCTTTTAGTGAAACACCTGTTTTATATTATACTCATAATTGTAAAAAGCCAGTCCTTAACTTAGTCCATCAAAATATTCAGGGAATGTCAAATAAAGAACTTGAGATTGAATTGTTCGTGAACTGTTATAATATTGACATTTTATGTATCACAGAACACTGGCTCAAAAGCCACCAGTTCATGTTCAATTTCAATAATCATCAACTTGGTAGTTCGTTTAGCAGACAAAATGCGATACATGGTGGCTCTTTGATATTATTAAATAAACACCTTAAATTTAAAGAACGTAAGGACATAGTGAGCCTGTCTGTTGAACGGACTGTTGAACTAGCCTGTGTGGAATTAGAGCGGCTTGTTGTATTAAGCGTATACAGGCCACCTTTGTCATTGTATGAATGCTTTGAAAGCACCATGGATGATGTGCTGTCAAAAATTTGCAAATTAAATAAAAACATTGCAGTCTGTGGTGACTTCAATATAAACTTATTGGAAGATACTTCAATGTGCTCAAAAATTAAAAATTTGTTTCAATCCTATAATCTTGAAAACATTTTTTTAGAACCTACAAGAATAACTGCTACTACAGCTCAGTTAGGACTGGTCTACTCAAAGCTGCTATGGTTCTTTCCTCAAAAGGCCATTTCAGACATTGCCCTGCATTGTCCCACTCACATTATTTGCATTATTTTATGTCTGGACTTTAAAAGAGACCATGATTCTCTGAGTTTGTTTCGGTGTTTCTTCTCAGAGGTCGTCAGTTAGGAAATGCCGAAGCCATCTAGCTATAAAAAAAAAAACAAACCATTGACTTGTAAAAGTGTCTCTAATGATCTACTTACAGAAATAAATATCATTTCATTTCATTTCATTTCAACAAAACGCCCTATAAATTTCTAACATATGAGGGTAAAGCGGAGTACTTTCCTCTTTACCGTCCTCCTAGAAGAACTGTTGTTGGTGCGTCCTGTCCTATCCCACTATTTATTAGTTTTACATTTATGTTAGCAAAACCGGGCCTAAATCCAAACTTCGAGCTCTTACGGCAAATTTCATAGAAAACCCAATAGGTAACACTTTGCTCAACCTGGAAATTGAACCCAGGACCTGTAGCGTAGCAGTCGCGCTTAGGACTACTAGACTAGTTACCTTAATACTGAAAAAAGGTTTCACGTAAATTAAAGTGAGGCATGGTATGGAGTGCCTGAAGTTATGGGCAGAAGTTACATATTAGCTATGTACTGGAACTTCTGTTTTATATCTGTCGTGTGTCGCACTGGCATGAAGGGCCAGACAATGGCAGGTCACCTTGTCGGTCGTTGCACGCTTGCATAATGTTTTTTTGTCCGTATTTCAACCCAATCTCGGGAACTGCGTCGCATTATTGAATCATCTTGCGAGATTTTATATCTTGATATTTTGTGTTTTTAAATTTCATGGTTTTTCCGTAACACGATATATTTCAGGTGAGTAATTCTAGATGGTCATAATTGCTAAGTTATTTTTTGTGATTTTTGTATATTAATATCAGTAAGAAGGTACCTAAAGTCATCAAGAAAAGGATGGTTTTATTCAATAGCATTCCTCCCTTTCGAAGACCTCAATAAAAGAGCGAATCCTAATGTGTGTTTTTTTAAATGCAATAACACTTTATGGTAGGGCCTAGGGCACCGTTTGTATGCCCGGCCTATTTTTCCCTCTCTTCTTTTCCATGGAACCAAAGGGTTGCAGGGTGCCCTATATACACCTGAAGTTTCATATCGCTTGTATTTATGCTCTCAAAACTATTGGAATGAAGATATTTTGTGGTGCGACGATCTCGGTAAAATGACGTCACACTCGAGTGAGACACTGCAATAGTTACGTTGTGATTCTTATTTTTTTAAATGAAATGAAATGATATTTATTTCTGTAAGTAGACTTTTACAAGTCAATGGTTTTTTTATAGCTCGTAGCTTCTTTTCAGTCAGTTATTGATTGATTTCAAATTTGTTTTCTCTGATTGATTAGTTTTTAATTGCATTGTGCTAAATATGATATTAGTTCGCTCCATTGCAGAGCTCCATGAGCAGCGAGCTATGTTCGTGCAATCAAAGGAGAAATGAGGAGATCCGCAGAAGAACCAAAGTTGTCAACATAGCTCAAAGAATTAGCAAGCTTAAGTGGCAGTGGAGCATATAGCTCGTAAAACTGATAGTTATTGGGGCAGAAAGATCCTCGAGTGATCGAGACTCGAAAACGCACTATGGGACGACCTCCAACTAGATGGCCAGACGACCTGGTGAAGGTAGCTGGGAATCGTTGGATGCATGTGGCATACAACCGGTCCTTGAGGAAGTTTTTAGGGAACGCCTTTGTTCAGCAATGTATTTCTTTAAAAATGATTGTTGAACAATATCATGAAACTTCTCCATTGTGTGTGTAAAATGTATTTAAAAGTTTGCCCAAAGCTCAGAGTAAGTTGCTTAATTTACATACATGCATACACACGCCTTCTCTCTCGCCTTCGCCACTCCCATATGGATAGAAACTGTATAACGCCATTTGCTACAATTCTTGCATACCTCTTTTGGTTCATCCACATCCATACATCTTGTTATACCTACATACGCGCCGGTTGTAAGTACTACACACCTGACGTTTCTGAAGGACCTGACCTATGAGGTTCTTCAAAGAGATTGTGTATGTCTTTCTAGGGCATCCCGGAGTCCCGGATAGTTACCATTCTCTCGACATACCCAAACCATCTCAACTTATTCTTATTTTTATTAGATAGGGCGAAAAACGATCAGATGGATCGCCTGATGGTAAGCGATTACCGCCGCCCATGGACATTCGCAACACTAGAGGAGTCACAAGTGCGTTGCCCTTTTTAAAAGGGTTTTATGCAAGCGTTGTTTCACGCTGGTTTTCTGTGAGGCCGTCTGGTCGAGCCTTTTCAGCTGGAACGTTGTCTTATCACACTATTTCTCAATTACACCGTATATATTTCACAAGGAACACATTTGCACTGCATTTATTATCCTTTCATGTTTCTTAAGCCATACCAAACATTCTGATATTTGTGGAAGTATTAGATTATTTGCACACGTGTCTTTAATATAATAGTTTTTATCACAAAGGGTCTAGGTTCATTGTTCAACGCATGCATTCATATGTAAAGAAGGCGTTTGATAATGAAGATCTATTTATAGTGAGCAGGCATGGTCGCTGCCCAGCGCTGGTGACCTTGGTAGGGTCCGCCCGGACCAGGGTCACCTTCGGGGGAACGACCGCTTGCGTAAGCATTGCATCACTGCGCAGAAATGCACGCTGTGATTCAAAATGGCTAGGGTTGGCACTGACCGTTGTAGATATAACCTCGTTAATCTATTGGACATGATAGCGGCTGTAGTGTGAGGTCCCGGGTTCGAATTCCTGTTCGAGCAGTGTTTTTGGGACTTTCTTTGAAATAGGCTTGTGAAATGTATATTTTGATGGCCTCATAAAAGGGTTTAGCATAAATAGAGCTAATCAACTAAATCAAATTAAAATTGGTTCAAAAATACATACCATCACGCCTGTATTCCCCAAAGGGTTAGGCAGAGGTGTACTAAGGTACACCCACAGTTCGCCGGTATGTTTAGGTCCCATGTAATAGGGGGCGAGCCTATTGCTATTAACCGGGCACAAATTCCTAACCGAGCTGCTACTGGGAATTTCATATAAAAACCCAATAACACTTTACTCGACCTGGGAATCGAACCCAGGACCTCTAGCGTAGTAGTCGCGCTCAGGACCACTTAGCTAATGAGGCAGTTTAGCGAGCACCATTAGCCCCTGAATAAAGGTTTAGAGTGGCAATGTGTGTTTTTTTTTGTACTAGCTCTACATACTCTACCGTCTTGATAAAGCGGGAGCAAGCACGAGTATTTTCCGCGATAAAAAAGTATGTTCGTCTCTTACGAAATATAAATTTGTACAGCAGTACCTACCTATTTTTTTTGTGTGGTCAATGGCTGTTGATTCAGGGAATCTTTACAGCGTAACCGGACTTGGTGGTGAGGCACCGAATGCCCCCAGCCAGGATCCACTTATAAACTATACTAGCTGACCCGACAGACGTTATCCTGTCTTAACCATGAATGTTGAATTCGAATTGGTATAATGAATAAAAAAAGAATATAACCATAACATTGTCTCAAATTATGTAATGTTTCGCGCAACTTTCTTAGTTTTTTCTTTCATAAGAACCTTCTCCTTACATTATCAAGCAAAACAAAAAAATAACTAGCGAAATTGGTCCAGCCGTTCACGCGTGATACCGTGACCAAGAGAAATAGGGATTCATTTTTATATATAAAGATATATAAAGATTAAGTAAAAGGAACTAAGGGCGTCCCCTAACGGGACTCATAACGGGACGTGCTGGGCGGGAGACAGGGACGGCTGGATCTGGGTTAAATTATTTAGGTGTGAATTTAGTGATACTAGTGGCACTACTTCTAACACGTTGCCACTCCGGGTTTCATTTAGTGACACCCCTGCCCATGATATAAAAATTGAACCAATCACGGTTGAGTAAAAAATTACGCATGTAAATTTAATTTGTTTGTCTGGTACAATGTTTAACGTACCACCTAATATCACCGCTTATATACTAGGTATACGTAAGTATTTAAACAGCCTTTGTCCTTCGAAAATTCTTTGGCAGATCAACAGGATAGTAGTATTTAAAAGATACCATTACGCCTGTATTCCCCGAAGGGTTAGGCAGTGTTGTATGTACTTATTTACGCCCAAAGGTCGCCGGTATATTTAAGTCCCATGTAATAGAAGGCCAATAACCGGGTAGGAGTTCAAACTCCGAGCTGTTATTTATAATTTGATTGAAAAACCAAATAAAACTTTGCTTTACCTGGTAATCGAACCCAGGGCCGCGCGACAGTCCAGCTTCCCTGTCACTTCCGTTGCACGACCTCTATACAATAATTAAATACGTAGGTGTTTAGATTTACGTGGTGAAACATTAATGTAACCAAGATCTCAGAGAAGTAATTCTTTCTACCCTCCATTCTGCCGTCTTCTTTAACAAGAAGCGAGCTTCTTGAAATTTTTTTTTTATTATGGCGCCACACTTTTTGTGTATTTGTCAGTGTCAAGTATTAGAGTAATCAAGTAATATTTTCAAAGAATATTTCCCATCATGGGATTGTATTATGGCACCACACTTTTTGTGTTCGCCAGTGTCAAGTATATAAAACGGTAGAAACTTTATTGAGGCTTCGATAGAGTTTAGGAGTGAACCCAAAAAGTCACGATTTTCAATTTTATATCATTTGCCTACAATCTCACACGTTCACGAACACTTAGGGCCACTTGCACCAACTTCTTAAATATATTTAAATGATATTTAAACACAATATTTCTTAGTAAATTTGTGTTTAATACAATTTAAACATATTTAAAAAGTTGGTGCAAGTCGCCCTTAATGGTTAATTATCCACCATAATTACACATTAACTGCCACTTGCACCAACTGCTTAAATGTGTTTAAATTGGATTTAAACACAAAATTTCTATGAAAAATCGTGTTTAAGTACAATTTTGAAGTTCGAGCAAGTGGCCCTAAACTTCGGAGAAATTCAAGTTTTGAAAAATAATATAAAATCGACAACGTGCACATTTCATTTTCCCGCCTAAACTCTTGAAACTTTTTCCGGCCAGCAATAAATATGTCAATTTTTTTTTTCTCATTCTTGAACACTCAATGCTGATGGCGTCACCGTTTCTCATTGCTCACGTTCAGAAATTTATTACCTTTCATTTTACATCGGATGACGTTACGTGTTAAATTGGCTTGCACTAACCGGTTGTGAACTCACAACCTTGCTTGTTCAATGCTCCTTGTTACTCAGAATAATGTACCTACATCATAATCTTCGATGAGTGTAATATACTTAAACTTATACAATGTAACACATGGGGAAATAATCTTTATGCTCCCTAGGATATGCCAATCTTATCGGTGATCAAAAGAAGTAGGTATCTATGCAAGAGGTGGTCTCTAGTTTCTGCCTACACCAATTAAGAAAAAGGCTTAATGAAAGGTTTTTCTATGAAATTCTCAGTACCAGCTATATGCTCAATCTCCATTATACATATAGGACCTCAAACTGTGGGCTGGGCCGTCTTTATCCTATTGGAGGTAGCGTTGCCAGGCGTCCGGATAAAGCCGGACATAGGTAGGCTTTTTAATGACGTGTCCGGCCAAAATAAACGGTGTCCGGCTTGTCCGGCTTTTGTTAGGCTTTATGCAGAGTGCAGGCGAGTCAACTGTCTGTCGCTCCCGCAGGCCGCCCGCCGCCCGCTCCCTCGCGCCGACGCAAAATCCTCAATAATGTAGGGTGTCCGGCCTTTCTACCCAAATGTCCGGCCAAACTGGCTGGTCTGTCCGGCTATTAGGTTTGGCGACCTGGCAACCCTAATTGGAGGCCATGAACTTTAGAATAAGGGGGGCCCTTATGACAAGGGACTTCTTTTATCAACAAGTGAGAAAAATACAAACTAACAAACTGGGGGCCCCCCTTGGATAGCGGGGCCCCGGGCACTTGCCCATAGTGCCTAGTGAGAAAGAGGGGCCTGACTATGGGTGAACCAACCTAAAACTCACAGGTGTGATGTGGATGACCGCAAGATAATTGCCAATCAACTTATATTAAGTCCACTGCTGGATGTAGACCTCCCCAAATGTGGGCCATTTCGCCCCGTCCTCAGCTTGTCACATCCAATGATCCAGCTTCCGCCAGCAACCATTAATTGGTATTAAGTAAATGTGGGTACAAATCCAGAAAATAAGCTGTTGATGAGAATTGAGAAACCTGGCAATCGGACCCATGACTAAGTTTATCGGTTCAATGCCACTCGACTTATAAGGCTACTAGCATTTTCCAATAACAATCTGATCTACTATAACGTAGTTTTCATAATTCCGGAAACCATTAATAAAACCCGTTACTTCTCTTTTACTAAACAAATTTCCATTCAAGAATTGCTATAACAACTACTAATTCTCATTTTTTTATTGCAAACTAAACATCCGTATTTTGGTCGGACTTTTGTAATTATTATGCTTACCGTATTAAAAAAAGAAAACCCGTAAAACATCATGAGTACCTCATCTATAATCGCATTGTTCGACAGCTTGGTAACTGGAGAAAATTCTTTATTTGCCAATACTAATCACGAAAAACGCGCGGGTGCACACGTGCTCCTCTTATCGCTTTCACTGAGTAAGCTTACCGGATGTTTTAAAAGATGTGTTGTTTTATCGGACGACTGTACTGTATTATGACGCTTGCATTCCCATGGAGTAAGCAGAGGTTTGCTGATGATTCACGTGTAGTTTCTAGATCGCAAATAAGGAAATATAAATAACTATGCATAGATATTATATCAGTGTAACGCCGATGTTGGTACATTATATATATTGAAGAAAAACTTATAATCTTGTCTCTATAAGACAGCTATAGAAGCCAACAAAAGAAGTTTTAGAACTTTTGTCTGTCTGTTCGTACGCGTATCACGCAAAAAGTGCTGTATGAATTTGGATGCGGTTTTCAAAATGGTATTGTACTTAAAATTTCGCATATTTCATCTTAATAAGCCGTCTATAAGCGTCTTGGCTTATTTATAAGCAAATCCTATCGGGAAGCAAGTGAAATTGCGGGCAGGAGTCCGTACCTATTAAAGTTATAATTTGTTAATATTTTAAACAAGATATATTTGCGGAAAAACAATATGTAAAAAGATTTGTTTAAGAGTTACAGCTTTAGCCAAAACAATTAATTTTAGAATTATTGTCTACCTGTCTGTTAGTTTGTATGTTTGTACACAAAAACAATTGCACAAAATTTGATGCTTGAGGCCTAAATTAAAATCTGGTACACCTCTGCCTAAACCGTCGAGGATAAAAGCGTAATGGTAGGTATGATAAATCGTGTATTCCAAGTAGCTCCTTTGTTAAAACGACTAAGTGATTAACATCTCTCTTTATAATAAAAATAGTCACAAGATTTTCCTTTTCACACATCTAAATATATTTAAACGCATTGCAAGTGTGTGCGTGTGTCGACCAGCCTAACTTGAGACCCCCTACCTCTTGTGTCTTGCAATTTTCAGGGGATGAAACCATTTCAATAGAGTTGCACAGGTCTTTGTTAAATGGTGCACCGTTTAGGTTGCAGTGTTCGATGTGTAGGGTCTTAAAGCTGTTATTGTTTTACGCGTTTTTATAGTTTGCCAATTTTGTATGTTTTTATAATTATTTTCCTGTTTCATCTGTTTACAATAGGAACGCCCTTTATTACAAGGGATCTGACACAAGTATGTATGTGTACCCAATCTTTTATTTCTTGAAATAATTGTGCTTGAAAACTAGGTAGAAAAGTCAAGTAAATTTAAAAATTAAAAACTAAAGTAGGCTACCTAGCGATGGAATATCGTAACACTTTAATTTAATAAGTTAATAACTCGCTCAATAAAATTATAAATAACTAAAAAGGTTTCTTATTTCAATCACAATTTCTATTCATATTTTGATCGCTCAGTACTTATACTCCCCATCAAAAAATCATAGTATTAAAATGAATATTAATTAATAATAAAAATAAGTACCTAGGTAGGTAACACTTAATAATTTAATTTGTAAGGGTACAAAGTCAAAGTCAAAATGTTTTATTTAGATTAGACCATTAAAAAAGGTACTTTCGAAAAGTCAAACTAGTTGCACGGTTCCAAAAAGTGGGTCATATGGAGAAGAGTCGGCAAGAAACTGCATAGAAACTCTTTTAAAAATTATGCCATAAATATATAAACAAATCACAACTTTAAGTGCTTTATTTTTTAAAAAAAAAGCAATGCGGGTCGCACATTAAGTATTCTTGTTAACCCCTCGTGCTAAGCTAGATTGCTTGTGTTACGAGTGGGTTCACGTCGGTAGTGCATTTTAAAATGAGACCCGTCGCGTAAAACAGCTGCAGCCCTTGTTGCACACAGACGCGAGTGTGCGCGCGCTGCCCGACCTTGAGCCGGCGGGGTCGCTGCCCAGCCGCCAAGGGCGACGCAGCGCGATGTTTATGTAATGCACCATTCTTACTCGTACACCGCACCGTTACCCGTCCCCTCGTCGCGTCGTGGAGTAAATGAAACGGCGTCTTTATGTCAATTTTAATTGTTGTATTTTTTGTTGATGAGATTTTGATGGAACTGCCTCATTAGCTAAGTGGTTCTGAGCGCGACTGCTACCTAGAGGTCCTGGGTTCGATTCCCAGGTCGAGCAAAGTGTTATTGGGTTTTTCTATGAAATTCCCAGTAGCAGCTCGGAGTTAGGAATTTGTGCCCGGTTAATGGCAATAGGCTCGCCCCCTATTACATGGGACCTAAACATACCGGCGAACTGTGGGTGTACATTAGTACGCCTCTGCCTAACCCTTCGGGGAATACAGGCGTGATGGTATGTTATGAGATTTTGATTATTTAGGTACACATAATAAATATGAACTTAATGTACCACTTGTTTTTAAGCCTGAAATGTTCTTGATAGTACTTTTAACATTTAACACAAAAGTACAATCAACAACATTTTAATATTGTGAATAAAAAATGTTTCAAATATAAAAGTTACATAATTGTTGTTGTTTTAATGTCTATGTAATTTTATATTAAATAATGTTATATTCTCAGAGGCTAAGGGATGTTTTCAACCAAATTCAATAAGGTGGTGATTCTCAAATTTATTCTTTATGCATTCCACGCATGACTTTTAATTTTGTTCATCAAGCGATTTTGACCAGACACTATTTTTAATAAATTGCCTCATTAGTCTAGTAGTAATAAGTGCAGCTACTACCCTAGAGGTCTTGGATTTGACTCCCAGGTTAAGCAAATTATTATTGGGTTTTTATATAAAATTGATGAGCGATTAACGCCGCCCATGGGCACCCGCAATACCAGAGCAGTCACAAGTGCGTTGCCCGACTTTTAAAATGTGAAATACAACGTAAGCGTTGTTCTACGCTGGTTTTCTGTGAGGCCGCGCTCCGGTCCGAACGGCCTCACAGAAAATCAGCCCCCGAGCCGGCCTAGTCGTGCCGAAGCATTGCCCTCCCACGGTAATGAGTATAAGTGAGAAAATTAATGTGTCTCTGCCTAACGCTTCGGAGAATACAGGCATGATAGTATATATTAATTATATTTATTTTAAGGATTAAGGATAAATTATTTCTATATCAAATATATAAATCACTTTACAATGTAAAAATGTCGACTAATTATAAGTTATTGATAAAAATAAAATAATTACATATTCCTGATCGATTTAAATGGTCAAGGTTTTATTATTGTTTAATAATATTTTGTTGTCAACAACATTGACTCTATATTATTATAAACGAGAGCTTTTATACAATACTGCCTCATTAGCCAAGTGGTCCTGAGCGCGACTGCTACGCTAGAGGTCCTGGGAAGTGATATTGGGTTTTTCTATGAAATTCCCAGTAGCAGCTCGGAGTTTGGAAGTTGTGCCCGGTTAATGGCAATAAGCTCGCCCCCAATTACATGGGACCTAAACATACCGGCAAACTGTAGGTGTACATTAGTACGCCTACAGTTACGCTAGTACGGAGAATACAGCCGTGATAGTATGTAATGTTTATACAATACTAACACGCTAGCAATCTCCAAAGGGTTAGGCAGAGGAGTACTGTTCAGTTGTAAAGTACATACACAGGAGGACACCAGCATTCTTTCAGATTCCAAGTAATTCGGTGAGGTTGGCTTGGATTTTTTGCCCGGTTAATGGATTTGGCTCGCCCCCTTTAATATTCAACCTAAATATACTAGGAAACTGTAGGTGTACATTTAGTAAATTGTGCCTAACTTTTCAGAGAGCCTAACTTTGCAGAGGTATTATTATTCGTATCATAACATAGGTACCATCGTATGTTAGGCCCCATATACTAGGGAGCGAACCTATTACCATTAACCGGGCACAAATACAGACTCCAAGCTGCTACTAAGAATTTAATAGAAAGAACAATACTTTGCATGACCTGGGATTTGAGCCGAAGATACCTCAAGCGTAGTAGTCTTGCTTGGGATCACTAGACTAATGGGGCAGTATTCGTATTATGTTAGAATGTTAAATTACTTAAAAAAAACAATAAAATCATCGTCAAACCCATGTATGGGCACAGACTTACATAGCAGAGTGGAACTCATCACTACTTGTACATATTGAGCAGAGTCCTCTATTTTTAATTGCGGATCGTACCTGGCATCTGGCATAGTCCCGTTATACCGCATAATCTGAAGAAGGCCACTTATACGCGACGATTACCCGACGTGCATGAAAAAAACGAGAGTACTCGATGGATGATGGTTCGATAAAATGATATTTGAGTGGCAAGTAGAATCTGACATACTTACTTACCTCAACGACATTGTATTTTGTTCGGTTAGTATGTGTTATTGTCTTTTTTTCTAAACTTTAATGGGACCACCTCGGAGGGG
Organism: Acronicta leporina; assembly: GCA_947256265.1. Taxonomy (NCBI): domain Eukaryota; kingdom Metazoa; phylum Arthropoda; class Insecta; order Lepidoptera; family Noctuidae; genus Acronicta; species Acronicta leporina. Next base: position 7,109,912 of record OX366536.1, read on the forward strand.
GTTTTCCATTTTGATTGATAGAAAATGACGCGTGGATACTGTCTAAATTTGGAAAGGCGAGCATATCAGGGTGGGGGAAAAAAAGGGTCGGCAACGCATCAGCAACTCGTCTGGTGTTGCAGGTGTACATTGGCGACGATGACTGCTTACCATCACGTGGCTCGTCAATTCGTTTGCCAACTTAATCCATAAAAAAACTTTTAACAAAATGTAATACCGCCATCAAACAAAGGCACCAACTTCCGAAACTGTTGCTTTTTGCCGTTTTACTTTTTGTCAAAGTCAAAGTCAAAATGTTTTATTTTAATTAGACCATTAGGGTACTTTTGAAAAGTCAAAACTAGTTGCATGGTTCCAAAAAGTGGGGGTCTTATGGAGAAGAGCCGGCAAGAAACTATAGATACTTGTATATTATTATTACAGTTTTAATAAATAGTTGTGTCCTTATATCGTATCCGTGTCGTAAGCAGTAAAGATCCTTCGTTATGCTACGCGACCACCTGCCCTGTATTGTGGTGTAGTCCACTTTTTGTGCGCCTGTTAAATAGCCTACAATTATCGAGTCTAGTTCTTAGGTTCTTTGGGCCCTAGAGACCTAGAAATGCATGGGAGATGGCTGGATTCTTGTTACTGTGTACATTACTCGAAGATTTTCAGAAGGTGTTCAGTACTGTTATACATAATTATATACCTAAGTAGCTTTTGGCTATGTAATGAAAGGTTAAGCTGCAATGGACGTGGTCAGTGTTTGGATGGGTGTCGATTCTTAACACATCCAGACATACTGCCTCATTACTTAGTAGACTACTACCATATTATAGGTCCTGGGTTCGATTCTCAGGTCGAGCTTCTATGAAATTCTCAGCTCAGAGTTTAGGGTTTATGCTCGGTTAATAGCAAAAGGCTCTTCCTCTATTACATGGGACCTAAACATAACGGCGAATTGTGGGTGGACAGTAGTACCTACGCCTCTGCCTAATCCTTCGAGGAATACAGGCGTGTTTTTTATACAACCAGCTTTACTTATCGTTATGAAAAGGTCTAGTCCCATGTAATAAGGGCCCAGTCCATTATCCGGACACAAATCCAAACTCGGAGCTGCAATTGAGAATTTTAGAGACCTGGGAATCGAACTCAAAACTTCTCGATCAGTAAGCGAGGTTGTGATCATAACACAAATAAGGCAGTATTCATCCCAAGTAAAAAGTTTGAAATAAGATATTTTTTATTTACCTACTAGCTATTGCCCGCGGCTTCGCTCATATGAAGCTATATTAGGAGTAAACATGGAAAAACCAACATTGATGATCTCTTATTTGCATGGATCTGTATACATGAGAGAGGTCAAGCTGTATCTCAGGATCCGTTCAATTACATAATTGAGATAAGAACTTCACCAGTTTCTAAGTTAGAGCATATAGTTTGTAACAGTGATAACAAAATTAAAATCTATTCAGTAGTTTTGGCGCCAACCCGTAACAAACAGACAAACAGACGAGAATTTTAAAAATCACCTTTTTTGGTTCGGAGACGTTTATATACCCTGAGCCACTTGTTTTTTTTTTAATATCTTCAATGTACAGACACACCTTTTTTACAATTTTATAATAGTAGAGAAGAGATAACGTCTCTTGAAGACCAATAATAAATAAAAAAATATTAGAAATGTATTACATAGTCTACAATTACAAAACGCCAGGTGGTAATATTTTTATGTCAGTAGGATTACAGGGTAACGGTAATAGGCCAGGTGGTTGTGCGAATCCTGCGCATCTTGAATAGATCGCAGAACCGCAACTCGTTTAGCAGCATAATATGTACGTACGAGTTAATTGTTCTCTTACACTTCAGGGTAAGCAGTTTATTTTATTTCTATATCTATAAGCTGAAGAGTTTGTTTGTTTGTTTGCTTGAACGCGCTAATCTCAGGAACTACTGGTCCGATTTGAAAAACCACGGCCTCACAGAAAATCGGTGTGAAACTACACTTAAATTGTGTTTCGCTGACTGAGTGACCGAAAGCCCAAACCCTTTTTAAAGGCGGACAACGCACGTTTGCAACTCCTCTGGTGTTGCGGGTGTCAATGGGCGATGGTAATCGCTTACCATCAGGTGATCCGTCTACTCGTTTGCCTCCTATCCCTTAAATATATTGGAAATGACGCTCATTTTCTAGATGGGTGATGCTTACATCCAGGGGAAATTTTCTTAAGAAATTTTCCATTCAGTATCAGTTATTGAAAGGTTTGTAGAAAAAACATTCATACCTACCTCACACAAAAAATGAATTCAAATGCAAAAGTTATTCATGAAGAATAAATGCATGGGGAATGTTCCTCAAGTGCCATGGTGTATGTATGATATTCAATTATGGGTGAATGTGGGACATTTTCATTTACATTTATGTTCAAGACATTTAATTTGAATATTTTTTCAATTTAATGCGACTGAGAAATGTTTGGAGATATTTTTGATCTGTGACGTATTTTAAAAATATAATCAGTTAGCATAAATAAATAATAATAATAAATATGGAAGTGTACCTACTCCGAAAAAAAATAACTAAATAAAAAAAAATAGTATAAGTAAGTTTCTATGCGTAAAAACTTAATCAAGAAATTTTACGCATCCTATGCTGCGTAAGATGGAGTTTCTTTTTTTTTGGCATACGTAAACGAGCAGATGGATCGCTTGATGAGGAGCAACACCAGAGGAGGTGTCTTTTAAAAGTTTAAGGTTATCTCCTTCGAGTCTACTCGTTTGCCCTCCTATGACATACTAAAACAAATGCATCGAAAATGAAATTTTTGGCGTTTAAACCGTTTTTGTTAAATTCTGTCTCATAATGAACAAAAGCTAGACAGCATGACGTGTATATACTTCTTAATCGTCTCTCCACATGAACATGCACGTGAATTACAGACTAAATCAATCGCTCACGATGCCATTGACGAAATTAATTTACAATTCTATGGTGTCCGGTCATTCCGTACAATTACCTTTTCATGAATAGATGAGGGTAGGCAATAGTTTTGATGTGACACACGGGAGCTCAATTCTGCTAGCTGATCGTCTGACCTTGCCCGCCTAATTTATATTTTTTAAATTATCTACTTTTATAAAAATGATGTTTAAAAAGTTGAGGTTACCGGAGGCCCAAACCCTTTTAAAGGCGGGCAGCGCACTTCCGACTCCTCTGGTGTTGCGGGTGTCCATGGGCGGCGGTTATCACTTACCATCAGGTGATCCGTTTGCTCGTTTGCCCCCCCCCCTATCCCATAAAAATTCCCATAAAAAAACAAGTGCCGGTGATAGAGGGCGGTGTGACAGTGATTTTTAAAATTTTTGTCTGTGTCTGTTATGGGTTGTCGCAAAAACTACTAGATAGATTTTTGTTTTGTTATCACTGTTAGCAGAAAGTATATACTCCTACTTAAAGCTGGTGAACTTCTTATCTTGATAAATTATTAGATCCTGAGATACAGCTTGACCTCTCTCGTTTAAACAGACTCCGTGTTGGGATCGAACCCAATACTAAATAAATATTCTGGGACATTTTTACACAGCACCATCTAGTCCCAAACTAAGCAAAGCTTGTACTATGGGTACTAGACAATGGATATAATACTTATATACTTTTTTTGTAAATACATAAGAAACACCCAGACGAACACAAACACTTATATTCATCACTTAAATTTTAGTGTTCTGTGGGAATCGAACCCACGACCTCATGGTCGGCAGTCCGGTACTCGAACCACTAAACCACAGAGGTCGTCTAAACGTGTCGTCAATTTACTGCACAACTTTTAAAACAGTGTGTCCCATTAATTCTTACATAGTAAATGATAATACGAAATCAACTCCACGTTTTTCAACACGCGTCACTCGACATTCGCCAAATACTTTTGAAAACACGACGCCCACAATTATATAAGTCAGACGTTATATATTATCTGAAATTCAGCCGTTTCACAATTTCAACAACGTCATTGTGACATGTTTTTTTTGTGAAGACGTAATTTTTACTTTTTTCTTTCTTTGAGCAGTTTGACGTCATAAAGATGCTGTAAGCGATCACAAGTTTAATTAGTGGAAAGAGTTTCTAAGGTAATAAAATATATATTTTAGTGAAGGAAAAATTCGACACGCAGGGAGGATTCTAACCTGCGTCTTTTGTTTAGATACACCAGACGCTATGACTACTAAGCCACCGCGAGTTCCACCTGCCATGTCGAAATTGGCCTTCACATTCTAAGCTTACGTCTTATAAGTGACATCTATTGAAAAGCAAGTTACTTTGCATCTCAACCGACATGACTTACCTTACGGGTAGTTCTACCAACGATTCGAGTCGAATTTTTCCTTCACTAAAATACGTTTATAATCTTAGCACGACAAAAGCATAAAAAAATCTATTGTGGGAGAGCCATGCTTCGGCACGAATGGGCCGGCTCGACCGGAGTGATTCCACGACCTCACAGAAAACCGGCGTGAAACAACACTTACCGTGAGGTTACCGTAGGCCCAAACCCTTTTCGGCGACGCCGAAGCCTGGCAGGCAACGGTCGCCTTCTGCGAGGAGGTTCTCTCGCAGAAGGAAGATGCAGAGAGGGTGAGAGAGAGTGCCTCCACCCTGCCGATCCGTGCCCGGCGCACACGCGCTGGGCGTAGGAACAGGGCAGATAACGCCCTGTTCCAACCACCATAAAGGGCTACGGGCGGCGGACTTGGGGAAGTCCGACCGCCCACTCACAAGGCCCGAGCTGGCAACGCGGTTTGCAGTTTCCGCGCCCCGCTCAGCGGATCGGTAGAAGAAGGGGAGAGAGAAGTCCACGTCTGTCTCCCCTTACGCGAAGGGGGCCGCAAAAGGCGGCCCGCCACTGCCGGGTCCGCGGACGAATGCTACAGCGCTCCCGTAGGCCCGGCACCAAAGTGGTGACGCGAAACGCCGAGGTTGGTTTTAGTCGGTAGATCGCTCTTTTCAGAGCGGAGTCCGACACACCCCACCGCTCTCCCCGGAGTGGTGGATAGTGCATAAAGCATTTCCAACCCCGTCAAAAAAAAAAAAAAAAAAAAAAAAAAAAAAAAAAAAAAAAAAAAAAAAAAAAGGCCCAAACCCTTTTAAAAGGAGAGCAACATACTTGCGACTCCTCTGGTGTTGCGGGTGTCTATGGGTAGCGCTAATCGCTTACCATCCCATAAAAAAAACAAAAAGATAGGTAATGAAATATTTTTGCTGCCTCCTGAGATCCTGGGTTAGATTCTAATGTCGACCAAAGTGTTATTAGGTTTTTCTTAGTAGACAGTACCAGCTCGGAGTTTAAGACTTGCACCCGATTCAAGGCAATAGTATCTGGGAACCTATGAAAAATAGTCAGTACAACTCCACTTGTTTTAAAAAAGGCACCTTGAGTAATGTTTCGCTTGCAGCGTGGCCTAGGTAAATTATTAAATTAAAAAAAAACATTGAATTTTAGTACCCATTGACTCTAAGGCTAGAAGTGTGGCCCTAGCCTTATATTGATTAGTTTCGAACAGTTTAATACTTTCACAGAAAACAAACTTCAATCGGATATAAGAACCCACGTACACAATTTCACAATAATTGTCACCAACAGATCATATCGCGACTGATTAGGTGGAGCGTGGGTGTACTGCACGTGTTAAATTTAGGCTAGACAACATTGCACACAGTCATTGTTAGTGTTGTCTCTCATGAACCAACATAAACATAGCCTTTAATAATTCTAATGTTATTATGTAGCATGTAGAATTGCGTTAATGTCCACCAGTTGTTTTTCATTGTTTTAGATAATGTTTTTAGCCATGACAAAATGTATATAAATAAAAAATACGGGATTGCTTAAAACTGAATTAGTGTGGGAAGCAAAATAGCTAGGTATATAAATTACAGCGTTGAAGAAAAGAGTACTTAATCATTATTTTATTTTATTCAAAAAATATAAAACTTTTCGCAACGTAAACGCTTTTATATAATTTTGAATATACAAACAGCTTGCGAGTAATCTAAGAAGATAACACGCATCATGAAAATATTATGTTACCATGTTGATCCTGTTTCGTGTGTCACCAGCATAACATAACAGTTCTCGTTACGGTAAGTTATCTAAGGTAATGAATAAGCTTATAATAGGCAGACTCAGCTTGATATACCTATTTGTGTCGAAATTGGATTATATAATACGCTATTTACATAACCGTTAGCTATTTTACATAACAGCTCTGTTATGTAAAACTGCTGTACAACACCTAGTTGGATTGCCATTGCGATACGTTTAACAAAACCACTACCCACGTTTATTTGTTTTGTAAAATGACATATGTACAGTTAAAATTGTTGAGTATTACAGCTATAAAATTTATTGTCCCGATCTTGAGTGGAATTTGCATTGGTTAGGTTAGGTTAGAACCACGCGATGTATACCAGAATCGAAAATATTGTGCATACTTACTTGTTTTACACTCTGTTTTGTTCGACCGCTAATCATTAGGCCGCTGTATTGATGAACGCAAAACGTTCATGCAATTTCGCGTGTTGAAGGCCACCAATTATGGAAAACTGTTGAACGTCATTCAGGTGCTTTAAATAACAGAGTTGCTTTGTAAAATATTTAGCGGTTATGTAAAACTGCGAATTATACAATCCTACTGCGACATATACATACATATATATATATAGCATTTTGACCATTCTTCATTACCCACGAAAGAACGGAGAAGTTTAGTGTGAGAGACTGTTGCCATATATGTTACCATTTATCTCCAAAACGAGAACTTCAATAGTTATAAGACGGCCTCCGTTAAAGTCTGAAGTATGTTATTAAATGAAACCACCAGACGTTATCACAAATGACATCATACGCGAACATTATCAGCACATAAATAAAACTCAACAAAAAATGGTGTAAATTGAATCCTTGTTATCGTTCGTTGACCCGTTGATAGCCTAGTTACGAGAACGTTTGCGTAATGTTAGTGACCTCATTATGTCGGTTAATGGATGCGAAAGAGCATAAGTACTTAATTGATTGATGAATAAAAATATTTTTCGTACTAAATGCACTGGTTATTAAGAACAGGAAGATAATAGGTACCTATTATCTTATGGCGTATATTTTTAGGACTAACTGCCTCATTAGCCTAGGTGTCCTGAGCGCGACTGCTACGCTTGAGGTCCTGGGTTCGATTCCCAGGTCGAGCAAAGTGTTATTGGGTTTTTCTATGAAATTCCCAGTAACAGCTCGGAGTTAGGAATTTGTGCCCGGTTAATGGCAATAGGCTCGCCTCCTATTACATGGGACCTAAACATACCGGCGAACTGTAGGTGTACATTAGTACGCCTCTGTCTAAATCTTCGGGGAAAACAGGCGTGATGGTATGATATGTTTTTAGGTCTATGTGATAGGGGTCGAGCCTATTGCTGTGAGAATTTAGTTGTTTAGTAGACAAATCTATTAATATTTTTATCGAACCCAAGACCTCTCGCAGATTATCCGCGCTTACCATCACGAGATACCGAGAAAGTTTCTTTATCTATTTGGGTTTTTTAAACTCTCAGTTTGAATTGTTACTCAGTAAATGACAATAAGCTAACCCCCTTTTTCATGGGACTTGAACCCGTGTACTGTCGGTGTACATAACGATACCTTTGCCTAATCTTGACGAAACGTTTGGCGTAGCGGCTGGGCGATCGGCTTCTGCGCCACGAGTAGTGGGTTCCATACACACGGAGCAAGTATTTGTATGACCCTAAAATAACCCTTTGGGGAATTCAGGCGTGATGTCTTGCTCAGTAAGAAGTCTTGCAGATGGTGGCGTTCTGTGTCGGTTCGTTTTATTCCCTACAACATGGTTCAGTCAGACGACGCTGACACACACGTCATGCTCGTGAACGGGCGCCGTCTGTCGGGACTGGTCGGCTCTTGGCATGGTAATCACTTATCTTTTCTTTTGGAAGGCAATGATCGTAGTTTATTAAATTCAACTGGTATCATGCACATAAAGCTGCATGATTCTGACATTGTAAGAACTAAATTGTAAAATATTTCATTGTTATAATGTTTCATTAAAGGAGTATCTATGGAGTTTCTTGCCGGTTCTTCTCCATAAGACCCACTATTTGGAACCGCGCACTTAGTTTTTGACCATACAAAAGTACTTGTATCACTGGTCTAATTGAAATAAAACATTTGACTTTGATGGGTATGTTATGTTATGTTATGTAGTACTGAAGATTTAAAAACACGACCTCTTAAAGTGTCAAATACATCGGTAAACTTTAACCTAACCTTTCGGAAATCCGACATTATTTCAACCGTGGGAGAGCCATGCTTCGGTCCACATGGACCGGCTCGACCCGAGTGATACCACTGCCTCACAGAAAACCGGTGTGAAACAACGCTTACGTTGTGTTTCGCCAAGTGAGTGAGGATACCGGAGGCCCAAACCCTTTTAAAAGGAGTCCAACGCACTTGCGACTCCTCTGGTGTTGCGGGTGTCCATGGGCGGCATTAATTGCTTGTCAGGCGATCCGTATGCTCGTTTGCTCCCTATCCCATAAAAACAATGACAGTATGTTTATAGTAAGGTATGAAATAAATCATATGAATGTGGCAGAAGCAAAAGAAGTGTACAAGAATCGTAGCAAGTGGCAGTCTATAGTTTCTACCTACCCCTGTGGGAGAAGGGCGTGAGTGTATGTATGTATGTATGAGATAAAATCATCTGGAATTTTGTCAACAATAAAATTACACGCATTTCAGTTTCATGAAATGTCTGAAACAACATGTGAACGAATCTGCACTCCAGACAACAAAGACGCCTAAATCATTCGCCAGACGGTGCGTTATCACACAATTTTAAGTACCTAAGTATTTATATCTAATACCTATAAATGTTTTTATATGTGTGATTTATTATATACAGAGTTTTCGAATCAAGTTGTGATAATCGATACTATGATAATTTAATCTTTATTTCTACTATTATAAAATCGTTAAAAAAACTGTGTCTGTACCTACATTGGCGAAATAAAGTGGGTTATGTGATGAGACACCATAGCGGCCCGCTCTGGCTTCGCACAGCTGGAGAAATCACTAATTCTTCCAAAATATTCTATAACCTATGTTATTCTGGAATAATGTAGCATTCAATTAGTGAAAGATTAGTATACGAGATATACGTCTCCGAACCCAAATAAGTCATTTTTTAATTCTTGTCTGTTTGTTACGGGTTGACGCAAAAACGACTGAGAGATTTTCATTTTGTTAATAAAATTAATCCCGCATTAATTAGGTACATTCTATGCTTATTTACCTGCCCTTTGACTTTTGGAACTTTGATAGAATTCATAAACAGCCCAGGCTACTACGCTAGAGGTCCTGTGTCGAGTCCCAGGTCAAGTAAAGAGTCCTTAAAGGGATCTTCTATGAAATTCACAGTAGCAGCTCGGAGCTTGGATATGTGCCTAGTTAATGGCAATAGGCTCGTCCTCTATTATACGGGACATAAATATACTGGCGAATTGTAGGTGCAAACCAAACACCTCTGTCTAACACTTCGGGGAATATATGCGTGATGGTATGTTATGTTATTCCAACATAATCCTACTAATATTTAAAACGTGAAATTTGGTGAGGATGTATGGATGTTGGTTAATACTCTTTCACCCCAAAACGGCTGAACGGATCTGGATACAATTTGGCACAGACATAGATTATAGTCTGGAATGACATATAGGCTACTTTTTATCCAGGTCGGACCCAATTCTAAAGTCCACGCAGAAAAAGTCGCGGGCAGAAGCTAGTAATTTAACATAACATACCAATACGCCTGTATTCCCCGAAGGGTTAGGCAGAGGTATAGGTATTAAGGTACACCCATAGTTCGCCGGTATGTTTAGGTCCCATGTAAATGGGGCGAGCCTATTGCCATTAACCGGGCACCGGTTCCAAACTCCAAGCTGCTACTGAGAATTTCATAAAATAACCCAACAACAATTTGCTCGACCTGGAAATCGAACCCAAGACCTCTAGCGTAACAATCGCACTAGACTATCGAGGCTAGTAATTTATAAAGATAATAAATTAAACGACAAAAGGAAGGAATTCGAAAGAATAAAAGTCTATTTTTTTTGGGTTCAACGACCCTTATCGCTAAGGGAGGCGTTATCATGCTACGGTGCTACGAGCCGGGGGTCAATGACCGCGTAGGCGTGCTACGCATATTTACGTAATCGTAGTACGTATTATTTCAGCTGTAGTAATACGAATCAGACATTCATAATTTTAAGAATACCACATTTCAACCTAAAAATAAATTCTTTTAGATGGAGATAGACAAATTAGAAGGAAAAAAAACACATACCATTACGCCTGTATTCCCCGAAAGGGTTAGGCAGAGCTGTTCTTATGGAACGCACAGTTTGTTAATTAAGTTAATCTCAGTATTTTTTAAGTTCCTTTAAAATAGTAAACGAGCCCATTGCCATAAATAAATCCAAACTCTTAAGTTGCAACTGGAAATTTCATAGACAGTTCCATATTCTCACCTTTTTTGTGCGTGTGGAAATTCTCATGGACCTTCACTAAAATAACTTTATAATCTTAGCATGAAAAATGCACAAAAAAACACAAAAAGATATATTTACAATATCATAACGGTAGGTGATAATGATGTTATGTTCAAAATGTTGACCAAATCAAAGTATGAACTAGGTACCAAACAAAAGAAGAATCATCAAAATCGATTCCTAAGTGGCGGAATAATCGTGTACGAAACACAGACAGTCGAATTGAGAACCTCCTGCTTTTGAAGTCGGTTAACAGTAATGTGCTAACTTTATTGTGTTCCGGTTAGATGGGTAATGTCGGTAGTGAAATTACTAAAACTGAGTTCTCATGGTGATGACGTGGCGTCTATAGGCTGTGGTTACACCACTTACCATTAGGCACCTTGTGTTTGTTTTTTTTTGGGATAGTGGGGCAAACGAGTAGACTGGTCACTTGATGGTAAGCGATAACCCATGGACACTCGCAACACCAGAGCAAGTGCGTTGCCCAAGTGTTCGGGCCTCCGGTATCCTAACTCACTCAGCGAAACACAACGTAAGTAATTGTCGTTTCATGCTGGTTTTCTGTGAGGCCGTGGCATCACTCCGGTCGACTCGGCCCATTCGTGCCGAAGTATGGCTCTCCTACGGTAATTTTTTTTATTTGTTTGTCATCTTTACGATGATAATAAAATGTGAATGCTAACAATAATACTTTGTTACTATTTTGTAATGAGTCTTGTCCACCCAAAGGTTGTCTGGAAGACGTTGCTATCAGTGATAAGACTGTTACACATATCATTGTTTATGTGTACAATTTAAATAAAACATAGTATTACGCTTGTAATCCCCGAAATGTTAGGCAGAGTTGCACTAATGTAACAGTTCGTCGGTGTGTCTACGTTCTATGTAATAGGGGCGAATTTTCCACTTACCAGAAACAAATACAAACTGAGAATTTCGTAAAAATACCGAATAGAATTGCTCGACCCGGGTATTATAACAGCGACCTCTAGCGTAGCAGTTGTGCTTTTAACCACTAGACTAATCATAGCCCGTAATCATCATCTGCTGGATGTAGGGCTCTTTGACTGATCACCACAGAGCCTGACATTCAGTTATTTTCATCCAGTCGCCGCCACCTATCTTCTCCAACTGTTACTGCGCACCTGACCTTTTTGAAGGACCTCGCCAATAAGATCGGCGTACTTATGTCCTTTAAGGGTGACCCCTTCCGACGCTGCTGCTGACTGTCACCTTCCCTCCTTCCTCCCCCTTCGCTCCTTGGGCTTCAAAAGGACCGATGTTCAAACCACCTCAGCATATTCCTTTCCCTACATCATCATCTTTATTCACATAATTATTTTTAACTGCCTCATTAGCCAAGTGGTCCTGAGCGAGACTGCTACGCTAGAGGTCCAGGTCGAGTAAAGTGTTATTGGGTTTTTCTATGAAATTCCCAGTAGCAGCTCGGAGTTAGGTATTTGTGCCCGGTTAATGGCAATAGGCTCGCCCCCTATTACATGGGACCTAAACATACCAGCGAACTGTGGGTGTACATAAGTACACCTCTGCCTAACCCTTCGGGGAATACAGGCGTGATGGTATGTTATGTTATTTTTAGCTTCTTTATAACTTGCGGCAAACACCATTCCCTCTTCTTCTTTTTGAAAGTCTTCTGTCAAACCCAGACTACGCTTTCTATAAGAATATTGCAAGACTTGTGGAGTAGCCTTCCTATATTTGTCATCTTTAGAGATAAGGAGCACCAGCACCATCTAGACACAACTATAATATTATAACTTCTGTTATCTATGCTCTCTGTACATATGTTTATATTATAATTACAATAAAAAAGATACTAGTTTTATTTTGTCTACAATCAATTCAATTACAACAGTAATTAGGTCAGTGGTATCCAGGTTATAGCCGTGGTCGCATGACGCCGAATAATATTATTAGCGTTTGTTTACGCCTATTATATTTTTTTTTGCTCTGGCAAACATGCATTTAAATGGTTTCGTCTCGTTTTTTCACATTCATTCTAACTGTCAAACTAACTGTCATTCTGTTCTCGTTCAATGTATTCTTTCCCACCAAAAACTAGTAAAATAAATCTTGTAAAAGCTAAAAAAGGCTTTCATTGTGTCCAATGAGAGACAGCGTTTAATAATAGAATAGAATATATAATAGAATTGACGACCTCTGTGGTTTAGTGGTTTGAGTACCGGACTGCTGACCATGAGGTCGTGGGTTCAATTCCAACAGGACACAAATATTTATGTGATGAATATAAGTGTTTGTGTTCGTCTGGGTGTTTCTTATGTATTATAAGTATGTATTTACAAAAAAAAAGGTATATAAGTATTATATCCACTGTCTAGTATCCATAGTACAAGCTCTGCTTAGTTTGGGACTAGATGGTGCTGTGTAAAATGTCGAAAAATATTTATTTATTTATTTATCGAAGAATATTATAATAATATCGTTTATTTTCCTCCCACAAAATAATACTTAATAATACTTAAGCTGACACCAACAGGCCACAGCGGCTTTAATCTGGACAAAAGCTGTAACTATGTGAAGATTCGAATTTAGAAAATTTAGTATTAGAAAGGTGATATAGGAATATTTCTTGTTTCATGCTTTTTAATTGATTTTTTCGTAGAAGTTTTTTAGTTTTTTTAGTAGAAATTTAAGCTCGGGCTACGGTGCTTGAGGAGGACTTAAACCTGGGGAGCACCTGGGGAGCTGGCAGGGTATGTCGGAATCGTACCAACCTCTTTCTTGCCTTTGTTTTCTTTGTAGTCATATCTAGCTTATATCTATTCGTTTTAATCCTGTCAATGGTAATAGATAGATCTCAGTATGTAGTGAAGAATAGTAACTTCCAAAATCTGCCGGATACGTACGGCTGGTTCTTTGTTCCTTAAAAAACCCCACCCCGCACTAGAGAAGCACTGTGCCACGTAGGACTATATTAACATACAAATTACGTACGTAAAGTACACCGAGACACGAAAATAATATCAGTGGATCACTCAAATATATATTCGCCTCTCTTAGGAATCGAACCCATGACACAAGGCGCAAAGGTACTGCCAAGCCAAAACAAGTATTAGGTACTCAAAATCTCATTTCGATTCATTAGTTTTCAGTTGCAGAAAGATTACAATATTTTCATGCATATTCAATGTAATATGTTTTCATTCATGTAAATAAATGAAAGTTCACACTCTGAGAGGGCAATAAAACCTATCTTGCGTCGCGCCGGGGTTAACGTTCGCCTGAAGCTGAATTTTATTTCAGACAGGCTGGAGAAGTAAACGAACTCTCCCTTTCTAGACACAGGGCCGGATTTAGGCGGTAAAGTCTTAGGGGTTGCATTAAAAGGTGTATTTTCGGATACTTAATAATTAGTGTTAATGGCCACACTAATCACTTCCTTTGCGGGTAGACTAACATTATTAATTTATTTTCTCTAGTTTGTGCTTGTAAATCGTATTGTTGCGTACAATACGAAATATTACGGGTATTTTTATAATTTTAACTATTTTTAATTTTAAGTGCTTCATTAGCCAAGTGGTCCTGAGCGCGACTGCTACGCTAGAGGTCCTGGGTTCGATTCCCAGGTCGAGCAAAGTGTTATTAGGTGTTTCTATAAAATTCCCAGTAGCAGCTCGGAGTAAAAAAATTGTGCCCGGTTAATGGCAAAAGGCTTGCCCCCTATTACATGGGACCAAAACATACCGGCGAACTGTGGGTATACATTAGTACACCTCTGCCTAACCCTTAGGGGAATACAGGCGTGATGGTATGTTATGTTATATTTAACCTTTGAAGCATCGATAAAAAGTAGGTATCTGTGAAAACATTAACCTTAAAAATTGTTTTTTTTTTTCAATCAGCCTTCCAAATCCGTGCTCCTTCAAGGCCCAAACAGCATCCTAATCGATCGGTCAGTGACCCCTCAACTGTCTGTCCTAAGCAATAATATATTTCTTATGTACTCTGTTTATATAAAAGGTAAGTGAACTTGCAACGTGTTATGGGTATGCAACCTATTGCTTTGAGCGTGAGGATACAAAATATTGACATTTTGATGTTTGTGTAGGCCGATGTAGGTACCAATAAAAGTTGTTGTGATTTTGTCTGTAAAAATTGTTTTTTTTTTTCAACTTATTGATAGGTAGAAATAATATTCTTTGTTGTAAAAAACTAAGTACATGTTGAGTTTAAAATCATTTCAGGGTACATTGGTTTTGGCCCGTGGAAGAGCCATGCTTATATCAATGGGCCGGCTCGTGACGTTAAATAGCTTAAAACCATCGACATGAATGATTCGTACCATTAGTCAAAACCGCATGAAAATCTGTTCATTAGTTTTGAGTTTATCGCGAACAGACAGACGCGGCAGGGGCTTTGTTTTATAATACGTAAGAATTGGCGCAAGAGCACCAAGGCGAGCCACCTGATGGTAAGTAGGGATCACCACCCGTGAATACCTGCAACACCAGGGATGTTGCTGTTGCGTTCCCCTATGGACTGCAGACTGTCGGAGCCAATCGAGGGTGCACTGCCTCTCACGTGCAAAAGTCGACGCACAAGATTAAGGTGACACCGAAAAAAAACTCATAGAATCATGGTCTCTTTTAAAGTCCAGACAGTAGTAGTAGTATTATAAGATATGTGTGTTACGATGTAGAGCAATATCTGAACAGGCCTTTTGAACAAAGAGCCATAGCAGCCTTGAGTTGACCTGTCCAGTTAGGACGGCACGCATACACCAGTCATCGTGTAGCTCAACCATTACATATTATACTAGCTTCTGCCCGCGACTTGGTCCGCGTAGCGTGATGATATATAGCCTATAGCCTTCCTCAATAAATGGGCTATCTAACACTGAAAGAATTTTTGAAATCGGACCAGTAGTTCCTGAGATTAGCGCGTTCAAGCAAACAAACAAACAAACTCTTCAGCTTTATATATTAGTATACTAGCTTCCGCCCGCGACTTCGTCCGCGTGGAATAGTTACTTAGTCTTAGCGGGATGATAGCCTATAGCCTTCCTCAATAAATGGACTATCTAACACTGAAAGATTTTTTCTAATCGGACCAATAGTTCCTGAGATTATCGCTTTCAAGCAAACTTGGCAGGTGGCACTTGACAGGTGGTAAGAAGATGATGATCCCCTTCAGCGGCTTTTAGTATGTTTTGATTGAAGCTCACTTCAAGATATAGCCAATATTATTAGTTGATAGTTGAATATTGAGTATCCGAGCGGAACTTTAGTAAAATATGTCACGGGAACAGGAATAATAAAAGAACGCTAAATGAGGATATGTCTTTTAGAGCTCGGTCCGCACGGATACAAAACAAACGCTCTAAAGGCTGATGAATAACGTATTTATTTGGATAAGGATTAATATCATGTTTATAAAAACACCTACGCAAATAATGCATTTGGAATTTTAGAACAAAGTTAGCATAAAAAAGGTTATAGTGAGCCAACCTTAAAAGATAGACATATGCTGTCGCGGACTTTTTTTTAGAACTTTTAAAGAGGAACAATTCTGTCATATATGATTTTTGCGAAACTTTAACCGTTTACGCAGCGCACGCATCGGAAGCTCTCAAAAGGAAAAAAAACGAATTTTAGAACAAAGTTAGCATAAAAACGGTTATAGTGAGTCAACCTTAAAAGATAGACATATGCTGTCGCGGACTTTTTTTTAGAACTTTTAAAGAGGAACAATTCTGTCATATATGATTTTTGCGAAACTTTAATCGTTTACGCAGCGCATGCATCGAAAGCTCTCAAAAAGAAAAACCCCGATTTTGAAACATTCTTCATTGATGCTCCGCTCCTATTGGTCTTAGCGTGATGATATATAGCCTATAGCCTTCCTCGATAAATGAGCTATCTAACACTGAAAGATTTTTTCAAATCGAACCAGTAGTTCCTGAGATTAGCGCGTTCAAGCAAACAAACAAACAAACAAACAAACAAACAAACTCTTCAGCTTTATATATTAGTATATAGATATAGATAAAACATACAATCACGCCTGTATTCCCCGAAGGGTTAGGCAGAGGCGTACTAATGTACACCCACAGTTCGCCGGTATGTTTAGGTCCCATGTAATAGGGGGCGAGCCTATTGCCATTAACCGGGCACAAATTCCTAACTCCGAGCTGCTACTGGGAATTTCATAGAAAAACCTAATAACACTTTGCTCGACCTGGGAATCGAACCCAGGACCTCTAGCGTAGCAGTCGCGGTCAGGACCACTTGGCTAATGAGGCAGTATATTAGTATATATAGATTATACATTGACGTAAGGGTCGTCGCCAGCCAGTCAGACCCCAGGAGGTCTTACCACCAGTAAGTATGTTTTAAGATCAATGGAATAGAGAGCAAGCCCACACTTTGAGAATTTTATAGACAAATCCAATAACGCTTTGCTCAACCTAGGGATTGAAATAAGGACAACTCAGTAATAGTTAATAATAGTATTTTTTATGGTTTAATGACAATCAATGGTGCAGTTAATAATTATCACGGGAACTATAACCCCCTGACCGGTTACTATATCCTTCATGAAGCTTTATCCAAACGAAACTGCCTCATTAGCCAAGTGGTCCTGAGCGCGACTGCTACGTTAGAGGTCCTGGGTTCGATTCCCAGCTCGAGCAAAGTGTTATTGGGTTTTTTTATGAAATTCTCAGTAGCAGCTCGGAGTTAGGAATTTGTGCCCGGTTAATGGCAATAGGCTCGCCCCCTATTACATGGGACCTAAACATACCGGCGAACTGTGGGTGTACATTAGTACGCCTCTGCCTAACCCTTCGGGGAATACAGGCGTGACGGTATGTTATGTATGTATGTGTTATTCAAACGAAGCAATTTTTTTAATAGCTCTCGTAATTGCTAATCCATTGCCATCAAATTTTTGCTTTTATGGGATGGGGGCAAACGAGCAGACGTGTCGCCTGATGGTAAGCGATTACCGCTGCCCATGGACACCACCAAAGCAACACCATTCAAAGTTCAATATTTTAGACACGGATAAGTGTATTTGATTGAACGCAAAAATAACTCCACTCTTATAACTAGAATTGAAATAAATGTCACGATTGTAAAGATTAAAGACACATGTTGGGTCGTTACCACTCAACGCAACAAAGAATTATCCATGATTGTCGCCTCCTGTTCGAATGAAACCAAATCATTTTGTTTTTATGGCCGAAGCGATGCAAATATAACGTTTATACACTTATAAAGATGATAGAAATGGTGGATTAATATGTTGGTGGTTACAAAAATGATTTTATTATTGAGTACTTAAGTCGTGGTAAGAAGGCATCAGCGCTCAAGAACACGTGCAACACCAAAAGACTTGACTATGCGTTGTCGAATCTTAATGACCCCCTGAGTACAGACTGCAGGACATCAGCAACTAAAGAAGATATTATATTATTAAACCATTTTTATGGCATAGGGATTGAAACGAGCAGACGCATCACCAGAGAAGTCGCAAGTCCGTTGCCAGCCTTTTAAAAGAGATTGGGCCTCCGGTATCCTCACTCACTAGGCGAAACACAACGTAAGCGTTGTTTCACGCTGGTTTTGTGTGAGCTCGTGGTATCACTCCGGTCGAGCCGGCCCATTCGTGCCAAAGCATGGATCTCCTATGGTAAAAATTATTAGACGGGATTTTATTAGGTTTGACAAGGGCCACTTCTCAGCAGAGGGCGAGCTATTATCATTAAATAAGTTAAAAACTTCGAGCTGCTACTGGGAATTTCATAGAAAAACTCAGTACTATAGACCTGGGAATCGGACTCAGGACCTTCTAGCATAGCAGTCGCGAGACTTATGAGGCAGTCAGTCACATACATGTTTACAGTTTAGTACGCAGGTATGACTGTGGTATGTTGTAAGACTGATTATAAGACTTAGGTAAACTGGAGTCATATCTAGACCAACATAGGTCTGTGGAAGTTAGATCAACGGCCGCTCGCCCTTGCCCCGACTGCCTCTTATGTAAAGCCAATGCACAGGGCGCGTTCGCGTTGCACAAATATCGTGACACATGACTTGTACTTTTATACTTGTTCTTGTAAGGTAAGTTAAAATGTTTTGGTAGCTGAAGACAGCTTTCGTTGAAGAAGTAAAATAATATGCTATTACTATCCTACTCCATGATGCTGTAGAGATCAGTGCAAAGAGGTATAATTACTATCGGTTGGCAGATTAGAAAAAAAAACAATAATTTAGTCTTATTAAAAAAGGGAAATGAAATGAGTAAAACTTGTATCAGTCCGCTCTCGATTTTGAATATGAATACAAGTTAATTATCCAATGTAATATTGTATTTTGTCTTTTTAATCTAGATTATAAAGCTCACTCAATATCTTAGGCTTCTACAATACCCTCCTATCAAAATTAGACAGAGTTACGCCATTTTCTACTGTACACAAACCTCACACGCATTCGAGGTTTTTTACTAGGCTAAATCGGTTTACTCGCAGAGATTTTTGCGTGTTAAACGAGTGATAAATGAATTATTATTTGCACATGATTTTGTCTAGCCTTAGATTCGAACCTAAGACCTATGATATGGTAGTCCATAGTCATATCAGTGGGCAATAACTACATTTCTGGGATATTATTAATGAAGGGTTTCTCGTTTAAGTTTTCCATAACTAATAAATATACACTGATTTTGATAATATTCAAAAATTGCCAACTTTTCCATCGTTAGACAATGGAAATACTCTTTAATTTACCATTATCTCAGTTCGTCAGAACATTGATTTTATCTCATTATTGATGCAGGACAGTAATGCGTAATTCTTTTGTTTATTATGAATTTTGCATAGTGCTTTAACGCACTATGCTTTATAATATTGACTTGTAATGATCCGCTTAATTTGAGGAGCGGTGAGTGGACTGAGTGTTATGGGATAACTAGTTGCTCATGGATTCACTCAAACATCGAAAGACTTTGAGACGTCAAAATACCATGTCCTTCTCCAAGGTCAAATTTATCTGCATGCCAAATTTTATTGAAGTCTGCGCTGCGGTTACAGTTTATTTTTCTAACTATTATTTATTCTGGTACTTCTTCTTCTCCATGTCTGTCTGTATTTCTCAAATGGTAGTTTTACCATTGTGATATCAGGCAGGAGTATAGCCTCTTTCCTCTCAGTTAGTCCATCGCGCTGGCCTAGTGCAGGTTGGTAGACTTCATACACCATCGAGAAATACTCAGGTATCCTCGCGATGTTTTCCTTCACCGTTTAAGCGACTTTGACTTTAAATGTAGGTGCGTGCTTTTGATTCGAACTCGAGACCTTTGACTTGGCAGTCTAGTGACAATATAACTTTGCTATCATTTTATATATGACAGGAAGCTTTTAACTAGTATTATACCCACAACAAAATAAATAACAGCCCACTCAAGTACTATTCTTCAAAGAAATGACCAAGCTGCATCCTCCTACTAATATTATAAATGCGAAAATTTGTGAGGATTGATGGATTGGGTGTTTTTTACTCTTTCAGACTCGCAAGAACGGGTAAACGCATCTGGGTAAATTTGGCACAGTGAAAGATGATAGTAACATAACATAGTATAGTATTAGTAACTGTATCTAGTAGAGAAAATACAGTTGTTAAGAACCATAGAGAAAAGAAGAGGAAAGATGTTTGGCCACTTGACGACACGACTTCTTCAGAACTATACTAGAAGGTAAAATTGAAGGAAAACGAGGAAGGGGAAGACCTAGAAGAATTTTTGTGGAATAAGTGAAGGAAAGGGTTGCGATCGAGTTGTATCAAGAGGTAAAACGGAAAGCAGAAGATAAAGAACAGTGGCGTTTGCTCCACCGACAAGAGCTGAGCTCTTAAAGAAAGAAGAAGAACGATTATAGTCTGGAAAAACACATGGGCTTTTTATCTATGTCGAACTCAATTCTAAAGTTCACGCAGATGAAGTCGCAGGGAGAAGCTTAATAATAAAATCAGGAAATCTTGTCAACAAACCATTCATAATGTTTATCTCGTCCTCTTTTCCATGTTTTGGCAAAGAGTCACTGACTTTCAGAGATCCCTCAAGGGTTTGGGAGAAGTTCGTTGACACAAGTTCAAAGCCCTTGCCGTCATTAAGTGTCGTTTTTCACGCAAATACTACGTAACTTTGGTATTATGAATGTTTTTTAGGAAGGTCTTTTTGGAGTATAGTCCGCCAAATTGCATTGCTTTGCGTAGCAAAGTTTTAGTTTTATTCAAGACAAAAATCTTAAAATTAGGAATCTCTGTTGTCATGTCCGAAGATTGTTCTTAAATACTATAATCACCTTTGTTTTAAATAATATAATAAAAATTAATTCCGGATGTACAGTCAGCGCCAAAAGTCGCTGAACACGATGCAATCTTCAAAACGTTTTTACATCATTATTAACCAAAAAATTCTGACCTGAGAAGTTAGTACCAGTTTTCTGCATAATAAGAAAACTGGTAAGTACTAACTTCTCAGGTCAGAATTTTGAAGATTGCATCGTGTTCAGCGACTTTTGACGCTGATTGTACTTAAATGAGAGACCAACACTAGAAATCGGCTTGAATAATTATTATTATATCTGTTTTTTTTTTAAAATTCACAGTAAATACTTACATTGGGAAATTTAAAAAAATAAAGGTAAAGGTCCTGTGTTCCATTCTCAGGTCAAGCAATTTGTTATTGAGTTATGATTTTTTCTGTAAAAGCTTAGACTTACGTATTACTTACATGGAAACTAAACACAAGAACTTCTTGTTACTTAGAAACACCCAATAACTTATTGCATAGTTATTTTAGTGAAGGAAAATTATAATCTTAGCATGAAAAATGCAAAAAAAAACACAAAACGCAGCTTATTTCTTATTTTCATTAAATCTAACATACGTTTTGTTACAAACATTTCGTAGCCGGTAACCTTGCATTCTAGATAATTCTCGAGTTAGGACCGAGTTCAATAGAATTCATCTTGAACTGGTGACCTTAACATTGTCAGTCAGTACCCTAAGGCTGCGGCCGGACTGTTCAAGTAGTTTGTGGTTGAACCATTCAGAGAAAAAGCACGCCAGTGCATTGTAACCAATTGCAGCAGAATCGTCACCTTATTTAATAAATCATAAGTTGTTATTTTCGGTGAATCGTTTGACCTGCGCGACCAAATTAGTTTTTCGCAAATTGTCCTTATACCTGTTCAAGATACATGTTTATAATATTGTCAGTTAGCAAAGACTCCCTAAACACTGGACAATCGGCCGCATAAAACATACGCGTAGTGGATATGGGCTATCTCATACACTTCAAATATTATTTTAAAAAACAATAATAATTACAATATTTTAAAGACCTACTCTTGTGAAAGCTAAAGGACTTACCGTAAATATAACGTAGAACCAGTCTGATTGAACTATAAACTTACCAAAAATGCAATGCAGATTCCTTATACAGACGGACAGTATAAATAAACATAGATAAATGCTTCGGCACGTATGGGCCGGCTGGACTGGAATGATACCACGGCATCACAGAAAACCGGCGTGGAACAACCCTTCCGTTGTGTTTTGCCGATTGAGTGAGGATACCGGAAGCCCAAACCCTTTTAAAAGGCGGGCATTACACTTGCGACTCATCTGGTGTTGCGGGTGTCTATGGGCGGTGGTAATCACTTACCATCAGGTGATTCGTCTGCTCGTTTGCCCCTATCCCATAAAAAATGCCTATTTCGGGGGTGAATCCTGCTGGATCCTGTACCACCGAGGGTAGGTATATTGGAGCTTACTTTCCCCATAGTCTCGACCATAAGATTCGTGACATTTGCCACCTCCACGACCTCGCCTATCACAAACATGGTGCATACCCATGTCAGGTGACCTGACGCAACCATTTTTACAATTCGGAAATTCCAGAACCAATTCTTTTCCTAATATGACTGCAGCCTCATATTCCATATCACCAAATATTACTGAAACAAAAACCATGTGCTTTTATGGAGTGAGCTATGGAATTCATGAGTACATATCTCCCCTATTCCAAACCTGCTTAACGTGACCACAGCCTAACCATTTCGGTAACAGAGCCATAAACCGTTCGTTACAATAAACATATTTTTTTGTGACAGGAAATAATGTCAGCGAACTTATATAAATGTCACCCTTGTAATAAATGAAATAAATATGATTATTTTTATTTCACAACTAGCTTCTGCCCGCGGCTTCGCTCACGTGAAGCTATATCAGGAGTAAAAATATATAACCAACATTGATGACCTCTTTTTTGTATGGGCCTCAATACATCAGGGAGGTCAAGCTGTAAATGATAAATGATATGTATTTCTGTAAATCGATCTTTTCGAGACACTTTTACAAGTCATAGCAATTTTTTTTAAACTAGATAGCGCCGGCATTTCCTAACTGACGACCTCTGAGAAGAAACACCGAAACAAACTCAGATAATCATGGTCTCTTTTAAAGTCCAGACATAGTAGTAGCAATATGTGCTGTATCTCAGGATTCATTTAATTAATTGAGATAAGAAGTTCACCAGTTTTTAAGTTGGAGCATAATTATACTTTTTAACAGTGATAATATAATTAAATATATTAATAGGCTCGCCCCCTATTACATGGGACCTAAACATACCGGCAAACTGTGGGTGTACATTAGTACGCCTCTGCCTAACCCTTCGGGAAATACAGGCGTGATGGTATGTTATGTTATGTTAATAAAATTAAAATCAATTCAGTAGTTTTTGCTTCAACCCGTAACAGACAGACAAGAATTTTAAAAATCACATTTTCGAATTCGGCGACGTTTATATACCATAACACACGTGTTTTTTTTCAATTTACAGACACAGCTTTTTTACAATTTTATAATATACTATTACCTATATTATACTGAAAATTAATGGTAATAAAATTTGACAATTTGTAATGATCATACAGACAACTATACCGATATCCTATCGATACATCCTAGTATTTGTTTCGTTCTTGATATGTTTACGCCTGACGGCCAGTTGGGCTTTTTTTTTTTACTAATAATGGGTTTGCTCTTGACGTCAATCTTGCCGAGGCAATGATGAAGCCGACGGTGGAGCGAGCGCACCCAGAAGATGCCTATGCACTCTAGATTTTAATAAGTTCGGGTTATATCAAGCATCGGCCTGATGTTAAGCAACACTGCGATCTACAATGGTGCGCGCTTGCCTAGAAGAAATCCATTCACACGTGATTTAAAGACACCCAGATTTGTAGTCCCAGCTTGACGTGCTCCTTGAGGCACGGGATGAACCAGATGTAATTCAAGCTTAGAACGTGCTTTCAAAGGTAGATAGGGGTCTTAATGTGTTCAGAAATACCACCCATCCATAGACTGACCGTGGTAAGCGTAGCTAAACTTTACAGATTAATTAATCAATGTAGCTTGTCTACTAAACAGTGGAAAGGAATTACGCAATAATCTGTTTCGCAAAGGGATGCCTTGAGAACTTAATTTTCCTTATTCCAAACATCTCTGCCATTTATAGGATTTATGCATGTTTCCTAAGTCATTAATAGATAGTACGACAAATAATTAATGAAAAAATTTGACCATATTTAAAACCTCGTTATAATGTCGTGACATTAATTACATAATTAGAACTTTCCTTAACACGACAACGTAATCAATTATGCTTATTACAAATTTCAAATTAAATCATTGTAATTTCAATGTATAAATCCTGAACTAATTAAATTTATCACATCAATGTACTAATATATAAAACGAAGGTATAATTATTATTATTCATATACAAATTATTTATTTACGTAGGTACTATGCGCAATCCACAGTTACAAAACGCACTTCATAAACACACACACGCACACATGTAAAATCTTTACACACGTACAAGACACAGGATATTGCCGGTGTATGTGTGAGTAATTAACATAGATCACTGTACATTTTTCCCTGAAATATTTACATGTGTGCGTAAGTGCCGTGTGTCTGTACACTGTAATGTCTGTAAAGTTTGTTTACAACCAGATTAAAGTATAGATAGAAATATGCAAACAATTTTAAAAGCTTTTAATACTGTAATGAAAGTAGAGATCTATACAAAGGTGTCTATGTGTGAGTGCAGACTGCAGTTGAACGCACTGGACGTCTTTGTTGACATGTGTGGGTGCACCCTTCTCGTCTCGACAACTTTACAATTTGCGTTCTAAAATTAAACGTACACCCTTTAGTGCATACAGCTTAAAGCTCAAATTCCAGTAGCGGTTATTTTTGAAAGTGTAACGGTTATTTGGTGAATTTATTTTGAATCACGTAGTGGTTATGCAGTTCATGCACGTTCGTTTGTGTCGATGTGTGCATTCACCTTGAAAAGCGCCAGTTCTTTGTGCAATGGGTTATTCGGTTAATGGCACCAAGAAAGTCAATGGCGCGGATGCTTTGTATGTAGGGTCAGCAGATATGTCATACACATAGAACTAGACATTATAATACAATAGTTATTGTTATTACGGTGTATTGTGCTCTGACTGTTGCATCATCAATTCGAAAATTAAAACAAAAACATGTGACATTGCGGTTAAATAACAATAATTATGGTCGTATTACATCATCTGTTATTATTACAATTATTATTATTTTGTAATATTTATTTTAACTGATGGGCTAGGGTTGTCACGCTGTTGCCTGAACGGGGTCACAGGTAGTGCCATAAAATGGCTTTATGTTCAATAAAGATTGGTTTGAAATAGCAACATTGTATCAGATATCGTTGGTTGTAGGGAAGACTTTTTCCCAGTGCATTAGCTCTGCGAGGTTAAGTTGGATTCATATCGTCAGCAAGGCCAATGACCGCGTCTCTACTCTCTGCAAGGTCATTTAGAAAGGGTCTTCGGTTACCCTGTGTGGGGACAGCTAAGATTGCTTAGAAATATAATTTCTGACTGCCATTCAGATAGGAATCTAGTACGAGACGAGAAAATATTATATCTCACTTGCTCGGTGGGTCTGTTATCTTGATACGTGTTTATCCTCGATTGCTGCGACTCTTGCGGTTTGCTCTTCAGTCCATAAGGTACGGCAACGCCTCAGCAACTTTACCGGTGTTGCAGGTCTTCATGAGCCAATGACTACTTGCCATAAGGTGGCTCGTTTGCGGAATTAATCAATTAAAAAAGGCTATACTTAAATAACCTATTAGCATACCTCTGTGGGAGAAAGGCGTGAGAACAATCAATACCTATTTATTAACAAACAAACGTACAATGTATTTAATATCATTTTTATTAATTTTTATTTTAAAAATATCTAAAAGAGTTACCTACTTCCCACGTAAACTTGCCCGTCTACTAGAAATGCATCAACTATAAAAAAAATATTGCTGCAGAAAAAGATGAGGAACAAATTCTTCTATTTCATGGGCTACCTACTTACTTTACATACTATAATCTGTAACCCACTTTTAAATTGGTCAACTATATCCATACTATCGTGCAAGAAGGTCAGATGAAGGTGTCCTAATGTACAACCACAGTTCACCAGTATGTTTTAAGCTCAGCGAGCCGGAGAATCCAATGCTACAATGTGCTAATTACATAATTAAATAAGACTACTCTTATCGTTAATTAAAGTATTTTTTAGTGAAAGAAGAACTATAATTAAGAGTAGAAGAAAGCTTTCTCCACTCTTCTCACTACATCTCCTTTGATAAAAAGCTGGAACGCAACATTACAATTTCATTGCTGACGCTACGCTAGTCTCAAAATACCGGGCGGCTGTGCACACGCGCACAAGACGCACGCGCACGTTGAGGTAGGACCGCGCCGTCCTGTTACACAGCGGATAAGGTGTTAATATAACGTTCAAACAGGGTTAAATATGATTATTGTGGATTTTTATATTATTTATTTTTAATGTAAAGGTTCTGAATATGAAAATAATGATTCTTGTGATCCTACTCGTATTTTTGATAACTTGAAAAGTATAAATAGTTTCTTACTGATTGCTTTAATTGCAGGTGTCCATGGTTTTTATTGCATACGATGGCATATGCAAACAACCACCATTTCCGAAGGACTTCCAAGCCATTGCCCATTTTTAACTTCCCTTCTCTATGTTCCCTCTAGAAAGACAAAATAGAACGCAAACATTATCAGCGGCATTTATTTTAAACCTAAAAAAATATATGATTATAAAATATATGGTCCATATTTATTTATAGTGAATACTTTCTGGCTAAATTACGATTAAATAAAAATTTACTAAAACTTGTTGTATTATTTTCTAACGTAAGTAAAATGTATTCTCGTTAACTAAAATAAGTTTAACTATTGTATCTAGAATATAAACCAATTATCAGCAGATAAAGCTTGTATATAATAAACGCGCTTAATGGTAATTTCCTTGTGAATTAAAAAGCAATTCGAAATAATTAGTTATCAATTTATTCTTATTATATGCAACAGGTACCTACTATATGCATTGTTCAAGGAATTGCAGATAACTAAAGTTGACACCTTTAATATTCACTGTTGAATTGCTGATAACTACGGTCGACACCTGCAATATTCCCTGTTAAATTGCAGATAACTAAGGTCGACAACTTTAATATTCACTGTTGAATTGCTGATAACTAAGGTCGACACCTGTAATATTCACTGTTGAATTGCAGATAACCAAGGTCGACACCTGTGATATTCACTGTTGAATTGCAGATAACCAAGGTCGACACCTGTAATATCCACTATTGAATTGCAGATAACTATGGTCAACACCTGTAATATTTACTGTTAAATTGCAGATAACTAAGGTCGACACCTGTAATATACACTGTTGAATTGCAGATAAACAAGGTCGACACCTGTGATATTCACTGTTGAATTGCAGATAACCAAGGTTGACACCTGTAATATTCACTATTGAATTGGAGATAACTACGGTCAACACCTGTAATATTTACTGTTGAATTGCAGATAACTAGGGTACACACCTGTAGGTACCTAATATTCACTGTTGAAATTTAGGAGGATTTTTCGTTCTACCCCTATGATGACAGATTTTGGACCATGTATGGACCCCGTTCCTACCCTCCAACAGTCATGGGATTGATTTATATATGATCATTAGTAGCCACAAAATCATAATCGAATCGGTTTTAACAGCGAAATCGGTTTAAAAAAATATTTTTTAGTACAAAATTATTTCTTTTGCAATCATAAAACTGGAAAAAAATTACAAGAAACGTAGGTTTGGAACTGAAAAACAATCTTCTTTTTGGTTCTCCTCAAACTCGAAAGGTAAAACTGATAGAAATTTTTATTTATGTTTCCTGTTGTAATATGTTAAACAATGGGTGTTTTGGCGTTATATTGCCTAATTCGGTAAAATTCAAAAACACGATTTTTCCCTATTAGTTACCTATTTTTACTTAGTTTACAATATTATTTCGTTCGGAATAGTCGAGAAAGGGATTTCGATAAGTAAAATTATTGGCTAAAAGTTCTATACTACAATATTTAAGGTAACAACAGTAAGATTTATACGCAATAAGCAATTAGCCACAAGAATTTCCTATAAGTATTATATTTTTCCAGAACTTATTAAAAATAGTAGTACAGTAGTCGAAAACTGCCTTATTAGTCTAGTGGTCCCAAGTAAGACTGCTATGCTAGAGGTCGTGGGTTCCATTCCCAGGGAAGCTTTAATGGTTTTTTTTATGGTATAGGGGGACAAACGAGCAGACGGATCACCCGATGGCAAGCATCTACCGCCGCCCATGGACACCCGCAACACCAGAGGAGTCGCAAGTGCGTTGCCCTCCTTTTAAAACGGTTTGGGCCTCCGGTAACCAGTGAGGTTACAAACTCGGCGAAACACAACGTAAGTTTTTTTTTCGCCGGTTTTCTGTGAGGCCGTAGTATCACTCCGGTCGAGCCGGCCCATTCGTGCCGAAGCATCGCTCTCCCACAGTAAAAATGCTATGATGATAAAAATGCTGCTACTGTGAATTTTCTATGAAATTCTCAGTAGCAGCTGGGAATTTTGATTTGTGCTCGGTGAATGGCAATAGGCTGGCCACCTATATATTTTTTTTATTCCTGATAGTCTTACGCTTGTTCGCCTGATGCTAAGCGACACTGCGATCTACGATGGAGCGCGCTTGCCTAGAAGAAATTGATTCACTCGTGATTTAAAGATACCCATATTTCATCTATCGGAGAAGACCCACTCGGGAAGCTCATTCCACATTTCAGCAGTATATGGAGCCATATCAGCAAACAGTGGGTACCTCTAAGCACACCCTCTGCTTAATCCTTTGGTGAATAGAGACGTGATGGTATTCATGTTTTTTTATTTAATATTATGAATGTAATTCGCAAAAACCCTAGCAACTGGGATTTTCAGCGTGTAACATTATGCAGGATATGTTGATCCTACGAAATTATATGACGTTTTCTGCTACTGATAATTTCATAGAAAAATCCAATAACACTTTGCTCGATCTGGGAATCGAATCTCAGGACCACTAGGCTAATGAGGCAGTTAGGTTATTTATACTTACTGCTCGAACCGAAGACCTTTAAGCGCAGGAGTCGCACTTAGCCTTACTAATGAGAATGAAAGATATCGACTTCGCAAAGAAAGCTGGGCATACAATTTATTTTAGTATATTTTTTTACAAAATGTTTATAACCTGTAGGTATGTTTATTCGTTGAAAAATTAATGCGCAATTTTTCTCAACTCCAAAGTTCACGGCCCGTTTGATGACTGCGCCGGCGCACGTTTTACCGTAAATATATATCATGTGCCAATTAAAAAGTGTTTTAGTGCGCCATTCGACCTTGCAAGGGCGCGCAATGAGTACTTTTTTGGCAGAGAATGGTAATATTATATGTTATTTAAGATGATAAACATTTTATGGTTCTATTCAGAAAAATCTGTTGTTAAATTACCTTTTAGGCTAGTAATCGTAAATGCGACTACTGAGCTAGTAGTCTTGGATTCGAGTCCTAAATCGAGCAATATTAAAGGGATTTTGATGTGATAATAATATGTAACGCTGTATCAGTTATTAAAAATTAATTGTACCATTGATAGCCAAGGTAATAATTGTGTTCTGCCTTAAGCATTTTTTTATTAGATAGATAGATTAGATTGTGGTCGAGCTACACAATGACTGATGCATGCGTGCCGTCAGCTAGGACTTGTCTACTCAAAGCCGCTATGGCACTTTCTTCAAACTGCCATCTCAGACATTGCCCTACAGTGTAACACTCACATATTGCTACCACTATGTCTGGACTTTAAAAGAGAACATGATTCTCTGAGTTTGTTTCGGTGTTTCTTCTCAGAGGTAGTCAGTTAGGAAATGCCGGCGCCATCTAGTTTAAAAAAAATAACTATGATTTGTAAAAGATCTATTTACAGAAATAAGTATCATTTATCATTTGTTCCACTAAGGTGGAAAACAAGCATATGGTCCGCCTGATGGTAAGCGGTTACCGTAGCCTGTGGACTTTTGAAACACCAGGGGGTATCACTCGCGCATTGCCGACCTTGTAAATCTTTTTACACCTTTTTTATAGCACCCTACGCTTTACTCTTTTGGGAGAACCTCGGCGGGGAGCTGATTCCACAGCCTGAGTGTGCGTGAGAGGACATTCCTCTATATTAACAAATTCTATAAAAACATTGCAGTTTTGTATCTGGAGTTATTGTATGATCGTGTGATGGACTCTCCTAGTCAGCCACTGGCTACCTATTCGTTTTTAATGTCACTAAATCAGTAACGTCCCTGCTAATATAATTAATTGTTATAAATTATAACTAGATGTCAAACTTACATTAAAAATCAAACAATGAAATCAAATTTAATGTCAGAATAAAATACCTATAGTCATTATAAAATGAATAGCCTGGTTCATTAGAAGTAGGTGCTAATACTTGAAGAATAGACATAACATAGAAAGAAATTTCTATAGATTTTATGAGTGTTATATCTATGTAAAGTCATACATACATTCATACTTTTCTTTGACTCACAATACAGCGTTTATTTCCACACATTTAATGGGTTTGTTAGCTCTCAGTCTTTCAGCTGAAGTCTGAAATGCACTATGATTATAAAGGCAAATGTTTGCTTAGATGTTATGAAAAATATTTGCATAATTTATAATTGACAGCGAAGCAGTTTAGTAGGTAAATCTTTTGTATATATTTGTAATAAAAAAACGTGTTGCTTACCGAGTTTCTTTCGTTTCGTTTCGTTGCTTACAGAATCCATTTCTGGATTAATTATGGGTATTTTTTTTTTCATGAGATAGGGGGGCAAACGCACAAACGGGTCACCTGATGGTAAGCGATAACCGCCGCCCATGGGCACCCGCAATTTCTTGCTTATATAAAAAACAAATCTATCGAGATTCATTTTTGGGTTGAAAATGGATAATATCTTGTTTCAAATCCTGTTTAATTAAGAACGTGAAAGTGAGGATGTAGGTATGGAAGTGTCTTAACCCCGAACGGCTGAATGTATCTGGATGAAATTTGGCACAGAGAGTATCTTATCTTATCTTATCTTGTGTAGGGCCGAGGCAGCAAGGCCTCAGTGCACTTCGACCCAATGGGATCTTTTGTGCTTCCCCTAGATAACTTATTCCTCATCCCCTCCCAGTTCTACAAACAGCTCTTCCATGAGCTTTATAATGAGGCCTGGGGGAATGAGTCTGTAGTCCTCTGGTCTTGGATAACCCTGACCCAAGAGGCGCATTCGCTCTCTAGCCTTTGCATCGCATGTACACAGAAGGTGTTCCATGCTCTCAATTTCCCTTTTACAGGCCCTGCAGGCTGATGTCTCCGCTAGACCCATCTTTTGTAGGAGAGCATTAGTCCCGAAGTGTCCGGTCAGCGCCCCCATCAAAAGACGGGCCTGCCGCCTGCTTGAGTTCCAAATGGCATTTTGCCATTTCAATGAGGAACCTATGAATTTCTTGGAGTGAGCAAGTCCCGTGAGGCTCAACCACTCATCCATGTGCCTCGCCCTTGCGTACTCCCGAAATGCCGTTTTGACTGTGCTTGGGGCCAGTCCTACAAATGGTTCCGGTCCAATTAGTGAGGTCCCAGAACCTTCCCTAGCCAGCTCGTCAGCATGCTCGTTGCCCACAATACCCCTGTGATCAGGGACCCAAACAAGCCTGACCCTGTTTCGCTTTCCCAGCTCATTAAGAGTTCGGGCAGCGTCCATGATCAGCCTTGAATCGATCCTGTAGGAGGTCAGGGCCATGAGTGCCGCTTGGCTGTCACTAAGAATGTAGATGGACCGGAGAGTACGTATGGCACAGAGAGTAACTCATAAGCTAACTATATTTTATCCAGTTTGGCCCCAACTCTGAAGTTCACGCAGACGAAATTGCGGGCAGAAGCTATATATAAATAAAAATTATTTCAATCTCGCGAGGTAGATTTAGATAGATGTATATTCGATTCAATTATTTTATTTTTCGTTATGTATTCTTAATTAAATATTTAACGGTATTTACAATTTTACAGTGACATGCACACATCGATGAAATACAAAAAAAAATTAAAGGGGGAATGTTTAAAAAAAATATATGTATAGGAATAATTTGACGACACGTTTTGCGTAGCGGCTGAGCAATTGGCTTCTGCGACACGTATTGTGGGTTCGATCCCCACACGGAGCAAATATTTGTATGATCTACAGGTAGTTGTTCCAGGTCTGGGTGTTTGTGTATGTGAGAATTTGTGTTTGTAAACGCACCCACGATACAGGATAAAATCCTAGTGTGGGGCAAAGTTTTTTAAAAACAAAAAAAATGATACATAATTATGTTTGTCTGCCCCTAGATTTGGCTCGGGTGGGGTCATAGATCGGGGGTCCTTCACTGTGATCAGATCGGTGAATGCATCAGAAACACACGACCTCGAGCAAACCCTACAATACGAGTAGGTACACAATATCCATGAGGTTTTCAACCTGATACCTGAATTTAATATCTACTTATACATATAGTAAACTTTTAACACGTATATACTACACTTACGAACTGCCTCGTTAGTCTAGTGGTCTCTAGTGATCGATATTAATAATGGTCACCCATCCACACACATCCGCAGCAAGCAGCTTAACTTTGCTCAGCTTTGTTATTAGGTACTTATCCATAAATCCTCATAATACATCTGAATATGACGTCAATTTAATAAAATTGTATTTTTATTGCGTAAAAATACATCGTGTTTACGTCGGCCCCTAGATTTGGATCGAAAAAGGTTCATTGAACGTAGGTCCTTCACATTAACGATGTGTTAGGCGTGGCGCGTATTGCATGCTTTTGCATGCTTATTTAAAATGTGATTAAAAAATTAACGTGGAAAGAAAGATTTATGAAAAGAACAAGGAAATACAGAGGGCAAGAAAGAAAGTTTATCATTTTATTAACTTACCTTTACACAAATTGTTTGAACACACTGACCTGCCAAATGAATTAAATACGGATAGTGTTAAAACAGTGCATAAAAGTAATAATAATAATAATAATAATATACTCTTTATTGTACACCAAAGTAACAGCATAAATAAAAACATACATTTTAACAAAATAAAGTACAATAGGCGGCCTTATCGCAATCAGCGATTTCTTCCAGGCAACCTTTGGATGGACTAGAATGAACAAAAAAAAGAAAAATGGGGTTGACGGTGCATTCAAATGAATAAATATACACTAATCTTAAATATATACCTAAAAATACAGATAC
The DNA here is from genome assembly GCA_947256265.1 of Acronicta leporina. Taxonomy (NCBI): domain Eukaryota; kingdom Metazoa; phylum Arthropoda; class Insecta; order Lepidoptera; family Noctuidae; genus Acronicta; species Acronicta leporina. Next base: position 7,143,324 of record OX366536.1, read on the forward strand.
ATAATAATAATATAATAAATACGTAATACATATATACCTATATAAATACATACTATACTATCAATGATATATACATAATATAAAAAATAAATAATGCGACAGGAAAGATAAATAAATTGATAACAACAGCGAATAATAGAATTACAATGACAAATAGTGTTCCTTCACAAGTCTTTTAAAAACTGGGAGTGATTGGGCGCGCCTAATTGGTATTGGTAATGCATTCCAGAGACGAGCAGCCTGCACTGAAAAGGACTTGTCAAAAAATGACGTGGAATGCATTGGCATCTTAAGTCTCAGATTGTCCGATGACCTTAAGAATCGGGAGTGGGAGTCACCAAGAAATTCGAAACGTTTTTTAAGATACAAAGGAGTAGAAGGCAGAAAGAGTACATTGTAAAGTAAAGAAAGAATATGAGCATTCCGGCGAAGACGAATAGGTAACCACTTAAGCTTTGCACGAAATTCTGAGACATGGTCAAATTTGCGTAAGCCGAATATGAACCTAATAGAAGGTATTCTAAGAAGCAGAGCTACGGCAAGGCGCCACCGCTACATGGTGGAAGTGCCTAAATCTCGCACGAAACGTTTTGCGTCTACATTTATAGTGCGTACTGCTCTATTGTGGAACTCGTTACCGGAATCTTTGTTCCCTGAGACCTACAATTTGGGTGTCTTCAAGACGAGAGTGAATAGGCAATACCCTCTAGGCAAGCGCGCTCCATCGTAGACCATTTCGATGCTTAACATCAGGCAAGTTGTGGTCAAGCGTAAGACTATCAGTGATAAAAAAAAAACTATATTTGTCGATGTGCCCAAGTTAGTTTTCCAGGGAGCCTGAAAACAATAGTTCTACTCTTGTGTTGATGTTGTTAGGTGTATAAGTTATGGGCGGTGGTAAACGCTTACCATCAGGCGATCCGTCTGCTCATTTTCTCAATATCCCATAAAAAACAGTTTTGATTCCTTCGTGTTGTTAAGGAAAATAATGCGCTAGATGAACATAATTTTTATAGGTAAAGATCTCCGGAAATACCGTGAAAGCCATCGGTCGAAGTCTATACTTTATTTGCATTTTCTATCTTGTGACGTAATTTATGGATATGGCGCAGTAGAATTGTATAATTAGCTGTTTTACATATTCGCTAGACGCTTTACAAAATATCTCTGTTATGTAAAATAGCGTAATTAATAGTAGAATTCAGCAGTTTAGAATAATTGGTGACTTTTAACACGCGGAATGGAATGAACGTTTTGCGTTCATCAATATAGCAGATGGATGTTTGGCCATGTTGTAAAACTTAACGTGAGTCGCGGTTTTGATAAACGTATCGTAATGGCAATCCAGATAGACGCCATTCAGCTATTTTACATAACTAGCTAGCTAGCGAGCTATTTTGTAAAGCAGCTAGCAGTTATGTGAAATAACGAATAATACAATTCTACTACGACAGATACATACCATCACGTTATACCATACACGTTACACCTGTCGGTGTACTAATGTACACCAACAGTTCGCCATTTTGTTAAGGCCTAACGTAATAGGGGGCGAGCCTATTGCCATTAACAGGGCACAAATCCAAACTCCAAAGGGATTTTATAGAACATCCTAATAATACTTTGCTCGACCTGAGAATTGAACCCAGAACCTCTCCATCGAGATCAGGATCTATTCGTGCTTACCACCACTACATTAATGAGGAAGTATATCCTATCAGTTATTCGTTATCATCAATATTTCCAGAATCTATTAGAGGTTCACTAGTAAACAACAGACTTTCCTATTAACTTCTACAAAGATCTGCATCCAATGACACCAAAGCTTCTTTTACCAGATCTACTCTGCGTTTTTCGGTGCGTGGTCTCCATTCGAGAACGTTTTTGTCCCATCGGCCATCAGTTAGTACTGCCATTTCAGCCATCAGGCAACATTGGTTCTACTGCGGATCTCCTCATTTCTGATTCAATTTTCTTTTATAGGATAGCAGTCATACCATTTCAGCCACCAGGCAACATTGCTTCTTCTACGGATCTCCTCATTTCTGATTCAATTTTCTTTTATAGGATAGCAGGCATACCATTTCAGCCATCAGGCAACATTGCTTCTTCTACGGATCTCCTCATTTCTGATTCAATTTTCTTTTATAGGATAGCAGGCATACCATTACAGCCATCAGGCAACATTGGTTCTTCTACGGATCTCCTCATTTCTGATTCAATTTTCTTTTATAGGATAGCAGTCATACCATTACAGCCATCAGGCAACATTGGTTCTTCTACTGAACTCCTCATTTTTTATTAAATTTTCTTTTATGGGATAGTGGTCAAACGAGCAGCAGCACGATCACCGCCGTCGGACATCCGCAACACCAGAGAAGTTACAAGTGCGTTACTGGCCTTTGAAGGAAAAGAAATACTTAAAATCGTTTACGCAAAAAAAAAAACAAATAATCGGCAAACAAAAATGTCAGAATCGGCGGAGTCATCGAGTACAATAATATCTAAAGTACTTACCTGTATATAAAAAAAACAAAACCTCTTTTTATAAACCGTTTAAAAAATGTCAGACTTCACATTACACTAATAACCCATAGGACACCTAACACACACATACACTCACCATACATGCCATAATATATGTATGTAGACCGTCTCAGTGTGCGTAGGCCCTGCAATATCCTTGTAAATGACATTGTTCATTGACCTTGCATATTGCGACTTAAAATAGTATTTTGCACTCGTAAATTTTATCTTCAAATAATGAGACGGGTTCAGTCATTTTCAAAGGATTTTGCGATCCCCAATTTGAGAGTAAGAATGTTAATTTTGAGTTATAGTCTCAATGAATATTTTATTCGAGATATTAATTTATAGACGTACTTTTTTAAACTTTACTTTGGCACACAAACCCGCGCATATGTATTATTAAGTATGGGAGCTATGCGCAAACAAATAATAAACTTCTCAAATTATTTAGGTACCATACCATCGCTCCTGTATTCCTAGAAAGGATAGGCAGAGATGTATTAAATTATTATTATACAGACACAGTTCGCCCATAAGTTTCAGTCCCATGTAGGTAAAGGTGGCGACCTAGGAGGAGGTGACTACAACTAAGGTTTGTATGATATCTGTGTATTCGAAGGACGGATGGGTCTCGATTATCGGTAATCCATTTATAGACTGACCACAAGCATAGCTAGCCTCTTCATAAGTCATAATCAGTGTTCGGAAAAAGGTGAGCTACTTAAATTACCTACCTGAACTTCAAAAAACAAAGACAAAAAGTGAAGACTTTCTTGCTACAACACTTACCCGAAACCCGGGACAATAATAAGTTATATTATATGATGTAACTAAAAATTTTTGCTTTTCGCAATTTTTCCTTTATTTGTGCTATATGACGTTGCTTCGTACCAAATTTCAAGATTGTGAGTAAACGGGAAGTAGGTTTTGATTCCCTTGCAAGTGTCGAAAATTGCAGCATAAACGGCTGTATCTTTTGATTGCGTTGGCTTAGAAGTTTGACTTATATACAGCTCTAAGGGACAGTGTAGACCTGAGTATTTGATATGAATTTCAGCTTGATACCTCCACGCGTTCCTGAGAAAAAGGGTCTTGATAGACAGGCAGACGGACAATAAAGCGATCCTATAATGGTTCCGTTTTTTGCTTTTCTAAAAATCAATGACTTGCCACTTTGCTCGACCTGTGATTCGAACCCAGGACCTCTAACGTAGCAGTCGCGCTCCGGACCACTAGGCTCATGAGGCGGAGTTGTAGGAGGGTAATAATACCAACTTAAGATAAAATCTATGCTCAAGGACACTTGAGGTCAAAATACTGTAACTAAATCATTATAAAATTGTCCTCACAAGCAATTATAATAACCGATAAAATATGTGATCATTGTTATTATAATAAATCACAATTTAATTGCATTTATTTGATAATATTACTGAGAATTTATTAGATAGAGAGTAATTATTGTTATTTTATAAAACACTAGCCTTTGCCCGCGGCTTCGGTCACCTGAAGCTATATTAGGCTTATAAATGGATTCCAACCAACAGTTATGATCTCTTTTTTGTATGGGCCTCTATACATCACAGAGGTCAAGCTGTTTATATCAGGAACCATTTCATTAATTGAGAAATTATACGCTCCAACTTAAAAACTGGTGAACATTTTAGTTTTTAAGTTGGAGCGTATAATTTCTTACTCTAGTAGTTTCTGCTCCAACCCGTAACAAACAGACAAAAAAGAATTTTAAAAATCACATTTTTGGATTCGGAGACACACATTACCCTAACACACTTTTTTTCTTTTTAAATATCTTCAAAGTACAGACACAGCTTTTTTATAATAGAGAATAGAGATTGTACCTACTTAATGGTTTCTTATGTAATATAAACTACTTAATGGTTTCTTAGCTAATATAAATTGTCGACTTATTTGATTCCGGCGGAAGCTGAATTGAATTACCTACAAAGGTAATACCAGAATAAATCGTAATTCAACTTAAATAATAAAATTGTGTTTTTATTCGGATTCGGATAGGTACTGTTAATCTAGGTTCTTATCCCATCATTTCGTCTACCTACTATCTACTACTTCACTGGAAATTAACACATGGAAAACCGGTCGAAACTTCGTAAATATCAAGAATTACATTCACCTACATTTATTTCCCGAAGTATTTTGCACGAAATGATAGGATTAAATCGAACTAATGCTTCCGCTATTTGATTCAATTCTGTTTAAATTACGATTTATTTTGGAATTACGTTTGTACAGGCAATTCGGTCCGCCTTAAGAAATTGGTATTGGCTGTGGTTATGGTTACATATGGACATCATAAGATCTGCAATCTTATGATGTCCCTATGTTACAACTATGACCAAACTCGTAATATAAATAAGATTTTGTTTGTCTTTTATTAGTATTTATAACCCAAAGAACGGCTAGACCGACTTTAATGATGTTTAATTTGTTGGATTTAGCAATAGCAGTATACCTATTAAAGCAACGGAAAAATTCACGAAAAATAAATTTTCTCATACATTTTGTATCGGGAACGGATTGAATGATTTCACAGAATTAAAACACCGACAAAAATGAACATTTCATTGTATTCCTTTTCAATATGGCGTCGTGTGCATTATCCGAACTCCTCCTTTGAGTGTCAAGTGTGAATTTGATGAACATTTTCAGTGTGTTTGTATCACAATTTGAGACGGTATGTGGCACCGCAATCGGATTCTTAATTTTTTATTTATTTTCAGGGACAAGGGCTCGCCAGTTTCAGACAAAACCTCTTTCTGTTTCATTCAAAATCGCAAATGAAATAGCCACGTGGGAGAGCCATGCTTCGGCACGAATGGGCCGGCTCGACTGGAGTGATACCACGGCCTCACAGAAAACCGGCGTGAAACAACGCTTGCGTTGTGTTTCGCCGAGTGAGTGAGGTTACTGGAGGCCCAAACCCTTTTAAAAGGCGGGCAACGCACTCGTGACTCCTCTGGTGTTGCGGGTGTCCATGGGCGGGCTTATCGCTTACCATCAGGTGATCTGTTTGTTCGTTTGCTTCACATAAAAAAAAGCCACAAAATAAGTAGTTATTTGTATTGAATTAATTCAGGCGATCATATTATTACCTAGTGTACAGTATTACTCGAGCTGACTCAGGGCATTCACTGATGTACCATGAAGGGCATCAGCTGTTAATAGCATTGAAATAACAAATAAATACACTATTAGGAAGCGTTTTGCAAAAACAATATGGCGCTCGTACTGATAAATTTATTAGTAAACACATTGCCTATTGTGTTATTGAATGTATTATTTATAACTGCTTTTATAATTTTACATTAGCGACTTAAAACTATTACAAACTAGCTTCCGCCCGCGACTTCGTCCGTCCAGATATATAGCCTATGTCCTTTCTCAGGGTCTAAAGATTGTCTGTGCCAAATTTCATCAAAATCGGTTGAGAGGTTTAAGCGGGAAAGCGTAACAGACAGACAGAGTTACTTTCGCATTTATAATATTAGTAGGGATTAGTAGGGATAAGGTACTTTCACTTTAATTTTCATCGTGGAAGAGCCATGCTTCGGCACGAATGGACCGGCTCAACCGGAGTGATACCACGGCCTCACAGAAAACCGACGTGAAACAACACTTACGTTGTGTTTGGCCTAGTGAGTGAGGATAACGGAGGCCCAAACCCTATTAGATTAAAAGGCATAAGATAACGCATTTGCGACTCTTCTGATGTTGCTGGTGTCCATGGGCAGCGGTAATCGCTTACCATCATCTATAATAGTTTCCACATTAAAACTATGTTTTTTATGGGATAATATGGGGGCAAACGACCATACGGATTGTCTGATGGTAAGCGATTACTACCGCCCATGGACATCCGCAACTCCAGAGTAGTCGCAAGTGCATTGCCGACCTTTTAAAAGGGCTTTTCGGGCGTCCGGTACCTCCACTGAATCAGCAAAATACAAGGTAAGCATTGATTCACGCCGGTTTTCTGTGAGGTCGTGGTATTACTACGGTCGAACAGGCCCATTCGTCGGTTCTCAGAATTCGTCGAAGCATGGCTCTCCCACATTATAAAAGTTAAAGTTTTATCATCAAACTCTTTACTGTCCTACTATACTACAGATCTCCTTTCAGGAGGATGACTTTCAACATGGTCCGGAAAGAAATCTGATGCACCTGTTATTTTTTTCTTTCATCCATATTACCCTAAGCAGTTCATGCAATATTGATCTAAAGTTGAACGCACCGCCGTGAACAATGAAGGGCGTCCGTTCAATCACTTTTAAACAAATATCAGCCGTAGATGCATCTAAAGTCACTGGAAATTAGTTTCAAAATAGTCTGAGAGACGGTTCAGAGTTTACAGCCTCACTGTATTGACGTCAGTTCAGTGTGACGCAAAGTTGAATTGTAAGTATATGCAATATAGAACAAAGAACACCACAAGCCAAGAAGAGGATCCAACTGGGCTGGGCAGCCTTTGGAAACACGTCAAGTATTCTCATCCTCCCATATCACAAAGCTTGAAAACTAAAGTTTTCAACCAGTGCGTCCTACCTGTGATGAGCTACGGTGCTGAGACGTGGATACTCACAGTACGGCTAGTCCACCAATTTAAAGTCACTCAGCGTGTTATGAGGCGTGATAATACACGGCTCTCATATAGTTTACCGGAAGAGAGCCATGCTTCGAGGCACAAACCCACTTCATAAGGCGGGCAACGCACTTGCGATTGTTCCGGTGTTGCGGGTGTCTATGGGCGGAGGTAATCGCTTCAATTCATGCAGTCCGTCGGCTTGTTTGTCCCCCTATCCCATAAAAAATATAAAATACTAGCTTCTGCTCGCGGCTTCGCCCCCGTGGAATAAAAAGTATCGGGAACGGGATAAAAAGTATCCTATGTCCGTCTCCTGGTTCTAAGCTACCTCTCCACGAATTTTCAGCCAAATCGGTTCAGCCGTTCTTGAGTTATAAATGGATTATCTAACACGATTTAAAACCAAAATGCATGAAGGAACAAGCAAAAAGACTCAGCTATCTAATGGCATTACTTACATAATAAACAAAACAAGTAGGTCATACGCTCACATCGTGTTTGCTGAATTTCGGCGCATATCCTTAACACAGTTACCTACATTCAAGATAAGAGGAGAGGACGCCATGATAACTTTAATATAATGTTACCAAAGCCTTGAGTGCAATTATACTTTTGAAGATTGTTTCAGTTTATTTCTATGTACATCGGTACTAATTAACTAATATCTGACTTGCTCCGTGGTAAGGCATCTTGGAATTTGAATGGCTGGCGACCACCCTTATGACGGTCTGTCTTGAGTCAGTCTTAGATCATTTTCCCGGTAATTCCCTTCTATCAGGAACACGATAATAATTTATACAATATACAGTGTATAATTGCATTATAGCAAAATATTTAGGAATATTGTGATACCAACCAAGATGGACTAAGCAGAATAGTTCCACCTCGACAGTACTCCGTACTTGTAAGTCTTTTTTTATTAGTCTCGATGGGCTTACGCTTGATCGCCAGTTCATATAGGCTGTACGATGGAGTGCGCTTGCCCAAAAGCAGCAGATTCAATCTTGATTTGAAGAGCCCCGGATTATATCTTTCGGGGAAGATCCACTCCAGAAGCGCACACCCATTCCACATTTTAACGGTACGTATGACAAAAGTGCGTTTTGTTCAGGTTTTCGGAATGTCCACCATGAATCGATGTTGTTTTTTTGTGTTTCTGGTCATCTAATAGTAAAAAGGGCAAGGGGAAATAGATCATGGAGATCTGAAGCACACTCTCCGAAAAGTATCAGATAAAGTCCTAGAAAGAATTAAAAAAATGATTTCAAAATGAGAAATGACATCATGCATCGGCCATTAATGTCTTTTATACAAAGTTACAACAAACAACAAGTACCTAAGAATCCATCATAAAATATTATTTATTCATTTCAGTGCAAGATTAGCGTTCAAATATCCAGCTACCTACGTAGACATCACAAATAAATATTATATGTCTTGTTTTTGCATAAAAACCTCTTTGTCTGATATGCAAGTCTATCACAATAATAGTAGGTCAGTTATTTGCTAACCGTAAACATGATATTATCATTGTTGCTTTAAAATAATACTCCCTTAGGGTTCAGTTAAGATTTCCCTCGACCAACCTTAACCTAACTTACCAACTAAAACAACAATCTAAACAATTTTCTTCCCTGGTTACTGTTAGAAGGTCTTCGCGACGGGCCTCGCCGGCGAGTACCCTAGACCGTACGGCTACTGTTGGTGACTATTTTGAGAATATTAGTCTCTCTAATGAATTCCTGTAGGACGGTGAGGGTCATCAGGGAAGTCAGAGCGTGCCCCAGGCGACGGACTGCTGATCTGGGAGGACCTCTAGTCGGCGCTACTGACCACTAGAGGGTTGGGGTGGAGAGAGGGCCCTATCGAAGTAACGCTTTGAAGTGCGTTTCATATACTGATTGAAGGTAGGATTATAAATTGCTACGATTTCCAAACATTAATTGATCGCAGAGGAATTGCAAGTAGTGGCTATCTTAGCCACCCTGATTGTAGTCGCCACCAACGAGGAAGCCGAGTCCCAATATGTTTTGAAAAGATTATGATAATGTTGAGCTCCAAACGGAACCCTCAGGTATTTTTCACAGCAAACAATGTCTTTTATTTATTTCTTCAGACTAAATATGTGTCATACTGATAAGACTCAAGTTGTTTGCGCAGGTAATAGGAAGGAATTACATTATAAATGGACGAAGGTGAGACGTCTGTGCTATAAATAATTATATTACTTAGATGTCTGGCTTCGATTGTAACGGTACCTATTTGTAAAAAAATATTGCATTCAGAAATATCTGGAAATGAAAGCTCTGAAATTTAGACAATGGATCCTTTACTGGGTGCCCCTTAAATAAATTACTTTAAAATAGTGCTAACAGATAATTATGATAAAGTTACTTATCGCGGGAACCATGCTTCGACACGAATGTGCCGCGACCTCACAGAAAACCGGCACTTAGTGAGGATACCGGAGGCCTAAACCCTTTTAAAAGGCCGGCAATATTCCAACCACATTAGAGCGTGTGGGTTTTGCCGGAATACCGCGGCGTTTCTTAGTGGGAGGAGAGGGCGTTGAGGGACCACGTCGAAGGAGAAAGTTATTTGTTGAACCCCCGGGAGTGCGCACACGGCGAGGTGCCGCAGCACCTACTGCCAGAGCAATCATGCTCCTGAATTTACTGTTGACTCAGCACATAGATCTGGATATCTTCTCTGATAAGCCATATCAAATATGTAAATGTATATATCTATTTCTTAGTTATTATAATATGTAAGTAGTTTTAGGGTCTTCTCTACATTGAAATATAAGTGTTTTGGATGTGTAGTCTGTAAGCTTATATTTAAATAAATAAATAAATAAATGCGCTTGGAATTCCTCTGGTTTCGCGTTTGTCTATGGGTGTCGCTAGTCGTTTACCATCAGGCTATCTGTCAGCTCATAATATGTCCCCTAGCCCATAAAAAAGTTATTGGGTCATTGATAAACCTAAAGCTTGGAGAGAACAGCGCCGTGATTTTGTCGCGTCAGTGGGTGGTCTCTCTCTTTCGGCTGTGATTCGGTCCATGATCGGAGAGGAGAGCACATGGCAAGCCGTCGCTCCTACTGCGAGCAAGTTATGCTTGCAAATGAGGTGGTGAAAAGGGAGAATTAATCATCAATCAGTTAGGACAGGTCAACTCAATGCTGCTATGGCTCTCTCTTCAAAAGGCCTGTCCAGATATTGCCCTACATCGTAACAATCGCATAATATCTAATAATATTAATATTGTAAATAATATCAACTATTACTCTCTGGACTTTAAAAGAGACCATGATTCTCTAAGTTTGTTTCGGTGTTTCTTCTCAGAAGTCATCAGTTCGGAAATGCCGGCGCCATCTAGTTCAAAATAATGTAAAACATTGACTTGTAAAAGTGTATTTATAAGATCTATATACAGAAATAAATATCATTTATCAAATTAATAATCAAAGAATTATTCACCACACTCCCGAATCGGGCGTACGAGGACAGAAACAGATCGATACCGTACTAATTTAGTACCTATAAATTAGGCAATTCCATTACCATCCCAAAGGTACCAACTTAACAATAGAGTTATAACAAGTGGTATATAAATAAATAAAATAAACTAATCGAAACGGAAATTAGAGAAAAACATTGCCAAGTTCAATAAATAAACCTATAACAATAAATAACATTATCTGTACGTCTGTCTGGTTGCATCACTCTTGATAAGTGCTATTATTGTCAGGACTGTTGACCAAGGTCGGTATATCAATCACTCGTAAGTCATAAATCATTTCACTTTACGCGTGCGTTTATTGGTTAGTCTTGATTGCGAATACTCTTCAATCGTCCTCGTATTGCGATAATATGTAATATCATAACAATGTTAAAACAAAACCACTTTATAGAGTCTATCGCGGTACATCACGACTGTCCTGGAAGGGATAGGCAGAGGTGTACTGACGTACATAAACTCACAGTTGGTACGTTTAGGTTTCATGCAATAGGGGCAAGACTATTGCCATTAACCGGGCATAAATCCAAATTCTGCCTTATTAGCCAACTGGTCCTAAGCGCGACTGCTACGCTAGAGGTCCTGGGTTCGATTCCCAGGTCGAGCAAAGTGTTATTGGGTTTTTCTATGAAATTCCCAGTAGCAGCTCGGAGTTAGGAAAAATTCCTAACTCCTAGCCTATTAACAAATTCATAACTCCTAGCCTATTGACATTAACCAATGGTAATAGTCTCGCCCCCTATTACATGGGACCTAAACATACCGGCGAACTGTGGGTGTACATTAGTAGTACGCCTCTGCCTAACCCTTCGGGGAATACAGGCGTGATGGTATGTTATGTTATGTTATGTTAAATCCGAATTCCGAACTGTTACTGAGAAATCATAGAAAAATACGATAACCTGGGTTGAACAGAACCTGGATATGGAACCCAGGACCTCAAGCATACGGCTCGCCTGAAGAAAGCAGCAACCTGCAAAGCGGCTGTTTTGTGTTTATGTTTCAATTTTCATGTTGTGATTTACTTTTTAAGCCCATTAGTAAAATTTCATGATTCATCACACATGTCGCTTATACTGTAAATGTCAGTCATTTTATTTTTATTTTTTTAATACATACATACATACCATCACGCCTGTATTCCCCGAAGGGTTAGGCAGAGGCGTACTACTGTACACCCACAGTTCGCCGGTATGTTTAGGTCCCACGTAATAGGGGGCGAGCTTATTGCCATTAATCGGGCACAAATTCCAAACTCCGAGCTGCTACTGGGAATTTCATAGAAAAACCCAATAACACTTTGCTCGACCTGGGAATCGAAATCAAGACCTCTAGCGTAGCAGTCGAACTCAGGACCACAAGACCATGAGGCAGTTATTAGCCTTGTGGTCCTATTATGTTTATTTTTTTAATCTGTGTAATTATTTTTTGTATTTGCTGCTTTTTGTCTTTTTTTGTGTGTCCTCGTGACATAGACAGAAACATACCGGTTACATTAATAACTGCCAACCCTCCAGGGAATAAAAGCGTGGTATTAGCTCTTTTTTCTTTATAGCCGCTCGTCAAGGAACTTGATAGATAAGTACTGTTTTATGTGTTTACTTATGTAAAGAAACAATACAGATAATGTTATGTTTGCGAGACCATCTGCCAGTCCTCGTAATCTTTTGTTACGAAAGAAAAGTGGAGCAAGGAAACAAAGTGTTGCAGTAACGATGTTATTGTGGCGATATGGGAAAATGGCTGGGAATTTTATTTCATTCATAGTGCTAGAGGTGCAATATTAATTATTGCAACTAAAGGAACAAAGGTATGAATGAGTAAAGGTATGTTAGAAGCGTCGGTAGCCTAATGGCTAGGGCGTCGGACTTGCGATCATGTGGTTGCCGGTTCTAACCCCACCCATTGCACTACCGACGTGAACCCACTCGTAATACAAGCAATCTAGCTTAGCACGAGGGGTTAACAAGAATACTAGTAATGTGCGAACCGAATTGCTACTAAGCTTTTTCAAAAAAAAAAAAATGAGTGTGGACGTAGGAAGGACGTAGGTGTGCAAGTATCGTAGTACTTGGTGTTTTTTTTTTATAGTAGAGGGTGGCAACCGATCAAGCGGGTCACCTGATGGTAAGCGATCACCGCCGCCCATTGACACCCACAACACCAAACGGGTCAGTGCGTTGCCGACCTTTGAGAAATGAATAGGCTCGCTTCTTGAAGGTTGCCATGTCGTACCGGTTCGGAAATACCTCCGCTGGTAATTGATTCCACAGATTAGTTGTGCGAGGTAAAAAGTTTCAGCAGTGGTGTTCTGCAGTTTCTGTCTACCCCTAGAAAGGCATGAGTATATGTATGTGTATGAAGATTAATAATTGCATCTATTCTTAAGTAAATATATATTCTGCGACATTTTACACAGCACACATCTAGTCTCAAACTAACCAGAACTTGTACTTGTGGTAATACTTATGTACTTTATTTTTTTGAAAATACATACTTATAATACATAAGAAACACCCAGACGAACACTAACACTTATGTATATTCATCACTAAAATATTTTTGTCCTGTGGGAATCGAACCCACGACCTCGAACCACTAAACCACAGAGACCGTCAATTGCAAATTGCATCTAAAGGAATCATACTGATTTCTGACACTTACCCGAATATTAGACATTGAAATAGAACTTTTTACGGATAGATAATATAAGAGTAACGCGATAAAATACGTAAAAAATTTGGCTCTCCATGCTTCGGCACGAATGGGCCGGCTCGACCGGAGTGATACCACGACCTTACAGAAAACCGGCGTGAAACAACGCTTGCGTTGTGTTTCGCCGAGTGAATGAGGTTACCGGAGGCCCATACCCTTTTAAAGGCGGGCAACGCACTTGAGACTCCTCTGGTGTTGCCGGTGTCCATGGGCAGTGGTTATCGCTTACCATCAGGTGATCCGTCTGCTCGTTTGCTCCCCAATCCCATAAAAAAAGTAGATTTTTTTGTCAATGTTAATGTCCCTACTATATTGACATTAAAACTCCTTTTTACGGTTTATCGCATTTTGGAAAAGGCAAGAAAATATCTGACTTTCTCGGTGGTCCTACCACCTGGTACCACCGCTCCCGGGGTCTGAAAAAATAATAACTATTATTAACGCGTTATTATGATAAAATCGTTACCTAGGTACTGTTATTTTTAAAATTATTCTATGTACTTCAATAATGTGTTAAAGAAACTCGGTCCGACCCGTGAACGTATTAATAGGTAACCAGATCCGGTTCTAGATGTATAATAATTTTAACTTTACAAGTAAAAATTAAAAAAAAAAAAAATTAACATAGTGTAGGTATTATTATAATTAGGAACATTTTGTAGAACAGATTATTTTTAAATACATATTGTAGTGTTGTCTTTCCTGTAAACCATTTAATTAGTAATCTTCTGGGTTTTACAAAGTTAATTAAAATAGATCAACAACCATAAAGCCCAACCACATAATATAAAAATTCCACATTTATACAATACGAGAATTTTGAAAAAAAAAACCTCATAATAATCCGACGCACACAGCTGAGATGCGCATGATTCACCCGCGAGCGATTTCCGTTGCGCCGGACTCGTTCTAATTTTAAATTCGAACCCCCTTTCGAAAATGGAATAAAATTCGTCGGCGCACGCGCCGCTTAGTCGCATCCTTTTATTATTTTAGGACATCCGACTGAGCTGAAGATTGATAATGTTTTAAATTACACTCTCAAAGAAGTTTTAGGAAGGAAATCCTTGTCTATTATATCGTATTGCATAGTAACTTACATACCATCACGCCCTGTATTCCCTGATGGGTTAGGCAGTGGTATACACTTGCAGTTATGTTTAAGTCCCATTTATTAGCGGGTGAGACTACTGCAAGGCCGGGCACACTTTGAACGATATGGTCCCAGATCGGCAGAGTACGCCGTCCGAGGCACGCTCTGTCTTACCCTGATGACCCTATACCTAACGATCTTCCAAGAATCCAAAAGAGAGATTAACACTCTCTAAACCCACGCCAACAAACGCCGTCCGATTTACCGTCCCCGCTGGCGAGGCCCTTCACGAAGACCTTGTAAGAGTAACCCTCCTCTCCGACGAGACCCTTGCTCGAGCCGGCCCGAGCTGAGCCAGTAGCTTTAAATTCGTCCCAAACTGTGTGCTGTCCCCCAAACAACCAAGCCGAGGTCGCTCTTACCTGTCTCGCGGTTTCACCCGCTTTGCCATGTTGTTGAGGTTTGTAGTGAGATGTTAAATATCTAATAACCTTCCTTATTAATTAATCTGTTGATTAGTGAAAACTTTATCTAAATCGGTTCGGTAGTTTTTAAGTGTATCGTGTTTAGAGAGATAGATTTGCATACAGACCTACATGGGAGGCTCAATATATTCCAAAATAATCTCTTTTCAGACAAATCGGGCCTTCATCGTATCCATACATAGTTATTTGTAACGTCGCGTGAGAAGCAAAATAATATCTATGAATAATATTTACATACACGCTATTTTTTTATGAAGGCCGGATATTGAAACTTCGGATGTACCTTCGTATTTCCGGTCCTCTAAAGATTATGAATTTTTTACATCATTTTGATATAAAAAGAGTAAGAGTATTATAGTTAAAGTATGATTTTTTTTTAATTATTTTCTTTTGTAGCTCACTTATACATAATGTATAAGTATGTATGTATGTATTTTTTGGGGTAGGCGGGCAAACGAGTACACGGATCGCGTAATGGTAAGCTATTACTGCCGCCCATGGACACCCGCTGCACCAGAGGAGTCGCAAGTGCGTTGCGTGGCTTTTAAAACGGTTTGGGCCTCCGTATCCTCACTCACTCAGCGAAACACAAAGTAAGCGTTGTTTCACGCCAGTTTTTTGTGAGGCCGTGGTATCACTCCGGTCGAGCTGGCCCATTCAGTGCAGCTGCTGGGAGTGGGAGATTCTAGATTTAATTTCCAGGTCGAGTAAAAGTGTTATTGGCTTTTTTTAATTTCCCCATAGCAACTCAGATTTTGGATTTCTTGTCAATTAATGGCAATAGAACAAACCTCCTATTAGCTACATAGTATTATTTAAAAAATATCCGCGAATTGTAAGTGTATTAAGCATACCAGCTCTGCTTACCCTACAAGCATATTTTTAAGCCAAGATCAATCGCCACAGTTCTCTATCTTCTGCTTTACGTTTTACCTCTTGATACGACTCGATACCCACCCTTTCCTTCACTTGTTCCACAAAACTTCGTCTAGGTCTTCCCCTTCCTCGTTTTCCTTCTATTTACCTTCTAGTATAGCTCTAAAGAAGTCGTCGTGTCGTATCAAGTGTCCAAACATCTTTCCTCTCCTATTCTCTATGGTTCTTAACAACTGTCTTGTAAGTTGTTAACAAAATTGTGAATCATTTAAAAAGCCTTGAAAATTCACAAACATACAAAACCGACATAATATGGTATATTATATCAACATGATTCGTACAAAACGTTGTTTATGTAAATGCAACGCAACCTTGTGTCCTTCGCTCAGTTCCATCTCTCCGCACTGACGCGCAGATTCGACAATCCATTCAAATATTCTTAAAAAAAACTGCTCCCGCATTAAAAACTAAGCCACCTACCCACCAGGTACTTTATATACACACCATCACACCTGTATTCCTGAAGGGTTAGGCGGACATGTAGTATGGTACCTACACCCACATTTCGCCGATATGTTTAGGTCCCATGTAATAGAGGGCGAGCCTATAGCCATTAACCCTAACTGCGAGCTGCTGTAGCGTAAGAAAAGGCAAGATATAGGCAAGATTTGCGAAAGGCTGGCTGGATGCGACAAGCCGAGGACAGGGCGAAATGGCGCACATTTGGGGAGGCCTACGTCCGCTCCCGATGAAAGCCGGCCGCCTGAAAGTAGTAGGACCATGGGACCATCATTAGAGCGGTCATTTTAACGTGCGTTCCACGTTGTTCTTACTTGAGTCGGTAACTTTGCCGCAGAAAATAACTTTGAAAATCTCTAACCTATCTTAATATGCATAATCTCTGCGCACGCGATGACGCGACGCGAGTAAATTTAGCGTTGCGCGCCAGGTTCAGGGGCGTGCGCGGGCGCAGACGCCATCTTGCTTTTGTTGCACATTCGTAGCCACTAAATGTCACTCGCCTTAAATATTGTAATTATGTATTTAATTAATGTGACAGTTTAGTTCGAATATTTTAAGTATAGGTACTAATAATTTTAAATATCACTCAAATAAATTTGAAATATTATTTGAATAGTCTTAGCCGTCGCTAAACCTGAGGTTGATGGATTGATTATTGAGTAAGTATTCTCAATAATCAATTCGTTTATTGCACTACACAATGTTAACAGGGGTTAAAATAAATATAAAAGTAGGTAAGTACCTATCGATCGTGAACACTGTCGGGCACGGCAATGTATGTAATGTATAGTTTCTATTTCATAGTTTATAAATGAAGGACTTTTTAAATTAATTAAAACCACCAGTGCACAGTGGACCGCAACCTGTAGGTACTTTGGGAAATCCAACTTTATTGTTACTGCTTCAAGATCAGTATTATGTACTCGTAGTTACCTTTATATAACTACGTAATTTACAATAACAAAAATATGGAAAAACCAACCTTTATGTCACGATCGTAACAAGTTATAAATATTACGTAGTTAAGTGCAAAAAAGTTAAAGGTCTCAAGGAAAATCAAACCAGAAAACAAAGTACTTAAACTTGTTATTAAGATACTTTAATTTTTTATTTATTTTTTATAATATAGGGGGGCAAACGAGCAGAGGCAAGAAACTGTCGCGTTTCTTCCACATATTTAAACATTCCATAATTATGGGGATTGCGATTTTCAAAAGTAAGTATTCTAAAGATAGCATAAAGGTTTTGATGAATTTTAGGAAATAACATAACGTACCATCACGCCTGTATTCCCTGAAGGGTTAGGCAGAGGCGTACCAATGTACACACAGTTCGCCGGTATGTATTTTTAAGTATTAATTTTATTATTTTTATTTTAGCCGGTATTAATTTTAGGAAATAAATGCAACTAATATTTTAAAGCTTGCATTTTTTATGTAAGTTTACTGTTTTCCGCGGTTTCACTCCCATTTCAAAGGAGTTTTTGAATCTTAACCTAGCCTCTGACACGGTCCTATCCATTTCTATACCAAATTTCATTAAAATTGGTTCAGCGGTTTAGGCGTGACTAAGTAACAAGCACACAGACAGCGTAACTTTTGCATTTATAGTTATTATAACTACGGATTGGCAGCGTATCTTAAACAAAATAGATTCAAATAGTCGTTCCGACCTTTCAAACACACTTCCGCAAAACCAAGATTATGGTTGGCAACCAAAATGCAGAATACCTCTGCTTTTATTATAGACAAGATAAACAAAAACAGTTTTGACGTCATTTCCGGTGCATGGCGGCCACGGCCTCTCTGCTCACTTCCCTTCGTGCGAGAATCATATGCAAATGCTCGGCGGATGCATAGGAACATGTCTTTATAATGTATTATAGAACTGCGAAGTTTTCCTCAAGGTTAATGTATAAACTCAAGTTCAAGTTCACTGTATGCAGAATACAATTTATGAAATCACTGTAACGGTCAGTTACAGTTGCCAGTACTTTGCTTGCATTGCCAGTACTTTTGACAAGTTTGGCGTAGCGGTGGGTTCCATCCCTACACGGAGCAATTTGTATGATCTACAGGTAGTTGTTCCGGGTCTGGGTGTTTGTGTATGTGAGAACACAACACAGGAGAAAATCCTAGTGTGGGGCAATGTTTCTAAAATTATTAAAAAAATTGGTTAATTCTATTTTAACCAACAAACAAGCATACGTGCCACCTAATGATTAGAGGCAACTACAGGCTATAGATGCCAGCAACACCAGTTTGGCGTAGCGGTGGGTTCGATCCCCACATGGAGCAAATATTTGTATGATAGTTTTAGGCAAGTTTTTCGCTTGCTATGGGTTTGGCCCAGGGGAAAGATCCTTCGCCTTAAGTCCATTTATGCCCAGTAAGTAAGTATTTTCATTAGCTACGTTGCCCTTCAAACCAGAAGCAGAAAATAATAAGGTTAGCACATTATTGTAAGCTGGTACAGTAAAAGAGATCATCATTCTCAGAGTTTGTTTCGGTGTTTCTTCTCAGAGGTCATCAATAAGGGCATGCCGTCACCACCTTGTTTGAAAAAAAAATTAAATTGTTAAAGTGTCTTTAAAAGATCTATTTATAGAATGACAGAACCTAGTGATCCGCCATGCAAAGATTACAATCTTGCGATCCAATCCGTGCAACGATTCCATTTTTTCCAAATTATTATATTCTTTAATTCTTTTTCTTGTATTAGTAGCAACCGTAACGACCTAAATGATAAAAGAAAAACAGTGTCTTCTTTGAATTAAACAAAAATATTGTTATGTAGATTGAGCAAATTACAATATCAATTGAATTTCACAACAATCGAAGAAAACGTGTTAACAATTCATACGCATATTTTTTTAAATTCCAAGACCAAGGTCGTGTGGGACGGCATTCAAAATGGCTGCTACATTGCAAATTGAAGTCACTACACTCTTGGTTAACGAAGATCTCGCTTTAAAGGCCAACAATTACGCATATGTATGTACTTACACAATAAAACGAGAATATTTTTAAATAACCAGGATCCACTGCAGAAAACTGGGTAACATTGAAAAGTTCATTGGTATTACAATGCACTTCCTACTTGACGAGGTCGAGCTACGGCGGCCATCTTTAATTTTTTGACGTTTATTTTTGGCGGGTATTTGTAGCGTCCAGAAATGGTAAGGACATAATTTTAATGTCAGAAAAGATTGTTTATTACATATTCTTTTGAATTTAAAATCTTCCTTAATTTTGTAGTCTTGTTATATAAGTAATGTTCTTGTCTTCATTGTTATAAAGTCATAATGTTTTGTTTTATTACACAAAAAATAAATGAATTACAATTTCCCAAGGAAAGACACGCCATCCGATTGCAAACAATAATAATATAAAATACTTAGATACCTATTAATGCTTCATATTAGAAAAATCAAAATCAATATACATATTACCTGCATACTACTTGTCCTGGATTCCATTCTTAGTTTAAGCAAGGTTATATTGGATTTTTCCTAAGAAATTGCCAGTACTAACAGTTACGTGAAAATGATTTCAACTTCCTATTCAAATTCAGGCAGTCCACTTTTCGGCATGTAGGTATGAAAAGAAATGAATTTCCTAGAGAAAGTTTGTCAATAACTCATTATAACGGGTATAATTATAAGTTTAATCCTTTCTTCACTTTGCACAATTTTTTTCAACACAGTTATTTATTTCTCTGAGTTTAACATAAATATGCCTCTTTAGCCAAGTGGTCCTGAGCGCGACTGGTATGCTAGATAGAGGTCCTGGGTTCGATTCCCAGGTCGAGCAAAGTGTTATTGGGTTTTTCTATTAAATTCCCAGTAGCAGCTCGGAGTTAGAAATTTGTGCCCGGTTAATGGCAATAGGCTCGCCCCCTATTACATGCGACCTAAACATACTGGCGAACTATGGGTTTACATTAGTACGCCTCTGCCTAATCCTCCGGGAAATACAGGCGTGATAGAATGTACCTATATGTAACATAAATATAATACAAATAAACCTATTTTACTTAGATACATTTGGTTTAATATTACTTATATCAAACTGGGTTTATGTTTTATTCCCGTGCTTTACGATTCTTCGATACTATAAATCTACCCTAAAATAAACCGAAGAGATTTGAGGTCTTTAAACCGGATAAAGCTGTTTAGTTGTACATTGGTAGAGAATTTAAAACATTTCTTGGAGTACGGCAGTGTGCCCCTGCCCGTCAAGACGAGACAAAAAAACAAAGATCGTCGCTGCGCCTTTTCTAGAATCTTCTAGATTAAAGGCCCTTGTTCATCCAAACTTAAGAGGAACTGGTTAGTTTAATAATACAGATAATGAGATAAAAATACAAGTTTGTATACTATAATACAAATGGAAAAAATACAAGTTTTTTTGTTTTTAGTTTAACTCTAAGTATATTGATATTGAAATGAAACTACATTTTACGGATTTTATCGTGGTATATTGATATTATTTAATTCCCGACGTTTCGAATCCTTTTCAGCATCGATATATGGTCACGGGCAGACTGCGGTGTTGGACGTCTTAATGTTAAAATTACATAACAATTAACAAAAATGTAAGGTAGCTGTTAGTAATTTTCACATTAAGACATCCAACACCTCATTCTATCCGTGACCATGGATGCTGTAAAGAATCCGAAACGACGAGAATTAAATAATTTCAATATACCGCGATAAAATCCGTAAAAAATTGTTTCATTTCAATATCTAATATTCGCGTAAGTGTCGGAAATCAGTCTATATTGATATTTAGCTGCATATGTTTGGCTTGTCCCTAATAGGTTCTAACTAGTGACAGAATACCTCACCATGTCCTTGGACAAAGGTACCTATACCAAGTACGACATGACATTTAACTCTACTCAGAGAATTTAACCAGTATAATATCCAGAACAACTTACTGGAAACTAGGTTTTTTACTTTTTATAGCAGTGATAGTGCGCTGGCCTGGGCAGGCGGTCTGGGGCACTCACCTCTGACTTTTCGGATTCTTGTGGGAAAAGAAATTGCAAGTACTGGTTTCTGATAGTTATGCGAATATTTGAATATTGAATTAAAGCTATTTTTTACGTATTTTATCGCGATATGTTGATAATATCATTTAACTAATTTCCAACATTTCGGATCCTTTACATTAGTGATTCCCAAAGTGGTCTATATTGAACCCCAGGGGTCAACCACGACTTACAAGGGGTCTATGTCACCAGGAAGAAAAATGAGGGCCCATGAGATAAATGGTTAAGTTAGATTAACATAACATACTGTCACGCCTGTATTCCCTGAAGGGTTAGGCAGAGGTGTACTAATGTACACCCACAGTTCATGTAATAGGGGATGAACTTATTCCAATTAACCGGGCACAAATCCCAAACTTCGAGCTGCTAAGATATTTGAGACTGCTATGACCACACGCCTAAACTCATATTGTGAAAAATTTAATATATTCGAGGAAAGTCAGAATGGTTTTAGGAGAAATAGATCGACCACAAAAGCGGTATACAGATACATTCAAAAAGCTCTCGATATAATAAATGAAAAACAATATGCAATAGGTATTCTGCTGGACATGAGTAAGGCATACGATAAGGTACAATACAATATCCTCCTAAATAAACTGGAGGGCATTGGCGTAAGGGGCGTCGCACACAAATGGTTCATATCTTACTTAAGTAACCGCAAACAGTATGTAGAAATTGAGCACTATAACCACGAAACTGGAGAAATAGCAACTATCAGATCAACGCAAACAGACATCAACAATTCGATTCCACAAGGCAGCGTACTTGGATGCATTTTATTCCTAATCTATATTAACGACCTGCCAAAGATAATAGACGCCGTGAGTGTGCTATTCGCCGACGACATCTCAGTAGTCTTCCCTTGTGCCAATAACAATAACCTCAATAACCGCATTCACCAAATATTGTCAGACATATCAAACTGGCTCAGTGAACACAATCTAGAATTAAATTTCCCAAAAACCAAATTAATGCAATTTAAACCATACCAAAAACGATCCATAGCAATAAATTTTTCATTTAATAACATAAAACTAGACTGTGTTGACAATTTTAAACTTTTAGGCCTAAACATCGACACTCATTTAAATTGGAAATCCCACATCCACAATATTTCCGGTAAACTATCAAAATTCACGTATGCATTATACGAATTAAAAAAAACTACAGACGTCAAATCCGCAAAAACCGCCTATTATGCCTACGCTCACTCCTGGCTACGTTACGGCATCATTCTATGGGGAAATAGTGTAGATGCGGATCCAGAAAACTCCAGAAAAAGTGCATACGCATCCTTGTAAACATAGATGGCATGGAAAGCTGTAGACCACATTTCATTGAACACCGAATCCTAACATTAACGTCTCTCTACATCTTAGAATTAAGCCTCTTTGTTAGGAGAAATATGTCACTATTTGCTCTGAATAAAGATCACTACACTCAAACCCGTAACCTTAGATACCAAAATAGATTAGCCCTCCCATCTTCAAGTCTATCTCTATTTCACTCCGGCCCATACGTCATGGCTATCAAAATATATAATAAAATACCCGAAGATTTAAAAAATACCCCACATGATAACTTATTTAAAAATAAACTTAATAACTTCCTGCTTCAAAAATGTTATTATAATTTAAAAGAATTTTTTAATGATAAAACATAAAAATATATAAATACTTTTAAAAACTTGGTGCAATAAAATCCAATAATTCACATGGCCTATATCTACTTATTGATTTAATTTAATATTTTGTGTAATTTTTATTTATAATCTTAAGTTATAATTCTAGATAAGTAAGTACTCAAGTTAGTTTCTTCTTCATGTTAACTTTAATTATGTATTCTGTGCTGTGCCCTAACAGGGTTTCATGTTGAATCCAACTATTTTTATAAGACCATTATGTACACATGGAAGCAATAAATACTTTGACTTTGACTTTGGCTAATGAGAATTTCATAGAAAAACTCAATAACACTTCGCTAGACCTGGGAATCGAACCCAAGACCTCTAGCGTAGCATCGAGCTCAGGACCTTGTGATCCCACACACGGCATGTGAGACTAGGAGCACGGCATGCTGGCTAATGAGGCAGTTGAGTTAAAATTATGAAAAATACAACACTAAAACAGGACCTCAATCTCATGACCGCTAGGCTAATGAGGTTAATAAATATACATAATTTTTTTTTTAAATAGATAAGGGTATACCAATACCGAAAAATATGGCCAGTGGTTCACAAGATAGAAAAGTTTGGGGATCTCTGCTTTACAGCTTCTAGGAAGCCATACTGTAGAAAAAAGTAAAAAATTACTTACTAGTAGAAATCATTGAATGACAATAAAATATTGGACATGTGACAAAGTGGGACACGTCTCGTGGGAGTGCCATGCTTCGGCACGAATGGGCCGACCGGAGTGATACCACGGCCTCACAGAAAACTGGCGTGAAACAACGCTTACGTTGTTCACCGAATGAGTAAGGATACCGGAGACCCAATATCTCTTTTAAAAGGCGGGCAATGCACTTGAGACTCCTCTGGTGTTGCGGGTGTCCATGGGCGATGGTAATCGCTTGCCATCAGGTGATCAGTCTGATTGTTTGCCTCCTTATCCCATTAAAAAGAAGTTCTATGTTTATTTATTGCCAATGGACGAGCATTCTGATAAAATCCTTAGACCTTTGGTTAAAGTATTGTGGGAGTTATTGGAAGCGAGTAATAAATAGTCAGTCCTTTTGGACATTTATGGAGAGGCGATTCAGCGGTGGATCTCCTTTGCCTGATAGGATGATGACACAATATGGATCGCCTGACGGTAAGTCACTGACCACATCATGTCAGAACCTCGACAGTGAAGCTTTTTCCTAATATGAAGTAACTAAGCTGAAGCTAAAGTAGGATTAGAAATGGATTCCAAAAATAATTTGAATAAATCCAACAATGATGATCTCTCTCTCTCTCTCTCTCTCTCTCTCTCTCTGAGATCAGAGATGTCAAGCTGTATCTCTGGATCCGTTTAATTAATTGAGATAAGAACTTCACCAGTTTTTAAGTTGCAGCATATATATCAGTGGTTATTGCTCCAACCCGTAACAAACATAGCTTTTTTACAATTTTAAAATAGTATAGAGATAGAGAAGAGAAGAGAGAAGAGAAAAGAAGAAGACTTTGAAATATACCTAGTGTTATGTAATACCGCTTATTACCCGTTCCTTAGTCATAAGTTACCCATTCTTCAGTCATCTGAGTAATGTTTAATGTCATATAATTTTGCGAGCGTAAATAAAGCATTAGTGATACAATAAAACATTATAATATTAATAATATGCAATATTATAATGTTGTATTAAGAATGACTAACATTATTCATTTTCTTATATTATTTTTATTGTCAACCTGTATATTGACCACAGACTAGGTTTTGTGTTACCATTCTGTGTCATAAAGTTCTCGTCAGCTTTGTTTTTTTTTTTCATTTTAAATTTCCTCATTCATGTATTAGCACGGCTGAGCGATTTTTGTTTGAAATCTCAGTTTGAGAAATTTGTAATTTGGTTTTTCTTTGACAGAGTTTGGATTTGGGTCCGGTTACTGGCAATAGGTTCGCCCCTTATTACATGGTATCTAAATATGATGGTGATCGGCTATCCTAACCCTTCGGAAAACACAGGAGTCATTTTATTTTATTTTATGAAGCTTAATTTTAATTCCATTTTAAAAAAGAAAGGAAGTTAAGAAATGTTATCACTTGTTTGTGGATCTTTGAAGAAATATTAGACGACCTTACTCTACTCTAAGATTTACGTAATACAGGTTTATTTATAGTTAATACTATCGAGGATATTAAAGAATACGCAATTTTTCAAGCCAAATTATTATTTTGCATAATAGATAATAATTCAATTTAAACTCTATAATGATGATGAGATTTAGTTGATAATATTCTTATAATAATACACTTGATATTTTATACTTTACCGATGTTATAAACAAAGACTCGTTTTAAAATAATTTTATCATTCATTTCGATTTCCATGTTTTTAAACGGCTTAACGGTAACTTTAAAATGATATTCATAACGATTATGTCAGCCAGATATAAATTTTAAATTCGGTACGTTTGATATTCAAAATGTTCAAAATTGATGCGTGCGCATACAAGATTGTCTATAACTGTACAGCGCAGACGCGACCTGCCGCAATGCGCCCGCGCTCAAGGGCACGGACAAAGGTGCAATGGAGTTATGTATGTCCTAAATTATTTTCGTATGGGAGATGTTTCTTTGTTCTCATAATTTTAGGAAATTACGCACTTGATTATTTGTATATTTGGATATTCTCAGGCACGCCGTTTGGTGAAGAATTGAATCCTACTATTGTAATTAGTGGTAAGTATGTGGTAGTAGAAATTAGGTTCAAAGAAGTTAAGACAGAGCAATGTTGATTCTCCTCTGATAAGAACAGAGTAATAAAAGAATAGTGGTAAACAAAAATTTTTTGATGAAAATTTAAATTTAGATGTTTGAATAAAATCAAAATTAATCACAAAGAGTTTTTATAGGCTATGACTAAATTATTATGGATATGCAATTACAATCAAGAGACGTTAACGAATTCCCACCGATTAAAAATCACGCACCGCCACTACGTGTTACAAGATTTATAGCGTGCACGTTGTGGTATGGCATCATACTTGAAACTGTAATGTGTCATGAAAAATAATACGATATAAAAAAGTATAATTGGCGCAAAATAACTTGAACCAAAATGGTGGATGCGCAGTGGTCGATTTTGAGTACATTTTACAAGCAAATGCAATGCACAAACTTTCCCCCTCTCCGTTAGTTTTGAGTCAAGTTATCTTGCTCGAACTATACCTAGAAAGACTTGAAAAACCTTTTCCCAATAGTGGAACAGAAATACTCCTGTTATTAGAAAAAATATACAGATAATTCGGCTCCATTCCATACTCTGTCCAGTAACGAGAAGTGAATAGCAATCGTCGACTCGGCTCACGAATCGGACGTCAAGGCCGGACGTCGGCGTCCGTCTGCATCAACGTGCCCCATGTTGCACTAATACTGGGATTACTACAGTTAAAACATGCTGTTAAAATATTTAAGTTAAGGTTATTCTGTATTCAGTTAAGAATGGTTTTACGAAGTCATATAAATGGTGTTAATAAGTACCGGCAATGCTTGACTGTAACACAGATAATACCATATTACTGTAATAAGAAATATATGTACATAATAGACGACCTCTGTGGTTTAGTGGTTCGAGTACCGGACTGCTGACCATGAGGTCGTGGGTTCGATTCCCACAGGAGACAAAAAATTATGTGATGAATATAAGTGTTTGTGTTCGTCTGAAAAGAAAAAAGTATATAAGTATTATATACATTGTCTAATACCTACCCATAGTACAAGCTCTGCTTAGTTTGGGACTAGATGGTGCTGTGTAAAAATGTCCCAGAATTTTTATTATTATTATTATTAATAATACATAGGTACCATCACGCCTGTATTCCCTGCAGGGTTAGGCAGAGGTGTATGAGAGAACCTATGAATGTGGCAGAAGCAAAAGTAGTATGTAAAAATCGTAGCAAGTGGCGGACTAAAGTTGCTGGAATGAGCATATTATGTGTTAATACATAAATACCTAGTATATTTTATATCTTACACAAGAAAAGCTATGAAACTTCAAAGGTAAGTAAACATTATTATGTTAAGCACTGAGGTAGAATTAAGTGTTTTACTTGTCACAACAACAGACTAGCGATAAGGGAGAGTCCTTCACAAATAAACTTGATAATACATTTATTATGTTTATGCAGTAAAGCAAATCCTGATATCTCATCTTGAGACATAATGTGAGTCTTTGTTTTTGTAAAAATATGCATAAAAAAAGCAATTTTTGAGGCACTTCTGGTGCTTTGAGATCGATCCCCGCACGGAATAAATACATATTTGTAATATGATGTTGTTGTATGTGAACATTATTCTAGTAGTTTTTAGCTCGGCTGCTAGGCAAGAGATCTTTGGTTCGATCTTGATTCCGAGTCTTCTTTGACAAATTCCATATTATTTACATCTCAAGATGGTTAGTATGGTTTACCACAACAGAATCTGTAAATGTGTGTTGTAGCATGTCTAAGGACACCTAGTTTCATTTATCGCTTTGATGGTGTGCGTTTTTACCACATAGTTTATTTATTAGGTATCTAAAAATGATATCGGGTTCTCAAATAATATGAATCCTCGTTTAATATTATCGACTTCGGTCAAGCTTGGACATCCTTCAACGTCCACACATCTTGTTATCGCAATATTGTACCAGTGAAGATTGTAACATAATTTATTTTTAAAGAGTGTCCATGGAGTTTCTTGCTGGATTCTTCTCCATAGGAACTCTGGCTAGCCTTAGTACACCTCTGGCTAGCCTTTCAGGGAATATAGGCGTGATGGTATGTTACGTTTTATGTTCAATCGCAGCAGTAGGTAACAAGCCAACTCAAACATACTTGGGCAAATACAAGAATAAATAAGAAATTGCTTCTATAAATAAAACAGATCTAACCCTTCGTTACCCCGTTGCCATGACAACCCGTAAAACACCCGGGTTCGTAACCCCGCGCTCCGGTTATCCGCCGGGGTCAATGGCACTATTTAGCACAATTTTCTTTACTGAAACACGGCAGTGCAATGACCTTTAGATATTAAAAGTTGGCATAAATTGTATGTATGAGATCATTATGATTTAAGCCACCTATTTAGTTTAGTGGCCGAAAGCGCAACTGCCGAGTGAGATATCTCAGGTTCGAATCCCAGATTACCAGATTCTGGATACCTTTTCTTACCTGACTAGGAAAAATGAAGGGAATGAGTTTAACAGTCTATGTAGGTACTTATGTATGTAATACATCTTATGGACGTTAAAAACTACTTATCACATTTTAACAAATGAGGTGTCGATTGATTGGTCTTTTACATGAATATTATAACATACATAACATAACCATCCAACCTGTTTTCCTCGAAGGGTTAGGCATAGGCGTACTAATGTTCGCCCACACCACCCACAGTTCGCCCCATTAGGTCTGTTTAGGCCTGTTTAGGTCCCATGTAATAGGGGGCGAGCCTATTGCCATTAACCGGGCACAAATTCCAAACTCCGAGCTGTTACTGGGAATTTCATAGAAAAACCCAATAACACTTTGCTCGACCTGGGAATCGAACCCAGGACCTCAAGCGTAGCAGTCGCGCTGTGGCCAGCAGTGGTCCTGCCACTAGGCTAATGAGGCAGTCGCACATGAATATTAATATATTACCTATATTATTTGTATTATAGGCTATAAATTTATGAGAAAATAAATCAATTCCGATGAAACATAAAAAGGGAACCAAAAAATAATAAATTTTGCTCAAATTCAATAAGTGAGGTATGTTTGGATTCGTCTTTCCAACTAGCATCATACGGTAGGTACCTATATGGTATAACAGGAATTCCTTTATAGTAAACATTGGAGAAATGGAAAGTGTTTGTGAATTTCTAACTACTAGCGCCATCTCTTGAATTAACGAAGTACTATAATCTGTTTTCTTATTTTGCTCCATGACCCATTGAAATATACTGTAAATCTTGCTTCCTAGTAAATGAAGTAAGCACTATTATAAAATATTATAAAAGTTAAAGTTGGTGAAGATGGATGTATGTTACTCTCTCACACCAGAACGGTTGGACGGATCTGGATAAATTTTGACACAGAGATAGATTATAGTCTGGAATAACACATAGACTTCTTAACAAAGTCGGACCCAATTCCGAATTCCACGTAGACGAAGTCCCGGGTGGAAGCCTAGTATCAAATAAAAAGAATTAAACTGCCTCATTAGCTTAGTGGTTCTACTGCTATGCTGGAGGTCCTCGGTTCGATTCCCAGGTCGAGCAAAGTGTTATTGGGTTTTTCTATGAAATTCTCAGTAGCAGCTCGGAGTTTGGAACCGGTGCCCGGTTAATTGCAATAGGCTCGCCCCATATAAGATGCTACCATACCTATTAACTATCTGATAAAAAAGATGGATGGTGTGTGAATGCCTAAGTCAATCTATTTATTTAAAACGATTATAAAAATATTTTTAATATTGATACCGACTTGGTATCACACAGATCTCAAATTTTTTTACGATATAAGAACTGAGATGCGAGACTTGGTTTTTTTCAAGTTATGTTTTTAGTGGTAAGCTTTACCTGCTCTCTGAGGCATCTGGAGCTTGATATTTTGAGAATGGTGACATTCACACAACTTAATCTTCAATGATATATGTCTGTATGTACTATACATAGCATGTAAGATGAGAACCGCTGTGAAACAACGCTTACGTTGTGTTTCTATGAGTGAGTGAAGATACCGGCGGCCAGTAACGAACTTCAGACTTGCTAGTGTTGCGTTGCGGGTGTCCATGGGCGGCGGCTTACCATCAGGCGATACCTCTGCTCATTTGAACTTATCTCATAAAAAAAGAATACAATCTCTCTTGTAGCGTCAAAGTCGAAGATTCTGGGGAATATTGATGCTGTCATCATTTTGTCATCCTGGATAATGAATGTCTGACTCCGTCATACCTCCTACCCATTCTGACATGACAGTATTATACTTACCCACACCTACCCACCTACTGACGTCTTCTAAGACTACACAACTGGGTTGGATAACCTACCTACAAAAGTTACATTGACCTCTATACCAAATTAGCCGAAAGTCGTAACTCTTAACTAGCCATCAATCCGTCTGTCGACAAGATTATTATAGTAATTATTTGTGTATTTTAAGCTTTAAGACAATTTTAGTCTAATTGTCTTGTGGTGGGACGAACTCGGCAGTCGTGGACGATTCGTAAATGTTATATAAGGAGTTCTTGCGCAAGTGTTTATGCTGGTATTCCATTATTTTCGCGTGAGGATCGAACCCACCACACGTGATGCGAAAGCCGATCGCTCAGTCGCGACGCCAAACGTCGTCAAAGTCGTAGTTTTTTTATGTGATAGAGGAGCAAACGTGCAGGCGTATCACCTGATGGTAAGCGATAACCGCCGCCCATGGACACCCGCAACATCAGAGGAGTCACAAGTGCGTTGCCCGGCTTTTAAAAGGGTTAGGCCTCCGGTAACCTCACTCACTCAGCGAAACACAACTAAAGCGATGCTTCACGCCGGTTTTCTGTGAGGCCATGGTATCACTCCGGTCGAGAAGGCCCATTCGTGCCGAAGCATGGATCTCCCACGTGAAAATAAAACGCACTAAATCATTTATAAGGCATGACATCACCAAGGGTTGCTAACCTATCCAGAAATGTTACAACGAACTCTCAATTTAGAGTTACAGACAGTAAAACCATTCCATGTTCAATCTCGTTAATTGATCCGACTTTGTTTTTTTGCCAACCATAGATCTATTTAACCTAGTTTAAAGAAATGGAGATTTGTGTGTTATGATTTGAGAGTTTTTTTAAATTGGATAGTTTATATGTTTTGTTACATACCATCACGCCTGTATTCCCCGAAGGGTTAGGCAGAGGTGTACTAAGGTACACCCACAGTTCGCCAGTATGTTTAGGTCCCATGTAATAGGGGGCGAGCCTATTGCCATAAATGTTTTGTTAATGCTAAATTTCAAGAGTACCTGGTTTAGATCTAATTAAATTTTTTTTTAAATGTATGTTGAAAAACATGTTCACCGAATCTAGCCCAGATTCGGTTCTACACTGTAACTAAATCTAGTTATTATGAACATATTTTTTCAACATACATTTTTTTAAAATCTTAATTAGATCTAAACCAGGTACTCTTGAAATTTAAAAAAAACCCAGCAAGGTTCCAAATATAAGGTCTTATGGAGAAGAGCCGGCAGGATCTTCATAAATACTCCTTTAAATAGGCAATTGATGTTTACAATGATTTTCTTCTGTTTTCAATTTTATTCTTTCAATAATTATAGTATTGTGGACTTACTTGCCTCATAATTATCGTAATCCTGAGCGCGACTGCTACGCTAGAGGACCTGGGTTCGATTCCCAGATCGATCCAAAGTGTTATTAGGCTTTTTCTATGAAATTCATAGTAAGAGCTCGGAAGTTGGATTTCAGCCCGGTTAATGGCAATAAGCTCGCCCTATTTTATAAGGGACGTAATTCACCTCAGCTTAGTTTATGTGAAATTTATATCCTACTACCACCACCAATCTTATCCTATCCTACTATGTATGGAGGTTTGTAACTTTTTCACGCCAAAACGGCTGAACGAATCTGGATAAAAAATAGCACAGAGATAGATTATAATCTGAAATAACATATTATAGTTTTAGGCTTTTCTAGGCTTAGCATCGGCATAGGCTTTTTATCCAGTTGGGAACCAATTCTTATGTCCACACGGACTAAGTCGCGGACAGAAGCTAGTTTATAATATAAACTAGTTTCCGCCCGCGACTTCGTCTACATGGAATAGTTAAATAGTATTAGCGTGATGATATATAGCTTATAACCTTCCTCAATAAATGGGCTATCTAATACTGAAAGAAATTTTCAAATCGGACCAGTAGTTCCTGAGATTAGGGCGTTCAAGCAAACAAACTCTTCAGCTTTTTTTTTCGCAGATATAAAAGAAAATGTTGTTTAGGGAAAAGTTTAAAAGTGAGGCTAGATAATACTTGTCTCATACCGAGCTTCATCGAAATCATTTCAACAGTTGCTCATGAAGAATTAACAAACACACAAACAGACTAACTTTCTAATTATGATTGTTGATACATGATACACAATTTTTGTTGCAACCTAGCTACAATATAATAACGAATTAATTGGCTTCCGTCGGATAGTTAGCTAAGAGTGACGTCATGAGTTCCGCGCTTTCCACACGCTTCCTGCCGCTTTCCTCGGGGGCGGTGACCGCGCGGGCGCACGAATCTGTGCCTCGTTTATTTACTCGAACGTGAATACGGACAAAATGGTTTGACATTACTTCTAACATATCATTACGCCTGTATACCCCGAAGGGTTAGGCAGAGGTGTACTAATGTACACCAACAACTCGGCGGTATGTATAGACCATATTTAACTAAGATAGGTAACATTAAACATATCATCAAGCCGGTATTCCCCGAAGGGTTAGGCAGAGGCGTACTAATGTACACCCACAGTTCGCCGGTATGTTTAGATCCCATGTAAGCCGGCGAGCCTATTGCCATTAACCGGGCACAAATTCCTAACTCCGAGCTGCTGCTGGGAATTTCATAGAAAAACCCAATAACACTTTGCTCAACCTGGGAATAGGTTTATATTAAATTATTTTTGGAATCCATTTTTAATCCTAATTTAGCTTCATGTGAGCGAAGCCGCAGGCAAAAGCTAGTAAATAAAATTGTCATTTCCTTAAATTTTGTTAACTGGACATACCCATCCCCTATTGTTAAGTAAACCACAACGCATTGTCTCATATTTAAAATATATAGGAATAATAGCTATTATTTACTTGTGATGTACCTACGCACGAAGACAATTTTCCTATTTATTAATTCATAACATAACATACCATCACGCCTGTATTGCCCGAAGGGTTAGGCAGAGGCTTACTAAAGTTCACCCACAGTTCGCCGGTATGTTTAGGTCCCATGTAATATGTAGCATCGTATGACATAGAACTAACCGTAAGGTAAGTAATGTCGGTTGAGGGGCAAAATTAACTGGCTTTCAATAGATGTTACTGACGTCCTTTAATTAAGACGTAAGTTCAGAATGTGAAGGCAAATTTCGACATGGCAGGTGGGTCATAGCGTCTGGTGTACCTAACCGGAAGAAGCAGGTTCGAATCCTGCCTGTGAGTCGATTTTTTCCTTCACTAAATAACTAAATCCAGTCTATATTCAGGATATTTGTGAAAGGCTTGGAGGATATAACAAAAAGACGGTAGATTTCATTTAAGAAGCAGAAGTTTGCTAACCAGTCCCTCTTGACATGGCATGAACGCTGATCGAATAGAATATAATAGAATTTTCAATAGATGCAAATGAAATAATCTTTCGACAAATGAACGCGCACAAATGTCATCTCCATACATTTTATTTCTATTCGAACTTCAGTAGCCCAATGACGAATACTTTCGAAAACGTATTCGTATCGAAATCGAGAATTTTCTGCTACAAATCTCGTATATACATACATATTTTCACGTGTCTCCCATTGGGGTAGGCAGAGACTACACTTGCTACAATCCGTGGACACCAGTTACGCTTAATCTATGTTCATTAGCCTCCATCTCATACAAATTATTCTCGATTTCGATATGAATATAAATAAATAAATAATAAATATTCTGGGACATTTTTACACAGCACCATCTAGTCCCAAACTAAGCAGAGCTTGTACTATGGGTACTAGACAATGGATATAATACTATACTTTTTTTTTTGTAAATACATACTTATAATACATAATAAACACCCAGACGAACACAAACACTTATATTCATCACATAAATTTTTGTGTCCTGTGGGAATCGAACCCACGACCTCATGGTCAGCAGTCCGGTACTCGAACCACTAAACCACAGAGGTCATCTATACATCTATACAATATGTATTGTTTGTTGTGTTTGCTTGGGATACAGATAGCCACTTGTTTACAGGCCCTATTTAGTGGACTTAGTACTGCCTAATCCTTCTCGATTTGGGAGGAGATTTATACCCAGTAGCCGGAAAGTAGACGGGTAGATTATCGGTAAGAACAGATAGATCAAATACCGCGCCATGGTTTAAATTGAGCTGAGGTCAATGGAATTGAAGTGGGTAGGTTAGCAACCTTCTGATATGATGACGTAAGCTGGTCAGTTATGTGGTATTTGTTATTTTCATGGTTATTTTTGGGGTGTAACTAACTTATTTTTAACACTAGCTTCTGCTCGCGGCTTCGCTCACTTGAAACTCAAAAACCGACAGTGATGATCTCTTATTTGTGTGGGTCTCTATACATTAGAGAGGTCAAGGTGTATCTGATGTTTCGTTTAATTATTTGAGATAAGAAGTATACCAGTTTCTAAGTTGGAGCACCATACTTTCTAATAGTGATAACAAAATTAAAATATATTCAGTAGTTTTTCCGCCGATCCGTAACAAACAGACAAGAATTTTAAAAATAACATTTCCGGGTTTGGAGAAGTTTCTTAACCTACAGGAGGACCAGAGGAGTCGCAAGTGTTTCACTCGGCGAAACACAACGTAAGTGTTATTTCACGCCAGTTTTCTGTAAGGCCGGTGGTATCACTCCGGTCGAGCCGGCCTATTCGTGCCGAAGCATGGCTCTCCCACGATGAAACTAATAAAAAATGTTATGTAATTACTTCATTAGTCTAGTGGTTCCAAACGCTACTGTTACGCTTCGGTTCGATTCCCAGGTCGAGCAAAGTGTTAAGAAATTGTGTTGATAAAATTGTGAGGTTAATGGCAATAGGCTCGCTCCCTATTACCTGGGAATACATACCACAAACGGTAGGTATACATTTACATCACTGCCTAACCTTTCGGATAATACAGGTTTTCTACACATTTATATGTATACCTAACAGTGATGTAAAAGTATATAAACACGGATAACAGAAGCACCCACGATATTTTTCCTTTCGTTACCATTACCAAAAACCACATAAACGCACAATTAACATGTAACAATAGATAACTGTGTGTACTAACACGTGTTACACAGAGTATTTAATAAAGAGAGTGCTCAATTCTAAATAGCAATTCTCCGAAAACATATTTATGTTTTCGGAGAATTTCTATTTAGAATAAAAGAACCAAATATGTATTTACATATTTGGATAATTTTTTTCGAATGCTGGAAGCCAATATTTTTTTGATAAGTATTTTCGATTATTATCTATTTGTGGCTTGGAAATTAAGCATAAATTACAATTTTATGTTTACACGGTTATTCAAAAACTAAACTTAAACCTACCTATTTAGGTATTAAGTCGAAAGTAGGTCAACTTTTATACTTCAACTTGTTCAAATATTTAAAAATAGTCGTCTGCTTCCTATATGAATTCAATATATTAAATTGATGTTGTTTGAGATAACAAAAATTATATTATTTTATCTACTTTCAAAAGCCGAGGGACAACGACTTTATTTCATTCCGTACTTCGATACAATTGCCGAATGATCTTGTATAGATACTTACCTACTTATTAATAATCCCGACGAACTTCTTCTTATTGTAATCACAAAACTAGCAAAGCAACCAAGCAACCAAATTAGTCAATGCACAAATCCACTTGTACATTACGCCACGAAGATATGAGAAGCCTAAAAAACTGAAACGGTGCCGTATATTTTGGATAATTATTAGGTTATGGGGAATAAATTGTACTATTTTAGTAGAGCGTCTTTCTCTCTGAATCGATAAACGATCGCAATAACGTCATGGTTCGGCCTCTGTTGTCGATAATAAGGTGTAATACTCTACAGTAACCAGTCATCAACACATATTGTCGAATAACTTCTCCATTTGTTTACTTCTCCGTAACACGGAATAAAGTGGGTCTTTATGTGTAGCCACACGCGACCGAAATTAGGCATTTAACCTCTGTCGTCATGTATAATTTCAGCTACCGTGAAATAGTAGCTTTTGACGTGACTTTGGCTGTGTTTTGTAACAAAAAACTGATGAAATTAAAAAATTGGTTAAGAAAGATATGCTGATAAACGAGGTACTGAAAATGTCTAGTGGACGCAAGCGTGAAGGCTGAGTTCTGGTTTCGATGCTTACAAAGTATTGTTGAGGTTAACGACAAAAGTCACTCTCCCTATTTTAAGGCACCTAAAACTTACACGCCACCCATGGATACCGCAACACCAGAGAAGTCTCAAGTGCGTTGCTGACCTTTTAAAGTTTTGGGTCTCTGGTAAGCGTTACCGTGAGGCCGCGATATCGCTTCAGTCGAGCCGGTCCATTCGTGCGGAAGCACGGCTCTCCCACGATATAAAAAATTGTATATAAAAAATTGACAAAAATCAACAAAATATATGAATTCCTTGAATGACGATTTTGAGAAATTAAAAAATAGAGTTGAAGACCAGTAGGTTTTTCCTTTCCCATATAAAACGTAACACATGTATGCACACCATAAATTATTATTATATTATTTATAGGTACCATTAAATTGGCTTTCTGGTGACTATGGTTTTCTTCTTTTTGTCTACTTTTATAAGCAGTAAGTCCTCCATGTACTGAATAAATAAATAATACTTATGTTTATGGAAATCAATCATTATAATCAGGAGATCAATCAAGACAACGAAAATATTGGAAACAAAAGTAAAATACTAATTCCGTACACATCAAATAATTTTATTGAACACAACGACCTACATACATGTTTTATGTACACATAGCATTAGGCATATTAAAGTGTTTAGTTACAGCCGTGTTCCGGGTTCATTTCCCGCGTGTAACACAATTTTTTGGAGGTCAATGTTCTGCTGAAAATCGCGTAAGCGGCGCGTTTCAGTTTATTACAAAACGGTGCGTTGACCTCGGGTTATTAATGAGGGTAATAATTATGTATAATACATGGCGATTATAATGGTATGTTATCAAGTTTGACACAGATTTTTAAAGTAAATAATAAGTATACCTACTTAGCCAAGTGGTCCTGTGCGCGACTGCGACGGGTTCGATTCCCAGGTCGAGCAAAGTGTTATTGGGTTTTTCTATGAAATTCCCAGTAGCAGCTCGGTGTTTGGAATTTGTGCCCGGTTAATGGCAATAACCTAAACATAAACATACCGGCGAACTGTGGGTGTACCTTAGTACACCTCTGCCTAACCCTTCGGGGAAAACAGGCGTGATGGTATGTTATGTTATGTTATACATATACAAAAAATATGTAAGAATTTTCCCAAAAACAAAACTACTACTCCACGTATTTTTTTACCTCATTACTCTATAAATATTACATTACGAGTACTCTGTAGGTATACCGATCGTTGGCCGTTCGATTCCCGATTTAGCCCTGACGCGCTTATACTGTTTTATTGAGTGATGGCTATCAATTTGGATCACATATGTTTGGTTTAACTTGTTTTGCAAATGTTGAAATACTATTTATGATTTTATGGATTTCTCTGGAAAATTTTGTTATTTACGAGTTGGAGTTTTGTCGTACATAGAGTAAATCTATCTATGACACGATTTGAACCTGCGTTCCTCCAATTCAGTACCTGCCTGAAAATTTTTTTTTGGTAAATTCATAGAAAAACCCAGTAACACTGCTCGACCTGGGAATCGAACCCAGGACCTCTAGCGTAGCAGTCGCGCTCCGGACCACTTGGCAGGCTAATGAGGCAGTTTGTTGAACATATTTAGGTTATGTTTATATATAGGTATCGTACAAATTCGTACGTATCTATAAAATTAGTGATAATTATGTTATAAGCATAGACTGCTTTATTCGCCTCATGTTCCTGAGCGTGAGTGCTATGCTAGAAGTCCTGAGTTCGATTCCCAGATCGAGCCTGAGTAGTTAGAAGTAATTATACCGGTGAACTGTGCGTGTATATTAGTACACCTCTGCCGAACCCTTCGGGAATACAGGCGTGCAGTGGTATGTGCAGTGGTAGTCCTTGCAAGTTGGTCAAAGTTCGAATCCAAGAAAGGTACTGGGTTCGACTCCCAGGTCGAGCAGTGTTATTGGGTTTTTCTATGAAATTCTCAGTAGCACGGAATTTAGAATTTGCGGTCGGTTAATGGATATAAACTAACCCCCTATGACATGGGACCTAAACATACCGGCGAACTATGGATGTACCTTAATACTCTCTGCCTAAATCTTCGGGGAATACAGGTGTGATGGTATATTATGTTAAAATGGGCCAGCTACACGCCCTCAAAGGCACTTCAACGTATCGATAGGCACTTAAAACTCACCCATCCATAAACTAGCCGCGGCAAGCACTGTTTAACCGCGGACAGTACTAGCTACGAGCCCTAAGTCATGATGGTGAGTAAATTGATAAAAAGCGGCGGTAGCCTAATGGCTAGGGCGTCGGACTTGCGATCACGGTTGCCGATTCGAAACCTGCCCATTGCACTTCCTACGTGAACCCACTCGTAACACAAGCATTGAGCTTAACAAGAATACTAGTAATGCGCGAACCACATTTCTAATAAGCGTATTTAAAAATATATATATAATTGTTTTGGCAAATAGCCGTATTGGAGTAAAAAAAAATGCAACAGCAAGACAAGCTCATTTACCTCAATCTCGCAACCAAAAACAAAAACAAAACAATATCTACGATGACGTCACGGGCGGTCACCGCACCGCAGCCAGGTCGCCGTCTCTTCATCAGGTCATAACCATGTGCCTAGGCAAATGATATAAAATTGAAAATCTTGACTTTTTGGGTTCACTCCTAAACTCCATCGAAGCCTCAATAAAGTTTCTACCGTTTTATTGGGGCAACTGAACTTATACTTGACACTGGCGAACACAAGTGTGGTGCCATAATACAATCCCATGATGGGAAATATTCTTTGAATACTTGATTACTTTATTACTTGACACTGGCAAATACACAAAAAGTGTGGCGCCATAATTAAAAAAAAAAAAAAAAAAAAAAAAAAAAAACCATGTGCCTAGTGTAGCAAAAAAGTCGTAACACGATCATCGATTATTGTGTTATCGATTACCGAGATAAGAAAACGTCACTCGAATAGTTTCGCAATGTTAGTGATGAGAACGGCATTCAGATCCGGGATACGTCATCTGATATCAGTTTTATATCGATTATGATTTGCGACGCTGAAGAAAAACATTACGATAAAAACATAATATAAGTACAGATACACCTCTATCTTAACCTAGCTATGTTTAAATAATATACAACTATAGCTGCTCGTCCGCGTGGTATAAAAAAAAAGTAGCCTAAGTTATTCCTTATTACATCAGTTATCTACCAACGAAAGTCTGTTCAAAATCGGTCCAGCCATTTCAGAGATTAGCCGGGACAAAGAGCCAAACAGACAAAAATTGATAAAAATATTGTTTGGTATTATGTACCGTGTATACATCCAAATGGACTTAGTAAAAAGCGGTTATTTTAATATTACAAACAAACAATCCAATTTTATTTATTTGTATAGATTATATACCTACCACATTAGTATATAATGCGAAACCTGAGACACGTGTCTAGTATTTTATGACTTTGGGTTTTCAAGGTCGAAGGTCATTTTGGGTTTATTAACACCGCATTCTTATCGATTACACTGGCCAATATTGAGGACTTAAGGTGCATTGACTTGAAGCAATCAATAATATCTTATCTATACTTTACACAACTATCTATCTAGATGCCTAGATAAAATAAAAAATAACATCATAAGCATATATTCCCCGAAAGAGTAGGCAGGGTTTTATATCATAAGAGGTATCTTGCCATGAACCGGCCACAACTCGTAACTCCGAGCTGTTATTGAGAATTTCATAGAAAAAACCTAAAAACACTTTTCTCAACTTGGGAATCGAACACAGGAACTCTAGCGTAGCAATCACTTTTACTACCAATTGACTAATGAGATAGTACGCGACTGCGGATATCATTATTTTTAAAAGAAAGTTATCAGATCTTCACAACCCAATTCGTGAAAAAATGTGTGTGTGAATAAAATTCTCAAAAGCAGCTCGGAGTTTGGGATCTGTGTCCGGTTAATGGCAATAGACTCATCCTCTATTACATAGGACCTAAACATACCGGCGAACTGTTGGTGTACATTAGTACGCCTCTGCTTAACCCTTTGGGGAATACAGGCGTGATGGTATTGAGGATAGAGGTCGCCATCCATTTCGGGTTTGTGACTGAATTGTCTTGGAGGTATAAATTAATTATTGTATTAATAACATAGCCCTCTTTCAAGTAGGTAGATGTCATGTTATGTCATGTCTAAATATAAAATTTAAAATATAATTTGTGTTTTTTTTTATTTGCATTCACAATTTCAACTAGGATATAATTATATCCAAATCATTACTTACCTCACTCAAATCTTAATAACTTATAAATTATAATATCTACTCAGTAACTCAAATAACTAAAATGAAACTAGATAAATATAACAAAAAAAAAATTAAGCATCTAAGACATATTTTTTCGAAGACAATACAATAAATATACATTCTCAAATTAAATAATACTAATTAATTACATCAAATGACATCAAAACAGTTAGATACCTATAATATATAAATATCAATGACAGCAGCGTCACTATAATTCGGCCATGTTTTTTTACAGATCGTCTAATGTTTTGGCCTCTCGGAGCAATGACCGCGCGGGGCCGGCGACCTTGCTCCACGACCTTCGCCATAGTTCAACGACATTACGTATATTTTCGGGCGTTTTTCTTTAAGGAAAATTTCTATCGACCAGCTAGTTAGAGCTCTCACCTCTCCCTTTTGCCCTTTTTATTGTACGTGGTGAAGGAACTCGGGCCGGTCAAGTTGTCTGGTGAGCCGGGGGCAATGATTTTTGCGCGGTACAACGCCCACGTATATTAAATAGTTGGAATTTCTAGTATATACTGAGAATTGATAATGCGATTCATTTTAGATACGCATTTGCTGTTCAAATTTGATAGTCTTTAATTAATCCTAGTTTGGGGTAAGCACAGTTTATATTTATACATACATAATACTCAAGCGTTTGTCAACTTGGGGACAGCAGTAACCTTATTTGGGCTGCGAGTACCTACGCACCTGAATATTTTGAAAAATCTCACCAATAATATTTCTAACCTCACTAAATATATTGCAAATAATAATAAAATATAGGTACTATAGAATAAGTATGGCTTTTTAGGATTTTCTTCTGTAATACCTTTACAAGAATTTTCCCGAAAGAACCTCCAAAAATATTGTTTTAATGCGGGAGTCAAAGCCACAACCCGAAGCGGAGAATCTGATCACACAGCCGTCGACTGCCAAGTTATTTCAAACCGGCTTGACCCCTTGGCGCTGCGTAGAGATGTGGCCTCGCTTTGCATCCTCTATCGCCTATACTATGGGGAGTGCTCCGAGGAATTGTTCGGATTGATCCCTGCAGCCACTTTTCGCCATCGTTCTACGCGACAACAGTTCCATCCCCATCATCTTGATGGCTGGCAGTCCACAACTGTGCGTTTCTCTAGAAACTTTCTGCCTCGCACAACAAAACTGTGGAATGAACTGTCGCCTGCAGTATTTCCGGACCAATACGACCTTCAAACCTTCAAGAAAAGAGCGTACTCTCTTTTAAAAGGCCGGCAGCGCACTTGTGACTCCTCTGGTGTTGCAGGTGTCCATGGGCGGCGGTGATCGCTTACCATCAGGCGATCCGTCTGCTCGTTTGCCTGCTATCATATAAAAAAAAAAAAAGAAGTTTGACAGTGAATCTGACAGTTAGTCACATAAATGATATTGAGGTTCTAATAATACAACCGGTCACGTTATCTTATTAATTTTACTGACAATTTCAATACTAGTAAACTAAATTTCATAATACCAATTTTGAAATTTCAGTCCATTTTGCATGAAATCAGATTTCACATCCAATTTACAACGGCAGGCGAATCAAGATGGTTTCTCTTAGCCTGAAGATTACATTCTTTTTTGTCAATCCCAATTTACTTAACAGCGGCAACTTTTTTTATTTTTTTTTCGCTACCAAAACATCTGTCACGTAACTTATAGTGTAAAACGCAACCAATTGCAGTTGTTTGCGAAACGCAGTTGCTACAGAAGGCCTTGATTCTAGCCGCTTTAGCAACCAGTGTTAATGTTTGACAACGTTATGAAATATTACTTTAATAGTATTTGTAAGAAAAAAAAAATGTTTTGAAGCTTATGAATTCTAATTTTTTACTGAATCAAAAAAGGAGGTTTTCAATACCTAGATATTAATTTTTCATTCGTTATTTGCGTCAATAAAGAATTCTTTATTTATTTATTCGTTCTCTTCAATGCGTGTCACTACATCATGTTTCAGTCCGTAACATTGTCATATCACACTGTCTTATATAATCATGCCCTGTAATGTCCTTTGCTATATTGCCCTTCAAACAGGAACATTAATGTTCAAGTTCAAATGTTTTTATTTCAAATAAGCTTTATAAAACGTTATTAAATTGCACGGTTCCAAAAAGTTGGTCCTATTGAGAAGAATCTTGCAAGAAACTCCATGGATACTTAATAATGTTAGCATAATTATTATTGCTTAGCGGCAGAATATTGGACAATGTAATGGTACCATCACAGACGATTTTTTTATCGTGGGAGAGCCATACCTCGGCGTGAATGGATCGGATCGACCGGAGTGATACCACGGTCTCACAGAAAACCGGCGTGAAACAACACTTACGTTGTGTTTTACAGAGTGACTGAGGACACCGGAGGCCCAAACCCTTTAAAAAGTGGCTCCTCTGGTATTGCTGTTTCCATGGGCGGCGGTAATCACTTACCATCAGGTGATCCGTCTGCTTGTTCAACAGCAGCGGAGTTCTGTCACCTCCTTGGTCTCTTTCTGCCTTTACATTCTGTTTTTAAAATAGATATTTGTAGTAACACAATTTCATCGCTAATTACGTAAGTATAAAAGAAATTTGTTTTTACATTCTTATCACGGAGAATTCGCAAATATGCGCGTGCGCACGGTTACGCCACTGGCGATGTCTACAGTATTATCATGTGTGAAAGTGATAAGGCTTATACTTGTGTACTGTTGCTAAAACACATGTTAGTGACCCTTACAGTGAGATTATATTAACCTGTGCTTAGTATCTATAATATAAAAATGAATCGCCAAATGGGTTGCTAAGCGCAAATCTCGAGAGCAGCTGAACCGATTTCGCTAATTCTTTTTTATAATATTTCTAAAAGTACGAGGATGGTTCTCTTATGGAGAGAAAACATTAAAAAATAGCCTGAAAACGTCTAAAAACAACACTTTTCTATATTCCCATACAAAAATTCGTAATAATACTTAAAAGTCAATTTGAACTTTAATACCATAGCATAAAGTTTAAGTGTTAGTGGAGGGGTTCCGGGAAGGCAAAATAATTGAGTGACGTTAGTTTCAGAATACGAAGTTCGCCGGGTCAGCTTGTTATAAAATAATACCATCTCAGACATTTTCCCACTAAATGCGGCTGATTAATTGTATCAGTGGGTATAATTACGCAAACCAGCCAACGTCAGGAGTCAACGTGGGGAGTAAGGGGGAGAACGGAACCGACATCTTACCGACCCTTATTGTCAACCTCACCTGCACGCGCTGGTGGTTCGTATGAATAGCTGGCGGCGGTAGCTCTGGCTACCGTGGTGCTCCCTGCTAGATAACGAATGAGGCTCTGGCGACCGAGCAATGGCGGTATAACCATACCCCCGCCGGGCAACCGGTTGGAAGAGGCTTCAGCGGCCTTGGGACCAAATACCCCAAAAACGACTGGTGCAGAAGGCAAGGGGAAACCACTGCACTAACATTCCCTAGTAAAGTCAGATGGAAAAGTCAAAAATAGCCACGGCCCCGAGTGCCCGGCGTCCCTTAAATGGGACAGGGGTGCGAAGAATCTCCGGGCGGAAACCAAAAAGAACTCTTACAATTGGAACGTGGAATGTCCGCAGCTTGCTACGACCAGAGAAGATTTACAACCTTCTACAGGAGATTAAACGCCTAAATATAGACGTCGTGGGGCTCAGCGACGTAAGATGGAAGGGCAATGGAAAGCACATTATAGATGAAGATCATGTCCTCTACTACTCAGGTTCCGACCAATCATCCAACATGTATGGCGTGGGTGTGGTCATAAACTTAAGAACAGTAAAAGGTAATGTTGACTTCATAGCTAAATCTAACCGTACGGCTATGCTCCACATTGAAGCGAAACCGAGAAACGTTAACATAATTCTGGTTTACGCCCCAACTGCCGACAAGCCGGATCGGGAAGTGAATGACTTATACGGTGAAATAGAACAACTGTTAGATGCTACAAAAAGACATGAAATCAACATTGTCATGGGAGATATGAATGCAAAGGTAGGGGAAGGTGAA
Source organism: Acronicta leporina (assembly GCA_947256265.1). Lineage (NCBI taxonomy): Eukaryota > Metazoa > Arthropoda > Insecta > Lepidoptera > Noctuidae > Acronicta > Acronicta leporina. The sequence goes on from OX366536.1 coordinate 7,187,873, forward strand.
GTCCAAGGAGTCATCGGAAAATATGGGCTGGGAGTTAGAAATGACAGGGGCGATACTCTTGTTCAGTTCTGTCAGGAAAAGGATTTAGTCATTGCAAATACATTCTTTCAACTACCGGCCAGAAGACTGTACACGTGGACATCGCCACGCCATACCTACCAACACATAGTCCGCAATCAAATCGACTATATTATGATCAACAGTCGCTTCAGAAACTGTATCAAAAGTGTCAAGGCATACCCTGGGGCTGACATCAATTCAGACCACAATCCAATCATCGCCAAACTAAGCTGTAACTTAAAACAGATCAATAAAAGACCGACAAAGCGAAGAATCGATATTCAGAAGTTGCGTGACACAGAAATCAAACTCGGGGTGAGGAATGAGATCAATGAGTGGGCGATAAATGCGAAAGAAGAGACCTCAGACTCAGTTGAGGAGAACTGGCATCAACTGAAAACTGAAATTATGAGGGTATCCCGCGAACATCTCAAACCGTCGAAATGGAAACCAAGACAAAGCTGGATGACAGATGAAATATACCAACTTATGGAGGAGAGAAGGCGCTATAAATTTGTTGATAGTAACAGATATGAAGAGCTCAACAAAAGTGTGAGAAGATTAGTCCGCCACACAATAGATATATGGTATCAGAGAAAGTGCGACTACATAGAAGAACTCCGTAAAAAACACGACGCATTTAATATGTATAAGGAGATCAAGAATATGATAAGCCGTAAATCCGTAACTTACCATTTGGTAGACGATAACAACCTCCCTATTCTAGACCTCTCAACAAAGAAAGCTGTATGGGAAGATTACATTAGGTCAATGTTTGCAGATCAATCCAGAAGCACAACACAGACTACCTTTACCAGCATGGGGCCCGTTATACTCAAGGACGAAGTTTGGAAGGCGCTATGCAAAGCTAAGACAGGAAGGTCTGCTGGCCCAGACGATGTCTATATTGAGATTCTCAAGTTGATGGACGAGAGTAATTTGGACGCCCTTGTGAAACTCTTCAATCGTGTGTACGATACTGGACAATTGCCCGAAGACTGGTTGAAGTCGTCTTTCATTACACTCCCGAAAAAGAAAAATGCGAAAAAATGTGAAGAATTCAGAACGATCAGCCTCATGAGCCAAGTGTTAAAACTGTTTCTTAACATCATACACGATCGCATTAGAGTTAAATGTGACGACCAATTAGGAGACAGTCAATTTGGATTCCGATCTGGAGTAGGCACGAGAGAAGCTCTCTTTGCGGTTCAGGTTCTAGTACAGAAATGCAAAGATATGCAACAAGATGTGTTTCTTTGTTTCATCGACTATGAAAAGGCATTCGATCGAGTGCTTCATGACCGCTTGATACTACTCTTAAGTAACGTTGGGTTGGATGACAAAGATATCAGGATCATTCGAAACTTATACTGGAGTCAAAAGGCTACTGTTCGTGTCGATGGCGAAGAAACCAGCGAGGTAGAGATAAAGAGAGGCGTCAGGCAGGGCTGCATACTGTCACCGATACTCTTCAACCTTTACTCGGAAGCGACTATCGCAGAAGCTTTAGAGGGACAACAATGTGGTGTACAGGTAAACGGACGGTATATCAACAACCTCCGGTATGCCGACGACACAGTACTAATAGCTTCCACCGCGGCTGAATTGCAGCAGATCGTTGATCGAGTCAACGCATGTAGCCTAACAGCTGGGCTTAAAATGAATGTTAGCAAAACCAAAGTCATGGCTATCTCAAAGATCCCACACACCAACCTTAGTATCACTGTGGCAGGCGTGAAATTGGAACAGGTGAACAAGTACAAGTACCTCGGCACATGGCTAAATAAAGTTTGGGAGAGTGATCTGGAGATAAAGACTCGCATAGAGATAGCCCGCAGTGTATTCAACTCTATGAGAAAAGTACTCTGCAGTCGCCGCTTAAAGATGTCCCTCCGTGTTCGCCTTCTGCAGTGCTATATATGGCCCATACTTCTATACGGGTGCGAGGCTTGGACGATTAAAGTTGACCTCAAAAGACGTATAGAAGCTTTCGAAATGTGGGCCTACAGGCGTATGCTAGCTATAAGCTGGACCCATAAAGTCACTAATGAAGAAGTTCTCCGCCGAGCCGATCAGAAACGCCAAATTATGCAGACCATTAAACAGAGAAACAGCGCCGCTGAACTGTTCCGTCTCGCAAAGGACAGACTGAAGTTTTCCGAACTGACGGCTAACCTCCAGTAATTGGAGAGGCACTTCGAAGAAGAAGAAGCCAACGTCACTATAGTCACCGTGCAATATACATACATAACAAAACAAAATCAACCCAATAAGTGTCCCACTGCTGGGCACGGGTCTCTTCTCACAATGAGAGGGATTATGCTATAGTCCAACACGCTAGCCTAATGCGGGTTGGCGGACTTCACACGCCGTCGAGAAAATCTCTCAGACTGCCGTGCAATATATTTGAAATTAAATACCTACTATAGGATCTGCATTTCTGCATCCAGCGCCAGACGTTCTTCAGGCTTTTTTTATGGAATAGGGCGGAAAACGAGCAGACAGATCACCTGATGGTAAGCGATTACCGCCGCCCATGGACACTCGCAACACCAGAGGAGTCCCAAGTATGTTACCCGCCTTTTAAAATTGTTTGGGGCTTCCGGTATCCTCACTCGTTTTCTATGAGGCCGTGGTATCATTTCGATCGAGCCAGCCCATTCGTGCCGAAGCATGGCTCTCCGAATTTCCCTTTTTGCCAGTAAAATAAGAGTTCAATGACACCTTTTCCCTTATCAGTAAAATAATTCTGTTTTAGATATTTCTCGCCCTTTGTTCTTTTATTATATCTCGTCATACTATTACGTAATTTTCACGATAATCGGTAATCCATAACGGGTGTTTGATACGGCAGGTACAGACTATGAGTTGTGAAACTCAATGATAATATCTATGATTGAAAAGAAAAGTTGTTGCAGGTCAACAGAGGTCATTTTTTATTTTTCCTGACTGTATTTCAGTAGGCAGATTTCGCCAATATATATTCTTTGTTCGCATATTGTAATAGAGAACAAGCCTATGCCCATCCAAACTGGAGTTCGACAAATTAGTAAAACTTATTCGCGTCCATATAAACAAATAAAACGACCAGTATAACTTGGTCTGTTGTCCGTATATAAATGTTTCGGCAAAAGATCTAGATACGCTGGTGATTTTCTAAACACGCGTAGAATTGTGCAATGTAATGTACCGCCGAAAATTCGCCGGTCGACGACCTGTACGCACGCACACAGGCGCAAGCGTCGCGACGTCACGTACTCCTATTCTGTGTACATAAACGCACCCACACCACCACAGCGTGTCTGTATAGGATGAAAATAGCTTTCTATGTGTGTGTTTCCGTACTAATGAGGACAAATAGGATGGCATGTAACTTTTTAATTCACAGATAACAAATTCGTAACTAGGCAGTTTTTCAATGTCGGTCTCTTGTAATTTGTAGGCAATGACCGACACTTCTGACGGACATTTGCATACAAATGTTATGACTTTCCTATAAGTTCAATGGACGATTTATTAGATCGGCCGATTTTATAACATTATTGCAAGTGATGTGACGATAATAATTATGTACCATTTTTAAGTCCACTTTTATTATGCGTACCTACCGCTGAATGTGTTTCCCGAGTGGGTTTACGCTTCCCCGATAGATACAATCTGGGTGTCATTAAATCACGAGTGAATCGGTTTCTTCTAGCGAAGCGCGCTCTATCGTAAATCACAGCTTGCTTAACAGCAGGCGTAGGCCTATCAAGAATATAAAAAACTAAAAATATTTGCACTAAAATAGCAGTACACAAGCTACGCGCCAAATAAGGGGCGAGCCTATTGCCATTAACCGGGCACTGCTAGAAATTTTATAGAAAACCCAATAACTCTCGCTGTTAACGTGAGACCTAAACATACTGACGAACTGTGAGTGTACATTACCACACCTCTGCTTAATCCTTCGTGGAAAGCAAGCGTAATGATATATCCAATGACATTTTACAAAAACTGCGAATCGATGAACCTCTGCGTCTACTAATGAGGCAATGATTCCTTTTATAAAATCCAGCCGGAGCAGGCATGCAAGCAGCTGAGTCATCAAGCAAGAGCAAGAAACGAAGCAAGCAAGAACCTGTCATCTAATGATGACGTCATAGCGCGTCACTTACCTTGCTATGTCGTCACCAGGCTAGGTCATCAGGCTAACGACCGCAGAGTCAGTCACATTGATGTAGGAAGCTGTTTATCATTATCTACTTTATTTTTATTTTATTAGGATCTCCAACAAAGAATACACCTTACATGGTATAAAAGTGTTTACATTAATAGATATTCCTAGTGTTTCCTCAATTACAGGAGACCACATCATGCAGTAATATTTAACGAACAGAAAGACTAAGGTTGTAAAATTAACAATAATATTGAACACTTAGGCCCACTTGCACCGACCTCCCAAGTGTGTCCAAACTGCATTCAAACGCGAAATTTTTATAAAAAATTATTGTGTCCAAATACAATTCAAACACATTTAAGAAGTTGGTGCAAGTGGCCCTTAGAGTCTAAAACTTATTATCTACTAGGTTGTTTGCAGTATCATATATATCCGTTGTCGCTAATCATTCCAGGGTTGATCTACCTGGCTTTATAGTTTAAGTTTTTTTATGGGATACTAGGGGACAAACAAGCAGTTGGATCGACTGATGGTAAGTGATTACCGCCGCCCATAGACACCCTCAACATCAGAGGAGTCACAAGTGCGTTGATGGCCTGTTAAAAGGATTTGGGCCTCCAGTATCCTCATTCTCCTCTCTCTGGTGTTGCGTGTCCATGGCGGTAATCGCTTACCGTCAGGTGATCCGTCTACTAGTATCTTCCCAGGCTATACCATAAAAAAATATAATCTACGCGGTCATAGTTCTTTCCAACTACAAACTTTCCTTTTACTCATTAGTCTAGTGGTCCTAAGTGCGATTGCTACGCTAATAGTACTAGTTCGATTTCCAGGTCGAAGAGTACTATTGGTTTTTTTTATAAAATTCTTAGTAGCATCTTGGAGTTTGGGTTTTTGCCTACATTCATGGCAAAAGACTCGTCCCTGTAACATCGAACTTATACATTCTGGCGAACTGTGGGTTACATTAGCACACCTTTGCCTAACCCTCCGGGGGATACTGGCGTGATAGTATGTTCCTTCTATTGCAGATAATATAGGAGGTATTATCATGGATTCTATCTGTGTGGGGTCGAAACAGCAAGGCCTCAGTTCACTTCAACCCAATGGGATTTCTCGGGACATTCTCGGGGTCAAAATCCTGTAAGTACGTATGTATTATTTATCAATTTACATAACTTATTGTCCGATTTCGTATCAGTCACATGTTTTTAATAATCTTATATAGATTAGTGACGTTAACAACACCTGGTATCTGATTATCTTTTTAGGGAAAGTATAATTTTAAACCAACTCAATATTTGTCTACGGTTTTTACACAAGTACTTACACAAATACTCAGATTCGCAGAACCTCTTTTTCTTACAAAAAAATGTTCCACTATTTTAGTGAAGGAAATATTCAACTGCGGGCAGGTTTCGAACTTTAAGTAATCTGGTTGGATATACCAGACGCTATGGCCACTAAGCCACCGCGAGTCCCACCAGCCAGGTCGAAATTTGCCTTCATATTATAAATTTACGTCTTAAAGGTGACGTCAGTAAGACGTAAATTAATTGTAGTTCAACTTATCATAAATTGCATTCGCTTACAGTTGGCGGATGCGCAGTATTAGTTTTTTAGTACATTTTGCTCGCAAATGTAATGCGCAAACTTTCCCCCTCTCCGTTAGTTTTGGGTCAAGTTATTTTGCGCGAACTATACGCTTATTTCCAGTGAAGTATTTTGGACGAAATAGTACATTAGCGCAATCGGAATCCGAGTAATAACACACTTTTAATAAATTGTGTTTGAATAACAATTTATTTTGGAATTATGTTTGTATTGGAAATTCGCACCACGACTTTAATCCATTAAGCTACACGTCAGCAACTTTGATTCTTTTACAGATATCTTCTTTTATGATGTATTCGCGCCATCTTCTTACCCACGCTTAATTAACCGGCCTGAACTTATAAAGTTCAAAGCCGAGACAACAATAAAGAAGCTTCAAGGATTATTGTATCATAAAAATACATGAAAACAAGCACTCTTTGTGTGAATACTATGTTTAAAATTTCGTTTTCGAAAACAATCGGTCATATCTGTTATGTTCATTTATTACTACGCTAGTAAATAGCCCGGATAATGGCAATAGGTTCGCCTTCTATTGCATGGGGCCTAAATATTTCTTTTATATAAGTGATTACCGCTGCCCATGTACACCTTCAACACCAGAGGAGTCACAGGTGCATTGCCAGCCTTTCAAAATGGTTTTGGCCTCCGGTATCCTCACTCACTCAGCGAAACACAACGTAAGCGTTGTTTCACGCCGGTTTTCTGTGAGGCCGTGGTATTACTCCGGTCGAGCCGGCCCGTTCGTGCCGAAGCATGGCTCTCCCACGGTAACAAACCATCGAAGGCTCAGACGATAACAATGTTAGTTTAATTACTAATTATGCTTTTTGGAACACTGTAGTAGGTAGGTTTTTATAATTTTTAGTGTAGGTAACTATTCTCTTATAAAGCGTTGAGACCGGACATTGATAATTTTTATCTGCGACAAAAATAAAGTTCATTCATATATGTATTTTTAGATGAACTGTACGGTTTTTTGCCATTGAGATCCAAAACTACCTACGGTAACGGTACCAATGTTCGTATAACTGACCCTATCATCTTCATATCTGACAAAATACATCTTTCTTATTTACATTATATAGGTATTAAGAACATCGTACTAGTGGGCCCACATTCAGAAAAAATGTGGTGCTACATTTAATATACCTAAATGGTTGTTTTTCTTGTTTAGGGCTTTAATGAATACTGATAAATAATTTACCTCGTATTCTTGGTGGTAGTAGGCCTCCCCTGTAACACTAGTTCGCAACTTATCCAGCATCTGCTTTCTTTCTTAAATCGTTTCTCTCTCTAAGTAGCGAGTAACCCATACAAAATGAAAAAAGATTTTGTAGTCAACATTCGCGAATTATTAAATTCATTTTTAGTTGTGGCGCATACTCCGTAACTTGCCATTCAATCATTTTCATTTTATGCAATCCTCTTTAGTGTATAATATCTCAATGTACATTTTATACAATGGCCGTAGGCCTCCCTCATGCTGTCATACCTTATCGAGGAGACGACGGTTAATTTCGGGTACCTACATAGGTACATAAATCTCGCGAATAATCATTGTTCTAGTGTTACTGACCTCACTATCTCCACCCCACATACTAAAAATTATTTAAAATGTATGTATGGCTGCATAGAAACTACTTATCTGAGCGACGTTAAATAATAACAAAAATATTGTTTACTGGATCTGAACCTAACACTAACAGGCAGTATGTTATGTTGGTCATAGCATCGTAGTTAGCTTTACTAAGAACTCCTTTTCATTTGTTTTTTTTTTTAATTAAACCTAGTTTACTACTTTGACTTAGTGATAGAGTGTAATTTGGCGTAGTTGTGAGTTCAATCTCCGCTCAAATCCGATCAGATATGTATTTTTTTTGGTTCACCTGTCCCATCATCATCAACTTATATGCTGTCCCGCTGCTGGGCACGGGTTCTTATAGTGAGGGGACGGGGAGGGGGAAGATTTAAATACCTACTTCCTGGAGTCAGATATTCCGCACCTAGACAATAAATAGCATTAATTTGGAAATAAAAAATAAACTGTGTCACTCTCACAAACAACTGAGACGAATCCTACGACGCCTCCCACGCTACACACATACATCAAGCCTTTTAGGCTACAGAGTATGCCAAAGAAATATACATACATACTTACACTAAAACGTGTAAAAATATAATCTAATATTCCGACGCAGTCGGATAAAAATCACTATTCATTCTAACGGTTTTCGCGAATGATAATTCAACACACACAAGTTCACTTCAGTACAAGACAGCGATATTGCATAATACTTTATATTATCAGCAATACTTATTTTGCGAATACCGAGATAACACTTAAAGATAGGTAAAGTACCTACTTATCAATTAGTCATAACGTTATCTAATAAAACAAAATGTAAATTCTTGTGTGATTACGTAAGAGATACGTCAAATATCCATAACTAAGAAATCTGAAATTATTTATTTGTAGACTGGCTGTTGCCCGCGGTATCACTCGCACTGCAAAGGACTTTTTGTGATAAAAGGTAGTCTATATCCTTCCCCATGGTCCAATCTACCTCTATGTCAAAATACATCAAAATTGGTGTAGGGGTTTAGGCGTGAAAACGAAAGATACAGACTGTCATAGTTTCACCTTTATAATATTTGATAGACCGCAAGATTTGAACCTGCATTGCGTTCGGTTAGTTACTGTAGAGACCGCTACAAAAAGGCGATAATTGTATGGGTTGGTTCTGGAACATCACTAATTGGACCGGAACCATTTGTAGGACTGGCTTCAAGCGCAGTCAAAACAGCAGTTCGGGCGCATGCAAGGGCGAGGCACATGGATGAGTGGTTGAGCCTCACGGGACTTGCTCACTCCAAGAAATTCATAGGTTCCTCATCAAGATGGCAAAATGCCAATTGGAACTCAAGCAGGCGACAGGCCCGTCACTTGCTGGGGGCGCTGACTGGACATTTCGGGACTAACGCTCTCCTTTAAAAGATGGGTCTGACGGAGACATCAGCCTGCAGGCCCTGTCAAAGGGAAATTGAGAGCATGGAACACCTTCTGTGTACATGCGATGCACTGGCTAGAAAGCGAATGTGCCTCTTGGGGCAGGGTTATCCAAGACCAGAGGACTACAGACTCATACCCCCAGGCCTCATTATAAAGCTTATGGAAGAGCTGTTTGAAGAACTGGGGGAGGATGAGGATTAGGTATCTAGGGGAAGCACAAAAGATCCCACTGGGTCGAAGTGCTCTGAGGCCTTGCTGCCTCGGCCCCACACAAGATAAGATAAGATGGGTTGACTGGTTGGAAACAAATAAAAATGTTATATGACTTGTGGTGTGTGTGTCTAGTCTGAGCTTTGACTTCTAACTACTACAACGCTACTCTAAGATCCTGTGACGTCAAATTTCTCTTTCGCGTAGTGACGTCGTCAACAGCATTGCTGACCTTTAAGATGTGGAATAATTTTCCTGCTGAGGTTTTGTCCATTGCGCTCTGACATAGGGTTGTTCAAATCCCGCATATGCAGGGCTCTTTAAAGCTGGCAACGCATCAGCGATTCCAGCGGTGTTGCAAGTGTGCAATTGAAATGTGGAATGCATTTCCCGAGTGGGTCTTCCCCGATAGATATAATTTGGCTGTCTTTAAATCACAAGTGAATTGGTTCTTTCTAGGCAAGCGCGATTCATCGTAGATCGCAGGGTCAAGTGTAAGCCTGTAAGTAAGAAAAAGTGGACACAAGCGGACTCCTTTGACGACATCCAAAAATTAAAACCAATACTGGCTCGTTTGCAGAAATATATATATACTAGCTTCTGCCCGCGACTTGCAACAATATAAATATATACTAGCTTCTGTCCGTATACTTACTTCGTCCACGTAGCGAGATATATAGCCTATAGCCTTCCTCAATAAATGGGCTATCTAACACTGAAAGAATTTTTCAAATCGGACCAGTAGTTCCTGAGATTAGCGCGTTCAAGCAAACAAACAAACAAACAAACTCTTCAGCTTTATATATTAAAGTAGGTATAGATATAGTTATAAATTAAAATAAATTCCGAAATGTATATACCTACGCGTAAAATTGGATAATTCTTTTTTGTTGCATTCTTTAACGTCAGGATAGGATTTGTCGGGTAGATTTTTCTAAGTCCACTGGTAATGGTCGGGAAAATTTACGCAAGCGAGTATTATTATTAGTCAGTAATAATAAAAAAAAAATAGTATGAAAGAAGACACATAATTTGACAATTACACATCTCATGATCTTGTCATTCATCATCACGCACGCATCATTTGCTGAACTCATGTAATATTGATAATAAAGTTAGCACTGGCCAGGTTAATGGCATTCACTAAACAAACCAACAAACTGACGTCGATATCTCTTACGTAGTAACTAAGAAATGTATATTTGCTTAAATTATTAGATAACATAAAAAATAAAGCATTTTTAACTGTGGGAGAGCCATGCTTCGGCACGAATGGGACGGCTCGACCGGACTTCATAGAAAACCGGCGTGAAACAACACTTAGGTACATTGTGTTTCGCCGAGTGAATGAGGATACCGGAGGACCAAACCCTTTTAAAAGACGGGCAACGCACTTGCGTCTCGTCTGGTGTTGCGGATGTCCATGGGCGGCGGGTCAAATTTATCCCATAAAAAAATATCATAAAATACGCGAGGAAATGTTGGCATGACCATTCCGCTTTTTGCTATATAGTATGAAAAAGCCCAAAATAAGATTCTGGACTGATATTTGAGGCCCCTAACTAAAAATCTATACTAATATAAGTATATACAGCCGAAGAATTTGTTTGTTTGCTTGAACGCGCTAATCTCAGGAACTAGCGGTCCGATTTGAAAAATTCTTTCAGTGTTAGATAGCCCATTTAGTGAGGAACTATTCGACGGACGAAATCACGCGCGGAAGCTAGTTCTATATAAAAAAAATCACGTGCCTAAAATAACTATTACTAACTTCTAATTTTGCGCGCGAAAAACTAACATCTCGCCATTACCGAAGTCTGTTACGTCATGCCAGCGTTACGAGGACGATGTACGTGTGTCATATGGTCATTGACCTGCCCAACTCATCTCCGAGCAATGAACTTAGCATTACGCTTCTATCTATAACGAAGCATTGTATGAATTATGATTCGGTTTTTATAATACTTTTCCGAGCGAGAATTTATTTTCGAGCTGCTCATTTTTTTGTGATGAGGAAATATCTCATGGATCTTCTGACACCTAGGAAAGGTATGGCGGACTTTTTTATTGGATTGGGGGGCAAACTAGCAGACGGATCACCTGATGGTAAGCGATTACCGCCGCCCATGGACACCCGCAACACCAGAGGAGCCGCAAGTGCGTTGCCTGCCTTTTAAAAGGGTTTGGGCCACCGAGACCCTCACTCACTCAGCGACGTAAGTGTTGTTTCACGCCGGTTTTCTGTAAGGCCGGGTATCACTCCGGTCGAGCCGGCCCATTCGTGCCGAAGCATGACCCTCCCACGGTAAAGGAATTGCTGGTGCGTTGCCGAGCCCTAAGAGCTCATACAGACTGCAGATTGCTGAAATGACAGTAACTGAGGGGGATCTGCATCTCACGCACAAGAGAAAGACATACCAGGGTGTTTGATGTAGATGTATCTATTGTATAGCAAAGTATCTCATGTAATGAATGTTGTTTCCCTTATTTCATATTTATTTTGTATATCTTTTCGTGTGTCACTCAAGTCAGAAACTGAAGGTTGCATCGGGTGCGACTGAAAATCAGCGCCACGCTGATCAAGCGAGGCATTTATGCTGAGTCGTAGCCTTTTCACTGCTGCATCAAAAATATTTTTTTAAATTAAGTTTATGTATCGTTACAATTATGTAGTAGTGAATAAATGTTTCTTTCTTTCTTTCTTTCTTTCTTTTACAATAGACTTTGACGTAAGGGTGGCCGCCAGCCAGTCTTACCCCAATCTTACGACAAGTTAGATATTTTCTCGCCTCTCTCTCCTATATGAATGCAAGTGAAGAACTAACTAATCCAATAATAAGTTATCAGTATTGGGCTCCGGTTTGAAAAGTAATGTGGCCAGTGATGACTAGGCTTATAAAAAAAGATTTATAAAGCTGAAGAGTTTGTTTGCTTGAACGCGCTAATCTCAGGAAATACTGGTCCGATTTGAAAAATTCTTTCGGTGTCAGATAGCCCATTTATTGAGGAAGGCTATAAGCTATATATTATCACGCTACGCGGACGAAGTCGCGGGCAGAAGCTAGTAAATTATATTCCAATACAAACGTAATACCAAAATCAATTGTAATTCAAACACAATTTAATCAAATTGTATTATTATTTACTGTTTATCTAGATTCCTTCTCTACAATTTCATCCAAAATACTTCACTGGAAATAAATGTACACGAATGCAATTCTTGATAACTTTACCAAGTTTGGAACAATTTTCCGGTCGTTTATTTCCAGTGAAGTAGTAGTAGACGAAATGGTACAGTAGGAAGAATGATAACACAATTTGATAGAATATTGTTTGGATTACGATTTATTGTAGTATTACGTTTTGTGGGCAATTCAGGCTCTACCGGACCTATAAGACGACAATGCGATAATGATACTATTGGTGTTTCTGTCGCCTATTAACTACCATCTTTCCAAGACCTAAAATGAAATGATAAAAAGCAATAAAAGCCGTATTGATGATACATATTCGTTCATCGCTTGGTAAAGTCTGTAATCTCTTCTCTTCTCTTCTTCTCTACTATTATTTGACGAACGCTGTGGTTTAGTGGTTTCAGTACCGGACTGCTGACCCTGAGGTCGTGGGTTCGATTCCCACAGAACACAAAAATTTATGTGATGAATATAAGTGTTAGTGTTCGTCTGGGTGTTTCTTATGTATTATAAGTACTTATGTATTTACAAAAAAAAAAGTATATAAGTATTATATCCATCGGCTGGTACCCATAGGACAAGCTCTGCTTAGTTTCGGACTATGGTTTTCTTCTTTTTGTCTACTTTTATTAGCTGTAAGTCCTCCATGTACTAAATAAATAAATAAATAAATAGATGGTGCTGTGTAAAAATATCCCAGAATATTTATTATTTATTTATTATAAAATTGTAAAAAGCTGTCTTTTATAAAGTATATGCTCCAACTTAAACACTGGTGAACTTCTTATCACAATTAATTAATCGGATCCTGAGATACAGCTTGACCTCTCTGATCTATAGAGGCCCGTACGAAGAAGAGATCATCACTGTTGGTTTTCGTTAAATTAATTTTGGTAACCATTTTTCTAATCCTAATATAGCTTCAGGTGAGCGAAGCCGCGGGCAAAGGCTAGGGCAATAATAAAAAGAAATAAAACCCATATTTATGACACTATTTGTCCGACATAAGACGTTACAATTATCCATTACAAACTCATCTCAACAGCATTAGCCATGACCAAACAAGTCACTCACCCTGAACCCCCATACTCGCCTCTTGTAACTCTCACGTAAGATAAACAGGCTTATTTTTAGTCTCTAAGGCACTGCGGACATTAGGACGATAACCTTCTAAGCATGTCTGAGAATCATTGATACTTTTGACCCTATGAATGTCAAAATGTGTTTGACATCATCCAATTACTGCCCATGCTTGGCTTTGATAATATCAATTGTCATTCATTGAATGATTGTAAACATACTTTTTAATAACAGTCCCTCACAAATCTCCGTCTTATTATTATGGTGATCGTAAGGAAAACTGCTAGGGTCCTGAGTCCGATTCCCAGTTCAAGCAATGTGTTTTTGTGTGAAATTCTCAGTAGCAACTAGAAATGGGCCATTGATGGCTTGCAGGACCTGTGGGTGTACATTGGGTCACTCCCTGCAGAACCCTTCGGGGAAAACAGGCGCGATGGTATTTTAAGATGTTTGATTGACTTCTCATTTCTCGAATTTGAAGTGACCATGGCATAATAACAAAAGCAAGTTTGACTCGCGCACCGAAGGTTCCGTACTTAAAAATATTTCTATTACCTACCTATATAATGTAACTAAAAATGTTAAATGTAAAAAAAAATATAGGACGTTGCTTTGTACCAAATTTGAAGATTCTGAGTTCACGAGAAGTACCCTGTAGGTCTTGATTCCCTTGCGAGTATCGAAAATTTGCTGCATAAACAGCTGTATCTTTTGATTTCGTTGGCTTAGAAGTTTGATTTTTCACAGCTCCAAGGAACAGTAGACCTGAGTTTTTGATATTAATTTCAGCTTGATACCTCTACGCGTTATTGTGAAGAAGGGTCTTGACAGACAAACAGACAGACAACGAAGTGATCCAATAAGAGTTCCGTTTTCCCTTTTGAGGTACGGAACCCTAAAAAAAGGTTGTCCTTTTTCTACTTATGTAGTTCTATAAGAGGAGGTACGAGATAGCTTGATTTTTACTAGTTACTCTCAATTTGTTTTAGCAGAATATTAGAGGAATGTATGTCAAACCTTCGTCATGCTTGTCCTTTTTACAATAAAATAAATATTTCTTTATTGTATTAACGATTTGTTGTTTCCTCATATTTCTGCGTTAACAAATTCAGGTAATTATTACTGTACTTATTACAAAACATGGTTAACCGCAGACTTTTAATTAAAAATGATTTCATTATTGTTTTGTAACGAAATCAGGTTGAAACAAAATTGTATTGTAGAGTGAGACATGGTAGGCATGAACAAAAATACATAATACCATCAAGTCTGCATTCTCTGAAGGGTTAGGCAGAGGTGTACTAATGTACACCCTCATACATTATTATGTTTAGGTGCCAGACCATCACGCCTGTATTCCCCGAAGGGTTAGGCAAAGGCGTAGGTACTAATACACACCCACAGTTCGCCGATATGTTTATGTCCCATGTAATAGGGGGCGAGCCTATTGCCATTAACCGGGCACAAATTCTTAACTCCGAGCTGCTACTGGGAGTTTCATAGAAAAACCCAATAACACTTTGCTCGATCTGGGAGTGTACCTAAGTACACCTCTGCCTAACCCTTCGGGGAATACAGGCGTGATGGTATGTTATGTTAGTTTTATTTCAATGTATAACTCACGTAAGTGTCAGAAACTTATCCATTTGTATGAATGAATATAATGTATGCTCATTAAAGTACTTTGACTCCATAGGTCGAGTATCTTAGGTTTTTTACTAGTCTTAATTACATATCATTGTGTAAATTATAACTGTTACTAGGTATACTTATGGGAAATTCCCTTAATATGATTGTAAATTTCACAGTACTTAGCTACTAACAGTTAGTAAATATCTTACTTGTTCGGTGGCAGGACCTATTGGAGTCTGACAAAGATGGTCAGCAACTCCTCTAGTGTCATCATCATCATCATCATCATCAGCCTATATTAGTCCACTGCTGAACGTAGGCCTCTCCTAGTGAACGCCACAGAGCCCGATCTTCGGCTTTCCTCATCCAGTCACTGCCAGCTGCCTTCCGCAAGTCGTCACTCCACCTGGCCAGCGGGCGCCCTACACTACGTTTGCCTAGTCGCGGTCTCCACTCGAGAACTCGTCTAGTGTAGCAGGTGTCTATGGGAGACGATGACTTCTTACCACTAGGCTCGTTTGCCGACTTAAAATTAAAAAAGTGTCTGCGTCCTTCATTTGAATTTAAACCTTGTACACATATCTTTAAAAGTCATAGGATCAACATTATAATCAACCCATTATATGTCCCACTGCTTGGCAAGGGTCTCCTCTCAGAATTAGAGGGATTAGACTGTAGTCCACCACGCTGGCCTAATGCGGGTTGGCAGACTTCGCACGCCGTCGAGAAAATCTCTCAGACGTGCAGGTTTCCTCACGATGTTTTCCTTCACCGTTTAAGCGCGTGATAATTAACTATTAATACGCACATAACTTCGAAAAGTCAGAGGTGCGTGCCTTGGATTTGAACTCGAGACCTTTGACTTGGCAGTCCAATGGTCATATCACGGCTAGGATCAACATCGTGCTTTCAAAATTTGCATCAACAATACTAGAATCTAACCAGTACATCACTGCATAGGTCATCAAACCTTCCAATGTTTTCATAATCATTAGAGTATCTCAACCCTAAACTGCTCGTGATCAAACAATTGCTAGACGCTTATTATCGCTACGTCACCGAATTGCGAGTTCGTGCGAAGGTCGACGGGGCTTTGACTTATTGCGTAATACAAGTACGATGATTCGCGAGACAATTCAACGCGCTAGCATGCAACGGTTACACCTCAAGCTATTAATTTCCAGTATACATTTACCCCACACTGTTTAAGCTTGCAATACAATGAGGGATCGGATTATTCTGGAATGTTATGAGTACCTTAATGTGTGCAAACATACGCGTCATTGCAATTTTCTATTTTACTTGTTATGTTATGTCAATTGATGAAAGATGAAAAAATATTGTCTCAAGGTCTCAAGATCATAATATGTAATAGTAAATAGTGTCGTACAAGACATAGACAAGACATAAACTCACACTTGTATTTCGCGAAGGGTTAGGCAGAGGCTTACTAATATACACCCACAGTTTGCCGGTATGTTTAGGTCCCATGTAATAGGGGGCGAGCCTATTGCTATTAACCGGGCACAAATTCCAAACTCCGAGCTACTGGGAATTTCTAACTTTGCTCGACCTGGGAATCTAACCCAAGACCTCTAGCATAGCAGTCGCACTCAGGACCACTAGGCTATGCACAACAGAACAAAATTAAAATCGGTTCAAAACTAAGAAAGTTGTTAGTATTTAATGTTTTATGCTAGGTAGAGTAGTAGGTATACTATAGTGAGTGATGACGTCACGTCTTATATGCGCCACATAAATTGTACTACCTAATCTACCCAAAAAATACCCAAAAATGTTAAGCTTGGGAGGGCTATGCTTGAATGGGCCGGCTCAACCGGAGTGATACCACGGCATCACAGAAAACCGGCGTGAAACAACACTTACGTTGTGTTTCGTCGAGTGAGTGAGGATACCGGAGGCTCAAACCCTTTTAAAAGCTGGGCAACACACTTGCGACTCTTTTGGTGTTGCGGCTGTCCATGGGCGGCGGTAATCGCTTACCATCAGGGGATCCGTCTGCTTGTTTGGCCCCCTATCCCATAAAAAAACTGACACTCATGTGGTTCTACTATGATATTCTTAGTCGGAATTTGGATATAAACATGGTTTAGCAATAATCCAAGTAGTGTGCACAAAAATAGGTATACCTGTACCTTACCCCTCAGGAGAGGAAGCGTGATTATATGAGTCCATTTAGCCTTCAGGAGTTCCGACGGTTTTTTCCTCCCAGTAATTATGTTGAGTTTAAAAAATAAGTTTGAAATTCAATGAATTTTGCGTCACTTTACATTGTATTTAAATACATATTTAAGTGGATATAGGTCGAAACTTACCGTGAATAAGGAATTCGAATTTCCTGTAAATGTGTGGAAGATTACTAATAACATGATGTAGCTCTTATAATTTTCCTTTTATGTGTTAAAATTCCACTTGGAAAATTTTGCTATAGTGAATTCTTAAGTCTTACACATACTTACATAATATTATTATTTTTTACATATTCATATTATCTTTATCTCTACTATTATAAAATTGTTAAAAAGCTGGGTCTGTACATTGAAGATGTTTAAAAAAAACAAGTGGGTTAGGGTATATAAACGTGTCCGAACCCAAAAATGTGATTTTTAAAATTCTTGTCTGTTTGTTACGGGTTGGAGCAAAACCTACTGAATAGATTTTAAATTTATTATCACTGTTAGAAAGTATATGCTCCAACTTAAAAACTGGTGAACTTCTTATCTCAATTAATTAAATGAATCCTGAGATACAGCTTGACCTCCCTGATGTATAGAGGCCCATTCAAAGAAGAGGTCATAAATGTTGGATTGGCATTTTTACTCCTGATATAACTTCACTTGAGCGAAGCCGCGGGCATAGGCTAGTACTTACATAAAATTGTAAAAATGTAAAAAAAAAAGTTTACTAAAGTTAAACAGTGTGACAATTGTTGATATTGCAACCATAGATGTTGTAAAGTATTCGAAACGTTTCGGCAATTAAATAAATTCAATACAACGTGAACAGTATTTTTATTTCAATGATATTATTTGACACAACATAGAAAGAAGAAAGAAAGAAAAAGAATTTTATTTGTCTTTTACGTATATAAAAATATTAATTACATAATAAAAGAATTTAATAAGTAATCAAAAAGACAAAATGATCTCGGGATTGATGGTCGACAGCACGTAGCGTGTTAATCGCTGGTATGGTGACCAAGCCAGTCATATAGTTACACAATACATGCATGAACCTTCCTGCTCACCAAAATTATACATACCATCACGCATACACACATACATATCACCAAGCCTGTATTTTCCAGAGGGATAAACAAAAACCTCAGTAGCCAAGTCGTCCTGAGCGCGACTGCTACGCTAGAGGTCCTGGGTTCGATTCCCAGGTCGAGCAGTGTTATTGGGTTTTTCTATGAAATTCCCAGTAGCAGCTCGGAGTTAGAAATTTGTGCCCGGTCAATGGCAATAGGCTCGCCCCCTATTACATGGGCCCTAAACATACCGGCGAATTGTGGGTGTAGGTACATTAGTACGCCTCTGCCTAACCCTTCGGGGAATACAGGCGTGATGGTATGTCATGTTATGTATGATAAGTAAAAATCCCCATTATCCTAAAGTGCCCAAGGCCCCCAATAGGTTACAGAAAGCCCTGCAAGTGATCTACTTTAGCAAATCAAAGATCAATGTTTGTGTCTGCCTGCACATGCTACTGCATACCTAGGTACAGCTACCGTCTAGACTTAGGCTAGGCGGCCTCCACCTAAAGTCTAGACTAGTTTTAACACCCCCCGATTGTGAAATGTTGTAGAACACAGTTAGATATTATTAAAAACTTAGTTCGTATTGATTCGTTTCACTCTTATTGGGTGTTTACAAAATACTTTACTTTTTTAAAGTGGGAAAGCCATGCTTCGGCACGAATGGTCCGGCTCGACTCCACCGGAATGATAGGCCTCACAGAAAACTGGCGTGAAACAACGCTTACGTTGTGTTTCGCCGAGTGAGTGAGGATACCGGAGGCCCAAACCCTTTTAAAAGGCGGGCAACGCACTTGAGACTTGTCTGGTGTTGCGGGTGTTCATCACTTACCATCAGGTGATCCGTCTGCTCGTTCACCGCCCAATTCCATAAAAAAAATTGTTCTGGAATATTATAGAAAAGTTTTCCGTATCGATGTTCAGATTTCATCACGGTGTTGTCATCATCATAGCCTAGGTTGGCTTCCGGTCTAACCAGATGTTTTATTGTCAAAGTAAAATGTTTTAATTTCTTTCTTAAAATAAGTAAGTTCTTTTAAAACTTTCACATTAGCCTAGTGGTCCTGAGCGCGACTGCTACGCTAAAGATCCTGGGTGCGATTCCCAGGTCGAGCGTTAATGGTTTTTCTATAAATTCTCAGTTGCTCGGAGTTTGGGTTCGTGCCCGGTTAATGGTAATAGGCTTGCCCTCTATTACATGGAACCTAAACATACCAGTGAACTGTGGATGTACATTACAATAGTACACCTCTGTCTAACCCTTCGGGGTATAAAGGCAGTGGCAGTATACTATGTAGGTACTTTTAAAAAGTCAAAAGGCAGGGTTCCAAACAGTGGGTCTTATGGAAAACAGCCGGCTAGAAACTCCATAGATACACCTTTAAAAACAACTCGTGATATAAATACACCCAGATTATTATCTATCGGGGAAGACGCACTAGGGCAGCGTATTCCACATTTCGGCTGTAGTACGCAGGATAAAAGTGGACTTGCGTTTCGTTTGAATTTTTGGAATATCCTCCATGAATCGAAGTTGCAACCTATGAAAACCGACAACAAATAGTAGCAATAAAAATGACGCCTTTAATATTTTTGCGGTCGGGAAGTAAATATACAAAATAGCACACACACAAGCACATGTATAAATACCATGTAGCTACGTAGTACACTTACTCTCACGCACACCCGTGTCAATATTTTATCAGCTTTATAGGAAAATTCTAGAACTTCCAAGGCCGGTCACAGCGGTCACTTCGGGCAATGCCATGCCATCGTGACACATAATATGGGGTGCACTTCAAAATCCTCCATGAGTAATTCAGGGGCTGATATCATACCATCACGCCTATTCTACGAAGGGCTAGGCAGAGCTGTACTTATGTACACCCATTTACTGGCATGTTTAGGGGGCAAGCCTATTGCCATTAATCACGCACAAACTCTGAGCTTCATATAAAAATTGAGTTTCATACAAAAACACAATAACAAAACTGTTATTGTAAGGTCCTGAGTTTGATTCCCATCTCGAGTAAACACTCGAGATGGGAATCAAACTCAGGACCTCTAGCGTAGCAGTCGCACTTAGGACCACTAGATTAGTGAGACAAAATTATTATCTTTTTGCTATTATCACGTTATTAATGAAAATGGGACTAACTAATCGCTGATCTATCGATTTGCAAAGTTAAACTGCGCTTGCCGCGGTCAGTGTATGGATGTTTGACCATTCATGATATATAACCTCGGAGAGCACGTAAAACCATAAATCCCAGTTCTCATACGGGCTCCTATGAAAATAGCCCAAACCCAAAAAGCCTGAGAACAAATTTATCCGTAGAATAATGGTACCTACCTATTGCTCAAAAATTGGGCTATGGAGGTCTAATATCAGTTGCTTTGTGTAAAACACTGATATTTAGAAGCATCTGCTGTGGGAGAGCCATGCGCTGGCACGAATGGGCCGACTCGACCGGAGTGATACCACGGCCTCACAGAAAACCGGCGTGAAACAACGCTTACGTTGTGTTTCGCCGAGTGAGTCCTCACTCACTCCGGTATACTCATACCGGAGGCCCAAACCCTTTTAAAAAGCAGGCAACGCACCTGTGACTTCTTTGGTGTTGCGGGTGTCCATGGGGGGCGGTTATCTCTTACCATCAGGTGATCAGTCCGCTTGTTTGCTCCCCTAGCCAAAAAAAATGTAATTTCCAAAACGAATAAATTACTTTATATTGTACTAGGTTCTGCCCGCGGCTTCGGTCACGTGAAGCTATATCAGGAGTAAAAATGGAAAAGCAACATTGATGACCTCTTTTTTGTATGGGTATTATACATCAGGGAGGTCAAGCTGTACCTCAGGATTCATTTAATTAATTGAGATAAGAAGTTCAACAGTTTTTAAGTTGGAGCATATGCTTACTAACAGTGATAATAAAATTAAAATATATTCAGTAGTTTTTGCTCCAACCAGTAACAAACAGACAAACAGACAAGAATTTTAAAAATCACATTTTCGGATTCGGAGACGTTTATATACCATAACCCACGTGTTTTTTTTTAATCTTCAATGTACAGACACAGCTTTTTCCAATTTTATAATAGTAGAGATTTTTAGTATTACGTAATAGTTGGCGAATGACGTCAGCGTTTCATCTCATTCTATAACAATAATTTCGCATTGTTATGACTTAATAATAACTTAATCATACTTAGGTTTTGCATACTTTACGTGGAATTACAGAAAACAAAGGGACATGCATTAAATAATATCAATGTTATGTAAACAATTCCTTGAAAACCATTTTAATTGAAGGTAAATTCATTAATAATATAGATAATAATTTGGCTTGATTAAATATTTATTAGTTGATATTATTTAATTTAGTATCTGTTATTTATTTCCTGAAAAAATATTTTAAATCAACTAATTAATATCTTAGGTATAATTAATAAGACGTTTAAAGTTTTAAAGGAATTAGGAGGGACTGGAGTCAAATCCAACAAATCAAAGATCATAAAAATTGGTCCAGCCGTTCTTGAGTTATAAACGGTGTAACTAACCTTACTTCTATATGTAAGAAATGTAAACACCTGAAATATACCCTACTAGAACGTTCCACTCTAGAAGGGTTGTCTTTCTCACAACTCATTCCCTATTTGTAATGAAAAAATAACAGTCAAGGTAATCGAGTTCAAAATTCAAGGCACCTCTGAGTTTTCGAAGCTAGTGCGTATTAATAGTTAATTATCACAGGAAAACATGGTCAGGAAACCTACACGTCTGAGAGATTCTCGACGGCGTGTGAAGTCTGCCAACCCGCATTAGGCTAGCGTGGTGGACTATAGCCTAATCCCTCTCATTGCGAGAGAGGGATTAGGCTATAGGAGAGGAGACCCGTGCCCAGCAGTGGGACATATAATGGGTTGATTATGATGTAGATTAAGTTGTTGAAGTAAGTGCTAACAAAACCTAAATCATCATCATGTACTACATCAATAATCATCAAAATGAATTCAACGGTTTAGGCGTGAATCCGTAACAAACCAACTTACTTTTGTATTTATAGATATCATTATTTTCAATTTCTAACTATATTTTTGGTCACCAAACTTAATTATGTACTTAGTTGAGGGGCAAATAGGCACCATAGTTGTTTAACGGAACGAATGGATACTATAGTTTGGGTGGGGTATATTTTGAGGGGTGAATAAGCTCGTGGCCTTTTGAAAGGTATTTATAATATATATTTTTATATCAACGCTACAAACAGCAATGAGTCATATTTATTTATTGGATAGTAACAGTCGATGACTCAGTTTCACGGATGGAAATGGAAAAATAAATTATATTTATTTCTGTATCTGATCTTTTAAGGTCTACAAGTCAATGTTTTACATTTTTTTCAACTAGATGGCGCCGGTATTTCATATCTGACGACCTCTGAGAAAAAACGCCGAAACAAACTCAGAGAATCATAGCATGTTTTAAAGTCCAGACGGAGTAGTAGTATTTATAAGATATGTGTGTTACGATGTAGGTCAATATCTGAACAGACCTTTTGAAGAAAGAGTACCTCAACCATTATTTAGGGAGCTCAACGACCCGTCTCACGGCAATACCAGATCAGCAGGACATTCGCGGAGGCCATACGAATACTCAAGCCGTCAGAAAAACCTATTTTTTTAAAAAAGTTTTCTGTGTCGTTCGTTTTACAAACAAAAATTATCACGTCCTACACATGCACCCAGACCCGCAACAACTATTTGTAGGTCATACAAATATTTGTTCCGTGTGGGGATCGAACCCACAACATGTCACGCAGAAGCCGATCACTCAGCCGCTACGCCAAACAAGTCGTCTTAAATAAACAGACTTTTTTGTTCAAAAGCAAAGAATTTGTATAAAGAGATCATTTTACTCAAAAGTACCTACCTAGGAACCCATTTATCTATTACACATGCAAATCTATTATTTCATCATATTTATCATCTATCTTTTTTGTGATTTTTTTGCATTTTTCATGCTAAGATTATAAAGTTATTTTAGTGAAGGAAAAATTCGACTCGCAGGCAGGATTCGAACCTGCGTCTGACGTCACCTTTAAGACGTAAGTTCAGAATGTGAAGGCAAATTTCGACATGGCAGGTAGGACTCGCGGTGGCTTAGTGGTCATAGCGTCTGGTGTCAGAAGACGCAGGTTCGAATCCTGCCTGCGAGTCGAATTTTTCCTTCACTAAAATAACTTTATAATATTTATCATCCTTACAAGTGACGTCACGGATGACGTCATAGTGTTTCCCTCGCGTCAGGGGCTCCCTCCCGCCCTCTATGAGTCAATGCGCACCCTCGAAAAATAACACTCATAATATGACTAATACGTAGGAGGTTTATTATCCACGGAAATTATGAAATAAATTAGTAAGCAGAATTGTCGTCATAACAATTAATTACTAATTTAAATATTGTAATGTCATTGTGGTTATAATGTAAGTGTATAACTTTTTTTAATTAGGTACGTTTTTTTTTCATGGGTTGGGAAATGCGCCTTATGCATGCCAACCCGCATCGGGGATGCGAGACGTGTATGTCCGGCTCCGCTCTTCTACAGACAATCCGGATTTGGGCATTTATGGAAAATGTAGGTACAAATCCTTAGGAATTCTCTGTCACTTTTTTTTAAATATTCTGCGAAATTTTACACAACATCATGTAGTCCCAAACTAAGCAGAGCTTGTAATGGGTCCTAGACAATGGATATAATACTTATATACATTTTTTTTGTAAATCCATACTTATAATACATAAGAAACACCCAGACGAACACAAACACTTATATTCATCACACATAAATATTTGTGTCCTGTGGGAATCGAACCCACGACCTCATGGCCAGCAGTCCGGTACTCGAACCACTAAACCACAGAGATCGTCTTCGTGACTTGGGGAGGCGGCAGGGTATGTCCAACCCATGATTATAATTAGCATCTTGCAGCAATCGAACCCACGACTTCGTGTGTCTCACTGCTGGGCAAAGGCCTCCCCCTCACGTTTCCATCTATCTCGATCTTCTTTAGAGGTATGTATTAAAATTGTCTGACTAGTACCGACTAAAAAACCGCCTTCAAAAAATAATATAATGTGCAAAACAGTTTCGGAAGGCGGTGCCATTGATAGTCGGATCTTTTATTTCGCCACCGACTTCAGAAAATATCTCGCACATACAACATTACATTTCTGTTTTTTGAAGGCGGTTTTTCCTTTTTTTTGGAAAGTTATTTTATTTTAACATTTTGAGTGGGCACAACAACCAACAACTACCAGATTTAAATTAAACAAAATCATGAAAATTTATTCACCCAGTGGAAAGTTCTGAGGAAACAAACAGAATAAAATGTAAATGAAATGAAAACTACTGGGCCAGACTATGGGACCAAATAGCAACTATTCCTCATCAAACTAAAGAAGAATCACGTAAATCGGATCATAAATCTCAGCGTAATCGGTGTACATACTTAAAAAAATACCAATCGAATTGAGAACCTCCTCCTTTTTGAAGTCGGTTGAAAACCTCAGTATTCTTCCCTTGCCCTAGAGTCACGGCTATTGGACATTCACGGCAACTGTCTAGCTTAGTATATTATAACGTTTACCACTTCCTAACACGAACAATTTAACTCACGAGCGCGGACGTCGGTTCGCTCACAGCAGTTCCGAGGTTCAAGGCCCGGTAATAGCTCTTACGTAAAACCTCTTCCTAATGCGCATTTCCGAGTGAGTGACATGCACTGACAATGTTAAGAATGTTTGTGTATGTAGTAAAATGTAGAGATAATGGTAGTTGGATTATTTGGATTTCTTCCGATTAATGGCAATGATGTCTCACGCAAAGCCAGACAGCTTAAATAGGACTGGGCGGGAATGCCACATGCCAGATGAACTCTGGGCAAAAGCTACCACAAATTGGACCCTAACCGAGGTGGTGCGATGAATTGGGACTCTTACGATAGAGATTGGGTGGCTAAAACTACAGGAAGAGTGATTTGGAAGGAGGATCTTGCCGGATTCTTTTTCGTAGGACGACCTTTAAGAACCGTGCGACTAGAATCATAACGTTTCATAAACGCTTGTAAAAGATTATTTAAAATATGTATATAATATAATAATAATATACATTTGAACTTGAACTTGAGGAAAGGGAGGCCTTTGCCCAGCAGAGGAACAAAACGGGCTTGAAAAAAATTCCCCCTCATAGAATTAAAATATACCGGAGATCTTTAGATGTTTAATAAATACTCCTTTGCCTAACCTTTCGGGGAATACCGGCGGCGTGATGATATATTGAGTTGTAAATAACTTTAACAATGAATGAAAGGGAAGGCTAATGCAATATAAAGTAATAGTAGACACGCATAAATTATGTATATTGTATTTTTTTTTTTATATATAAAGCTGAAGAGTTTGTTTGTTTGTTTGTTTACTTGACCGCGCTAATCTCAGGAACTACAGGTCCGATTTGAAAAATTCTTTCAGTGTTAGATAGCCCATTTATTGAGGAAGGCTATAGGCTATATATCATCACGCTACGCAGACGACGTCGCGGGCAGAAGCTAGTTATGTATATTTCGGTAAATAAATCTTTTAAAGGCGGATCATACACCTGAGCTCACTAAATTCAATTTTCAATTGGCTTTTCGAAATTTGTACGTCTACAATACGATTGATTGAGATACCGTTAATCTAGGTTCCTACCGTACCGTTTCTTCTACTACTTCATTGGAAATAAATGACCGGGAATTGTTCCCAATTTGGTAAATTTATCAAGACTTGCATTTGCTTACATTTATTTCCAGTGTTTAAGTATTTGTTTTGTGTATAAGCAGTGATGGCCTAGTGATATGACCATTGGACTGCCAAGTGAAAGGTTTCTAGTTCAAATCCAAGGTACGCATTTCTGACTTTTCGAAGTTATGTGTGTATTAATAGTTAATTATCAAGCGCTTAAACGGTGAAGGAAATCATCGTGAGGAAACCTGCATGCCTGAGAAATTTTCTCGACGGCGTGTGAAGTCTGCCAACCCGCATTAGGCTAGCGTGGTGGACTACAGCCTAATCCCTCTCATTGTGAGAGGAGACCCGTGCCCAGCAGTGGGACACATAATGGGTTGATTAAGTTAGTATTTTTTTAAAGTATTTTGGACGAAATGGTTCAGCAAAAAACTAGATTAACGCTATCGGGATCAGAATAATACCACACTGAATAAATTGCGTTTGAATTACGATTTTTTTTATTTATTTGAAATTTGGTTTGCATTGGAAATTCAGTGCGCCGGACTCGTAAATAAAATGAGTTCAACCCAGAGTTCAACGACCTCATTTTCACAAGTTCATTATCTAACCTGTAGTTAAATAATTTTAGTTTGCGTTTAGTGTCCGTATCCGGTCAGAAAGTGCGCAAACAGCATTCGCGGTTTCACTAAACAGGGGGCGCGCGGCGCGCATGCGCAAACGATCGACGCGAAAGTGACACGCGCTTGGAATCACAAGCGCACGGAAGTACCAGCGGAATGAATGGAATTTTGTTTATGAACTATTTTAAAGATTTTTTTTGAGTTTATTGAACTCTTCATGACTTATGTATGAGTATATTAATACATATGTACGTAAGTGGTTTTTTTTTCTAGTTAATAATGGAGGTGGAATTCGAGTTCTGATTAAAATAAAATGAACTCAAAACTTAATTACTTTTGAACATATTTATGTAATAATGTAAATTTTTACAAAAGATATACTTAAGTACAAAAATATAAAAAAAATAGTAGTCCACCAGTATCGGGAACAGAGTCCAAGCTACCAGTGGTCAGGGCTCCAGATAGAGGAACCTCCTCACAATACGCGCCGTACCAAGGAGTTCCGCTTTCTGTATCAGGCCCTTAACCCTCGTGACCCCTGAGATCGTGGGTTCGATTCCCACAGGACACACATATATGTGTGATGATTATAAGTGTTTGTGTTCGTCTGGGTATTTCTTATGTATTATCAGTATGTATTTACAAAAAAATAGTAAGAACTTATATGTGTATTATATCAATTGTCTAGTACCCGCAGTAGTACAAGCTCCTTAGTTTGGGACTCAGAATGTCCCAGTTTATATTTATTATTATCATGATTTTCAAGTAGCAGATTGATGTTTAAATTAATGTTAGCAATAGGCTCGCTATCACGCTTATATTGACTATCTTATGCCCGCGACTTCGCTCACCTGAAGCTGTATTATGAGTAAAAATGGAAACACAACATTGATGATCTCTTCTTTGTATGGGTCTGTATACATTAGAGAGGTCAAGGTCTATCTCAGGATCCGTTTAATAATTTGAGATATGAAGTATACAAGTTTTTAAATTGGAGCATATACTTTCTAACAGTAATAACAAAATTAAAATCAGTCAAAATCAAAGTAACATACATACAGACAAGAATTTAAAAATCATATTTTTGGGTTCGGATACGTTTACATACACACTTGTATTTTTTTAAATATTTTCAATGTACCTACAGACACAGCTTTTTTACAATTTATAATAGTAGAGAAGACGATTTACCCAAAAATAATGACCCAATCCAAAAAGGTTATACCACCTCATCACGTCACCTGACCTTTGGGAAACCCCAGGAAGTTCTGTCTTTCCTACTCAGCCACAGGAAAGAAGACATGACTGGCGAAAACCACCGGTGCGTCATGGGTGATCGACCGGTGGGAGGGTCGACGTTCGATTCTGCCTAACCTACGTTTGTATAACATTGATCTGTGTGGAAATCTTTTCTGCGTCTGAGTTCAGTGGCTTGCTGAGATAGTTACTATTGAGGTCATGAAAAAAAATGGTTCACAATACCAATGGATTAAGGGTGACATCGTGTGTGTGCCTACCTAGCATCGTGTTGGGCACTAAACAATTAAAATTTCAATCAATTAATAAATTAATAAATAAAGTTTATTTAACTACCTCATTAGCCAAGTGGTCCTGAGCGCGACTGCTATGCTAGGGGTCTTGGGTTCGATTCCCAGGTCGAGCAGTGTTATTAGGTTTTTCTATGAAATTCCCAGTAGCAGCTCGGAGTTAGGAATTTGTGCCCGGTTAATGGTAATAGGCTCGCCCCCTATTACATGGGACCTAAACATACCGGCGAACTGTGGGTGTACATTAGTACGCCTCTGCCTAACCCTTCGGGGAATATGGGCGTGATGGTATGTTATGTTATGTTATTTAATTGCACTACCGACGTCAACCCACTCGTAACACAAGCATTTAGTTTAGCAGGAGGGGTTAACAAGAATACTAGTGAAGTGCGACCCACATTGCTAGTAAGCTTTATTTAAAAAAAATAATAATAATAATAATTGCAATTAAAATGAGTTCAATAGTAATAGTACGCTTGCGTTGTGTTTCGCCGAGTGAATGAGGTTACCAGAGGCCCAAACCCCTTTTAAAAGGCGGGCAACGCACTTGTGACTCCTCTGGTGTTGCGGGTGTCCATGGGCGGCGGTCATCGCTTACCATCAGGTGATCCGTATAATCGTTTGCTCCCCTATCCCATAAAAAAAATATTAAAGCTTAGTTAGGTATCTAGCAGTGTGGGGCGCACATTACCAGTATTATTGTTAACCCCTCGTGCTAACCTAAATAATAAATGCTTGTGTTAAAAGTGGGTTTAATGGGTGAGTTTCAAACCGGCAACCACAATGATCGCAAGCCTGACCTCCTAGCTATTAGGCTACAGCCGCCTTTTAAATCTATATCTATACTAATATATAAAGCTGAAGAGTTTGTTTGTTTGTTTGCTTGAACGCGCTAATCTCAGGAACTACTGGTCCGATTTGAAAAATTCTTTCAGTGTTAGATAGATCATTTATTGAGGAAGGCTATAGGCTATATATCATCACGCTACGCGCACAAAGTCGCGGGCAGAAGCTAGTTCAAAGTAAAACCATTTGAACTTGAATTTAGGCTCAGTGCCCGGTTAATGGCAATAGGCTCTCCTACTACATAGGACCTAAAGTTTATGTTGGAAAAATTCCACACAGAACTCTGTAAAAAACTAGATGGCCCGATGACTCATAAGATTCATATCAATACGGTATTCTCTTCAGGCTGACGTAGTGTACCGTTTTCGTAGAAAGTGTGAAAGCACTATAGAACGGACCATGCGTTCTTACGTCACGAGAGGCCATTGACCCGGCGGCCATTACGGCCAATGCAAAGAGCGATAGACAATGAATTAATTTTCATAAATTGTTTTTCTTTGGACTCGGTGATGTAATGGCAACTGAAATGTGTTGTCTGTACTATAACAATTCCAAATTCAAATGCAAATAGTTTAAAAAAAGCACTGACTTGTAAAACTGTCATTAAAATATCTATTTACAGAAATAAACATCATTTATCATTTAAATCCATTCAAATATATATTTTTTGTTTTTTCTTCTAGGGAAACTATCAAAATATTTGACAGATTCGTTAAAGATCACCATTCCATTATTTACAGGCAATTTAACATACCATCACACCTGTATTTAACGAAGGGTTAGGCAGGGGGTACTAATTATATTATTTAAGTCCCATGTAATAGGGGGCGAACCTATTGCCTTAACAGGGCACAAATCAAATTCCAAGGTGCACTGAGAATTTCAATAAAAACCCCAATACTACTGTTCGAACCTGGCAATTGAACCCAGGTCATTTAAGTTAAGTTAATAAGGCATGCAATAAGCTCTTGGCAACTACAATTTAATTAATTTAATAGTAGATACGTACATGTGTTTTAATTTGATTAAATACTTACCTTTTTTATTCATTCAATTGCGCTTGAAAGTTAATTTAATTAATATCTAATAATTTTATACAAAAGATCGCGTGATAGGTACCTTACAATATAATTTAAATTCCATAATTAATTACTTTCTGCTACTGGCTTGTGAACAGGTAAAATTAACAGTTGTGAAATTAAGTTTAAAATATGCTAAAAGCACTATTAAAGATAGTGATTTTTACAACCACACATGTAATAATTAATTAAATCACATTAATACTTTTTAAACAAGTACATATTTAACATAAATTACCGTCTTAATGTCTTGTCTTATAAAATGCTTGTAATTATCATTAAACGAAAGAAATATATTTAAGATATTTTCTATATTTTAATCTAGAATTCTCTAGAAAACCATTATAAGTAAATACCTGCTAGGTAAATTATATTGTATGAACACCTTAGGTACATCCTTACATATTATAAAGCAAAGTCCCCCCCCCCCTTCTTTCTGTCTGTTCACAATAAACTCAAAAACTACTGAATGGATTTTCATGTGGTTTTCACTAATAGACGGAGTGATTCACGACAAAGATTAATGGCTGAAGGTTAAGTAGTCTGAAAATGAAGATTTTTTTTCTTATTTTTATAATGTCACTAACTCGGCTACATAAAAGGTAGTAAAACCTCCTTCAAAAACAAATAAATATTTTAATGAGAAACAGTTTTGGAAGTCGGTGCATTTTATTCGGTCAGATATTTTGTTTCGCCACTGACTTTCGAAACTGTTTCGCACATAAGATAGGTAATATTTGTTTTTGAAGGCGGTTTTACTTATTATTAAAAATTATTTGAATGGTACCACGTCGGCACAATATTATTTCACACAAAAAAGAATTTTCCAAATCAGTTTATTAATCGCTGAATAATAACGTAATAAACATACAAGCAAAAAAAAACAGAATAATGGACTCCACATTTTTAAAGTCGGTCGAAAAAAACAAACAACTTAATACATTATAGTGACTATAAAAAAACAACTGTTATATCAAGTTTGCCAATCATTAAGACCGGAATCACCAATTAAAATAGACAACATAACGATTAAGAGATAAAAATAAAGCATTAGCGAATATTTTGTTAAAAATAATGCACTCAAAACATAGCGAGGTGCGCGGGCGTCGACCTGCGCTGACGCAACGTAATGTTTGCGTAACAAGCCTTGAACTGTTGTGGGTATTTATATTTTAGATGAGGGGCTACTGGCTAGATATCGACATGCCGATCAATCTGAGGTTCAGCTACGTTAGCTGCGGTTAAACCCTGGATGGGTTACCATACATGTATGTATTGGCTACATACCTAGATTTTAACAGTACTTTTTGAGGTCCTATGTAAATAAGCAAGCTATTAAACGGGCACAAATCCAAACTCCCATGTTGCTACCTACTGAAAATTTCATAGAAAAACTCAAAAGCTAACTGCTCGCCATAGGAACCAAACCCTTGACAAATCAAGTTAATACATTAGTTCTTACAACTGATGACATTGATGGTTATTTAATTTTGGATTTTAAGACACCAATGATAAGGTTGAAAGTGTTCAATGTTCAAACTAAGGATTCTTATTGGATGATTTTTGGGAAATAGATTCACTCGTTTGTTCATTTAATCATCTCGTTTGTTTGGTTTTTAAGATATAATTGTATTGGTCGCTTCGTGTCTACCTTCCTGTACCTTTTTCATAAGCATGATGCTTATAAATTTCGCACTGACGTGCACGGACAATATAATATTATAATTCCATTTCGTAACAGCATTTCTCTACGTTACGTGAGTCTAATAATGATACTCTTTACGTAACTGTGGCCGGGCCTTGAACTCGGATCATTCGCATCGCATCGGTGACTACTATCTCGCTTGTTACATCATGCTCAGAACTGTAAGATGGGACTTGACTAGAAAAATCTAGCTAAACGTGGTTATTTAGGAGACAGATATTTTTTTCACGTGGGAGAGCCATGCTTCGGCACGAATGGGCCGGCTCGACCGGAGTGATACCACGGCCTCACAGAAAGCCGGCGTGAAACAACGCTTGCGTTGTGTTTCGCCGAGTGAGTGAGGATACCGGAGGCTTAAACCCTTTTAAAAGGCGGACAATGCACTTGCGACTCTTTGCTTGCCCTCTATCCAAAAAAAAAGCATTTTTATAGTTAAAATAGGGTAAGTTCATGAAAATTAATCAGTCAAATATACTGTCTATTTTTCGCGTATCATCATGGGCAGGAATTGGTTTTCTTTTGCGAGGACTGTGGTTTTATCCAATCTGATAAAGTGCTGGGCCTTATC
The DNA here is from genome assembly GCA_947256265.1 of Acronicta leporina. Taxonomy (NCBI): domain Eukaryota; kingdom Metazoa; phylum Arthropoda; class Insecta; order Lepidoptera; family Noctuidae; genus Acronicta; species Acronicta leporina. The sequence continues at coordinate 7,220,266 of OX366536.1, forward strand.
AAGAGTGTGTTGAAAAACTGCAGACTTTCTGGAACGGCGGTGTTTGACATCGGACATCGGCAATTTGTTCTTTTAGGCGAATCCGTGAGCTTCTTTTAGCTTGTTATCAAAAATCCATTAAAACATAGCATACCATCACGCCTGTATTCCCCGAAGGGTTAGGCAGAGACGTACTAATGTACACCCACAGTTCGCCGGTATGTTTAGGTCCCGTGTTATACCGCGAGCCTATTGCCATTAACCGGGCACAAATTCCAAACTCCGAGCTGCTACTGGGAATTTCATAGAAAAACCCAATAACACTGCTCGACTTGGGAATCGAACCCTGGACCTCTAGCGTCACGCTCAGGACCACTAGGCTAATGAGGCAATCTAAAAGGGGGTTTAATTTCAATATATAGATAATATTTGCATGTGTCAGAAACCAGTGGCGACTCTTACAATATTTCTTGAATACCTCTTACTTCTTAAATATCTCTTATGTAATACAGAAACCAGCCAGTTATAATGTTCATTATATAAGTATGATTTTATTTATAAACTTTACTTTTATTCAAGACCAATGAACTTCCGAATTTAAACCTTGACCACCAAACTTTTTAACCACTTCCATTTCGCGCAAAACACTTCCCACCTACGTGCATTTCCTGTTCGCGCACTTTGCGCACTTCGCGCAGTTCCGCGCAGGTTCAAGGCCCGTGTTACGTAAACTTCCTGAGCATTTCACCTTACATCACGCAAGTAATAGTAATTGCAACAATTTATATATGTACGTATAACGGGTGCGCGCTTTCATTGCTTCCTACGTTATGTTATGATATAATTGGAAAGGAATTAGCGCGCATTCTTTGTTTAGTTCGCGCTAATTAGGAGAATTATTCGGAAGAAGGGTAAAATGGAAGGGAATAGGTTTGGTTTGGTTATCCTTTTCAAAGAAATATTTTTGGCAGGGTCGATTAATGAGAATAATAATTAAAATTCATCCGAATACCAGACGATCCAGGAGAATTATTCGAATCAAAAAAAAAATTATGACGCAATACAGACACGTGTCTTATAGGAAGAAGGGTAAAATGGAAGGGAATAGGTTTGGTTTGGTTATCCTTTTCAAAGAAATATTTTTGGCAGGGTCGATTAATGAGAATAATAATTAAAATTCATCCGAATACCAGACGATCCAGGAGAATTATTCGCTCAAAAAAAAAATTTATGACGCAATAGTCACGTGTTCAACTTTTAAAGGGACGAATCTAACGCAATGTCAATGTTTTATGACGAGCTCTGACGTCACAAGGGGTGTATCTTGCGTCATCTGAGCCAGCTATTACCTCGTATCTTCACAACTTAGCATATTTTACCCATTCATTCGTAAATCCTACGTAAATGGAGGGACAAGTCAAAGGAAACCAATCCAATGCTTATTAATATTATGACTGCATATCATCACGCCTGTGTTCCCGGAAGAGTTAGGCAGAGGTATACTAATGTAGACCAATAGTTCGCCGGTATGTTTAGGTCCGAAGTAATATTGTCCGGGGGCCTATTATCAAATTCCGAGAAAAAAAACTCCGAGCTGCTACTGAGAATGTCATAGAAAAAACCAATAAATTTTTTCCTCGATCTGGGAATCGATACCAGGATCTCTAGCGTAGCAGTCGCACTCAGGACCACTACTTAGGCTAATGAGGCAGTCATATTTCTATTCCACCGAGGTTGCAAACAATCTACGAATAATCTTATGAAATAATCATAAGATTATTCGTAAGATTGTTTGCTTACCATCAGGGCCAGCATGATGGAATGCTCAGATAATAGAATTTGTCATAGGTAAACCCAATAACCCTGCTTGACCTGGCAATATTTATTTAGTGGTCTGTAGTGCTAGTGCAGCTAGTAACCGTGAGTTTCTGAATTTGATTCCCAGAATCAAAATCAGAATACAGTACTTTCAGGCATTATTTTAAAAACCAGTATTTATATCTTAATTACCTACTTGGAAAGTAAACTAAATCAATAACTAAAAAATTGTTTTTGTAAATAAATAGATAAATATACTAAACCAATCACTTCATAACTGCAAACAAAACGCGCATTTTCACGCGCACTGCGCAGGCGCATATGTGCGCGCACGTCAATTCACTTCCAGATGTTACGCAACAGGAAAACGGGGGGGGGTGTGACCGGAAAGTGAAAGTAGGGTCGCCGACCTGCCTGCACCGAATGTCAATGCGAAGTTGAAAGGGGGGGAAGGGGGGAATTGGGTTACGTTGTGAGTTTCTAATTTGCCGTTCATTCATAGTGGCGCCTTGTGTGATAGTGGTGGGATTATGGGAATTAGAATAGTGGCTAATGAGCATGCGCTTACGCACCTCTAATTTATTAATAAGAGACTGAGCGTAGCGTACAGTGGTTCTAAAACTTTTAGTAATGATTGTCTATTTTTTTATTTTTTCGTGGAGCAAGATCCTACTAATATTATAAATGCGAAAGTTTGTGAGGATGGACGGATGTTTGTTACTCTTTCACGCCAGAACGGCTGAACGGATCTGAATAAAATTTGTCACAGGGTTAGATTATAGTCTGGAATAACACATGGGCTACTTTTTATCTGAAGTCCACGCAGACGAAGTCGCGAGCAGAAGCTAGTCTTTTCACAACATAACATTATAGCTCTATCACGATAATACATGACGCGTCAACATCGAATCATTGTCACCTATTAAATCATTTTAGGATGAAAACGCCTTTGCTGCGACGTTTCTTCTTCCTAGCAAAGACACTAGGAGGCGGTGAAGGGCAAGCGTTTTGAGGGCTATAATGTAAACATGACGTTCAAAAAGTATGACATAGTCTTTCTTGAACAAGTGATTAAAGAACGATGACATTTATAACGTTGACTTTGACTACAGTTTTATCTTTTAAAGACCACCATCGTTCCACTTTAAGCTTTAGAAGACGTTGGTGTAGTTTTTGAATCAGTCTGAAGTCTGCCAATATACGCAACACGCCAACTGAAATTACTCTCAATCTGAGGGTCAATAAACTCTTGGCTGAATTATAATTTTTATGGACTGCGTCAACGGTCTCGTGATTACAAGCGCGTGAAATTTTGGGTTCAATTCCCAGTCCGAGCAATGTTATTGGGCTTTTCTTAGAAATTATTAGTTAACATAACATAACATACCATCACGCCTGTATTCCCCGAAGGGTTAGGCAGAGGCGTACTAATGTACACCCACAGTTCGCCGGTATGTTTTTAGGTCCCATGTAATAGGGGGCGAGCCTATTGCCATTAACCGGGCACAAATTCCTAACTCCGAGCTGCTACTGGGAATTTCATAGAAAAATCCAATAACACTTTGCTCGACCTGGGAATCGAACCCAGGACCTCTAGCGTAGCAGTCGCGGTCCGGACCACTTGGCTATTGAGGCAGTTTATTTATTAGTTACAGGCTAAAATTTAGATTTTTAGCAAATATACCAGCGAACTGTGAATGCATTTTTATTTCTGTCTCCACCTATGCTTAATCCTTCGTGGAATATGGGCGTGGTGTTGCTACTAGTTCTTAATGTGTATTTGTAGATATTATAAAAGATTTGATTTCGAAGACCAAAATGGCAATTAAAAAAAAAAAAAAAATAACTGCCGCATTAGTCTAGTGGTCCCAAGCGCGACTGCTACGCTAGAGGTCCCAGGTTCGATTCCCAGGTGTTATTGGGTTTTCTATAAAATTCTCAGTACATAGGCTCGCCCCCTTACATGGGACCTGAAAATACCGGCGAATTGTGGGTGTACATTAGTAGTACACCTCTGCCTAACCCTTTGGGAAATACAGGCGTGAAGATATGTTTGTGTATACGTAATATAAATAATCAATGGCAGTAATGGTAATCGATAGAGCGAGATGGCGGCTAAATGCAGGAACAATTACAATACAAAAAAAAAACATCATTATGGGCGCCCCAAGTCCACTGTTGATAGTCTAGCCTGTTCTGTTGAGTAAGCTCACTGTTGTTTTTTTTTAAGTGCTGAACTTCCTTGTGAATTCACGTGGGAGAGCCATGCTTCGGCACGAATGGGCCAGCTTCACAGAAAACCGGCGTGAAACAACGCTTGCGTTGTGTTTCGCCGAGTCAGTGAGGTTACCGGGGGCCAAACCCTTTTAAAAGGCGGGCAACGCACTTTTGACCCCCTCTGGTGTTGTGGGTATCCATGGGTTTATATGCCATATAGTTATCGCTTACCATCAGGTGATCCGTCTGCTCGTTTGCTCCCCTATCCCATAAAAAAAATCCTCTGCTACTAGGTGAAGCGACAGGATGTCGGTTTCGTTTCAAATTCCAGGTGTCAGTTTTAAAAGTGAAGAAGACTCTGAAGTCCTCTGGGGTCGCACCAACGCATTGCTAAAAATATTCTGCCACTAAGGACGTAGTAACGTTAACTGTTTCGGTTTGAAGGACAATGTAGCCAAAAAAAAGTACACAAAAAAAAGTATACTTAAAAATGGAAGTCTGAAAATGATATCGCATTAGTGATGCTATGGTCTATACTCTAGGCTGCAATTGCGAATTCCTATCAGGCCAATATGCTTACAAAATTACGTCTTAAATTCTTAACGTAGTGAGTATGTGAGGCGTACGCAGGGCTATCGTACAACGCGAGAAAAGCGCAAGAAAAGCGCAAGAAAAGCGAGTTACTAATGTTTCGGGCGGGGCAGATGAACACTTCATGTGTACCGCCCCTAACACTGGGAGGGGCTGCCTTTTTTTTTTTTGTTGACGGGGTTGGAAATGCTTTATGCACTATCCACCACTCCGGGGAGAGCGGTGGGGTGTGTCGGACTCCGCTCTGAAAAGTGCGATCTACCGACTAAAACCAACCTCGGCGTTTCGCGTCACCACTTTGGTGCCGGGCCTACGGGAGCGCTGTAGCATTCATCCGCGGACCCGGCAGTGGCGGGCCGCCTTTTGCAGCCCCCTTCGCGTAAGGGGAGACAGACGTGGACGTTCTCCCTCCCCTTCTTCTACCGATAGGTCATCATGTAAAGGAGGATATGTCTGATGACCTAGACGTGGAACGGGAACGCAGGGGGCTTGCGATTCGCTGTAATGTGCTGGCTCGCAGGTTTGCAAAGTATTCTAAGGCAGTCAAAACAACACTGTTTAGGGCCTTCTGCCAATCATTTTATACCTGCAGCCTGTGGGCCCAATTGTGAGTTCAATACAACAATGCCTTCAGGGTGCTGATGGGGCTGCCTCGTTACTGTAGTGCGTCAGCAATATTTTCCGGATCTCAAGTAGATGACTACTATGCTATAATTCGAAAAAGGGCAGCATCGCTGATGCGCAGGGTCAGGGACAGCCCCGACAGCTATCTGAGAGTCATTGTTGAACACATTGAAAGTCCTATATGGAGGCATTGGATCAGCCTACATATAGGATAGAAATGTAATTTTAGTCTGTTTTTGTCTTGTTTCTGTGTATAACTACCACTCTATGGATGTATGACGTCTGAAATAAAGAATTATTTATTTATTTATTTATTAAAACTCCAAATATTTTTCCTTATAAACTTGACATTGAAGTCAAACAATCTAGCTCCGGGTGTAATAACCATTGGCTAAACGTTTCTAAACGAGGTGACCGCGATGTGATGCCGGCGAAATGAGAAAGCGACCTCGAATGCATGTCTATGTTGCTAGCTGCATAACGGTACACTTCAGTATGGCCAGGGCTGCCACGTAACATACAGGTTTTATCCTAAAATGTTGTAATTTTTTTTTGTGGAAATTCCTCATGGATCATCCGGCCTACCTAAATGGATTCTTACTTGGCGACTACATCATTGTCTATCCTAATATTTTAAAGAGGAAATATTTGTATGGATGTGTGTATGTAATGTGTATGATCATTAGGTGTGTCCTTATTTTTTTTTTCAGGTCATGTATTTAAGTATTACAGAAAGTGACGGTAGCTCAGGCGAAAGTGTGGTACCTTTCAGTAGAAAACCTTATTGCTACCTTTAGGGTTCCATCTAATAGTGTAGGTATATTTAAAAACATATATGGCATGACATGTTAAAAATTTAAAATATGTATGTACACGATATAAAATCTGCAGGTCATGCAATATTTGTTACGTGTTTTTTTTTTCAGTTCGATTCCCTGTGATAATTTTATCTGTTAGGAAAATTGCATTATTTTTAACGATATCTCAGTAAAAAAATATATATGGCTCACATTAAGATTGAATTAACCGTATAAACATTTTATAAGGTATTGAAGGTGTATATTAAGGTAAGAGAGGGTAAAAAATATGAATGTTTTGTGTAAAAGATACATATGTGTGTTAAATTAAAATGCAAAAAGTAATACTTAAGCTGATAATGATGCCAGAAAAGAAAAGGTAAATTTTGTTACTACTCGAGAAATAGAGATTATTAAAAATTATGTTAAAAGATCAGACATCGCTCGTTAATGTATTAACTGATTTTAGATCAGTACACTATAATATCATATAACAATATACCTATTTATGCTAGTTTCTAAAGTATTTATCTATGGCCTGAAAATAAATCTATACTAATATTATAAAGCTGAAGAGTTAGTTTGTTTGTTTGCTTGAACGCGCTAATCACAGGAAGGAGGTCTTATTTGAAAAATTCTTTCAGTGTTAGATAGCCCATTTATGGAGGAAGGCTATATATAATAACGCTAAGACCAAGTAAAAATTCCACTCGGACGAAGTCGTGGGTGGAAGCTAAAATAAATAAATAACATTGTGAGAATTACAAAAAAGGACAGAAATGTCCGGCCATGTCAAAATCCGGGTTGTATTGTCAGGTGACAACCCTGTGTGTTGTATGATATTTTGTACGTATGTAGCTACAGTGCACGCGCATTTCTCTTCGCGAGGTCATCACTTATTCGCTGTCAGTACTGTCACTAATCAGACACAGATAAAACAAACAAATAGTCTGTCAATAGCTTATTTAAACGAAATAATAAACAGGTATTGAAAATAATATGAACTTTTATTTTTAAATCAAAACAAACCCTCAAACGTCCTGTGTGGTTATTTCGTATAAAAAATGCGGCCCTGTTTATGCTTATGCATTGTTTTATAAGTAGTAAAGGGATAGCATGATATTTTGGAATCAGTCTTTTCTTACAGAATATGGGGGCTGATTTGATCATCATTATCCTAGCATTATCCCATCAAGGTTCGGCTTCCAATCTCAACGGCTGACTATCAGATTCCTGAGACTATCCTATAACGGTTCGCTTATGAAAATAGGGGGCGAGCCATTAACCGGGCACATCCAATTTGCGCGCTGTTTTTTATTTTCATAACAATTTCATAGAAACACTTTGCTCGAACTGTGAATCGGTCCCAGCACCTCTACTGTAACAGTCGCGATCGGCACCACCAGGCTAATGAGCCAGTAGCATATAAAATCTACGTAGACTTTTAAATTGAGTCTGACTAGGATAAATTGAGTCTGACTAGGATAAAGTAGCTTATGTATGTATTATTCCAGACTATAATCTCTCTCTGTGCCAAATCCAGATCCAGTGCATCCAGATCCGTTCAGCCGTTCTGGCGTGAAAGAGTAACAAACATTCATACGTCATCCTCACAAACTTTCACGTTTAAAATATTAGTAGGATATCATTATACAAATTTTAATAAAAGGCAGATCACCAAATCGGCTTAGGAAAATGTATGTAGAAGATCCAAATAATTCTAGACATTTCTAAATACTTGCAAATCTAATAATTGAGACTGTTTCCGGGATGGAAGTGTCTAGACCAAATCCGGTTGATCTGCCGATCCTTAGCAAATAGCATAGCGTCGCATGCGCATTTCTCTTAGCTAGGTCACTAGTTACATTTCCGTTTTATCTCTATGCAGACTATTTTTGTCATCGACTAGAATGACTTAGAGCGCGATCAACGAGGGACAGCCATGCTTCAGCACTAATGGGCCCACTCGACCGGAGTGATACCCCGGCCTCAAAGAAAACCAGCGTAAAACAACACTCAGGTACGCTGTGTTTCGCCGAGTGAGTGAGGATATCAGAAGCCCAAACCCTCTTAAAAGGCTGGCTACGCCAACGGAAGCTTCCGACTCCTATAGTGCTGCGAGTGTCCATGAGCGGCGGTAATCGCTTGCTACCAGGTGATCCACCGCTCATTAGCCCCACCACATCCCATCAAAAAAATACTCCAAAGATGGAAAGAAAATAAAAATATTGGTAACAATAGTCTTTCTACCCCACACATTTCAGCTCCCGCACTAGGTTACAAGCTCAGTGTCGAGGTGGACTTCACAAACATACAATAATGGACACAAAATTTGCTAATTAACCAGTAAATAATAATACATAAGTACATTCAAGTTCAAAATGTTTTTCACGTGGGAGAGCCCTGCTTTGGCACGAATTGGCCGGCTCGACCGGAGTGATACCACGGCCTCACAGAAAACCGGCGTGAAACAACGCTTGCGTTGTGTTTCGCCGAGTGAAGGAGGTTACCGGAGGCCCAAACCCTTTAAAAGGCGGGCAACGCACTTGCAACTCCTCTGGTGTTGCGGGTGTCCATGGGCGGCGGTTATCGCTTACCATCAGGTGATCCGTTTGCTCATTTGCCCCCCGATCTCATAAAAAAAACCGTATTATGAAAATAAATCGTAATCCAAACAAAATCTTATCAAATTCTGTTATTTTTCGGACTGAGGTTCCTACCGTACCATTTCGTCTACTACTACTTCACTGGAAATAAACGACCGGAAAATTGTTCCAAACTTGGTAAAGTTATCAAGAATTGCATTCGCTTACGATTGAATTATTACCAGTGAAGTATTTTGGATGAAATGTTAGAGCAGGAACCTAGATTAACGGTATTGGAATCCGAATAATAATACACTTTAATTAAATTGTGTTTGAATTACAATTTATTTTGGTATTACGTTTGTATTGGAAATTCGGTCCACCGCGGACTCTTTAAGAGAACACAGAGAACCCGTCTATATTTTTATTAAATTGAGACCTACATTTTATTATTTAATTGTTCAGAAGAGATGTATTTGTGTTAAAAGTATTCGAAACAATCGAGTATTAGCTATGCAGTTAGCTATAATGTACTACATAAAAATATTAATGAATATTCAGAATCCAATAAAGTTGAATATAAACAGAAAATGGCTGAATAAATAACTGAAATAACAATTTTTATCTCTGAATTGCGCAGTGACAAATGGCAATATTCGTTATGATAATGTTCCGTCACATTGTGCCCGCACTGGGCCGTGGCGACGAAAGTGTGGAGGAAAAGTGGTGAAAAGTTAGAATACTTCCCGCGCCTGCATTCTCACGAGCGATGTGCGTGTGCGCAGCGAAAGATGTTAAGATGCAGGAAGCTATAACTTTATGTAGATGAAATAAAATACATACATTTTGTACTTACATATAGCTGTTTTCTTAATATTCTATTCAATGTGGAATTTACTTAAGTTTTTATAATATTTTTTTTTATTATTAACTTGCTTCTGCCCGTGACTTCATGTATGCTCTTCAGATTTGGGTGCAACCTGGATAAAAATGTCCTAAGTGTTAATGGTCTGATGGATGCTGAGTTATCTATACAAATGTGATAAGTACCAAAATAAATCGTAATTCAAACATAATTTAATCGAATTGTGTTATTCTTTGCATTCGGCTACCGTTAATCTAGGTCGTAATAGACGACCGGAAATACTTGAAATGTTTATCAACTATTACATTTACATAAAATAATTATTACCAGTGACTTTTTTCGCAAAAATAGGTTTTTTAAAAAAATCATTTTTTTTGTTAATATAGAAACTATATAAATGTTATCAGAATAATAACACAATTTGATTATAAATAGTATTTGAATTACAATTTATTTTAGTATTACATTTGTATGTGCAATTCAGCACTCTTAGATAAAAATGATAGCAACGCAATCTCTTCGCTTATTCTACGGAACAAACCTAACCTTATTAACATCAGTAAATCTTTATTAATTCCATACAATACCAGCTACTTTATATCATCGCAATAAAGTTTAAATTCGCTTATTTTTTAATAACGGTACTAGTTTGAATGACGATCGGTGATCACGCTAGGATGACGTGACTTACTGTTCCGATTTAATATGGGTTTATAGTTTATTTAACGGTTTTACGAATTGTTGAGTTAATTTCTGTAATCGGTGACGGATCGGCGGGTATTTGTGACATTTTAGTTTTGTAGTTATGACTCGGTTGGTAGTAATGATTATGTTATTTGTTACCGTTAGGTTTTTATATAAACTACATGGAGAGGCAAGTGAAAAAAAAATCACCTCACTGCGCTGCGGCCCGTCTATCGAAGGAAGACCATTTTTAACGAAACCTTGTACCTGTGACTTTTCAAAGACATTAATAGTTAATTATCACGCTCTGAAACGGTAAAGAAAATTATCGTATTATCGTAGGAAACCTGCATACCTGGGAGGTTTTCTCGATGGCGTGTGAAGTCTGCCAACCCGCATGAAGCCAGCGTCATGGCCAATAGCCTAATCCCTCTCATTCTGAGAGGAGGCCCGTGCCCAGTTGTGGTGTTAATGGGTTGTTTATCAGGTATGGGTTTTATACTGGTTTGTGACACTTACGCGAATATTAGACATTTGACAGGTATGGGTTTTGTTTTATTGAAGGCAAGATGGTCAATAAAAAAAAACTTTTCGACCTGGAAATCGAAAGAAGGACCTCATGCTTATCAGCCATGCGGTCTATTATTACTATTCGTTTTTTATTTTTTATTAATTACATACTAAAAACGTACCTAAGCATTTACTATTGAGAAAATTATCTTTAACAATTTTGGGTGACATTAAGATAAATATGTGTGTGTAAATTATCATTAAATGAATAATCTCAGTATCGAATGCAGTTAATTAATAATTTATTAAATTTCTTAGAACGTTCAAAGCTTTTAATAATTAATAAAAAGTAAGCTAATGTTTTTTGACAAACATTCTCTTTTTGGTCGCGGCGCTAACCAAAATGGCCGCACATTTATTTCGCGCCAATGGGTCAAAGAAAGTGTCATCAATGGTTACATTGCCATGACACGTAATAAATTAAATTATGATATGTGTCGTCACGATTTCTTTGACAAGGCAAGCATAACTAAACGACAGATAAACGCGTTAACATAAAATTTACGTCTAGCTCCAAATAAGTAGCTATCGTATCAAAAATAGTTTAAATATCTGTCTGTGAACGCTAGAGATCCTTTGTTCGATTCGCAAGTCGAATGTCCATTAATATATTTTCAGTAGAAGCTCAGTATAGGTTCAAAAACACACCGTTGGAAGAATCCAACGGTACCTTTGCCTAACCCTTCCGAGAACACAGGTGTGACATTGGAAAAAAAACATACTGAATATGTTTTATAATTACAAAACGATTTAAAAATACACAGAATATGCATCTTTTTACTAATAATATTGGAATCTAGTCAAAAACTCTTCACAGCGTTTGAAGAATGCTTCAAAACTTTGAGTTTCAATAAAAAATATTCAGGAAAATTCGAAAATTGTACGATTTCATAGCTTTTTTAATTATATTAATCTTAAACACAAAATTAATTGCCTAAACCCAGCAAAAGATGTCGAACCCATAATAGCTGTAACAGTCATTAATAACAGCGTTCTAAAAAGTTTAAAAACCAAGATGGCGTCAAGGAAAGTGTCACAGTACGCACACGTAATGCTAGTAACTGACCTGGTTGCGGTCACCTTTCGCTGTACTTTCACCGGCTGTCTGACACACATACGAGGCTTTTGTTGTTGTGGAAGTTTTGACCGTGAACTGATAACGAATGGACGACTGGGATTGGAGATTAGATAGTGCTGTGATTTAGAAATTGAATTTGAATTTGGAATAATCTTGGAGTATTAAAAGAGATTCGATAAGTTGTTATATTTTTATGTTGGCAATGTTAATAGGAAACGTAATCTTCTTCTATGGTTTCTGACACTTGCGTAGGTATTTAATAAACATTGAATTGAAACTACTTTTTTAGGATAAGATCGCGTTGTATTGATATTATTTATTTAATTCCCGAAGTTTCAGATCCTTTACAGCTTCCATGGTAACGTATTAAATAAGTTTATAACAATAAGTTCAGAATTTCTACAAACTTTGTAAGTGCGATTGGCTAAAAACATCATCATCATTTGTTTTCTTATTCCGATAAGTCTAAAAATCTGAGTTAGTTTGTCTAAAATCTTGTGAGCTTTGATTGGTTTTTTAATACACAGCTAAAATAAATATAAAATAATAATATGACATACCAACAGCGTACCAATATTTCCGCAAATAAAAGATTTGGATTTGAAAACCCATTTCAATTATTTATTCAAGCTACTATAAAAAATGACTAGAAAGTTCATTACCAGTTTGAAAAAATTCTAAGCAGGTCAAGTTCAATTCACCAGTTGTCAATTTAGCACTGAAAAAAAGTAATGTTTTGATTAATGAGAAATTTAAAAAGTCCAATCATTGTTTACAAAATAAGGACACGAATAGTAATTCATCAATCCATCAAGTTCTATTGAAATGCAGAATCACACTTCTCATCACCCGTAAAAAGTGCACTCTCGAATTTGAAATACAAACGAAAAATAAACATTTGTAGACCTGATGTGGGAACAAATGAATACAGCGGATGTCCCAGTTTCGAGTCCCGTTAGCGAGAGAAAGTGGCGGACGCGATGCACCGCCTATGCAAATTATGCAATTACACGCTGGCTGTATACGCATAGTCTGTGCAACGGATTTTCAGTTAAAAAATACTAGCGCTATTAGTGACATAGATTTTTGACAGTGACAGGTGAGGCTGTATAGGTGAATGTCCTTTGCGCGCTTGGTGTATTTTAGAAACGTGTCACTTGGCGGTTCGGCGGTTATCAAAGCGTTAAAAAAAACAAAAGAAAATTTTGAAATAGCAAAGTAACCTAGCCAGATAAGACCGCTGAAGACGAGTTAGGTACCATTTCTGACGGAGCTTTAACTAGGTAGATTAAAACTCATTTAGCATTAACGTTACCTAGTTCATTTTACGGATTCGGATGTTACAATATAGGACAATTATTTTTATTTTTCCTTATATTATTTTTCCAAGTTAAATCTACAGTTATCGTCTTTATTTTAGTATTACATTACACCGTTACCTACATAACGTGTTAAGCATGTGCATGTTTTCTGCACAACGGTCACGCAATTATAATTATTTTAATTCAACAATTATCATAATTGCTTCTTATAACAGCAAACAAACGGTGTCCAATTTCCTGAATTTTTAAATATCTTGTGCATTTATTTTACAAAAATGTAATTAAAAAAACGAAGAGCAGGCACTAAGCCCATAAAAACATCCACTGTCAATTACATCATTTCTCCGCACAGTAGATACAGTTATGCGACTTTGATTCCAAGAAGCAGAACACAGCTTTCGAACGTCTAACAAGAATGATCTAACGTGACAAACCGAAAAAATGATGCCACCCGCCATATTGGTGTAATGGCGGCCACAAAAAACTAACGGAATAAAATACCTAACAGCCGAGTGGAGAAAGGCTTTCGATTGTCCCACATATCAGCGCACGCGAATCGACGACGCGACTCCGAAAAGTCACAACACTAGTAACAAATCTTCGGTGATAAAACCCAACCTTATTTCAAACGAACAACTGTCATAATCAATTGGTGGGAAGTTTGACGTATGGTGCGGTTCGAAATTCAAACGTCAATAGTGACATTTAGGCGCAATACATAAAGTGTACCCATCCCTCTCTAACCTCTGTAAATCGTATTGTCTGTCTTGCTTGCTACTCGACATTGAAAAAGAAAGCACTAGATTTTTTGCCGGCGACCATTTTACTCGAGAGTATGCCGAAGAAAGCAAAGTAAAATGCATGTGTGTAATATTAGAAACGTCGGTTTTATACCTCGGTTGCATCGCATTAGAGTTAGTTGCATAAGAAAACTGCATTTCCCCTGCGTTCATTCCACGTCATGTTGATAGTTTTCTCCCTTGATTATAAGTCACAAGTACTACTTGACTTGGACAAGTAAATTAATCGACTATTGAAAGCAGAATGGCGGGTTATCTGAGCTGTTGAATTATTGCCTTCTAATTTGCCAAGAACTTAGAAAGATTGGCAATTTTAAGTGCTCGCATCTCTTTTTGTGGGTAGTGAAAGAGACTCGCTCCCTTTCGCTACTACAGTACTGTACAGGTTACGCACAGAAGTGGTTCTGGAATGTTCTTCTAAGAGTGCCCAACTCCACGGGTTGAAGGTGGTTTAGTGGGTATGAGTTCCATATTCCTCGAGCGCAACCCCGAAAATTGTCAAATCCTCATATTCCTTATTGATCTCAGAAGATTCTCTTGCCCAGTAGCGAAAGAGTAAAGGTTTATACAAAAGAACATGTTTGGTATTTATATCTTTTAGGCTCTTTAGAGTCTTTATGTGCTAACTTCAGTTCAAGTCCAATTTTGAGAATTTTGAGAATGGGGTTGTTTGCTTAAACTTTTGCATCTAGAGATGCCACGTTGGATCTAGGTTACTAACCTTTAATTAAATCAACTTTAATCAAATTCAGTCGCTGGTGAGAAAAGTCAATTTAAACATTTCCAGAAGTAGCAGTTAGTTTTCCTTTATGATTCTGGCCAAGAAGAGCGTGAACAAAGACCAAACTAATAATATCATAAAAATCTAAATATTAATTTATAGACTATTTATCTCAATAAGAACCGGCTGACCCATACAACCATACACACGCTAACTGCCAATAAAAAAACCCGTAACCTTACTGAACTTGACCGCTGTGCTGACGCACAACCCTGTCGCTGCCAGCATCAAAACACGAACTTTCTTTACTACTCGACACAGTTTATGAACAGCGACCGTGCCTCCCGCACCACATGCCCGCCGAGCTCAGACACGAATTTGATTGGCTGCTCGGATCTTTGCGGGGGTGAAACTTGAAGAGCGGGACGGGAAGTCAGTACTCTTCGTGTTTTTGAAGCGTAGTATTGAATTTAGAGGTGGTGGTAAGTGTGACGCGACCCCGAATCTTGCTCCAGATCTGTTCAGCCGCCAAGATGGCGACGACTGTGGACATTTCTCTGTAATGTTGATAAGTTATTAATAATGAAGGTAAAGCTGATAATGATGAAAGAAAACTATATATATAATTGATAATCGATATTATTTGACAAGGGAATCGAGTAGGTAGCTTCGATACAATTGATGCTGTCACGCAATAGTTCTTCTACTTTATGAACGATTTACACGTCAATAGTAAATTATAGTAGGAGAAAATGTGTGAGTGAAGCAAGAGATAGAGATAGTAGAAAATGAAAGTACACAACAATGAAATCAAACAAGCTGTCTAAGATGATTGTGATGATGATGAATAGAAGATGATATTTTTAAATAAACTTAAGCTTTTTCGTTTTATTTTTAGTAATACAGGTTCTTGTAACACAAAGTCTAGTAGTATCCATAGAATACCCAGGAGGCTTGGTAACCATTTAATTTGTGGTGGTCTCAAATGTTTACGAAGCGGAGGTTTCCAAAGCAACAAACCTTCGAACAAGATAATCAACAGAACACTTCATTGTGGTCCAAAATACGCAAAAGTAATGAAAACAATCCTTTTAAGGAACCCTACATACTTTACTATAGGTATATAATTTTCAGCACATTATCTTCACGGTAGTTGACTGCACAAAACTCCTGGTAGTGTACGAAGCATTATGACTCTACTATAATATGTTTACTACAGCATCGTAAAAAGCTGATCCGGCTGTCGCTGAAAACCAGCGTTGTGACTCTGCTCCGCGCACGAGTCTTATCAATAAGCTGAGCGATGGCCGTTTTGCGTGGATGTGACGCATACATTCGCAAATTAGTTTACTTATTTGTTAAAAATACAAAAGGCTGTGTCTTTCTTCGTTTTTTCTTACTATGAGTCTTAAACAATATGAAGGCTCATTCCGAGTGCGAGCGGCGTGGCAGGAAAGGGTTAAAATGATTAAATACCTACTTACAAGGAGTAATTCAATGTGCTCTCACGTTAAACATGGTCTTCTTTAATCAAAGTAATGATGAGAAGACCATACCATACCTTAAAATAATGAGAAAGCTTTGACAGCACCTAATAGTAACATTTTTCAAATTAAACTTAGCTTTTGCGCTTTCCTGACTTCAGAGTTTTAATTATAACAATTCAATAATAATTTTATAACCAATAACTTTAATTATAGCATGCTCTAACGAACTTTCAAGTTTCACGTTCACTGGTGCGGTGGCGGCGCAGACGCAGTGGTGGTGTAAGAAAGTTTGCGTTTACGCAGATTTGTGTAAGTACATAACGAATTGTTAAAGTAGCGACCATTTTGACATAATAAGGTTAAGTTTAGTAACTCAACCTCATTTCAGTAATTGGTGGTAATAGATCGCTTGCATTATTGGTGTTTAGAATAAAGTTATTAAACGTCAATAGGTTACTAGTTATACATATTTTTTTAAATATCGAAATTATTATTTTGTACAGAAATATCTATGTCATCTAAATATATAAAAATCTCGTGTCATGCTGTTTGTGGTCACACTCCTCCGAATCGGCTCGACCTATTTTCATGAATTGTTTTATGTATATTTGATAGGTATAAGAATAGGTCGTAAAGTATATTTTATACCGCTAGATGATAAGGGTGTCCCTACCCTATGCAGCAGAACAATTTTCGCCGGGTCAGCTAGTAATACGTACTTAGTTATATTCGTTTCCAATTGTTTCATTGTCATTTAGTATGGAAATTAAACTGAACTAAAACTGCCTCATTAGCCAAGTGGTCCTGAGCGCGACTGCTACGCTAGAGGTCCAGGGTTCGATTCCCAGGTCGAGCAGTGTTATTGGGTTTTTCTATGAAATTTCCAGTAGCTGCTCGGAGTTAGGAATTTGTGCCCAGTTAATGGCAATAGGCTCGCCCCCTATTACATGGGATCTAAACATACCGGCGAACTGTGGGTGTACATTAGTACGCCTCTGCCTAACCCTTCGGGGAATACAGGCGTGATGGTATGTTACACTGAAATAAAACATTACAACTATATACAAGGTTTATAAAAAATATTTGTAAGCTAGTACCTAACTATGAAGTGATCTAAGAAAATCATAAAAAAATAGGTAGACATAATATTATAACCATGTTACCACGGGGCGGGTCTGCCGCTATGCTTTTGCTTTTGCACAATGACATGCTTTGCTTTGCTTTGCGTGGTAGTATAGGTGCAGGCCTACCTTACCGCCTCCTTCTGAAGTGGTAAGGGGGTGAGGTCTTGGGGGAGAGCGCTACAGTCGTGTAGATCCCCAAGGCAAGTCCGGTGGTCTAGCCTTCTCGAGGTTGCCGCCCTGTTCTTGGTCTAATTCCTTAAGAATTAGACATAACAAAAAACACCGGGCGCCTTTGTATTCCATATAGCACCCTTGCCTAGTCACGCAATCCTATCACCTGCTTCCTATCTAATCCTATCCCGACTCTCCCAACTCCCGTCTCATCCTATCCTTGTATGTAACCCAATAGATGGGTTCGGAGGCCTTCTGGCGCGATCACTGTTGGGTGGGTGGGTAGCGCCGATGTGGCAAGTAGTGGACACCCAAGTACAACAATGGAAGCGAGACTTAAAGAGGAACTACCCCAGGCCGGTACCAATGCATGCGTTGGAGAATCCGGCCCCGGGCATGTCTCGGGCAGACCCGTGTATTCTGGGGGGGTCAAGGGATCGCAACCGATGGCTGGCGAGGCCAGCTCAATGTGGACGCCGTCTAACGGTGCTACAAAAGGACTCTCTGAGTCAATTAGGGATGCCAGAGGGACCGTCTCAGGTCGTGGTGCTCATCGAGGCGGGAGAGGAGGCTTAATTTCTGGGGCCCATATGGGAACTGGAGGGCCGAAACTCTGCCAAAGTGATGCATCCGCGAACGGGGCAGGAACCTCAGGGCAAACGCAAAAGGATTTATTGCACGCAGCAACCACCGGTGGGGGAGGACAGGGTAGTTCGGGTGCTTCGGTGGGGAATCCGGCGTCACCAGTATCGGTGAAGACGGATGACCTACTCGGAGAACTGGACGGACTCGGTCTTAACTCACCGGCGGGGGCTGGAGGGGCCTAATATAGGAACCACTTAACACCCATCTACAGATGACAAGATGGAGGGACTAAGGTGCGTACAAATCAACCTGCAACATTCCAAGGCTGCCTCTGCCCTTCTGGCAAGGCAGTTGAAAATGAATAAATTTGATATTGCCCTCATTCAAGAACCTTATGTTTATAAGGGCGAGATTAAGGGTTTCGGCGGGACAGGGGGTATAATTTATCAACATTCCGCTAACGACGTGCAAGCCTGCATCTATGTCAGAAATGGTATAGATGCTTCCATCGTACGTGATTTATGTTCTAGGGATCTAACAACAACCTGGATCCACCTAGGGACAGGGAAGAGGGCACACAAGATCTTGCTCTCCTCAGCATACCTTCCCTATGAAAACAAGGAGCCAGTATCACCGCTCATCAAAAAACTGGTCGAATATGGCAGCCAAGGGAACACTGAACTGGTAATTGGCTGTGATGCAAATGCACATCATGTAGTCTGGGGCAGCACAGATGTGAACAGACGAGGGGAGGATCTTTTGGATTACGTGGTAAGCGCAAACCTTCAGATTCTCAATAAAGGCAGCAGACCTACTTTTGTAAACAGGAGAAGGGCTGAAGTTATTGATGTCACGCTAGCCACTAGCAGGGGAGGCGCTCACATTGAAAATTGGCATGTACCGAATGAGATCTCTGGATCCGATCATAGGTACATATATTTTAGGTATAGGACCCATAATGTTTATGTGACTGTACGAAGGAGGAACCCTAGACATACCGACTGGGATGCCTTTCGCAGAGACCTGGAGGTGAATCTAGGGAAACCTATAGGTAAGCTCAATTCCGTATTAGATATTGAATTTGAAGCTGACAGAGTTACTAAGGGCCTACATGCAGCGTGGACAGATAACTGTCCTGAAAAGAAGGCTCTTGGTAAGAAGGAGCCGTGGTGGACTCCGGAGATAGTACAACTTCGTCGAGATACACGACAGGCTTTTAATGCCGCCAAGGCCATTAACGACTTTTCGGGCTACAGTGCTAGCCTCACAAAGTTTAACTCGGCTGTACGAAGAGCCAAGCGTAGGAGCTGGAGGGGACACTGTCAGGCGATCGAGAGTGTTTCTGAAGGCATGAGGCTTAGTAAAGCAATTTCTACAACTAAGGCCATTCCACTAGCATCTATTAAAGATGGGAATGGTAAACTGGCTGAGACTGGGGAGGAGGTCTTGAATGTAATGTTCAAAACTCATTTCCCGGGATCAGTAAAACTGGATGATGATAAGGAGGACTCAGTGACCCTGGAGGAGCTATCTATTCGCACCACCAGGGCTGACTGGGATACTGCTAAAAAGGTGGTAGATGAACATAGGCTCAGGTGGGCAGTGATGGGTTTCCAACCATTCAAGGCCCCTGGACCGGATGGGATCTACCCTATTTTATTACAGGAGGGGGCTGAGACTCTGATACCGCACTTATGCAGGCTGTATAAGGCGTGCGTAGCGTTTGGATACATACCTGCGCGGTGGAGGAAAGTCAAAGTAACCTACATACCTAAGCCTGGCAAGGGAGATTATGAGGATGCCAAAGCTTTCAGGCCTATCAGCCTCTCATCGTTTTTACTCAAAACACTTGAGAAAATGCTTGATAGGTATATTAGAGAGGGGCCTCTAAAGAGATACCCTCTCCATGGGCTTCAGTTCGCCTATCAGGCAGGGAAGTCAACAGAGGCGGCATTACATTACGTCGTAAGCCGCGCAGAGGCGGCACTGGAATCGCGGGAGGTTTGTGTCGGAGCCTTTCTTGATATCGAGGGAGCCTTCGACCGCACAACCTTTGAATCGATACAGCGAGCTGCAGAAAAACATGGCATCAACCAAACCATCATCAGATGGGTGACTTGCATGCTAAGGAGTAGGATCATTCATTCCACTCTTAGAGGGGACACACTCCACGTTAGGACGACCAAAGGCTGTCCACAAGGGGGAGTGTTGTCACCGTTACTGTGGTGCTTAGTAGTAGACTCACTACTAAGCAATCTCAATGAGGGCCCTTTGCTAACCGTGGGATATGCCGATGACATAGTCATACTTGTCAATGGCAAATTCCCGAACACGGTTTCAAATCTGATCCAAAGGGCTCTCTGTAAAGTAGAGAGGTGGTGCGAAGAGAATCACCTCTCTATCAATCCAAGCAAGGCAGTTGTCATTCCATTTACTAGGAAGAGACTGCTATCAGGCCTTGGCCAACTTCGGCTTTATGGCAAACAACTAAACTGGGCCTCAGAGGTAAAATATTTAGGGGTAACCCTGGATAAAGAACTGACGTGGCGAACACATCTGGACAATACCATAGCCAAGGCTCTAAGAGTCTTGGGTATGTGTCGCTCAGCGTATGGCAAAACCTGGGGACTTAGACCAAAGGTTCTGCAGTGGCTGTACACCATGATGGTTAGACCAATAATCACATATGGCAGCATTGTTTGGTGGCCTAGGACGCAACTAGGGATATGCAGGGAAGCCCTCGCTAAACTACAGCGAACGGCATGCCTAGCTATCACAGGGGCGTTCAAAACCACACCAACAGCGGCGATGGAAAAGGTACTCAACCTTGCACCGCTACATATTGTCATAGAGACTGAGGCCCGTCTTGCACTACACAGACTGGCAATAAATGGCCTGTGGGATAGTTCTAAGCCTAGAACTAGACACACAAAGCTTAAAATACAGGAAGGCCTTGACGAACTAACGAACATGCACTGCGACAAAATGCAGCCCATGTTTTGGTTCAAGAGGTCTTACAAGGTTCATCTACCGTCAAGGGAAGAATGGATGAAGGGACTAGATCCACCAGAGGAGGGCAGTCTGATATGGTACACTGACGGTTCGAAAACCGAGTCGGGTACAGGGGCGGGCATATATGCAAGGGACCATAAGGTCAGTCAAAGCATGGGCAAATTAGCTACAGTTTTCCAAGCGGAAACATATGCTATTCTTGCCTGTGCACAACAGATGGAAAGTAGCGGTACCACAGGTAGGTCCATCTACATTCTTAGTGACAGCCAAGCGGCACTCATGGCCCTGACCTCCTACAGGATCGATTCAAGGCTGACCATGGACGCTGCCCGAACTCTTAATGAGCTGGGAAAGCGAAACAAGGTCAGGCTTGTTTGGGTCCCTGGTCATAGGGGTATTGTGGGCAACGAGCATGCTGACGAGCTGGCTAGGGAAGGTTCTGGAACCTCACTAATTGGACCGGAACCATTTGTAGGACTGGCTCCAAGCACAGTCAAAACGGCATTTCGGGAGTACGCAAGGACGAGGCACATGGATGAGTGGTTGAGCCTCACGGGACTTGCTCACTCCAAGAAATTCATAGGTTCCTCATCGAAATGGCAAAATGCCATTTGGAACTCAAGCAGGCGGCAGGCCCGTCTTTTGATGGGGGCGCTGACCGGACACTTCGGGACTAACGCTCTCCTACAAAAGATGGGTCTGACGGATACATTAGCCTGCAGGGCCTGCAAAAGGGAAATTGAGAGCATGGAACACCTTCTGTGTACATGCGATGCAATGGCTGGAAAGCGAATGTGCCTTTTGGGTCAGGGTTATCCAAGCCCGGAGGACTACAGACTCATACCCCCAGGCCTCATTATAAAGCTCATGGAAGAGCTGTTTGTAGAACTGGGAGGGGATGAGGAATAGATTATCTAGGGGAAGCACAAAAGATCCCATTGGGTCGAAGTGCACTGAGGCCTTGCTGCCTCGGCCCTACACAAGATAAGATAAGATAACCATGTTAGCAGAAGATTAAGTTAAAAGATCATATTTTTAACTGAATATAATGACACATACATACATTACGCGTAGGATTAGTAACATAACCTCATTAGTACTAAGCTTGATAGTGATCTACAAGATGTGTAGGCGCAACACAATGTGCCCAATATTAAACAATCATGATGAAACAAAATTATCTTCAGAAGGACCATTTCCTATGTTTCAACAAATTTATCTGTTGCACATTGTATTCGCTATCATCCCAAAAAACGTTTTGAGACAGAAGATAGCCCATGTCTCCCTCTAAGGTTATTATTATTATTATTTATTTATTAGTGGATAATAATGTACAAGGTAATAAATATAAAGTACAACATTGTCCAACAAAACTATTCACTTAGTTTGTCTGTTGGATCACTTTTGTTAATTATTACTAATATTTATTTTAAGTTTTTTTTTTCAATCTATCCATTCCAAAATTCATTAAAATCGGTGAAGTGTGTTTAGGAGTGAAGGCGAGCCATGCTTTGGCACGAATGGGCCGGCTCGACCGGAGTGATACCACTGCCTCACAGAAAACCGGCGTGAAACAACGCTTGCGTTGTGTTTCGCCGAGTGAGTCCCTTTTAAAAGGCCGGCAACACCTTTGGTGTTGCGGGTGTCCATGGGCAGCGGTAATCGCTTACCATCAGGCGATACGTCTGCTCGTTTGCCTAAAAAGATACTCGTCTCTTGTAACTCGTGTAGGTAATGAAGTTATTGTCATTGATTGATTTGAAGCGGCGGTAGCCTAATGGCTAGGGCCTTGCAATTATGTGGTTGCCAGTTCGAAACCCACCCATTGCACTACCGACGTAAACCCACTCGTAACACAAGCGTTTTAGCTTAGCATGAGGGGTTAACAAGAATACTAGTAATGTGCGATCCACATTGCTAGTAAGCTTTAAAAAAAAATGATAAGTAGGTGGAGGTAGTGTTTCAGAACGACGCAAAACAACGAAGCACAAAAATACTATACGTACGATATAACTATAATAAATGTAAGTATCTAAACACTAGTACCATTTCTGAGTATTGTCAACGCAAGAATAGAAATCAAATCGCGAAAATGGAATCTATCGTCGTGTCCGTAATTTTCTTAGCAGAAATACAATCATAAGGACTTTGGAGTAGGCTTCCTGAACACAGAAGTACTTACAGTAAAGCAAGGTACCACATGCTATCCAAATGGTTAGATAAAATATCAAAGTCCAATATTCATGAAAGGTTTTTTTGAAATATCAAAAACTAGTTCCAAATAGTAGGTCTTATGGAGAAGACCAGTAAGAAACTCTTTGAAAACTCCGTGGTAGAATCACTTGGACAGCAGCAGTATTTCCGGTTATTAGACCAATGAGTTTCATACTATGGAGGTTAGAATTAAGCCTTCTGCTCTTATATTTTACTATGTCAATGTATGTATATTTTGTGCCAGTATTTTGCCATGTTGACTCATGCACATTATGTATAACTGTATTGCATGTATTGAAGCGTAACTGCTTTTGTGTTATATGTATCTCTGTTATTTGGTGCGGCAACACTGAGACATCAGAAGCCGTACCATGACGTGTTATTGCGATCGTTTTGTGATTGAGAGAGAAGGATGCAGCTATACAGATAAAATAGCGCCAACCTTATCTCACAACCTAAAATTCATCGCAATAACACGGTACACATGACGGAAATAATAGGGTAGTACAGGGTGGGAGTAGTGCCGTAACAAGCTTTTTATGCACCTTAAATAAATGTTCTGGTCTAGTCATTTTTGCGCCCTGTGCTTGGGCACCGCTGGCACCGCCCTAATTACGACACTGGGTGTGTTGCTCTTCCCTTTTTGGACCGGTGTGTTTGCTAATGTTGTGTGCCTATAATAATATAATTATTTTAATAGTTCTAGTTCTACTAGTTTCTCAACTGCACAGGTCAAATATTACCCTAATTCGTGGCGAATAGATCCTCTAATTTTTTGTTTATTAATTACACCTATGGGCACTTCTTCTTTCATCACTGCAATATGTATTAACCATCTTTAAACATGATTACAACATACATAATATTATATAGATATGAATACCTATTGTTTTTTTATGTTTTACATGAAAACCATTGAATCAGTTAGGTAATTCCAACCGTATTATACTTACCATAAAATTGCCCGCAATATGTCCTGGTGTTCAATCTACGTCAATTGTCAATTTCCCCAAATATTACCTTTACCCCTCGACCTCGTTGATTCACGAGTTTAGCCTAGCACTTTACGTAAGTACACACGACAAAAGAGTTAGGCGAGTATTAACAGGTAGGAAACTGCCTCATTAGTCTAGTGGTAATCGCGACTAGAGGTTTTGGGTCGATTCCCAGGTCGAGCAAAGTGTTATTGGGTTTTTCTCAGAAGCAGCACGGATTTGAGATTCGTGCCCGATTAATGGCAATAGCATCACCCTTTAATGCTGCTGAACATAAGCGTGCCTCTGCCTAACTCTTGGTTGGTTGGTTTCATCTTCCTTGACCAGTTCCTAAGAGTCGTAGCGTGATGTTAAATAGCTTAAAACCTTCCTCATTAATCACTCCGTCCATTAGTGAAAACTACATGAAAATCCTATGAGTAGTTTTTGAGTTTATCGCGAACAGACCGAACCGGCAGGGGAATTTCTTTTATAATATAAGTAAAGATCTATTTCTATTTATTATTGTAAATAAATATTTAAAATTTTACATTAGTAATGAAAATGAACTGTTAAATAATTTCAAAAGCCACAATAAAGATGTATTGACTAATTTTGTTCAGCTAAATTCAGAAACGTTGACAAAACGACTCACAATTACCGAAATAATTCCGCTGCAAAGGTCATTGCACCGCCAAATCAGTAAAACCACAACAAACGAAGACAATAAATACCAATAAAAAGACATAATAAATAAATTGCCACATAGTACGTAACAGATAAGTAGGTACGTGACTTTGAAATCGCTCCGAGTTCGTCTCAAAATCAGAAAGCGCGTTACTTACACAGGCTGCGTCTCTCTACCACTTTAATCCAAAACCACATTACAAACAACGATGCATTTCTTTCTACAACCTCCACCGATGCTTTAATAGGATACAGTAAAGAGAAAGTTAGTATTCAAAACGTAATGTATATTAACAGCAGTGGAAATAACAATCAGGTTACGGAGACAGTCGTGTCTGAGTCGTGGCGAAAATGTTTGTAATGTGGGTCACTGCCGCGCATATAACGGCTTGCGCTCAATGCCCGCCCGCGTAACGTTACGTGTGGGAAATTATTTGAATTTGGAACATAACGTTTTTTTTTCTGCTTTTATCAGGCTGCTGCTATTGTTCTTTTATGCGTTTTTTTACTGTGGTCTAGTTGTGGCGATCGCATGAAACGGGTACCGTTAGGTTGTCGGGTCGCGGGAGGGTTAATTAGGTTGAATAGGATTTGCATCATGATTTGTTTGTGATAGAATTGGTTTGTATTGTTACTGTGTCGTTGAACTCAGGCCCGTATTTCCCCTTAGGCCCACAAGGCCCTGGCCTAGGGGCCCCGCCATCCTAGGGGCCCCGCCATCCTAGGGGCCCTGCCAACTTAGGGCCCCAGTTCCAGTAGCGAAACCTGCATTCAAGCTCAAAAGCCTGGATTGGCCTAAACTTGAAACTTTATCGAAAATATTCTTAAAAGTCTTCGCACGCATTCGAGCTATTTAAAAGTTAGTGGCCTTATTGTGGACACACTTTTCCAGGACGTTGTCTGCCAAATTATCAAACAAAACACACGTACGAACGAAGCGGCTGCTTCAAGATCTTTCAGCCTATCTTCGATGACAGATGAGATGCGAGGCGATACCTTTCTTCTTTTAATCGTGCTGCAGCTATACCAGGCCACTCAGAAAGTTGTAATTATTTTGAAAACTTCGATTATTTAAAAGTAAAAATACCACTGTTAGATTTTCAAATTTCCCTCCTCATTTTTTTGAGAGCCAATTCAAATTTTCTTGTCTCATAAAAAAATGGATCTGCATCGAGAACATTTTCGTGCAATGATTTTTTATGATTTGATAATGAAGGACCTTCAAAAGCAACCATCTACCGCTGGTATAGCGAGTTCAAATGCGGTCATCTTACTTTGGCGGATGAACAAAGGAGTGCTCGTCCTACGACGGCAGTCACCAAAAAAAGTGTTGGCAGTAAAAAAAAATTCAAGAAAACAGACGAATTACGTACGTAGAGATTCGGCATACTCTGCTGATTGTTTCAGGAAGTGTTCACAAGATTTTGCACGAGCACCTTCGCGTAAGGAGGATAGTTTCCCGCTGGGTACCGCACAACCTCACCGAAGCTCAGAAGCAGGCCCGCGTGGTTTGGTGCCGTGATATGATACAAAAATTTGATGCAGGCTCGTCATGGCGCGTTTACGACATTGTGACAGGTGACGAATCCTGGATTTATCAATACGATCCAGAAACAAAGCGTCAGTCGACAGTTTGGCTGTTTCAAAATGAACCAACGCCTACGAAAGTGAAGCGATCGAGGAGCGCAGGAAAAATTTTGATCGCTAGTTTCTTGACGTTGATGGGGTACCTAATTTCAATTCCACTTCTAGACCAAAGCAGCATCAACGCCGAATGGTATAGCATAAAATGCCTGCCAGAAGTTTTTTCTGCAATGAGCAATAAGCGACCGCACACCGGGCTCCGCGGGGTCCTTCTTCACCACGACAACGCGCCCGCGCACTCTGCGATCAGAACGAGGGACTTCCTGGACTCCACACCGGTCAGGGTCTTGGGACACCCTCCTTACAGTACTGATTTGGCTCCGTGTGACTTCTTTTTATTCCCTAAAATTAAAAATCAGCTCAAAGGGATAGTTTTCATCGCCGGAAGACGCGCTAGCAGCGTTTGAGAAGGCCGCGGAAGATATGTCTGCGAAGGACTGGATTTGTTTTTTTGAAAATTGTTTCAGACGCTGTCATCGTTGTATAGAGGCTGGTGGAGAGTTCTTTGTAAAGATTTAATAAAAATATTTATTTCATAGAAGTTAGTTTTTTAGTTTCTCAAAACTTTCTGAGTGTCCCACGTATATGGACCAATTGACTCGGCTCTTCGCCTTTATGATCAATCAAATCTTCTATTTTTCGGTTTGCGTCCCATGAATTGTTTTCGAGAGCTCTTTACCATTGTTCCCACAACAGAGGATGATGTCGACGATGTTCTGGAGAGACTGAGTGTGCTTTTGATCTCTCATCAACAGTTGATACTTGAGTGACTAAATTTGTTTGTACACAACTGGGACAATCCATATTTGTTTGCAGCCAATTTTCTTACTTTTTTCTGGATGTATCAATGATTTGGTGAGATTTCTGCCACTTCCGTAATGCAGCTCGTGCGAACCTCTGACATAATTCTTTCAGAGTTACTCGATCTTCCAGACAAAGCACACATCTCGTCAAAGCGGCTGAGCATTTTCAACGATTTATGTTACTTACAGTCAAGACCTATCTATATATTATCTACTCTTCTCGTAAGCACAGTAATTCAGTTCTAGTTGTGTCTTTTGTTTTAACCACTGACTTCCGAAACAGTTTCGCACATAACATTATCTTTTGTGTTTTGAGGGTGGTTTTTTTTTGGTAAAAGTTATTTTTTATTTCAACATTTTGAGTGGCGAGTAGAATCTAACTACCTCCACGTGGTTATATTCTATTTATATTTCGGGGACGCCGGCAGGCACCAGGCGGGCGATCAGTCCTCATGTTGGGATTATTTCGCCCAGTTCCCCATTTTGGTGGATCCCGTCATGGGTTACTGGCGCTCGGATCTCTCGAAATCTTCCCGTAGCCTTGCAGAAGTCCACCAGTTGTCCGATGGAGAGTTCTGCTAGCTGTTCTTCATTTATCTCATCGGTTCCTAGTATTTCCCATCTAAGTAGCGCACACAATGTGCATTTTGCTAGTAGATGAAAGCTCGTTTCTTCTGCTTCCCCGCATGCTGGGCATATAGGGTCCTCCTTTATTTCCATGATCGCCAGGTGTCTGTTAAGTCCACAGTGTCCCGTTGCGATCCCTACTGTTATCTTTATGTTTTCTCTGCTCATCTTCAACCTACACGTGCTTGCAATTTACTTATTTGGTACGTGTTATTGTTATTTTAACATCAGGTCTTCACCAATTTTAAATGGGACTACTTCGGGAGTATACTTATTCACACAAAAATAATTTTCTAAATCGGTTTATAAATGGCCGAATAATCGCGTAACACACAAAAAATAGAGACGAATTGAGAACCTCTTTTTTGAAGCCGGATAAAAATGGAATGATTTCGAGATGGGGGAGGGGGGCCCCAAATGCCAAGTGCCTAGGGGCCCTGGCCCCCTAAATACGGGCCTGGTTGAACTGAGTGAAATAATGTTGTAGAATTACATAGGTATGCTCAATAATTATAACCCGTCCCTTCCTTCAGACTATAGAATACATTTATTAATGTTAGGTCTTTTTGACGCCACGCTGACATATTATCAAAATCTTGTTTTAAGGGGAAATTCAGTTACTAAATTCTCTTTAGCCACAACAAAAGAAAATTCTAAACAAATTAAGCTAATAAATTAAGTAAATATCTAAATAAATCCTAAATTAAACTTTATCTACAGTTCTTTTAGGGCTAGATTGTAATTATGTTTATGGAATCGCAGATACATACTCTGTCAGGCATTTACCTTTTATTACCGGTCACAATTTGCAAATGACCACGGTACTGGTTCAGTTGTAAAAAACTTTCATTCCATGAAAAAGCACACACATTCAGAACCGGGTACAGACATCATTTAAAACATTCGTCATAAACACGAGTAGTTCATACATTATACAAAATAATCAGAAGTATTACTCATACTTAAGCGTACTCCTTTTTAAAAGGCCGGCAGCGCACTTGAGACTCCTCTGGTGTTACGGGTGTCCATGGGCTGCGGTGATCGCTTACCATCAGGCGATAAGTCTGCTCGTTTGCCTGTTTATCCATAAAAAAAATACATTATGTTAAAGAAAACCCTGCCTTAAGCGAAAGGGGCAAATACACGCGCCTTCAAGTAGGATGTGAGGCGCGGCCTGGACTTTGGAAGGTGTACAGTGAAAACTGAACTACAGCCCACCATGGTTGCCGTCACCCAAAAAGGCAAGTAGCATTTTTAGTAGGTGCGAGGTCGTCATAACCCGCGGCGGGCGGCCGCCTACCCAGCTCACAGGCGATCCATGTGTAAAAATATTGTAGTTCCCGAAAAAAAACTGCTATGTATGTAGTCTAGCGGTCCAAAGCGCGACTGCTACGCTAGAGGTCCTTAGTTCGATTTCCAGGCCGACGGTGCACATTAATACACACTCTCTAACCCCTAGAGAAATAAGCGTGACGATATAGTTAAATGTCTTGCTACATAGTGGATCTTCTGTATTTTACTTCTCATTCACACTCGTTTACTCGTTTCTTCTTAACGGTATTCTATCAATAAGCACTCGCTAAGATTGTGCTAACTTTCCCCGGCTTCAGATCTTAGCTCCACTTATTCTTAGAGCGACTGTGAAGTCTTGATCGTTTACAAGTTAATTCGCATAGTTTTATAAAAGTGGTACTCACCTACAATTATAGAGATAAAGTATGACAATGACAGATGCTGTCAGTTGGGGCTAGCCGCTCAAAGCCGCCTTGGCTCTTACTTGAAGAGGTTCCATTTCTGATATTGTGTTATATTGTGATAATCGCATTCGCATTAGATACTCTATCTGGATATTTTATTTTACTTTATTTGGGAAACAAACAGATATATATTTACAATCATAAGAATAAAAGAGGCCATAATTATTTGAGTTTATACATTTATTTTTACAGGAAGAACATAACGCTAGCAATGTCCAAATCCGAAGCTCTGAGCTAACTGAGAATTTCATAGAGAAACACAATAACACTTTGCTCGATCAGGGAACTCCCAGGAACTCTAGCGTAGATAGTAGCCGCGCCTTCAGTCACTAAACTACTGAAAATTTTAATTACATTTTAACACTAAATTACAGTAAAAATTAAGCTTTCTTACCAATTACCAGTACCTACCAATAGGCAGGTACTGGTAATACTCTCAAGAGTCGTCTGGATTTCAGCTTATAAGTACTTAGTTTCAGCACGTTTATTTCTTATTCTGTTTGATTTTTTTAATACCTATTTCAGAGGTATAGTATAATGTTATATTTAGAATATTTAGTTTTTTTATTATAACATTGCTCCACACTAGGATTGTCTCCTGTATCGTGGGTGCGTTTACAAATACAAACAAAGTCATATATAAACAAACGCCGAGACCCGGAACAACTATCTGTAGATCATACAAATATTTTAAAGTTATTTACTTATATTTTAAAGTAATATACAAATATTTGTTGGGGGGAACCCGCAACACGTGTCACAGAAGCCGATCGCTCAGCCGCTACGCCAAACGTATCATCAAAGTTGTGTATTTTTCCGCTTATAACCCCAAAATAACACAAGTAAATAAAGATATTAAATAAGTTTTTTAAAATAAAATGTAATTTAAGTTAGTTCTATCACCTTTTACTGTATACTAACAAGTATCAAGTTATCTTTTTGTGATTTTTTTTGCATTTTTCATGCTAAGATTGTAAAGTTATTTTAGTGAAGGAAAAATTCAATCGAATTCAAGTCGAATTTTTCCTTCACTAAAATAAGTATCAAGTTCATTTGGCCCTCGTAAACTAAGTGCAGCGAGTGCTAGGTCGGTGCAGCTTTCACTGCAGCCGCGGCAACCTACTGCGCCTGCGCAGACATTCATTTACTTAATGCTCAAATTATTACGAAACTGATTTTTTTAAGATATAATTGTCACTGTAATGTCTGTCAATAATTATGTCAAAGTTTCCATGTAGGGATTGAATTTATTAATGCCTTCCGGAATGGAAATGCCTAATAGGTACCTATTGAAAACTGGGAGCAAATGATTTTAGAGAAGATTATATTTTACTACTTATTGTCTTCTAATTATCTTCTTTTCCTTTATAACATAATCAACCCATTATGTCACACTGCTGGGCAAGGGTCTCCTCTCACAATGAGAGGGATTAGGCTATAGTCCACCACGCTAGCCTAATGCGGGTTGGTAGACATCACACGCCGTCGAGAAAATCTCTCAAACGTGCAGGTTTCCTCACAATGTTTTCCTTCACCGTTTAAGCGCGTGATATACGCACATAACTTCGAAAAGTCAGAGCTGCGTGCCTTGGATTTGAACTCGAGACCTTTGACTTGGCAGTCCAGTGGTCATATCACTAGGCTATCACGGTTTTTTATTTTCCTTTAGATTTAATTTTTTTTATTTATTTCTTTTCCTTTAGATTGTTTTATTTATTAGGTACTAATTACTTAGTTAAGTTTGTTTCCAAAAATTAGGGGTATAAATAGTTTAATTAGATTAACGTGAAAAGTAGCGCTATCTATTGGTGGAAATTTGTAAACACTATTGACCTCTTCAAAATAAATCATGAATAATGGGTACTTTTAACAAATAAAAAGCTCAAAAACATGCTTAAGCTCTCGGCTGAAAAATTGCGTATGTAATGTACCTACTTAGATTTGTATATAGCAGGTACAAAAAAAATAAACTAAAATGGTAAATCTCACAATCATCAAAGTCTCGCAATCCGCCCGCCGTAAAAACTTGTGATATTTTATATAGTAACTACAAAAAAATCCGTTAGTTTTGCTATTACTAACCTATCATCAAATGAGAGTGAGAAACTTGGGTCCATGGAGTACAAATCCAGCCATTAAAAAATATTTTCTAAATGCGGTCTCCTTACATTCTCACCTCTTAGCATAATTCACAGCAAACTGTCTCATTGCTCTAGAATTATAGAGGTCACAAGTTCGGTATCTTCAGCGCGATCCATCTTAAAACATACCGGCAACTGTGAGTTATATCAACCTCTGCCTAAGCCACACGGAATACAGGCGTACTAACGCATAGCATTTCTCTTCTCAATTTAGGTAGTCTATGAAAAAGACTAACATTATTTGAATCAGAAAACTCCCAATTAGCAATCGTCAAACGCAATATAACCACATCGCTACCTAATTAAGATGATTAAAAATATTCATTTGCTTCTAGATAATTCCAGTATAACCTGCACTATCAATTTCCGTACGTAACTGCCTCAATAGCCAAGTGGTCCTGACCGCGACTGCTATGCTAGAGGTCCTGGGTTCGATTCCCAGGTCGAGCAAAGTGTTATTGGGTTTTTCTATGAAATTCCCAGTAGCAGCTCGGAGTTAGGAATTTGTGCCCGGTTAATGGCAATAGGCTCGCCCCCTATTACATGGGACCTAAACATACCGGCGAACTGTGGGTGATACAGGCGTGATGGTATATTATGTTATGTTCCCAGACCTGGGACATCCGTGGGTCATTAAATACTCTCAGCCTTCTCGTATGTTTGGCTCGGCTAAAAGTATACATAGTTTTTTCAGAGCAGACGGATCACCTGATGGTAAGCGATTACTGCCACCCATGGACACCTGCAGCACCAGAGGAGTCACAAGTGCGTCGCCCGCCTTTTAAGTGTTTGTGTCTCTGGTATCATTACTCACTAAGCGAAACACAACGTAAATGTTGTTTTACGCTGGTTTTCTGTGAGGCCGTGGTATCACTTCGGTCGAGCCGGCCCATTCGTGCCGAATCATGGCTCACCCACGGTGATACACGGATGCGACGGAATATCAATATTTTACTGTAGATACCATCAGACCTTCGCAACCCAAATTCTGGTAAAAATGCCTCTCTAGGGAAAAAACCCTGCGTGATGTGTCGCGGAGGATATCACAAACAAGACTTTAAATGCACAAATCTGTGGTATACACAAATATTTGCCTAGTGTGAGGTTCCAACCCACGACACACGGCGCAACGGTATTGCTGAGGCTACAACCTTAACCCCTACACCAAACGTACCTATATTCGAGCATCCTAAAGACAGGCTGAAGAAACGCTATAACCCTACACCAAACGTTTACAACCTACATTCGAGCTTCCTAAACATTGCCAATAAGTTGGACCGCGAAGGTTGGATAGCAGTCGCTTCGTATAATAAATCGCATAGGTGGGTTACCAATTTCTAATGCCGATATCTTATGGATAGAATTCGTATTAAATACCGATATTCATACCGGTAGGATTTAACCCAGGCCACCTTAATATAACGGGTTTTAATGTGCTCCTTGAGTTGAGCTACACGCTGTCTCATGTATGCTTGCTGTCAGCAAGGACAGGTCAAATCAAAGTTTCCGCGGACGAATGCTACAGCGCTCCCGTAGCCTCAGCAGCAAAGTGGTGACGCTAAACGCCGAGGTTGGTTGTAGTCGGTAGCTTTTCAGAGTGGAGTCCGACACACCCCACCGCTCGCCCCGGAGTAATAGATAGTACTTACATAAAGCATTACCAACCCCATAAAAAAGGTCAAATCAAAGTTCCAATGCTGCTCTTTCTTCAAAAGTCCTGTCCTTGCATTGGTCTACATCGTAACACTCACATAATATCTAATAATACTACTACTATTGTCTGGACTATAAAAGAGATTCTCTGAGTTTGTTTCGGTGTTTCTTCTCTGTGGTCGTCACTTAGGAAATACCAGTGCTGTTCTTTCTTCAAAAGTCCTGTCCAGATATTGCCCTACATCGTAACACTCACATAATATCTAATGATACTACTACTACTGTCTGGACTTTAAAGGAGAATATGTGAGTTTATTTCGGTGTTTCATCTCTGAGGTCGTCACTTAGGAAATACCGGCGTCATCTAGTTAAAAATAATGTAAAAAAAACATTCACTTGTAAAAGTGTCTTAAAAAGATCTAGTCACAGAAATAAATATCATTTATCATCATCTTTAAGCATTCAAACCTTCAACCAATATTAGTTCAAAACATGACAATAGCATGTTTTTACAGATGTTACTGTTGATATTACTTAATGTTACCGTTTCTAACGGTGTTTTGACATTTGGGTGTATGTGCCACTTTTAGCTATCCAAAACATTACCGCCTTTAACATGGGACTCAATGGCAATGGTTTTCCTATTGCAGAGTACTGGTTCTACCGGTTCTGTTGATCTATCCTTAAGTAGAATTAGGCTGTTTTGTTGGCTGCTCAGTCAAATAACCTATTTACTATACATACATATACATTCCGATTCAGCCAAACGAATAAGAACAGCATTAAAAATATTACATTGAAGGCGATGCGTTGTAAATAGAGTTACCAAATTACCAACCCTCCTGAAATAATGATTCCGCTATTAATGCTAAAAAAAAATCTCCCGTTTTTTTTAGTAAATAGAAGAAAGCAATGGTTCAAGTAGGGTTCAAGGTTCAAATGTTTTTATTTCAAATAAGCTTTTACAAATAAGGGTTACAAAAGGTCGATTCTATGGAGAAGAATCCGGCAAGAAACTCCATATAATAATATATGTATAACTCCATATATACCTAATGTCAATATAAATTTAAGAACCGAACTTATCTACCTACTTACAGGTATTTTTTCTTAGCGGATAGGGGGGCAAATGAGCAGACGGATCACCTGTAAGCGATATCGCCGCCCATGGACACCCGCAACACCAGAGGAATTACAAGTGCGTTGCCCACCTTTTAAAAAGGTTTTGGGCCTCCGGTAACCTCACTCACTTGGCGAAACACAACGCAAGCGTTGTTTCACGCCGGTTTTCTGTGAGGCCGTGGTATCACTCC
Source organism: Acronicta leporina (assembly GCA_947256265.1). Lineage (NCBI taxonomy): Eukaryota > Metazoa > Arthropoda > Insecta > Lepidoptera > Noctuidae > Acronicta > Acronicta leporina. The sequence continues at coordinate 7,255,109 of OX366536.1, forward strand.
GGTCGAGCCGGCCCATTCGTGCCGAAGCATGGCTCTCCCACGTTCGTATCAGAAACAACGTAAATTACTACATATACATATTTGTTTGTTTGTGGTCTATGAAGGAGGTCACTGTCCTGTGGTGTTTACAGCTTGACAATAAACGATAAACAGATCTTGTTTTGATCTTGTTATTGTAACAAATTATGCAACGAAGTTTCTAGTCTTGTCAGCTTTTACGTCTGAACCGAGATTGGAAAACTAGGATTTAAGTAGTTAATTTCACGATTCATAAATTTTCATGTTTACTGTTGTCTCTATAAACTGAGAGAGATTAAACCACTGTTTTTCTCCGCCGTTCTCAAAAGGCTGGATTATACCGCGGAGTGTGGGATTTTTACCCACTAAAACCACCCAGATGGCCACCGTCAGCACTTGATTGGGGGACTGTACCCACTTAAAAGACCACCCCAGATCTTCCTGTGCAACGCCTCTTTGGGCACATCCCTGTGGAGACTGTAAAAGAAATCTCTCAGAATGGAGAAAAAACTACTACTAACTGGGTAAGTATGAATAAACAGCATCTAAGGTCATAAAACAATCAATTTCAAATCTAGATCACAATTTCAATTTAATTGGCATCTGTCACTGAGTTTTTTCTCATTAACAATTAAAATAGAAGAAATTATCATCCAATTATAACAATGCAATTGGACACGGCTCTTGCATCACTCGAAGGGCCTGATTTTCACGCTTTTCTACCTCGAGCGTAGTGAAAGGGCTCCGTCTAGCTCTGGAGACTTCCATGGCGTGGACGTAGACAGCGTTTCGATTTGGATATTATTTGAAGGTCTATATCGTTCTAGAATGACCTAGAATAAACTGAACAAACAGGATTTAGTGAAAAAGAGATTTAGAAAATTATCGCTTTACTCCTTGTAATACGGTTCTAGTTTCATTTATTTGATTCATGTGAATGTTTAAGATTAAAGTAATTAATAATTATACGTATACATAATTACTTAATACAATTTCCTCTATCAAGTTCTAGTTCAAATATTTACTTCAAATAAGGTTTTACGAGCATTTATGAAACGCTATAAGTCTAGATGCAAGGTTCCAAAAAGTTGACCTTATGGAGAAGAATCTGGCAAGAAACTCCATTCTTCAGTAGTACAATATTTCGATAAGATGATTTGTGAACATTGAAGGTTAGGTAATACTTATTGTCTAAGTTGGACTTAGAAGTTGAGATTATTAAAAGAAACTTTCCAGCATTCAAAAGCTCAATAAAATATTTCCTATAAATATGATTTATAAAGAGGTAGGTACCTAGTTACGTAAGTATTTTTGGAAGATTATGTTCCTTACACAATCTACTTATAACTTTAAGAGTACGAATTATGTTATAAAGTAAAAAAAAAAGTACTCGTACAGATTACTATAATAAAGAATTGTTAAATAACAACAGATAATTCATTGCTTCATGAAGTTCTCTTAAACAAAACAAAACCTAAAACTGGTTTACAATCTAACACAAACAATTACCGCAAACCGGACCCAAACCACCGCCTATTCACAGCAACGAACAACGACGGTGTACAAGTAAACAGTTCTTACATAAAGGCTTGACCCAGAACTTGAGAGAAAGGTCTAGTGCAGTCCCCTCTCCCTCCTCCCACCGGCACTCCCCTCCCGAATGCAACTACAAAGCATTTTGCATCTCAATTTTATGACACTGCGCATTGAGATCTAGTAAGGTTATAGAGATGATAGTACGCTTTAGGTTGTACTTAATTGATAAATTTGGCCTACATAAGTTCCGAAATGGCAAGAGGAACATCAAAGAAAAGTTGGATGGGGGTAAAAAAGATACAAAGACAAGAAAAAACTCAGATGTTTGATAGCCGAAAACTCAGTTAACCAGTTAAACATTTATATCAAAGAAAAAGATAGTATTTTCTAATATCTGTATAACTGGTGCTGGGTCTTGAATTTTAGAAACCACAGAAGTTCAAAAGTTTTTTGCATAATAAGTGCAAAAAACTGGTGTTACATTATAATTTAGTATTTTTGCAAGCATTGCAATATGGAGGGCTATCTCAATTCTTTTTTAACCCTTAGGTAGTAACTAAGTACCTACTTACTAATTCTTCGACAAATCATACCAAAACATTCACTGTCACAGCTGCCCTGCTCGTGATGCATGTGAAAGCTAAGCTAGGGCCAGCTTTCGCTTCATGGGCCGGTAGCCCAGCACGCGCTCGCAGCATGCGCAACCGCCCGCCATCTTGGCCCTAGGGCAATTACATGGCGGTTATTTTACAGTAAGTACTTAGGTAGGTAAGCAATCGTTTTATTTTTGTTACGGGAAAAGTGTTTTTAATTTATGTTTGTTTAGGCAGATAAATGGGTAAACGTACAGACGAGCCACCTGATGGTCATTACTCGTCGTCGCCCATGTAGGTACTTATGACGTAAAGGTACGTGCAATACCAGAAGAGTTCCTGATCTGCGTTGCAAGCCCCTACGGACTGCAGACTGCCAGAGCCACATCAACTGAGAGGGAGTTTGCTTGGAAACGCGAAAGTCGAAATACACACCAAGATGCTATAAGACAGACTCTGAAGGGTGGTCGCCGGCCAGCGGGCCAGTCACTCTCACTAGATCCTACTACCGAGCAATTCATATTTTCTAGTTTCTTACGAAATGCCTATCTAACTGAGAGCGAGGAATTGTATTCTAACCCGTCCTCTATTAGGTGTTCTCCTCGTGTTTTTCTATTACGTACCTACTTAGAAAATTCTAAGCAGCTCAGAATTTGTATTTCTTTCTACCCAATTAACAACTACCCGCCCTTACCTACCGCAAGAAGATACCTACTAACCTACTTGCCTTACATGAACTTTTTAGCAATTTAAAAAAAAGGTTATATTCTATACCGTTCATTCAATCTGTACATAGGTACCTAATTATTATTGTAAATTGCCGACCAATCAAAAATACACAGTAGGTCGGTATATTATACCTACCAAAATATGCGTATACTTTTACCTACTTCTTGATACAATTTTATTACGACTGTACTCCTCGAATATTTAGCTAACTCCGAGCCCCACTGAGATTTTTTAAATATTTTTGTTCTCTACAAAAATTTAAAAAATCTAAAATCCAAATCCAATAACCATGTTCCCCAACAACAATATTTATTATTATTAGGTATGCTGCCGTCTGCCGACCGATCTGCCGACTCCGAAACAAAAGGCTTGAAGTTTTCCATTATTTGAAATTACTGCCATCTTCAGTACCTATTACTTGATCACCAAATACAAAACAAACTTTTTAGTATTCAAACCACGCCATCTATAAATGTTTGCAAAAACTACTTACCGTGTTGCGAATTTGGTTTTAAATAGGTATTTCTAGTAAAAATTGTTAAAGTTCGATAAAATAATGATTTACTTTTACTTTAAAAAAAATCATTGTTTAATCTTAATTCATCATAGTTTTTAAATATTATAATTTGTTAGAAATTTTGGCAATGCCAAACCCAAAATGCAGCAGCCTAATTTTTTAGTCTTGCCACACAAACCAGGTCAAGGAAGTGCAGCAGAAAAACTATTCGCCAATTTTTTGTTATTTTTTATGAAATGCAATTATGTGTGTTGTTTCTTTACATATTTGTTTGAGATGAGAGTGAAATAATGTAGCGTGTACATCGTTATGATTGGAGACGGTGCGAGTGGTTGCTACAGGACAGAAGAAAACTAGGTGGTGTGACAGCTAAAGAATACCGCATAGAAGATTTCGGCTAAAAAATGGTTAATTTACCAAGATTAGATGACTTATTTACTTATAATGACTATTCATCGCATAAGGGTGGCTTTTAAATGTGTTACCTTTGAGTTTTATGTTGAAAATAATCGTCATAACATTTGACCCAGTTACAGTGCCGTGTGCGTTGACCTATGGATGTGAATGCGGACTACTAAAGCGCGATGTTATTTTTAGGATACAGCTTTGCAGATAATTAAATATTTATAGATGCCTTTGGTGAAATCGAATTGTGTAATAAATGACAAACGAACATACCTGTGACCTTTTACATTTTGAAGACTGGTGAGTTTTCTTTGTTTTAAATTTTCAAAATTCGAATACTTTATTGTTCTAATTTTTTAAATGGTACACTGTTCAGGTAACATTTTGAAAGTCGATAATTAAAAATCGGTGCTTATTACCTTACTAGACATAATTAATAAATTTAAACAGTATTTTGTTTTTAAACATTCAAATCAAGAATTTATTAGCTATATTTACACAGATGGGTGCTATGAAATTACATTCATTTGTAATTTATTGACACCTTATGTAAAGTATTTACAAAAGTAAAATGTCCTTTAGCAATCAATACATACCACCTAAATACTTTTACAGGTACTACACAGTTGTATAAATAAACACTATGGATGGAAGTAATAAAACTCTTGGAAAAACAACAGAAAGTACAGAAATACAGATAGAGAAAACACTATATAGAGACAACTTCCTTTGAAGGGGATCAATTTAATCATAGTTTTAATTTATAAACATATTCCAATTCCTCTTTGATTGAATGAAATTAATATATAACTAGATATGACAATCCAGGTTGTGATTTCATAATAATATAACACAACTCGTGCAGATAAATAAAATAAAAACAATAAGAAATATTAGCAAGCATATCATCTTTGTAGCTGAACTGACAGGCTGTATGTTGTATACCTGTTGCCAAAAAATACTACCAAAAATGGATTCCAAATTGAAATTTCCTTAGATTTATCAACTATTTATTAACATAGTAAATTAATGTATAAATGAATAAAAACAAGACAATATGGTGTTTCTTTGACTGAATCGCAATAAGGGTGGGGTTGGGTGCTACACCCTAAGGCCGTGGTGACACTCGGCAGTGATGAAGAAACAAAATGTTCGCACTCTATCATTGATTGTGTGCACATTTACATATTTACTGGTTGGTGCCGCTGTTTTTGACGCATTAGAGTCTACCACTGAGAGGAATAGATTTGAAGTACTGCAAGGTTAGTATTCTTACAATTAGCCCTATTTTAATTAAAGGCTGTTTTTTTAAAGACAGCTCCTACACTAGGAAACAGTCCCTGCATCAGAAATCATCAACCTTCTGAATTATACAATAGAACCAGACATTATATTTATGGATCACATAATTTTTATCCCGTTTGGGCATCAAACTCATGACACATGAAACAGTAGTTATACCATACCAACTCAATCAACATGCAGGAGACATTCAGTCTATGGTATGGTGTGGAAAATTATTCCTAGGAAAATTATAAAAATACTTGACACTGGCAAATACACAGAAAGTGTGGCGCCATAATAAAAAAAAAAAAAAAAAATTATAAAAACAGAGTATCTATCAAAAGAGTTTCTACTCATCTTCATGTTTCTACACTATTATAGTCAACAATTAATTACAATTATTATTAATTAAATAGATACCTACCTAGATTTTTACAAGTCCTTACAAAATATCCTTTTTGCATTGAATCAGATTGTAATAAATCCAGCAGGATTTGAAAGTTTAAGTCACTTTTTTTTCTCGATAGAGTTTACTTGTTACTGGCTATCCCTCTATAATTTCTTATTTTTATTTTTATTAGCCAAAAATATCACAATCTATATGAACTTTTAGTGTTGTGTTCATTGTAACCAGGGATACCACGGCTATTGAGGTAACCCTATGTATCATAAATTGGGAATTATTCATTGCTGGCAACACACAATGTTTTAATAAAATCTCTACATAATAATCAATCAGTCTATCAATAAATTATTATTAAAATCAAATAATAATTTTAAATAAAGTAATGAACACTTATGTTTTTTTTAACTAATATATTACAATTATTTTATTAATTAATTAAAAGGGAGAAATAAAAGATTTATCTTTTAAAAATCTTAAGTAAATATGCCAATAATACTATGACTACAGAGTGATATTATTTATTCCAAATGTTAAACTATTACTGCTAACACAGTTTAACCTGGGAATTGAACCCAGGACCTTTACTGTAGCAGTCACGCTCAGGACCACTAGGCTAATGCCTCATTTCTCTTTTTATCATTGGTTTTTATTCTTGTATTTTATTATCTTAGGTATAGTATCTTAATTAACAATACTCAACTGCTGAACCTTTTATTACAAATATTTTATTCTATCAGATAACTAAATGTTACCATCTGCAGCTATCGAGGGTATGATCATAAGAAAATACAACATTACCGAGGAGGACTTCCGTGTGATGGAGACAGTAGTTCTCAAGTCGGAGCCACACAAGGCTGGGCAGCAGTGGAAGTTCACGGGAGCATTCTACTATGCTACCACAGTGCTCACCACCATTGGTAAGATACCTAAACATGTAGTCTGGTATGATTTGAGGTCGTAATGAAGTAAAACCTTGAGCAGACAACTTTTCTTTATTTTTCACCTTTACAATACTTTACATTTTTACACACCAATTCTTTTTCTAACAACTATCCCCCCACTCTCACTATACCCAATCTGCTAACCCAACAAACCGAAAACAACCATCCTACCAACATTACTTTTCTGTGCTAGTGTTGCTACTATAAAATTCAAAAATAAAATTAATTTAAAATTACAAAATATACATGGCACTCCCGATTTAGTCACCTCTCTTAGTCATCTCTTAAACACCAAGAGTAACAGCATGCAATTGAATAAAGGCTGAGAAAGAAGAAGAGATGAAGAATTTGACTGCAGGCAGGATTCGAACCTGCTTCTTCTCGTAAGATACACCAGACGCTAAGGCGACTGAAATCTAACCAAAAGACGCAGTTACCAATCTTGCCCGCCTTCGAATTTTTCCTTCACTAAAATAACTTTATTTTATAAAGTTATTTTAGTGAAGGAAAAATTCGACTCGCAGGCAGGATTCGAACCTGCGTCTTCTGGTTTGATACACCAGACGCTATGACCACTAAGCCACCGCGAGTCCTACCTGCCATGTCGAAATTTGCCTTCACATTCTGAACTTACGTCTTAAAGGTGACGTCAGTAACATCTATTGACAAGCAAGTTACTTTGCCTCTCAACCGACACGACTTACCTTACGGTTAGTTCTATGTCGTACGATGCTACCATACCTACTAACTATCTTTTTGTGATTTTTTTGCATTTTTCATGCTAAGATTATAAAGTTATTTTAGTGAAGGAAAAATTCGACTCGCAGGCAGGATTCGAACCTGCGTCTTCTGGTTTGATACACCAGACGCTCTGACCTCTAAGCCACCGCGGGTCCTACCTGCCATGTCGAAATTTGCCTTCACATTCTGAACTTACGTCTTAAAGGTGACGTTCACTAAAATAACTTTATCCTAGTTTTAGCATGAAAAAATGCAAAAAAACACTCAATCAAGGTAAGGTGTTTCTAACGAAAATACTGACCAACATTCTTGATGAGACGCATAAGTGAAATGTTTTCATACATGCCTAAATATGATCGGTCTTCTTCTGTGTAGGAAGATGTACTTATTTTTTCACAAATAGGGTATAAGTTTCAAAGGAAAGTATGTCGCAACTTTGCAAGTAAAATTGGTGTGTGGAAACTTCGGGTTCACTACTGCGAAGGGGCGACGTGAGTTGTCCCTCTAACCAAAGGGAGGGTCCTCCGACCAGGCGAGTGTTTTGCCTGGCGGGCCACGTCCCGACAGCTGATGTCAGGCGTTTGATCCAAGTTGCGTTGCAAACTTCACTTGCGCGATTCAGGATTGATCCGTCGTATTTTGTATGTAGCGTGGTAGACATCCCTACAGTTGCTAGCGTATGTAGGCTGCAGTTGCCACTTACCATCAGTCAGTCCGTATTCATATCATCTTATTAAAAGAACTATTTACTTCTTTTGTTTATTAACTGCCTTATTAGCCAAGTGGTCCTGAGCGCGACTACTACGCTAGAGGTCCTGGGTTCGATTCCCAGGTCGAGCAAAGTGTTATTGGGTTTTTCTATGAAATTCCCAGTAGCAGCTCGGAGTTAGGAATCTGTGCCCGGTTAATGGCAATAGGCTCGCCCCCTATTACATGGGACCTAAAAATACCGGCGAACTGTGGGTGTACATTAGTACGCCTCTGCCTAACCCTTCGGGGAATACAGGCGTGATGGTATGATGGTATTATTAAAAGAACCAAACAGTTTTGCTTATAAACTTCACATTGAAGCCAAAATCAAGTACTGGCTCTGGCTATCAAGCCTTTGTATGTTTATCAATACAATAAAAACAATCTGTTTTACCGACGCAGGTTATGGGCACTCCACGCCAGCGACGATCGGCGGCAAGCTATTCACGATGTTCTACGCGATAGTTGGCATACCGCTGGGCCTCATCATGTTCCAGAGTATTGGTGAACGAGTCAACAGACTCAGTAGGTAAGTAAAAACACGAAAGAAACTTAGGAAGACACCTGACCGTGACACGTCCTGACCAAGGACTTAACCAGGAATTAATTCCAGGGTATATTCATAACTGAGTACTAAAACCAATGAATTAAAATTATTTTATTATTATAAGCCCGGTTTGTCCCACTGCAGGGCAAAGGCCTCCCTCCTTCCACTCCTCTCGGATCATTGATTTTTCGGCCCAATTTCCCAAATAGGAGTCCAGTTCGTCCCGCCATCTCCGCCTGGGCCTCCCACGTCGTCTTACGCCTTGTGGACTCCACCTCGTTGTTTGTTTAGCCCACAATTCGTCAGACATGCGGCACACATGTCCGGCCCAGTTCCACTTTAGAGTGGCGGCCCTATGACCAACGTCAGCGATTTGAGTTTTGGAGCGCAGTAACTATGCTATTACGGATGCGGTCTGCTAACTGACTCCTAAGATACTACGCTCCATGGCTCGCTGGCAAACCCCGAGCGCGGACTTCTGACGTTCCGTCAAAGACCAAGTTTGAGCACCGTACGTGAGGATGGTGAGAATGCACATGTCCATGAGTTTTCTTTTATGGGTAAGAGGAAGGTCACCTTTCATTGACCAGTAGCTTTTCCAGGCACTTTCGGTGCGTCGTGCAACTTCTTTATCTTGTCGCGCCTGAAAAGAAACTAATTGGCCCAGATAAATATACTCATGGACATATTCAATCTCTATCCCATCAACCTCTAGTCTTGGCTTTGTGCTGTATGTCATTTATCACAAAGCCATAAAACTATGCCAAAAAAATATTGCCAAAATTGACTATTCAACTTCTTGCTATAATAACTCTGTACTCTACTGTAATAGTTGTGAATATTATATATTTAATGTCGCATTTACATGTTATAATGTTATATATGTTACAATTAGAATTTCCCTGAGCCAGTAAAAACTGTGCTGCAAGAACCAGTGTCCTTCCCCTTCTATGTAATTTTTAAATATACATTTGAATATTAATGAAATAGGTGCGCCGGACTCTACCGTACAAACGTAATACCAACATAAATGGTAATTCAGAGAGAATTTAATCAAATACTGTTACTATTCGGATTCGGATACCATTAAACTAGGTTCCTACCCAACCATTTCTTGCAAAATAATTCACGGGACGTAATTGTAAGTAAATGTAATTTTTGATAACTTTCGACCGATTTTCAGATTAAGTATTTATTTCCAGTGAAGACAGTAGTAAAGAAAATGGTTGGGTAGAAACCTAGATTAATGGTATCCGAATCCGAATAACACCAGTTGATTTAATAGTGTTTGAATTACGATTTATTTTGGTATTGCGTTTTTATGGGCAATTTAGCGTCCCTTAATATCATGTATTCTTCTTATTCTTGTTCCAGCGTAATAATAAAGTCAATAAAACGCGCGATGAACTGCAAACAGACTAGTGCGTCGGAAGTGGACCTCATATGTGTGGTCACCACATTGTCCTCGCTCACCATAGCGGGAGGAGCGGCCGCCTTCTCCAAGTTCGAAGGCTGGAGTTACTTCGACAGCGTTTATTACTGTTTTATCACTCTAACCACTATAGGTGAGTTCTAATTAATGGTATATCTGTCAGCACGAGTTATTCCCAGTTTTCCGACAACGTCACCACTCTGGTGTCAAATGGGAAAAATCCCATTTGACAATTGAGAATGGCTACTCTTCTTGTTCCCAGTCGCCACCAGTGGTGACAAATGGGAAAAAAATATTGTGAATAAAGCGTTAATTAATCTGTGCTATTTTAATTTCGATTATTATATATATTGTGATTTTATAAAAATGGCGACGCCGCATTGGTGACAAATGGGTTTTTTTTACCATTTACTACCAAAGGTAGCGTAGACGCTGGGGACAGCTGGAAAAAACCCACCGGCACCATCTCCTGAATCTGAGACCAAGCACTGGAAAACTCGAAGGATGGCCCCTAACGAGATAGACAGATAATCCAGGGCCCAAGGCATTATGCGATATTAGGTTTGACAGATTTCGAAGACAAACACTAGCAATTTTGAAGTTATTGAAAGACCATTCTGATCCAATTGAATTAAGCTACCATACATAGCCAGTTTCGGGACGAGAAAGCATCGTACGAGAAAATTATTTCGTAGCACGCATGTTTGTATAGCTGCTAGTATTTTTTGTGTAGGCATGTAAGCGGTCCTTGTGAAAGACTTTGGGAAGCTTTTTTTTTCAACGGTGGACATACTTTGGCTGGTATAATAATGACGGTCACCTGAGTAATCTAAATCCTAGTAAAAATGTTAATCTATTGACTTGTACAAAAGTGTTTGTGAATAATCGAATGTAATCCTATCCTACTAATATTATTAATGCGTTGTGAGCATGGATGGATGTTTGTTACTCTTTCACGCCAGAACGGCTAAACGGATCTTGATAAAATTTGACACAGAGATAGAATATAGTCTGGAATAAGGTTGGACCCAATTCTGAAGTCCACGCAGACGATGTCGCGGGCAGAAGCTAGTCTAAAATAAGGGTGCCGATACGAAAGGATGGTTTTTACGATTTTAAACGTTCTTGCTTAGGTATTAGGGCTACTTGCCTTTTCCTTACAATAAATATCAGAGCAAGTGAGCAATTCATGTATAACTTTTTTGTTTTAATGTTACATTTCCAATCTACGAAGTAACATGTTATGTTAAGGAAAACACCGGCAAAAAACTCAGACTTCATGCTGTCAAAGCCACAATACGCGATAAGCTAATTAGTGGTTAATGCTCTATCTTCCTTGTACGAGAAGAAGCTTTTGAACATAAAACACTTGCTATCCCCGAACGGTCAGGTAGGAGGGCACTGCACCTTCAATTCGTCGATATGTTTTTAGTTTAGGTAATAGAGGTTGACATTATTTAACGTATTGACATGAATCGAGCGCTAAACTTCCAAGTTGGTATTGAGTATTTTTTTTTTAAACTCTATTACATGGGACACCGGCGAACTATGGGTGTACATTAGTACACCTCTGCCTAAATGTTTAAAGGCATGCATCACAGGCATTTTCATCGTGGGAGAGCCATGCTTCGGCACGAATGGCTCCACTGGAGTAATACCACGGCCTCACAGAAAGAAAACCTGCGTGAAACAACGCTTACCGTGTGTTTCGCCGAGTGAGGGAGGATACCGGAGGCCCAAACCCTTTTAAAAGGCGGGCAACGGACTTGCGACTCCTCTGGTGTTGCGAGTGTACATGGGCGGCGGTAATCGCTTATCATCAGGTGATACGTCTGCTCGTTTGTCCGTCTATCCCATAAAAAAATGCAGGTGTGATATTTTACTAACTTTTCTCCAGGATTTGGCGACATGGTAGCCCTTCAAAAAGACAACGCACTCAACCGGAAGCCGTCATACGTGATGTTTGCGCTGATCTTCATACTGTTCGGGCTGGCGATAGTAGCCGCCTGCCTGAATCTACTGGTGCTCAGGTTCGTCACAATGAACACAGAGGACGAAAAGAGGGATCAGGCGCAGGCCGAACAGGTAAATTCGTCTTAAGTTCATTCGACAATTTTGGCGGTTAATCGGTTTTAGCAACTATTATTATGGGTAGAAGGTTCAAAATTGATAAAGAATCTTGTTTAAAAGTAGGCGAATCGTGCTGTCACAGTCAGTTTATCTAAAAGTTATAGAGATATTACATAGATTCATTTCGTAGATTTTTGACTTGAAAGGTTGTATGAAAGTCGAAAACGTTTATCAATATTTTGTAAAAGCTTAATAGGCTAGTTGACATTGTTTAATTTATTGGCTTATTAAAAAGTATCATTAGATATAATTCGTACTTGATAAACTAAATTAAATCGGTTAAAAGTTTTTGATGGGGATTTGGAGGGGATCATCTGTCTCTTTCCCGCAAAGTTACACGTGTTAGTGTAGAATTATGATGTTTTGTGACGTCACAAAACACTATATCTATATAGCATAAGATTTAAATATTCCATTTTGTTTTTTGTTGATCGGTTCTTTTATAGTAAACATAATATACAGTATAATTATACAGATAACTGACCTAGCAATCACTGCCATATCAGCTGTAAGTATCAATGATACGGGGTCTTGGGCAGCAAGGGGCCGTGAATCCAAACTGAGACATGAATTCCGGGCGTTCATGTCGGGTAGAACGAACGATTATTGATACAGAGCTTTTGGAGCAAGCTACGCTTCTGCTATTGATACTGATTACAGACTACATAGATGTAGATTCATAGACCATAGAGACAGAGTCCTGTCTCTCTGTTACCTTTTCACGCTTAATCGGCTGAATCAATTTAGATGGAAGTTGGTATGGAGATAGTTTGAGACCTTAGAAAGGAAATAGGCTTATAACTTTTCGTCCAAAAGTATTTATGTCTGCGACTGAAATAGCTAATAAGTAACTTATGTATTGTTTATAGGCGCAGCAAGTCGCTGTGCGTTTGGAAGGTGATGTGATTACCGCTGATGGGGCTGTGTTACGTGGAGTATCGCGCGGCACCCGCCTCCCTGCTGACCCAAGGCAGATCACCGCTGGTATGATATTTTATTTTTATTTTGAACAAGCTATATTCAGGTTTCATATAATTATACTAAAAATAACTGCCTCATTAGTCTAGTGGTCCTGAGCGCGACTGCTACGCTTGAGGTCCTGGGTTCGATTCCCAGTTCGAGCAAAGTGTTATTGGGTTTTTCTATGAAATTCCCAGTAACAGCTCGGAGTTTGGAATTTGTGCCCGGTTAATGGCAATAGGCTCGCCCCCTATTACATGGGACCTAAACATACCGGCGAACTGTGGGTGTACATTAGTACGCCTCTGCCTAACCCTTCGGGGAAAACAGGCGTGATGGTATGTTATGTTATGTTATGTAATAAAGTTGTATAGCCGGTCTTTGTGGCAGTCTTAAGGTGAGGTCTTTGTTCAGCCGTGGACTTCTATTAGCTGATAATAATGATGATTATGATCCAGTTGCTACTGGTACTAAGGTCGCAAGCATAGCTGCCTGCGTGTGGTACTGGTTTCGAATTCCAGGCTTAGTAATTGCTATTGGGTTGTATATATAAATTCCTCAGCAGCTGCTCTATGTTTGGATATATGTATGTATATCTGTAGGCGTGACTAATTTTCGACTATGTCTTATTTTAGTAGCCTAGTGATATGACCATTGGACTGCCAAGTTAAAGGTCTCGAGTTCAAATACAAGGCACGCACCTCTGACTTTTCGAAGTTATGTCGTATTAATAGTTAATTATCACGCGCTTAAACGGTGAAGGAAAACATCTTAACGAAACCTGCACGTCTGAGAGATTTTCTCGACGGCGTGTGAAGTCTGCCAACCCGCATTAGGCTAGCGTGGTGGACTATAGCCTAATCCCTCTCATTGTGAAAGGAGACCCTTGCCCAGCAGTGGGACATATAATGGGTTGATTATGATGATGATGATGATTATGATGTATTATTTAGAGGTTAATAATGTGTTATTTCTAGGTGATACATCACTAGTACCCCTGTATGTAGATGAAGATAACGCGCCCAGTGTGTGTAGTTGTTCCTGCAACTGCTTTGGACCAAATAAGTGAGTATAATTTTATTTTACTTTTTCTTACCCTCTGTGTAAAAGCAGTACTAATGATATTGTTACGCGGAGAAGCTATTAGAATGACGTAGAAGGATCACGAAGGTTCTAGATAAATCGTAGAAGCATGAAGAATATTCGCAAGAAAGTACTCGAATGCGTACTCACGTAATAACAATAGTTCAAGAACCCCAGCTCGTAACAATATGACCGCTGGACTGCCAAGTCAAAGGTCTCGAGTTTGAATCCAATAAGTGCGTCTGACTTGTCAAAATCACGTGCGTATTAATAGTTATCTAATTATCACGCGCTTAAACGGTGAAGGAAAACATTGTGAGGAAACCTGGATGCTTGAGAGATTTTTTTGACGGCACGTGAACCCGTACTAGGCCGGTGTGGTGGACCTGATCCCTCTCAATCTGAGAGTGGTCCCGTAGCCAACAGTGAGACAGAGTAAATGGGTTAATGATGAATGTCCTCTGAATGTGCAATACATATCAAATCTCTACTATTATAAAATTGTAAAAAAGCTGCGTCTGTACATTGAAGATATTTAAAAAAAAAACAAGTGGGTTAGGGTATATAAAGGTCCCCGAACCCAAAAATGTGATTTTTAAAATTCTTGTCTGTTTGTTACGGGTTGGCGCCAAAACTACTGAATACATTTTAATTTTCTTATAACTTATAAAGTATATGCTCCAACTTAAAAACTGATGGACTTGAATAGATCCTGAGATACAGCTTGACCTCTCTGATATACATAGACTGATACTAAGTAGAGGTCATCGATGTTGGTTTTCCATTTTTACTCCTAATTTAGCTTCATGTGAGCGAAGCCGCGAGCATAAGCTAGTTGATATATATATCAACTAGCTTATGCTCGCGGCTTCGTAAGCAGCAGTCATCTTATAAGATGACTGCTGCCTACAGCATTCATCTATGTCGTTTTGATACGTTTAGACGCCTAGGACGCAGAACCAATTTAAAAGAACTTTGGTATGGAGATAGATTGAACTTCGAAGAAGACTGCAGGGTGTCTTTAGCCTCAGAAAAGTCCTTTGGAATGTGAGTGAAACCGCGGGCAAAGCTAGTATTATTCAATAACTTATTATAGTTTCTGCTGACGCTAACAATATGAGAAATGAATCGTGTCTTTTCTTGTTGCAGATCTATACCATACTGCGATCCGCTATCGCCGGTACCGCCGACCAACATCAAACAAATAAAGTCCAAAAACTACCGCGAGATGGGTTGCATACCTCGGTACATAGAGAAGTCCTCATCGAAGAACCGATCACAGTCTCTACGACTCAACTCGGCGTCCGGGTACCTCTACATGAACGCGAAGACCAACGACTTCCAGCTAGACCCTGAAGACTTTAGAGAAATAGTCGCGAAACGGCGTGAACAACTCCGCAGAGGAATGATGATGTACGAAATGAGATGTAACAACAACGAACAGTACTTACATCCATACAGACACAGCCTCAGCACCAGACTTGAGACCAGTCCGCACAGCTCCTCGCTATATTCCATGAATATGAGGTCAGAAAACCGGAGCAATGACCCTCTCGTTGACGATTATGATTCAGAAAAGTCTAGCTACGCGAAAAAGAAGCTTATGAAGAACATAGCAAGGAATACTAGTACCAAACGAGTAGAGAACTATTTTTACGACGACGCCGTACTACATTTTGACGACGAGTATGCCTTCGACGGGTCAATACTCTTCGCTAAACGTAGAAAATCTATAGAGACAAATTGGGAAGATTACATGTGTAAAATGCCAAGGAACCATGGACTGGACCAAGTGTCGAACGACGGCAGCTACGGGTACTACCTACCTGATGATGAGGAGCAAGACCAGTACTTCGTGAACGACACCCTCACGTTCCAACTCCCCCCCCACCGGGCCAGCATATAGTGAAGTGTTGTGATGTGCCAACCAGACTTGTGCCAAGGTAGGTTAGTGTTAGTCTACGAAATAAATGGGCCAATTAAGTAAATAAACTATAATTAATAGTAAATTTACAATTTTCGCGGTAGCATCCAAGTTTGAAGGTTTTAGCTTTTACACATAGTTTATAGTTGTCGCGGTTTTTATTATAATTCTATGATATGAGCTTGGCTTCCTTGTAGATATTGTAATATAGTGTTTTTAAGGCTGGTCGTGCGGTGAGCGCTTGGGCTTTTTATTGAGCACTATGTCGGTGGAAACTTATGAGAAATTGGCCCAAATACTTGTGCCAAAGTCGAGACAGATTTTTTTTATAAAAGGTTTAGATATTACTGAATTTATTAATAGGACAAACATGGCTGTAGGCTAGAGGTGGAGGCCTGGAATGCCTTAGAATACCCGCAGTTTTGACTCCTATTTGGATATGTAATTATTTAAAAATAACATAACATATTACACACTTGTATTCTGCGTAGGGTCAGGCAGACGTGTACTAATAATGTACACCCACGGTTTGCCGGCGAGCACGAATGTCGAGTAGTGTTGTTTGGTTTTTCTATGAAAATCTCAGTAGCAGCTTGGAGTCTGGATATGTATCCGGTATGGGCTCACCCCCTACGGAACCTATTTTAAAATTAAAATCACCCCCGAAATGAATTTTTAGACTCACAAAAAAAAAAATTGCTTTGTTCAATTTTATTGTGAATAAATATCACGATAAACCGACGTAGTGCAAGCGTCTTTTATTTCCGTTATAAAATGAATTAGGAGTAGACACTGTTACAAGACACAATACAATGAAAATTATCGAGCTTATTGATACAAAACTGGCTAAACAAAATGATAATTAAACAACATTTATGTATGAACTGTCTTGAAAATTAACTGTCTATCTTTAAACAAATATAATGGGTATAGAAAATTATACATGTGACTAAATGGACAATGTTACTTGAAAGAAAAAAACAGAGAAACTAAATGGATATAAGAACAAGAAATTTTGCATTGTGCATACCCAAAAAAATGGTTTTATGTAACAACATACAATCCTACAATTGTTGATCTTGGTTGTCACGTTTATTGTTAGGACAATAAGGTCGTTAAATTTTCAACAGCCATCGTACTTCGCCGAACCCAATATATTAACATCTTAGAGCATTAACTTCCTGGATGACATTAATAAGGTCGGGGAAAAACATACACCGTGTTTATCTTGGCTGTAAAAATATTATTTACGAAACATTCCTTCGTGAAAATTGATCTTAAAAAATGGCTATTTATTTCAACCATTAAATAACATGACATACTTATACAGTAGAACTGATCTTGCCAAATTTATCTTTATTCCATTAATTTTAAGGGAATATATCTTAATTTCAATCTCAAAGATTTGTTGTTACTCCAATGGAGACAAAAACAAAAGCTATTTATTAATTTATTATTTTATAAAGTATATTTTAAAGTAAACTTACAGTATTAAAAACGTGTCGAAACACACAATTTTGGGACAAAGCCCTATTAATCTAAGAAAATATACTAATGACGAACAGAGAAAAACAATACAGATAATTATCACAAAGCAGTTTGCTATGAAGCATGTCGTATTTCTTAAGAAATGCAAAGCTATTTACTATTAAAACAATATATATTATTATTATAGACCTATTTTGTTTACGTACGTCCGTCGTACGTACAATAATTTTACATTCTTTTGAATAAAAGGTTAAAAACGTATGTTCTCACATCAGTAATTTAAATTATATGATATACTTACTTTAAACGGGTTCTTAATAATAATAGTCATTGAAAAATAGCCTTGTATTATTGTGTTTATGTTTATTTGAAACCTGTCTTCCAGTGTGTAATTTTTTTGACATTCATTTTACTTAAAAATACCTGTTTTTTCCTAGATGTTATAACTCGCTCGTTCACACGACTAAAAGCCTATAATTTTAACTAATTTATTAATAATTGTACTGAATAAATGAAATTCTGAATTTGTATGATATCTAGTCAAAAATGTGTGATTTATGTATAAGGATCGTCTAGTCATTATTATAATTATGTATATTATTTAGTTTATCGACGTACTCATTTTTATTGATCAACCCTAGCTATGTTTTGTGTAGCAGTTTTTCGAAGCGATAAATTAGTAACACAAACAGTAGAACTTTGCTGTCTCTTTCGTTAAATGTCTTTAATATATTAAGAAACGAGACATTTTATTTTTCAAGGCGAATGGTAATTGTTCTTATCATTTTTATAGACTGAATTCTGTTTTTATGTATTTTTTACCTACTTATACAACTGGAGTTGCCAAATTTTTTATTAATACGTATTTAACTAGTTTTAATAAACATCAGTATTTTCGTTGCTGTGATAATTTTACTCCTAGTATAATTAATTATGTAATTCAATTATTAACAGGTTTGTAAACCTATCTTTTAAATTATTAACAGGTTTGTAAACCTATCTTCATGAAATGTCAAAGATTATTATGATGTCTTCAAAAGATCTTACAGTATTATTTAAAATAGGTATATCATTAACAAAACGTTGATGTCGTTCGAAACGATTATTTTCAATTTTATGTCTCAAAAATTTTACGAAAAATATATTCAAGGGCGAATATAGGTAATAATGTACTATGTATATAGTGGATATACTTAGGGGCCGTTCAAGTATTACGTAAGCACTATAGAGGGGCGGGGGGGGGGGTCTATGCTTTGCTTATTTTTGATGACATGGGGGGTGGGGGGATCCAGATAGTGATTACGTCAGCAGTAATTATTTACTTTTTTACACATATCGCAAATTGTCTATGCAGAAAACGTAATGCATTTTCGGGGATTCCTACAAATAATGAATACGTTTAGGTATATTTCTAGACTTATTAGAACTGCTGCTCATAAATCAATCAATTGTACCAATTTTTACGTAAGCATGGGGGGGAGGGCTAAGAGCTTTGCTTACTTTTGCTGACAAGGGGGAGGGGTGGGTTAATAATTGCAAAAAACATGCTTACGTAATACTTGAACGACCCCTGTGACTTGATTTAAGTGTAAGTAAAAATGATGTTCTACAATCAAATAAATAACATGATTGTATAAAAATTTATGGCAAACGTACTCGAAACAAAGAACTTTAATTATCTGTGAACAGCTACAAGCAGAAAAACTTTAAAATATATATTTTGAATATGTTAGGTACTATTTTGGTTTATATTGCTGGCTAATAAGTCCTCACCAAGTATTTCATCTATCTCTTTCTCCCCTGTGTTACTATTTAAAGAGTGCTACCTTATCAATAAAATTAGAAATCAGGGTAGCGTAATTTTATTGTACCTATTTTACTTAAATATTTATAAAAAAAGATTAAGTACATAACTGATTTGATGATTAATGATTTAATACCTATTATGTTTGCAGGGCTGTGAAGAGAGTAGGTAGACATTTTAGTGCCAAATTCATATTTCCCCAAGATACTCCCTGCCCATGATTCCCATAAAAACACAACTACTTGCTCACAGACATAACCCTACCGCCTCTCGCATAACCGTACGAGATAGTGGCTACTTATATTACTTCGAGTTAGTCTAGTAATCCAATCAAGCAATCGTCACTAAACTTAAGCATGTACTGAAACAGTGTCTTCGTGTAGAGTGGCTGCTATTATTGTAATTACTCCGATATGTTTCAAGTGCGGTTGATTGTAAACTAATATAATTAATGTACTATAACTGTTAATGAGTACGTGACGAGTTCTAGTTATTACGCGGTCTGATCTAATTGTAATTTTAAAGGTGAAAGCTGTAACATAAATCGGATTTCAATAAAAAATACATACGAATGATTCTTGTGCTTTTATTAATGTTTAGTTGTCCTTTTATTTGCATAAGAATAGCATATCGATCAATAGCCTATCGGGTGTTTATGAATTAGACGCGAGCATTTTTTCCAATGTTATGCTGCTAGATGTCCCATTTCCGGAGGGTAGTCCCACTTTGATCTCTCGGGAAGCGATCCGATCCAACGACGCGTCCAATCCCGCTTTTTCCGCTATCCTTGCCTTGGTAGAATTAGGTATAATTTCTACAATATTATTCTGCCATGCCTCTTGGACAAAGAAGTGCACGAGACGTAGTTACAGTTAGCGATGAGCGCTAAGTTTATTGATTTGCATTACCATTTGACGACGAAAATCAGATCTGGCAACACTACAGCCGATCATCTAGCGGTCACCTAAGGAACTAAAGTGGCCATACAAAATTATGCGAGGGTTGCTGGATCTCTATGGATCCATCACTATACTACTACAGCAACTACAGCTATCGGAGGAGGGTAGAAATAATAGATGTAGACAGTAAAATCAATGTGATCATCATATTATATTTTATTAATTTAAAACATTTTGGTCCTGCCTTCTGATGGCGCGCAAAATAAACAGTGTCGAGGATCGCACATTCCAGCCAAAAATATATATTTTATTTTAACAATATCTGAAAATCCATTTGACCAACTTCCTGGCCCGTCCATCTACTTTAGTACATATTCTTATGAGTCCATCCAATATGTCGGTAAAAATAGATGCGACGTTTTAATAAATTTGTAATTAACGCCATCTTTGCTTAGCTACTAGAATATGGAACGGCCTAATTACATACGTGAAACTGGTAATACTGGTCCAGACTACAACTTCACTGACGCTTACTGTGATGTGTTACTTTTCCGCAAGATGGCGGCTATTCTATTTATTTTTATAGGGTCTATGATTCTTTCTAAAATATAGGTATTTTATCATTATTATAATTTAATACTGCAATCCTCTGAAACGGCCGTTATCCTAACAATTAAATTTAGATTAAGTACCTATGTAAGTTCTAAGTTTTTCTATCACAAGTTACCTACCAATGGCGGTGTTAGACCTAGAAGCCGTCAGCGACATCAGTTTCGGAAGGCCTGTTTAATTTTCGAGTGAGAGAAAATTATAAATAAAATGAGACTGATGTAGGTATGAGTAAGTATGTGAGTTTTACTGCTAATCAAATGTTGTCAAGATTACTTGCTTATAATTACGAAATAAACAATCACGAATTATTTTTTATTTCGGTTTTTTATAGATAACACTTATAACACAGGCCCTTCAGACGCAAGGTTCTCGGCACAGGTTCTCGGCGGTCCCCGACGCCTAGTCGCCACTGTTACTTATCAAATCGCCTCATTAGCTTATTGGTCCTAAGTAATGCTAGGTACGCTAGAGGCCTTGAGTTCGATTCCCAAGTCGAGCAACGTGTTATTGGGTTTTGTCTGTAGCAGGTCGTACGTTGGATCTGTGCCCGGTTAATGGCAATAGAAGGCGTGATGGTAAGTACCTACGTAAAAGCTTTTAAGGACTATAATCTATATGACTTCAAATTAAATAGGTACCTTATTACGAGTAGGTATACTACAACACCTAACTATGACTAACTGACTAGTAAAGGTCGCTGGGAGTCGTTGGATAATAATCAACCCATTATTGTATCGCACTGCTGGGCACAGGTCTCCTTTCAGAATGAAAGGGATTAGGCTATAGTCCACATTGCTGGCCTAATGCAGGATGGCAGACTTCACATGCCGGTGAGAAAATCTGCAAGGCATGCAGGTTTCCTCACGATGTTTTCCTTCGCCGTTTAAACGTGTAATAATAACTATTTCTACGCACATGACTTCGAAAAGTCAGAGGTCTTGGATTCGAACTCGAGACCTTTGACTTGGCAGTGCAATGGTCATATCACTAGGCTATCACAACCTATTGAACGCCCTCGTTGAAGTCTGGAGGATTTCTTTTTTCAGCAGTGGACGTCTTTTGTGAGATAATATGATAATAGTAGGAATCTAGTCAAATACATTAATAGTTTTATTCTCTTTGAATCTAATTTAACGATGATTTAAAGGCTGATCGTTTAGCTGAGCCCGCCAAATTCAAATTAGAATCGGTTTTTCGCAATTTGTACATCTATAACACATTCGAAATTCCTAGGTGTAGTAATTGCGCCATTAGCTATACAATATTCACAACTGAGAAATAAAACCTTTGCTTGTAAATCGATATTGTAGCTAAAAGTAGTGTCAATTTTGGGCAAAATTGACGATTGATCCTATTTTTAGCTTCTGTAACTGTATTTTTTTCTTCTGTTTATTAAACAAAGTTTGTAATGCTCAGTTGTGAATATTATATAGCTAATGGCGCAATTACTACAGCTATGGATCTAGAATATGTTATAGATGTACAAATTGCGAAAAACCAATTGTAATATGAATTTGGCGGGCTCAGCTAAACGATCAGCCTTATTACTTGCTTTAATCAATTTTGTTTATGTATTTAACTAGACTCTTACTTAACCACAATTAATAAAAAACAATGACTGTTGTATGTAACAACACAGAAACCCATAAAATGAAAAATAAATTTAATTAAAAAGCTAAGAGGAGCGTTTGTAAAATAAAACAAAAACACTTTACAAATTCATTTTGAATGGCGGATTTAATAAATGCTTGAGTTGGGAGAGCAATGTTATTTCTCTTTAAGACTGGCCAAAGAGAATAGTAGAAGAAAAATGGGAGTACACCCACCCCCTTCCACGAAGGAGGTATTGCTTTGAATAAAGAAAAGTTAAAATTTTCTTAAAACACCCCCGGGTGGGGTAGTCGCCTATCTATCTTCGTTTAAGTATTGGCAAAAATTACCCCCCTCTGTTGCCTTCTCTCTTCCACTACGGTGGTGTCATTGGTCCATTTTTTAAGGGTATCGTTTAAAATGATTGCTTGTTTTAAAGATGTTTTAGTTATTAGATTACTGACAAATTCGGCGAGTAATGAGTGAAGTCAGACTTCAGGCTATATTTAGACTTTTTCAATGTTCATTTGAATGTTAAGCATTTGGCCCTAGTATTGTTTGAAGTAAAGCACATTTAAAGTCTAAGATGGAGACCACAATCAAGTGTACTTAATACTTTCTCACCCTGTGCCCACGCACAAGTTAGAATAGGTACCTCCTGTTTAACTGCCATTCAGATAGGATATCGCAAGAGGAGAAATTATCGGACTTGCTCGGTGGTTGGAGCTCTTGGGGTCTGACGGTTACGTCGGATTCTGTCGTGAAGCACCTTGGTACAATTCAATTTGTGCGAAAGAGCCTATCCGCTCGGTTGCTGCGGCTCTGGCAGTCTGCAGTCCGTAGGGCTGGGCTCTTCGGCAATGCATCAGCAACTCCTCTGGTGTCCATGGGCGACGAGTCAGCTTTTTTTATACTGCGACCTCCGACTAAGAAGTTGAAGAGTTGTTTTTGGAAATTCCCACAGAATTGGGCAAATATTGATAAAAAATTTACTGTTAATGAATTAAGAAATAGGTAGGTATGTAGGTACTTACTCTAAAAACAACACAAACACCCCATGGGATCGAAATCGAAACCGTAGAGTAACGGTACTTGTAATTATAGATACTTATAGTTACTTATTTAAGTAGAAAACGAATTATTGTCGAATAATTGTTATCTTGAAAAATCTTGTTAACCCCTCGTAGTAAGCTAAATGCGTGTGTTACGAGTGGCTTCACGTCGGTAGTGCAATTGGTGGGTTTCGAACCGGCAACCACCACCACCACAACATCAAAATATTTTTCGATTTTTAAATCATTGTTTATTCTTTTATTTTAAACCAGTTAATCGACACTTATATCGCCTTTTCGCAGCAATCTCTCTTTACATTACCTCTACATATCTAAACCTTACCACAAAAATGGTATGAAATCGTGCCTCAACCAACCTCATGATCGTCTGCCACCTCAGGCGGGGTATATCGGACTCTTGCCCTTTAAAAACCGTCCTTACCTCTTTCTTTTAATAAAATGTTACCCCACACTAGGAAACTCTCCTATATCGTGGGTGCATTTTCAAATACAAATTATCACACACACAATCACCTAGACTCGTAACGAGTACCTATGGGTCATACAAATATTTGTTCCGTGCGGGGATCGAACCCACAACACGTAGCGTAGAAGCCGATCGCTCAGCCACTACGCCAAATGTGCCAAAGTTTAGCTTTAGACCATGGGATTTGTAACATTCCCCACGACCATAAAAGTACAAACCACACCTACTCACATGAGTATTAAAACCTGGTAACCCACTCTGTGTTCTCAACCCTAATATTGTTAATCTACTTAGACACTGAAGTTCTAATTATTAATTTTAATATGTTATAATAAGGGCACGCGTCAACAGGTGGTTAACTTATATCTGAGGACGGTTGCCAAAAAAAGTTAACACAATACATAAGTAATTTTTTTTTAGATTTTTAAAATTAATTGTTTCTGTTTACGGACTCACAACTTAGTAAAAGAAACATACAATAAATATAAATGAATAATAATAATTACAACACAAAAAACCTAGTGAATAAATAGGTAAATATAGAGAAAGATAAACATAAGGAAATAAGAATTAAAGTGCTCCTATTCCTTCCTACAATATAAAATTGTGTTTAAATACTATTTAAACACATTTAAGAAGTTAGTGCAAGTGGCCCTAGAGTATGCTAAGATGAGCTACGTACATACTTTTACCTTTAAAACATAAAAAAACCTGCTTCATAAATTGAAATTATGAAATAAAAAACATCATTAGTTTCTCTCACTGGGGCAAAAACTAAAAACTACAAATTCCATATTTCAGCTCGATATCGGTCATGTTCACTTTAAAAAATTATACTCCATCTTACATATCTTTTTCTGTTATCGCTACAACTTCAAAACTAAAGTTAGCGCGATTTAAGTTGTTCAAAAGTGTGAACTTGGCGGTCGAACAACGCGCAACACTTTACTAAACCGCGCGTTCACATTCCACTGTGCTATCTTTTTGAGACTAACACTTTAAGATCACTTTTAGTGCTCTTTCAGTACTTTTGGTCAGGAATTAGTAAACTCACTGGAAAAAAATACATACATGGGGATTTTTTCAAGTGATTTGGGTTTAAAGATTCTTTATTTATTCTAAAAGAACATACATTGTTCACTTAACGAATAAATACATAAATAAGGTAACATGTAGTCCAGTAGCTAACAGTTCAGAGATAATAATATATATGTGGATTTGGTTAATTACTATAAAGAAATATTACTTAAGATGTAGGTATATGAAAAGTATTTTGCACGTAATTATTTGAGCCGTTAACATCTACCCGTAACTTGTAAAAGAGTATTGTTATGAGTATTGGGTCGCTCATTAAAAAACTGGTTTGAGTCAACATAACTATATGCACAGATTCTTTTGTATATTGTTTTGTAAGTTGTCCAACTATGATATTACACTTTGTAATCTTTTATTTTTAATTAATCAGTCATTACTAACACTAATTTGCAAGCTTGCAATTCTATTAACAAAATATATAGATGTAATCTTAGGATGGATTTGAAATAAATGATCTGTTTATTATAATATAAGTAATCTGGGTACATTATTGACATGTTGGTTTGAAAGACTAGCCTTATATTAAGATACAGAAACGCTAGCCTAGTAATTTTGTATTGTTAATGACGTACTGCTTAAGTTTAGTTTTGAATACGTTAAAAGAAGATGTGTTCCTGATATCTGCTATTTTATTCTGAAACTGTCCAATAATATTACTTAATAGTTGTAAGGCCGACTAATAGGTAAACTCAACGAACACTTACTTAACTTGGTTATCAAACGCAAACGAACACAGTGTTATTTGGTATTTCATTGAAATTGTCATTTATTTATATAACTCAGGTGGCAAACAATCTTGCAGCCCGCCTGATGGTAAGCAGTTACCGTAGCCATGGACGTCTGCTACACCGGAAGTGTAACTCGGACGTTGCCTACCCCGTAAAAACCTTTTCACTCCTTTTTGAAGCCCCGTGCGGTAGTCTTTCGGGAAAACCTCGGCTGGTAACTAATTCCACAGCCTGATTGTACGTGGTCTGAAGTTCCTCTGGAATCTGGAACCCTACAATATGCGGTGATAGTAGTTCTAAGGCGTGAGGATAAATTAGCTGCCAATGGTGAGAGGTGCCTTGGTAAAATGCGGCCGTGGGCACCATATAAAACAATTCCTTAGAACACAGTCCATTATTAGTTCAAGTTCAAGTTCAAATGTTTTTATTTCAAATAAGCTTTTATAAGCGTTTATGAAACGTTATGATTCTAGTTGCACGGATGCAAAAAGTTGATACTATGGAGAAGAATCCGGTAAGAAACTCCATGGACACTCTTTTTAAAATTAATTGTGCTACAATCTTCACAGGTACAATATTGCGATAACAAGATGTAACGAAGGATTAGATTATTTGAGAACCCGAAACCCGTAAAAACAACACCCATCAAAGCGACAAATCAAACTAGGTGTCTGCTAACACATTCTACAACGTACACACATAGATACAAGACATCATCTACAGGCGGTAGAACACAACAATTTCTCTCTAAAAATTATAGATACCTAAATAAATATTAATTACATATCCTCGAAACTTCATACCTTTGTAATAAATTCCAAATAAATGTATTTTGAACATTTGCGATTCTAAAAACATTATTCCATATTTTCTTTTCTAAAATTGTAAGCCGACGATAAATAAACAACAAAGAATTACGAACTTCAAGATCTAGGTTTTAGCATAAAAGATCTATATACAGCTGAAACGCTTCAGCGAAACGAAAAGGGGAGAGGTCGGACATTTGTCGGCTCCAAAATTATTTTATATTTCAACAAAATTGAAACCGGCCCGCCCGTTTTCTTGTACAAATTTTAATATCTAAGGAAGATACGGCTATTTATATTTTTCCTTCCCCCCGTTTCTTTCGGCGATTATTATTCTGTATTCCAATGGGCTCGCCGGGTGGGGGGCCACCCTTTAGACTCTTTCCTTTTTGCTTCTTAAGTCCATCTTGAGACAGCGCAGGGGTAACTGTGGAGAGGATTGTGCTGTCGTTTTTTATAATCATTTGGGCTGGCATTTTTTTGAACTGAAAAAGGATGAAGATTGTGTAGAAAGATTGATTGTGTAAATTTCTGAATTAAATTAAAGTAGGTAACTACTTTAAATTGATTCAGAAATTTGACATTTACTCCAGGTTAGTCCAAACTGCCATAACAAAGGGGTGAGGAGGTACACCACAAGGAAATAGCGAGATTAAAATAGTTATAAAAAGAAGAAGATAGTTAATAAAATTACGTAGAGTATCTGTATCGTTTTTCTTTTTAATGCTTAATTTCTTAAGTTTTAGTGGAAAATAGTGGGAGAGAACGCTAACAAATATAAATAATTTCATGTTAGAAATGGAGGTTTTAACAGTACCTCCAACACAATATCTGCACTTTAAAGGTATATTTTTGTTAATCAATTTTTGAAATCAAATATGTTTTTTTCGACAGCTCCACCGCACTTCATATTCCCTGCTTCTGTCACTTACCCCTTTTACTGGAAAAACCGTGGCACCTACCCGGAAGGGGTTCGATATTTAAATATAAGAAGAACACCCCCTTTTTTCAAGGGAGAACCCTCCCCCACCCTTGGATTTATGGATCTGGCCCGGAGTGGGCTCCTAATTACTTATCTTTGAGAATACAAATCAATCGAAAAGGAAAAAGGCTTTTGCTATGAATCTGCCGAAATATAGCTTAAGTGTTACTTAAATGTAACTTAGCGGTATATTTGTTGTGCTATCGAGACGATATTAATGAGAAACGGGATTTATTTGTTAAGTTATCCAAACATTGCTTGGTTGAGAGATGAACAAGTTAAGTGGTTACGAGATGTTGTGGTTACGGCCTGGATAAAAAGTACATACGTTTTTTCAGACTACAATCTGTCTCTGTGTCAAATTGTATTTAAGATTAGCTTCTGCCTACGACTTCGTCCGCGTGGAATAGTTTCTTGGTCTTAGCGAGATGATATATCTACTATGCTTCTGACTGCAAGAGGTGGCTCGATACAATGAGATCTCGACTCAGAATATTTGTTTAAATCGTGTGCGGCAGTATGGCTACTTTATTATTTTTAAAATTTACTAGCTTCTGCCCGCGACTTCGTGCGCGTAGCGTATATAGCCTATACCCTTCCTCAATAAATGTGCTATCTAACACTGAAACATTTTTTCAAATCGGACTAGTAGTTCCTGAGATTAGCGCGATCAAACAAACAAACAAACTCTTCACCTATTTCCTAGATCCGTTTAGCATACATCCATCCACACATACATCCAATCTCATCACAAACTTTCTTTTATAATATTAGTAGATATATTTCTTTTATAATATTATTTCAAATTAAAAATCGATGCAAATTGTTTTTAATCAATCGATTTAATGCTGTGATAGTCTATTGATATGATAAATATATTTCTAGTTTGAGTCAAGTTAACCTTTGAATTTTCACAAATAACTTTGTATTGATATGATAACTATATTTCTAGTTTAAATCCAGTTAATACCTCATTAGCCAAGTGGTCCTGAGCGCGACTGCTACGCTAGAGGTCCTGGGTTCGATTCCCAGGTCGAGCAGTGTTATTGGGTTTTTCTATGAAATTCACAATAGCTCGGAGTTAAGAATTTGTGCCTGGTTAATAGCAATAGGCTCGCCCCCTATTACATGGGACCTAAACATACCGGCGAACTGTGGGTGTGCAATAGTACGCCTCTGCCTAACCCTTCGGGGAATACAGTTAACCTTTGAATTTTCACAAATAAGTTTGTTGACAACTCTTGAACGATGAAGGAAAACATCGTGAGGAAACCTCGATGGCGCGTTAAGTTTGCTGCACTTAGCCAGCGTGGTGAACTATGGGTTACTCTAACCCCTCTAAAGCCCAGCTATCTATACTAATAAAGCTGAAGAGTTTGTTTGCTTGAACGCGCTAATCTCAGGAACTACTGGTCCGTTTTGAAAAATTATTTCAGTGTTAGATAGCCCATTTATTGAGGAATGCTATAGGCATATATCATAACGCTACGCGGATGAAGTCAGGGGCAGAAGCTAGTGAGAAAATAAACGGCTTGACGATGAAAGAGAAAAGGGTGGAATTCGCCTAGTATTATTAGTGGTGGTTGGTATTTATTTCCACTGTTTCTGAAGTTTCATAACGTGGTCATACACGTGGTTATTTCAGGTTTAGATATTTGAGTATGAGTGAAAGACATGATCTGTTTGGAAGATTTTTATTTTTAAAAGATCGATAAAAAATATTGTGTTACTTGGAAGAGCCATGCTTCGGCACTGTCGACCGGAGTGATGCCACGGCCTCACAGAAAACTAGCGTGAAATAACACTTACTTACGTTGTGTTTCGCCGAGTGAGTGAGGATACCGCAGTTCCAAACCCTTTTAAAAGACGGTCAACGCACTTGCGACGCTTCCGGTGTGGTGGGTGTCCATGGGCGGCGGTAATTGCTTACCATCAGGTGATCCACGTGCTCGTTTGCCGTCCTATCCTATAAAAAAATGTTGACCTATGCCAGGCATAGGTTAATATTAGGTACTTTACCACTTTTATTAATATTACTCAATATTATTTGTACTTTCTTTTTTGGACTGGTCCCATACCCTTTTAGAATAACCTATACCTGCGGTCAAAGTCTATTAATTCAATTTTAACAAAATGGTCTTCTAATGAATAATAATAAATATTCTTCGACATTTTACACAGCACCATCTAGTCCCAAACTAAGCAGAGCTTGTACAATGGGTACTAGACAATGGATATAATACTTGTATACTTTTTTTTGTAAATAAATACTTATAATACATAAGAAACACCCAGACGAACACAAACACTTATATTCATCATATAAATATTTGTGTCCTGTGGGAATCGAACCCACGAACTCGTGGTTAGCATTCCGGTACTCGAACCACTAAACCACAGAGATCGTCAACCAATGACACAAAGACTGTAAAAAAAACAACCATTCTGAAGTTATTGAATGACGATTCTGTATGCATGGTTGTCTCAAACAATACACATTTTATTCTAATAAAAATAATACCTCTGCCGCTTACTTAAATTAGAGATGAGAGCAAATAATTGTTTAATTACGGCGGTTAACGTCTTAACCGGTCGGCCACTCCTTTCGTTAAACTACCATTATCAACTCGTTAACTCAGTCCAATAATTGTTTATATCTAGGGATTTTGTCTTATCTATATATATATAATAAACTAATATATAAAGCTGAAGAGTTTGTTTGTTTGTTTGTTTGTTTGCTTGAACGCGCTAATCTCAGGAATTACTGGTCCGATTTGAAAAAATATTTCAGTGTTGGATAGCCCATTTATTGCGGAAGGCTATAGGCTATATATCATCACGCTACGCGGACGAAGTCGCGGGCAGAAGCTAGTATTGGATAAAATGTAACATAAGTATTGACACGCCTGTATCAACAGGTTAGGTTAGGTTACTTCCAGGAATATGCATACCCGCAGTTTTCCGGTAGGTTTTTAGGTCCCAAGTAATAGGAGAGGAGTTTATTGTAATTAATTGAGCATAAATCTATACTAGTCTATCTATACTATATTATATTATTATAAAGATGAAATATTTGTATACAGTATGTAACGAATAAACTCAAAAACTATTGGGCAGATTTCAAGAATCTTTCACCATTTGAATGCTACATTATTCGAGATTAACATAATCTTTAGAATATTTTAAAAAAGTTAGTGATTTCTTCATCCGAGCTAAGACGGGGCGGACCGCTACTTAGTCCAAAATAAAATGCTACTGACAATTTCATGGAAACCTATGAAAACTTTGCTTGACCTGGGAAGTGAACCACGCTCAGTAGCCATGTGCTTGACATGTAGGAATGCAAAAAGGCCAACCCACACTTTTTGACAATGTTTGAGAATAAACATTGTAGTGTCACTTAGGGGCTTAGCTCTGCCATGAGATTCAACAACTTTTTACGAAGGATATATTGGTTTTTTGAATATTCTGTTTTAATGGGATCAGTTATTTTGAGTTTGACAGCATGTAGTGAAAGCAACTGGTGCTGACATCTGTTTGATAACAGATGTCAGCACCAGATTTAATAGCTGAATGATGATTCATTCAGCTATTAAATTGTCCCATTACTGCGCACGGGTCGCCTCTCCGAATGAGAGGGAATAGGCTATAGTCCACCACGCTAGCCTAGACCAGGATTACAGACGTCACACGCCATCGAAAAAAGCTCTAAGGCATGCAGGTTTCTTCACAATGTTTGTCTTCACCGTTTAGAACCCGAAACTTCAGATGATTACGTGCTTTGAATTCAATCTCGAGGAATTTGACGTGGCCGTCTAATAGTCTAAGCTAAGCTATCACTGCTAAATAAAGTGTGTGTGAATATATATTACTATTTTCTGTAAAGTTTTTCCTCAGAGTAATAAGGCTTGTCAAAATTCAATGACATTTTCTTTCTTTTTTTTACGATTTATCAAGATGACAGTGATATAAAAAATATCACACCGTGCTAAACTAGAGTTTACTTTTCTCAACAAGCACAACAACCGAAAAACGTATCCATGAAGATAAAATACTGAAACTAAAAAAAAATACCAATTTATTTTCCGAAGAAAACATTTTAAAACTAAAGATACGTATCTTATACAAAAATACAATGGCGAGTTGAATAAAACAGCATCTTTTGTAAAATAACACGGCGGGGCCGGGGGGTGGTGCGGGGTGAGGGGGGAGCGGCCATCGCGAACCACTTTTCTTTCTCTCGCCAAAGCCATTTTGAAAGGAGCGGTGGATTAGTATGGATAAGACTTAGTTTATATATTTTTTTTCTTGCCTACTAGTAAATAAGTACCCGAAGATAGTATTCTTACGACACTTCTTGACTTCTTTTTTGTTGGGTTGTTTGGTCTGTTAGGCTGTTTAGCTAAGACACAGCTGAAGTGAATACTCTAATGCTGTCTCACTTTAATGATATGAAACGACAAAATATACCGGAATGTATTTTGAAGTGTCAAATAGATGTTTAGCGCAAAAAGGTATTGATTGCAGGTAATCATAGTTTAGTTTTAGTTAATATACCTACCTACGGTATTTCATTGTGACTTTACCTGTCCTCCCTCTCTCGCCTTTGTGATACCTCCGCATCGATTGCTACACTCTGATTGGTAGCTTAAACATCCCACTATATTTTCCGTAGCGCCAAAAAAGCTGAATTACTATTTTATTCTCCAAAAATGAGGAATGTTCAACCAGTAGGGAAGACTGATCAACACATTAGCCACCTTCTGCATTGGGCACTCGGGTAAAAAAGAATATTTTATCAGATTTATATATTGGTAACTTATCTATACATTACAAATTTTGCTGGCTCTGTGCAAATTTGCTTCGTGTTTAGTAAACATTTAGTTATCTTGTTTAACTCATTAGGTGGACAGATGTCACCACCGGTACGAATATCATGTCGCTAAATATTACTTGAAAAGCGGTCTTATCCATAGTGTTTCTACCGTCGTCTACAGAAGTCGGGGGCGATGCGATGTTTTTTCACTCGTTTTATATTAAAATCGGGAGAGCCAAGGAAATTGTCAGTCAGATAGGAAATTGCGAGACCCTTCGAGTCGTAGCCGAGTCGTGACCGGACGCCTTTATAACTACTAAAGCATTACTGATTTTTACCAGTAGTTAGGTATCGTATTTATTGGGATACGCAAAACTTTATTAAAGAAACGTCAATTAGAACTGAAAATAGTTTTAAGTTAAGTCTTGTTAAATATTAGCTGGGTATGAGTATCCCGTTGGATCAATTTTATAAGAGACTTTTTTAGAATTATAGCTATTTATTTCATTTTATATTTACTGACGTTTACTTAGGTACTTTCAGATGTCCTAGAGATTACTGGGGTTGCCCTAAAAGTTCTCTGTTATAGACATCATTAGCCTAGTGTACCTGCTACGCTAGAGGTCCTGGGTTCGATTCCCAGGTCGAGAAAAGTGTTATTGGTTTATTCTATGAAATTCCCAGTAGCAGCTCCGAGTTTGGAATTTGTGCCCGGTTAATGGCAATAGCCTCGTCCCCATTACATGGGACCTAAACAGGTAGACATATCGGCGAACTTTGGGAGTACAATAGTACTCCCCACGCATCATTTAACAACTTTCGCATTATGTAGCTAAATATATATTATTTAAGACACTTTAATTTTGTCATTGTCAACCTCTCCGGCGCACACACAACAGCTCACTAAAGTTTTATCGGTTACAAAAGCTTATAAGCCATACAATCAAACATTTATTTTTATTTATACAGATATGTAGGCTAGACAATAAATAAAAATAGCAGATCAACCAGTTAATTTTTAATAGATTCCCTGTGAGTTTGTTTATATTTTTTAGCAACATAATTTGCAATTTCTCTTGTGTTTTGAGTAGGTATCCATTGGCATCAGTGACCCCTTCCTATGTCGTACGTCATCAGACATCAGGTGTTTGCAAACTATAACAGAAATAAGACTCTATGAACAATGGTTGAGCCTACCTAGCCAACCCTAAATAATGGTTGAGCTACACGATGCCTGATGTATGCGTGCCGTCAGTTAAGACAGGTCAACTCAAAGCTGCTATGGCTCTTTCTTCAAAAGGCCTGTCCAGATATTGCCCTACATCGTAACACTCACATAATATCTAATAATACTATTACTGTCTGGACTTTAAAAGAGACCATGATTCTCTGAGTTTGTTTCGGCGTTTCTTCTCAGAGGTCGTCAGTTAGGAAATGCCGGCACCATCTAGTTAAAAAATGTACAACATTGGCTTGTAAAAGTTTCTTTAAAAGATCTATTTACAAATTATCATTTAATAGTAAAACCCAAATTTTCGAACCCTTTACAAAATCTGGTCAAAGGTACTCTATATTAGGTACTCTCTTACCTTCCCTATACAAAGAAATGCTTCTATCTATAAAAAATATATTGACGAATATATTTTTACCTCTCAACGCTACTTACCTATATACAATAGATTCTTCGCCTTCACTCTCGTCCAATGTTCAAGACCTCCACAGTATTCTCAAACTTCTGCTCTTTAAGCGATTTTCTTCGCTGTAGGAGGGACGGGGGAGCTCTTGTTGTAATGGTAGAGTATTTATTTTATTCCGGAGCGTCATTTTTGCCGCGACTCCCCTTTAGCGGATCGTTTTTGTAGGGCGTCCGGCGATGGCGATGTTGCTCTTTAGTGGCCCTGGAATATTTATTTATTATTTTGTTAGTAAGATAAATTATACATCAATAAAATATGATATCAATATACTGCGATAAGATTCATAAAACATAGTTCTTTCAGTCATAAAATCCCGTAAGTTAAAAAAGTCAGCAATTTACAAACTAAAGTATTTATTGAAATAAAACAACTTTACGGATTATATCGCGTTATATAAGTATCAAATACAATACAAATCCCGACGTTTCGGACCCTTTACAGCGTCCATGGTCGGGCAGACTGAGGTGTCATGCGTCTTATTGTATTTGATACTAATATAACGCGATATAATCCGTAAAGTTGTTTTATTTCAATATGTCTGATATTCGCGTAAGCTTCAGAAATCAATAAAGTATTTATTACTTTTGACGACAATTTGATAGACCTTTACTTATTATTAGGTACGTTTGTGTAGGAATATATGTAAGTTTTTAACCGGAAACAATTTGCAATATAGCTTTATGTCCATTTAAAATACCTATGTAATCTTTTAGCAAGAACAAAAATTCTGTGTAAAGACTCGCAAAATTAACATCTTGTCTTGTTTAATTATCATAATATTTTCGAAAATGTAAACATCGGGTAACTACAAATGAAATATTTAACGTAAAACTTTTATATCTCATAATCATGTTCTTATAAAAATACCTGTGTTTATATTTTTATACTAGCAGTAAAG
Organism: Acronicta leporina; assembly: GCA_947256265.1. Taxonomy (NCBI): domain Eukaryota; kingdom Metazoa; phylum Arthropoda; class Insecta; order Lepidoptera; family Noctuidae; genus Acronicta; species Acronicta leporina. Next base: position 7,290,059 of record OX366536.1, read on the forward strand.
CTTTTATGAAAAGAGGCGACGGTTTCAACTCGGCAAGAGTCCAGCCTTCCTATCTTTTTGCGAGACTTTACTTTCTTCAAATAATTGTATAGATAACGCGGGACAAAGAAACGAACGCCCCCAGGACCCCCCAAGCCTCCAAGGGGGCTGGAAGGGTGGACATTTTTACTGAGACCCCCTTTGATCAAGTAACATTTTGACGGAGCGTTGTTTTAAATTATTTTAACAAAAATTGCGTTTAATATAAAATGGGTTTTTGTAAGTCAACTTAGTCAAAACAAGAATAAAAGACCTTATTTTGATCTTCAATTTCTGTAATAGCTGTAGTTACACATAATTATACTTGGTAGGATCTAATGAGCCGCGTATCTAGCGACCACACACGTGTTTATGTCCATCGAATATGAAAAGAAATCATACACATACATACATACATAATCAACCCATTATATGTCCCACTGCTGGGCAAGGGTCTCCTCTCACAATGAGAGGGATTAGGCTATAGTCCACCACGCTAGCCTAATGCGGGTTGGCAGACTTCACATGCCGTCGAGAAAATCTCTCAGACGTGCAGGTTTCCTCACGATGTTTTTCCTTCACCGTTTTAAGCGCGATGAAAAAAAATCAACAACTAAAAATTAAGTAAGTAAGAAATGAGAAAATTTGACTTTATCGAAAGGCAATTAGTCAATTACTGAATTTAATTCAACACATGAAAGCAGTGATAGGCTAGTGATATAACCATTGAACTGCCAAGTCGAAGGTCTCGAGTTCGAGTCCATGGCATCTGACTTCATTAAAATAACCATGTAGGTACGTATTAACGACTTTTAGAAGTCATGTGTGAAGGAAAATATCGTGAGGAAACAATGACATGCAAGCCTGAGAGATTTTCTCGACGGCGTGTGAAGTCTGCCAACCCGCATTGGGCTAGCATGGTGGACTGGACCCGTGCCCAACAGTGGGACAGTGTAATTTTTTGATCAAGCAATCAAGGTCATAGCGGCACGATAATATTTTCTTGTTCCATGCTTTTCAATTGACTTTTTTCGTCGTCGGATTTTATTTTTTTTAACTCTTGTCTTTCTCTATATTTTAGGACAGTGTTACAAATCCGACATTATTAAAATTTATATACATAAGTATTAACTTTTTGTGATTTTTTGCATTTTTTTATGCTAATTTTTATAAAGTTATTTAGTGAAGGAAAAATTCGACTCGCAGGCAGGATTCGAACCTGCGTCTTCTGGCTAGGTACGCCAGACGCTATGACCACTAAGCCACCGCGAGTCCCACCTGCCATGTCGAAATTTTGCCTTCACATTCTCAACTTACGTCTTAAACTTTCTTACTTACTAACGTCACCTTTTTCACGTCTAGCAGTGGACTAGTATAGCCTAATAATGATGATGAATAGCTAATTATCACGAGCTTAAACGGTGAAGGAAAACATCGTGAGGAAAACTGCGTACCTGAGAGATTTTGTCGACGGCGCATGAAGTTTGCCAACTCGCATTAGGCTAGCGTGATGATCTATAGCCTAATCCCTCTCATTGTGAGAGGAGACCCGTGCCCAGCAGTGGGACATATAATAGGTCGATTATGATATGAGCATTTCATGCGAAGTCAAGTGATTCGCCAAATATAGCAGTGGGATTACACGATGTCGCATGACGGACAAGGAATGTATTTATACAGGTTGGCGATTTAATCACCTGCACTGCTTCAACATGGTGTAGTATTGATAACATATAACATATTAGACATAATTTATAATCTGTATCTTTAAGCAATCCCGAGTTAAAGGACTTGATAATTATTCAACATTTTCATAAAACGATATGCACCCTGCAGTACGTTGACCTTATGCGGACGGCCCGATCAAGTAGTTGCTTGACTCGCTATCTCTAGATAGATACATACCTACAATGAGTTCAACGTTCGCGCTATGTCTTTGACTCTTTGCATACAAAATTTAAAAAAACATTTTGATGAAAAATTATTAAGGTATGTTTTTTTTTATTGATATGGGTAGTATTTCGTGGTCTGATTCACCTGCTAGAAGGATGCAGGTGATTAAATCGCCACCCTGTATTGGCTAACACGTTTCTACAATCTCTCATTCACTTGCCCACGTCTAGACCAGAATCAAGTATGTTGGATGTATTCATGTTTTATCCGAGAATTTAATAATGTGAAGTTAATTTAGTGCAGGTAAAATTCGACTCGAGAGTGACGATTAACGAAAGGAATTTATTAAATAAGGATTCGAACTTGCGTCTTCTGGTTAGATACACCAGACGTTATGACCACTGAGGCACTGAGCAACCGCGAGTCCCACCTGCCATGTTGAAATTTGCCTTCACATTCTGAACTTATGTCTCAAAGGTGACGTCAGTAACATCTATTGAAAAGCAAGTTTCCTACTTATGTTAGTTAGCTTAGTGGTCATAGCGTCTGGTGTATCTAACCAGAAGATGCAGGTTCGAACCCTTATAAATTCCTTTCGTTAATCGTCTTCCATTCATTCTCAAAACACTTCCAAACCACGTGTAAAGCATTTAATATAACATTACATACCATCACGCCTGTATTCCCCGAAGGGTTAGGCAGAGGCGTACTAATGTACACCCACAGTTCGCCGGTACCTATGTTTAGGGGGCGAGCCTATTGCCATCAACCGTGCACAAATTCCAAACTCCGAGCTGCTACTGGGAATTTCATAGAAACACCCAATAACACTTTGCTCGACCTGGGAATTGAACCCAGGACCTCTAGCGTAGCAGTTCGGGACCACTCGGCTAATGAGGCAGCATTTAATATAATATCTATATCTATAAAACGTCTTATAGTTTTGCGTTTTAATTATTCAACGTCTCTACAAAACAGTGTCATTACCATTCCAATAAGGCCATTTCATCCCTTCTTGATGGAAGTCAGATCAACCCCATCTTTTTTTGAGCAACAGAGACAGCGATATACAAGGTTTGAAGGAACAAGCGAGACGCAAAGCTGACCGCTCCGCGAATTTTAATTTTCTTACTATTTGAATCTTAATTTTTCGCGGGGCGATTTTCTTTCTCTTTCCAACATCTGTGGGGTGATATTTCTGTCTTTTTCTCGTTTTTTTTTGTTGTCTGGGGGGTGGGGGGACTTCTTATCTTATTGTAGGTGGTTATGTTAATTTGTTTCTTTGACTTGAGGTAATCGGTCTGTTTTTTATTACTTTTCTTGGGAAAGGGGATTTGTTTTTGACGTTCTAAATAAGGTTTCTTTGTTGTTAGAGTAGGTATTTTTTTCTAGGTTTTTCAACTTGTGGGGTTAAAAAAAGGAATAGAGAATAGAGAATTCAGGAATAATAAAATAGAGGACCTAGAAAGACATCGAGGCAGTGTTATGTTTTTGGCACAAACAGAAAGTAATAGTATATTAAAATACTTGTATATAATTTCTTATTTGGCGCTCCCACGGTACAACGGTCTGAAAATATGGTATAATCATAGAAGAAAATTGCCTCATTCGTCTAGTGGTCGTAAGTGCAACTGCTGGAGAGCTCCTGCGTTCGATTTCCAGGTCGAGCAAAGTGTTATTCAGATTTTCGATGAAATTATCAGTAGCAGTTCGGAGTTTGGATGTGGGCTTGGTCAGATGACGATATCTGGCAACCTGGACCGAACCGCGAACTGTGGGTATACATTAGTACACCTCTGCTTACCCTTCAGGGAATACAGACGTGATGGTATGAACACTTTTAAAGGTATTCGCACTCGAAAAAATGTTGCCAGATTAATCAAATACTTACTTAACTTTTTTATTTTGTGGCGATGTTGTAATCGTACCTAACCTTGACCACTTCAAAAACTTTTATCGTTATATTTTGAATCTTGTAATACGCTTCTTTTATCATCTCTGCCGACCCACTGACGGTCCAGCGTTATATAAAAGTGTTTCCAGGCTATGTTTAAATTGTCTTAATTTTTCATCTCGCTTCGCCCGGGGCCGGCCGTCGCCCCCCCTCCATAATTGTTTTTAATTTAAGCCCGGAATGAGAAACGCTACAAGACTTGTTAGCACAAGAAAAATAATGTACGTTTTGACAGGTAGGTGTAAGGAGGGTAGTTTGAAATTGATGAAGATAATTTTGTTCAAGTTACTTTTTGAAATACGATTTTTTTTTAAAGTTATCAGTGAATGTCTTGTTAAGAAGGAATGGTTTAAGAGTTGGTAGGTTACTCTAGTAGGAATATATTTTTTTGTGTTGAAATCTAACCTATGCGCTAAGTTATTATTAAACTATATTATGTTAAATTATTAATGAGCATTAAACGCTTATTGATATTTTATTTTTGCATGCCGATTGGTAAAATATGGCTGAACTCTATCCATGTGTAACTTCATATTGTACCCATGTTTGCAAAATAAATTTTCTTTCTTTCTTTCTTTCTTTCTTTCAAATATTGTGTTGTGCCCTCCACGCAGCAATTACTGACCCGGTTTCCTGGCTACATTTTATCATATTGTAAGTTTTTGCTTGGATAAAATTTGCATGTGTTATTGTGATGTGAATGGCAAAATATTTGGCTTACTGTAGCCTCTATAAATCAGGTATTTAGATAATTTATTAGTCCCATCTTGGGCGCCATTTCGATATTTTTTTATGAACGCACCTAACTCATACGCAGTGCAATATTCTAGTTTTCTTCATATAATACAGCAATATAAAGCAAAACATTTGAATAAAACTTCTACATTATTTAAGTCCCACGTAGGGCGCCAATAACGAGCAATCTAAAAGAAACCACACAATCTTCGCAGTTTCCAAGTATAAAAACATACAAATAAAAGGTTCCGTCACCGTCTGCGCCCCCTGGCGTGATTCCAGAAGACTATGGCTGTCTCCATCCGTTTCCGAAGTAACCCCAGAAAATATGTTGCCATGCTATGTTATTAATGCGGTCTTTGACTTTCTACTTGTATTTTGTTTATTGTATTAAATATCGGTTGTTATTGCCAAAAAGTAACTACATATACTGGCCTGCAAAACTAAGTATCACACTATCTTTATGTGTTTTTTTTGCGTTTTTCATGCTAAAATTAGAAAATTATTTTAGTGTTACTGACGTCACCAGACGTAAGTTCAGAATGTGAATTCAAATTTCGACATGGCAGGTGGGACTCGCGGTGGTTTAGAGGTTATATTATAGCGTCTGGTGTAGGTACCTAGCCATAAGACGCAGGTTAGAATCCTGCCTGCGAGTCGAATTTTTCCTTCACTAAAATAACTTAAGTATCACACTTTAAGGGCCACTTGCACCAACTTCTTAAATATGTTTAAATTGTATTTAAACACAATTTTTCATAGAAATTTCGTGTTTAAATAAAATTTAAACACATTCAAGAAGTTGGTGCAAGTGGGCCTTAAAATTGCAATAACTTTTTAAGTACACAAGATAAACCTTCGAAAAAAAAGACTTGAAAAAGAGTTGTATAGTTTACTATACGTGACTATACTTAATTGCCAAGAAAGCTGATAAAATTTGCTGTCTAATATTTTTTTATTTTAAATTTCGAACCTCTATAGTTTACAAAAAAAAATTAGGTAGGTAATACGTACTTAGTTTTGCAGGCCAGTGTATTTTTCTCTATGGAATTTAAAATATATTACATATACGAACATACACTCACGATTTTGTCCCATAGAGTTGGGCAGAAACTACAAATCACCCTTGCGAATGAATTTACTTCTTTTGCGGTTTTAGTCTATCTTGTAATACACACGCTTGCGAGTACTACCCACCTGACGTTTTAGAAGGACCTACGGTTAGTAGGTATAATAAAATATCAACACGCCTGTATTCCCCGAAGGGTTAAGTAGAGGTGTACTAATGTACAGCAGTAGGTACACCCAATAAAAGTTCGCCTAGATGTTTAGATCCCACGTTATAAGTAGAAGGAGCCCATTGCGAGATCCAAGATACTGAAAAATTCATAAAAAAATCCCAATAAAAATTTGCTTGACCTGGGAATCGATCCATTAAACTGGGGCAGTTATAATATAACTTAAATTCACTGCTAAGTAACAAATGATTTCGAGATGTCATTTTTTGTTTCACGAAAACACGAAATTTCACCCTTTTAAAAACATTTTTACATAAATATCTATATAAACGTTTAGCGGGGTTGTTCGTTGGTTACCTAAGGGTGGTAACTGCAAAGTTAAGGAGACGAGTTTTTACAAGGGGTAGGCACCCCATTTTATTTTTTATCGTTGCCGAATTATTATTTGCACGGATCAGGAAAGTACAGGCCCATGATTTTTTTTTTCATAATAAATTCTTCTTCCAATGTAACAAAACATATCATCACGCCGTATCCCCCGAAGGGTTAGGCAGAGGCATATGCACACCCACAGTTCGCCGGTACGTTTAGGTCCCATGTAATAGGGGGCGAGCCTATTGCCATTAACCTGGCACAAATTCCAAACTCCGAGCTGCTACTGGGAATTTCATAGAAAAACCCAATAACACTTTGCTCGACCTGGGAATCGAACCCAGGACCTCTAGCGTAGCAGTCGCGCTCCGGACCACTTGGCTAATGAGGCAGTACAATGTATATCAAAACTAATTTAATTCCTTGTTACGGCACTACAATTAAAACAATTTTATTAGAAGAATTTGGAAATATCTTAATTTCTCATATCATAAACACCTGTATTCTCCGAAGATTTAGGCAGAGGTATAATAATGTGCATTATTAATGTATATTGGTACACTCACAGACCGCCAGATTATTATTTTAGACCCTATGTAAATGGACATGAGAATTATTTTCACATAATTGAACTTATTTTCTCACACTTTTACTTTTATTTTTAGTAAAACTTCTTCTATTTCGTGATTAAATTATAAAAACATTCACGTCTAATTCCTATTCCTATTAAGTTTTAAAGATGAATACTTATTTATATTTTATTTAAATGTATATAACTATGATAGTGGAAATTTAAATTGATTTGTTGAGTTGGTTCTTATTGGACAATATTTAAATTAGAATCATTAAAAATTCTTGTTTAGTGATTAATTTATTTAAAGTGAAGTTATTGTTCATTTAAATACCTGTATAGAGGTTTGTATTCAAATTATTCTAATAATTTCTGATATGGCTTTAAAAGTGGTACGCTTTATGTATTCAATTACTTACGTTGTTTTAATTGTTTGACGTAGGTAATAGTTTTCTCCTGTGTCGTATAGATGTAACACGACACAGAAGAAATCTTTATATAACTTTTTTTTTTATTAAATTTTCATAACAGAAAAATAACCTTCTACCCTATGAAATATGTCGTGATGGCGTATTCTGTAAAGAATCAACCACACTTTTAACCACAAATAAAATCTGTTTCTGTCATAGAAAAATAAATGAGTTTAAAACTTTCTTACGGCCGTACCCCTGCCAACCTCCCCGGCTAGGTGGCAACAAAACTTAGCTCTCGGACCCCCGAACAGGGAGAAAAATAAATCTAAATTGGCCCAATCCTTTGAAATCCCCACTTTTTCTACTTCACCGTTACAGAGAATAATTGTCGCCCAAGTAACTTAAGAAAGTAGTTTTGTTTCGCAATTTTGGATCTTATTGAAATTGACTAGAGTTGGTTTTCTTATGTAGTAGGCTTGGCGATTAAAAATATTAATGTCTATGTATTATTAGTTCATTTTGGGCAATTTACGTTCCTGTTTTGAATTTGAGTAAAAGAATTGTACGATTCATTTTTAAATAAAATGTTATGCATAGGTACTCGTAACATATCATCACGCCTGTATTTTCCGAAGGATTAGGTTAGGCAGAGGTGTCCTAATAATAATAATTATTATTTTTTATTCTTGATAGGTTTACGCTTGAATGCCAATTCGCCTGATGTTAAGCGACACTGCGATTTAAACGGAGCGCGCTTGCCTACAAGAAACCGATTCACTCGTGATGTAAAGACAACCAGATTATATCTATCGGGGAAGATATACAGATTTAAGTCCTGGTTATAGAGCCAAGATCTCTAGTAGAGCTACATTAAGTATTCCAAGTCATAGTTAATTATCACGTGCTTAAACGGCGAAGGAAAACATCGTGAGGAAACCTGCGTGCCCGAGAGATAGTCTTGACGGCGTGTGCAGTCTGCCAACCCGCATTTGGCCAGCGTGATGGACCTTATGAGGCAGTAAAAAAATAACATTAACATTAACACTAGTTCCTAAACTACACATTCTCGCCTAAAACTTCCCTAAGGATAGCAAATTATACTTACAACTTAGTTTAAATCTACCCCGGTAGGTGAACGTGAAAAATTGCTCCAATTCCAAAGTTTCAAGCGCTCTCATCTGAACGGAAGTGGCGTAATAGCCGTGTTCCGGCACCACCGGAAGTACCCCCGGAAGCACCTCATATAGTGTGTTATAAGGTCATAATAATATTATTCACTCGATGACCGGCTGGGGAAAGTATTTGATTTTAATAAATAAACTCTCGCGCAAGTAAAAATATAGAGCATATTATTTTATTACATTTGACTTATAGATTGTTTCATTGGTATAGTGGTTGTAAGCCCGGATATTGGGTGAGATTTGGGGTTCAATTCCCAGGTCGAGCAGTGTTAAATTAAAGTTTTATAGGTACTTACCTAAAATTCTCAATCAAAGCAAATCGGAGTTTCGATTTCTGTCCGGTTATTAATATTCTCGCCCTCTTTTAGATGAAACGTAAATATATATAATTATACCGGAAAACCTCCCACTACTTTATCGAAATAAATAAGACTTCAAAAATATTTCACAAAAATTAAGCATAAATGACCTCTCTTATCACAAAAAATAATAAACCCCAGGTTCATCCATTAGCGACTGAAAGCAGGTTTTTCTCAAGTTTTTGTTAGTAACTCGTTCAAGTTAGACTGTTAATATTCGCCCTCGAACTAGTCGCTAACTCCGAGACGATGAAAAATTCGATGCCAAAAGCTTTGCCCTATAGCGAGCGGAATGCGTAAATCATGAAGCTGTACATACTGCGGTCAGTATAGCATAGGTAACGTTTTTTAGCAGCTTGACCAGCCTCGGAGAGCACATAAAGCCATTTTTCACGGTTGTCATACGAACTTACGAACGCCTATGACAATGGTAAGTGGTAGTCAGAAGCCCGAAAACCCTGACAACCAGTGTATTCTCAAGATATCGATATTACCCAGAACTTGGGCTGCGAAGGTCTGATGGCAGTCGCTTCGTGTAAAAAACTGATATTCAGCTGCATCTGGGCCTGTAGACAAATTGCAATCTGAAGTTCGAATAGATAAACTAACAGAAACAAAATATATATATTAAACAAATGACATAAGCTTTCGACAAATCGGGTGTACACAAATGTCATCATCATACATTTTGTTTCAATTCGTTGGTTCGAGCGATAGATTCCAACTTGTCTAGGCTCTAGACTAGAGCCTAAAACCAACACAGTTGGAGAAGGCTGGGAGAGTCATGATTTTCTTTTTTTTACTTATTTTTATTTTTCAACCCGCTAATCGCTCGCAGTGAGAACGTGATCGCTGCCCGTTCGCAAATTAAAAAGTTGCCGAACACTTTCGCTCGCAAACTTTCAACTATTCCGTCCGCCATTTTGGTTTTAAACGTTTAACTTTTTAATTTTCACTCTTTGTCGTCAGTATTTGGCTTTCGTACTATTTGTTATGCCCTAAAAATTATCGATGATTTTTATAATATAATAAGTATTATAGTTAATAATAAAATTTAAACCTTGTAAGTTCTATAAGACATACTAGTGGCCCGCTCGCGGTTTCAACGATCCTATGGATCGTTAGTTTTCACCCCCGTTTAGGGATGGAATTTGAAAAAACCTTTCTTAGTGCAACTATGTCACAAAAGGAATATTTGTGTGAAATTTCATCCAGAACGATGAAATCTTGCACAGCGGAAACTGCTGGGAGTTTCAGCTGTGAGTTGATACTTGATGAGTCGGTTAGCCAGGTTCTTCTTTTAAATATTATATCTATAGATAAATATCTCTGTAATCTGATAACTAGGCCAACAATGTCATGCCAACAATGGGTTGATTATGTATATTGTAGATAGGATATTCTATAACTATTAAAGTTATATTATAGAACTAGCTGACCTGACAGACGTTGTCCTGTCCAAGTTTCAACTAACCACCTTGAAAAATTTGGTTTTCCATATTTGTAATACACTTAGCGCCATTGATTTCTGAATACCTTATTTCTGATCTATAAATTACTTAATTTCAAAAATTTGTTCACATTGTATTGACGTGAAGCATGGAAATATAAATAGACATACCTACATAGATTAAAATCGCAAATATCTGTTTCGGCATCAGTAAGGATTAACGCACGTTGCATTTTTTTTATTATTATATTTATTTATGTATTTAATTATTCAATTAGATGGAAACTCTTTAGTTTCTCAAATAAAGTGTGCGCACTGTATCTACACTATGGAGGTTTCACATTATAAAATGAGTTACTATATGGCTGGATGCTTTATAGAAGAAAACAATAATATTGTCAAAATAGTCAACTCAAAATGACACCTGTTATTGAATCAAATTTCATTGAGGTAATAACGATGTCGTGTTAGTCCGCTAGAAAATAAGTTGTAATTTTTTGTTTACTTCTTTAACCTACTCAAATATTTAGTTTTTACACCGGCTTGTGCTCGCTGGATAAATCCTATGTATGTCCCGTGATTCCCTGTATAAGTAGAGTTAGAATTACTGTACTAATAATCAATTCTTGGTCACAATAATGGTTTCTGATTGATCTGCTTTATTTTCTTGTTTTATGTTATTTAGTCCCTGTAAATGTATTTTTTTAATTTTATTACTTGATTCTGTTATAATTTTTGAACCGTGCTAGTCTAGTACAGAAATACTTGAAAAAGAAATTGACTTCAATGGTTATTTTTAAAAGTCAAAGTTTTCAATAATTAACATGTTAATAACTTTTGATAGAGAGAACCGATTTGAATTAAAAATAGCCTAAATGTTAATCCAAGAAACAGGCTATGAATTCCTGCCCACTTCCTCCAAATCTCTTCAGTAGTTATCATTTGATGCGCGGTCAAACATACAGACAAACCGACAGACAAACCGACAGACAAACCGACAGACAAACCGACAGACAAACAGACAGACAAAAGTTCCAAAAATAATAGAAATGGATTGTGTTACCGATTCTGAGTCCCCCAAAATAGTTTTTTTGTAAATATAAGCAATGTACAGACACGGCTCACTTACATTCTTATTATATGTAAGATAACCTATCTACTTACAATATACATAATCAACCCATTATACTGTCCCACTGGTGAGCACGGGTCTCCTCTCAGGATGAGAGGGATAAGGCTATAGTCCACTACGCTGGCCTAGTGCGAGTTGGCAGACTTCACACGCCGTCAAGAAAATCTCTCAGGCATGCAGGTTTCCTCACGATATTTTCCTTCACCGTTAAAGCGCGTGATGATTAATTATTAATACACACATGACTTCGAAAAGTCAGAGGTGCGTGCCTTGGATTCGAACTCGGGACCTTTGACTTGGCAGTCCAATGGTCATTTCACTAGGCTATCAGTGCTATAGCTATCACTACTGTCTTTAATAATGTTTGTAGTTAAATATCTACCTTACCTTAGATACATAATATCGTATTCCAGTAAATGCAAAAGAAAATTATCTCCTTTTGACTTACCCCAATATGTTGAATGAGTTCTAATGAATCTATCTGTTACCCTTTCAAATCAAATTATATTTAGATTGAGTAGATATTTTATGTATTATGAAAACGAAAAATGAATGATTTTCGTATTTATTTGTAAGTTATTTTGATTTTCATGAAAAGGTATCTAATTGAATGCTTACAGGAATTATCCATAATAACCCTATTTAAGGAATACGGGTAGGTACGATTATGTAATTTTACATATATTCAATTGGCATGAAAATCTTCGTATTTAGAAATGTGTTAAAAATACTTACTTCCTCATTAGTCTTGTGGTTCTAAGCGCGACTGCTATGCTAGAGATCTTGTGTTCGATTCTCAGGTCATCAAGTTTTATTGTTTTTTTAAATGAACTTCCTAAACAGTGTACGTTGAGTCATCTTTGCCTAAGATTTCGGGGAATAAAGGCGTGATGGTATGTTATGTAGTTTTTTTAATTTTAATCGCCGTTACCCACTCAAAAAATTATATTCCCTAATTATGAGGCGAATTATATAAAAAAGTTATTGCAAACAAACCGACATGATTCTAAAGCTCGATACTTTTTTTTTCAAAATTACCCCTTCGAAAAAAGTCCGACAGTTGTTCTTAGATTTCCTTCTATTTTCCATCTCACTCATTACGGAGAGATAAAATTTAAATTGCAAAACGGACCCCCTTCGAAAAAAGGGCCGTCGAAAAAGTACCTAAGAGGAGGGTGGCCACCCTACGGAATTAATATTTTTCGGAGTTTCTTGTTATCGAAGATATTACTGTTTGGCTAAGGGAAGTTGAACTGTGATTTTCTTATTATTTGACGTCTTAGACGAAGTAATATGAGTATTAAGAATAGATATTTTAATAATCAATATCACGCCTGTATTCCTTGAAGGATCAAGCAGAATTCTACGAATATAAACATCACAGTAAAGTTCATCGGAATATTTTAAGTCATAATTAGGTTAGATAGAGTGCTTATTCCCATTTAACCATTTTCAAAGTTTCATTAATTGTCATTTTTCTATGAAATTTTCATAAATTTTCATAGAAAAAGGACACTGCTTAACCGGGGCATTCAACTTGGGACCTTATTTTCAGTAGCTACGCTTGTAGCTGAGTACCACTAATGAAGAGTTGTTACCAGAAACTATCCATGAAGCTATGGGTACTTTTTTAAATCATGGTATTTTTTTATAGGATACGGGAGCAAACGAGCAGACGGTTCACCTGATGGAAAGCGATAACCGCCGCCCGTGGACAACCGCAACACCGGAGGAGTCACAACTGCGTTGCCCGCACTATAAAAGGGTTAGGGCCTCCGGTAACCTCACTCACTCGGCGAAACACAACGCAAGCGTTGTTTCCCGCCGGTTTTCTGTGAGGCCGTGGTATCACTCCGGTCAAGCCGGCCCATTCGTGCCTAAGCATGACTCTCCCACGTGTCATATAATGATACGATACGATGATTCATATAATGGTCAATTTTAAAGTCGGCTTCTCCTAATACAGAGTTTATAAAATTTCTAATTTGACCTAATTTCCTAATCTATAACCCGACTAAAACCAATCATCTCTCTCGACCATCTGCTCTTCAAGAATCCTCGAACCTTCTCCAAAAACCCTCCCAGCATTTCTTTTTAGCCGCCAAACAAACAAGCAAAACTGGTTCAACTCTACAACCGAGATAACTCTAGAATGTTTTTAACAAACAAATGGGGCCCATTAAAGAGAAAATTGGCTTCGAAAAGTTTCGCTGAAGCACCGAGCTGAGTGACAACTTGAAAAATTTGTGCAGAACCCGACGTGATTGTCATTGATAGTGTTTTGTTTTGATACTTGGGTTGATAAGCGCCTATAGTGTGTATGAACCTATTTTGTGGGGCAATGTAGTAGTAATTATTAATGTCATTTTCTACCCAGAACTACTACATTTGGTCTCCTGTGCTTCGTACTGGTTTGGTCTCCTAATAGAAGTAAGAGAATAGAAGAGAAAGGAGAGTTATATACTAATTTGTTTTTATCTGTATAAAGGCAGTTTCCGAATGACTAAAGAAGGGATAAGTATTCGCACTATCAATTATATTACATACCATCATAACACACCACCACGCCTGTATTCCCCGAAGGGTTCGGCAAAGGCGTACTGTTGTTGTATTATTGTGTATGTTTACCGGACAAAAATCGCAAACTCGTAGCTCCTATTTTAAAGTTATTTTAGTGAAGGAAAAATTCGACTCGCAGGCAGGATTCGAACCTGCGTCTTCTGGCTAGGTACGCCAGACGCTATGACCTCTAAGCCACCGCATGAAAACGGCAAAAAAATCACAAAAAGATCGTAGCTCCTACTTAGAATTTCATAGAAAAACTCAATATCAATTTGCTTGCATTGTCGTCCTGTAAAACCCAGGAGCGGCGTAGCACTCGCGTTAAGGACCGCAAGGCTAATAAAGCTGTTCCTACTTTAAAAATAATGGACACATATTGCAGATTAAATTCTGAGAATCACACAAGTAGGTATCTGTCTCGGTTGGGAATTGAACCCACGATACTTTGCGCATGCAGTACAGACGTGACCAGCCGCTACCCAATTACTAATTTAGTTTTATTTTACTTCAAATATGCAGTCAAAATTATGATTATAAAAATCCAATTTCCCGCCCGCGTCACTCCTTTGAGATTAATTCCAAGATGGCAGCCATCATTAAAATTTCCTCTAAAACTCTCGTCCCCTAATTAAAAAATCGTGTCGAAGGGCAAATAAAATCAATTCCACCCCGTTTTCGCCCTCACGGAGTGTTCCGAGGAGTTTTTCTTAACCCTTACCCGGTCTCTGTCGTAATTATATTTATATAACGAGCGAAAAGTTTTGATGGACTGATCCGAGCTATTATTGCTTAGGTTTTTGAAATGTTCTGTTGATGAAAATTGTATTTGTGACTGTTGAGAAAATATAAATACCTACCTAACTATTTTTTTATGGGGGACAAACGAGCATACGGAGCACCTGATGGTACGCGATTACCGCCGCCCATGGATATCCGGAACACCAGAGGAGTTGCAAAAGTACGTTGCCCGCCTTCTAAAAGTATTTGGGCCTCCGGTATCCTCACTCACTCGCCCTAACACAACGCAAGCGTTGTTTCACGCCGGTTTTCTTTGAGGCCGTGGTATCACTCCGGTCGAGCTGGCCCATTCGTGCCTAAGCACGACTCTTTCACCATGATGATTCATATAATGGTCATTCGTATAATGTTTTTTTTTTAATATTTTTTTGGTCATATCGTGAAATGAATTGATAATTAAAATTATTTTTTGATGAAACTAAAAATCTGTCATTAAATATTCAAGGACTAAACGTTTGTTCTAAGTCCTAATAAAACTACTTTTACCGTATTTTATCACTAGTATTTTATACTATTCATTTAGTGCACCTAAAGATACGGGTGAGAGTGGGTTGGCAGGATAATAGAATACCCATGACGAAGAAAATAATCGTGCTTTGAACTACAAGCTATTACGTCGACGCTAAAATTGGTTAAATATTTATAATACCTTTGTAATTATGTTTAAATTTTATTTTAATAGAAACAAAAACTTTTAATTTTAAGTTAGAAGTAAGTACTTTGTAATTTATCTCTACTTAAAAAGTTGACTTATTCATTATAGTTTCGAAAAACAAAATCACACTTTATAATTATTTAAAATTAGAAGTTACAATGACCTCGCCAAAGCGAATACTAAGAAAGATTCATTTCAAATTGAGAACGCTTTTCAAAATTTATTTTTTAAGAAGCACCGGCCATATTGAATGCCACCCCACTCCACAAAAGACGCCCACGACATAAAAACCTTTTGAATTCAACAAAAATGTCCGCGCCAATGAGGGGTGCTTTTAAAAATATAATCAATAGCAAGGCGGGGGTGGGTTAAAAAAAAAGAATTTGAGACGATGGATGAATTGAATTAGTTGTGATCCAGAGAATGAGGGCTTCCCTTAGATGTTGTTCATGGCGCGATATGTATTAGCTTGCTTTTTTTAAATTAGATTGGATGAATTTTGCGTAGAAAAAATAATAAAACATTATTATAGCAAGAAGTGTTTTCTTTTTAGTTTAGAAAATATTTCTTATATCATCACCCCATTTACTGTTTTACTGCTGGGAATGGATCTCACCTAGCCTAGTGAGGGTTAGTAGAATTTACTAGCCATCGAGAAAATCTGGCATGTAGGTTTTTTGACGTTTTTTTTCACCGAGAGTTATGAAATGAATTTCACTTAACTTACCGTTGACATCCTTTGAGAATTTCAATGTTGTTCGAAAAATAGTTTTCCCGGTTTTCAATTTATCCCATGGTTGATGGGTGAGTGTAAGTATTCCCTCAAGAAATATGGGTACTCATGTCATTTACTAAACTCCTTAACCCTAAAACGCGACTATAGGGTACAAATTACCCATTTATACTTTAAAATTAATTTTCTTAAACTCAAACTTCGAATGCTACACTTCACCAACATGGTCAAAATACAACTGAAGTTAACCCTATCAATGCGATGGGGTCAAAAAAGTTGTCTTACCGGTTATCTTGCCGCGGGGAATGGGACAAAGGACAGAAGGGTGCCAACTGGACATAAAAGAATCACCTTTTGCTAAAAAAGGGAACGGACGCAGTACTAATAATAACGGCATGCATTATAATATTTGGACCTATTTAAGTATCCAATGGGTCGTCTATTGTGATTTTGCGGAACTGACCTGACCGGTTTTCTGTAGGTTTTGGTTAGTGATGTCAAGCCGTGATGGGCTTTGTCGATAGATTTTAATTTATATAGTTTTATCAAACGTTAAATTTATAAAGTGGATAAATATTTTCAAGGTACTCAATGTTATTAATAGAAATAATTGTTTAGATATAATACCTAAATATAATATTTGAATAACTTATGAAATTAAAAATGTCACCAGAAAAACCTGTTTCAGATTTTCTCTTTCAATTTTATTGTTATGATTATTCACATAAAGCTTTCAAAATACTTCCTTACTTGTTATATTCAAATACTTCAAAACTATCGACACGCACACCTATCGATAGACGAGACAGCGTGTCCAACGGTCCACATAAAAAAATAACAATTAAAAAGCGAAGAATTGTCCAGGGGTACAATGTGCCTGATTTGCATTCTCGCCGGACCGGTTCTCACGGCAGCGGAAGGGTTGCAGCCGGCCAAAGCGTATGTCTTCATTTCACACCTGACGGTCGGGCGAATGGATATTTTGTAAGTTGATGTAAGTATTTTAAATATTTTTATACCCAATTCAGTCAGTAAAAGTAAGTTAAATGAGCGATCAAATAAACCTAAAGATTATTATGAAAAATCTCATAGTTGAGTGATAATAAACTTAGAATCTAAACAGGTTACGCTAACGCTTTGGAGAAAACATTTTTATTTATGTAATAAAAACTATCATGCCTGTGTTTCCCGTCAGGATAGGCAGAAGTATACTGTTTTTAGGTATGTTATGTTCCATGTAATAGGGGGTAAGACAATCATTACTAAAGTGGCACGAAAATATTCCTATAAATATATTTTTACTAACAGAGTACAAATCTAAACTGTGTAACTTCTACAAATTCTCTCTACATATAGAGAAACCAATCCAGGACCTCGGCAGCCGCGTTTAGGTACTACCATTACATAGTTAAGGGATAAACCTAATACAAATACTTTATGACCACTGAACTTCCAATCGTAATACTGGTAATTAAGCTATTAAATATTTTGAAGACACATTCAGTAGATTAAGCCTTGATTGAACTTAGCTTATTAAGAAATACAGATTAACAAGAATGAATTATTAAAAATTATAATTATTTCTGTCAATAGATCTTATATAGACACTTTTAATAGTCAATGTTTTACATTTTTGATTAAAATTTAATTTTGAGTACCCACGTAGGTATTTGTTTTGTAACAATAGCCATATTTATAAATGTTCTATTAATAAAACAAATAAAGCTTTATTTATTAATTATTGCGTCGTTTGGCTTGTGATTGCTACGTGGGCGTAGCGCTACGACACTCGTAGGCTCGCTACGAAAACACAATTTTCCCCCGAATTTTATACAAGATGAAGACGAAGAAAATGTTAAAATGACTACGAAATAATCAAACGACTTCAAAATAAAAAAAGATTTCATTTATAACTAGTTGTTTCCTGCGGTTTCACTCGTCACCTAAAGTGACGTTATGTTTAACTCAATTTACAATGTAGCCTATGTGTGTACTCCGGAATAATGTGGTTTCCATTAGTGAATTAATTTTTAAAAGCTGTTAAGTAGTTTTTGAGTATTGAGATTGTAGACATAGTGAATATTTAGGAGGAGTATTGCAAATCTCTCTTCATTAATAATTATTCGACAATAAACTACATAAGCATCTCAAATCAAAACAGTGACCTGGAGCCTGGTATCTTGCGGGATGAAGTAGCTTTTTTATTTAACACCAGAAAAGCTTCCGCAAATCTTATTAATTTGCGGATAATTAATAAGTAGAGAGTAAGTATTAGAATATGTAGAAGTGCAGATGTGAACTGAATTGGAACTCATAATATTACCCATGATGATCATAATTATTGTCCCGTTCCTGTGGGAATTTTCCAAAATCGATGATATTGGTGTACCTACTTTTACTTATCTACACCATTTTTGTCCTTTATATAAGACAAGCCCATCAAGTCATCCCATCTTCTACATATTGTGTTTTAAGATTGACGTTTGAAAGCAATGATCTGGCCACATGAGAAGTACTACTTGCCTATGTAGCCAAACGCCAAACTAGGTCAAGACGTTTAAATACTATACTCAGAATTGCGCTTTGCATAAAATTATATAAACAACATGCCATCAAGTCTGTATTCCCCGAAGGGTTAAGCAGAGGCGTACTAATGTACACCCACAGTTCGCCGGTATGTTAGGTCCCATGTAATAGGAGGCGAGCCTATTGTTAACCGAGCACAAATTCCTAACTCCGAGCTGCTACTGGGAATTTCATAGCCTAGCAGTCGCACTCAGGACCACTTGGCTAATGAGGCACATAAATATTTATAAACATAAGTTAATAAATCCTATCGGCCTTATTATTGGCTCCACACTAGTGTTCTATCATTAGATATGTAGTTTTGGGTTTACGAAACAAAAAACTATAACAACTTTTAATCGGGCCCATAGTTTTCTCAGGTTACGAAGCCCCAGAAGACGTACAGCTGATCTTCACAAGATAACCACTGGTCCAAATTAATACATTTATTCTAACCATCTTGCCCATTGTCCTTCCCTATGCAAGACAAACATTATTGTTAGTCCCCTAAGTCATAGCGTGATAATAAGCAATTAATTTGAATAACAATAACTTGGGGTCTGTTTGACCTTTGTTTTTTTCTTGAGAGCGTTTTAGGGTTGTCTCTTGAGGGTTATGGTATCTTGGGAGATAGTTTGTGGATTGTTAACGGTTTTTAATGAGTGTGTCTGATGCAATACTTGCTATTCGAAACCTGAAGCTCTTGTGAATTGGTTTATAATAATGGACTATATGGATATATACCTATACAATAATAATCTGCAAACAGAATGATTGTATCTAACTCCAGGACGAAATTAGTACTTTAGGTTGTGGCTGGCGACGGCAACGTTCTAGAGAAAAGGGTATGTAGTATGATAATTTGCCTTTCGAAGACAGATTTGTGACTTGCCTCTATTTTTTATTCGCATGGAACATGGAATTTAAAAATACCAGCGACTATGGGTTAAATTATATACATAGGTAAGTACCTACGTACACGTTTGCGTGATGCGGTACTTATATTAAAATATATTATAGTCAAAAAACTTAGTTCACTGTTTTGCTAAGTATCCCCAATATGCCACGGTACAGTATTTATATTATAGTTAGTCTTGATAATTTCTTAGTTTTCAGTTTGATACCTATCTACCAAGGAATAATATCTTTAAAATAATAACAATATTCATTGCAGCCTGCCCAGCACCATAGCTTAAAAGCTTCCTCATGAATCACTCTATCTATTAAAAAAAACCGCATCAAAATCCGTTGCGTAGTTTAAAAGATCTAAGCATACATAGGGACAGACAGCGGGATACGACTTTGTTTTATAATAAGTAGTGATTTACGTTGTTAAGAATATTATCATGTTTAAGTGTAACACATTTTGGTATCTAATAAAATTCCTGCTACTTTGACCGAGTACTAGTAAAGTGGACCCAGCCTAATGGACGTACCTATGTATGACTTTACAATCTATAAACCTAGCGGATATTCAAATCAAATCAAATCAACTAGTTCTTACATTTTTAAAAAAATTGAGAGTCTGCCTATTGGTAAGAGAGAGAACAAGATAATCTTTATTGCAGTGATTTTGAAATAGGTAAGTTTCAACGCTTTTATAGTTTTACTCATATTTTAATGGCAAGCGGAACCTAACAACAATATTTACCTTTTTATCTTTACTTTAAGTTCTAAAGTATCTGAAACTTCGATTTAATTTTTTCGCAATGTGGCGGATTCGCACAATAAATTACATTGACATCTAGTGTTCAATAGGTTAGTTAACGTAATAAGCGCCATCTAGTATGCAATAGTAAATATTGCGCCATCTATTGGCTAGTAGTAAACACCAAACATAATAGCGACATCTTTAGTTAAGTTATGGAACTAATATTAAGTTGCGACATCTAGTGTCGAGTAGTAAAATAATTATTCATATAAAAATAATAAATATGCGTCTGCAATAGTCACGATATTTTATAAATTAATCTATATTTTAATCAGTAATAACTTGATGTTCATAATTTATATTAAGAAAAAAATATATAATAATACATTTTAGTATAAGCTATTCACTACTAGATGGCGATAATAGTCCTCTAAACGATCGCTACAGAATTATTAAATGAGCGAATAACCCTTCGTTGGCATTGAGTAGGGTGTGAGATATTTAAATTTGATTCAATTTTGACAACTGACGACCTCCGTTTTTTTATACACTTGAACAACAACAACTTGAAAAACAAAGACGTTTCGAAATCTCAAAGTACTATCATATGTAGGTACCTACCTATTATGACAGTACCTAATAGGTACCTACCTATTTATTGATGTACCTAGGTACTCTCTGAAATAAAATTATCTACCCTTTTTATAAGATTTGAGCCTACCGACGCTTCATTTTTATATAGGTAGTAGTGCGGGGCCCACGTCTATTATTTAAATTTTATCAGAATTAACGCTCCAATAATAATGACAGAAGATTCGATAGATTTCGCAGACAAAACTGATATAAATCCACAATTCTGAATTAAGCGGTAGCGTATTGGCTAGGGCGTGGGAATTGCGACCATGTGGTTGCCGGTTCGGATCTCACCCATTGCACTACCGACGTGAACCCACTCGTAACACAAGCATTTATATTAGCACGAGAGGTTAACAAGAATACCAGTAATGTGCATTAATGTGCAACCCATGTTGCTAGTAAGCTTAAAAAGAAAAAAGAATACAATTTTGTTACAATAAAATAGCGATTAAGCCCTCTGTAGCGCAATGATTTCAATTGTATCATAATGGATGTGTATGTAATATAATAAAATGTGTAATATAATAATATAAATATAATGTATGTAATGTACCTACACCAACACAAAAACTGTCACATTTTACAGGCAAAACTGATAAAAATCAATAAACCCGAAGTCATTGAAAGGCCCTCTATCACTGAACATCGTTTGTGGAGGTAGTACCTACTGTAACTTAGATCTCAAGATGATAACGCGCTAGTGATACCACTCTGGCGTTGCTGGCATCTATAGGCTGTGATTGTACCAGGCCAATAGTAATAATCATAGCCTTCTACATTGCAATGCCGCTAAGTTATAATAAATTACCTGCAAATATTAATCACAATAATACCCACACCATCACCCACCCTTAGCGTGGGAGAGCCATGCTTCGGCACGAATGCGCCGGTTCGACCGGAGTGATACCACCGCATAGGGTTTGGCCCTTTTAAAAGGCAGGCAACATACTTGAGACTCCTCTGGTTTTACGGGTGTCCATGGGAGGTAGTAATCGCGATCCGTCTGCTCGTTTGCCCCTCTATCACATAAAAAGACCACACTTAGAATATCTTTTTTTTATTATTTAAACATCGGCAAACGAGCAGACGATTCGCCCATGGACACCTGCAACATCAAAGGAGTTATATTTGAAGCTTTGCGTTAAAATAGAAGTTGTACGACGTTATGTAACTTTAGATTTCAAAAATTATTAAAACATTCACTATGCCTGTCAATCAATACCGCCACTCAGATTTCCCGGAAAAAATCCCACGCCGAAAAAAAAACAAGTTAAAAAAATAAAAACAAATAACCCGCATCATAAAGTCGTCCCATCAGTGACCGTTACACACAAATTACTTGACAAATTACACGTTTCCACGTTAAAAAAGTGCCGACACGCCAAGAGTTTAACACTGAATTAATCACCGCAATAAGCTCTCCGGATATCCGGCCAAAAAATCTGTTAACATACCGCACTTGGCCGGGCAAAAAATGCCCGTGAACACTTAAAAAGTCATTTATATTCCCTTGTCGTGTGTACGAAAAAAGAAGTGAAATATGCTCCGAAGGGAGAGGGGTTAAAAAGGGGGAATCTGATATGGTTATTTCCCGGTTAATTTTGGGTTTTTCCGTTGTTTTCCGCATGTGGTGGGTTAAAGGGATTTTCTTTTGTATCTTTTGCATAATTAGCTGTGTTAGTGTTTATGATAATTAAGCTCTGGATAATTTTTAAAAATTACACGAGGCATGAAATCTTATATAACACATGTTGCAATCTAATTGGTAGTTAGACTTACAAGTAGATTTGACTTTTTTACTGATTAATTCGGCAAACGAGCTGACGAGCTGGACTGCAGACTGCTAGAGCCGCAGCTACCGAGGAGGAACTGGCTCTTACGCGCAAAAGTCGAAACACAAACCAAGATGCTTTACAACAGACTCCGACGTAAGGGTGGTCGCGAGACAGTCAGACAGAGGTCCTACCATCGAGCAGGTCAGATATTTTTTCGCCTTCTACGAGACGCCTATCTGAGTACCTAGGTACGACTTTTATAATTTTGTATACTATAATAACTGTACAAAGATGTACACAGTAGAAAAATTAGTGTGTGAAAAGTGTTTCAGCAATTAGTTTTATTATTAGCAACTGATTCTTTAGTTCTTAAGAATTTCAGTATATTATATGGCAAAGTTAACCTGGCCTAACCTACTATATTGTTACAGACTCAGGGATCAGCCAATCAAGGGATGGGTAACCAGAAATAATAATATTTTATAAATTGGGTAGTTAATTTCCTTATACTGGCAACACTGATTTGTAGTCCTATATAATAACCTGTAACTGTGTCATTGGCTCTCTTTTGGCTCTGGAACACTGATTAAAGAACATCTCTTGACATCCTGTTGTATTGGTCAGTACACCTACCCCAGCTTGCCTAATATCTTCTCTGCTGTACCTGAAAGACAGCACCGACACTGCAAACACTTCGTGATAATATTGTCAATAGTTCGTCTCTCCAAATCCATCCACATCTCCAGCTCTTTCTTCTTCGGAAGGAGTAAAGCAATAGAAAAGAACTCATTGAAAACATTTAACTACATAGACTGGTCCAGTATTTCGCTACGCGCACGGCACCTTAATTTTTCACGTGCGCGTAACATCTCCATAATACTTTCATTCATAATCTCTCCTGAATCATTTTTTCGTCCCGTCCGCTCCCAGTGATCGTCTGTTGTCCGGTGTCCGGGACAACAAGTTACTTAGCGCGCCCGCGTCCGTGTGGCCGGCCGGTACCGGACAGTCCCGAGGGTGTCTAAGGTCAGAGATGTAATGGGTACACCCGTTAATTTGTGGTAAATAACTTCGAAAGTTCGTTGCCTGCTCAGAAATCATATTTTATCTTGGTGATTATCTGCAATTATTTAAAAAAAATCTTTATAAATCATGAAGTATATGTCTGACTAAAAACTATAACCTGAAGTAGGTTATAGTACCTTATTATATAGTCATGAAATTGGTGAATAAATAAACTACCACTTGAACTAATTACCAATGAAGATTAAAAAAAATACAGATAATCATCAAGATAAAAAATAAAATAACTATGTTTTTTGAGTCAAGTCAAAATGAAACAAAAGCATAAAAAAATATTGTTTAAAACCACTATCGAAACTAAAAAAAACAAGCTTTAAAATATCAGCAACAATTTAAATTTTCAAATTTCGCCTTGCACCCAGTGAGTCTCCAACCTAAACAGCTTGTTAACATTCATTGGCGTTTATTTTACTTTTTTTTCCGGTTTTTTTTTATTTTCCACCGCGTTTACACGCTCCAAGGGACGCTTTACGCGGCGCCCGATGATTTTTATAATTCAGTGTGAAGGTTTATTTACGTTTTTATGGTAATAGAGTCCTTGTATGGCGTTATAGACTTTTGTAATAAAGTTTAATATGAACAGATTTTTTTTCATATGGATAAAATGGTGTCGTTTCGATGTTATTCATGTTTTTGTTTTTAATAACATTTGTTGCTTTTAGAATGTAACTTTAGTTGCGTGCTTTTTTTTTCAGTCGGTACCCGAGCAGATGCGCTACTTCATGGTAATTCATCGCCAACCATGGACATCTGCAATACCTAAGGAGTATCTGATGCATACATACATAAAGTCACGCCCCTTTCCCGTAGGGGTAGGCAGAGACAACAGACTTCCACTTGCTACGATTCTGACAACATCACACCTGTTTAGCTTCATCCACACTCATCAATCTTTTCATACATGAGCATCGGTTTTGGGTTATCTTGAACGAGCCATTTTTCAGAACGTCCTCAATCTGATTTCTGAACGTTCGCCTAGGCATTCCCCTTCCTACACTCCCATTCACTTGACTCTTGTATAGGTAAGTATTTATTTACTCAGTCTCCTTTCACTCATTCTCTCAACATGACCAAACCATCTTAACATACCTTTCTCTATTTTAGTCAATACATCTTCATAAACACCACAACGTTCCCTTATCACACTATTTCCTACCCTGTCACTCAATTTCACTCCAATCATACTTCTAAAAGCTCTCATCTCAACTGCATTTATTCTGTTTTGCTTCTTCTGCCACACCCAACTTTCACTACCATACATTAGTGTCGGTACTAACACTTCTCCATGCACTGCCAAACGTGCCCTCGTGGACACTATCTGCATTGCCAAGTGTTAAGAGAGCCCTACGGACTGCAGGCTACCAGAGCAGCAGCCGAAACAAACTCAGAGAATTATGGTCTCTTGTAAAGCCCAGACATCAATAGTAGTATTAATATCATATATTATTTGAGTGTTACGATGTAGGGCTATTGCCCTGGACAGGACTTTTGAAGAAAGAGCCATAGCAGATGTGAGTTGACCTGTCCTAACGCATACTAAATCAGACATCGTGTAGGTATGCGTGTGACTGCAATTCTTCTGTTCCTAAACTCCCTTCACTCGTCACTTCAAAACGTCAACTACCTATATGTATGGTCCTTAGCTAAAGTTGTACACGGTAGATGGCGCTGTAGTCGACATCCTTTAGTATGGGAGTGAAACCAGAAAAATACTCTTACTATACCTAATATCTTATTAGGCCACACTCTTAGCCTCTCTTGTTTTTTTCTAAAGGCAGATTAAAAGTTCCTCTGCGCATTTTAAATAAAAAAAAACAAACATAATATTATTAAATAATCCCTAGCTATTTACTGTTTCTAGGTCACTAAGTTATTAGATTATCTACCTATATAATATTATGTTAGTATTAGTATTAAACTCGCGTATAAGTAGCAACGGTTGCGGTGCGGGAGCGGAGCGACTGCGGGGAAACTGCGGGCCCAGCCGAGATCGTAATCAATTTAATTGGAAATTTCCTTTGATTAAACGCAAAGACGTTGTTAGAAGTTGACCTAATAAAACAGGTAGAGACAGCAGCCTTGTGTATCTATAGCTAATCACTGGCTTAATACTGGGATTCCCTTTCAAAAACAATGGCCAGCAGAAAATTCAAGTTCACCTGGTCACCATACCTTCAAGAATTTTCTAAAAACCCGTAGGTATATTATACAACAATCCGATCCATTCGTATCGTGCAATAATGGGCCAGCTCCTCATAGAAAACCGGCGGGAAACAACGCTTACGTTGTGTTTCGCCGAGTGAGTGAGGATACCGGAGGCCAAAACCGTTTTAGTTAAAAGATGGGCACCGCACTTGCGACGCCTCTGGTGTTGCGGATGTCCATGGGCGGCGGTAATCGCTTACAATCAGGTGATCCGTCTGCTCGTTTGTTATTCCATAAGAAAATACAAATATATCATCACACCTGTATTCCCCGAAGGATTAGGCAGAGATGTTTTATTGTTCACCCACAGTTCACCGGTAGGTTTAGGTTCCATGTAATGGGGGCGAGCCTATTGCCATTAATCGAGCACAAATCCAAACTGAGCAAATTTGATTTCATGGTAAAATCCCAATAACTTAATGATTTCCGACACTAGACATTGAAATGAAACTACTTTTTACGGATTTTATCGCGGTATATTGATATTATTTAATTCCCGACAATTAACAAAAATGTAAGGTAGCTGTTAGTAATTTTTACATTAAGACGTCCAACACCTCAGTTTGCCCGTGACCATGGATGCTGTGAAGGATCCGAAACGTCGGGAATTAAATAATATCAATATACCGCTATAAAATCCGTAAAAAGTAGTGTCATTTCAAAACCCACTAACTCTTTGGTTAGCCTTGGCATCGAACCCAGTATCTCTAGTGTAACAATTGCATAGGACCACTAGACTGATGCCGCAGAATAAAATTATTATTGTAAGCAAAACTGTTTTGCTAACGCTACCAAATCCGTATATCTTAAAATTTCCACCCAGTGAATCTTGCGGCGGCCCAAGATTATGGCAATAAAATTTATGTATCTCCCCGCATAGCACAACTTGCTTGCTTTGCGGACCGTACCCTATAAGTTTGCTTTGTTGTCTTATATACTGAATTCTTGCTATGTTTAACTATGTGAAAAATTGTGTATTGGCTGTTTACGGAGAAATTCTGGAGCATAATAGAAGAAGGAATTTCTTTACTGACTTCAAAAAGGAGAAAGATCTCGATTATCGCGATTATTCCGCTAATTTTTAATCGATTTGAATTATTCTTTTTTTTTGGCTGTTCATTCTTCAGATTTCGTAGTATATATTTGGTCAAATTCAGATTACAAAATTTTGAATTTATCAACAACGACACGTAAGTCAGCGTAACAAAAATATTTCGAAATAAAAATAAAAATTATGTTATTTATTTTTTTATTATTTATTTGTTTCACAAAAGAGTGGTACAGTCTGTTACAAATTTGGATAACAAGTTAACAGTAGGTTATATTTAAATGAGCAGTCAGATCGGATGCCTAGGTTACAACGTAGCCTGTGTTTAAAGACATTCAGCACTCATTTTCCAAAAGTTGAATTTAAAACAATGTTAAGACTGCAAGACAACATTTAGCAAAATTGTGAACATATCAATCAACGTTTGACATTTACGTGAGAGGTGGTGTGAGTGGAGTGTAGTGCGTAGTTTGTGTGTGTGTGTGTGTGAGTATATGTTTGTGAGTGTATGAGTGTGTGAGTGCGTGTGCGTTGCGAATTATATCAGTGTTGTAAGTAAGGATTCGGTGTCTTCGTAATTTTTAGTAGAAAGAAATTGGGTAATTTGTTTTTGTATTTCCATTTAGAGCATTCATATAGTGGGATTTTAGCATTAATTCTGTTATATAGGAAGGGTCCTAGGTAGAAAAATAATCTTTTAGTAAACGTGAAGTAGGATTGAGGTACAAAACACATCTTGTTTCTTCTTCTGGAAGTTGATTGCTGACGTGGAATGGGAGATTTAGTGTGCTGTTGTAATAACGTACTGAGTAAAAATGGTTGCCTGACAGTAAGGACCTTACATTTTTGGTAGAGAACAAAGGTAGGGTAAAGAATTGGTCGAAATGTGGCAACCTTCACGACAGCTCGCTGCGCCCCACTTCGAACATACATTGCTACAAAACAGTTTCGAAAGTTGGTAGTTGAATGGCGAAGGACGAATTACTTGTTTGGCATTTTCCTAATATTCTAAAATATCTCTCTTTAAATAAAGCAAGCTTTAATATTAATCAGACAATAAAAGGAAAGTAAAACATGTTTCTGTATTTTTTTATAGAACGAGCAGATGTATCACCCTATGGTAAGCGATACCGCTGCCCATATGGACACCCGCAACACCACATGAGTCACAAGTGCGTTACCGGCATTTGGGTTTGGGTCACCGGTATCCTCACTCACTCGGTTTCACGTCGGTTTTCAGTGAGGCCAGTGTTAAAAAAGGCACCGATTATGACACATCTAAAAATAATATTCTCGTTACAACCAAAATTCTACCAAAATTGTCCTTTTACACGTAAATAACGATGAAGTACCCAGAGTACCTAATATAAGTAATTACCGTCTTTGTGGAGCACATAGAGACAAGACGATGGAGTATATAATAAATATGTAGTGTGTGAAGCGCGAGGCACGAGGCGACGTAAAATTTGTGGGGGCGCTGCCTCGCGCGCTCTACATAGAGGTGCTACTGAAAATGTTGGGTTTTACACGTCTTGAAATTTGGTGAAATTAGCAACAGAATGAGTAACAATTTCTAGGATAGAATATAATAATAATTCATTTGGTTTCGTTAGGTACAAAAAATATTTGCAGAATTTAGATTTTGCTTAAAAAATATAGGTTGGGAGATTGTATTGTATTAATTATTTATAAGTTTATTAACTATTTAGGGCATTTTGTGCTATATTTCCAGAAAGCATTTTCAGATATCATTCAAATTTAAATTAATATTGTAGGTATAGTATAAAAAAAAACAGAAAAAGCTACTACTACCTACTAGAATTATTAATATCACAGACTACTTATAGATACTACAGTAGGTTACTTAGTACTGTAATCATATCATATATCATCATCATCAATCATATCATAAAATAAGGGTAAAGATGCAAACAGGAAAAAAAAATAAGTTTTTGTTTTTACTTGTTTTACTACTACTACTTAAGTTTTTTTTTATTTACTGTGGCAAAAATAAATGATATTTCTTTCTTTCTTTTTTCTTTTACATAAAAAATACAGATAAATTGAGACACGTTTTTAACAATGACAGATTTACCTACCTACAACTATTTAGCTATTTAACAAAGTATCTTATTTTGATAATGTCATGTTTGCTGTATTTAAATATTAATTAGGTTGCTAAAAACTACATTTTGCAATCGCAGCAACTGTTAACAAAGGTTAGCAAAGAATTATTGTGTTTTTCTTTGAATCCCAATAGAAAGAAAGAATAAAACTATTACAATCATCACAACACAAGACACCTTAACATAACACCATAAAATTTATGAAACTTAACCATTAAAAAAGACGGTTATAAAGAAGGTTATAACATAACATTAGTTTGCAACATAACACGTAAACATCTACCTTACTTACACTCAAAACAATTTTCATTTACCCCCCTTTCAACAAACACCGCCCGCGTCTTGATACAGCATATAAGTCGATCGCGGGGTGGTTTTTACATTCACCCCACAAGAGTACTCACCCCACCGCGAAACTCCACAATCCACACTTTCAATCCACGCTAAAACCATCCTTTTGTGCGGGTACTAACGTAGAATTTTGCGTGGGTGTTTTGGGAGCAAGTTTCTTTGGTACACCCGACCATCTTAATATTAATATCATCTTGGGAGTCTCCTCATATGATAAAGTTTTATGTTGTATGGCGCAGGATTATGTTGGCTTACTCCTTTGTGAATAAATTGTATTCATGCCTGTATTACTGTCTTATCTCGTAAACTGTTCTTTGTATACTATCACGCTTGTATTCCCCGAAGGGTAAGGCAGAGAGATATATATAATACTGCTGCTTAAGCTGGTATCTTCTTGGGATGAGCCTATTGCCGATAACTAAGCATAGAATATCATAAAAACCCATTATTCGATTCGTATAAAAAAATAATTCGCCGTTTTTAAGTGGCGCTGGCTGATAATAATGTAGGTAACTGTGCTGGTAATGGTTTTTTTTAATAAAATTAGTAATTTCTGATATTTAAGTAGGTACTACGTGATTATTCGACATATTGAAATAAAACCATCTCATGGATTTTATCAATCGGGATTGTATAATATAAATATAACGAAATGAAATCCGTGAAGTGATTTTATTAAAAAAAACAAGATTTTCTGTTTAAATTCACTTTTTATACATGATCTGTTTGCAAGAATAAACAATACTTAATTCCTTGCTGTTATCGAACTATCGACCCATAGGTTAGCGTCTGATTTTTTGACTTAATGTAATCATTTGTTACTCAATTTAGCTCGTTTAGAAATTATTCTCAGAACAAATAATTACAAAAAGAGAACAAATAAAAATTATTTTGAATTTAAATACCCCGGCACACGATCACGATATATCGATCGACGTTTTAAATATAAGTATTATCATTTATGTTTTAGTGCAATGACAAAAGTAATAAAAAAAAAAACAACATAGCTCATAACTATGTAAAATA
The DNA here is from genome assembly GCA_947256265.1 of Acronicta leporina. Classification (NCBI taxonomy): domain Eukaryota; kingdom Metazoa; phylum Arthropoda; class Insecta; order Lepidoptera; family Noctuidae; genus Acronicta; species Acronicta leporina. Next base: position 7,320,589 of record OX366536.1, read on the forward strand.
GGTAGGTATTACGTAGGTAATGCTAAAGCATTGAGGTATAAGTACTTTTAAGTTTCTTTGCTTTTCTTTGAAGACACTAACACTACAGGTGTTACATGTCCTAATACAGTTTTTGACTAGCGCAGGTGTTAGAGGATCCCATAATGTAACAGTACCAATATTATGTCAATAAAGAATATTTATATTTATTACTAGCCTTTGCCCGCGGCTTCGCTCACCTGAAGCTATAGTAGCATTAGAAATGGATTCCAAAATAATGTTATAAAAACCAACAGTGATGATCTCTTCTTTGTATGGGCTTCTATACATTAGAGAGGTCAAGCTGTATCTCAGGATCCGATGTATTGATTGTGATAAGAAGTTCAACAGTTTTTAAGTTGGAGCATATACTTTCTAACAGTGATAACAAAAATAAAATCTATTCAGTAGTTTTTGCTCCAACCCGTAACAAACATTTTTTTTTCAATTTTATAATAGTAGAGAAGATTTATTTAAGTATTTATTTTCATGTTATTTTGTACCAACAGCTTGTAAGTACGTCCACATATTATATGGGGTAACTGGTAATATGATTAAAGAAAAACTATCCAATATACCTATACCTAATGGTTGTGCTTACCATCATGATAATCAATTTCTCAAAGAAGGATTTGTTATAAAAAATCCAAAAGCAAACCGTTATCGGCGAACCGAAACATTTTCCTAATACATCATTATTTAAATAAAAATAATCAAAATATTCGTGTCTTTGGAAAGGTTGTGAGTTCTAACAAGTAAGCTACCATACCATCACGCCTATCCGTATTTCCTGAACGGTAGAGCTGTACTAATGTAACACCCAGTTTGCGTCTGCCTAAGAGGTGAGCCTATCGCCATTAACTAGGCACAAATCTTAAACTACGAGATTCATAGAAAAACCCAATAACACTTTGCTCGACCTGGGAACCGAATCACGTAGCTGTCACGCTTGGGATAACTAGACTAGTATTATATTTATATATAATTTGTGGACGCGGCAGGCACCAGGCGGGCGATCGGTCCACATGTTGGGATTATTTCGCCCAACTAGACTAGTATGGTAGTTTATATTGAGATAGGTATAGGTAGGTTAGTACTTTAAGTGTGTTTTTAATATCATGTTGAATAGTTTGGTATGTCCAGATATATAATTATAATTATTATGCTGAATGTATCGTGAAACAGTCATAACAGTGTATGATAAGGGGAGAAAAAGGTTACCCACGCATAAATAATAAATTCATAACATAATGTATGTATATATTTCTCGTAGAATGTGCCGGATGCGCCCTCTGTCACAGGGGGCAGTAACTAAAAGTGTTAGAAAGATTCATGAAGAGGCGAGCGTGAAAGAGATTGAATATGGAATCTTTAGTAAGAACGGATGTTAGGGACTTTTATACAATAGGACTGTTGTCCTTATAATTTCTACTAGGTACTTAATTTAATTATTAAAAATGATATTCAAATCTAACTAAACAGATAATTATTTAAAAATATTTATAGGTAACTTGCCTCATTAGTTGAATAATTAGTTCGATTTCGATGAGTCTCTTATTGGGTGTTTAGTCTTCTTTACTCTTTGGGTACTTACATAGTGATCTACTGTTTAAATAAAACTGAATATTTTGCATTTAACCAGGTTGTGCTGCCTTATTTCGATCATGATTATGCCTACTGCAACAAGACCTACTTACTGCATCTGTTTAGACGGGAATTTAAACCCAGCACAGGCAAAAGCTAAGCAGAATAACGATCTAAAAATCAGTTTTGACCTCTATTTGCCTTACTTAATATGTGGATCTCAGGATCGCCATAGCAAAAACACCGTTAGTTTTGCCCAAAATCCTGCCAAATTAAAACTAAATCGCGCGACCCGAATTCAAATTTCGAACACCCCCTGCACACAACTACAGAAACAAAAACACCAATGAACGGCGCGTATTTAAATTTGAAACTCAACTATTAAAGCGCAGGTATCGTCAACCCACGGTAAGAATTTTATTTTGCAAAAATATAGCGATAGTTATAGTACGACCCAACCCCTTGCTCGAAGGAGGGGGCGGGAGCAGGAAATGGGGTTGAAGTAGCGGGGTGTTTCTGCGTCGGGCGGGGTGTCTCCTAAAAACGGTTAAGTAGCTCCCCCTACCCTCTATAACTATTTTATGTGGTCCCCTTAGAAAGACAGCGGAGATGGGGCCGCGCGATACGGTATAGGCGTAGTTAGGATGGGGGAAGTGAAATTTTAATATGTCTAGTTGGTTAAGAATTCATGGCGGATTTATAATTAAATGCCTAATTAAGGTATTGCGTTGTTTTCATAACATGAGACGCGTATGAATTTTAACTTGGGGTGCTGGGGTTTTGTTTTTTATAGAATGCCATTACTTAGGTAGTGGTTAAGTATTAAGTATTAAAATGCATTTAATCTGATCGAATAATTTCTACTGTAGTAATATTTTAACTAACCTTACTATGAATTTTCACAAAATTCTCAAAAATTGCGTCTAGCACCGCATTTGTTCATCTTTTTTTATGTAGCCTTTTTTGTGTCCCACTGCAGGGCAAAGGCCTCCATTCGTTTATCATTGCAAATGATTTCCCACTAATGAACCACTTTCCACAACATTTATTTTTACAGTAAAAGTATTAAGATTATTATTCACTTGCACTGGTGTACTCAGCTCATTTATAAATATTATTTAAATAAAAAAATTATCATTCACGTATCAGCGATCCAACGCTGTGAAGTATCACATAACTACTGACAGTTTAAATTTAAAACGTTTCAAACCAACTCCTTCAAGTTACTACAAAATAACAAGACATCCAATTTTATTATTGACATAAAAAGTGTTATTCAAAGTCCAGATTTCACCTGTGTCACCCCATTCTTCACATGGAACAGGTTATGTCAAGTCCTTATAGTCTAACAATGCGATGTGTCCAAAAGATGATCACAGCAAAGGAACTGGTTCAAAAACATCTCACGTGGGAATCTTGATATAAAAAAGCAAACCTGTTGAAAGTTAATTGTTGTACTTATTGGGGTGTGTTACAAAAAATATCAATTTTATAAAACGTGAAGAGATTTTTTTAGGATTGTTTCTTTTTTCAAACATTGTTTTTATTGTCACAAAAAGGTAGATGCAATATTTATTGCTATGGATTAAGAATTCTTGAATCTATATAAATAAAAATCATTCAGTCGAATCACAAAAAAACAGACATGAACACAATATTTTCTTGTGTTCATGATTTTTAGGACAATATTTGTATAACAGAAAATCTTTTGAAATTTCACCGGAATAGTGGGATGGGAAATCAAAGCTGCACACTGGTCGCTAGTAAATTATGATATAATTAATAGATAAAAGATGTGATTAGAAGAATCTACTTCATATTTAAATACATTTTTTTTTATTTAAATAAGGATTTATACCTTACCTAGTACCGTACTTACCTTTACCTATGATCCTATTTTATAAAAAAACTACGATCTGTCTCTCAAACGGAATATTTTTTCCCATAGGTTCTGATTTCTGAGTCTACCCGTGACCATGGATGCTGTAAAGAATCCGAAACGTCGGGAATTAAATAATATTAATACAACGCGATAAAATCCGTAAAAATAGTGTTATTTCACTATTTTTTCCCGTTTTTGCAACATGTTTCATTGGTGTTTCATGGTACCTTACATAACCTTTCTCGATAAATGGGCTATCCAACAAAAATAGATATTTTTCAATCGAGCCAGTAGTTTCTGAGATTAGCGCGTTCGACTAAACAAGCAAACACTCAAACAAACTCTTCAGCTTTATAATATTAATAAAGTATAGATATTATAATTTATAATATTAACCAGCAAATGTCTTCATGAACGTCAACAGACGGAAAATAAAACTTATGTCTCTTCCTATTACTCAAGGACATTATATCACAAAGAAAATATATCAGAACAAATTGAATGGCATAAATATTAGGCAGTCAAACGAGAAACATTAAAACCCTAAATTCTCATAACACTTTCTCGTAAACGCTCCCGATTCTCATGACCCCAACAATTCCTATAAACTGGAACCCAATAGAATGTTGACCCGAATCGTGTTAAAAATAAAATCTTGAGCAAATCAAACGAGTTTGAAATAAACTAGATTGATTGCACAATCCAGACAGGTTGGTCAAGATATATTTTAAAAGACACCTTTTTTGGACTTACTTATGTTCTCACAGGGCTATCCCAAGTCCCTGATTTTGTCAAAAGTTGCTGTTTGAAGGGATGATCATAGATACACAAATAAAATTAGGATACGAATAAAGAACTGGTTTTTGTTAAAGGGTGGAGACAGTGTCTTGGACATTTCTTTGAACAAGTTTTTTTTTTGACGAAATGCACTTTTTGTGTACCTACCTAAGTATAGTATTTAATAACAAAAAGCGTGTAGTGTATTGTAAAGTTTTTATATTTATATTGCCAAAGCCGAAAGGGAAAGGGAAACGAAAAAGGTGATATTAGTAACTTACATTAACTCAATATTTCCTATAATATATAATATTGTTCTATGCCAATTATCCATAAGCAAAAAAAAATATAATTTCGGAGGAAACGCGTTCCGCAAAATGTTTGCAGCTCCTGCCCGGCTGCTTATACTCATGTAAAAAGCCAACGTCTAAGGCGCACGGAACGGCGAAGGATGGGGGGAGGGGGAAGGTACCGCGGCTCATGTATACACCTGCGGATTGTGTCTGTATGCGTGTGAGCTGTAAATGTGGGCTTATATTTTCATTTCAATAGTTTTTGCATTGCAACGGTGGGAGTAAGTTGTAAATGTGTGCGTTAATACCGTATTGATTCAGCCTGTACCGCGGAGTTAGCAAGTTTATGATCTTTAAGTATTTAGATATAAAAGTTTTCAGCCTACTGAGTTAATGTAGCGAGGCTAGAACTTTGTGTTAAGTGTTTGTAAATATCGGCTGACTAACTATGTAGGTAGTATTTAAGGTAACGATGAAATGTTTCGAGAATTTAGTGTAGTCTTTTACAATAAATAGAGTACCTACCGCTTTATTCGATGATAACCATAATAAAATATAAATAATAAGTATAGAAATAATTAGTTTTTGGATTTTTTATAATTATGTTAAATTTTCTTATCTAAGTAATCGTAAATTGTCTTTCTTACAATATTATGAAAAAAATATCATGTGTCATTAGGTATCGACCCTTAGAGCGTTTAAACAAAAAACCAAAAAGAGGCTTGTAAATTATAGAAACTCTAAATAAAACTGAATATTGATGTTACAGTATAAGAGTCCATGGTGAAGGATTAAGCGAAACCGTTACATATCTATATATATAAAAGAAAGTCGTGTTAGTTACACTATTTATAACTTAAGAACGGCTGAACAGATTTTACTGAAAATTGGTGGAGAGGTAGCTTAGAACCAGGAGACGGTCATAGGATACTTTTTATCTCGTTCTCGTGGGATGTGATGACAGACCGAATTCCACGGGGGCGAAGCCGCGGGCAGAAGCTAGTTTTTATCACAACAAAAATTTGGCGCAGTTTTGTTCTGAACAAAAATAATAATTTAAATCAGCCAATACGGAAATACATAGCAATAGAGATTAATAAATCATAACTTATCATCACGCCTGTATTCTCCGAAGAGTAAGGCAGAGGTGTATTAGTGTACACCCACAGTTCGCCGGTATGTTTAGGTCCTATGTAATAGGGGTTGGCCTATTGCTATTGCATTTTGGATACACGTCCAAACTCCGAGCTGCTAAATTATTGCGAATTTAATTGAAATTCCTTTAATACATTGCACGACCTGAGAATCGAACTCAGGATCTTTAGCATAGCAGTCACGCTTGTAATCAATAGACTAACGAGTTAAGATAAGGCAGCAACATAGACTGCTTTATTGTTACTCGGTTAATGGCAATAAGCTCGCCCCCTATTACTTATGTACTTTTAGGTATCTATTATTATTGCGACCTAAAAATACCGGCGAATGGTGGATGCGCATTAGAACACCTCTATCTAACCCTTCGGGGAATATGGGCGTGATGGTGTGTTTAAACAAAACTGCATTAAATGCAGTTTTGTTTTTGTTAAGTTGACCTGTCTTAACTTTTGTATAAAAATGTCATCATAACAAACCTTCGCACAAAATCGACAAAATGTTGACGATGCCACACCGCACACCGGCGGAGTTTGAAAAAGCGAGCGTCTAAGGAGGCGAGGGGCGCGCGGGGGGCACTTATATTTTAAGATGGCTTCCGAGCGAGCACGAATATCGACGCGCGTCCTCCGCCCGCGCGTCTCGCCCCCGCACTTACGCCGCGCTATTTCGCTAGCACACTGATTTGTGATATAGTGCGCGCTTGCCTTATACTGTGTCATTTTTTATTAAGGCGCCTTGTAAGTTTTAACCTTAGATTCCACAAAGTATGATGATGTTTTTATTTTTCAGTGTGGATGTAGACAGATTAGAATTAGAATTAGAATTTTAGAATTCGATGGGCTCTCAACCGGTGACATTATTTTTTGAATCAATAGCTTCTGCCCGCGACTTCTTCCGCGTGGAATTGGGTCCGACCTGGATAAAAGTAGCCTATGTGTTAGTCGAGACTATAATCTATCTCTGTGCCAAATTTTATCCAGATCCGTTCAGCCGTTCTGGCAGGAAAGAGTAACATTACATCCTCACAAACTACTACTAACTAAGCACTTCCTTTTTTTACATACGATCAATATTGGCGGTTGAGAAATTTTCACTATAAGCCCTTGATAGTGAGATTAATTAAGTGTTCGACATTACGTTATGTTTTGAGGAATTTTCGCCAATTTTTAGTTTCAGTTATTTGTCTTATCGAATATGTTGAGTAAATGTTTCAAAACCCGGAACGAACACAGCAGGTGTCGATAGACAAAATCAAAACATCATTTTATCAAAAACATTTTATCTTGGCATTTTTTATTCCTTATCTACAGTCCGGGGTGATTTTGTTTATGGTCTAGCTAGCCAGATGATTGATGGCGCTGGTCATAAACCTCAAAGTAAACGATTGGAAAGATAATGGAATTTTTCAACACGTACGCAATACGTATTCAAAAAAACAGTAGCTTTTATCATTCCTGAGGTGTGTTCCAAGAAGCTTAGCCAGAGTACCTATGCTCAGTTGCAGAGCCACAATCACCGCATTTTTTTTTTAATAAAACTGCTCGGCCTGGGAATCGAACTCATGACCCACGCATAGGACCATAAGGCTAGGTACTGAGGCAGTTTGTGATAAGGAATACTAGAAAAGAATTAAAATAGCCTCTAATAAAATATATAATTTTATTAAAACTAAAATTCACTATTACAATATTTAAAATTAATGAGCTAAAATTACATGTAACTCTTAAATTATACACCACACTAAATTAGGTAAGTACAATCTAAACGTTAATAAAATAACATCTAAATTAATATTCTATACAAATAGTACCATTATTAATATAGTTTATTCTAGCAAGGCTATTTTGTAATAGTCCTTTTTATTTGATAATTCACGTCAGTTCTGGCTATACTTAAATCTAATTTATAATATTTATTATCAGCGCAAAATTGTCCGACAAAATAATCACACTTAAAACATTAGTCGCAATGGTCTGTTGATTAAATTGATGTAAGTACTTTATACAGAGTAAGCTTCAATAAACTTTTTTTAATAAATTGTAGAAAGCTAGAAATATATTTCAAACATTAACTGAATGAAGACTACAATTTGTTTTATTTTGCACCAGATCTAGAACTTGGCCATCTCTTACCATTAATTATTTTATAAGATGCAAGACCTGATTCAAGCATATCATCAATTTCAATTAGTTCTGCACAAAGCACAGGTAGAAAATTACCATCAATGATAATGTTACGAGCTGGGGTTCGGGATAAATTAATTAACGCCAATTTTACCGAAACAAACAAATACTTTAATACTAGTACTTTATTTAACTTGACAATACACAACAGAAATCACAAATAAAAATCACTACACTATTACTTGTCGCACAGTAGGTACTGTCACACTGAGAATCACTTGTCTTCACTTTGATGTTCACTTCACCTTGTCCAAAATTAAACTGCGCTAGCCGTTTTTTTTTTGAATGGACTTTAGCTGTTTATTCAGGGAATCTTAACAGCGTAACCGAACTTGGTGGCGAGGCACCGAATGCCTCCAGCCAGGAGCGCTAGCCGACCCTCACGACGGCTATTTATATCAGTCACGAAGATTCTAGAATCGAACAATCGCGAAAAGCCTACAATATACGAGTAGGTACTTGATCATCTATTGTTTACGGGCATTGACTTTTAAACCCGACCTTGAACTATTGTTATTACGTGAGTACGCATTCGAGTACTTTCTTTCGAATATTCTACATGCTTCTACGATTTATCTAGAACCTTCGTGACCCATCTACGTCATTCTAATAGCCCCTCGGCGTAACAATAACATTGATCCATCCTTTAGGTTTTTTGTTAAGAAGCTTCTGCGTTAGTATAATTTTCTGCAATTTCTTTACGCTCATTATTGTTAGGTAATTATAAGCAAGGTTTACATCTTATCTTATCTTATCTTGTGTGGGGCCGAGGCAGCAAGGCCTCAGAGCACTTCGACCCAATGGGATCTTTTGTGCTTCCCCTAGATACCTAATCCTCATCCTCCCCCAGTTCTTCAAACAGCTCTTACATAAGCTTTATAATGAGGCCTGGGGGTATGAGTCTGTAGTCCTCTGGTCCTGGATAACCCTGCCCCAAGAGGCACATTCGCTTTCTAGCCAGTGCATCGCATGTACACAGAAGGTGTTCCATGCTCTCAATTTCCCTTTTACAGGCCCTGCAGGCTGATGTCTCCGCCAGACCCATCTTTTGTAGGAGAGCATTAGTCCCGAAGTGTCCGGTCAGCGCCCCCATCAAGTGACGGGCCTGTCGCCTGCTTGAGTTCCAAATGGCATTTTGCCATCTTGATGAGGAACCTATGAATTTCTTGGAGTGAGCAAGTCCCGTGAGGCTCAACCACTCATCCATGTGCCTCGCCCTTGCGTACTCCCAAAATGCCGTTTTGACTGTGCTCGGGGCCAGTCCTACAAATGGTTCCGGTCCAATTAGTGAGGTTCCAGAACCTTTCCTAGCCAGTTCGTCAGCATGCTCGTTACCCACAATACCCCTGTGACCAGGGAGACAGACAAGCCTGACCTTGTTTCGCTTTCCCAGCTCATTAAGAGTTCGGGCAGCGTCCATGATCAGCCTTGAATCGATCCTGTAGGAGGTCAGGGCCATGAGTGCCGCTTCGCTGTCACTAAGAATGTAGATGGACCTACCTGTGGTACCGCTACTTTCCATTTGTTGTGCACAGGCAAGAATAGCATATGTTTCCGCTTGGAAAACTGTAGCTAATTTGCCCATGCTTTGACTGACCTTATGGTGCCTTGCATATATGCCCGCCCCTGTACCTGACTCTGTTTTAGAACCGCCAGTGTACCATATCAGACTGCCCTCCTCTGGTGGGTCTAATCCCTTCCTCCATTTTTCCCTTGATGGCAAATGAACCTTGTAAGACCTCTTGAACCAAAACATGGGCTGCATTTTGTCGCAGTGCATGTTCGTTATTTCATCGAGGCCGTCCTGTATTTTAAGCTTTGTGTGTTTAGTTCTAGGCTTAGAGCTATCCCAAAGTCCATTATCCATCCCAAGGTTTACATAGCACAAGGTATTGTTACCGTGACAATACACTATTCCATCTCTGATTCCAGTATTACTTGTATCAAAGGGATCTTCAAAGGGACCCAGTATTCCTTTAACTAAAGTTTCAGCTCTTTCAACGTAAACCACGTCTTCATTCATCACACTCCTTGTTTTGAATCCTGTGGCAGATATATCTTTTTCAATGTTTTCCTTTTTTGAAGTAAGAACAGTCGGCCTAACAGTATTTTTTCTAACAGTCTTACATACCATCACGCCTGTATTCCCCGAAGGGTTAGGCAGAGGCGTACTAATTTACACCCACAGTTCACCGGTATGTTTAGGTCCCATGTAATAGGGGGCGAGCCTATTGCCATTAACCGGGCACAAATTCCTAACACCGAGCTGCTACTGGGAATTTCATAGAAAAACCCAATAACACTTTGCTCGACCTGGGAATCGAACCAAAGACCCCTAGCATAGCAGTCGCGCTCAGGACCACTTGGCTAATGAGGCAGTTAAGTTAAGGTTTGAGGCAGTCTAACAGTCTTTTTTTTTCAGTCATTAACACGGAGTTCTTTAGTCTGATGTTCTGTCCTCACCCCTGCTTTGCCGTGGACATAACTCTGAAACCTCATTCGGGACAGTAACATCAGATAATCTGGACCTGTGCCTTATCTGGTCAGTATGACGTTCTATGAGTTGATCTTCTCCATTATCCAAAACATATCTACGTGACCCCTTCCTGAACCCTATTTCATAAGGCGTAATGAACTTTATTGTGAGGCAGGTTGTATTATGTGGGGATATAGGATTGTGGTACCCAGTTTGCTGCGTCAGGTGATTTTGAAACAACTACATGTAGGGCATTTAGGTATTGTCAAATCAAGGGGGAGGTGTAATGTAATTGGCCATAATTTCCGTTATGTACCCAAATGTTTTTTCATGTGGTTTCGCCGGGGTGCATAGGTTTACCAGAAGTTCATAACCTTCTGCGCCCATTAACGTAATCAGAGTCGGAACTTGCATATTCGCCTCTATCTTATTAACCAAAAAATATTGTTGTAGCCGCTCGATGTACAATTGCCAGTCATCTATTTGCACTTTAAATTCGCTGATTTTCCCGATGGACATTGTAAGTTGTGCTTTGCTCGCGTAGCTTCTTAAATACTCGTCGCCACTGAAGAATATGTACCAATACGATATATTTTAATATTAATAAATAATACCAGCATCCAAATCGGAAGACATTTTATTGGAGACAAAACACAATCGTGACAGATATTATGATCGGCCGTACAGTGGCCACCTACATTACAGATATATCTCTTGCTTGTCGCTAAATAAGAACTGTAGATGTATTTATGTCTTTCAGATGGGTGAGCCTTAACATTCTTAACGCTTAAGGCTAAGATAAATGAATCACTTAGGGCAAAAAACTGAACCATAATATATCATGAAGGAATAGAAGGAGAATATAACCTGGAATAAATTCAGGAACCTTTGCTGTAGTTGCATTTTATTTCATTTTTTCTCTTATTACTTTTACTTCTTACAGAAAATTAAGACAACTGAATTTTAAATAAATAATATTTTTATTATTAAAACTAAAGTAAGTATTAAAGCTACAAATGTTTCTAAAATTACATTATGAATCTAAAATTAGTTAAGACATTTTATTTATAAGTTAATCAAAAAATAAATCTACCAGAATAACAGCTACATTAAAAATCTACAGAATAAGTCCCATATTATAATTATATAAAATCTATGCATTTTATTCCAAAGTAGGACCTTGATCACTCTAAATCTAAAAACTTATCACAAAGTATCAATAAATTATAAAATACAAGTTGATCCACATAGTAAATAAATGCATAACACTTAATCAGGCGCGATTCTTCGCTCATACCCTACTGGATCTTGATCCAGGAGACTTCTTTCTGGAATCTGATAGTCTTCTAACAGTTGCCAAACCAGATTCAAGTAGATCATCAATTTGCTGCAATTCAATACAGTCTGTAGGTAGGAAGTTGCCGTCAATCATTACATTGATCAACCCTCTAGGCTTTCTGGACATGAGTTTCTGCGTCAGCAAAACTTCATGCAATTTGCGGAGACAGAGGTATGTCAGGTCGTTGTATGCAAGATTCAAATAGCACAAGCTATAATTACCGATGCAATACACTGTATTATCTTTACTCACAGTATTGTCTGAATTAAATGGATCATTAAACGGGCCTAGAATACCTTCAGCTACAATTTCTGCTCTTTCAGTATAGATCGCATCGATGTTCCCAATGCTTTTACTGTTAACTGTCATCGAATCTTTTTCTAGAATTTTACTCTTCTTCTGAGCTGCGATTGTGGGTTTGACTGACTTTCGTTTATGTGCTTTCTTATCAAATTCTCCAGTTTGTATTTCTTTAATTGTTTTGAGAATTATTTTCCTTTTTTCTTTCAAGTAAACCATTAGTCTTTCATTTCTTCCGATGATTTCTGAGCTAGTCAAAGGGAATTCTACCAAATTATTTAAAAGGCTTACTGCTCCCTTATCTGTGATCATGTTATCTGCTAAGTTCAAATAGCTGAGATGTCTATTTGATCGAAGTGCATCAGCCAAAAATTTCACACCTTTATCTGTTATTCTATTGGTTGCCAAATTCAATACAGATAAAGTTTTTGACGCTTGACATGGATATGCTAACTGTGAAGCAATTGTTTTTACTACAGCATCGTTAATCTTACATTTAGATAGAGAGAGGTGTTTTAAAGAACCCTGTTTTAAGAGTATATGATAGTTAGCTTCGGCAAGAAAAGTATGGTCTAGACATAATTCTGTGATACGAGATGAGGGTAAAAATTTTGATATTTCATATATTGCTTCTAAGTGTAAGCCACTGTTAATCGTAATTGAATTCAAATGTTTATGAAAGGGAATAATGAACCCAATAATTTTCATGATCTGCCTAGGTATATTTCTGTTTTTTAGAAACTTCAGCTGTACTAGATTGAGGTGGTTATCGTAAATTGTTTCAACTATGATAGGTTTGTCGCTTTCTGTTATAGTTTGCTGGAATGCTAAATCTGTTTTATCGCATCTTGACATCTCCATTTCAGAAATATTCTCAGATACTATTGGCTTGGGTTTAGAAAGCTTAGCTTTTGACTTTGTTCGGTCAAGCACGGCACTCACATATTGGCCTGCAAGAAATTATGTTACATATATTAAAACGTTATAAACCTTTCAATAATTGCATGATACAACAGGCATAATACGCTGTCAATGTTCTATTATGGAGATAGGGGATAGGAGATAATAATATATTAGTGTAGAAACTAACCAGACTGAAAATATACAAAATTCACTAAACATTACGTCTTTAGATGATGCGTGCTTTCTTCTTTTAGACATTTGAGTGAACTGTTTGAAAGTTACATGGAGTCATCATATGTATCTTAATCTATATTTCCACGAAGAGGGGCGCTATGTGTCAGTGATGACTTTACTAAGGATTTACGTAATAAAAGTCGACCAATTTTTTCTTCTATTGTATTGGCCTGATCCAATGACATTATTAGTTTAAAAAGTGAATATTCATTTTATATTTCATAGACTGCCTCGTTACTCTAGTGGTCCCAAGTGCGACTGCTATGCTAGAGGTCCTGGGTTCGATTCCCAGGTCGAGCAAAGTGTTATTGGGTTTTTCTATGAAATTCTCGGTAGCAGCTCGGAGTTTGGAAATTGTGCCCGGTTAATGGCAATAGGCTCGCCCCCTATTATATGGGACCTAAACATACCGGCGAACTGTGGGTGTACCTTAGTACACATCTGCCTTACCCTTTGGGGAATACAGGCGTGATGGTATGTATATTCATTTTTTTTAATAAAAATAAAATAAAATGATGTGGTGAAAGATTAGCTAAGGTATTTGCCCACGGTACTTTGAACGAACGTTATAAAGGACACTTTCAATGCACCCCATAATTAATTCTAATAAACCGGTACTCACTTTGAACGCTTCTGATGATGGTAACAGTAGCATCGACACTCAATTGACCGCAAGCCCATGGTAGAAAGTTATCAAAATCAGTGGGAGGAGGCTGCACAGATGGGTTAATAGCCTCAACATTGCCGTGGTTAAGATGATCCATTTAAAAATAAATATTTTCAAAAATGATCGTCCTTGTAAATCATAGAAAACTACAAGATATGGCATGTGTCATAATGAAGAGTTATTATCATTTTTTTACAATGTTTGACATTCTTGTCAAGTCTATGATATTCAAAGAAGAATTTATTGCAGTTGTTGCCTTCAATCCTAAGAATGAGAACAAAAATGTTTAGATAATCTTCTTGAATAATAAATATTTTTAATAGTGACACATAACATACCATCACGCCTGTATTCCCCGAAGGGTTAGGCAGTGGTGTACTAAAGTACACCCACAGTTCGCCGGTGTGTTTAGGTCCTATGTAATAGAGGGCGAGCCTATTGCCATTAACTGGACACAATTTCCAAACTCCGAGCTGCTACTGAGAATTTCATAGAAAAACTCAATAACACTTTGCTCGACCTGGGAATCGAACCCAGGACCTCTAGCGTAGCAGTCGCACTTGGGACCACTAGACTAACGAGGCAGTTATAATAGTGGACATTACGAAAACCCGAATGGAATACGTACCACCGAAATAATATAAAAAAAACAAACAAGCGGCGGTAGCCTAATGGCTAGGGCGCAGGACTTGCGATCATGTGGTAGCCGGTTCGAAACCCACCCATTGTACTACCTATGTGAACGCACTCGTAACACAAGCATTTAGCTTAGCACGAGGGGTTAACAAGAATACTAGTAATGTGCGACCCACATTGCTAGTAAGCTTTTTTTTAAAAAAAAAAAGTGAAATGCGCGTCTTCTATCTCTTCTTCTTCTTCGTCCGTGATAGATATAATCTGGGTGTCTTTAAATCACGAATTCACGAGTCGCTTTACATCAGGCGAACTGGCCATCAAGCATGAGCCTAGGACTAAAGTCAATAAAATAAAAATAAATATGAGAATTGACGATTTCAGGAATAAAACTACATTTTTAGGGGTTAACAAGAATACTAGTAATGTGTGACCCACATGGCTAGTAAGCTTTTAAAAAAAAAAAATTCAGTCATCCTGAGACTTCAACCACAGTGTGAAAAATAATAAATTATTTTGATAATACTAAGTGTAATAAAAATAATTAACAAGTAAGTAGTCATTACTATTTTTATTTTAACCTTAAATAGCCACAGAGACATCTAAATAACAATATTTATTTAAAATTAAACAAAGCATAAAAGTAAACGAAGTAAAACTAAAAATTATGAACAAAATAACATCTAAATTAAAAATCTATAGAAACGATATCATAGGTATAACATATTCTACTAAAATGAATATCATGCAAGTAAAATTTGCTTTTTATCACACCGTATAATAATAGATATAATTATTTTAAAATCGTTCACTAGTTCTAGAATTATTGGAAGCCTTCTTTCTTACACCTTCTGAAATTCTCCTTACACTTTGTAACCCTGATCCAATCAGGTCATCAATCTCTTCATATTCTTTACAAGTTACGGGCAAGACGTTACCTTCGATTCTTACATTGACCAAGCCCTTAGGAGTTCTACCACGAAAGTTTTGAGTTAGCAAAACTTCATATAATTTCTTGATACTTAAATAAGTGAGGTTATTGTAAGCAAGATTCAGATAACACAAGGTGTTATTACCTAAGCAATATGTAACTCCATCTCTCATTTCAGTGTTAGTTGGACTAAAAGGATCGATAAATGGTCCCAATTTGCTTTCAACGCTATGTTCACTTTTATTAACTTTTAATGTATCCTGTGAAAAAAGCTTACTATCTAAAGACAAATTATCTTTGTCTACGGTTTTATTTTTCTTTGTGGGATTGCCACTGGATTTGACTGATTTTCTTTTACCAGTTTTTTTCTCCACTTCCCCAGGGCGGATTCCTTTGACCATTGCGTTAATTTCATCATTATATTGCCTCAAGTAAGTTACATATCTTATTCTTGCATCTGCTAATTCTTGGTCATTCAAAACGAAGTCTATTAAAGTGTTAAATAGTTTAATTGCTCCATTGTCAGTGATCATATTATCCGCTAAATTCAAGTAGCTGAGGTGTCTGTTAAATCTCAATGCGTCTGCCAAATATGTTGCACCTAGATCTGTTATTCTATTAGTTGCCATATTCAATGCACATAATGTGTTTGACGCAGGACATGGAGATATTAGTTTAGAAGCGATCGTTTTTACCACAGCGTCATTAATCTTGCATTTTGACAAAGAGAGATGCTTCAAACTATTATGTCCCAGTAGTACACTATAGTTCGCTTCGGCAAGAAAAGTGTTGTCGAGACTTAATTCTGTTATTCGCGATAAAGGTAAAATGTTTGCCAATTCATACATTGTTTCCTTGTGTAAACCGCTGTTGATGACAATCGAATTCAAATATTTATGGAACGGGAGTATAAGACCAATAATTTTCATGACCTGTCTGGGTATAGAACTGTTATTCAACATTTTTATCTGTACCAATTTAAGATGAGAGTCGTAAATTGACTCGATTTTGATGAATTGATCAATGTCCGTGGCACTTCGGGCGAGTACAGAAACAGTTTTATCGTCTGATATCACGAGGGTTTCTGTGGGAGAGGGTGGCCGAGATCTAGACTTTGACTTCATCTTGTGGCGATCGCTCATTGCAGCACTCACATATTGTTCTGTAACATGGAAATGAATACGAATTAGATTGGGCAAAATATGTAATTCCTGGATAAGCATTGAGGTGGAGGTATTACTAAAATAGGTAAATATAATATTATTAAAAGCTCTACAGGGTCTATGATTCAGTAAACGGACGACCTCTGTGGTTTGGACGATTTAGACGACCTCTGTGGTTTGGACGATTTAGACGACCTCTGTGGTTTATCGGTTCGAGTACCGGACTGCTGACCTGGGTTCGATTCCCACAGGACACAAAAATTTATGTGATGAATATAAGTGTTTGTGTTCGTCTGGGTGTTTCTTATGTATTATAAGCATGTATTTAAAAAAAATAAGTATATAAGTATTATATCCATTGCCTCGTACCCATAGAACAAGCTCTGCTTGGGACTAGATGGTGCTGTGTAAAAATGTCCCAGAATATTTATTTATTTATAAGCATTGATGCAAACGTGGTATAACTAAAATAGGTAGGTACGATATTATTAAAAGCTCTACAGGGTCCATGATTGTTCCTAGCTTTTAAGCAGACATGTAACATCGAAAATGACATTGTGGAATGCAAATAAAATATGAATGAATTGACTTCAAATAAGCACGAAGAACTATCGAATTCGTATCGATTACGATACGAATTCGATAGTTCTTCGCGAGAAAAAACCTCGATACGTATTAACGTATCGAGGTTTTTTCTGCTACTAATCTCATACATACATAGGTACTTTCACGTCTCCCATTGGGGTTGGCAGAGACTATATAGATTTACACTTGCTACAATCCTGGCACACAACTATCGCTTCATCTACGTTCATTGACCTCCTTCTCATAAAAAATATTCTCGATTTCGATACGAATACGTTTTCGCAAGTTTTCGTGTTTGGGCAGTACTTATCTTATCTTGTGTAGGGCCGAGGCAGCAAGGCCTCAGTACACTTCGACCCAATGGGATCTTTTGTGCTTCCCCTAGATAACTTATTCCTCATCCCCTCCCAGTTCTACAAATAGCTCTTCCATGAGCTTTATAATGAGGCCTGGGGGAATGAGTCTGTTTGTCCTCTGGTCTTGGATAACCCTGACCCAAGAGGCACATTCGCTTTCTAGCCTTTGCATCGCATGTACACAGAAGGTGTTCCATGCTCTCAATTTCCCTTTTACAGGCCATGCAGGCTGATGTCTCCGCCAGACCCATCTTTTGTAGGAGAGCATTAGTCCCGAAGTGTCCGGTCAGCGCCCCCATCAAAAGACGGGCCTGCCGCCTGGCTTGAGTTCCATATGACATTTTGCCATTTCAATGAGGAACCTATGAATTTCTTGGAGTGAACAAGTCCCGTGAGGCTCAACCACTCATCCATGTGCCTCGCCCTTGCGTACTCCCGAAATGCCGTTTTGACTGTGCTTGGGGCCAGTCCTACAAATGGTTCCGGTCCAATTAGTGAGGTCCCAGAACCTTCCCCAGCCAGCTCGTCAGCATGCTCGTTGCCCACAATACCCCTGTGACCAGGGACCCAAACAAGCCTGACTCTGTTTCGCTTTCCCAGCTCATTAAGAGTTCGGGCAGCGTCCATGATCAGCCTTGAATCGATCCTGTAGGAGGTCAGGGCCATGAGTGCCGCTTGGCTGTCACTAAGAATGTAGATGGACCTACCTGTGGTACCGCTACTTTCCATCTGTTGTGCACAGGCAAGAATAGCATATGTTTCCGCTTGGAAAACTGTAGCTAATTTGCCCATGCTTTGACTGACCTTATGGTCCCTTGCATATACGCCCCTGTACCCGACTCTGTTTTCGAACCGTCAGTGTATTATATATCAGACTGCCCAGAACTTACTTTGGACGCTTCTATGGACGACAACGTTAGCATTGACCGAGAATTCATAGCAAGCCCATGGCAGAAACACATCGAAGTCAGCCGGGGATGGCGGGCCCGCGACATTGTTTTCCATTTAGGAATAGTAAACTAGAAAAAAATTAAAGAAAATAAATTACACGTCGAAAATTATGAGTAAATTACTCTATGTCAAAAAGGAATATAGTTTTATTTTTAATTTTTCCTAATGGTTTGCTTTTTTTTTGAAAAAGAGTATTGTTAAGAAAGTTTATAATAATTGAAATTTTTAGGTCGCCGTACGAGTATAATATTTATCTCAGACGTATACTTATCTGAACACTATTTCCTAGTTTTTTTTTTTATGGGATAGGGCGGCAAACGAACATATGGATCGCCTAATAGTAAGCGATTACCGCCATGGACACCCACATCACCAGAGGAGCCGCAAGTGCGTTGCCTGCTTTTTAAAAGGGTTTGGGCCTCCGGTACATAACATATTATACAATACGGTAGCAGATATTACTAGAAGGAACGAAATTGCGGACGTACGGTACGTGCCTATACCTACCCTAAAATCATTTTGTAGATGTTTGTTTATAAAAATGTTTAAATTAATTTAAACAGATTTAAGAAGACCGACTTCTTAAGTGCAAAAAAAGCAAGCAAGTGTTGTTTGTTAAAAGCAAGTGGCCCTTAATTAAACTTTTCTTAACCATAACATACCATAGCCTGTATTCCCCGAAGGCACAGTTGGCCGGTATGTTTAGGTCCCATGTAACAGGGGGCGAGCCTATTGCCATTAACCGGGCACAAATTCCTAACTTTTATTTATAAAATTCCTTAAATCCCCAGAATTTCATAGAAAAACCCAATAACACTTTGCGCGACCTGGGAATCGAACCCAGAACCTCTAGCGTAGCAGTGGCGCTCAGGACCACTTGGCCTATGAGGCAGTCTTCTTAACCATCCTACCTACAATCCTACCATCCACACATGGCAGCACGGATCTGGATGTAATTTGGCACAGAGATAGATAATTTTATGGAATGCATAGGCTTTTTATCCAAGTTGGAATCCCAGTCCCAGAAAACTAGTAAGAATTATTTATAAGAAAATATATTTTGTACAGTCAATACACTCATATAATTTTTTCGAAGAATCTAAATATGTATCACCTACTTGCCTAAAATAGTGAACACATCCCCAAGCCCCCGATATGGTATTTTCACAAGCACATAGTTGTGAATTATATGTAATTATGTAAATAAGTAAACGGTGAAGTAGCGAGTTATCACGGGGCGCGCCACCCCGCCCCACCCCCTGCCCACCCCGCGAATACTACCAGCGATATAATAACTTCGTGTGCTCGGTACTAAGTGTGGAGATGGAACTTTTTTGTGAACCGAAATTCGAACGAAACGCTTAACTCCACATTTATCATGCGTACCTCGGAAATGTGGAATGCGCTTCCCGAGTGGGTCTTCCCCGATAGATATAATCTGGGTGTCTTTAAATCACGAGTGAATCGGTTTCTTCTAGGCAAGCGCGCTCCATCTCTGGCGATCAAACGTAAGCCTATCAAGAATTAAAAAAAAAACAGCATACGTCATTTTTTTTTTTTTTTTTTTTTTATGTGATAGCAGGCAAACGAGCAGACGGATCGCCTGATGGTAAGCGATCACCGCCGCCCATGGACACCTGCAACACTGCATACTGGACATTGGACTGCTAAGTCAAAGGTTTCGAGTTCGAAGCCTAGGTACGGTACCTCTGATTTTTGAAGTTATGCAGTATTTAATAATTATAAAGGAAATCATCAATCAATCATCGTGGCACGCCTGAGAAATTTTCTCGACGGTGTATGAAGTCTGCCAACCCGCATTAGGCCCGCGTGGTGGACTACAGCCTAATCCTTCTCATTTTGAGAGGAGACCCGTGACCAGCAGTTAGTCAATATATATTATAATAGGTTAATCACACAAAAAAAACTGCCTCATTAGCCAAGTGGTCCTGAGCGCGACTGCTACGCTAGAGGTCCTGGGTTCGATTCCTAGGTCGAGCAAAGTGTTATTGGGTTTTTCTATGAAATTCCCAGTAGCAGCTCGGAGTTTGGAATTTGTGCCCGGTAAATGGCAATAGGCTCGCCCCCTATTACATGGGACCTAAACATACCGGCGAACTGTGGGTGTACATTAGTACGCCTCTGCCTAACCCTTCGGGGAATACAGGCGTGATGGTATGTTATGTATGTTAATCACATAAAAATTACAGTTGGGTCCAAACGGTCCCTGTATCAGTTATCAGGTTAATATCACGCTTGTATTCCCTGGAGGATTAGGTAGGTAAAGGTAACTATTGTTGGTCTATTTTAAGTCAAAGCGTTGGTAGCGTAATGGCTAGGGATATGGACTTGCGATCATGTGGTTGCCGGTTCGATACCCACCCATTGCACTACCGACGTGAACCCACTCGTAACACAAGCATTTAGCTTAGCACTAGGGGTTAATAAGAACACTAGTAATGTATGACCCACATTGCTAGTAAGCTTAAAAAACTAACTTTATAATTATAAGAGATATTTTTTTATGAAACATGGCTAGTAAGGGCTGCAATGACTCCCCTCAGCTGTTTGTTTTCTAGTCGTTATAACTGCCTAATAAAGCCACTATCAATGGCTAAAAGGTGCCTCCTTGGCTTGTCTGCATACACCAGGCATTCTTTCAGTAGGTAATTGCTGAAGAAAATGAATATACACTTACTGTGTATTTGACGACAATATAATTATAGAGGCGTCTCCATATTACTACCGCCGACGTTACGCGCGCTCTAAGAAGTGTTTCAAAGGCAGCCATCTTGGATTTCATCTCCTTACGTGCCGCGAGATAATGTATTAAAATATGTACACACCGACGTGTATAATACGTGCGGCTTGCGAAGTGTATAAGATGTATACCTACGTGACACTTGATACATAATTTATGCGAGTGTGTGGGTATATTTCACTTTATTTGTGGTTTTATTGGTTTTGTCGTGCTCTGTTATATTCTACATAATAATGTTTATTGAAAATAGTCCTATTCCTTTTAAAGGTCGATGCAAATATGCACAAGAGTACTTACTGAGTGTTTAATTGTCTTTCCCCTTCTATTCCCTTTCACCCTCTTTTGAATTTTGCTAAAATAAATAATATACTTATATATACTCCATATTATTTTACTATAACTCTTTTGAATTTAGCACATAAAATGAATAATATAATAATCTAAATATAAAACCGCCTCCAAAAATTAAATGAAAATATTTTATGTGCACAACAGTTTCGGAAGTCGGTACCTTTGACTTCGCCGGATAATTTGTTTTTCCCACCAACTTCCAAACTGTTGTTCATATTATTATAACATATTTTTTTATGTTTTTGAAGGCAGTTTTATATTTTGAAAAGCGAGTAGAATTTAATATAGAAATTACTTAGGCACCTCGACGATGTTGTCATTTGTTCGGTCGGTATAAATGACAGAGTTCTGAGGTAATAAACATACAAAATACATACCGTCTAATTGGGGACCACCTCCTTTTTCAAGCCGATTAAAACATTGGCTGATAGACAACGTTTGAAAAGCACGGGAGTTCTACTTAGCCATATTTTATTTTATTGTACCGAGCCCAAAGACAAACTGAAAATTTCATAGTAATAACCAATAACAATAAACTTGCCCTGCGAATCGAACTTGGGGCCTCAGCGGCTGCTAAGTTGTTTCCATGTCTCGATATAGTTATGATAAATCGTGTCGAGAAAGGTATTGTATGTGTATTAGTCGACCAGACTAGTTACTTCGCTGCCTATACCCATTTGTTTTAGTCGTTATATTACCGCATTTCTTGCACCAAAGAGCACAGAATACAGATGAGGCAGCCGGCAAATCTTTAGAACAAAATGTCGCCGGTTCCTTCGCTCTCAATCCAACTTTGTTCTAGATCTTGCTCCTTGAGGTAGGGTTGGCCAATTATTTATTAGACATTGAATGTATTATGAAAACCCTGACCAGTCCGTGAAAGTATTATTAGGTATCGAAATCGAATTAGATTTTACATAATTATATCTAATCCCTTTGAGGTGCCAAATGTTCTAAGGCTAATTATGCTGTATTCATATACTTACCTACTATGAAATCATACATTAATATTAATGAAATAACTTTTAACAAAAACAAACGCCTTCAAAAACATAAAAAAAAATATTATGTGCACAACAGTTTCAGAACTCGGTGGCGAAAATAAAAAACCCGACCAATTCGGAAACTGTTGTGCACATAACAATTTTTTTTTTCATTTAAAAAGCTGAAGAGTTTTTTTGTTTGTTTGTTGAACGCGCTAATCTCATAAACTACTGGTCGAATTTGAAAAATTATTTCAGTGTTGGTTAGCCCATTTATTGAGGAAGGCTATAGGCTATATATCATTACGCTACGCGGACGAAGTCGCGGGCAGAAGCTAGTATTGAAATAAAACATCTTTACGGATTCTATCGCGTTATATTAGTACAAATCTAATCTGAAGCTGCCCGTGACCATGGTCGCTATAAGGGGTGCGAAATGAGAATTAAGTTTATAACGCGATAGAAATTTTTCTAATATAATTTATTATTTTTTTCTAATAATCTTGAAATTTTTTGTTTAAATATATGTCTAATATGCGCGTAAGCTTCACAAATCAGTATGTTGTGCACATAACATTATTTTTTATTATTTTGAAGGCGGTTATTTTTGTTAAAAGTTATTTCATTATTATGTTTACTTATTGGATTGGCATATCTATATACCCCTTTTGGATCGTTTATTTAAATAGTGTATATCTAGGTACAAATTTAAAGGCGGGCAGCGCACTTGCGACTCCTCTGGTGTTGCGGGTGTCCATGGGCGGCGGTTATCACTTACCATCAGGTGATCCGTTTGCTCGTTTGCCCCCCTATCCCATAAAAAAAAAAAAAACACAAAATTTTCTCGTCTGTTTGTAAAGAAGGAGTTATCCTCCGCTTTTAGGTGGTATACCCATCGAGAAGAAACATCTTAAGATTTTAAGTTAGTCCACCAGCAAATTGTGAGAATCCCATCCAATTTTGTGCAGTAGTTTTTGTTTGATGATAGGAAAACAAAAATTCTGAAATAATTTGTTTTTGCTTCTATTGCTCTTACAAAGACCCCTATTTTTATATTATAATTCTAGTACAGACATTGATCACTTACAATCTTTTTTTTTAAATATATAAAACAGTGATCTATCAACGCACAGCCCAAACCACTGGAGGGATCGGGCTGAAATTTGGCATGCAGGTAGATGTTATGACGTAGGCATCCACTAAGAAAGGATTTTGATAAAATAGGGGATGAAAGTTTGTATAAATCTTAGATTTTCGACTGATTGAACTGAAATTAAATTAAAGATTGGAGCTACTATGATGAATACTATGCTTAAATAGGATTTTGATAAATTCAACCCCCATGGGGATAAATAAGGGATGATGGAGGATGTAAATGTATTAGTTTGAACTATCAGTACCTAATGGAACGAATAAATGAAGACGAACAAAATAACATTTATATTGGTATAAATAATCTATACTCATATACTCGTACAAAGCTGAAGAGTTTGTTTGTTTGCTTGAACGCGATCTCAGGAGCTACGGTTCCGATTTGAAAAAATATTTCAGTGTAGTATAGCCCATTTATTGAGGAAGGCTATAGGCTATATATCATCACGCTAAGACTAAGTAACAATTCCACGCGGACGAAGTCGCGGGCGGAAGCTAGTTTAATATATTACGTAATTATTAGTATTATATAGGTAAGTACTATTATGCACTATATTACCTACTAAACAAAAATTCTTCATAATTCCTTGCAACCCTACCTATTCGAAATTCAAAACGGAACACGGGGTGGTGGGGGTTTCATAAGTAAGTACGTGTTTCTAAGTTCCCGATTATATTGTCGGTTGGCGAGTGCCTGATTTATTTGTGTTGCCACTAATTCGAAATATATTTCCCTCGTTGTGGGGTGAGGCTTGCAACTCTTAGTATTCAGGGTAATTTATAGATGTAAGACGGGTACGTTAAGATGTTTGGATTTTAATAACAGTTTTGGTTGAATTTGTACGGACGGGAAAGTAAATAGTACTTAGGGTAAATTTCCAATTATTTCCTCAATTACAATTTCAATTATGTACCTAGATTGTTACAGGTAGGTACTTTTGTTCAGAGAACTGAAAAGGAACTCCATAATACTTACTATCACGCCTGTATTCCCCAAACGGTTAGGTAGAGGTAGTGTACCCACAGTTCTCCGGTAGGAATGTTTAGGTCCCATGTAATAGACATCCCAAATCCCAAACTCCGTATTGCTACTGCGAATTTCATAGAAAAACTCATTAACACTTTATTCAACCTGGGAATTGAACTTACGACCTCTGTAATAGTAGATCGCGCTAAGACCACTATGAAGCAGTTCGACTCCATCAATAGATAAAAATGATAACCATGTTATTGTTTGAATTTCAATTTTATTTTAAGTAAAAAGAATGTAAAACATTATGCAGCCTTTCAAACCTAACCCTTCGGAATACTGGCAGAATGGTATACTATTTATTTCACAGCTAAATGACACATTAACCCTACACGCGAACGCAAGACACCGCCTTAAAAGCCGCCAAGAAAATCAATAACAGTGTTACAACATAGCTGTACTTATTCCAGCCCGCGAAAATAGACGCTTCGCGGGAGGGTTGACCCCCTAAATGGGGGGCAAGGGTAGGAGAAACCACCTGAGACACTGCGAAGACGGGGCACTCAAAATTTCGCTTATATAATATGAATATATTCTGAAATTAATTAGTTTTACTGTGTAAAGTTTTATAGGAGTTGGCAATTGTAAGATTGTGAAGTATTTGTTATGGTTGCAGTTGGAAGGTTAACCATAATAAATATGTAATCTTAATTCTTGAATAGTGATACCTTCCAAAAGGCCTTCAACGCACTTGCAACTGCTCTGGTGTTGCGTGTGTTCATGGGCGGCCGTAATCGCTTACCATCAGGCAATCCATCTACTCGTTTGCCCCTATATCCCAAAAAAATACTACGTTAGATCTACGTTACGTTAGGTTATCTACGTTACGTTAATAAAGATCTAACGTTTAAATAACACTGCTTTTTATACTGATTTCTGAAATTTACCGTGACCATGGATGCTGTAAGGGATACGAAACGACGACAATTAAATAATATCAATACGACGTGACAAAAGTAGTATAATTTCAACGCTACTATTTCTTTCAATCTATACTTCATTATAACAACATACCATCACGCCTGTATTCCCCGAAGGGTTAGGCAGAGGCGTACTATTGTACACCCACAGTTCGCCGGTATGTTAAGGTCCCATGGAATAGGGGTCGAGCCTGTTGCCATTAACCGGGCACAAATTCCTAACTCCGAGCTGCTACTGGGAATTAAATAGGAAAAGCCAATAACACTTTGCTCGACCTGGGAATCGAACCCTGGACCTCTAACGTAGCAGTCGCGCTCAGGACCACTTTGCTAATGAGGCTTTACTTTACTTATTTTTTTTTTTAATTTTAGTAAAGTAAAGTGATAGAGTATATCTACTTTCGAAACGGTCCCATATAAAGACTGCTTGAAATTATTGATATAAAAGAGTTTTTCTACTGCGCATGATGTTTGCCGTTTCCCTAATTCCGCTTATTCTGATAACTACATAAACTGCCTCATTAGCGTAGTGGTCCAGAGCGCGACTGTTACGCTGGAGTTCCTGGGTTCAATTCCCAGATAGAGCAAAGTTTGATCGGGTTTTTCTATGGAATTCTCAGAGTATGGGATCTGTGTCCGGTTGATGGTAAACATACCGTTAAACGTACTGGTTAACTGTGAGTCAGTACACGTCTGCCTAACCCTTCCGGGAATACAGGCGTGAAGGTGTGATAGATAATTTAAGTGTATATAATGTTACACTCTTACAAACACACACAAACACCAAAGAAGCTCAAACTTAGCTATAATAGAGAGCATTATAATAATTTTAATGGAATCTTGTTAATCCCACCACTGGTAGGGGGGAGGGGGTGCCGCGAGCACCCCGTGGGGTCTACAGCGCGTGCGTATAAAATTACATAAACAGAGCGCAAACTATAACACTATATCTAAGACGTTTCAATTTAATTGAAATTTTAATTAAATTACTCTCGCCGTCTTAAAGGAGTTAAATTTTGTGATGAATTGATGCTAGGCTATTTTGGCTTGGATTGGAAATTCTGAAAATGTTTTGTTGGGTAATGCTAATGAAAATAAGTACCTACTTTTAGTCATCATTCTGAGACCGATACCTATTATACCATCTCGTAGTATCGTATAGGTAGGTATAGATGTACCTAACCACGCCCACGCTCAGATAGTAAATACTTACCAGTGAGTCAGAATTTCAAAGTAATCGGTGAAGAACTTCCGGAAATCGGAACAAACATTACATTTTTATTGATATACATATTTGTCGTATATAGTTGAATCTAGAAACAATTTAGGTCTTATTTTTTTGGATACATTTACCTATAGGTAAGTATAGGTTTTATTTTATTTATACCTTTGTTTAAATTTGGTCCTTTGACTGAAAAATTTCTTTATTCATAGTCTGTTTTTATCGAACCCAAAAGCTTAATTCATCAGCTGAACTTATAACCACTGGACTATAAAGTTGTTTTATTGAAGGAAAAATTCAACCGATTCGAACCTGCGTCTTCTGGTTAATTACACCAAACGCTATGATTAATACTAAGCCACCAGGAGTCCCACCCGTCAGATTGAAATTTGCCTTCTGAATCAGAATTTACATCTTTGAGGTGACGAATTTCAACCTTAGCATGTAAAATGCAAAAAGATACAAAATATAAGTAACCACTGGACTATGTGCATCAAGACAACAATAGTAGGTACCTATATTTCAAATGAATGAATTCGTCTTTCCAAACGCAATTTCGAAAATACGACCACAAGCCATAATATTGGTCAATCAAACGAGAAGTAATAGTTATACAAACAGAATTGCCCATATTACACTATTAGCCATAAAATTCAGGGGCCGAACTCGAACACACAACCCATCTAATAAGAAACAAGACCACCGTCGTTTCGATGTGTGTGGGTGTAAGGAATTTCATAAAGCCACTTAGAGTTGGAGACAATACTGCTGTCATGTGGTTCTCAAACTTTATCCGTCAATATGGGGGGATACAATAATTCTCCTAATGTTTGTAGTACCTACTCCTAGTTTTTTGTATTATTTTTTCAATTTCAAGCAATTGTTTCGTACATTACTAGTAAGTATTTGTTAAACTCTCGTGCAAAGCTAAATGCTTGTGTTACGAGTGGGTTCACGTCGGTAGTGCAATGGGTGGGTTTCGAATCAGCAACGACATGATCACAATCGCGTATCTTTTTTGTGAATTAACGAAAACTTGTAGAATAAAACTATGTAGTTAGTTATGAGTAGGAACCAGAAGACCTATTGAAACCCCAACAAAATGTCGGTATGTCGTTCCTTCAAATAATCGCACAGTATAAATATACCTAAGTTTGAATACATCACATTTGTTTTTTTTATGGGATCGATCGATCGATATAAACAGATGACCTGATGGTATGCGACTACCACCGCCCATGGACACCCGCCACACCAGAGGAGTCGCAAGTGCGATGCCCACCTTTTAAAAGGGTTTGCGTCTCCGGTATCCTCACTCACTCGGCTAAACACAACGTAATTGTTGTTTCACGTCGGTTTTCTGTGAGGCCGTAGTATCACTCCGGTCGAGCCTGCCCATTCATGCCGAAGCATGGCTCTCCGGTAGTTCACTTAAAATTTTCAAGAACTTTGAGCATCTCAATGTTAGCGGAAAGATGAGGCGGTATTCGCGAGGGAACGTCCCTCTCTGCTTAATTACCTCCCCATAAGCACACATCACTTGTTTTGTTAAGCCTCTTCAATATTTATAAGACGTTGATGAGGGGATGCCTGAAATAATGCTCATATATGCTTTTGTTATTTCTAAAATAAGTAATATTTAACTGTAGCTCAATTCTGCCGCTTCAATTGTTATTGTCGTACAATGACACGACATGAAAGCACTAGGTCACCCACAATACAGGATCGCACCCAGTCCAAAAGTGATTTTTTTCCACTTATATTTAGGTACTAGCTTCTGCCCGCGGCTTCACTCACGTGAAGCTATATCAGGAGTAAAAATGGTAACCAACATCGATGACCTCTTCTTTGTATGGACCTCTATACATCAGGGAGGTCAAGCTGTATCTCAGGATTCATTTAATTATTTGAGATAAGAAGTATACCAGTTTTTAAGTTGGAGCACATAGACTATCTAACAGTGATAACAGAATTAAAACCTATTCAGTAATTTTCGCGCCAGCCCGTAACAAACAGACAAGAAATTTAAAAATCACATTTTTGGGTTCGGATACGTTTATATACCCTAACCTACTTGTTTTTTTTTTATATCTTCAATGTACAGACACAGCTTTTTTACAATTTTATAATAGGTAGTAGAGATTTATTCTTGTCAAAAAATCATTGAGTGACATTTTGGACACACATCTAAATAGTAGTTATCTAAATAGTAGTGATCTGAGTTATTTTTTTACCAACTCCTTTTTTAGTCAAGTGAAAAATTAAAATTGTTAGGTACTTACCTATTAAGTACATAAATATGTCACCCAACTTCAGGCAAGAAACTGTAACATAATTAATTTTCTAAACAACGTAAAAAAATTGGTGAATATAACACAAAATACAACGATACAAATTACTTTATCCAAATTAAAACAATCTACCCAAAATGCACACGAAAAATTCTACGGGCAAAATCGAAACAAAATAACAGTAGGTAGGTACCTATTTTCGTTGAACCAGACAGCCACCAACCCTTTTCATTAAGCCACCCCCAGTGTCCATTAATTACGAACGGCCAATAGTTTTGACAACATTTTTTTTTTTTTTTTTTTTTAAATCTTACTAGCAATGCGGATCGCACATTACTAGTATTCTTGTTAACCCCTCGTGCCTCGTAATTCTTATGATAAATTGGAATCCGTAAAAATATTTTGGGATTGGAAGTTATTTTGTTTACGTTGCATTGTTTGGGGGCAAATGAGCAGACAGATCGTCTGATGGTAAGCGATTACCGCCGCCCATTGACACCCGCAACACCAGAGGAGTACAACAAGGCAACACACTTGGTGTTGCCGGCCTTTTAAAAGGGTTTGGGCCTCCAGTATCCTCACTCAGTCCCAGAAGTAACGTAAGCATTGTTTCACGCCGGTTTTCTGTGTCACTCCGGTCCAGCCAGCCCATACGTGACGTAGAATGGCACTCCCACGGTGTAATAATGCAGGGGTGTTATAAAACCCATGGTCATGACTGTAGACCAAGGGAAGACAAATACGTTTTCATTCGGTATGAGTCCGACATTACCCTGCCGCCTCCGAGGTGGCAGATGATCCTTACACATTTTTTTTGCTAATAAAAAACGGGGAGTTACCAAAAAAAGAAGAATTTACATACATAGGTTAGTACCTATGTACTTCGTGGAATACAGGCGAGATAGTTCTCGCCTGTATTCCACGAAGTGTAAGGCAGAGGTGTATTAATGTACACCCACAATTTTCCGGTATCTTTGTTCCTAAGTGCGACTGCTACGCCAGTGGTCTCCAGGT
Organism: Acronicta leporina; assembly: GCA_947256265.1. NCBI lineage: Eukaryota > Metazoa > Arthropoda > Insecta > Lepidoptera > Noctuidae > Acronicta > Acronicta leporina. The sequence goes on from OX366536.1 coordinate 7,350,743, forward strand.
CGAGCAGTGTTATTGGATTTTTCTATGAAATTCCCCGTAGGAGCTCGGAACTTGAGATTAATGTGCCCGGTTAATGGCATTAGGCTCGCCGGTCGCCCCCTATTACATGGTACCTAAACATACTGGTGAACTGTGGGTGTAGGTACTGTAGAGACCGGTGTAACCTCCTTGGTTACATATTATATATAGTTGGCCGGTATATTATAAACTAGCTTCTGCCCCCGACTCCATCCTCGTGGAATAGTTATTTAGTCTTAGAGTGATGATATATAGCCTAAAGCCTTCCTCAATAAATGGGCTATCTAACACTGAAATATTTTTTCAAAACGGACCAGTAGTTCCTGAGATTAGCGCGTTCAAGCAAACAAACAAACAAACAAACTCTTCAGCTTTATATATTAGTAATAGATAAATATAGTATAGATAAGCAATCATTTATATTTGATACAAGCTTTTGCCCGCGGCTTCGCTCACCTGACGCTATATTAGGATTAGAAATGGACGCCAAATATAATTTGATCAAAAACCAACAGTGTTGATCTCTTCCTTGTATGGGCCTCTGAGAGATCCAGCTGTATCTCAGAATCTGTATAATTAATTGAGATAAGAAGTTTCCCAGTATTTAAGTTGGAGCATATACTTTCTAACAGTGATAACAAAATTACAATCTATTCAGTAATTTTTGCTCCAACCCGTAACAAACATATAAACAGACAAGTATTTTAGTATTTTTTTTACAATTTTATAGATAATATAGTACAGATAGAGAAGAGATGATGAGGGAGTTTTTGACAGACTTCGTCTGTATTAGGCTTAGGTTAGGACTTCGCCCCTATACAAGATTAAACTTAAAATTGAACTATAAATTATAATTTCAATTAAACGCCCCGCAATATTTAGGACCATATACCTAGTACCGTATAGTACATTACTATAACTCTAACTAACCCTTCGGAGAATACAGGCGTGATGGTATGTTATGTTACATTGTTTGATTTTGTATCAACAGATAATATTTTTTTATAAGAAAACCTGTTTTCTTTGACAACGACAAGTTTATCTTTCGTAAAAGATAGCTCGTTTTCAAGGAATGGGAATTTACAACCCTTTGATATAAAATGAAAGTAGTTTTGTGGAGTGATTCGACCTGTTTTGTAAGTTTTGTGACCGACAGGTCGTGGGTACAATTCTCGGGTGATTTTCAAAAGAAATGAAATTATATTGAACTTATGGGAATGAAAACATGTTTTTTTAACTTTTAGAAAAAGTTTTTTAGTTTTTATATGAAATTCCCAGTAGCAGCTCGGAGTTAGGAATTTGTGCCCGGTTAATGGCAATAAATACCGGGGAATACAGGCGTGATGGTATGTTATGTTAGAAAAACATTTATTATCTATACATATATATACCGCAAACATTTTATATAAAGTAAGAAATAGGGTTACAGTAATTGTATTTATAATCAAATCTTTATTAATAATTTTAAAATATAAACTAATCTACCTTTTGTTTAGCATTAACTCGACTTTTGTTTTTTCATGGAACCTAAAAATATATTTTAAAACACTAGGTTAAAGAAATATCTTCATCACATCACATAATAAAATAACTAACATTAAAATATCCATGAAAGTTAAAAACAGTTTATACCTACCTATAATTCACGATTATCGTGCCGCAATTACGTCATAAAAAGCATTTTTTTTTAAATTAATTTATTACTTATCAGACGTATGTTTGGCAACCGGTGTTGCAAGTATAGCCATTTCAGTTTCCTCGCTTTATAATTAAGATTTCGGGTTTTTTCTCCTGTAAAGTGAAAATGGTTAAATAAATAGACCGGATTTTCATACCTAATAATACCGGCAGGGATCGGACAGGGCTTTATAACACACTGTATGCTTTTCCGTTTCAAATTAATATTAAGTAATTAAGTCATATACCATTATACTGGAAATCAAGGACCAAAACCATCTTCAAGTACGTACATACAAATCACCCTTTATAGAGCACGCGTATCTAACAACCATATCTCAACCATATCCCTCAAACTCAACAATACCGATACCTACGAAAATTATTTACCAAATACCAAACTACCCTCCGAACAAAACGGCCCGCATCACGCCTTAGAATGAAGGAAATTATCCAAGACTGATAAGAAGTATGGAGACGTCTGTTAGAGTAATGTTTCCGCTTTTCCCCGCCCCTCCTTTTCCTTAGGGCGAGGGGGGGAAGGGCTTATCGCACAAAAGGTATCGAGTCCCAACTCCCCTCTTTATAGAATTTTCGGGCTTTCCACTTCGGCGGGGTGGTGGGAGGTATACCCCCTTTTTGCGACGTACATTTTCATTTCCTTCATCTTTCTCCGCTTTCGAGGGAGACAGAGACGGATTTTGATCATAGTTTTAATTCATTGTAACCTTTTATTAATTAATGTTTAGGTAAAAAAAATAGTTACTTATATCTATACAACAAACAAAGTATAATTTGCTTAATAAAGGTTCTATGTTTTATAACTAAACTATGTTCCTGTGTATGTCACTATTTACCGATCGCAGCAAGATGTCATTTTTATAACCATTAATCTCGGATATCTTTCCAAAATAATATTAATAATTAAATTAGACAGATTTTCTTTGCTTAAGAACATGCAGTTTTTATATAAAAAATAACAGGTGATTCTCATATTATCACGAGTTGAATTTTAAAGAGAAAATACAGACGATGCTCATTTAAAATACTTTCGAAGCGTGCCTCAATATAATTATGCAAACTTATGTTTTTGTTTAAACAACAGTGGTAGATTTTAGTTTAACAAACGAATTCGAAATTTATATTGCAGTTTTAAATTAGTAGAAGTATTTGGACACCATATTTTTACATACAAAAAACCTAAGTGAAGATATGACGATATTATGGAGATAAGAAGTTTTTATTTATTTATTTTTTATTTATTTATTAACCTTATACACTATCTTTACAGGTGCAATTACCTAATACAATAGTGTACCAACAATAAAATTACACGTATAATAATATGCTACAACTATAATATGCAGCCCGTGTGAATTCACTCATTGTACAGTTAAACAAATCGATCTGTTGTGACATCATGTTAAGCGTACGTAGCGCGCGCGTCAGTGGCGCGTGCTGCAGCAGGTTGGTGCGCGCTCGCGGCACCGACAACAGCAGTGGCTGCCGCCGCCGTCCACCGTACTCATCAGGAACACATAGCCGGAGCGTCTGTAGAACGCCCGGGTTATGTAATCTACCACGAATCACTTTAAATAAGTAGGTGGCAAGGGCTACTTCCCTTCTTATTTCTAGCTTGTAATATCCTGTCATGCCTAATACAAATAGAGTAGGATATAAAAGTGGATAGCCCGGGTACACGCCATATTGTTTCATATACACAAACCTAGCAAATTTGTTCTGAATACGTTCTATTATTAATTTGTATTTAGATTCATGAGGTGACCAAACGACAGCATTGCATTCTAAATTACTATTCACGAGCGCCTCGTATAATGCTCTCAAAGCACCGATGTTCGTGAATTGGTTCGCTAGCCGTAAGACCATCCCTAAAACATAGATTCAAAATTTTATTAATGCGTACTATAAAAAGATTTTTTTTTACTATATAAAGATTAACCTGTGTTTAATTCATGTTTTGCTTCATCCGAAGGACAAAAGAATAATAAATTCCTCCAACTTGTAGACTTCAATGCCTACCGCTACAACATAGCCCCGAATTCGTCCCTGCATCCAATTCCCCGTCTTACACCAGCAACCTTAGACGCCCCCACCCGACCGCACCCCCACCCGCTCGCGTAGTTCGTTAGTGAACTTCCATACTTTGTAATATGCAAATGTTGAGTCTAAGGGGATGCGGCGTCGTCGTCTTAAAATGAATTAATCACGCAGGTGACTTAGGGGGGCGAGGGTAGGTATTGATTTTAATAGGGTAATTAGCTGAGTAAGGCATAGGTAGGTAGGTAAAATATTTGTGATTATTTTGAGTTCGTGCCTATATTACAGATTTTAAGCGATATTTTTCCAGGTACTTAGGTGTGTTATTTATGGTCGCAACCGCGGCTACTGTGCAAGGTCCTGGTTTCGATTCCCGGGTTGAGCAAAGTGTTATTGAGTTAAGAAATTTTCGGAAGCAGACCAGAGTTGGTATGTGAGTCTTTTTAATGATTAAATAGTCCTTCTGGTGTTAATTACAATGATGGCACGTTTGGCGCAGCGGCTGAGCGATCGGCTTCTGTGCTACCTACGTGTTGTTGGTTCGATCCCCGCACGGAACAATTTACCGATGGACTGTGGGTGTTCGTAAGTACACCTCTGACTTACCTTTCTCAGTTTAAAAACGTGATAGTGTCATATCTACATAATCACTACATAGTATATTACAAAGTCACTTCCCGCTGTCTGTCTGTCCCTATGTATGCTTAGATCTTTAAAACTACGCAACGGATTTTGATGCGGTTTTCTTAATAGATAGAGTGATTTAAGAGGAAGGTTTTAAGCTATTTAACATAACCCTATGACACTTAGGAACGGGGCAGCGTGGGTGAAAACGCGGGCGGGTCGCTAGTTTTTATAATACGAGAGCTTTTTTGTTTGAGCGCGATTACCTCTAGAAATACCAGTTGGATTTGAAAATTTCTTTTTGCTCTTTACAGCTCAATTCTTGAGGCCGGATAAAGGCTATTTATCTTCACGTTATGACTCTTAGGAGCTGGGCAAAGTAAGCGAAACAGCGGGTCACAGCTTGAGTATACAGCAACTAAAGCTATTACACGCATAATATAAGGCGTATGTATTCCATGCATTTTTTTATGGGATAGTGGAGCAAACGAGCATACGGATCACCTGATGGTAAGCGATAACCGCCGCCCATGGACACCCGCAACACCAGAGGAGTCACAAAGTGCGTTGCCCGCCTTTTAAAGGGTTTTCTGTGAGACCGTGGTATCACTCCGGTCGAGCCGGTCCATTCGTGCCGAAGCATGGCTCTCCCACGTGGAAAATGCGTAAGCATAATTTTATTAACATAATTTTATATAATTATGTATAGTTTTTTTAGGAAAAACAAATCCAGCTTCATACAATAAGTGTCGTATGTACTTTTGGGTTTCGAATAAATTATATTTATTGTAAATAGATCTTAAAGAAACTTTTATAAGTCAATGTTTTAAATGTTCAAGTACTAGATGGCTAAGAAACACCGAAATAAACTCAAAGAATTCTCTTTGAAAATCCAGTTTGGGACTGTTTATTATAGGGATATCCAGTTCAGAGTGTCTTTACATATACCAATACTCTATCTAATAAAAAATACTGGTCAAAATCGTTTAACAAATTTATGTAAAAAAAGTAATGCTATATTTTTTCAAACAATTTACACAGATACATACAATTGAAGACGAATTGATGTTCTTCTTTCATCATATCATCCAAAAGACATTTTTTTTATATCTCGGTTTATTCCGCCCTACGATGCCGCCCGCCCGTCGCTATGCTGCCGACGGCACGCCAAGACCTACTTTCTACTACGGAAAGATTTTAGTTACAGCTAAAACAATATAATACAAAGATAACGTGTTGTAAGACCTCCTTGTAATCCTCCTTGAATTTTAAAATAACTCAACACTAACATAAATTAGAGAAATATAGTACTTACCTACTATTGCAAAAAAAAACAAATAATACCTATATCAACTTTATTTCACAGGTGAAACAATGAAATGTCTAATTTGAATGTTTCTTTTAATTAAATTTTAGTAAAATAAATTCCTCTAAGTGCCAGTTACATCAACTTCTTAAATAAAAAAAAGTGGCGAATCTATTGCCATATCCAAACTCCGAACTGATATTTACTGAGAATTTGAAAGACAAACCCAATAACTGCTCGACATAGGAATTGGACCCTAGACGTCTAGCAGAATATAATACTAATAAAATAATCAACGAGTTTACTATACATCGACTTTGCCAGTTTTTGACAAAAAAAAAACACCAAATAAATTGAATGATCCTTACATGAACAAACTTTTAAAAACTGTAGATTTTGTTTCTCAATAGTAAATGTCAAAAATGACAAAAATAGAATTGCATGATTTTTATTTTTGGATTGTTTCTATTAGAAGAAAATAAAAAAGAAAATTACGTTTATTAATAATTATTCTTATATTTCACTTCTTACTTATCTACGAATTTTTGGTTTGATTTTATATTATAGGTAGGTACCATTTATATCATTTTATCTTTACGCAAAATCATTCGATACCCCAACACTATTAGTTGTAGTATGGTATCATTATTTTTCTTCGAACTGTCAAGTTACTGGATACAATTAAAAGTCGAAGTATAGTTTACTAACAACCAACAATATCGTTACAATCATGCTATGTCCTTAAAACAACAGATGTGAGGCCAAGGCCATTATCCCACTGTTGGGCAAATCACCACAACAGCAAATACGATAGTCCTCGCCGCTACAATTAAATGGCCCTGACAATACGCATCGCGTTACTATGGGATCTCGAATTAGAGTCGAACGAATTCGTAATTTATATTATTATATTACTAGCTGTTGCTCACGACTTCGTCCGAGTGGTATTTAAAAAAAGTTGCCTATGTTACTCCTTGTTACATCAGCTATCTGCCCGTGACAGTCCCGTCAAAATCAGAATTAGAAAATATAAAAATATCATAATAATAATTATAAGCTTCTGCCCGCGACTACGTCTGCGTGGACTTCAGATAAAAAGTAGCCCATGCGTTATTCCAGACTATAATCTATCTCTGTGCCAAATTTTATCCAGATCCGTTCAGCCGTTCTGGCGTGAAAGAGTAACAAACATCCATCCATCCATCCTCACAAACTTTCGCATTTTATAATATTAGTTTATTTAAGGTTATAAAGTATATGATAAATATAATAGAAGGTATCACTTGAGAACGGCTAGACAGATGTAGCTGTTTTTTTATCGTGTTCGTAATTATCACGACAAGGTGTGTACAACAGATTTTTTATACTTACGTCAAAAATGTCGGGAAAATTCAGGCAGGCGAAGCCGCGCACAGGTCACTACTTATTTTATAATTATCAGATAAATTCAGGTCAGTTGCTTAGTAGGGGGCACGTCCTCACTGACCAAGGCTATTTCTGTCCGTGCCGAGATTTGATTGACGTCCCAACTTAAATGTACTCGTCGGCTGGCAATATTAGCTGTTTACACAACTATTTGGGATGTAAACAAGTGGTTTGTATGGGTATTGTTTTACTTGTGTTTAAATTTATATTTTTATAAAATCCTAAAAATGCTGCGTCGGCAGGTTGTTTTTAAAGAACAAGTGGGTTAGGGTATATAATAAAAATGACTCCGAACCCAAAAATTAGATTCTTAAAATTCTTGTCTATTTGTTACGGATTGGCGCAAAAACTACTGAATAAATATTTAATTTTGATATCACTGTTACAAAGTAGATGCTCCAACTTAAAATTAGGGAACTTCTTATCACAATTAATTGAACGGATGTGACGACTTGCGGGAGGCAGCTGGCAGTGACTGGATGAGGAAAGCCAAGGGTAGGCAGACTTCACACGCTGTTGAGAAAATTTCTCAGACGTGCAGGTTTCCTCACGATGTTTTCCTTCACCGTCTAAGCGCGTGATAATTAACTATTAATACTGACATAACTTCGAAAAGTCAGAGGTGCGTGCTAAGGACTTGAACTCGAGACCTTTTAATTGGCAGTCCAATAGTCATATCACTAGGCTATCACGGCTTTATTTTGTTGGTATGTAATTTACGTAGATTGCATGCTCTATCACCGTATATAACCGCCACAGACATCAAATACACCAATACCAATACTTACATACACAATATACACCCCAATTAGTTAGTCGAGAGTTACCCGGTCACTCAACTCAATTACCGGCCATACAATCGATGCATACCCGGGTCGATGCCCGGATGTGTCAAGGTCAGTAGGTATAAACTATTGAGATAATATTGGCTTTATTAATAGGTTGATTGGTGATCTGTAGGTCAGATTAGCCACGTGGAGAGGATAGGGAGGTATAGCGGTGGAGTTTGTTCGGGTTGAACCGATTGGTTTAACATAGTAAGGTTCAAAACTGAACAAGTTGGAATCTAAAAAGGAATTATGATACTGATTAAGAAAAAAGCATATACGAATTATAACTGTCAAAATATCTGTCTAGTTTTAGGGTCATAAGCTTCACAAATGTCACCTTTATGTCAATTTTGTTTGACGTTTCCGCGTTTCGTTGTTTGAATTAAGTACCAATTTTTTTTAAAGTTTAAAATATTAGTACTTATCTACCTTATTACCCCTCAGATGTTTGATTCCACTAACGAATGAAATCATAATAATTCCTTTGCTTTTGTTAATAATTAGGCATAAATTCAAATTCCGAAATTGTAATATTATTGTAATCCAGTTTAGGTTCAGCTGCTGCTAAAATTCCATAGAGAAAATCCAACGACAACTTTACTTAATTGAATAAATTTCGGATTTCACTCAAATTTCAGGAAAAGACCTGATTGCAACGATATTATACTTACTTTTAATTGTAATTTATTATTGTACATAGTGTTTGTCATATTACGAAAAGGCTTAAACATTCGGGAAAAAACAGACAGACTTGGAAAGAGGGAAGGGAGGTCTTTGCCTAGCACTGGGAACGAATGGGCAAGAACAAAAAAATTATAATTAAGTATATTTGATAAACCTCCCATTGTAAGTACCATATTCTGTGATTGATAACTTATACTTGACATTAGTTTTTGGTGTACTTACAATAAAGGATATTCTATTCTATATTTATGATAGCAAACGGATTTTCATGTGGAGGCTAGGCTAAGTAAACGTAGCGTATATAGGCTAATGATGATGACAAGAGTGAAATAAAAAAAAATATTCAATGCTCAATTTGATGATGCGATGATTCTATCTGAAATCTCAATTTTTGTATAGTATTTTATGTATATAGTACTCTACTCATCCCCTTAAAATCAAACAGCATAAACATAACGCAACAATTGTTTACTACAAAACAATGTCCGCACGTACGATAATAGATGTCGGACAATGTCCTTGACCTCAACTGTCCGGCTGACAACTGTAACATGTTCTAACTTAAATGTAATTCCAATTGAAATTAAACTTGATGTGAAATTTGCTTCGAGATTATCATAGATGCTCATTCAACAATTATTTTGTGTTGTTAGTTTATTTTTTATTGGAAATTTTCAATTGGGTCTCTGCCTACCCCTACGGGAAAGAGGCGTGACTTTATGTATGTATGTATGTAAATTTTATTCAAGTTTTCACAGAAGTTAACATTTTAACTGTAAATTTTAATATTTACCTACTTGAGATAATGAAACATCATCGTCATCCTCCGAGCTTTTTCTCAACTATGTTCTGGTCGACTTTCAGTCTAACCAGATGTAGTTGAATATGTCAGTATTTTACATGAAGCAACTGCCAAAAACTCTGACTTTTCGAAGTTATGTGCGTAATAATAGTTAATTATCACGCGCTCAAACGGTGAAGGAAAACATCGTGAGGAAACCTGCACGTCTGACAGATTTTCTCGACGACGTGTGAAGTCTGCCAACCCGCATTAGGCTAGCGTGGTGGACTATAGCCTAAACCTTCTCATTGTGAGAGGAGACCTGTGCCCAGCAGTGGGACAAGTAATGGGTTGATTATGTTATGTTTATGTGTATGTAACTGCCATCAGACCTCAACACAATTTTTGCGTATTTTTTTATTTAAGTATTCTTTAGTTTTAGGCTACTTTGGCCCATTGATAAACCTACCCACCTTATAAACTAACATAATTATATATTGTTATATTACACTTTAGGTTAGCTTAAATAAACATAAAGCTATGTTAGTAAATACACTTCCCGTAATACCGATATTTGGAGGATAGACTGGTTGTCAGGCTTTTATGGGCTTCTGACTACCACTATCAACTGCCATAGATGTTTGTATGACAGCCGGAACCGACGACTTTACGTGCTCTCCGAGGCACAGGGGTCTCGATGTGTTATGAATAGTCCCCCATCCATACTCTGACCGCAGTGAAAGCAGCTTAACTTGCAGATCAATTTGATCAGCTTAGATTATGATATACAATAAATTAAACCACATCAGTCAAACTGCCTCATTAGCCAAGTGGTCCTGAGCGCGACTGCTACGCTAGAGGTCCTGGGTTCGATTCCCAGGTCGAGCAGTGTTATTGGGTTTTTCTATGAAATTCCCAGTAGCAGCTCGGAGTTAGGAATTTGTGCCCGGTTAATGGCAATAGGCTCGCCCGCTATTACATGGGACCTAAACATTCCGGCGAACTTTAACGTGGGTGTACTACATTAGTACGCTTCTGCCTAACCCTTCGGGGAATACAGGCGTGATGGTATGATAAACCACATCACTTTACATATAGTATAGTTAGTACATCGGATTGGCAAGGTGTTAATCGTGTTATCAGTAAAGTTTCAGTGCGATCAACTCCTGTAGTCCTATGGGACAGAGTCTTTGACCTTTGGCGGTTAACTCCGTATGCATTAAGGTTCCAGACTTCTTAAAGAAAGATTATTTTTCATATTACTTATATAACTATGACCATTAGACTGCCAAGTAAAAGGTCGTGAGTTCTAATTCAACGCACGCAAGGCTACCGTTGACTTTTCCAAGTAAAAGTTAATTCTATAGCGCTTTGAACGTGGAGGAAAAACATCGTGAGAAAACTGGCTTGCTTACTTGCTGTTGGATAGCCCTCATTAGGCCAGCGTGTTGGACTATAGCCTAATCCCTCTCATTGTTAGGGGATACGCGTGCCCAGCAGTTGTAACAGCAAGTAAATATGCCTTGATCTTCTGCAAATACATGCGTGATGATATGTCATGTATTTTTGGTTCCTCTATATTTAGCTACGATATTTCGTGTCCAATTCTGTCCTCTCCAAATTTAATGGAGCACGAAGCTTAGTACATTAGTAAAGTAAATAGTCCTTAGTGTCCGGCCAAGCATTGCCCTTGACCTTACCGAGACATCTGTCCGATCGGACATGTGACATCATCGCGTAAACATTGCAATTTTCATGCAACTGCGACTGCGATTTTGTGATTGTCTCGTTAGTCTAGACATTGCAATCTGTGAGCGGTGTTCGAGATCATGAGCCGTTTTATTAAGAGAAAAACAATGATAACAGAAATAAATAAATTAGGGATCACCACCAATGAGAAACGAATAAATTATAGAAAATTGAAACAAACTTAGGGGTCGATCTAGAAATAACTCAAATACTTGTGTGATGCACGTTTCTCACAGGAGGTAATATTTACTTAAGGTTGTGAAAATCTACGGGACCTCTTAGGTGCTACCGCTTTTGAATATCTATAAGTGAAACAAAATAACAAGTATTTCCAAAATCATGAGCTGCATCAGCATTATAACTTTTGAATTACTTACACGTAGCAAGAAAGTAATAATAGCTTGATTGCAACAAGCAACACGCATAATTAGTCATAAAGTTTGGACGTAGTCAATTGGGGTGGGCCAGTGACCTTGACTTGACCCTTAGCCCTAAGGATGTAGGTTGAGGTTGTAATAACATATTCTCGAGTGTAATATTTTAGTATTACATTGAGAAAATTAGTATTACTGAGTGTTTAATAGTTTTTCAAAAATCGTTTTCCCTTTATGATTAGTATGTTAAAAAACTACTGTAATTGGCCTCAGGCCGAATACTGTATTCAGCATAGTCATTTTCGACTAAATTATTCTGAAATAATATTAAGCATTAATAAAATTTACGATAAAGTACTTTTGTTTTTGAGTATATATTTAGTATTCGACCGAATTAAGATTATATATTAGGTATTCGACTACATATAAAAAAAACAAATACTGAATAGTAACAGAATGTTCGATCTACAACTCTAATTAGGTAACTATAACACCTTTTTTTCGTGTAAAAATCCTCATAGATGCCCATCAACTATTGGAAGGAAAGGCTGAGGTTTATGGCGAACTCCTACCGACTGAAAAACACAGTCATCCATTGCATATTGTGGAGGGGGCTCCGAGATCTCGAAAGAACGCACCGGTGGCCCTCCTATATACCTATCAAGTGATTTTTAGCAATTTTTGCAGCAATTACAAAGCAACTGATTGCTCTATTGCCTTACATAATACGCTCAATTGAATGGGCATTAGTTGTCTATTGACCGGTATTATAAGGCTAGCGGTACGTACCGGTATGTAACAGTATTGTGATATACCGTAAGACTAATAGTTATTGGGACAGTTAGTATTTGTGTCAGGGCCGAGAACATTGATTGTCAGTGATTAAAGCACACATAGTACCTAAATGTGTGCCTACCTATTGAAGAATGGTAACTAACTTATGAGAGTATTGATAGTGTTTTTTTTTGCTTGGTAAAACTAACCTGCTGTGTTAATCCTGGTTGTTTTTTTTTAATTCTTGATAAGCTTACGCTTGACCCCCAGTTTTCCTGATGCTAAGCTACACTGAGATCCACGATGGAGCGCACTTGCCTAGAAGAAACCGATTTACTCGTTATTACCGATTTTAAAAGCACCCAGATTATTCCTGTCGTGAAATCACGTTTTCTTTTTCACCACTTTTTTCCAAAAATTCATAAACGATAGACGTAAAAAATGACACCAACAACTCTACACTTCAAATAAAATTAATTGAGTTTTACAAAATAATTCTCGACATTTCAGATCCTTTACAGTATCCATAGTCACGCGTAGACTGAAGAGTTGAACGTCTTGATGGTGAAATTACTAACAGCTACTTATTTTACATGTTTATTATGGTATTGTGATATTAAGGAAAGGATCCGAAACGTCAATTCAACTTTCTGTGTCAAAATCAAAGAAACTAATAACGTTAGGGTTGTCAGTGTTAACCATCTTGGAACCCCTCCACACAATAAAATACCTGTTCTTTTGTAACAGGTTATTACATTCTTATCTTTTTTTCGATACCTCACTAGGATTAGTTATTATTAGTGAAGTGGGTAACATAAACAACAATTAAAATAATAAGTCTGTGCAAGTGTTTTATTGATTGATTTTTTTAATCCTGGAAATTACTTTGTGAAATTATTTGGCAATTATTTTTATTTACTTTTACCATGTTACCATAATCTCTGTTTTTGAAGTTACTATTGGTGATGAGTAGATTTTTTCCAAATGCCTGCTCTGAGTGACTTTTTATGTTTGGATTAATTTAAAGTTTGGTTAAAGACAATGGCCATTTTGGATTAGCAAAATCTTATAAAACCTAAGCTTCTTGTTAAAATATTTGGTGTAAGTAAATACTTCTTGAACTTAGTTTTCTTTTATTTAAATGGAAATAATTACATAAAAATTAAATAAGCTCATTTCACCTAACATACATACACCTGTGGGAGAAACTAAGCTGCCACTTGCTACGATTCTTGCATGCCTCTTTTGCTTCTGCGACATTCACACACCTTCTCATACATACGCGCCGGTTGCGAGTACTCCGCACCTGACCTTTTTGATATAATCGTTGTTCATACATCCTATTTTCTAAACCCTCTACATTCTAGTTTTTTTTTAGAAGAAACTACTTTTAATGTCGCCTACTCTACTCTTTAAATAAAAATATGGGCTCACTTGAAACGGATCTTACACTTGGTAACCTGTTTTCTTTACAGCGCCCAACCTGTTCCAAATTTGAATTTCAATTCTTATCTTTTGTAACCTGTTCTATTTTATTTGAATTCTCACAAGAACCTGAATGTACCGCTTTATATTTGGTTCAAATTGGATAAAACTGGTTTTCAGTGGTTTTGATTTGTACGATTACGGGAATTGCGATTGTGTTAAAGGTTAAGATGTCATGGGAATGTACTTAAGTAGGGGAGTGTGATTTTGGAGCTACCGTTATGTTCGTCTAGTTAATACTGGTTATCATAGTGGTCACTATCTATACAAATACAAAATTGTTGTTATATTTTTGATCTGCAACTGCAAGGTTAATCAGCGTTTACCGCGGTCAATCTATGGATGGATATCCATTCTTAACACGTCAAGACCCCTTCGTACCTTCGAGAGTATGGTAAGCTATCAGTACTGGCTGTCATAATAATTGACACTTATGACAATCGTCAACGGTAGTCAGAAGCACGAAAAGCCTGGCAGTCAGTCTATCGATATTGAATTGGAAAATATCCATATTCAGACTGATAGCCGACCCTAACCTAGGAAGTTGGCACGACTGGGATATCTACCTAATGTGGTACCTAGCTAAACTTACCTAATTATTTTCGGTGTGACGGACGTTATTTTAATTAAATACCTAAGTATACGTTAATTCATGTATAGATAGGTAAGTACTTTTCTAATTGACCAAGATAGGTCTTGATCCATTTTAATTTTCCAAATCATACACTACCTATTTCAGTAGGTACCTATTTAAAACTACTATCTACTTACAAGAACTTTTAAAATCAAAAGTTTCTTAAATTATCTACCTAATTACCAATTTCTACTTAGGTATCGAACTCTTCTACTTCTCCCCTAATTATTTATTTCAAAACTAAATCTTTCAATAGGTCGGTACTGAGGTAGGTAAGTAGGTACTCTACTATACCTACTTATGTACTCTTCCACCAATTAACAACACAAACCCACACAATAGAGTCATCCAAAAATATTTTTACCCAGTAGAGTACCTAAGTAGTACCTACATAAAAACATTACATTCATAACCTGCGACATTTAAACTCCTTACATTAATTTCACCCTAACCCAATTTATACAACTCAGCGAAAACCTACTAGACGCTTTATCTCAAACAGCCATACAAAATCGCCTACAGCGCTGCAGCGGCTGCCCCATACACCGCACCCCACCTTATTCCTCAGAGAAATTCAAATAACGAACGCCTCACACCGCCATCTTGCGCAAGACGCTGGTATAGAATAACTATACGTACTTTTTTCAGCGAAACGTCTTAAGTTAGACATTTTTATGCCACTATAGCTCTTATGACGGCACCTTACGTTGGTAAATCGCTCGCGGAAAAATGGTCCAACATCCCGCGTCTTGGCTTATTTTCAAACAACACAACTTTTTTAACTTACGTTCTAAATTTATCAGTCTTTGTTCAATTTTAGGGTTTAAATTAGTCTGTATTGCAAATGGAGTAACGACAATTTGATACGCCGTCATAAAACTATAATAACAATGCACGCGGTTAAACTAGCTGCCATCTCGTTTCACGCGATTAGTTTCCAATGCGATAGAGAGAGACGAATACATGCATACAGTTGCATTTCAAGGGGCGTGGCGGAATAGTTAGGATAGTGGAAGTTTGGAAGAAGTTCGGAAGAGGGTAGCTTTTGGTAGATTTTATTGGATTTTACTAGAGTACGGTAATGGTTCGTGGAACACTCGTCATTTGAATATCAATGGCGCTCATTGAAATTTAGAATAGAGTTGAATATATTTCAGTTGAAATAAAACTGTTTCTTTAATATAAATTCGACTTATCTAGTAGGTACTTACCTACTATATACTTACATACCTACCTAATAGTGGACTATTAAAGGTTAATTTTGCAATTTTAGTTCTACCATTTACAAGGTAAGCAGAGGTACAATAATGTAGGATTGGTATTTTTGCATATTTTTTTTTGGAAAGAATTCATATTTTTATTCTGATTTTAAGGTAGTACAAAAAATAGGCCGTGGTATCACTCCGGTCCAGCCGGCCCATTCATGCCGAAGCGAATAGTATTTACCGTAGGAGAGCCGTTTCTCCTACGGTAAATACTATTCGCTAAGTAAGTATCTCATCGGTTTAGTGACCGGAGCTGCTTATCTGCAGATCTTGGGATTGATTCATATGTTGAGAAAAGTAGGTATTGGGATTTCTTCCTCACTTCTTTTTCAGTGGGAGAGCCATGTTTCCTCACAGAAAACCTGCATGAAACAACGCTTGCGTTGTGTTTCGCCGAGTGAGTGAGGTTACCGGAGGCACAAACACTTTTAAAAGGCGGGCAACGCACTTGTGACTCCTCTGGTGTTGTCCATGGGCGGCGGTTATCTCTTACCATCAGGTGATCCATCTCCGCGTTTGCTCCCCTATCCCGTAAAAAAAAATTACCGATAAGTAGGTACTAGCGCAATATATCATCAAAAAAGCTGCCATAGCGGCTCAACTATAACTGATGCTATTCCGATGGATGAATGAATATGAGCTCTATTCAAAATTACCGCAATAAATAAATAAGTTTTAATTCTAAGCCTGACAATCTATCTACCCACAGAAAATGAATTTCTATTACCTAGAAAATATGGTTGCAGAGGTCTGGTCTGATGGCTGCTATTCAGCCACATCTAGTCAGACTGGAAGCTGAACATACCTAACATAAGTAGGTATACCTAGGTACTACTTAGTTAGAAAAGGGCAAGTATGTATTATAATAAGTAGATATATAATAGAGGAGAAGCGGTGGTGGTTATAGCCATCTCGTAATCAGGAGGCAAAAACTAGTTTGATCCATCGCTCGAATCGACCAACGAACAGAAACTAAATATATCGAGACTAGCGACACACCCCGGCTTCGCTCGGGTGCAATGCTGATACTAAAAGTATAGGTAGGTACTACAGAATATCTTTACATGCTGTAAAGGGCCATATTATTATTGATATTAAATGTACAATGTATTTAAGGTACTTAATTGGATAAGGATTAATAAATGCTGTAAGTATTGCTTAAAATCGCTTCGTAAAAAATATTTTATTTTATTGCTTTAGTAAACTCTTTTTTTTTATGTGATAGCAGGCAAACGAGCAGACGGATCGCCTGATGGTAAGCGATCAACGCCGCCCATGGACACCTGCAACGCCAGAGGAGTCACAAGTGCGCTGCCGGCCTTTTAAAAGGGAGTACGTTACTTACAGCTTACAGCTAATGTACGGATAGTAATAATAATATTGCGAGAGGGCCAATTACAAGGTTTCACAGGTAGCGCATAGACGTGAGCCAAGACTATGCTACACCTACATAAGTTTAAGTACTTAATAAATAAAAAATACAAGAAAAAAAAGGAGAACTAATTACACAATCTGGGCTCACACTGACAAGTAACTTGGTAGACAGCAGCACTGGATTGAAAAATATATAACTATATATATATAAGTAAAAAGGAAAGCACACAGGAGTTTTGATGAATGTTTCAGTGATGGTTGTTGTGGGTTATCCCAAAGAGATAGACATATACCATCGGGGACTGTTTAGTAGACCGTTTTAAGGTGTACAATACTGTAGTAGGTAGGTAGGTAGTACCTACTCAGTATTTTGATCTATCTATCGTAGGGTTCAGCTAGCGTTTGCAATGTAAGCGCAAAAAAATGTGCTTATTTACGACATCACATTAGAAACCTCTAAAATTATCAGTAGATATTTTTCTACTATATTATGCATGTATTATACATATAAACCTTTCTCTTGAATCACTCTATCTATTAAAAAAACAGCATCAAAATCCGTTGCGTAGTTTTAAAGATCTAAGCATACATAGGGACAGACAGACAGCGGGAAGCGACTTTGTTTTATATTATATAGTGATGAAGTCAAAGTCAAAGTCAAAATGTTTTATTTCAATCAGACCATTATAAAAGGTAGGTACTTTTGAAAAGTCAAACTAGTTGCATGGTTACAAAAAGTGGGTCATATGGAGAAGAGCCGGGCCAAGAAACTCCATAGATACTCTTTTAAAAAATATAAACTGTATCAACTTGGATTACAATATTAAGCTTTACAGCTTGGTTTTTACTCAGAATGATGCAGTTTGATGAGCAAGATCCATTCATTACTTATATATAAATAATTACAAATTAAATTAAAAATTAAAAAAAACCCCCGACACAATTAATTTCTTTTATTTTCTTGCGTTTTAATTAGGTATTTTCTTCGTTTAGTTATTCAACTTGTACAATTATTTCATAGCTATTAGATATCTTATATCATAGTGTATAGTATTCTACTAGTCAAGCCCTTTCATTTGATACCTTTATTGAGGGAGTAGTGAAAAAATTTAATAAATTCACCATTTCGTGGAGGCCGCCATGTTGGATTTGAAATTTTTCATAGTGTATAGTATTCTACTAGTCAGGCCCTTTCATTTGATACCAATATTGTGGGAGTTGTGAAAAAATATGTAAACCGCCATCTTGTGGCGGCGGCCATCTTGGGCCGATTTTCATCAAACATAGCTAAGAACACTCCCCACTTATTCACCTTTCAAACAAAAAAAACAAAATCAAAATCGGTTCATCCATTCGGGAGCTACGATGCCACAGACAGACACACACACACACACAGACAGACACGTCAAACTTATAACACCCCGTCGTTTTTGCGTCGGGGGTTAAAAAAGGAATTGCCACAACAAGTAAGAGCTGACCAGCCCCGACAGACAGCACCCGTTCACGAGCATGACGTGTGTATCGGCGAGGTTCGACTCAACCATATTGTAGCGAATAAAACGACCCGACACACAACGCCACCATCAGCTGGACATTTAAGTGACATGAAACTTGTGCACCCTCGATTTTTCCAAAGCTTATGTCATTTTGATATGATCATTGTCATAGTGATATGACCATTGGACTGCCAAGTCAAAGATCTCGAGTTCAAATCCAAGGCACGCACCTCTAACTTAATTATCACGCGCTTAAACGGTGAAGGAAAACATCGTGAGGAAACCTGCACGTCTGAGAGATTTTCTCGACGGCGTGTGAAGTCTGCCAACCCGCATTAGGCTAGCGTGGTGGACTATAGCCTAATCCCTCTCATTGTGAGAGGAGACCCGTGCCCAGCAGTGGGACATATAATGGGTTGATTATGTATATGTTATGTCATTTGCATACACCCTGCTTCTATTGCTCTGTCCATTCCATCTCTGATTGCAACTTGTTTTCAGGTCCAGAAGTGATGGTGACTTTGGCTACTGTGGGTCATGCTGGTTCAAACATTACCTACGTGTTACGGCCGGAATTATTAATCTATCTCTGGATTGTTTTGCTTATTGGAGATTGAAATTTGATATGAAGATCCCTAATAAAATAAATAAATAAAAGACTATATAGCCTAATCCCTCTCTTTGTGAGAGAAGACCGGTGCCCAGCCGTGGGAAAGTATAATGGGTTGATTATGTTACGTTTTAAACGTCATATTTTGGAACAATTGCAAGTGTGATGCTCCTCAATACTGAATTACTTATGTCATTATTTTATAAAAAAATTATGACATAAGTAATTATCATAAACTTTTAATATACATTTATTACAATAATAATTATTATACAATAACAACAATTTATTAACTTTTCAATATAATTTTAAACTACATAACATACCATGAGGCCTGTACCTATTCCCCGAAGGGTTAGGCAGAGGCGTACTAATGTACACCCACAGTTCGCCGGTATGTTTAGGTCCCATGTAATAGGGGGCGAGCCTATTGCCATTAACCGGGCACAAATTCCTAACTCCGAGCTGCTACTGGGAATTTCATAGAAAAACCCAATAACACTTTGCTCGACCTGGGAATCGAACCCAAGACCCCTAGCATAGCAGTCGCGCTCAGGACCACTAGGCTAATGAGGCAGTTAAACTAAATTAAGCAATCGCCACATTATGTAATTTAACAGTAAATTAATTGTACCTAGATGTTCCTAAGCTAAGCATGCTGTGATTTCCTGTACCTAAATGAAGAAACACAAGGTCATTGTATCTGTATTTATTTTGCATATTATAATGTGTATTTTTCGTTGGAAATCCTAATAAATAAAATAAAAATAAAATGTTTATGTTGCGACTGCTACGCTAGAGGTCCTGGGTTCGATTCCCAGGTCGAGCAGTGTTATTGGGTTTTTTTTATGAAATTCTCAGTAGCAGCTCGGAGTTAGGAATTTGTGCCCGGTTAATGGCAATAGGCTCGCCGCCTATTACATGGGACCAAAACATACCGGCGAATTACTGTGGGTGTACATTAGTACGCCTCTGCCTAACCCTTCGGGGAATACAGGCGTGATGGTTTGTATGTTTATGTTGAAATGAAATGATATTTATTTCTGTAAGTAGATCTTTAGAGACACTTTTACAAGTCAATGGTTTGTTTTTTTTATAGCTACTTAGATGCCTTCGGCATTTCCTAACTGACGACCTCTGAGAAGAAACACCGAAACAAACTCAGAGAATCATGGCCTCTTTTAAAGTCCAGACATAAAATAATGCAAATACTTAATGTGAGTGGGACAATGCACGGCAATGTCTGAAATGGCCTTTTGAGGAAAGAACCATAGCAGCTTTGAGTAGACCAGTCCTAACTGACGGCAAGCATGCATCAGTCATCGTGTAGCTCAACCATAATTTTATTAAGGGAGCTCAACGACCCGTCGCACGACAATACCAGATCAGCAGGACATTCGTGTAGGTCGTATGAAATAAAAACTGGTATAATATAATCAAGCCTTCATGGTACTCACATTTACAAAAAAAAAAATTACTAAAATTTACTGTTTTTATGTAATTATTACCTACATTTTTTTTAGATAATTATTTTCATTTTTCAGTAATGAATTCATTGGCTGCCCTCACTAGCAATGAGTAAATCAGTACCTAATATTTTTTTTTGGATAGCTAATTTTAAATTAATGAACGTAGATGAAGCGAAAGTAGTGTGCCAGAATCATAGCAACTGGAAATTTATACTTACCTAGTCTCTGTCTACCCCAATGGGAGACAGGCGTGAAAATATGTATTTATGTAATTAAATGGAGAAGTTCTCTTAGTAATTTGTACTCTTATTGTCATAAACATAATATTTTCCGAGATAAATAACAGGTTTTAACAGAAACCTGGAAATTTAAAATCTAGAAATGAATGTAATGACTAGAGAATTAAAATTTAGAAGTAGTTTTGTCATTTTAATGATTACATTGGCTTAGTTAAAGTGTCAACTACGAATCTAAATTCAAAGAAAAGCCAATCTTTTACTTTTTAAATTGAACTCCATGCAAAATCTCGCTGGATTATCAAAGAAAACGCTCTGAAATTTAATTTACTCAGAAACTATTGATTTTTGGCAATACATAGGGGTGGTAAAAATTATATATAGCAGGAATACATCCAGTAACCGTCTATGTTAACCCAAAAAAGTTGGGGCTGACCTTTATTTACCTGTAAAAAAATATTATATTTTTACTAGACACTTGGTTAATATAGAACAGCAGTGTGCACAACGATGCGACACAACATATCAACACGTGTGACATTACGGTCAGACCGCGGTGACCACACGCGGACATCTGTGGAGTCGACACTGTGCTAAAACTTTTTTATTGTTAGTGAAAAATTTGAACTAGGACACGATTTGAATTTGCGTTTTCTGGTAGATACACTAGACGCTATGACGAAAAAAGTCGAAATTTGATCTTAGCATGAAAATGCAAAAAATGGTAGTTTTTTATCGTTCTTAAAGTTTCTCTAAACAACTTTTACAAGTCATGAAAGGTATAACTTTTGAAAGGTTTCTATGCTTATATGTAGAACAATAGTAGGTACCTACTTATGACGGCATATAATATATCATCATGTGGGAAATTAGGCACAACACCACACGTGGTTATTCGTGGGGTTTTTTTTATTAAATTGAACTTTTAATAGGTCTGTACTTTCTGTTTCCCATTGTAGGTTATAGAACATGAATGAGTCATTAGATAGGTATCTTCAGGACACACAGTCATGACTGCTTTGGTACTTACGTCTTTAAGGTACTGTACAAAAACCATTTACTAATGATTACCCTACAAACAAACTAATCAACCATAATTTTATTACATATAGACGTAAGATCAAATCAAACATTTCACTAAAATTCCTATAAGATTTCTTTCTAACAGAAACAAATATTTTTAATATTGACTTACAAATTTTTATAATTAATTTTCTCGACTAGTCTAACCTCTTAGAATACTTAGGTACCGTATGAGTAAACTTCCTCAAATATCGAGGATTTCATAGTTCCAATAAGTAGTCGAAAAAAATACTACAGGTATTACTTATAAGAAGGTCATCTCCACAGACTTACCATGTGAGGTCAAAGCTTAGTCACTCTGATAAGAATTGTTTGTTAACTCTGAATAGAATTTCACTAAAAACCGAATATTTACCTGCATTAATAACACCTTTTTTTTGTTTTTGATGGATTTATGTCTTGCAAATTTTGATTATTATTCATTTATTTAAAAAATAACTAGGTATAGAAAATACAAAATAGATTATTATCATGCGTATGCATTACTTTCGTCACCTAATTAGATCTTAATTAAGGCTTATTAAAAATATACCAAAACTATTTCCTTAAAGAAATATTATGATGATAAAACATAAATATCTACCTTGGTTTAATAGCATAGATAGTCAACCTTAACGTCATAGATAGGTAGGTACTGTAAAAAATATTTTACAAGAAAGTCGTCTCCACGGCGGTTCTGTCCGAGGTCATCGGCCGGTCAGTCAGCCGTGACTTGTCACGTATCGACATCACAATACATCGTACTATGCTGAAGACATATGAAATATGGCACTTTTTTATTTATTTCATAAATCTGTAGGTAAGACCTGAAAATGAAGTATTTCACAATTTTCAGGTGTCTTATATACTTTACGGACCATTTACGAACTTTACAAATCTAATTTAGATGGGTACTATCTCCCCAATAAAATATACATAGCATAACATACCATCACGCCTGTATTCCCCGAAGCGTTAGGCATAGGCGTACTGAGATACACCCACAGTTCGCCGGTATGTTTCTCCCGTGTAATAGGGGGCGAGCCTATTGCCTATTCCAAATTTCGAGCTGCTTGCTGCTATTAAGAATTTCATAGAAAAACCCAATAACACTTTGCTCGACCTGGGAATCGAACCCAGGACCTCTAGCGTAGCAGTCGCACTCAGGACCATAAGTTAACGAGGCAGTATTTATTATACAGAACTAAAAATCAAATAAAAATAAATAAATAATCTCAAAAAGGGCACCGCATCGCTTTCAGCCAGAAAGGGTACCGATTTTTTAAAATTGAGATTTAAGTGTTGCATCTATGAAAGATATTTTTTTTTGTGTTCAAAGTTACGGACTGATAAGCTATAACTGCTGATAACCTATTTGATAATTTATTTGTTTTCATAATTCTGATTGGAAAACGGACCTAAATCTAATAGCTGAGACGCATTATAATTTAAGTCAAGATAATTAATCTACGAACCAGAAATCTTGGCTCAAGACGCGTCTAGCATATTTTAGGGCTCCACTTAGAATACCTACAATTTGCTAGATTTCAACTCTCGTCTCTAATTGTTTTCCTAATTAAATTTTGGTTCTACGTAATTAATTTTATGACGGCAGTTGGAGCTCTTCAAAAACATTAGTCTTCCCTATATAAAGCCTAGTGATGATAAAAAAGCTTTTTAAGTTAAAAAAAGAAGGTGTTGGGTGCTATCTGAAATATAATTTTCCATCCGATAGTCTATAATTTCCCCATGTTGTGATTTTGCCTATTAGCCGACAGATGGAGGTAAAATAGCTAAACAGTTTAGTATAATCATTATGAACACTTTTCATTATTATTAAACTATTAAAAAGAAAAAAAAAATATCACTTTTCCAAAAATGACCTCATTATTCTCCTGTGTCCTTGAGATATATTAGTTTAATCCTACTCGACGAGAGATAGCGCCAGTTGTAAACGCAAAATTGAAAACAGATGTCGCTTCATATAATGTATCTACCTGTTAATAGATGGCAGCACATACTAATTAAGTAAATGTTTTGAATCTTATAAGATAAAATAATATTAGATTTAATGTAAGGCCGATTACACACATTTGGAAATAGTATATTCCTTCATCCTTCTTATTCTGATTTTAATGTGAAAAATATGTCCTCCGAATTCTCCACTGTAAGGTGTTCTTAAAAACTTCGTTTTGCTTTTTTAAATAGCGTTTCTACCAGCAGTATTTTTCTCTTTTATTTCCTAGTAATAATATTAATTTGTATTATTTGATAAAAGCTCGTCGATTTCTTGTTACAATTTGTGTACCGCACGTTTTAATTAAATAGAGAAAATAGAACAGCAAACGACTCACCTAAAAATAGATATCTTCGTTGGTAGAACTAGATATCTTCGTTGGTCGAGAAACGAAAACTAGCGGCCCACTCCGGCTTCGCACAGGGTTACTTATCCAAAATTTAACAAATTATAAATTTTAACACATTCTATCGCTTATATTCATCAGAGATAGTGCAGAATTGTAATGTTGAAAGAATTTTTCAAATAGGTCCAGTAGTTTCAGAGCCTATTCAATGCAAATAAATAATAATCAAATCTTTCCACTTTATAATATTAGTTTCGATAATAATTTTATTATCCATATAAACTGCCTCATTAGCCAAGTGGTCCTGAGCGCGACTGCTACGCTAGAGGTCCTGGGTCCGATTCCCAGGTCGAGCAAAGTGTTATTGGGTTTTTCTATGAAATTCCCAGTAGCAGCTCGGAGTTCGGAATTTGTGCCCGGTTAATGGCAATAGGCTCGCCCCCTATTACATGGGACCTAAACATACCAGCGAACTGTGGGTGTACATTAGTACGCCTCTGCCTAACCTTTCGGGGAATACATGCGTGATGGTAAGTTATTTTCTTGCTCCCTGATAAATTTGATTGGTATGAAAAGATTGATGAGTGTGGATGAAGCTAAAGAGGTATGTCAGAATCGTAGCAAGTGGAAGTTTGTGGTCTCTGCCTACCCCTACGGGAAAGAGGCGTGACTTTATGTATTTTATGTTTTATGTGTTTGACCATCAGCATTGAAAATAACTACACCACAAAATTACATGGTAGGTACATAGTTTTTGTTTTTCTAATGTTGAAGATGAATGAATTAGCACCCAAGCTGTAAAGGATCCGAAACGTCAGGAATTAAATAATATTAATACAACGCAATAAAGTAATTAGAGTAAGTAGTAAAAAAATAATTAAATTCGAAATAAATTTGCAATATAAACAAGTTTTTTTTAACAAAGTAGGTAACTAACCCTTACGATGACCTCTGTCCACTTTATTGTGTTTTGCCCGTCTTGGGACGAAAGTAACCCTAGCGATATTTAAATGATAATAACTAGTTTTTAGCATATGAAGCGAGTGCAAATTTATCAAAACAGGTTTTAGTTCTCATAGACTTAGGCCCACTTGCACCAACTTCTTAAATGTGTTTAAATTGTATTTAAACACGAGATTTCTATGAAAAATTGTGTTTAAATCGAATTTAAACATATTTATGAAGTTGGTGCAAGTGGCCGTTAATAAGACTTGGTCAAGACATTTTTTTATTTAAACAACCTAGTTATGTGGTCCCAAGCGCGTCTCCTAGGATAGAGGTCCAGGGTTCTATTCATAGGTTGAACAAAGTGTTGTTGGGTTTTTCTATGAAATTTTATTATTTGAAGGACAGGGACGAGTTACAATACTGTAGATATTACCGTGCCCAAACCAATTCCCATTTTTGCAATTTCTACTATGTATACCTAGGTAGGTAGGTAATTTATAGAATACCTATCCCCAAAAGGTTCGGTAAAGGTACACCCATAATTTGCCAGTACGATTTCGATGCCATGTAACAGGGGCGAGCCTATTGCCGTTAACGGGGCACAACTAGAAACTCTGAGCTGCTACTGAGAATCTTCTAACGGAAAACCCTAATAGCACTGGTTGACCTAGGAATCGAACCTCGCGTTCAGCAGTTGCGTTTGCAACTAGATCAATGAGGTTGTGCTTGATAATAATACGAATGGTTCTACAATTTTATAAATAGCTAGCGCCTCGCCCCGGCTTCGCACGGGTCGAGAAATCACTATCTTTTTCAAAATATTCTATAGCCTATGTTAATCTGGAATAATGTAGCATTCAAATGGTGAAAGAATTTTTTAAATTGGGCCAGTATTTTCAAAAATCTTTCCTCATTCTAATATTATCTAGTATAGATTCTCTTATTTATTTTGTCCTGCAAATAATCCAATACCAGTAGACAGCTATAATTTTATATAAGAAACCAAATAATCCTTATCTCAACAAGGAAATGCTCATATTTCTGCTGTGATAACCTGCAGAGTTGATAGCCTCCAGACGGGCACATACATAATATAATTTAGGTGTCTTTAAATCACGAGTGAATCAGTTTCTTCTAGGAAATTGCACTCCATCATAGATCGCAGTGTTGCTTAACATCAGGCGAACTGGCGATCACGCGTATGTAAGTCGCCGGTTCAGTAAAAGTAGTAGTAAAATTTATTATTTTATCTTTTAAAATTTCTCTTTGATTCATTTCGAAAGAAAAACAAGTTTCAAAAGATGTCTCTCATATTAAGAAATAAAGAAGTACCTAGTTCTAAAAATTGTGCCGATTATTTTTTAATTTACCTTTTTTTTCTAAATAAATTTGAAAAAAATAGTCAGTGAAAAAATATATGATAAAGTAGTGCAACACACACACATGTAAATAAACTAGGTTATAACAATTTTTGAAATTTGACAAGTACCTATTCAAAACACCACATTAGCTAATATTATATAATACTAGATTGGTCTGAAGTGTCTGAAAAAAAAAACAAATTTATATCCGTAAGCATTAATAAACAAGAAACAATGAAATCAAAAAGAAAATTACTTTTTCTAAAAAGTTTTTTTTAAATCATTTTTCAATTACCACAAGAATTCAATTATGCATTATAATCACCGATATTTATCAGCAGAACTCATCACTTGGTCACACTAACCCTTTCACAACCCCTTTTCCCACACTGACCGTTGTCCGGTGGGTCATTTCGAACCCGTATTGACATAACTCGTTTCTTAAGACATGTCTTTATCAAAACCGGTTTTGTTTCCCACAGTGGACATCGTGGGCATCGTCTTCAGTTCAGTGTTAGCATTCGAAGGGTTAAAGTTAACTTAGGTCTTGTTAGATGTCAGCTGAATTGTGAATCTGACAATGTGGTAGAGGATGCAGCCGTGTTTATCTTTGAAAAATCAGTTTTGAATTTATCTGATTTATTTAATTTAATGATTCAAGTGTTTTGTGATAGTGTGGTGTCAACAATGTTTCAGTGTTACAAAATTATTACAAAACGTGACAACCAGTCTATGCTTATAATGCTGATATTGGCTTGAAATTCTAGCTCAAATTTTATTACACGTGGGAGAGCCATGCTTCGGTACGAATGGGCCGGGTCGACCGGAGCGATACCACGGCCTCACAGAAAACCGGCGTGAAACAACGCTTGCGTTGTGTTTCGCCGAGTGAGTGATGTTACCGGAGGCCCAAAACCCTTTTAGAAGGCGGGCAACGCACTTGCGACTCCTCTGGTGTTGCGGGTGTCCATGGGCGGCGGTTATCGCTTACCATCAGGTGATCCGTCTGCTTGTTTGCCCCCCTATCCCATAAAATAAAATAAAAAATGATGGCCGTTTTTTGTGTAAAATGCTGATATTCAGCCATATTTGAACTGGATGTCAACCCTAACATGGCTGGGAAAAAGCAAAGATGACTAAAATAATAAAATCGAGCCTATGGGTATCATAACAATAACTACATAACAGCGATGCGTCCAAGCGCATTAAATCATGCATAAAACGAAAAACACATGAGCTAAGTATAAATTATTATTAAAATTGTTTTTTAATTTTATTCCAGAAAATTTGTTCAGTACCTCACTCAATGTTTCATAGTTAGGTACCTCTGAGATTGCACTTATGCTAATTAAAATGAAATCTATATCTATGCTAATATATAAAGCTGAAGAGTTTGTTTGTTTACTTGAACGCGCTAATCTCAGTAACTACTGGTCCCATTTGAAAATTTTTGCGACACCTCTGGTGTTGAAGAAGTCCATAGGCTATGGTAACTGCTTACCATCTGACAGGCTATAAGCTTGATTGCCACTTCAGTGATATTAAAAAAAACGATAATTAATAATTTTCTTTGATGTAGGAAGGTACCAGGTATTCTATCATTCGGTGGTATTTTATGTTAAATAGCCTTAGATTACTTAACACCTACCTGTTGCTATTTGTTTTCTCGATATTTTCAAGAGTTTTTTGTATCCACTACTACTATTTAGGAATAATATATTAATTGTTCTTATTGTGTCTCCGATATTAGTTAACTAATTTAAGTATACCTACAAAATACACAACAAATACTTATTGATGGCGTGTTTGGCATGGCGGCTGAGCGATCAGCTTCTGCGTCACGTGCTGTGAGTTTGATCCCCACTAGGAGAAAATATTTGTATCTTCTTCTTCTCCTTATCGAATTAAGCAAAATGACCTACAGGTAGGTAGTTGTTCCGGGTCTTGGCGTTCGTGTTTGTAAAAGCACCCACAATAGGTATCTACAGGAGAAAATCCTAGCTTGGGGCAACGATCATTTAAAAAAAACACAAATAATCAATAGGTAACAATGTTTCACTTCAATCATAATTTAAGATGGTGAAACATTTCTTAATAAATAAACAAATCCTATTTAATTACTGCTAGAAAAAAAAAATTGAACATTTTCTCATTTTCTTACAATGTCTTGTGACTTTTAATAGTGGTGCGACTTTATAGTCGCAACTAGCAGGTACGGACATAAATCCAAGCGGTTCCCGGCAAAACGTAATGAAACTCCGCGCGTTTTCTCCTGGAGGCATCAGTCAGAACGCCTGACTTACATACGGGCGTACATGCACACGCTAAATTGTTTTAACAGGTTAGAAAATTGGATAGTGAGTAGATGGAAACATAACATACGCCTGTATTTCCAGTTTGGGTTGGCAGAGGTGCCGTATATCCTATATTTCGTATACTTATTTTTGTTACTGCATCTGTGTGTTTCCCAATTAAAGTAAAATAAAATAAAATAAAAATAAAATATCCACAGTTCATCTACTTATATATTTTAGGTTCCATGTATTACGAAAGAAGCCTATTGCTATTACCGAGGCACAAATCCAAAGTCCGCTTAAGAAATTCGTAGTGAAAATCCAATCACGCATTGCTCGATCTGGGTATCACGATCAGAAGCTGCGCTTGAAGCAATGAATGAGACAGTTCACATGGAAATATTGTGGTTGAGATTTTGAGAGAATCTTCTCTCTCTCTCTCTCTCTTTATTTTTGTTAATTCAACAGATTTCTATATCTCTAAATAACCTGAGTCAGTAAATTTGAAACATTTATTTTTAACTTTTAAATAAAAGCTTTCGTCGTACCTACTTCAAATCTTAAAACAAATTATTTAATGAACACTTGCTGATTCTTAAGATGGGCGTGTTACCTACATTGTTTAATATTTATTTTGATAATTAAGAAATAATGACACAATAGTTAATAACTGTGCTGCGCCAACGGCTTAGGTATGTGATACGGATTGCGGGTTCAATTTCCTAGTAATATTTTTAAGGCTTCTATTCTCAGATACCTACCTGGAACAGCTACTTGTAGTAGCTGTTTCAGGTAGGTATCTGAGAATAAGTGTTTATAAACACTGTTTTGTTTGTTTATAAACACAGCCAATAATGCAGGAAAAATCGTACTTAAGTATTCTTTTTCAATAAAAGACTGATAAAATGTCATTACGAAAAACACACTTACCAACTTCTCCGTAACCTGCGACATAAGCCACGTGCTACAGAAAACAAATTACGAATCATCTGCGTTCACGAAGACGCCTCCCTGCAAATGACTCAGTTAAAGCTAAATTGCCGCTTTGCCGCAGCATTGCCGGCAAAATATCCGCTTGGTACAATGTCTTATACAAATACAAACTATGTACCGTACTGGTTTTTATATTTATTTACCTGTGTTATATAAACATGAAATAGACAAGGCAAATTAATTAAGGGTATGTTTCACCACCTCCGGATAAACACTATCTACTAGATACATACATTCAAAATTGGAACAGAATTTGTATGAATTATTGTGTCAGAAAATTTATTGGGAACTAATCAGAAGGCGGTGAAACAGGCTCTAAATGTTATACATATCCTACTAATATTATAACATACCATCACGCCTGTATTCCCCGAAGGGTTAGGCAGAGGCGTACTAATGTACACCCACAGTTCGCCGGTATGTTTAGGTCCCATGTAATAGGGGGCGAGCCTATTGCCATTAACCGGGCACAAATTCCTAACTCCGAGGTGCTACTGGGAATTTCATAGAAAAACCCAATAACACTTTGCTTGACCTGGGAATTGAACCCAGCAGGACCTCTAGCGTAGCAGGCGCGCTCAGGACCACTTGGATAATGAGGCAGTTCCTACTAATATTATAAACGTGAAAGGGATGCAGGCTAGGTATAATTCAAATAGGTATCTATGCGGATGCAAGCCCTTCCTGATGTCTTTGAATCTTTATATTTTTTTTTAATCAACCAATTTAAAGAAAGAAAAAGGAAAACACATTAAACGTACTTCATTTTAAATGCAATATAAATAATAATCAGATATACCAGAATATTTTTTATTCAGTGCGCAAACTTTGACAATTGATACTTAAACGACTTTTATTAAACACCAATTTGTTATTTTGATATGTCTTAGTACAAAATATCGAAGTTATCGTTAACGAAAGATGTTTACTTTGAAACTGATTTTATGGTTACTCGCTAGTGCACGGCAAAGCGCGCGCGCCTTAGTACCTACATCAGCTGTATACCGGCGCGTGAGTCGGCTGGCACACGTGCATATTGTTATTATTGCGAATAGATATTATTTGTCCATATTTTGCTGATTTCAAGCCGGATAAAAATTTTAAAAAAAGTTTTGAACTAATAATGGGAATGTGTTCTATTACTGATACTGAACTACCAAAATTTTTTTGCGCACTGCTTAAAAAATATTCCTGTATTATGGTAGGCTTGGTGTAGAACTGTGTTCAAAAGGCCGCAGCTCAGCATAAGGCGAATATAGTCATGATGGTATATTATGTAAAGGCTCTCTGAGCTTCTGTAGTCTAAGCACGAAGAACTATCGAATTCGTATCGTGAACGTATGAGTTTTTTTCTGCTACAAATCTCATAATACATACATACATTCACGTCTGTCTCCCATTGGCGTAGGCAGAGACTACACTTGATACGATCCTGGCACACCACTTTCGCTTCATCTTAAATAAATAATAATAATAAATAAATTTATTGTTCACAAGGACCAGATTAGTGTATAATAATATTTAGATAAATTAGCACGTAAGTGTAATAGGTTGATACAAAAATCTAGTAAGCGGGTGAAGCACTGTACTCCTATATAGGCTACTGAGTAACCTGTGTTTAGGAGAGACAGGACAGATCCCGATTACATGTGGATATCTTTTATAGCACAGGACGTGTTACATTATATTCTTAAGTATATTATCCTAGTAAACAATAATATGACATGCAGAAAAACAAGGAGAAATGACAAAATTAAAAATAACTATGGTAGTAAGATAATAATTATGTGTGAGTTGTGTGTGTTGTGTGTGTGTGTGTGTGTTTTGTACTTGTGTGCGTGTTTGTGTGTGTGTGTGTGTGTGCGTGCGCGCGTGTGTGTGTGTGTTAGTGGTATGAATGTCACCCTTAAATTTATGTGAGTTCATTAACCTCCTTCTCATACAAATTATTCTCGATTTCGATACGAATACGTTTTCGAAGGTGTTCGTGCTTTGACTACTGATTACCACTAACGATTGTTATAGATGTTCGTATTATAACTACACAACTTTTCGTGTTTTCTGAGACACGGAGGGATGTGATAAAAACCCATATCATTTCATGAACTTAGGGGATCAAATGGCAATATTACCATAACATTACCTACCATCACGCCTGTATTCAACGAAGGGTTAGGCAGAGGCGTATTAATGTCTAAACCCTTTTAAAAGGTGGGCAACGCACTTGAGACTCCTCTGGTGTTGCGGATATCCATGGGTAGCGGTTATCGCTTACCATCAGGTGACCCGTCTGCTCAGTTGTCATAAAAAAATGTACACCAACAGTTCGCCGGTATATTCAATAGGGGGTGAGCCTATTAACAACCAAACTCCGAGCTGCAGGGAACTCGGAATTTCACAGAAGAACCCAATAACACTTTGTGCGTCTCCGGCATAGAACCTAGGACATGTAGCGTAGCAGTCGCGCTTAATACCAGTAGGCTAATGAGGCTGTTACCCAACATATTGTTACAAAATCGGCGCCTCTATTGCATGACGTAATCTCCAGTCACTTTCCAACACTTAAATTTCTCAACATTTACATAAACATTGAGCGTTAAGGCTGGCACCCACTAACTCACTGTCACGCAGCTACGTCTTACTATTTCTTGGGGGTCATTAGCAGAAACGACACCCATTCCGAGGCCCATTTAGATAAAACGTCAGAGATTTGAACGAAGATTCCCTGCCCCCACTCGCCCCCACCCGTGGCTTGCCCCCAAGACACCCTCGCGAGTAATGAGTCGCGAAGATTTTCACTGGGGTGCAAATGTTTATATAGGGTGTGAATTTATGTTCGTTAAGGCGCCGGCGCTGGTTGATTTCAGGTCTCAAAATGCGTAGAGTTCGTGCCATGCGGATATTTGAGTCTGTCTTTTTGAGTTCTAAAAATGCGTACAGTTCGTAACGTGCGGATATTTGAGTCTATCATTTGGAGGTCTTCAAATGCGTAATTAAATCTTTAAACACGTAAATAAATTAACCACAAATTTAAGGTAGGTACATAATGAATTGCTAATAGGTGCATATAATTATAATCAATTTTTGCATTATTTATAGTAGGAAATATATTATAATAAATTGTATATACCCTACCTGTATAATTTTCCATAATGCTAAAAACATAATATGTAGGTATATAAATTATTAATTTATATTATATTAACATATTTTTTTATCGCAATTCCGCAGCCTGTATACAAAATTCGTGTACAGCGCAACTCGTTTACTTATCTTTACTCTCTTTGAGACGGCGGCTTGCGCGGGGTTAACTCGGCGGGGTCGCTCGCACCCCTACACTTTTATAATGCATTATTTAGCGACGGAGGGTTGGATCTTGAGTTTCTATGTTTTGAAATTTAAGAGTACATAGCAAATATAATGATTGTGATCTTTTTAGGGTTGGCACAGTTAGACTAAAATAAATAAAATAAAAAGCCTTTATTCTACCATAATAAATTAACATAGATTTGTAATTTGTAACACACTAACACTATCTATAGTTATATGGTAGTCGCCTCTTTGGCGTAGGCCTCCCCCAATATGCTCCATTTTTCTCTGTCCCTCGCTTGTCTCATCCAGTCAGGTCCGCATTTCTGTATAAATATATCATCCCAGCGTCTTCATGGTCTACCCTTCGCTCTTTTACTTTTTCATTTCGAGGTATCCATTCTGTTGTTCTTTTGGTCCATCGGTCATTGCTCATTCTGCAAATATGACAAGCCCGCTTCCATTTTAAGTTCCTTACTCTTTAGGCACAGTTAGAATAATCATGTTAAATTAAATACCTATTCGAAATTTGCGAAATTTGCAACATCTGAAAAAGGTGCTAAGCTGTACAATGTTATATTTAAGAACCATATTAACCTTAGTATGCAAATAAATAGTTTGAGTTATTCTGTTGCATTTTTTTACTAAAATCCATTAAGGGATTAATGGATACATTCGGAAAAGCGTATAAAATGGATAGAAAATAGTTATTATTTTTTGGTTGCCTCATTAGTCTGGTGGTGCCAAGTGCGACTGCTACGCTAGGGGTCCTGGGTTCAATTCCCAGGTTGAGCAAATTGTTATTGAGTTTTTCTATGAAAATCTCAGTGGCAGCACGGAGTTTGGAATTTGTGCCCGGTTACTGGTAATAGGCTCGACCTAAACATACCGGCAAACTGTGGGTATGCCTTTGTAAGCCTCTACCTAACCCTTTGGGGAATACAGGCGTGATGGTGTGTTATGTTATTATTTTTGGCTAGTTATGAATAAAATTTTACACCTATTATTATTTTATCGTGGGAGGACCATGCTTCGCCATTAATGGGCCGGCTGCTGCTGTAATATGTAGATAGGGAACACGGCCTCACAGAAAACCCATTTTCGGTGAGGCCGTGGTATCACTCCGGTCAAGCCGCCCATTCGTGCCGAAGAATGGCTCTCCTGCGATAAAAAAAAAATCTTATAAAAATGGTTACCTACCATTGATAGGTAATATCAGCATTCTGCTATGGAACCTACAAAAAAATATAATATTACTACTTATAATATTATTAGTAAAATCAAGTGCCAATTGCTAGACGAATAGCATTCTTAATAATATTTTATTGAAAACTAGCATTTAGTGCACAGATTCAACTGCGTAATATAAGAAGATTAAAAAAATATACAAACCTACATGACAATAATTATGAACACAATAAAAAAAAACAGTAAAATCGGTCCAGCCGTTCTCAAAATGACTTTACATACATGCGGGCGTTGATTTTTATTTAAATGTAAGAACTTAGGTAAACATTGAAATCAAGTTATACTTAGATATAAATTTATCTACTACTAGCTTCTGCCCGCGGCTTCGCCCCCGTGGAATTCGGTCTGTCATCACATCCCACGGGTACGGGGAAAAGTATCCTATGTCCGTCTCCTGGTTCTAAGCTACCTCTCCACCAATTTTCAGCCAAAGCGGTTCAGCCGTTCTTTAGTTATAAATAGTGTAACTAACACGACTTTCTTTTATATATATATATATAGATTAAAATTTCAGAATAAGTATAAAAAATAACGTATTTAAGTAAGGTACCTGCTCACTGACATAGTTAACTACCTATACATTAAAGAGATCTTTAAATTAATGGATTCAGGCCCATCTTATAAACTTACAAAAAGATAAAATATAACAATGGTAAGTTACCTAGGTACTAGGTAAGTATCTTTGTACCTATATGGTTATTCTGCACATCTCCTTAATCGATGCCTTTTCCGCCCAATCCAACAGAAAATATTCCTTTAATAGAAAAAAAATAAACTAAAAAAGACTACGCCATTCTAAAACCAAACAAACCGCGCGTATCGACCGCCACGTTCAAAAACTATGTCCCTTTCTAAATTCGTTTAATAATACTTACTACACACACATTCGCGCGGATCCCGCCCCGCTCGCGCAAAAACCTCCCCGCGCCTTGGGGCAATTCTTCAAAGGGTGAAAAAACTACCCCTTCCCCATCCCCCGATCCGCCTTAACCAATTCTTGGGTTAAAAAAGGGGTGGATACTTAGCAACCAACTATGCAGGGGGATTGATTTTTGTTGTCGGTTTTAGAACGCTGCTAGTTTGAGTTTGGAATGCGTGAAGGGCTAGTATTTTGAAATTAGAATTTTATGATGCTAACGCGATTCTAGTTGGCGGTATTTTATTATATTGAAAATAAGAACGTTCTTATTTCAAAATTTCATAGAGATTTTTTTATTGATTTTGTTATTTTGATTAGTGTAAAAACGTAATATTTTTTTGATAAAACTATTTTTTAATGTACTGTGTGAAGCGAGTGTTTATTATTTTCTTTAATTTTTTTTTACTATTTTTACTTTATGTGTAGTACCTAAGAAATATACACATATCTTCATTAATTCCATTACTAACTCATTATCTGTCGTCTCATTGTCAAGCCAGATTAACGAATAACAATTACGTAATTAATAATGAATTTTAATTGGCATTACGATTCAGTTCTGAACAAAGGTTTTGCAATTAGGCAGGCGAGTGAATGTGTAACTTATTATAACTCAGTAGTTGGAGCGTAAGATGTCTTTGTGTTAAATCTGTGGATATTTCTGGCTAAATTTAGATGGCTAATATCTATAGGTACTAATATATAAAGCTGAAGAGTTTGTTTGTTTGCTTGAACGCGCTAATCTCAGGAACTACTGGTCCGATTCGAAAAATTCTTTCAGTGTTAGATAGCCCATTTATTGAGGAAGGCTATAGGCTATATATCATCACGCTACGCGGACGAAGTCAGGGCAGAAGCTATATTAAATAAAATATAATTAGTAATCTGTCACTGTACGACCTTTGCTCAGGAGTAGGAAAATACTGGCTAAATAAAAAAGGCAAAAAATATATTATAATTTTTATTAGGTAGGATAATTTTAGGCATAAAGACTGTGTTTCGAGACCTTAAACGAAAAGCATATGGTCTTTGAAGTAATATACTATATCTATGCTAATATTATAAAGAGAGAGATCAGCATTTTGAAAGTTTGTTATGTGGCGGGTAATCTTCGGAATTACTGCACCAGTAATTTCTCTGGCTTCATTACCCTTCAAATTGGAGTATAATAATGTTAACACATTATTTATTTTACGCAGGATATTTGGCAATGCGTTCGAACATAGACGACCTCAACAGCAGATTCTTACGGCCAGTACCTACCTAGTCAGTGATTAAAACTTATTTCTAATTATCTATAACTAGCTGTTTTCCGCGGATTCACTTGCAACCGATGTTATGTTTGACTCGATTAACAATAAGTATACTTACCTAGTTTATTATCTTTTTGTGTTTTTTTTTCATTTTTCATGCTAACATTAAGTATAAAGTTATTTTAGTGAAGGAAAAATTCGACTCGCAGGCAGGATTCGAACCCTGCGTCTACCTCTAAGCCACCGCTAGTCCCACCTGCCATGTCGTAATTTGCCTTCACAATCTGAACTTATGTCTTAAAGGTGACGTGAGTGACATCTATTGAAAAGCAAGTTATTTTTTGTTTAGGTATCTAGTTTATGTTACTCCGAAATAAGAAGGGCGGGCGTTTTGGGGGCTGTCTATAATGTAAAAATGACGTTCAAAAAGTACTACCTAGTAGTCTATATTGAATAAATGATTTTGACTTTGACTTTGACTTTGATAATATAGCTTTCCATACCTGGGTGAAAGATTTTTTTAACTACAGTAGTTTTTTAGTTTATCCACAAACAATTTTACAAAAATCAAAATATTTCTTTAAATAATATTAGTCCAGATAAACTCTTAATCTAAGTCTCGTTTATGTTCTACAAACAATCTATGAATAACTACATAACACAATTAGTCCAATTTACAAGTTGCTCTAACACACATTCATGAACAAAAACACAAAATTTATAACCCACAGAAACCTCATACAAAAAGTTGTATAATAACACATTCAAATCCGCACCCAAGTTCCACTATAAAACGCGAAAATTTCCGCCCGACGTTTTTCAACTTCCAACATATAACAGTTTTTAGTAAAACCGACTATTAAATTTAACCCTTTTCTCGCTAAAAAGCTTATCCGAAAAAGCGTTGCACACTCATGTAAAAAACGCACACTAGTATAAAAATTTACTAGTTACGTACACAGACAAAAAACTTTAACTAGTCGTGTTCCCCTCTCCCCTCGCCTTGTTTCATCCCCCGCGGCCCCCGCCCTCATATCCTTACAGGAATTTTGTTTACTTCTCTCTCTTAGGAAGGAACTGACACGACGTACCGTTCCGGGAAATGTCTGCGTTCGAAATTGGAACGCTATTGGCTTTGTGTTCTTATTTTCGTTTTTTGAATGAGGAATTATGATTGGTGTTTTGTCTTTTTCTTTGTGTTTTTGTTTGTGTTAAATGGAATGTACTTATTTATTTCACACAAAAATAATAATTGCTTGGTAGTGATTCAATTTCTAATTGGCCATAATCGATATAACGGATTATTTACGACAAACTTTTATTAAGTACCTAATTTTATGTATGCACGAGTGTATGCAGATTAACAAATAAAAAAATATGGTTGTTTTACTTTGTGATAAATTTATTGGTAACTACTATAATAAGTACATATTATTTTAATTAAAAAAAATACTACACAGAAATGTCAATGCTAATTTAAACACACAAGTCGATACCGAAACATGATAGCTTGTACTATTAGGTCCAACTTTGTTCCCGTTCCAGCAATCTACGTTCTTCCTAAGACCCCGTTAGAAATATTCCATAGTATTTTTTTCTAAAATAACCCCACAAGTCATTTTAACGTTCACTAGCGATCACGAGCCGGGTAAGGGGTTGAGGAGTGAGGGGGTCGTGATATGAAAACTCGTGCCTCGAATACGGAACGCGCTCAATTCAAACTTGAATTTAAACGTGGAACGGCGCGTTCCAAGTTTCCAAATTTGGAAATTAAAGCGACTTGGCGGGAATTAAACACAATATGGCGGAGTTTGCCGAGTTTTTATGACAAAAAATAAAGGTATGGTTTCATCAAGTTTTTAGTGAAACTGATAATACAAAAAAATCTGATGTTTTACTTTTTACTGCCTATATTTGGCATAAACATTTACATACTAGCAATGAAAAGGATTTATAGGAATGCTTTAGATAATTATTAAGACTTTATTGCCAAAATGTTGATTGCTTATCAACATTTTGGCAATAAAGTCTCATTTAACATCAGGATAAAGACGTTGAAAACAAAATAGGTTATACCTAAGTTATAAAAGTCATTTTACGCACAACTACTGCTTCGCAAACTAACCTCCTTACAATATTGGCGCGAAATACTAAATACATTTTGGAAGCTTTAAGCTTTTTGAAATTTAATAAACAATAGGTACAGACGCTCCAAAAAGGTTATCTATAGACACATTATTCTTAACTTCTGAATGTATTACTTTTCCCAAAAAAAAAAACTACTGACGTCACTAACAAACATTAATGCACGCATTACTTAATCAACGCTTAAACGCTCGTTTATAACAACGAACGCATTAACCTCCTCGGTAGCACACAATAAAGTAACAATATTTCTTAAGAACGGCGGGGGCGCACCTGGCTCGAAATTTTCATGTACAAACTTGCCTGTAATTAACAAAATACATTCAGAACTTGTAACTAGATTTAAATAGTAACGCTACTGGCGTTTTAGGGATGGGACAAGGAGATTACTTATCGATGTGTTTGTCGATATGTTTTGCATTCATTTTCAGATAAACATCAATAATTGTATGTATACGTTGTTTAACATATCCCAAGCATTAAGTTGAGTGATTTTTTATATAAGTAAGGATTTTTTAACTAGTGTATCTGGTACCTACCTAAGAGCTACCTAAGACTATCTGTGGTGGGTGCAAGGCAAAGCAGGTACCGGTTCTCCGGCATGAGTAACATAACTTTTGTATTTACAGAAACTAAAATTCTTATCGATTACTTTACGTTTATACAGATAGTGCAATCCATGACGATGCGCCCCACTCTCTTCCTAATCGTTAGTGTTTATCGCTAGTTAACTGCGCACGTGTTTTAGTTTTGGCGATACTTACTAATTACCCACTAATAAGTAATTACTGTGTATCGACAAAACTAAAATACTAGCAGAATGTTGCACACTTGTACTGTAAGTATTCAAAAAAGAAGAGTGGGGCGCGTCTTCGTGGATTGCATTAACTAGATGTAAATGATTAATTGGAATTCCTTGAAAATAAATTTATGTTATAGATACATACCTACCTACTTATTTAAAAAAATAAGTGTGCAATTTGGTATAGTCATAAGTATATTATCAAGCCTAGGTACTTAATATCATAAAATAGGAGCAATTAACTGCTAGTTAAAATTCTTTTTTAATTACCACATATCAGGCACCTACCTACCTTTTTTATCGTCAAGCATCACGCAAAGTTCCATAAGCATCGTGCAATTCACAATGTCTTAGAAAATCATGCTATCGATATTAGGTACCTACCCTTTCCCATCCCTAAACTCCACACAAAGAGACACTAAGAAATTATGTATTCCCCTTAGCGTAGTTCGGCTCAACTTTATTGAATTTGTTCCGAGGCATTCGCAGTCGGGACTCGAATGCAGTACTTTTGTCAGGTGATCGTGATTTGAATGCGACTATTTCACTTCATTAGGCGCTGTTAATAGATACCATTTTTGTTTAAATAATCTCGTTTGTTGAGAGTGTAAGGTAAACAATTTTCGATCCGGGATATTCCTCGTTTAGGAGACAGGGTTACAATTATTGAAAAGAGATTTAAGTCTCGAACATCTTGTACCCAAAATAAAAGTCTCGGAAAGTGTCAGAGAAAACATGTTTTTTTATAGCTTACTAG
This sequence comes from Acronicta leporina, assembly GCA_947256265.1. Classification (NCBI taxonomy): domain Eukaryota; kingdom Metazoa; phylum Arthropoda; class Insecta; order Lepidoptera; family Noctuidae; genus Acronicta; species Acronicta leporina. The sequence continues at coordinate 7,391,066 of OX366536.1, forward strand.
CTTCTGCCCGCATAGCGTGATGATATATAGCCTATAGCCTTCCTCAATAAATGGGCTATCTAACACTGAAAGAATTTTTCAAATCGGACCTGTAGTTCCTGAGATTAGCGCGTTCAAGCAAACAAACAAACTCTTCAGCTTTATATATTAGTAAGTAAATAGAAGATTAAAAACGAAGATAAAACTATAACGAACTATACTAGAAGGTAAAATTGAAGGAAAACGAGGAAGGGGTAGACCTAGATGAAGTTTTGTGGAACAAGTGAAGGAAAGGATTGCGATCGAGTCGTATCAAGAGGTAAAACGGAAAGCAGAAGATAGAGAACAGTGGCGTTTGCTCCACCGACAAGAGCTGAGCTCTTAAATTAAAGAAGAAGATTAAAAACGGTTTTTTATTTTGTTTGTCGTCTTTAATTGTTAATATAATGAGTAGGATATTATTGGGCATTCTACCCCACCTACCGTTCCTACGTCTCACTTCGTTCGCCTCCGTCACATTCGGTGTGGTAGAAAGCCCAATAAGATCCTACGGAGTAGGAGCCGTTTGACATTTCTGTTTTAAAACTTGATTTACTTACCGTTCTTGCTTCTCACTTTGTTTGCCTCGAGACTGACTGTGCGGTTCTTAAAAGAACCTTTTGTGAACATGTTAGGCTGTTTCACTACACTACTTTACCGAAATTATTACTTCTAGGTTTTAGCTGAAAACCATATTGGGCAGTGGTTCTGAACCACTATTATATCAGCACTAGAGAGTAATAACTGCGGAATAGGAGCCGTTCAACATTTCCGTTTTAAAACTTGTTTGCCTCGAGACTGACTGTGCGGTTCTTAAAAGAACCTTTTGTGAACATGATAGGCTGTTTCACTACACTACTTTACCGAAATTATTACTTCTAGGTTTTAGCTGAAAACCATATTGGGCAGTGGTTCTGAACCACTATTATATCAGCACTAGAGAGTAATAACTGCGGAATAGGAGCCATTCAACATTTCCGTTTTAAAACTTGTTTGCCTCGAGACTGACTGTGCGGTTCTTAAAAGAACCTTTTGTGAACATGATAGGCTGTTTCACTACACTACTTTACCGAAATTATTACTTCTAGGTTTTAGCTGAAAACCATATTGGGCAGTGGTTCTGCACCACTATTATATCAGCACTAGAGAGTAATAACTGCGGAATAGGAGCCGTTCAACATTTTCGTTCTAAACTTGATTTATTTACCGTTCTTACTTCTCACTTTGTTTGCCTCGAGACTGACTGTACAGGGTATAATGGTACGTTTTAACGACTTCTTTTAGGACACGATAATTTGCGGTTCTTAAAAGAACCTTTTGTGAACATGATAGGCTGTTTCACTACACTACTTTACCGAAATTATTACTTCTAGGTTTTAGCTGAAAACCATATTGGGCAGTGGTTCTGAACCACTATTATATCAGCACTAGAGAGTAATAACTGCGCCTCCGTTACTCACTGACTCTAAATATTTCTCAAAAAAAGGGTGATCGCTACTTGAACTGGTAGCCTAAAATTCAGGACAGGTTGTCTCATGTCTCTCCACAAAATTAGAGATAGCACATAACCACATAGGCTACACACTTACTCCGCTTAAGTGACCAGATTGGCTCGAGGATCATCTGAACTTTAGGTTACCCTACATTAAACTAAAATTCAGGACAGATTGTCTCATGTCTCTCCACAAAATTAGAGATAGCGCATAACCACATAGGCTACACACTTACTCCGCTTAAGTGACCAGATTGGCTCGAGGATCATCTGAATTTTAATGTAATTCATTCAAACAGAAACCACTACCTTACACCGTAACGAACAAGAGTATTCACTATATGAACCGCTAGCCTAAAATTCAGGACAGATTGTCTCATGTCTCTTCACAGAGCAAGAAATAGCAGGCCTACAGGCACACGCACATTCTATTTCTATGACGCCAGATTGCGCACCAAGGACATCTGAACTTTAGGATACCGTAAACATTAAACTAAAATTCAGGACAGATTGTCTCATGTCTCTTCACAGAGCAAGAAATAGCATGCACCTACAGGCACACGCACATTCTATTTCTATGACCCAGATTGGGCACCAAGGACATCCAAATTTTAATTTAATTAACTCACACAGTCGACACTAGCTTAGACGTTAACAAACAACTACTGGTTGCTCTGCTGTTAAAGATTGCAAATTTGCATTATGTAAATTTGCAGTATCCGAACTTTGTTACACGAACACCTGTATGTATGAGTCATTTCCATGTATTCAACAATTACACTGAATGTAAGATGATCATCGTGCATGTTGCAGTCTCTGATTAAAATAGGTTTTTTAGAGGATTTCCTAACCAATGCAATTAATAAATTTAAATAGAAGTTGTTCCTATACCCGTTTTGATAACTTTGCTTATTATTTTATAATGTTTCCTAATAAATAATTGTTAGTTCTATCAATCTAGGAATTGTTCGAAAGATGAATCTTAATATCAGTACCTACTGAACCTTTACATGAAATGATTATGAAAAGTCCGTTTTAGTCGTAAGATGATATTACTTATACTAATGTCAAGTTTTACTGCAGCATATGAGTGAACTAACTTTTTGACGCGAGTTCGTTTACATGGATTAGTCTGCACAAAAAAATGTTTCCAGGATATTTTTCTTTCAGCTCGTTTTTATTTGCGTCTTTGAAAAAATGATTTATTATTTTTTTATTTCACATGTGTGATATCATGCGGAGTTTTACATCAAGGTTTATTAAACAAACATACATACTTTATTACAATGGTTTAATGTATTAATCATGAGTGTCATGTATCGTCTTCAGGTATGTCGGCGAGCGTAAAAAGCTGGTTTTATACGTCATTTCTCACGATAAAATTGCAATTTGACAGAATCGATTTTCAATCACTACGATTTAATTAGACGTAAGTAACATAAATTAGCCATACAACTGTGAGACCATGTAATTAAGGTTTAATTTTATAATGGACTAAATATTGCTGAAATGGTATTTTTTATGAATAAAATCAATCAATTTTGATCACAATATTACATTCGCTCCAGTATCTTCCAGTGATAAACACCAGTTACTTTCGTTATATATATATATATATATATAAAACCTTCAACCACCTAAAAAATGTAAGTAAGTACTACTGAATATTTAATCGCTACCCAGCTACGGACCTGGTTTCTGCCTGCCGGCTGGTGTATCGATAGTCTTAATTAAGTCACAGTTATTAATTAGTTCCAAAATTAATCTTTATGTGTTCCATTTCAGGTCTGACTCCGATTCAGAATACCAGACAAGACCCGCAGCTGTAGCCGAGGTTGCGAAGGTGCAACCCAAAAAGAAGGTGTCGAAGCGCAAAGCTTCCGAGAGCACCACGCCATCACAATCGAAATCAAGGTAATTTCATGTTGCAATGTTTCGTGTTCAACTAATGCAATGTACTGTGTTGTGTAAATTATTATAAAGAATATGTTAAATTGTTTACAGTAAAAGACAGAAAGAAAGTTCGGGCTCGGACCTCTTTGGCTTGGAGGAGTACATTCCGTCGTCGACCTCATTTGGGGACTTCGGTTCGTCCCTCACAAGCCGTGTCGCCAACGGTAAAGTGCGGCGAACGACGGACTCAACCGGGGACTTCTATGTGGAGGTAAAGGTCTACAACAAGGCCGAAGTTGCCTCCACCCCTAAAGAGATTCGGTGGAAGAAAGCCTTGGTGGCTCTAAAAGTCCAGCTGAACCGCAACACGCCGCAGTGGGACAGTCTACAAGCTTTTATGAGACGGACTCATGAATTATTTGATGATTCTGAGCCCGTCTTTTATAGCGATAATATAAACATAAAATAAATATTTAAGTTGTTGGGGCACCATATATTCTATTATTGTATTTTTGCGATCGTACATCATAATCGTAATAATAATATATTGCAACATCTAATAGTTAGTAAAGTTTAAAACTATATTAATCTAAAATGCCTTTCTGTACTGTCTGTAACACATCTGTTGAGCGCAGTCACTGGACAGGACACCTACGTAGTACTAATCATAAAAACAAAACTATTACGCATTTTTGCGAAGGTGTTGAAATAATACATTCTGCATTTCGTAATCGTATAGCTTCTTATAGAATTGTCGATCCGTCTGAGAATTGTTCTCTAGAACCATTTCTTTATAATAATTGGGACAAAATTAAAAAGTTAATTGACATATCTCTTAAAGAACATGCTTGCCTAAAAGTTAATTTCGAATATTTTGCTTTGTTTTTAATGTTTAAAAATGATTCTCAGGAGATGAAATCATTTGCCACAAAAAACGTTACTCTGCATCAGAATTATGAATTTGATTCACTAATGTCTCAGGTAAAAAATACTTTAACAAAAAAGATAGAAGAATTTCAGGACCGAGACAGTGGATGGACGTTCTTGAGCAGTTCTCATTTGGAAGTCAATGTTAACAAATATCAACCGTTGCGCGGTTCAGGCTTTATCGAATTACCTCCTGCAATAAAATCGAAAAAAGCATGTGTTAATATCCACAATAATGACGAGTATTGTTTTTTATGGTCTGTTGTTGCTGCTTTATATCCAGCTAAAAGTCACCCTGAAAGAGTATCTTCTTACCCTGATTTTCGTAACGTTTTAAAGGTAAAGGACATGTCATTTCCAGTGAATTTTTCAGATATTGCGCGGTTCGAAGTGAATAACCCTGAAATTTGCATTTACATTTATGGTTTAAAAAATAATACCGTCATAGGACCGCTTTACAAACCAAAAGCCTTGAACGGAAAGGTGATTCATTTACTTTATTTAGAAAGAGATGATTTGTCACATTACTGTCTCATTAAAGACTTGCCGCGACTTGTTAAAAATCAAATAACAAAACACCACAGTAAACTGTACTTTTGTGACGTTTGTTTAATGTTTTTTAATTCATGCGATGACCTTAGTTCGCATAGTTGTGGAGGTGTCGCCACTGAACTACCTCCAAAGGGTTCTTTCATTCAGTTTAAAAATTATAATAGAAAGCAAATTGTACCATTTGTTATATACGCAGATTTTGAAACAATGCTAGAACGGTATGAATATTGTGACCCTGACCCCACTAAGGCGAGTACTGTAACTCGACAGCGACACGTGCCTGTAGCTTTCGCTTATCATATTACGTGTACGCTAGACGAAAGCCACAATCGTTACGTTTCTTATCGCGGTGCGGATTGTGTGTCAAATTTTGTGAAGTCTATCTATAAATATGCACAAAAAATTTACGATATTTTAAAAATTAATGCTCCTATGATTTACTCTAATGATAATGCTCGTGACTTTGAAAACGCGATGACATGTCATATTTGTGAGCACTTCTTGTTGGGCGATAGGGTTCGCGATCATTGTCACTTGACTGGTAAATATCGTGGTGCAGCTCATAGTTACTGTAACATACAATACAAACTACCAACATTTTTGCCAGTATTTTTTCATAATTTATCCGGATACGATTGCCACCTTTTCATAAAAGAATTAGGTGAAGCTCCTGGATCTATTAAAGTGATACCTAAAACAAAAGAAAACTATATTTCATTCACTAAGTTTATTCCGATTTCTACCGGGGAAAGCATCCAGGTACGGTTTGTAGATTCTTTCAAGTTTTTAGGAACTAGCTTAGAAAAGTTAGTTAATACAATGAAAAAACAAGACTTTAAACAATTAAAATCTTATTTTCCTAAAAAACAACAATTTAACCTACTCACCCGTAAAGGAGTGTATCCATATGACTATATGTCTCAATGGGAACGTTATGAAGATACGTGTTTACCCTCTAAAAAATATTTTTTTAACTCTTTAACTAATGAGGCAATTACCGATGAAGACTATGAACACGCTCGGTCTGTTTGGTCAGTATTTAATATTCAAAACATGGGTATGTACACAGATTTATATCTCAAAACAGATGTTCTTTTGCTAACAGATGTATTTGAAAATTTTCGAAAAACTTGTAAACTACATTACAACCTCGATCCCGCGTTTTATCTTACAGCACCAAGTCTATCTTTTGACGCTATGCTTTTAAAAACAGGGGTTCAATTAGAATTGATTAGTGATGTTGAAATTTTTAGAATGATACAAAAAGGTATTCGTGGAGGTGTTTGTATGTGTTCCAAAAGACATGTCAAAGCCAATCATAAATATTTAGATACATACGATCCAACCCGTCCAAATTCATTTATCATTTATTTAGATTGTAATAATTTATACGGTTATAGTATGTGTCAATCCCTACCCTATTCCGGTTTTAGATTTATGAATAGACAAGAAATTGATTTTTTACAATTGAACTTAGCAGTCATCAGTGATACTGCGGAAAACGGTTACATTCTTGAAGTTGATTTAATATATCCGGAGAATTTGCACATGGAACACAATGACTTTCCTTTTTGTCCAGAAAAATGCTTGCCACCTGGTGGTAAGAATAAAAAGCTAATACCAAATTTGTACGATAAATATCACTATGTTATTCATTACGTACATTTAAAAAAGTGTTTACAGCACGGTTTAGTATTGAGAAGGGTCCATCGCGCTATTACATTTAAGCAAAGTTGTTTTTTAAAGCAATATATTGATATTAACACCCAGTTACGCCAAAAAGCAGAGTCAACGTTTGAACAAGACTTTTTCAAATTATTGAACAATAGTATTTTTGGAAAGACCCTGGAAAATAATGAAAATCGAATAGACGTTAAGTTAGTAAACAAGTGGTGTGACTCGAACAATAAAACAAAAAAGACTACTTGTGCTGAAAAATTGATAGCCAGCCCATATTTTCATAGCGCCACTGTATTTTCTGATGATCTAGTGGCAATCCAAATGAAACCTGTGCGTATTATTCTTAATAAACCAATATACATAGGGTTTGCAGTATTAGAATTATCTAAGACTCACATGTACGACTTTCACTACTCTATCATAAAACCTTTTTATGGTAACCGAATTGAATTGTGCTATACTGACACAGATAGCCTAGTATATGATGTACAGAGTAATGACGTGTATAAAGACTTCAAGCTGCATTTTCTAAAATATTTTGATACCAGCAATTATGACTGTAACAACGACTATAACTTACCAATTATAAATAAGAAGGTTCCAGGACTGTTTAAGGATGAAATGGGTGGCAACATTATCAAAGAATTCGTAGGACTGCGCTCAAAGCTTTACTGTATTAAAACTTTAAACAAAACAATTAAAAAGGCAAAAGGTACAAAAAAATGTATTACCAAAAATTTAAATATGTCAGATTATAAAAATGTTTTATACAATTGCAATGTTATTCACAAAAAAAATGTATTGTTTAGGTCAATAAAACATGAAATATTCACTCAGGACGTAAATAAAATAGCACTTTCAAGCAATGATGATAAACGATTGCTATCGTTTGATAAAGTTTCTACTTTAGCCTGGGGTAACGCATCTATATTTATGTAATGCATTACCACAATTTAAACGTAATTACAGTAGTTACAATTTTAACATGGAAGTTACTTTTGAACCTAGCTTTATTATGTAAACAACTCTAAAATGTGTGTATTCTTGGTGTTCCTTGTACTAGTCAAGAGAGCTAAACAGAGATGTAGCTATACGAGCTCTGATAATTACTTAGGTAGGTACCTATATAGGTCTTTTATAAGTTTGCTTTTATCTGCACTTTGTACCTACTAAATATATACTTAAATAAATAATATTTTATGTTAATAAATCTGTTTCATAGTATCGACAGAAGTTACTTTTGAACCTGTATGTAAGCAATTCTAAAATGTGTGTATTCTTGGTGCCCTTGTACCTAGTAAATATAATATGTAAGTATACTTAAATAAATAATATTTTATGTTCATAAATCTGTTTCATTTCCGTTCCTGATGACAAAGCGCATTGCGCTGACTGGTTTGTGTAATATAACACCGATCAGGTGCTCGCAAGTGACGGGCTACGTCATACATAAGAAACAAGTTCAAACTTGTAATAAAAAATGTGCATAATGCTTTCTGGAGTACGGCACAAACATAATAATATTAGTCCTCCGTCTCATTTAGCTGATATTGACCGGACTGGTCGGACTTCTCAGTTTCCCATCATTGAATCGAAAACAACTGTAAGTACTTAGTTCGTTTAAATGTTATTTATTACTTAGGCTGATATTCATTAACATTATATTAATTGTTATTTTGCTTGTTTCAGATCATCAAAAATGTGTGATTCCCCTGACCTCGTCTTTTCGCAATACGGTCAGGGTTTCCCGACTCCAAGTTTGAGTTGGCACGTACCCGAACAACAACATACACAACAACAAAGGCTTACCAATAAGAAACCAAGAGCGAAAAGGGATTGTCAAAAGCGGAAGCTGCCTCCTTGCCAGTCATACGTCATCAATAATGAGAAGAAAAAAGGTCTGCGACTGATCCAAATACAAGTTTTGGACTTAAATGAGCAACAAGAATGTGCAAGTGACATTGAGGACGCGGTAGTTTTGAGTGCGCAATATGTTGTGAGTGAACCACTGGACTTTATTATGGATGAGACACAATCGTTGGTTAATAAAATATCTAAAAAACTTTGTGACGGCAATTGTTATTAGTGGGTGTCATTACTTTGTAAGTAGTAGGATTTATAAGTTCTTATCATAGGTAAGATTTATGTTTATAATTAATAGTTATTAGAGTATGAATTTAATGTCATTTGCTTTCTTTTGCTTTCTTATTCTTTAGTATAAATTTTGAATGTATAAATAAAAAAAATATAAAAAAAATGAATTTAAATGTAAGTAATGTTAATTTCTTTGTTATTCTAGTATAACGCACTACATACATCACAAGTTTGTAAGTTACATAAGTACATGTAAATAAATAAACTAGAACATGTGTCCCTAAATCATGTATCATAAGATTTGTTGTTTATATAGGTAATACAGTTATTAGGGTATAATTAAGTAGGTATGTCATTTATTAAATTTGCTTTCTTATTCTTTAGTGTTAATGTGTAAGTTTTGAATGTGTAAATAAATAAAATAAAATAATAATTTGAATGTAGGTATTACTAATAATCTAGTATAAGATAATATTAACAGAATAAGATATTTGTTGTTAATATAACTTTATTATTACCTACTTATTAGGGTTTATGTCATATGCTTTCTTAGTCTTTAAACGCTAAATATGTAACTTTTAAATGTATAAATAATTAAAATATCTACCGTGATTTAGGTATATAAGTTACATAATGTAAATAATTAAAATATTAAATTAAGTATGAGACAGTCATTATTATTCTTAGGTGTTATTAGCTTGTAATTGTAAAAAATAAATAAAATATATATTTTAAATTTGAATTACTTATGTTTTATTTGCATTACTTATTTATACTCGAACTTTAAATTAGCCTTAGTGAAATGAAATAATTAAAATCGTTTAAAATGATTGTAAGTATACTTATTTGAAATTGTATTAATTAAAGAAACATCATTTTACTGCAGCTGATTTTAAGTTCGTTTTGTAGGTTAATATAATAAAATCAAAAAACCATTATGTAGTTAATCGGATATTTTTATTATATATAATGTAGCTTAGCAACAACAAAATAATTTGAATACAGACATATTATTATCAAAATACCATTTTCTTATACACACAGCATTATTTAGTGCACAATTCAATTTATGATTCACACAATTAAACTCAGTTTTATTTTTACAATATTTAGTTTTCAAGACTGAAAAATTAGGACATCCCTTCTCACCTATATCGATTACTTCACAGTTCTCACATAAGTCTTTAATCCACTTTATTTTTTCCAAACCCTTTGTAATAATTTTTTTATTTTCTAAATATGGCACTATAACACGTTTAAACTCATTGTAGTCTATGTAGCCCTCGCTCCAGTAAATTCCACTATATTTTTCCAACCATCTCACTTGCTTCTTTTCTTCTTTTGTTAAGTAATGGAACGAACATGGTGGTTTTACCAAGAATGTTTGTGAATATTCTTGACTTACAATGGCCACTTCTTTAACAATAAAATTGTTATTAAAATTCTTAAATCCTTGGAGATCAACTATAATTGTATCCGGTTTCATGATAACTTCTTTACGATGTTACTTAAGGGTTTGTATTCAATTATACAATCGTTGAGAATCAGACAGTAGGCTGAAGTTTGATCTGGTATTTCGGAATTACTCTCAATTTCTACTCGCACATCCACTACTGGACCTGTCTTTAAGTTATCCGCTTGTCTAGAGCAATCAATGACAAACAGCGGTGCTAAGTCTTTAAATTGTTTCTCGCTTAATATGGGCTCTGGACGACGTCCGTAGTACGACTGTTGAAATCTGGTGTACTGCTCATATAATAAAGCAATTCTGTTGTCAGCAAAATTTACATTTAGGTTCTCATATGGGAAATACGTGGAATTGAGATACACTCTGACGTGTTGAACATGACAGTGATCGAATTGAGACATGTCAGAACTTGCATTGTTTTTTCTATTTGTCTGTAGACCAAGAATTATGTATCTTGGTTTTTCTATTTGAGTTGAAGTTTTGATAGACCAAGTATGTTTTGTAGTTTTAGGTAAAGTTGGATATTCGTACAGATCCCAATTTCTATATATTATTTGAAGTGGTCGATCTTTTTCTAGGAGTCTTAACAAACTGATTTTTTCTTTATCTGATACTTTGACATGTGGCACACGCCATATAATTTTGTTAATCTGAACGTCATCCACCGTTTCGCCAGTGTTCAGTTTTACAGCGTTCAAATTAGTGTTACTTCGTAACAATATCAGTTCATGTCTACAGTTTATCACGACTTTTTTAAAATCTTCAGCAAATCCGAGGATATGACACAGTGGTATAGAAGCTGAAAATCTTCCTCCATTGATATTTTTTATACCATCGATATTCCAGCCCCAAGCATTAGATATTTTTGATTCACTTTCATTCATGGATATTAATGATTTTATGGTTGTAGTTATACCTGCATTTTTTATTTTATCAATCTCCACTCCATTAAGCTCATACCTTATATCTTGGAATAAGTACATTAACGCATTGTTCGTGAAATTGACACTAGTAGCTTCGTCTTTCGTGTCTTTTTTACTAACGTTAACAGTTCCTTCCAAATACAGAGTGCTAGCTGATGGTAGTATGTATAAGTCTTGTTGGTTAATAGGTATACGGATTTCATCGTTCCTGTTGAAACTCGTCACATAAGGCTTGTAGGAATGAAATTCGATTCCTTCTATAGAGTTATCGTAACTTGGAGCAGATAAAACGTCTAAGATATTCATTTTAGCAATCCGATCGCTCTGAGGAATGCTTTATTATCTTTAGTTAATTTAATTTTTTTCTTAGAGCGAGGTCTTATTTGGTATGTAGCTGGAATGGAACTGATATGCTTTAGTTCTTGACGTACATTTTTATTGTAGTCAATCATGTTTTTCTTCTAAGATGTAAATATAGCTGTACTTCTTCACCGCGCAAATTTATTAAGTTATTGTTTATATCCACTAACCTTATATAAATGCAATTTATATTGTTTTGATTGATTGGAAAGTATATTGCGTTCTTCGGGATTTCAATGATCCTGTATCCAGGTGGCACGTTGAGTGCAAATTCGTGGATAATGTGACTTGGTTTACCGTTTATGTAGGAACCGCTTACAATATCACATTCTATCCTGACCACGGTCGTTGGTAAAATGTTGACTGGAGACTGTGATACATGCCATTTATTTGCTTCCAAGATTTGTTCATTAAATCCTAACATTCTACTAAAAGTATCTTCTTTGGTAAAATTAACGTCTTTTGTACAGAACATAGCAGTTTTTAAAGTATTATTATTGCATTGAAGTTTGATAGATGCATCTTTTATTTCCGATTTTAAATAATCATTGATGTCTTGCAATTCATATGTACCTTCTGGTATTTCTATAACGTTGTTAAGGCCATAATAGAACCTATTATTACTTTTGTCAATGTTTGGGATAGAATTAAATGTCGAAAAGTGTAATAAAGCACACTCATACTCTCCATCAAGCTGTAACGTATTAGGATAGTATGTAGATAAAACTGAAGAGTTTCCAGTTATCGACAAAGTGAGCGACATCTTGCAAATGATTCAAATGAAAGAAAAGCATATATTTTATAATATTTTTTTATTCCAAAAACTCCAAAGATATTCTAAACATAAATGACCACAGTTCACTGCATTGAATTTTTGATATCTTGTGTAGTTATAAAACACATTACATTTTTTTAAATATCTAATTAATTCCATCGGAGGTTTTAAATTTCCATAGCTATCAAAATATTCGCAATAATCATATACTTTAACATACGCTACCCAATGCGTTCCTTCGTTAACAGAATTATCTAAGTTAACGATACCACATTCAACCCGTTTCGGCGTCCTGGGTAATCGATCCTTCATGTAGACTCCACGGAAATGAGGGATATTTCTTGAATATTTTAGGATGTCTACATTAGTTAGAGGTCGATTAGGTAGCATATTTTTCAGTTTTTTGAAGAATGAATATACAATCCTTTACCATTTTTATACGGCTTAATGTATAAACCCTTGCCCAACACTAAAGCCTCCATAGCTTTATTATGACGTTCCGCTTCTCGCAAATTTTGCTGACCTGCTTTGTAATCATTAACGGTTTTCGCAATGCCAGCTGCACCACCAGCTAAAGTTCCCAAAGCCGATAAACCAGCGAAAATTGGAATCAGAGGTAAAACTCCTCCAGTCTTCGGTATGGGTATTACTCGTGGCACCCGAATACGATGATGAATGCTCGGAAATAACTTTTTTGCAACCAAGTAAGCTGCTTTTATTAAAGTCTTATTGTCGCCGTGTTTGAGTTTCTTTATTTTTGATTTTATTTTGGAAACCAAGCTTTTAAATGTTTTAACTCCGGATCCAGACTTCAATTTAGCTTTCATCACTTTGCTCACTAGCCATGAGCTTAGTTTTTCACCTTTCCCAGCATCTTTTGATTTCAATCTTTGTTTAGCCATATTAAGTAGTTGTAAATCAGCTTTGTGACGATTTGATAAGTCTGTATGGTTTGCATATGCAATGTCGTGGTACATACAAGCGTCGTCTAGCTTATTTACACCTCGGTCACCTCGAGCCAACCGTTTGGAAAGTTTGGTTCCTGGTCCGCAATAATTGTATCCTGGTAAATGAACTTCGAATGGTAGCTTATTAATAATGCTATTAACTAGTCCACCACCTTGCATTACTTAAAGTAGAATGAAAGGTTTACTTTTTTAAAATAGGTTATATAACATCTTAAACCATTATTGCAGCTTTGTCAATCCAACTGTTTTCATCATTATTAAGACCTAACCATTTGACATACAATTTGTTTCCTTTCTTTTTCAAAACTTTTTCGACTAAATAAATATCAGGATGGCTAGATTTTTGAAGTTCTTGCTCATAAAAAGCTCCTAATATGATTTGCTTTCGTTGATCTTCTATTTGGTAAGTTACTGGTAAGGTTTTATTAATCTTTTTTACATTAAATAATTCAGTTGACCAATTAGGAGTATATCCTTTCTCAAAATTGTGTTTATATTTACTGATACGAACGCAATCACCAACTTTGAATTTAGGCTTCCACTGAACAAAGTCATGATTGTATATATTTTTAATATTTTCTTTTATTGCTGGTTCATTTGATTTATTCACATCAATTGGCTTAAATTGGATAGTGCGATGTTTTGTGGTGTTATATCTTTTAAATATATCTTCCAACGGTAGACCTATCCACTTATAATTTCCATTAAGACTAAAATATATATATAATTTATTTTTTACAGTTCTAATCAGTCGCTCTACAATTGATGCTTTTTTAGTGGAGAATGACGAGTAATGGTTAATATTGTGCTTTTTCATAAGAGTTTGAAAATTGTTGTTATAAAACTCTGTCCCCTTATCAGTTTGTAAGTTAACAGGAGTTTCACGACTCCTACCCAGTATTTGTCCAAATGCACGAGTAACTTCAAACTTATTTTTCGATTTTAACGGTTCGGCCCAGGCGTACTTTGAGAAGCAGTCAATAACTATTAAAATAAAATTGTAGCCCTTGTTAAATTTTTTTAGGTTTTGCATATCCATCAAGTCCGCTTGCCATAAGTCGTGGATTCCTTTTAAAATGACACGACGTCGAAGAAAATTTTTTCGAGCTGCTTTGTGTATTTCATTTACGATTTGCTGTTTTGCCATTACGGAGTTGTCGTTTTTTGAAGTAACTTATCTATGTCTGCTTTGGTATAAAAATTATCTTGTAAATGACTTAAAACCTCAGGTATCTTTCCTTTTAAAGTAGCCTGAACCGTATTTCGAACATCTATTGTGATTTGAGCACGCAGTGATCCAATAAGTTTATTTAATTCTTTTATCGTATTAGCATTCAAATGATCTACATAATCCTTATTTACAGCATCATCTGCTTCTCTAGGAGATCTAATTCCCCTTAATCTCAACGTTTTTACATCAAAATCTCCATTATCTGATTTTATTAATGCTTTTTCATTAAAATCAAAGAGTTCTGACAGTCGCATTCTTTTATGAACATGATGACCAAATTTATCTATATTCATTATTTGTGTGTACGGAAAGACAGTTCTGAGTAAAATGAAAACAATAATTGTTGATCGAGATATTTATTTACTTATAAATTTTCCTTCACGTAGTTCCTCTATGATAGATATTATTTCGTTATCTACTCCTGTATTTCCAGCATTTTGAGAAGCCATAAGTAGTTTTAGTCTTTCAACTAACTCATTAGGATCATCCCAATATATGTAATCAACATCTTTGTTCAATTTTTTTAGCATTAGCAACCCTTTTCCTTTGGGCAAATTTATTTTGTCTGTAATATCATTTCGCAATTGAAATAGAGGTTTTATAACATCCATATACTTTTTCCCCTTGTTGCTTTTTATAGCTTTTTTTGGGTCATAGTCACGTCTATGAGCATTTGTATCTAACAACATCAATTTATAATTTTGTTTATCGTTTTCAGTAACCAAACTTAAATCTGGATCTTTTTTGAGCAGCAGTTGTTTTAAACCAAACGTATTTTTGTATTTATGACCAGCGACGATAATGAATTGATCGTTAATTGTTACGGGAGCTGAACCTAGCATCAATTTATCGCGTTCTACTCTGACCCCAAATGGAATGTCTTTCAACGCTTCTGAAGAAACTGACCAGGATGACGTATCACGATCTTGATTTTGATCAGCTATTGATTCATACGAAGAGTTACTGCTAATTTCCGATTTATCTTCATCTAGTCCTTCTTTCTGCAATGTTTCATCTATTAATGGAACTTCAGATACTTCATCTTCAATAGTGTTTAGGAGAGGAGTTTGCTGGCTGGCTTTAGCTATTAAGTTGAGAGACTCTGTTACAGGCTTAAAAACTGTATCCAGTGCTTGTTTACTATCTATCTCATAATTTCGCATTTTTCGTACTTTTTTCTTTACAGCTTCTGCAGCGTTAACGATTTGTCTTTTTAATGATTTATCCATGTTGGTAAAGATTGATCGTAATCGGTGTACCGCCGTGGAAAGAATAATGAAATCGTACAGGTTTACAGGCTTTTATATCTATGTTCTTAATCAAAGACTACAAAAGTGTCAAATTTATTTCTGTAACAACCTTTATTTTTGAAGCAATCTTTATTAATTACAAGATAAGTGAATGGTTCACTCCATATTTTTGAACACATTTCACGAAATTGACTCCATGTCATGTCAGTATTGACGTGTTCTTCATAAACATGTCTCATATTAATTTCATCTTGTTTAAAAAGTACGATTAGGTTCGCGTTGTCTCTTACTAACTGTTTAGGAATTTTACTATATGTCTGATTCAGATAAAAACAATCGATAAACTTATGTCTTCCCATTGCGAAGTAATCACGCATGTTGCTTTGATTTTCACAGGCGACATCATCGAATACAATTACAGAATTTGATTTCGCGTTGTGAACACTCAGTACTTGCTCATTTTCGTGATATTTCTGAAATGTAATGCCTGGTACACGTTTCAAAACTTTTTCTAAAAAATTGTACTTGGGTTGTTGCACGGTTTTGGAATATACATAAACATTTTCGAATTTTAAACCATTTTCATGTATAAGAAGACCAATTAATAAATTGGTTTTGCCGCAATTTGATGGTCCACATATGATACATCGTATCGTATTGGGTAACAATTCTCCGTGGCGAAAACTAGTGTTTCGTGGCTCTACGCAGAGTTCGTTTAAATGTAACGATTGTGGTTGTTTAACAAATTTCATAACGACTGTTTAAAACGGCTTATTTAATAATGAGGGAAAATAGCAAGTACATCAATATTTATAAAATTAAATATCGAATATAAGTAATGTAACACGTGTGCACATTGCATGAGAATTAGGAATGAAATCTAAGTAAAAAAGTATATCCAAAAAGACGATTGTGACCCATGTGGGGATCGAACCCACGACCTTCGCGTTATTAGCCCGACGCTCTACCTAACTGAGCTAATGGGTCGATGAGAGCTCTCTACTAAAACAAGAACCTGTAACTAAGAGGTAAAATACAGCGAACGATGGACACGGAATAAGTGGAATAGGAACGTAGGTTTCATCGATTCATCTTAACATGATTGTGTGATATGTGCTCACAATGAACGGATACAATCCAAATCAAGTTTTACGGAATCGAAAATATTATTGGGCATTCTACAACACCGAAAGTGACGGAGGCGAACGAAGTGAGACTTAGGAACGGCAAGTAAGTCTAGTTTTAAAACAGAAATGTCAAACGGCTCCTACTCCGTAGGATCTTATTGGGCTTTCTACCACACCGAATGTGACGGAGGCGAACGAAGTGAGACGTAGGAACGGTAGGTGGGGTAGAATGCCCAATAATATCCTACTATAATGCACAACACAGATGGAGTAGAGACGTGTGACATTATGTGACAAGGTGTATGAGAGGCTCAATAGCTTTGTGATGTCACATTAAAAAATCTAAATGATGAAATCGCAAAAC
This sequence comes from Acronicta leporina, assembly GCA_947256265.1. NCBI lineage: Eukaryota > Metazoa > Arthropoda > Insecta > Lepidoptera > Noctuidae > Acronicta > Acronicta leporina. Next base: position 7,408,188 of record OX366536.1, read on the forward strand.
TTTAATGTAAAAGAAGCACACACACTATTATTAATATGTGACGTCTTGCTAGAGGGGTGGGGTCTCACAAATTTGAGGACGTGTGGCAAGCACGTGAGGTGTCAAAAATCATGAGATTCGTTTGACGTGATTTATGGATGTCCCCTATTAACAAAACAACAGCTTTATTTTCAACGGTCTTCAAAGTTAATAATGGTTATTTTTCAGTAAACGCCCGATTCAAACATCTGTTTCTAAATTACTAAACTCTCTGGTAGCGCGTTGATTGGCGACATAAATATATTATAACATCTTCGTCTTCAATGCAATTCTCAATGGAATAATTGAGCCGAGATGTTGTGTAAATGAGTTATGCTATAATTTTTAGTCCCTAGTGCTAAATAGTGATCTTATAAATGAACAGACATAATAGAAACACTAACTTATTTATATGTAGGCAGAAACAACAAAATGCCACTTGCTACATAAGTACTATTTTGCTTTGTCAACTTTCATACATTTACACAAAGAATTACCGAACAAAGTTCTCATAATTTAAAAATAAGTAAATTTATTTGATTCATCACGCCTGTATTCCCCGAAGGGTTAGGCAGAGGTGTATTAAGGTACACCCACAGTTCGCCGGTATGTTTTATGTCCCATGTAATAGGGGCGAGCCTATTGCCATTAAACGGGAACAAATTCCAAACTCCGAATTGCTACTGAGAATTTCATAGAAAAACCCAATAACACTGCTCGACCTGGTAATCGAAACCAGGACATCTAGCGTAGCAGTAGCACTTAGGACCACTAGATAACGAGGGAGTTTATTTGATTAATAATTGTAAATAACATTCATCTATTACGTAACCCTAAAAGCGAATGTCTTCGTTAGTATCTCTGCCTAATACTGCCTAATGTTATTTTTTTACACGACTGAGGTGGCAAACACACGTACGGCCAGCCTGGTAAGCAGGTAGACCTGACGATGGTGGCAATCCTGTAAAAACCTTGTTAGGTACTAATGTTAATTTATTTAATTTACTAGCTTCCGCCCGCGACTTCGTCCGCGTGGAATAGTTACTAAGTCTTAGCGTGGTACGCGCGGTACTTGATCATTATTTTGCTGCGATGTTATTTTAAAACTGCGATATCTCCTAAGATATTCATTGAAATCCAATGATGTAAAGGGCACTTTTGTTATAAATTAAATACTTCTGATGAATAACGTATTTATTTGGATAAGGAGGATTTAAAAGATAGACATATGCTGTCGCGGACTTTTTTTAGACTTGAGGCCTTGATGATCTTCATTCGTAGCAACAACATTAAACTTTAGTATCTTCCCTCACTGAGCTCTAACATCATTCTATTATGATTTAATGTTCACTGTTAATTATTCTTACTATAGTTCTTTTTTCAATTGATGTTTAGACACACACACGTTTTTCCATCTCACTTCGTATGTGGCTGAATTGTCGTCATCGGCAAACTCGCCAATATAAAAAAAAAAAAACTTTTAAAGAGGAACAATTCTGTCATAAGTATATGATTTTTGCGAAACTTTAACCGTTTACGCAGCGCATGCATCGGAAGCTCTCAAAAGGAAAAAAAATCCCGATTTTGAAACATTTTTCATTGGTGCTCCGCTCCTATTGGTCTTAGCGTGATGATATATAGCCTATAGCCTTCCTCGATAAATGAGCTATCTAACACTGAAATATTTTTTCAAATCGAACCAGTAGTTCCTGAGATTAGCGCGTTCAAGCAAACAAACAAACAAACAAACAAACAAACTCTTCAGCTTTATATATTAGTATATAGATATTAGTATAGATAACTGCCTCAATAGCCAAGTGGTCCTGACCGCGACTGCTACGCTAGAGGTCCAGGGTCCAGCTCAAGCAAACAAACAAAAAAACTCTTCAGCTTTATATATTAAGTATAAAATAACCTCCTCCCAAAAAGCAATTAATAAAACAGAATCTAACAATAGTACTGTAAATAGAAAATTGGTAGGAGAAGCAATTACGGAGGTATCGCGTAAATTTATGGCCCTCTCCAAGAAAGCACTCTTATCGTTACGGCGAACTATAGAATTGTGTGTGTAGGGATGTATAAAATTACGCGCCTTAGAATTTACGCGGTAATTTCTTGTTCGGAGAATAAATAACGGTGAATTTAATTTTCTTACGTAGGTAAAGATAGGCGATAGTGAAACGTGTTTCATTTACAAGCATACTTCATTTATGACAGATTATAATATTGATAAAGGTATGCCTTATCTTATCTTGTTTAGGGCTGAGGCAACAAGGCCTTAGTGCACTTCGACCCTTATAACATATTATAACCTATTCCTCGTCCCCTCCCATTTCTGCAAACAGCTCTTCCATGAGCTTTACAATGAGGCCTGGGGGTATGAGTTTGTAGTCCTCTGGTCTTGGATGACCCTGCCCCAAGAGGCACATTCGCTTTCTAGCCAGTACATCGCATGTACACAGAAGGTGTTCCATGCTCTCAATTTCCCTTTTGCAGGCTCTGCAGGGTGATGTCTCCGTCAAGCCCATATTTTGTAGGAGAGCGTTAGTCCCGAAATGTCCGGTCAGCGCCCCAATCAGAAGAAGGGCCTGCGCCTGCTTGAGCTACAAATGGTACTTTGCCATCTCGATGAGGTGGTGAGGTCTCGGTATGCCTAAAATGTGTAATGATTTTGGTCATAGCGATTAATGAATCTATTCATAATCAAAAAAATTTTTTGAACATCAAAATTTTGTTGCCGCCACCATCGTGCCTATATTTGCGAAGGGTAATGCAGAGGGGAACTAATGCACAGTTCACCTAGATATGTTTACCATATCCAGGCGAACAGCCTATTGCCATTAGCCGGGCACAAATCCAAATCTCCAAGCTGCTACTAAGAATTGACAAGACTAAAACAATTGGGACATAACCTAGTTATTTTATATTATCAATATTTTATTAGGTACTCATTTTATTTGAGGTCACAATCAGTATTTCAATATATTTTGTTAAATTAATAAAATGCTTACCATCTTAAATAACTTATTCGCATACTTTTTAATAGATTCTAGAGATCCTAAAACTTTTCTAACTGAAGTTTATAGTACAGACTATAAATTTCAGTTAGAAAAGTTTAAATACCTATAGACTACAGAGTCTATAGGTATTTATATACTATCGTAAATATTTTTATGCCCTACAATGATTATTTGATTTCAATACAAAACTTCAAAATCCGTAAAACACACCTCTAAAGATTATATTTCCCTTTAAAAATCACAATCACGGCGTCCTCACCAAAATCAATACTCATACTACCAGATACGCCCGGCCCGCAAAATATAAATTGCCCATCGTATATTTTAGAGGCACAAAAGTGTTTTGAAAAGTAGTTCGCAGTCGCCCTTAATTCCTTTAGTTTTACTGCCTTTTTGGATGGTTTTTGGACCTCCGGCGTAACTATGAAAATACGATAGATCCGTTTGCCATTCGGGTTCTCACTTCGCTGTCCATTGCGCGTTGAACTATATTAGAATAATAAATGACAGTTTATTTTTGCATGACATGTGAAAAAAAATGAATGTTTACTAAAGAGGTCTTTAATAAGTATGTTTTGTTTGGCAAAAAAAATTTGATGTGTTCAGTATTGTTTATTTTAACCCTTTCTTTTATTCCAATTGAATCCTGGTAGGCCTGATAGAACACTAAGATGAAGACGCCTGTATGTATAAAAATTATATATTATGAATACAAACTAATGTTAAGAAAACTACTAAAAAGCTGAGGCAATAATGTTTTTTTTATTTATAAATCACATTCAATAATAATAATAATATAATGATATGGCAACACTCGAAACGTCAACAACAAAAAAATTCTCTCCAAATATTTATTTTAATTTACCGTACAAAATCAATTTTATCCATATATTATACCTTTTTCTTTTCAATAACTAACCTACCGAATTAATATCAGAAACCTAAATAACAGAAACCATGAAGAAAAAGAGGAAAAACTTATAAAATATAACAGTGACATTTCACTGTCAGAATGCCACAACATAACTGAAAAAAATTGAGAAAAAAAATGTTGACGAGAGCCAAAAGTAGACAAATCGCACGCCCACCACCCCCGGACTCGTCGCTCAGCTCCGCCTCGCCGCCGCCGGAACTCGGACCACCAGTGACACTGGCAGCTGCAGCCGCGTCGAGCTCAAGCGACGAGTATTTCTCCCCACCGACGTCGCCACCACCTGTACGTCGGCCGGGAAGAGGCCGGCCACCGATCGGCATGGGATCCAGGGGCCAACCGGCCCCTAGCCGGGTCCCCGCTGCCGGTGGTTGTGTGCAGCGCATGAAATGGACTCTAAAAATTAATGAGAACGTCATGCGCGCATATTACAGGGCTACAGAGGGGGGAACTAACCTCACTGCGTACCGCGATAGGATGCTGTCTCTGTTCCAGGAACTTGAACCAGCCATCAGCGTCTCGGCCCAACGACTGTCGGATCAGGTGCGGGTTATCCAACGGAATCACAGATTGGACGACGCCGCACTTGATAGGCTACGCTCAGAGGTACTAAACAACCGTACCGTCCCTATCCCTGTCCCTGCACAGACCGCGGTACATCCGCTAGCACGCGATATTATACAACCGCGGTCAAATGTCAACGATAGGGAGGGAGACGATGGGGTTGTTACGGTAAGTAGCCAGTGCAATGACCGATTGAGGAGCGCACTGGAGGATGCGATTCGGGACTTTAGAACTGCTCCCCCCGAACTTAGGCCTCGTCTACCTCGCTTGCCTATGCACAGAAGGAATAGGGCGTTGGTGTGTGCCCTGGACTCGCTGCTTGGTAGTTACTTTGAAAGCAGCGAAGATCTCTTCGATACTCACTCGATAATGTACTGCGCGGCTGTTGCGGCGTGTCGTGTAGCTAATGTCACATTTCCAAAATGTGACAATTCTACACGACAAAAATCCGCCGTACCGGCCTGGCAGCGCAGGATCGAGCAGCGTATCGAGGGGACCAGGGTGCTCATCGGCAAACTATACTGCTTTAGGGAGGGCAATACTCGACCTAGAGTGATGCGCTTTGTGAGGCGGGCATTCTCGGGGACTGGAATCAGGCCTCAAGAATATATGCCCCGTGTCGCGGAGCGCATTGACTTCCTGAAGCAGAAGGTCTGTGCATGGGCGAGCCGTATACGAAGGTATAGGCGACGGGTTGAGCGGTATACCCAGAATCGCATGTTCCAGAGCGATCAAAGGTGGGTGTATAGAGCTTGGGAGCGACCTGACCAAACTGTGGTTGATGGAAGCCGCCCAGATGATGATGCCACTAGTACATTCTGGCGCAACATCTGGTCGGTGCCCGTCTGCCACACTGAGGCTGAATGGATGCGCGATGTTGAGCGCGTGTGTGGAGCCATACCGGAGATGGAGGCAGTTGTAATCACTGCCTCAGATGTAGCCAGTGCAGCCCGTTCGGTACCGAACTGGAAATCACCGGGGCCGGACGGACTGCACAATTTCTGGCTTAAATGGCTACAAAGCTCACACGCACGCTTGGCATCGCAATTCCAGTCGGCCTTAGAGTCTGGATCGCTACCACAGTTCCTTACAACGGGAATCACCCACCTGCTCCATAAATCAGGTGATGCCGCGGAACCCAAAAATTATAGACCGATCACATGTTTACCGACGGTCTATAAACTTCTTACGTCCATTTTGAGAGCAAAAATTTATTATCACATAGAAAAAAATTCTATTATGTCAGCCTCTCAAAATGGATGTAGGAATGGGTCCCGCGGCACCAAGGAGCTTCTCCTCATCGACATGGCCATAAGCCAACAGGTCCGTCGATCCCGAAAGGATCTGTCAACATGTTGGATAGATTATAAGAAGGCCTACGACTCGGTGCCGCATACATGGCTCATGAGGGTGCTGGAGTTGTATAAAATAGATACAACTTTACGCACCTTCCTGATGTCATGTATGGGGCAGTGGAGAACTGTTCTTCGCTATCCAGGATGTAGGCAAATTCAAGGGAACGACGAACCCATTGAGATTAAGCGGGGAATATTCCAGGGTGACAGTCTGAGTCCACTGTGGTTTTGTTTAGCCCTGAACCCCCTCAGCACCCTGCTGGAGGGTACAGGGCTGGGCTATACGTTGCGGAGAGGGGGTCAGGTAATATCCCACCTGCTTTACATGGATGATTTAAAACTGTTTGCCTCCACCAAATTGCAACTGATGGAGTTACTAAAGGCAACTGAAACTTTTAGTAATTCCATTAGGATGGAGTTTGGTGTAGATAAATGTGCGGTCATGCATGTAAGGCGGGGCGGGATTGTGGAATCTGAGGAACTACAACTCTCAGATTCTATAAACTTGAGATCACTCTCCGCAACTGATACCTACAAATACCTGGGAATGTCAGAGGGGTTAGGCATTAACGGGGCTGACATGAAACAAGCGTTGCAGGAGCGCTTCTTCGGCCGCCTGAAAAAGGTACTTAATAGTTCTTTGTCGGGCGGCAACAAGGTGCGCGCCTTTAACGGTTGGGTCATGCCGGTCCTGATGTACTCCTTTGGCATACTCAAGTGGACCCAGACGGAGTTGGACGCCTTGGATAGGAGAGTCCGATCGCTGTTGACCGCAAACCGGATGCATCACCCACGTTCGTCTGTCATGAGGCTGTACATCCCGCGGAAGTGCGGGGGTCGAGGTTTTTTAAATGCTAAGACCCTCCACAACCGCGAGGTGTGCAGTCTCAGAGAATATTTTCTCAAGGCTGACGTGGGTATGCACCGAGATGTGGTCGCAGTGGACAAGGGACTCACCCCGCTATCTCTGGCTAAAGAGAACTGGCGCAAACCTGTGGTGCTTAGTACCAACGACCGCAAGGAAGTATGGCAGAGCAAGGAGCTTCACGGACGCTTTTTCCGTGCCCTTCATGGGCCCGACGTAGATTTCTTAGCGTCCGTGGCCTGGCTACGCTTTGGTGACCTCTTCGGGGAAACCGAGGGTGCGGTCTGTGCAATTATGGATGAAGTTATGCTGACGAACAACTACCGGAAGTATATCATGAAAGACGGGACGATCGACATATGTCGGGCATGCCATTGTCCCGGTGAGTCTATCAGGCATATTACTTCTGGGTGTTCTCGTCTGGCTAACGGTGAGTATTTGCACAGACATAACCAAGTGGCCAGGATTATCCACCAGCAACTTGCTTTAAAATACGGCCTTGTGGATTCTGAGGTACCGTATTACAGGTATGCGCCCGACCCAGTTCTTGAGAATGACCATGTCACGATGTACTGGGATCGATCTGTTATCACTGACAGGACTATTGTTGCCAATAAGCCTGATATAGTGGTAATAGATCGATCAGCGCGCCGCACAATGATTATCGATGTCACCGTCCCGCATGACGGGAACCTCGTGAAGGCTGAGAAAGAGAAACAATTAAAATATCTCGACTTAGCCCACGAGGTGGTCGCCATGTGGGATGTGGACTCGGCCATCATTGTACCGATAGTCGTCACGGTCAATGGACTTATCGCCAAGAGCCTCGACCAACACCTCAGGAGGCTCGAGTTGGATGGCTGGGTTAAGGGCCTGATTCAGAAGGCAGTACTCCTTGATACGGCGCGTATTGTGAGGAGGTTCCTGTCTCTGGGGCCCTAACCACCGGTAGCTTGGACCCTGCTCCCCATGCCGGTGGACAACTATTTTTATATTTTTAAATGTTTTTATTTTCCCTTGTTTTTTATAAAAATATTTAAAAATGTAAATTATATGATTTTGAAGGAATAAATGGAATAATATAATAAATCATCTAGGTAAATCACTATAATAAATTGACTTTTAATGAAGTCATCTTTATACAAACTGTCCTTTTCATGATAGCGTTTTTCGTTCATTAGGTATAAAAGAACTTATATAATTTGTATATGAGCACTTTTAAAAGGCATATGAAAGTTTATAAACATTATTGAGTATAGTGGTATATTCAATAATGTTTATAAACTTACTTACATTTGATGAAAGTTGCGATGATGATCGTAATTGAATTAAATTCATGTGTGATTTTTTTATTCATTTAAATTTCATTGCTTTTTCTTTTAAATATTTTCTATTGAACAGAATATAGAATCGGCACAGAGATCATAATTATAATAATTTTAAATTTTAAATCTAGTCTTATTTTACTACAAAGATACAGATAAGGTATGATTAAAAAAACACAGACATGGCAATAGTTTAAAACGACAATATAAGTAAATCAAGTTATCTAGCATTTTTATGTAAAGATTCTATGTAAATTTCAAAACTGTATCACGAAAAATCACAAAATATAAGCTTATTATGTTATCATGTTGTTCGTACAAAACCATGCTCACCACGTCGTATTACCCCCGCTGTAGCACCTGCCGCCTTTTCCGTCCGTGATTTTTGGTGTGTGTGAATGATTGCGGAAAGATACTTAGCTAGAGGCCCTTAGTGTCGCCCGGTATCCCACTTGTAACCTTTCGATGACCTCTGTGGTTTAGTGGTTTGAGTACCGGACTGCTGACCATGGGGTCGCGGGTTCGATTCCCACAGGACACAAATATTTATGTGATGAATATAAGTGTTTGTGTTCGTCTGGGTGTTTCTTATGTATTATAAGTATGTATTTACGAAAAAAAAGTATATAAGTATTATATCCATTGTCTAGTACCCATAGTACAAGCTCTGCTTAGTTTGGGACTAGTTGGTGCTGTGTAACAATGTCCCAGAATATTTATTTATTTATTATTTATTTACTTATTAAATATTTTTGGAATCCATTCAGTTACTGATTTTGAACAAACTATATTCAGGTTTCCCTTATAATAAAACATATTTTATGGTGTATATCCAGATAAAACATTCAGTCCACCAAAAAAGAATGTTTATAAACTGAAAAAAAAAATAGAAAGTTACATTTAAAAAAGAAAATTATTCGCAAAACACTTAGCAAAACTTAAGTTAGTAATAAATTTAGAGAGAAAAATTTAGCGAAATACGGATTCATCAATAATTATTAACAATCCTATTAAAAAGAAGCAATGTAAGTCAAAATAATTGGGAAAACATTCCGCGTTTTCATAGTAGCTGCTCAAGGGTGTTTTATAAGGGTCTGTTTGGTTAGGTCGACCTTTTTTAGCCTTTCGGGCCCCCAGATAGTTTTAGTTTGTTCACTGTAAAATTTTGAGAATTACGTTCGGAAAAGTTATTGCAAAAGGGTAGTGTTTTTCGATCCAGTATTAGTTTTGAGAATTTTACTGGGTTATTGTGATATTTTGTGTAGTGTTGTGTATAATGTGTTTGGGTAAAACAGTAGTCATTGGATTTTGATGTTTGAGTAGTGGTGTTTAGGTATGTTTTAGATTATTATGGATCCTTTTAAGGCATTGTATTTAGATTAAGAATAATTGTAGAAGAGAGTACTGGAGTGGGGACTATATTTTTCTCTTTTAGGCTCTATTATTCAAAGTCAGAAAGTAGTGATCTGTGACAGAATTTAATTGGTCGATAAAATGTACGATTGTGTACCTACTACTTTTATATCTATACTAATATATAAAGCTGAAGAGTTTGTTTGTTTGCTTGAACGCGCTAATCTCAGGAACTACTGGTCCGATTTGAAAAATTCTTTCAGTGCTAGATAGCGCATTTACTTAGTCTATTTATTCACGCTAGTCGGACGAAGTTGCGGGCAGAAGCTAGTTGGTTATAATTACAACCATATTTGTTTGTTTAATTTTTTATATATATATCAAAATTACCATTATATTATTACCAATAGCTATTGAGACTACTTTCTTGTAATACCATTAACCAACCTAAAACTATTCCACTATAATTCTACAACTTAAAACTAAGATTAGAACTGAAATTAATTAACCAAGCCACGAAATGAAGTTGAAAAATTGATTAAAGCCCCACCAACCGCACCGAGCTACAGAGGGGGGCGTTAGTACCTCCACGGAACCGTCAAAGTTTCGCGAGGGGGCGTGAGGGGGCTTGAAAAGGGGGCAAAAATGAACCACCGGCACGAAGACGGATCGGGGAAGTTTAAATTTAGAGTATTGTTAAGCTTCTTTCTGCCTTAGAATTTGTTAAATAGATTTTGCAGAAATTTTCATAGTTTAGAGGTGGAATTACTATTAAAATATATTTTTTTGTTGTTTGTAACATTAACGTATGCCAAATTGTCAAAGATAAACATAACAGCATAAACAGCGATATAAAAAAATATTTCAGGCGGGAGTTTAAACCTGCAGCATCTCAATAGCTTAGTTGGCTCAATAGGAAGAGGAATTAAGATAGAATTCTCCTTTTGCTAATTTTTTTTACTATTCCCGTTCTGTTTGTGAATATTTCAAATTCAGCTCCGATTATTTCCATGACTATCCTCATTAGTCGTGTGGACGTAAGCGTGTCTGCTATGCTGGAGGTGCTGGGTACGATTCTCAGGTCGAGTTAATGTTATTGACATTTTCTATGGAATTTTCTTTAGCCGCTCGAAGTTTGGATTCGCTCCGATTAGTGGCAATTTGCTCGCCTTTTGTTACGTATATGAGACCTCGTACTAGGGAGTACTGTGGGAGTATATTGGTGCACCTCTGCTCAACGTAATCCTTCGGTGAATAGGTGTGATGGTATGATAATAGCATTTTAAAATTTAGGAGCGTTTATTTAGTATTTGGCTCTAAATGAAATGTAACGTGATGAATGAATTTTTCTTAACAGTATATCTTTGATTTCATCATGAATTTTGCCCATGTTTTTATGAGTTTTTAATGAAAAGATTATGTCTATTTTATTTACTTTTTCTAATAAGGCCTAATTTTTTTTGGCAACTCGTGTGGCGTACCGGCTGACCGATTGGCTTCTGTGCCACTTGTTGTAGTTTCGATCCCCACACTGAGCATATATTTTTATGATCTACAGATTGTTGTTCTGGGTCTGGGCGACTGTGTTTGTGAGAATTTGTGTTTGTAAAAACACAAACGACACAGAAGAAATTTGTGGTCTGTGGCAACGTTTTTTTTTACTTTTGATTCTGTCTCTATATTTGTTTGTATTACACCAAAGTTTCGTATGTATCCAACCATGTCTAACCTCGGGCCCTCTGCTATGACAATGTTATGCAGACATCAAGCTTCATTTGAATTTTGCAAAGCAAGATGGCGTTGGAACACACGCTGTATCAATGTGACTTAATTGAATTCTCGCAGTTTGGAAGATTGATTTGTTTCAGTTTTGATTGAAATACAGTATAAATTATCTTTATGATTTCTTTAATTTTTTTTATGTTAATATTATATCGTTATTTTAGGCTAACCTGAACCTAAGTATAGTGGATTATAGCCTAAGATCTCTCATTTTGAGAGAAGACCTGTACCTAAACTACAAAAGATTATGGATTTTTTCATATTACAAAAAATCCTCACGGATCATCAGGGAAGGAGGCAGGGGATGTTAGAAGAGAAGCGGCGGTAGCCTAATGACTAGGGCGTCGGACTTGCAATCATGTGGTTGCCGGTTCGAACCCCACCTATTGCACTACCGACGTGAACCCACTCGTAACACAAGCAATCTAGCTTAGCACGAGGGGTGAACAAGAATACTAGTAATGTGCGACCTACATTGCTAGTAAGCTTTTTTTAACAAAAAAAAAATGTACTGAATAAAAACCGTACCTACTTGCATTCCCTTGCCCTTTAGTCACGGTGATGGGACAGGATCATAAGGATCCTTAGGCTCCCAATAAAATTAAAAAGAAAATAGTGACTTTAAAGTCGAATACAATGCAATTTTCTCTTCGTGCAAGTACGTCCTCAGACGAGTACAAAGACAAACAGCAAGTTGAGAAGTAGTGACTAGAGAGGCGCTCAGGAAACTCTTGAAACAAAGGAAGGTAATTGAAAATTCTATCAAAACTTGCCACGAACGAAGCCAACGAAGCTAGTTGGAGAGCTAGTGAGTTACCGACTAGAGATGGGTTCGGAACTGTGATTGAAATCTGCGTTCATTTTGCAAGTGTTGACATTTTTTTTCGAAATTCGAATGTTGTTTTATTATTTATGAATTATACATTTATTAATGTTGTTGTTATTTTATTATATTGAAGAATTTTTTAAATAAAACATATAATTCCAAATCACAAAGCCAGATAAGCCTTGTATTCAAAAGAATTAAGTCTATCTAAATATTTTAATTTTTATTTGTTTATTTTCTATCAAGTTATAGACGCCGCGCCGGATGGATTTAGAGACTATTCTTCTTATTTTGAATCAATGGAAAACATCCTTCATTTAACAGTTTTTTTATATCAACTACTTGTAATTGTATCTTGAAATTACAGTTAATGAATACTCGATATTTTTACCCACAAATCTATTATTTGTCTCTCGTCACTGTTCCATAATGTATGTCACATCACTACTCTTGTATGAACGAAATAGTCCAAAGTTAAGTTCCGCCTTGCCTCGTGTTTGACAATCAAAAGTTGATGCCGCCATTATTTCTCCAACGTCTTATTCTACCTAACTTAGAATTAAAGCATTTATTAGCTTGATTAATAATTGTTATAGTGATGGATAGTTCAAAGAATATACTACAATATTTTGACTGGTTTTCAATTTTTCATCGAAGTTCCTACGAACTTCGGTGAAAATCACTCACAAGAACTCCGCCCTTATGTCTTAAGACTGTTTCGCGATATATTCGCATTTTATCGCTACTTAAAAAATATTATCAGTTTGCAATTTTTAACAGAATGACGACCCGTATAGAACGCATCTAAATAAAAAAATAGGAATAATGACGAAGCAATTCTCAACAAATCTAGCAACTTTGTTAATTCAGATATTTGAAGTACGTCTCTTGTAATTGACAGATGAGCTTGTAACATGCTTTTTGAATTTGGAACTATTCTGAACACTAGGCTCAATGAGCATTTTCTTGTGCCTAATTTTATTGTGTACACAATTCGCGCTCAATTAAAATATGTGCCGATTTTCTTTTGTTTTTGGCTAGCATGCAGTGCCCATTGCCGAGTACGCACCTCATTTAAGATTGAGAGTTTTATTCCACATTTAATTTTAAAAAATGTTGGATCACTGCGGTGTCATATTACAGGTTGACTAAACTTCAAGATCCAAAATATAGTATGTTGAAAAAAAAGATACTTATATTGCTAACCTCAGTCCCCTCGATATTATAATAATAAAATATATTATTAATACGTCTGTGTTCGCAATACAAGCGTTTGAAACGAGCTACAGCTAATTTAAATTTCTATTAAAACTTGGCAGTAGCGGGGCGCACTGTCAAAGGCAATCACAATGTTTTATGTACACAATAAAGCTCTTGTTATGTGTGAATGCCGCTTTAGGTTGGTGTGAGAAGATATTGTGACGAAAAAATTTGAAAATTTGAAATTGAACTGCCTCAATAGCCATGTGGTCCTGACCGCGACTGCTACGCTAGAGGTCCTGGGTTCGATTCCCAGGTCGAGCAAAGTGTTATTGGGTTTTTCTATGAAATTCCCAGTAGCAGCTCGGAGTTAGGAATTTGTGCCCGGTTAATGGGAATAGGCTCGCCCCCTATTACATGGGACCTAAACATACCGGCGAACTGTGGGTGTACATTAGTACGCCTCTGCCTAACCCTTCGGGGAATACAGGCGTGATGGTATGTTATATTTATTAGTAGACATTACAGTTTAAAACTATGTTAGTAAATAAACTGGTATGGTGCTGGTGTTGCAAGCGTCCATAGGCTGCGGTGGTCACTTACCATCAGGCGGGCCGTATGCTTCTTTGCCACCTTAGTGGTATAAAAAACATACTTATTTTTCGTTACCAACAACGTCATTTATTAAGTAGGTGCCATACCATCTTTCAAGCTCAGCTGGCTGCGCTGGCGCTGCTGCTGCTGCTGCAGAGACTCTCAAGCAGCGCAAATATACTAACCTATTAAACATAGTAACCTATGTGGTAACTATATTTTCGAGACGTTTGGGGTCGAGACGCTCGGGTCGTGGGGTCCGAGTGCTCGTCTCCTTTATAAAGAACTTTCAAGGAGACTAGTCGACAATTCGCGTGAGCAGAGGGCTGGTTTGTTTCTAGGGGAGCGTATAAGCATTGCCATTCAACGTGGCAATGCTGCCAGCCTTCTGGCACGTTACCAGACGACAGTGATGCCGATGAATACTTTGACGCCTAGCCGCGGCTCAGTCTTTTAGTTTTAGTTTAATATATATAAATTTTATGTAAATAGTGTAAGTATATAGTGTAATAGGTTTTACTTTTTTCTTTACGAATAAATTTTACCATATACAATAGACCTAATATTAGATAATGTTGAGTAGGTATAGAAAATAATTAACCGGCTTACAGATACCTAGATATAATACGAATTCTCATTACAAGTCCATCATCGACAACAAAACATGTTGTGACAACAAAATTGATTTACTATAAGTACAAATTAAAATCTCGATTCAATTTAAAGCTAACTTCAAACGTATTGATTTTCTTACTCCAACTTCATGTACCTATTTCAAGTTTTAATGAGTTTTCTTCAAGTAAATATACTTGAAAAGTTAGGGCAAAGTTATAAGTAAACGAAAATACTTTAGATTTTAATATACTTAGTTGTTTTAGAGTAAATAAGGAGTAATTTAGATAGGTAATAATTTAAAACTTGAAATTTAGTTTTAGTGTGAAACTTAGAGTTTGAAATTTTGGTTTGAATATTACAAGTACGTTCGTTTATTAATGAAGAGTGAAGTTTTTTGAACGCGCTACGTTTTCGTCGAGAGGTCGCCAGTTCACCCCTGATGAACTCAATTTCTAAATACTTATATAAATCATTTATTTCCAATATAAAAAAGGATCAATCAAATAGCCTACTTATAACATAAAACACCACAGAAAACGTCAATAGGTCAAAGGTTTCAACCAACAAGGCCCAAAGACTTATACAGAGACCGGTTATATGCCACCTGCATCGAATGACTCCCTGCAACCTTCGCCAGGTCATCCGTCCATTAGGTCGAGCTTTTGGTAATTTCTACAGAAATGAATCCCTGTAATAGGTACCCACCTATCTATATACGACTTATTCAAAGTCATTGTTGGGCAAACGTCCCCGAATGAAAGAGATAGGACTAGAACACTACACTGACCTATTATGGAAAACAAAAATAACACACAACATAACTTATCACCATGCTTGTATTCCCTGAAGGGTTAGGCAGAAATGTACTTACTTAATATAGGTACACCCACAATTCGCAGTTATGTTTAGGTGCGAGCCTATTAGTATTACCGGGCATAAATTCCAAACTCCGAGCTACTACTGAGAATTTCTTATAACACCCAATAACACTTTGCTCAACCTGCGAATCGAACACAGGACCAAGTTTAGAAGTCACGCAACCACTAGACTAACGAGGCACTTCTAGTGTAGTTTCAAACATAAACAAAACTAACATACATAACATTAATAAAATAAATAACGTATATAAAAGGTAGTCGCACGAACTCGTTTCGCGCCGCGGCTCCGCTCACACTTATAACTCTAGGTCCTTCTCATACCCCCACCCATACCCCAAGACGCGAAATATTTACATAAATTTACAAATTTCGCGGCGAAATAAAATTTTGTAGGGCTGTCACGTGATTATTTTAGGTTATACGTCATTTTGATGTATTTTAATAAGCGTACCACTTTTGTACCGAGTTGTATGGGGCGTGGTACGTTTAACGAGATCTATCCCTATTTCGAATGATGTTTGAAAATTTCTAGTGTTAATGTTAATGTAACAATGACTCCGATTTAAATAGTTAAAAAATAATGGGACAACTTTGTAAGAGTTTTTAGGCACCATGTTTAATTTGATTTTGTTTTAATTTAATTGATTAAATTTTTTTGACTATACACGAATGAAAGATTTCAAAAATGCAAGCATCATTCGACATCACATACCATCACGCCTGTGTTTTCCCCAAAGGACAGAAAGAGGTGTACTAATATAGGTATAACCATCAAATCATAATATCATTCGTTATGATGAAAATTATCATGCGACGAACAAAATAAAAACACGTACAAAATGCAATGAAATCTTCACGTAGATATACGTGACAACCCTAATACTAGAGTATAGTTGGCGGGTCGCCCCCCAGGTAGTCAGGGAGCTAGGGAGGCGTCGTTTTTCATGTTTAATTTTAACTTTGCAAAACCGGCATTTTAATAAACGCTGGTCGTCTTTCGCGTCCAGAATTTTATGCGCTGCCAGCAACCTTTTGCGTTTCAAATGAGAATTTCATTTTAATGCCACACTGGAGACGCGAAGTTTTATTGTGTTCAAATTAGTTTCGCGTTTCTGTCGTGGAAAAATTGGTTGTCTTTTTGTTATGGCGTATCGTTTGAGTGGGTTAGCGTAGTGGGACGTGTTATTTTAATTCGATGTTTTTTTATTGTAGTCTTTAGAAAGTGTATAATTGTAAAAAATAGGTTTGTTACGAATTTGTGTAAGTAGGTACCTAAATGTTTTTGCGCTTCAGTTTTTTTTTTCATTCAATACTATTTTACTAATATCATAAATTTCCACAAAATCATGGAAATCAGAAGAGATTGAGTGAGGATACCGAAGGCCAGAACCTTTTTAAAAGGCAGGAAACGCACTTGCGATTCCTGTGGTATTGCGGGTGTCCATGGGCGGCAGTAATCGCTTACCATTAGATGATCCGTCTGCTCATTTGCCAGTAAATGGGTTAATGATCAAAAATGTACCGGATTTTTTTTTATTGAAGATATTTGAGAAAGAAAAGTGAAACCAACTCAAAAACCACGCTCCCTTTTGAAGTCCTGATATTATAGTATTATCTTAAATTAAATTAACATAATAAAGCCTCATGTTATACACAACAAACAAATATACCGAACCTTTCTGTAATCATCTTCGCGATATCAAAACCTTGCCGAGATTACAATTAAAATAACTAAATACAAAACCGTACGGCCTAAGCAGCTAAGCTGAGCAGTAAAACAAGGAACGGAATATTAAAACCGGAGGCACCAACGAAAGCCATTAAAATGCGTAATTGCTGGATTAAAGCGCCCAAGATTCCTCTATTTGCCTCCCAATTCCAGTACAAACTACCATACCTTGACTGTACACAGCTTAAAAGAAATGAACATAAATATTTTGGCATACTGTGTCATTCTAAACAAAGTACAATAGAATTTAATGATGCTGTGGAATGTCCAAGATGGCGCGCGTTCCTAATTTGAACTTCGATTCGAGGCGACGTGCCGTACATACGTCATGAGCGCGGTCTCAAGATTAGGCGATTTACATTGGCTTTTTCGTATTTCGAACGCACGATGCTTCGGCTGAAGCGTTTTATGCCTTCGTGCGGCCTCGAATATAAATGGATTCGAATGTAATGCCGCTAGTAATTTAAATGTGGAACGTGGTGATTTCTTTTTAATTAGAAGGTTTGAAAATGGAATTAGTTGAGGTTTTTTGGGGTTGGATTTTTGGCAGTCAGGTTGGGTTCACGTACCTAGATTACTAATGAATTATAGTAATTCCGTGTCTGGTTAGTCTTCAGAGTTATGGGTCATATATCCGTATTTGTGACATACATAAAAACATTCGGTGACATAAAATGTAGGTTAAGTTCTCCATTGGAGCGTAATAATCCATCTGTTTACTTTATTTTTTAGAACCACTTTATTGTTCTAGAAATTTCTAGGGCCTTGATAAAAACACATTAACCTTTCACACCCAACAATATTTACATTTTAAAAAGCAAAATCTAGCCAAACCTTATTAAAATTTAAAAGCTAATCAGTTTTAACAACATAACTCTCGTTGAATTCTACCAAAAAAATAAACAAGTATGAAAAAAAATAGAAATATTCTACTAAAACATTCATACATGGCCGTAAAAACTTGGCACCCCACGGGGCGGAGAAACACCCTCCCTACACATGTATAAATCTATATGACGTCATTAAGAAAACGGAGAGCGATCGTCTTGCGCATACCCGTCCCGCTCTCACGCGTTCAAATACAAAGGCTAGAGGGAGATAGATAATGTCTTAGCAAGTGCTTGGGGCAGTCGTTCCCTCTCTCTCAGTGCCTTACAATGGTGAAAAGACGGCGAAAATTAAATAATACTTTGTCGTTTAAATTGAAAAGGGGGGAATGGGGGGTAGTTTGGAAAATTTTAGGGGTTAGAGGTAAAAAGGTATTGATTTTAGGAGATTAGTCGTGTCTATTGTGGGTATATTTTGCGGTTGTTCACTCCCGGTGTTTTATGTCAAAGCTTATAAATTTTGTGATCAATGATCTTAGAAACGTGCTGCGGTTTCTATGAAATGTTTTTCCGTGCCATTGACTCTTGGCTAAGTAGTAAGTACGCAGATTGATCGATCTGCAAGGTTAAGCTGCGCTTGCCACGGTTAGTCGGTGGATGGGTGACCGTTATTAATATAGTAAGATTGTGTAAACTTGCTCATTCCTGTTACGTACGGTCGCCTGTAACATTTGTTAGTGGTGGTTGAAAGCCCTTCCTTCAAAGCAAGGAGGACGATGCAAAACGGATAATACCGGATAAAACCAGAATATTAAAATAAAATAAATTTTGTGTATTTATTTTAGATTTTTTTATTACAGGTTGAGAAATTTATTTAGAAGAAAATATCATTCGAAGTCTGTTTATAAGCATAGGTACGATTCATTCATTGAAATATTTTGACTTGAATCATATAAATTAATTATATTATTAAGTTATTACGTATACTTTATTTAACTGCCTCGTTAGTCTAGTGGTCCTGGGTTTGTTGCCCAGGTCGAGTAAAGTGTTATTGAGTTTTTCTATGAATATTTCAGTAGCAGCTCAGAGTTTGGATATAGGCCCGCCCTCTATTACATGGGACCTAAACATACCAGTGAACTGTGGGTGTACCTTTAGTACACCTCTGCCTAACCCTTCGGGGAATACGGGCGTGATGTTATATATATGTTATATATATATTAAGTTTTTCACACGTGTCAGAGCTAAAGATGTCGTGTGACTAAGCCTTAATATTGAAGAAATATTTGAATATAGTAAGGCAAGGCAAGCAGAGGTAAGAAATAAAAATGATTGTTATTTTATGGTATTTAATACCCTTTCCAAGACGTTCAGGTTGAAAACCGCTTTCAACCTTAACGGCTTCAAAATAAGGGTGATAATAAATGTTCAACTGTTAATTTTGTCGATTGTAGGTACTCACATTAATTACAATACTTTATACGAAACTTATTTTTATAGTATGCCCCTAATTGACTTTCAAAAATTTAGTTTATTTTTTGCATATTATAATACCTACACTAGGTACTAAAATACACAAAACTAAAACTACACTTTAATAAAACAGAGTTTCAAAAGTATAATTTTATATTCGGCTACGTAAATACTACGGGAGCGCTACGCCGTCACCGTTTCGGAATTCGTAGCGCTACGAGTTTCTCTTGTAACTTTTTATTTTTTATTATTCATCCATTGCAGAATAGAGTCATAGTACGAGCCGGTATGTATTTTATTAAGCACCATTATTTAAATGACGTTTAGAGTAAATTTATTTATTTAAGTATTGTATTACGACTACATTTCTCAAAGGTACTATTATTTATGGTTTCTCATTATTTTTCGGGTCTACTCTAAAGGTCAAACAAAAAGACACAGGTCTCCTATCTGAATGAGAGGGATTAGACTATAGTCCACCACGCTGCAGCGCTGTCCTGTTGCGGGTTGGCGGACTTCATAAGGCATCGAGAAAATATCTGAGGCACGTAGATTTAGTCTCGCTGTTTTACTTCAACTTTTAAGCGAGTGTTAATTATATTAATCATTAATACGCACATAATTTCGAAGAGTCAGAGGAGCATGCCTTGGATCCGATCTCGAGACCTTAGATTTGGCAGTCAAATGGTATACTAGGCTATCACTGCTATAAATAAAAAAAAATAACTAGTAAGATAAATAATAATATTGTATTACTTATATATCAATGCAATACATTTAAACACATTCCCAAAAAAACATTAAAACTAATTTTCGCTTCATAAAGAAGCCAAATCGAAATAATGACAGTCAAAACTGAAATTAGAAAGCCAACCCTGCCACTGCGTCTTAGATATTTTATCTAACTCTAGAAAATGTCATACTATTTTAATTATACTACGGAACGGCATAAAAGCAGTTTATCGCGAAGGGGTAGGGGGTACTGCCCCACCCCAGGGGTGCGGAAGGGGGCAAGAAGCAGAGATTTTATAGCCCAGTACCGTCGCAACGCTTTTAATGGCTTATTTGCCCAGCCTTTGTGGGGTAACGTGCCACCCCGGGCTTTTGTATCGCTGATTTCGTTGGAAATGATAGCGATTCGATAGTAAACGTCAGATAGTTTTTTACGGTTGAATAGAGATGGGTAGGTATTGTTCGTTTCCTTTTTAATTACAATTAACTTTAATTTTATCAGAATTTGGTCGCAATAATGAATTTTAAAATGTTACGGGTACTTATTTTGGTACATATAAGACGAAAAACACACAGAGAGACTTTAGATCATTTCAAGCCTAGTGATATGACCATTGGACTGCTAAAGTTCTCGAGTTTGAATCCAAGGCACCTCTGACTTTTCGAAGTTTTTGCGCAGCTTAAACGGTGATGAAAATAATGGTGATTTTCTAGCGTAGTGGACTATACCCTAATCCCTCTCATTGTGAGTGAGACATTACAATAGGTTGATTATGTATATATTATAAAATAGGTATTAAAAATACTCTTCTTGAGCATAATTTAGGTAATCATGTAATAATCACCATCGATAAAAAAACCATATTTCCAATAATTTTGATAACATCTTAATGCTCAAAAATAATACTTATCATACTCCGAGCCTCTCCCTAACTATCTTGGGTTGGTTTTTACTTTTTTAGTTTATCCAGATGCGGTCAAGAATAATTCTCAAAGCTAAAAACCAATAACACAAAATACCAATACCTAAACCAGTTCTTTTCAAAGCACTTACGCACAAAGTTACGTAACTGGTCTAGTTGACCAAATGGCTTCGATACCAGTTTCACCTTTTTGTCATAAAAGTGAAGGGTTGGCGCGGCTCTCAACCGATAAATTGATATCATTTTGAAAAGAGAACCGGTTTGAAATTCGTGTTCTTTTTGAATTCGATATTTAAATTGAAACTCGATTTTCTTGTTATTTGATGTTTTTTTTGTGTACTTATTTATTTGTGTTTGGAACACGTGTTCAAAATATATGATAGAGGAATTTTGGGTTTTAAAAACTTCTAACTTCTAACTTCTTCATATTTATTAATAAGGTATCAATCTTAATTTCAGTAATGACTAACATAACTAAAACAAGAATATTTATATAAATAAAATAATAACAAAAGAAATTACTGAACGTAATTAAATATTAGCACAAAACAAGAGGCGTTAATTAACGACGATCAAAGAAGCTGAATACAGCCATTGTGCCGACTTCCTGTTACGAGCTACGCGAATGCAGGAGCTAGTGAATTTTATGTAGATATCGATTGTTTTATCTATATTAAGAGGTAGCTTAGAACCAGGAGACGGACGTAGGATACTTTTTATCCCGTTCCCGTGGGATGTGATGACAGACCGAATTCCACGGGGGCGAAGCCGCGGGCGGAAGCTAGTCTATATATATAAAAGAAAGTCGTGTTAGTTACACTATTTATAACTTAAGAACGGCTGAACCGATTTCGCTGAAAATTGGTGGAGAGGTAGCTTAGAACCAGGAGACGGACATAGGATACTTTTTATCCCGTACCCGTGGGATGTGATGACAGACCGAATTCCACGGGGGCGAAGCCGCGGGCAGAAGCTATTAATATATATAAGCATAATCATTCTCCAAGCCTTTTCTAATCAGATGCGGCTGAATATCTGTATTTTACATAAAGCAACTGCCATAAGCCCTGATTTTATAGGTAAGAGGAATTTATGAGTGTTGTTAACCTTATTTTTACTTATTTGTTTATACTGATTTCTGGAACTAAATAATATCAATATACCGCGATAAAATCCGTAAAAAGTAGTTTCATTTCAATGTTCTTAATGATTGTTATAATTGTCCTTTTTTTTAGTTTCAGTTACTGTAATTCGTTGTAACCGTAGTAATTAAATATATATAAATAACCCAATTTCTGGGCGATATTGCCCAGAAATTGGGGTATTTATATATATTTATTGTGACGATAGACTGGTTATCAAGCTTTTTTGGGCTTCGGACTACCACTAACAATTGTCAAAGATGTTCGTATGACAACCGGGACCAACAGATTTACGTGCTCTCCGAGGCACGGAGGTCACCCATCCAGTCACTTGTTGTCGGTCTGGGCTGTCATAATACCTATGATAGTTGCGGAATCCCGAAAGGATGCGTTTATCCTTATAATACCGGTATTGTCGAGTAATTGAGATGTGTATGTGTGTGTGCTTACTAGGATTTCGGTTAACAATTATCAGAGGTTGTCGGATGAGAACCAAAAGCGAAAGCTTAACGTGCTCTTCGAGGCACGGAGTGCATCTTTGTGTTTCAAGAGTGGCCAACGAATGATACATATTTTTTTAGGTTAACATAACATACCATCACGCCTGTATTCTCCGTAGGGTTCGGCAGAGGTGTACTAATGTACACCCACAGTTCGCCGGTATGTTTAGGTCCTATGTAATAGGGGGCGAGCCTATTGCCATATGCATTTTTTAGGTTCCTTTTTTTATTTATGCTTTCATTATTATATTGATACCAAAAAGTAAATAAATAAATCATAAAATACACTTACGCCATTCTTCTGTAGGTACCAACCAGCCCGCGCCGTACGCCATCTTGAAGGAAAACACAAAGATGCTGAATGGTGAAATTTTCTTGTGTAATTTTCACGCTTTTCCACCCACGCCCCCCTCCCCACCCCCTAAGGCAATTTGCGAAACGCCCGGTACACTTCGAGCCTTACCTACCCCCCAGCGATAAAAGAACCTATTTTCTACACACTTTAAAGGTTATAGCGGACCAAGTTATAATGGTTCTTGATGTTTAGGTGCCTTAAATTCGTATTTACACGAGTGTAAGTTTTTAATTGATTTATAATTAATTATAGTTGATTATTTTGTTCCTTACGTCTCGGTAAAATTGAAGGAAACGAGGAAGGGGAGAGAAGACCTAGACGAAGTTTTGTGGAACAAGTGAAGTAAAACAGAAAGCAGAAGATAGATAATAGTGGTAGCGTTTGCTCCACCGAGAAGAGCTGAGCTTTTCAATTCAAGATTTAAAGAAGTCGTCTCGATAATAGGCGAGGTATAAGAAAATGGCTTAAAGAAGTAAGTTGGGGAGTTACTACTGGATTGCCAAATATTTTGCCGTTAAGCAATAATGTGCTATTTTACTCCAATTTGAAGGGCAATGTTTCAAAAAGCAAAATATAATACTTAGGTACAGTCAGCACCAAAAGTCGCTGAACACGATGCAATCTTCAAAACGTTTTTACATCATTAAAAATTCTGACCTGAGAAGTTAGTACCAGTTTTCTTATATGCAGAAAAGTGGTACTAACTTCTCAGGTCAGAATTTTTTGGTAAGTAATGATGTAAAAACGTTTTGAAGATTGCATCGTGTTCAGCGACTTTTGGCGCTGACTGTACCTACAAACTGTATGCTATCAATATCCTATAATATAAAATATATATAATAAAAATAGGTACTACCTACATGTTTCCTATCCAGAAGTATGACAGAAAATGCGTAGGTGATGATAAAGACGAAGAAAAGTACTTACCTACCTATTTATTTTTTTACATTCACATTGACGCACACGATGGAATAAATAAACACAAGCACATAATAAAAATAGGAATATGATAACCTAATATTACAAAAGCCCATAGTCTAAGTTCCTGACTCCTGTAAAAAAAGTTACAATAATTGGTCTATATACAATTATGTTAAGAAAAAAACTGTCCGGCCCGTAAAGCTATGGTTATAGGCATCGAGATACGGTTCTATTTAATAAATCGTTTCCACACTAGAAGTAAGAAAAAATACCCCGATCAAAATTTAATAAAGTGAATGGCAATACTTTCAGTGGCAGAGACATTGTCACTTGGTCCAAAGCTGGGCCAAAGATACAGAGACGATGATGGTGTTTCCAAATTTAAAAATTTCGCTCAAATTTGGGGAAATTGCGGTAACTCAGGCTCGCTAATTATGGATTTCATCAATATGTTTACATTAATACTTATGTTATATATAAATTAAAATACGTTGTACAATTTTCTGCAGACGCAGAGACGACCGATGGAGCAGACAAGTGTTAGAGTGGAGACCGCGTATGGGCAATCATAGTGTGGGACGCCCTGCGACACGATGGACCGACGATTTGAAGAAGGTGGCTGGCAGTGGATGGATACGAACTGCCCAAGACCGGGATGGTTGGCGCTGTTTGGGGTAGGCCTACGTTCAGCAGTAGACGGCTATTGGCTGATGATGATACTTGTTCAGAATTATTTACAATTCTAGCGCTATTACGCCTCTCATACTCTCTCTCACAGTTCTCGATTAGACTGTAAGAGTGGTACGAATTCAAACGTCGACAAAACTGCTCGATCTGCTAATCGAAAACGGGAACTCTAGCTCAACAATCGCATTTTCAACCACTACTTATTACATAATATTATATAATATCAAGTTAATGTAAATTTATGTATATAATTATGTGTATATTTTCAGGTTGCAAGGCGGATCGCGATCGTGAGCGAGTTCTACAAGAAAATTAGTTATTAAAATTTCACTGACGCTCCGAAATTTATCTCAAGCGCTGTGTAGGCGGAACGCACTATTTTGATACTTGATGTTATGTAATACTAAATGCAATAAATCTTTTGACTTTGACAGTCTGACGAGTCAATGTTTTAAACTATATCAAGTATGATATAGTTTAGAACATTGAGAAAGACATGTAGTACTCACCTAAGTAATTGTTAAGCAAGTGTTTAATTTTTTAATAAAGTTAAACAGTTTAAATAGTGCCTATTTTAATTATCCGGGCACAAATTTAATTCAAACTCTAAGTTGCTATTGAACATAGAAAATATCAGTAATACAATGAACTGCGGATTGAACCCAAGACGTGACACCACTTGAACAATGAAGCAATACGTACAAAATGTATTATTAATATACATCTCTCTTGGTCGGTCCCTCATGTCTGAGGATCGTGGTCAGTGTCAGGGTTGCATTTGGAGCGGATGATCTGCCTCCACCGGTTTCTATCCTGCGCGTCTCTTACGACTGTGTAGAATTTGGACGACGACGAATCTTTTACTTGATCGGTCCATCTCGTAGGCCAACGACCGCGCGATTTTGTGCCTTCGGTGTTCCCCACCACAATCAGTTTTTCCAGACTTTCGTCGCCTCTGCGCACTGTGTGGCCGAAATATGATAGGATGCGTTGTTGGCATATGGTAGACAAACGAGTTTTAACTCGGAGCTGTGTCTGGATTGATGCATTAGTGAGTTTCGCCGTCCAAGGTATTCTTATATATTCTTACTAGCTTTTGCCTGCGACTTCGTCCGCGTAGCGTGATGATATATAGCCTATAGCCTTCCTCAATAAATGGGCTATCTAACACTGAAAGAATTTTTCAAATCGGACCAGCAGTTCCTGAGATTAGCGCGTTCAAGCAAACAAACAAACAAACTCTTCAGCTATAAATATTAGTATAGATATATTCGTATTAATATACATACCTAGATCCAAAAAAACTGAGTTGAAAGAAGAGAAGAAAAAATCTGTCCTTTTATATAAGAAGACTTTTGTTAACTATATTTCACAAATAAATATTAGGAATATGACATAAATAAAATATTCAGAAACTATAAAATATTTGACGCAATCGGTTACATTATTAACTATAACATGTTCTATCCAACGGGTTAACTCGACCATTCGATGCTTTACAAAAAAAGAACGAATATTTTAATACTTCAATATTAAAAGACAAATTCAAGTCCAGTGTGGGAACAAAAACAAGTTTTTCTAGAAATATCAGTTATTTCTTGTAAAGAACAGGTTTTTATCATAACAATAGAAGGGTCGTTTTGACCCCAAGACGCTACCGGACAGTGGTCAGCGCGTGGGAACGGGTTGTCGTAATGTAAGGGGTTGGGGTAGTCCAGTGAGCTAATTTCGTCTTAATATTGTGTTAAGGTCAAATCTGATTTTAGAGCGAGTTGCGTTAGTAGTTTTGGTATTCGTATTTTTAATTTAGTTATTGTTGACTGCCTCATTAGCCAAGTGGTAATGAGCGCGACTGCTACGCTAGAGGTTCTGGGTACGATTTCCAGGTTGAGCAAAGTGTTATTGGGTTTTACTATGAAATTTCCAGTAGCTGCTCGGAGTTAGGAATTTGTGCCCGGTTAATAGCAATAGGCTCGCCCCCTATTACATGGGACCTAAACATACCGGCAAACTGTGGGTGTACATTAGTACGCCTCTGCCTAACCCTTCCGTGAATACAGGCGTGATGGTATGTTATGTTATGTTATTATTTTAAATTACACTAGGTAATTAGTATAATTACTTATTTGAAATTATATCCCTGATATTCTTTTTGTTTATATCACTTTAATTACAATATGGTTCGGTAATATTCAAATAAGCATCAATTCGAAAATTCACATTAACAATATTATTTGAAACAATTATCGATTTTATTTCAACACTAGCTTCTGCCCGCGACTTCGTCCGCGTAGCGTGATGATATATAGCCTTCCTCAATAAATGGACTATCTAACACTGAAATAATTTTTAAATTCGGACCAGTAGTTCCTGAGATTAGCGCGATCAAGCAAACAAACAAACAAACTCTTAAGCTTTATATATTAGTAATATAGAGTATAGATTGCGTCAAAAGTGAAAGAAATACGCCAAAGTATCAAGCCGGTAGTGTCGTAGTACATAACGAAGACGCTGTTAAAGTTTTCCGTGCTACTTTCGCGGCTCTGCAGAAAGTTGTGCCGGGGCTCATTACGGCGAAGCTTAAGATGGTTGCACACTTGTATTTTTAGTCGCTGCGATTTTTGAACGTGGAAGTCTATTAAGCTAGTTGACTACATTTTAATGGCCACATAAAAAAATTGACGATATGTAAAGCTGTACAACAAAAACAAAATTGAATGGAAGCATTTTAATTTTATTTATGCTAGACAGCGCACTATCGCACTTTATGACTTCAAAACGTGAGAGCGCCGTACAAATTCTATACTGATTTTTATTTTAGGGGACAGACATATCATCAAACCTGCATTCCCCCAAGAGTTAGGCAGAGGCTTCCCAGTACTAATGTACACAGTTTGTGTATGTACTCATACTAAAAAAGGTTCTCAATTCGGTACGTATGTTTTTTTTTATGTTTGTTGACCCAGAACTCCGTCATTTATTAGAAAATATTTTTTCGATTCGCCTTCGATATGGTTGGATATTTGTCTTCATATTTTTTCTGTTTTTGATTTTGTTTGTTCTGTTTTTAATTTTTTATGTTCTGTTTTTGAATTTTATTAATATTCCGTCTTATCTCATCAATGCGGCGTTTCCAACAAAAACGCCGCGTACTTACCCACCTATTGTGTAAGCCCCACAAAATTCCTCGCCTCGCCACCCTGAGGCGTTTATATAATATCTAACAGATAAGTTCTTGCTATATATACGTATTGACAACGTTAATATTTATGACGTCATTGTTATCAGAATGTGGAGGGTTACTTAGATCTACGGAATAATAGGTTCATTAGCAACCTGTACTAAAATAAGGATATTATTTTTCAAATGGTAATAAGCATATTTGGCTATTCATTTATACCAAAATCAATTTAGTATATTTTTTTAATGGAATACGAAAATGAGCAGACGGGTCACCTGATAGTAAGCGATTACCGCCGCCGATGGACACTCGAAACACTAGAGGAGTCGCAAGTGCGTTGCCCGCCTTTTAAAAGGGTTTGGGCCTCCGGAGACCTAGAGGGCGTAGCCCAATGCAGTGGACGGACCAAATCCGCACCACACTTGATACCAGAATCCACAACACCATCCATGTCGCCAAAGATCGCAACAAATGGAAGATCCTTGTGCAGGAGAAAATCATGAATGGAGGTTGCAACCGTCAGAAATGAGGAAACGTCGCACAGAGGGCCTCCAGGTATCCTCACTCACTCGGCGAAACACAACGTAAGCGTTGTTTCACGCCGGTTTTCTGTGAGGCTGCTCTGGTCGAGCCGGCCCGTTCTTGCCGAAGCATGACTCTCCCACGAAAAAAATAATGCATCGGACCACTAAGCTATCCCACTGCTGGACACGGGTCTCCTCTCAGAATGACAGGGATGCTATAATCCTATGCCTTATGTAGTCTGTTTCTACTTTGATACCATTTTTTTATGTCATTTAACCATAATCATTGAACTATGCGCTAAAACTCGCAAAATCTTACAAATATCTCAGAAGAACCTATATATCTCAACAAAAAACCAATCGCCAAGACGTTCCCCAGTCCACGCCGCCCGTGGGGCGGCCCCACACCCCATAGCCCCGCGAACGCCCCATTTATCCACATTAATATAACTTGACTCGTGATAAATTGCTACAGAACCCGGCCTACGTTTTCTTAGACGAATTTTGTGGGCAGCTACAGCGTGTTGTGTTTTTGAGAAGATTGTTTAAACAAAATAAATATAATAACACAAACAAATAAATAAATAATAATTATAATTGCAACAATGCGCTTGTAAGTTTTAGGATTGCTTTTTGACCGCCTGTCCGTTTATCGATACCCTTTATGACAGGAACGCCTAGAGATATCAAGCTGAAATTAATATAAAATACCTACTTAGGTGTGCAGTCCCTTTGAGCAGTGAAACCGCAGTTACAAATAGAAATAGTTTATTGCCAGAAAAGTAACAACCAGAAAACACGAGTTATGGTGAGCCTCAAACTAAGCATAGCTTGTATCTTGGGGCTCAAAAACCGGGGCAGTACAACCGTTGAGTAGTTCCACAAAACGATGTTTTTCTGTGATTGCAAAATTAAAATTGCAGTTGATAAACGAACCGCGACTTATTTACGGTTTTCTAAAGGCTACGTTAAGTTTGTTGTATTGTGCATATATATACGGGACCCCATCGCTGTGAGAGTCCGACACGCACTTGACCGGTTTTTATATTTTTAGATCATTGTATTATTGATATAGCTCAGTGTAATTTTTTTCAGTTATCCGCTTTTGTAACTTGTAGGATGCTAATCTATACTAATATACAAAGCTGAAGAGTTTGTTTGTTTACTTGAACGCGCTAATCTTAGGAACTACTGGTCCGATTTGAAAAATTCTTTCAGTTTTAGATAGCCCATTTATTGAGGAAGGCTATAGGCTATATATCATCACGCTACGCGGACGAAGTCGCGGGCAGAAGCTAGTAATTAAATAAAATGTTATCCCGATAACATTTTGCATGACCTAGGAATTTTACCCGGGACTTCACATTCAGCAGCTGAACTACCACTAGACAGTTGACACAGACATAAATTAATTACAGACTAGAATTAATCCCCTTTTAACTATCTAAAAATCAAAAGTTGAATTAACGAGAAGGAAATAAAAAATCATTAGTTCAGTTCAACGAATAGTTGGGGAAGTTAGTTAAAAACTATGTTTAATCTACCTACCATGTCGGATTTTTGGATTAACGAGGTTCAGTGTGTAGGAAATTGTTCGGTCCTCTTGATATAAAATATAATTTGAACATTTTGAGATAAATTTATAAGGCGTAAGTATGTCATAGGCTGATCTTATTGGCTTTTGAGTTTTAGTATAGTAATATTGATGTGTTAATATACTATTTTACTAAACGAGCCATCTGATGGTAGGTAGTGTAGAGACTACTCCAAGAAGGAGATAATATTAAGGGTTGACTGGCAGGTAGCATACTAAAGAAAAAACATTCAAATTCTGAAGTAGAATGTGTAGATAGTGAAGAGCAGAAAAAAGATTGTCATTCCTTTCTTGATTTTCCTTTTCTTTTCTTTTTCTTCCTTGATACAGTTATTAATAATCGACCATTTTTCCTTAAAATAAAACCTCATAGTCTCAACGTGCCTTCAGTAGTCTTGAATACAATGTCGAAAAGTAAAAACAAAACAATTGATTAAAATAATTGAACTTTATTCAAATTTCTTGAAACATCCTGTACCAAATTTTCTCAGACATGTAATTAACGACGGCGGAGGCCTTTTCACTAGCAAAAAACATTTTCACGTACTTCACGCCACGTCTACGTCACACACACACACACACGTACACGTAACACAAAGGTTGGATTAAGAATGGAAAATGTCGAACTTAATGGATTTTGGCACGTCATCGCGAGGTCCGCCTTCATTTTGTATGGGTATGTATGTTGGGTATATAATTGGACAGCTTTCCTTGAACGTAGTGAGTACCTAATAAATTAATTTTCAATTGATTGCAGTGTTAAAGAGTGACTGTAAAACTTTATTGGTATGATCTGCGATACAAGCCCTGAGCTTAGTGCAGAAACCAGCGCAATTTATGTACTTATTAATGTGTTGTTAATAAATAAATAAATATTTTTTTCTCGTGTCTGGTTAGAATATTATTTTTCACTGCCTTTTAGATATGCATCTCGTACGAGGCGAGAAAATATCTGACTTGCTCGGTGGTAGGACATCTTGGGGTCTAACTGCGACCCCTTAGTTGGAGTTTAACGTAAAGCACCTTGGTATATGTTTCGACTTTTGCGCGTAAGAGCCAGTTCTTTAGGTTATTGCGGCTCGGGCTCTTACGGGTCAGCAACTGCTCTGGTGTTGCAGGTGTCTATGGGCGACGATGACTACTTACCACCAGGTGCCTCATCAGCTCGTTTACGGACTTAAACCATAAAAAACCCAATAGAACTATTTATTGGATTGTTGACTACGCCAGAAGGTAGGTTATGTTTTTCGAGTGTGTGTATTGAAAGACTATTTCTTAGTCACGCTCTGTAGCTGCCGTTTAGGCTTGATAGATTGTAGCTTGAGAGGCGGCAAAAGATTTGTCTCAATTGTGTGTCCAAGTTCGTCCCATATGGTTTTGGTTGATGTCTAACAAACAACGATACGGCGCCATGAAATGCTTATTTAGTCCATTTGTATAGCCAATTAGTTCAATTCAGAAATAGGTACTATAATTACACTAGACATATTATCACATCAAAAGACTCTTCCCCTGTTACATGGGACTTAAACATACCGGCGAACTGTTGGTTACACCTCTGCCTAACGCTTTGGAGAATATAGCATAACATACATACATACTTAAAGACATCTCAAATAAAATTACGAACAACAAAGGCGAACCATTATCTTGGGGGGTTATCTCCA
The DNA here is from genome assembly GCA_947256265.1 of Acronicta leporina. NCBI lineage: Eukaryota > Metazoa > Arthropoda > Insecta > Lepidoptera > Noctuidae > Acronicta > Acronicta leporina. Next base: position 7,439,769 of record OX366536.1, read on the forward strand.
AACTCTTATAAGTGCGAATAATAATTAGAAGTGGGGGAAGGGGGGGTTCGTTAGAGCCCTAATGCCGGCAGACATTAATCATTCCTTTCATAAAGAGTGGGGGCCCGGTAGATAAATAAGTGTAGTATGTGTTTTCTTAGGGTACGAAGCTTGAGGAAGTGGTGGATTAGTGTGGATATTACTTTGCTTATAGTAATCTTATGTGCAAGACCTACATGTTAAACATGACTGGTAAATAAGTATATCTACCATCACGCCTGTGTTTATTAAAGCAGAGGTGTACAACTGTACACCATAATTTGGCAGTATAATTTTAGGTTTTAAGTAAATGGGTAAAATTTTTACAGCACATTTTTATGGGTGGCAATAAAGCTTACGGCCTGCCTGAAGTTACCATAGTCTTTGGACGCCTGCAACAGCTGAAATGTCCTTCACCTTTTCAATCCTTTTTTTGAAGAACTCATGCTGTAGTATTTTGGAAAAACTTCGGCAGGTTTATAACTATAAAAGGAAAAGTACCTAAGTGATTTAATCTGAAATTGAATCCTTAAATTACATACAGTTAGGTACAGTTCTTCACCCAGAAAAGGTCAGAGTTTAAGACAAGGATATACTGAAGATTGTTACTTTGTATACCAGACTACCTATTTTCGGGTTTCCTTTTCTCACGAGTCCATCCAAAGGTTTGTAAGAGATAGCTGATAGCGATAAGAACCATTTTACCATTAAAATTGTACTTGACATTAGTTTTTACTGTGCAATAAAAAATATTCTATTATAATATTCTTTAGAACTGCCTCATTAGCCAAGTGGTCCTGAGCGCGACTGCTACGCTAGAGGTCCTGGGTTCGATTCCCAGGTCGAGCAAAGTGTTATTGGGTTTTTCTATGAAATTCTCAGTAGCAGCTCGGAGTTAGGAATTCGTGCCCGGTTAATGGCATTAGTCTCGCCCCCTATTACATGGGACCTAAACATACCGGCGAACTGTGGGTGTATATTAGTATGCCTCTGCCTAACCCTTCGGGGAATACAGGCGTGATGGTATGTTAGAACAGTATTTTTAGTAAGTATAAACGAAACCTGAATATGGTTGTTTCAGAATGAGTAACTGAATCGATTCCAAAAAAAAATTACACCATGTTATATGTTTTCCCAAAAATATTAAAAAAGTTACAAGTGGGACACCGAGCGGCACCAAGTATCTTTCCGCTATTACATATACGCGCACAACACAATCACGGCAGGTCATAGCGGCACTAGGCGCGGGCGCACAGCGGGGCGGGGGTAATAAGACGTGGTGAGCATGTATTTGTACGAACAACCAGGTAACTTATCAAGCCTTTGTCGTGATACAGTTTTCAAAAATTGTACATAGTTACATGTGTCTCGGGTTTATCATAATACTAGCTTCTGGCCGCGACTTTGTCCGGGTAGCGTGATGATATATAGCCTATAGCCTTCCTCAATAAATGGGCTATCTAACACTGAAAGAATTTTTCAAATCGGATCAGTAGTTCCTGAGATCAGCGCGTTCAAGTAAACAAACAAACTCTTCAGCTTTATATAGATAGATACTAAAAGTAAGTTTGTAGGTATATTAAGCTTTTCAAGTAAAATATTTTGACCTATAAAGCCAAATATTGTCCGGTCTTATCCTCTTGTTTCTAGCTCCGTTTCCTCAACGTAGCAAGGCGGTACTGCCACATAATTATTCATCTTAAATTGCACACGTGTGTATGTGTGTACGTGTTGTATACAGCGTTGTATAAGTGTGTGTGCCAAATTACTCCCTCTTTGTAAGAAAGCACTCTCCGAGGGAAAATTTATAAATTTATTAAACTCTATACGTTGAAAGATTTAATTATGGGGTGATGTATGGGTATGTATTTTATGGGGGAATTTGAAATTTTGTATGATTGAGGGTAGACGAAAAGAGGGCTTTAGTCGAATTTAATATTCTTTATTTAGTAATTAGTACGTAGCTGATATAAATAAAATAGATATACTATTATAAACTGCCTCATTAGCCAAGTGGTCCTGAGCGCAACTGCTATGCTAGAGGTCCTGGGTTTGATTCCTTGGTCGAGCAAAGTGTTATTGGGTTTTTCTATGAAATTCCCAGTAACAGCTCGGAGTTAGGAATTTGTGCCCGGTTAATGGCAATAGGCTCGCCCCCTATTACATGGGACCTGAACATACCCGCGAACTGTGGGTGTACATTAGTACGCCTCTGCCTAACCCTTCGAGGAATACAGGCGTGATGGTATGTTATGTTATACTATTATAACTACTACGACATCAAGTTATTTTAGTGAAGGAAACATTCGACTAGGTGAAGGATTCGAACCTGGCGTCTTCTAGTAAGATACATCATGACCACTAAGCTACCACGAGTAACCAAGCGACTCCTCCCCTTAGTTGAATTTTATAGATAAGTACTCTTAGCAGGGAAAATAAAAAAAGAACACATAGATACTAGGATATTACTTAATTAGTCTGAAACGTTCGGGGGTTCGATATCTAGGTCAGGCATAGATATGTTGTTTTTTTTGTATGGGTTGAAGGTGTAACTTTGTATATTTTGCCATATTTAGGGTCGATCTCTTGCTAATAACACCAATTCCAACTCCGAGCAGCTAGTGAGAATTTCATAGGTAACCATATTTTGACCGATCTGGGAATAAAACAGACTACCAGAGAGAATGACAGAGTAATTGTGTGTATTTTTTGATAGTACTGAAAATCCTCATGGATCGTCTGCTACCTGGGGAGGTGGCAGGGTAATGTCGGACGCGTACCGATTTAAAACCACAGTTGCCTTCCCATGCCGTATCGATAGTCACGGCAAGTATTTTATTTGTAACTAGCTTCTGCCCGCGGCTTCTCCCCCGTGGAATAAAAAGTATCGGGAACGGGATAAAAAATATCCTATGTCCGTCTCCTGGTTCTAAGCTACCTCTCCACCAATTTTCAGCCAAATCGGTTCAGCCGTTCTTGAGTTATAAATGAAGTAACTAACACGACTTTCTTTTATATATTTGTAATGAATAAACTCAAAATAGTTTTGGATTCCTAATGAGGAAAACAACTTCGCCATATTGCTCAGAATGTGACATCTTAGAGGACGTTCATCACATTGTGGCGGAATGTATTCGTAATGAGGAATAAATTATATTACTCAAAATAATTTAAATCTATGTGATATCGGGCTATTTAATAGTATCTTGGCTATTCCTTTGTCAGAAGAAGCAACAATGTTATATAAAATTGGTAACTTAGGTTTAAAACGAAGATTGTAAGAATATTTTTGTTTTTACTGGGGGGGGGGCATGATCATCCTCGATCAAACCCTCGAAAACTGTAAAACAAGAGAAAAAAAAACTCAAAAACTACGAGACCGCTTTTAAAAAATCTTTCACTAAAAGAATGCTACATTATCATTGAGTAACATAGGCTAACAAAACAGTTACGCACCTCTGACTTTTCGAAGTTATGGACGTATTAATAGTTAATTATCAAGCTCTTAAACGATGAAGGAAAACATCGTGAGGAAACCTGCATGCCTGAGAGATTTTCTCGACGATGTGTGAAGTCTGCCAACCCGCATTAGACTATCGTGGTGGACTGTTGCCTTATCCCTCTCATTGTGAGAGGAGACCCGTGCCCAGCAGTGGGACATTATAATGGATTGATTATGATGAACAAAGGCTATATATACAACATTATTTTTAGTAACTGCCTCATTAGCCTAGTGGTCCTGAGCGCGACTTCTACGGTAGAGGTCCTGGGTTCAATTCCCAGGTCGAGCAAAGTGTTATCGGGCTTATCTATGAAATTCCCAGTAGCAGCTCGGGGTTAGGAATCTGTGCCCGGTTAATGGCAATAGGCTCGCCCCCTATTACATGGGACCTAAACATACCGGCGAACTGTGGGTGTATATTAGTACGCCTCTGCCTAACCCTTCGGGGAATACAGGCGTGATGGTATGTTATGTTATTTTTAGTATGATTGTGCGAAACCTGAGTACTGAATACGGTTTAAATCGTCAGAATAAATAACTGAATCGATTCAAATAATTTTAACACCATGTTATACTTATTTTGTCCCAAAAATATTTAAAACATTTTACGGATTTTGTCACGTGGGAGAGCCATGCTTCGGCACGAATGGGCCGGCTCGACCGAAATGATACCACGGCCTCACAGAAAACCGGCGTGAAGCAACGCTTGCGTTGTGTTTCGCCGAGTGAGTGAGGTTACCGGAGGCCCAAACCCTTATAAAAGGCGGGCAACGCACTTGTGACTCCTCTGGTGTTGCGGGTGTCCATGGGCGGCGGTTATCGCTTACCATCAGGTGATCTGTCTGCTCGTTTGCTCCCCTATTCCGTAAAAAAAAGTCACATGTGGTACACCGAGTGACACGAAGTATCTTTCCGCTATTATACGCGCACAACAGTTCATAGGGCGGTACTAGGCTGGCAAGACGTGGTGAGCATGTTTTTCTACGGACAACCAGGTAACATAAAAAGCCTATAACTTTGTGATTTGTCGTGATACAGTTTTGAAATATTGTAAGTACCTACATAGATTCTTTACATAAAAATACTAAACAGGTGTCTCGGGCTTGGCATATACCTACTACAACTAAAGTTATTTAGTTAATCGAGTTAAACAAAACGCCATTAGCGATCGCGAATGATACCGGGGGAAATACCTAGCTATATTATATTTTAGTAGAATTGGCAACCCTACCAGCAATTTCCCTACTTATATAAAGTTTAATATCGTTGAAAATATCCTAAACGCCAAGTAAATACAATAGGTACCTACATGAGAGGGACGAAATTCCTACTTTCACCTGTTCCACAAAGAAAATACCAAAACGTCTTGTACTTACCTACCCGTGTTTGGCAGAGAGATTTAATTAAAATGTGGGGGGCCACCCCGGGGTGGGGGAATGAAGAAATATCGCTGGGGGCGGCCAAGTTTTTGGGGGCAACGCAAACATAGTATTAACATATTATTTAAATATCCTACGTACGCTGATTTGTGTTGTTTTATGAAGATGTCGTGTCGTTATAAGATGGTTTGGATTAAGCACATGGCGATTTTTCAAGAGTAAGAGAAAGATCTTATTGAAAGAAAAAACAATAGAACAGGGGTGGCCAACTGGTCGATCGCGACTGTTAGTCCAATCGATCGTGGCAAGGCATAAAATATAAGTACGTAGACCAACGCAATGCTCACACTAATTTATAGTTAAATAAGTAGTTACTAAGAATAATTTTCACATTTTATGATTTTTCTCTTAATAAAATAATAAAACTATATGATTTTGTACTGAACTATGCTGTTTCATTTAAGATTTCAGTAAGTAGGTACCTATGTAATTGGTAGATCGCACAGGGTTTCGTTAGTAAACAGGAGATCTTGTCTAATATAGTTGGCCACCCCTGCAATAGAACTTTCTCATGTTTCGTGAGTGGGTTTATTTGGTATGTGGATATATAGGGTTTTTTTATGGGATAGTGGGGCAAACGAGCAGGCGGGTCACCTGATGGTAAGCGATAACCGCCGCCCATAGACACCCGCAAGACCAGAGGAGCCAGAAGTGCATTGCCCGCTTTTTAAAAGGGCTTGGGCCTCCGGTAACCTCACTCACTCGGCGGAACGCAACGCAAGCGTTGTTTCACGCCAGTTTTCTGTGAGGCCGTGGTATCACTCCGGTCGAGCCGGCCCACTCGTGCCGAAGCATGGCACTCCCACGTTAAGGTTTGGCTATAGTTCACCAGGCTGTCGCGAGGTAGACTTCACCCGATGTCAACTCAAGCTACATAATGACAAATCCGTCAGTAGGTTTGCTTACTAGAGATATATTTTTGACATAATGCCCATACAAATAATGTCATAATCCTATCTAGAGTAGGTAAGCAAATCTACAATATTTTTTTTTATTCGGATACTTATTAACCTAGTCATTTGTATACTTAACTATACTGTCAAATACCATCATATTATATTCTTATAGTTTTTAATTTAGGTTCTAGTACAGAAATGCAAAGATATGCAACAAGATGTGTTTCTTTGTTTCATCGACTATGAAAAGGCATTCGATCGAGTGCTTCATGACCGCTTGATACTACTCTTAAGTAACGTCGGGTTGGATGACAAAGATATCAGGATCATTCGAAACCTATACTGGAGTCAAAAGGCTACTGTTCGTGTCGATGACGAAGAAACCAGCGAGGTAGAGATAAAGAGAGGCGTCAGGCAGGGCTGCATACTGTCACCGATACTCTTCAACCTTTACTTGGAAGCGACTATCGCAGAAGCTTTAGAGGGACAACAATGTGGTGTACAGGTAAACGGACGGTATATCAACAAACTCTGATATGCCGACGACACAGTACTAATAGCTTCCACCGCGGCTGAATTGCAGCAGATCGTTGATCGAGTCAACGCATGTAGCCTAACAGCTGGGCTTAAAATGAATGTTAGCAAAACCAAAGTCATGGCTATCTCAAAGATCTTACACACCAACCTTAGTATCACTGTGGCAGGCGTGAAATTGGAACAGGTGAACAAGTACAAGTACCTCGGCACATGGCTAAATGAAGTTTGGGAGAGTGATCTGGAGATAAAGACTCGCATAGAGATAGCCCGCAGTGTATTCAACTCTATGAGAAAAGTACTCTGCAGTCGCCGCTTAAAGATGTCCCTCCGTGTTCGCCTTCTGCAGTGCTATAAGTATATGACCCATACTTCTATAGGGGTGCGAGGCTTGGACGATTATAGTTGACCTCAAAAGACGTATAGAAGCTTTCCAAATGTGGGCCTACAGGCGTATGCTAGCTATAAGCTGGACCCATAAAATCACTAATGAAGAAGTTCTCCGCCGAGCCGATCAGAAACGCCAAATTATGCAGACCATCAAACAGAGAAAAGTTGGTTATCTGGGCCACATTATGCGACATGATAGATACCAACTGCTGCAACTTATAATGATGGGCAAAGTGGCTGGAAGAAGATCAGTAGGCCGAAGAAGAAAGTCGTGGCTGCGCAATATTCGCGAGTGGACCGGCATCAACAGCGCCGCTGAACTGTTCCGTCTCGCAAAGGACAGACTGAAGTTTTCCCAACTGACGGCTAACCTCCAGTAATTGGAGAGGCACTTCGAAGAAGAAGAAGTTTTTAATTCCCCATTCGAAATGTCAATTTTAAATAACGAACAACGAGTTTTATTTTTTACTCGCAACAAAAAATCAAACGACGTTAGCGCCCTCATGCGGTGAACCACACAAACAAGCGTTAAATTAACTTGCAGCGGTAAAAAAGCGCTGTAAGCGATTAACAGATTTGCGGGGGCGGCAGTAATCAAGCCTCCAGCGTATGTCCGGTAGGAAAAAAACGTACAACGAGGTTATATTGTATGGAAAAGGATTTTGTTTCAAGCCTATTGGTTACTGGCTCGTTAAGCACTGGGATCTATTTCGAATTTCGAATTCAAAAATTGCACAATTTATTTTTCGAAATATTTTTTATTCTATTACCAAAAAATCAAAATTCATTGATGGTTGCATAAGCACTTTAGGCTAACGCGTTGGACTACAATCTTGTCATATTTGCTTTTAAATAGAGTAAAAGGAAAGTTTAGTTCTTAAAATTTTAATGGATTGTTAAGGACTATCAAATAAAAAATAATTCTGGTTACGGATCTCCATATTAACTGCCTCAATAGCCAAGTGGTCCTGACCGCGACTGCTACGCTAGAGGTCCTGGGTTCGATTCCCAGGTCGAGCAAAGTGTTATTGGGTTTTTCTATGAAATTCGCAGTAGCAGCTCGGAGTTAGGAATTTGTGCCCGGTTAATGGCAATAGGCTCGCCCCCTATTACATGGGACCTAAACATACCGGCGAACTGTGGGTGTAGATTAGTACGCCTCTGCCTAACCCTGTATTCCCCATACAGGCGTGATGGTATGTTATATTACCCCCGTTAAGAACCTCCATCTTTTTTGAGCTTCGTCAAAATATTTTTGATACTTATCTCTGAAATTAATTTAATGAAGGAAACATTCGAACCTGCATCATCTCGTTATATACAGCAGACACTGTAACCACTAAACCACCGTGAGTCCCCATCCACCAAGTCAAAATTTGCCTTCACATTCAAAACGCGAAAAAGCGGCGACGCTAATGTATGGTAGTGAAAGTTGGGTATGGCAGAAGAAACATGAAAGTAGAATAAATGCTGTAGAGATGAGAGCGTTGAGAAGTATGTGTGGGGTACTTTGAAAGATAGAAACATGAAAGTAGAATAAATGCTGTAGAGATGAGAACGTTGAGATGTATGTGTGGGGTAACTTTGAAAGATAGAGTGAGAAACAGTGTGATAAGGGAGAGGTGTGGTGCGAAAGATGTATTAACAAAGATTTAAGAAAGGTATGTTAATTCAGGTGGTTTCGGCATGTAGAGAGGATGGATGAACGGAGATTGACGAAACGAGTATACATGACGAGTACAGATGGAAGAGACGATTTGGATGGGGCCTACCTCGACGAACGTACCACAACCCAATTGCGGCCGTTCTCAAAAAAAGTCAGAGTAAGAACAGCCTAAGCCGACGATCATGCATGAGGAGGTTTAATGAACGTAGATGAAGCGAAAGTAGTGTGCTAGGGTCGTAGCAAATGGAAATCTATAGTCTCTGCCTACCCCAATGGGAGACAGGCGTGAAAATATGTATGTATTTAAAATAAAACTCTTTAAAAACATAAATATAACTTACAAGTAATCTTAGCATGGAAAATACGAAAAAAATACAAAAAGATGGTTATCTCTGAAACTATAGACACCTACTCCATATTAACCAAACGTAAAGTCGTTGTTCTTACAATAAATCACCAACCGGACAGAGGCGCCACTTAAAAATCCATTTCGCTACTCATGCTCTCCCCTCTTACCTATAGGACGGGGGATTCTAATAACCACAGTTTAGGGAATATTTTTTACATGATACTTGTAAGTGAGACTTAATTTTATCCTTTGAGGGTTCTTTTTAGGGTAATCTAGGGTTTTAAAGAGATTTTGTTTAGGGAAGCTGGCTTGTGGAAGTGAATTTATTATTGTTTTTTTTTTGTTGTTGGAGTGTACAATATGCACGAGATATTGTTCGTGTTGTTGGAGTGTACATTATTGCACGAGAAATAGATTTTTTTCTCACGTCTGTACTGCAATGCGTGGATTTTGAATCGGCAACCACATGATCGCAAGTTTATTTTTTATTTATTAATACTTTATGCACTATTTGTACAAAGGCGGTCTTTAATGCCATTAGGTCCGACGCCCTAGGCGTTATATTCTTAAACAAATTTCTGATTTCTTGCAATTATTTAAGAAATAAAATAACATAGAAAAATACATATTTTTTTTGCATTTCCATGCTTAGATTATAAAATTAGTTTAATGAAGGCATTTCGAATCCAGCCCGCAGGTTGAATTTTTCCTTCATTAAAATTGAAAAATACATTGGATGGGTAATTAATTTCAAACTGATGATGACAAACTTATGGTAGTTTTAAGATTTTAGTATTCTTTTCAAGTAAGTGACGTAATATTAGTATGCTTTTATTGAGAATAAAGTTTCTATAAACCTAACATCAATAATTTAGCAGCAATGAAATCCGATTATGAAATCTTGGGTGAGTTGTTGTAGTATCGATCGAGAATATTTTGCCAAAAAAAGATAGGTACCTATTAAAAATGAGACCTGAAAACAAAGACATTAATATACAATTATTAAATTCAGAAAATTAATTTCAATTAAAATCAATATATTAATTTCAATCTAAATTAATATTAAAATAAAATAAAATATTAATATAAAATTCAAATAGTAACTCTGCTGTCTGTTAATAACCCTTTCACACATACACAACTGATAGAATTTTTATGAATTTTGGTCTATAGATAATTGAACCTTGGACAAGGACAGGTTAGCTTTTACCTCTGAGTTTTATGAGGTGCGAGTGAAACTGAGACTAACAGCTTTTTTTTTTACTAAACTAGGTATTTCGTCCCACTGCTGGGAAAAGGCCTCCCTTCCCTCCTTCCAAATTGTACACTTTAATAGGCAATAAATCTTTTGACTTTGACTTTGAAACTGAATTCCAAAGAAATCTATTAGTCGGGAGAGGGCGCTAGGGTGTTCTGTTACAAGTAGGCCTACATATTCGTTTTTATTGTGTTTGGTTACTACGTAGTTACTAAGTGACAATAAATAGTGCAAAGAAAATCAATCAAGACATTTTTTATATAGTTTAACATCAACCTCATTATTGATACAGCTATTCGGCGATAGATGTCGCTGTTTAAGTTCATAGTTCAAATTAATTCCGCTAGAGTGACCAAAGCGTAGGTCAACAAAAGAATCCAATAAGAATACCCCAACAAAAAAAACCTTTGACCCAAATCCAATAAGGCTTGTCAAAAGCCCTCGTTAAAAAAAATACAAAAGAGTTTAAAAAACTCATCTCCAACCCCATCTCACTTACAAGCCAATGAAGCGAGTAAATAAGCGAAAAATCCGCCCTTCTGCGGAAAAAAAGATAAATTGGAAAAAGGGAAAAAAAGTATAAAAAATACGTCACTCTCGCTAACGCTCAGTCGTGCGCGGCATAATTGCAAAAGGTCGGGAAAAAATACCGGGTGTTTGCGTGTAAAAACAAAAGGGTTCCGTAGTATTTTTGGCATTTATCACGTGAGTAATTAATTTACTAATGTGTTTCTAATTGATTAAATTTCATGGGAATGTGTTTGTTTTCTTTTATTTACAGACAAAACTAATTAAAATAATACAATTTGTGAATGACAAGACCTTTGTCCAATTTGAAATTAAACCACAACAATGGTAATTACCTGACTTTATTTATTTATTAGAATATAATATAACCAAGTAAATAACATGTTTATATCGATCGAATATTGATACTTCAACTATATTTTATTCTGTAATCATGTTATACTCGTAGAATAAAATAGAGGATAAGGACAGTTCAAGTTTTATGTTTCATAAACATTTCCATTCTGATTTGGGGTCAAAACCTGCTATTTTTTTCTATTTTATCAGACCATGAGTATAATTTATCTTTGGTACCTAGGTATACACTCATAATTTATTAAAATCTGTAAAATGAAATCAATTTCAACTTATCTTATCGATAAATATTTTTTTAAGTTATCTAAATGGTTTTTCTTTCAAATAGGAAATCCTCATCATTTCAATCTGCACGACAGAACTCTAAACGTTAAAAAAACTGGCAATACAGAGGGGAAATGAAAACGGTATTCAATTCATATGTGTAGGCAGCGTGTAAATCGTCGACGGCTGTCGCACGATTGAGGGATTAGATTCGATTCATGGTACCTCTCCATAGGCTAACGTTGTTTTTGTAGATATCGGAATGTTCAGTATGATATTTTTTTTATCATGATTATTGTAAATCCTACCCCGTCTAATGTATAGCCACCATGAAATTGTATGATAATGATGACTATAATTGTTAGGTACCATGTTATCATTTTACCTGCCTCTTTGCTCATGCGTAGTCACAGATAATAGAATACTAGTAGTCCTGACCTAGTGGTCCTGAGCGCGACTGCTTCTCTAGAGGGGTCGAGCAGTGTTGTGTATATTGTATTCTCACTAGTACCTTGAAGTTTGGGATCTGTGCCCGGTTAATGGCAATAGGCTCATGGGACCTAAACATACCTGTGAACTGTATCTATATATAACTACGTCTCTGCCTAACCCTTCGACGCATACAGGGGCTATGGTATCTATGTTTTATTCATACATAATAGGAAAATGAAATTTACCATAAGTAAGTTCCATTGATTTATGTGTGTATATTTAAGATCTATATCTTGTAAGGACATTTTTACAAGTCCATGTTTCATTTTTTTTCTAGATGGTGCCTATTTCGTTTGTGACGAATATATGAAGAAACATCGCAATAACGTCAGAGTAATAATCTCTTTTGAAGTCCATACGCTCTATTTAGGTGAGTTATACAAGATTTTTCTGAACGGGTCATAATAAAAAAAAGCCATAGCAGCTTTGAGTTGACCTATCCTGACGTATACGTCAGACATCGTGTAGCTCAACAATTATTATTTTGAAATGAAACTACTTTTTACGGATTTTATCGCGTTGTATTGATATTATTTAATTATTATTTTGTTTAGCATGATAGAATAATTAGATAAATGAAAACTAATTTTTGTGAAAAATAAAAACACAAAAAATTTACTTTTCCCCTTTGTTGATACAAAGGGGAAAAGTAAATTTTTTGTGCTTATAAGAATTTTTAAAATACTTTATTTCCACTATCCGACACTAGGTGACGCGACTAAAGAATGCATGCAAATGGTCACCAATGCAGGTCTTATACATGATAGAAAAATTAAAATAACTACTCAGGTATATTTATTTAATATAAACACGTTTAGTAAAAACACGTTTCTATTTTCTATTTCTAGATTTTATACATTTGTACTTCAGCTATTCGATAACAGATGGCGCTAAGTTTTCACTGAATAATAATAAATCGTACTGATTCTGAATTTCATACTTTGAGTTGAAACAAGTTGCAGTAGGTATATGGATTTTATTATTAATTACTTTTAAGCAATATTTGTTTATTATGTGCCGCATTTTCTAGCGCCGAATGACAAATAATATCGTAAGATATTTTGTAATTAGGTACCTAAACTACTCAATGTAATAATTTATATTGACCAATAATATTGTTAGTTATCTCTTTTATATACCTACTAGAAACATTTACTAAACAGTATGATGTAATGAAAAAAGGGCTCGCCCTTATTATAACATGGGACCTAAACAAACCGGCGATCTCTACATTAGAACTCCTCTACCTAACCCTTCGGGGAATACAGGCGTGATGAAATGTCTATGCTATCTACATTTTTATCTCTCAAAACACCTCATATCATACACAAAACCGAACTTCAAAAAACCACATTAGCTAATTCACAACATTCACTTCGAAAAAGTTATTCAAAATAAATATCTGAAAGCGGTGGATGGCTTCAGAAAATGGAAGCGATTCATCGAGACGGAATTAACTCGGGACCAGCGCCAGACAGTTGCGAAAAACAAATTAATTTTAATACACCTGCAGATTTTTATATACAAAAAAGCATTTGGCTATGAGAACAGCGGAGTATGACAAGATTTTTGGGAAAATTATAAATATATAACATAAATATAAATATTCTGGGACATTTTTACACAGCATCATCTAATCCCAAACTAAGCAGAGCTTGTACTGTGGGGTACTAGACAATGGATATAATACTTATATACTTTTTTATAAATACATACTTATAATACATAAGAAACACCCAGACGAACACAAACACTTATATTCATCACATACATTTTTGTGTCCTGTGGGAATCGAACCCACGACCTCATGGTCAGCAGTCCGGTACTCGAACCGCTAAACCACAGAGGTCGTCAAAGACTTCATATACCATGCCTGCATATGCAAACTAACAGACAGATCACCTGATGGTAAGCGATTACCGTCGCCCATGGACACCCACAACACCAGAGGAGTCACAAGTGCATTGCCCGCCTTATAAAAGAGTTTGGGCCTCCGGTATCCTCACTTACTCGGCGAAACACAACGTAAGCGTTGTTTCACGCCGGTTTTCTGTAAGGCCGTGGTATCAATCCGGTCGAACCTATACATTCGTGCAGAACCATGGCTCTGCTACGGTAAAAATTACATAACATAACATATCATTCCTCCTGTAGTCCCCGAAGGGATATCCCTTCCGGCGAACTGCATATGCAGAGACGTACTAATGTTCGCGAATTAAAACTCGCGAACTTTGTAAAACATCGTTGTCGTTAAGTGTTATCACTGCTTATCAAGCAGGCAAAGAAAGCCTTCAGCGAACGCTGGCCACAGCCCTACATCAACAGGCCTCCCCCAATGTGCACCATTTCGCCCTGTCTTCGGCTTGTCGCATCCAGCTTCCGCCAGCAACCTTTCGCAAATCATCAACCATCTCGCTGCAGCCCTACATGGTCATCACAAATCATCGTTAAAACCTAGATGTTTTAAACAACTTAACAACTATTTACACAAATTACACGATTCCTGAGTATTAACGTACTATCACGCCTATATTCCTCGAAGGGTTGGCAGAGGCGTTAGGTACTAATTCTAGGAGTAGGTAACCACTAAACAACTTAGACAGTTCCTAAGGATTATCCACACCACAAAAAAGGTTATAGTCAAAGTCAAAGTCAAAATGTTTTATTTCAATTAGACCATTAAAATATACTTTTGAAAAATCAAACTAGTTGCACGGTTCCGAAAAGTGGGTCTTATGGAGAAGAGCCGGCAAGAAACTCCATAGATACTCTTTTAAAAAAATATATCAAATCAGATTACAAAAACTTTTATTTGTTTTCAATAGTTACTGAGAATGATGCAGTTTGATGTGCAAGATCTATTCATTACTTACTATATAAAAAAAGGGATTGCCACAGCTAGTAAGAGCTGACCAGCCCCGACAGACAGCACCCGTTCACGAGCATGACGTGTGTATCGGCGTGGTTCGACTCAACCATATTGTAGGGAATAAAACGACCCGACACACAACGCCACCATCATTGCTTAACGGCTCTTAGTGTTATTACCTCCAAATGTAAACTCCACAAACATATTTTAATACAGGTCTTAGGTACTTACAAAAAAAACCGTAATCGCTCATTTTACGCCCTCACATTGAGCCGATCCTGCCGGAAACCGTAAAGTCCGGGAAATAATTACCGGTATACGCAGCTCCGATACCTACATGCGCATTAATATTAAAAACTTAAATGAAAAAAATATTAAAAGGTACATACCCCTAAAATTTTATCCTTTTTTCCATTAGACGAGTCTTCGGGAATAGAGAGTGGAGTGGAGTGTTTTAGATACAGTTTTTTTTTCTAAATATTGCTTTAATTCTTATTTTGTTTTTATTATTGTCAGAATGCGCACCTAGTTTTTGACATTTCAAAAGTACCTGTAGGTCTAATTGAAATAAAACATTTGACTTTGACTTTGACTTGTTGATAATAATCAGAATTCTTTTTTTGTTGATAATAATCAAAATCAGAAGACTATATGTACTGTTGTCATTGGCATTAAAAATTATGTATGTTATGATTCTAGTTCGAAAATATTTATTCTATGGAGAAGAATCCGGCAAGGAACTCCATCTTCACTGGTGACATTGTGATAACAAGATGTGTGGACGTTGAAGGATGTCCAAGTTTGACTGAAGTCGACGATATTAAACGAAGGTTCACATTATTTGAGAATCCGATGTCCTTTCAAAACTCGGTGGTAGGAACCTCTGGCTGGCGACCACCCTCACGTCGGAGACTGACGTAAAGCGGTGTGTGTTAGAGCCAGTTCTCTCGGTTGCTGTGGCTCTGACAGTCTGCAGTACGTAGGGGCTCTTAAAGCTTTGCAACACATCAGCAAGTCCTCTTGTGTTGCAGGTGTCCATGGGCACCGATGCCTACTTACCATCAAATGGCTTGTCTGTTTGTTTGCCGACATAATCAATTATTGCGACTACCGACTTACCGCGACTGCTACGCTCTAGCGTAGCAGTAGCGTAGCGCTCGAACCCAGGACCTCTAGTCTCCTCCCAGGTCGAGCAAAGTGTTATTGGGTTTTTCTATGAAATTCGCAGTAGCAGCTCGGAGTTAGGAATTTGTACCCGGTTAATGGCAATAGGCACGCCCCTATTACATGGGACCTAACCATACCGGCGAATTGTGGGAGTATATTAGTACGCCTCTGCCTAACCCTTCGGGAAATACAGGCGTGATGGTATGTTATGTAATCAATTATTTTAGTAGGTATTATACGTATACTTAAGGGTAATTGAAACAAAAAGTATCATATAAGTCTAAAAGAAGAACATGATTATAATATTATACTACCTACTATTGAATTTTACTATTATAATATACCGAAGCATGGCTCTCCCACGGTACCTACAATTACCGTGGGAGAGCCATGCTTCGGTATGAGCTGGCTTGACCGGAGTGATAAAGAGAAAACCGGCGTGAAACAACGCTTACGTTGTGTTTCGCTGAGTGAGTGAGGATACCGGAGGGCCAAACACTTTTAAAAGGCCAGCAACGCACTTGCGAATCCTTTGGTGTTGCGGGTGTCAATGGGCGGCGGTAATCGCATACCATGAGGCGATCCGTCTGGTTATTTGCCTCTCTAACCCATAAAAAACACATAAAAAAGGTATATTTTTTTTTGTCAAACTGCCTCATTAGCCAAGTGCCTAACCCTTCGGGGAATACAGGCGTGATGGTATGTTTATGTTTATATTTTTTTGTAAAATTAAACTATTAGAGTCGTCTCTAACATTTTTTTGTTAAAACCAAGTATCTGTCTGAAATTATATTTCAGTACAAACCCTTTTAAGGACGGCGCGTATCGTCGCGTTTAAGTACATTCGCGCACAACGTTTATCTCGTTTGGGAATCTTATTGTTACATTATCGAGTGGCATTGATTTGTCTGGCGTTGAGATTTATTTTGGTTAAATATTTTTATATAAAACCATTGCGCTTGTATTCCTCAAACGGTTAGGCAGAGGTGTAAGTATTAATTTTATGCCTATAGTTTACCTATATGTTTATGTTCTATGTTTTAGATGGCGAGCTCATTGCCTTTAATCGTGCACAAATCTAAACACCGACTTGCTACTGAGTATTTTATAGAAAATCCATAAATAACTCTTTGGTTGACCTGGGAATCAAATCCAGGCTATCTACCGTAGCAGTCACGCTTGGGACACGTCTTCCTCAAGTGTTCTATTTTAATATTACTAGTAAATAGTAATTTATTCTAATAAGAATATTTCACACTTTTTATTACCTATCTGTGTAGTCAAATCAGCTTATACCTATAACTTTTTTCCAACTGTGTTAGAATCTAGTTCCAGTCTTACCAGATACAACTGAATATCACAATAAACTGGCTGTCAGGCTCACAACACCAGAGGAGTCACAAGTGCGTTGCCGGCCTTTTAAAAAGGTTTGGACTTCTGGTGTCCTGACTCCCTCGGCGAAACACAACATAAGCTTTGCGGTTTCACTCCGGTCTGAATCACTCACTGATTATTATAGATCAATGAATTGATTCTTGAGCAACGAGTTCCTCGGTTATCAGATTAGTGTTTGACTATTTTTTCTATATAAAGCTCTACGTATATAAAAATTGGAACACTCAGATATTCATTTTCACAATTCCAGTAAGAATTACCACGTTTCAACATTTTAGTTTAATATAGTGCAACATATTTTTCATCCCGACTGTACTTTGCCGTACTTTTTCTTTCCATCGCAAAAATAAATATTTTAATCTGAGGGTGTAACTTCGGATCCTTTCCCAATTATAAGCTGGGAGGGATAACCTCAGTTCCCCGACCCTCAGTCCTCCGGCCAGTGAACGGTGAGGCGGAGTTTGTGCGAAAAAAAAATTGAAGGACTTTTTACAAGTTTCTTTTTCGAAGCAGAATGTTGTTTATGTCTGGTTAGAATAGTAGCTTTTGATTCTATTTAGAAAATTAGAGGAACAGTGACTTATTTAAGAGACAATCGATGCTCAGGCTGGCCATATCAGACATTGTTTTGCATTGTAACTAACAGATTGGCTACCAAGGACTTTTTATGGACTTTAAAAGAGGCCAACTGCCTCATTAGCCAAGTGGTCCTGCGCGAGACTGCTATGCTAGAGGTCTTGGGTTCGATTCCTAGGTCGAGCAAAGTGTTATTGGGTTTTTCTATGGAATTCCCAGTAGCAGCTCGGAGTTAGGAATTTATGCCCGGTTAATGGCAATAGGCTCGCCCTCTATTACATGGGACCTAAACATACCAGCGAACTGTGGGTGTACATAAGTACACTTCTACCTAACCCTTCGGGGAATACAGGCGTGATGGTATGTTATGTAAAAGAGACCATGATTCTCTGACTTAGTTTCGGCGTTTCTTCTCAGAAGTCGTCAGTTAGGAAATACCAGTGCCATCTAGGTAGTTAAAAAAAATATAAAATGATGCTACTTACACAATTGAAGGAATTAATGACATAAGTAAAGCATTGATTCAAATAGCGTATAATTTAATTCGTTTAAGTGTATAGCAATTCATGCTCAAGTAAAGATTAACTTACAGAGAGAATTAAATTCTCAGTATGTCATTTTTTGGCTACCTACTTACCTATTAATTTAATTATATTTAAATTTAACTACCTTGTCATTGTGTTGATAATTAAATTTAATTATAAGAACACAATTTGATGATTTATATTGTTTTCACAAAAAGTAGGTACTTATACCTAGCTACTTAGTCTTTCCAATTTTAATTTCCAGCGGCGGTAGCCTAATGGCTAGGGCGTCGGACTTGCGATCATGTGGTTGCCGGTTCGAACCCCACCCATTGCACTACCGACGTGAACCCACTCGTAACACAAGCATATTTAGCTTAGCACGAGGGGTTAACAAGAATACTAGTAAATGTGTGACCCACATTGCTAGTAAGCTTTTTTTATTAAAAAAAATAAAAAAAAATAATAAGTTAATCCATTTTTCATTATTTTTATTACGTTGACAAAAATCATTTAAAGTTTTGGACCACTCAGACACGCTATCACCAAACTCCATCCCAGCCTTAAAAGCCCGCTCTATCTCCAAAATTCACTTACTGAGACTTTAAACAAAAAAGTCGTAACAATGCCAGTCCCCATATGGAGAAAAATGCTCTTAACCCCCGATTCGCCCCCTTCCCCTGTTTTGCTGGGGACTAATTTTTGCAAGGGCCCCGATTTTCTTTTACCTGCGAATATAAAAGGGCTCTTTTGAAGATTATGTAGGAAGGATTTTTCACTTGAGCGGCTTAAATGCGTATCATAAAAGGTTGTATTGATTTTTTGTAAATATATTAATTTGTTTTTATTTCAGGTTGGGTCGGATTTGGGCATGTTTTGAAATAATAATGGGAACGACTAATAATCGGAAAATAAGGAGGTACTTTTATAAAATAATGACTGATAAATGATATTTATTTCTGTTTAAATGGATCTATTTAATAATACTTTTAAAAGTCAATGATTTGCATTTTTTGTCGAGTCATTCGCATGTGATAATCTTTCATATATACTCGTATGCAGCAATTGATTTTTATTATATAAAGATAATGTTATTAACTTCTACACGTGGCAGCGTATCCAGCAAAGTTAAAAAAAAGGAACTGGCGACGCACCACTTATTTTTGTCATTTTCTGTATCATGTTATGTACAAGTTACTGTTTTTTATTGTAAGGTCAACATATTTTACTCTTATAAAATTTGGTTTATTGGTAAAAACTAGCCAAGTCAAATCTTGAGCAGGGTTCAAGATCAGGATCAGGATTCAGGATCTATAGAAATTGGTACTCATTTAGATCCCAATTCTTTTGTCGGTGAAGTCAACAACCACGTCATATTCTTAGCATTGAACTTGGCTCCCATTTTCACATTTTTGTTTTTAATTGGCCTTAATGTTCCCTATTTCCGTAAACCGACTTAGTAGTCTTTACAACGTTGTCTTATCACATGATATCTCAATATACTAGCTATTTACTTCAAAAGTAGCTTACGTTACATAAGAATAAAAGTGCGTATATAATGCCACAATCGTAAAGTCGTACGCAGATAGGCGCGTATATTTTTATGATAAGGCAGATTTATAGGAACGAGTCTTCATTGCCGCGGGCTTGTGGCGTCTACCCCCGCCCTACGAGCTACGTTATCATGGAGGCAGATTTTATGGAAAAAATAAAACATAATTACCATCACGTCGAGCACTCCCTGAAATAATAGTTAATACGCCCCTTATACATTGTGACCCAAAATACAAGATATAAGGGGCGAATCGAATTTACAATGCTTGTGATAAACAGTAAAATTATTGTAATTGTAATATACCAAAGACTACATTATTGTTTATTCGCTGGCTGTTAATTGCCATGTCAGACAAAACGATACTGGATTTTTCTAAAAGGCATTATTGTCTAAACCTTCGTTGGCCTGGTTAATTCAATCCTAGCTAGCATATGAAATGAAAAAATAAACGTAGAACCCTATTGCGGTGCCCCCTACCGGCTCAAATTGTGAATCTTAATCATCCAGGGATGCACTTAAATACACACAAAACATTTCACCAAAATTGCACCAGCCACTTAGGAGGAGTTCGGTCAATGCACACCACGCCATATACTGGCCTTACCGAAACAGCATCCAACGCCATGTTTATTTTTGTCCGTATTTAATTTTGCGATCTCAGTCAATGCAATCTTTATATAAAATATTAGTAGGATGTATGAGAAAAATTATTTTCTTCATAATTTACTTATTCGTGTTTTTTTTTATATTGATATAAGTTGTTATTCTGCTATTTGGAGACTAATCCAACAACAATCAAGAAATCAGTACAGCAGTTCTATAGATAAAAATGGTGTAACTAACCCGACTTTGTTAATTACTAGCTTCTGCCCGCGACTTCGCCTGCGTGGACTTCAGATAAAAAGTAGCCCATGTGTTATTCCAGACTATAATCTGTCTCTGTGCCAAATTTTATCCAGATCCGTTCAGCCATTCTGGCGTGAAAGAGTAACAAACATCCATCCATCCATCTTCACAAACTTTCGTATTTCTAATATTAGTAGGAATTACACTGCAAGGTAAAAGCCTTTTTACCATCTTTTCACTCCTCTCAGTTTAAAACTCTGTCTTTAGAAAGTCGTTCGAGAAGCCCTCTCCATGTAATCTTAACCCATCCCGTCCCTTTGTCTTGCCGCGCGCTCAGTATTTTTTCCCCATTACATTTTCATTTTATTTCATATTTCTCCTTAGGGGTGGATAGGGTGGTTGGATAATAAAATTTTTCCCTTTTCGAACCCGCCGTCCTTATTTATGGGGGGGAGTAAAGGAACGAATATGTTTTTCCTACGTTTGGTAATGAGCCAAATTATAGAGTATGTTTTTAAATTTGTTATGGGAGGTGATTTTTGTTTCTTTTTTTTGTTGGCGACTGTACGTCCGAGATAAAGAGTGTCGTGTTACATTGACAATGAATTGGTTTCTTTTTTTATGTTTAATTTTTATTGTTACGTTTTTTGGGTTTTGTGAACCAAAGCAATCTTTTGGTCTGTTAGACTTTTCGCGCTGGGGTCGAATTCTAGTCTAACCATATACGGTTACATGTAAGTTAGTAGACATAAAGAACTTTTGAATGTTTTATTTTAGAATAAGCTAGTTCAATCATGCCTGTATTTCCTGAAGTGTTAAGCAAGCCAAATGTAGGTACACCCACAGTTCTCGCGGTCATAGTTACGATTGCTACGCTAGGGATCCCGATCGCTAGATCCCGATTCCTAGGAAGTACAAAGTATTATTGGGTTTTCTATGAAATTCTCAGTAGTAAGGTAAAGGCACCTAATTCCGAGGGGTTCTAAAAATGGCACTTAATTCCGATGTATTTAGAATAACGGCATTTTAAAGCCATTTAAGAGTTCTTTTTATCTACAAAATATACTTTTCAATTAATAATTTATATGTTCGTCCTACTTTGAACAAAGGAGTGATTTACTGTGAATAGATTTTAAAATAAACGATTGGTTTGACGCGGGCAGCCGTCCCCAGTGCACGCTTCATACATTTTGGACCCAGTGCGCGTGAGTACTACGTTTTACTAAATAGTGTTTTAAACGTTAATTTTCTACTGTGTAAGTTTTTGTGTTTGTTGAAATATTGGAAGCGTTATATTTTGTATCTAAAACAATTGACATTTATTTATTTATTTATTTATTTAGATTTCGGAAGATTAACAGACCAATATAAACTATTAGATAATTAGCATAAATAGTCCTGTGCCATTTACAAATCTTCACCAATAGTTAACACATATAATTTAAAGATTAGAGCGAATTAGGTTCATTGCTTTACATAATACTAAAGAGCTGTGTAACAATTAGCACAAAAATATTTGAGACTAGGTAGGTATAATATTATGTCGTTGTACAAAAAGATAATAATAATAACATGCAGATCCATTATAGCATTAAGTATTTGGTTTATTAAAGAATTGTTCCGCTATGAGCTTTTTAACCAAAGAAGTGTTGGTGCAGAATAGGTCTATATGCGGTGGCAATTGGTTAAAAGAACTACACGCGCGCGAAACAAATGTATTGGCTCTGTATCGTGTTTTAGCAGGTGGAACCGACAGAAGAGCACGTTGCCTCAGACGTAGGGTGTTAGTCCTCATACAGATCATCGATAACAGTTCGGGACAGTCAACTTTACCATTAGCAATGTTCATGAGATAACATATATCATTAACATTTCTTCTAGTTTCCAGAGGAAGGAAATGGTACCTTTTACATCTATGATCGTAGTCTATGGAAAATTGACGGGTCTTAAAGTCAAGATGTTTGAGGAATTTTCTTTGTATACGTTCGATACGTGTTTTGTAAGTCTCGTATTGGGGATTCCATATCTGGGATGCGTATTCAAGGTGACTCCGAACATAGGCACAGTATAAAATTTTCAAAGTTTTTATGTTTTTAAAATTGGACGATATACGCAAAATAAATCCCAATGATCTGGACGCCTTTTTCACTATGTTATCCACATGTTTGTCAAATAAAAGTTTATCATCATGAATAACACCAAGATCCTTGATTTCATGGACTCTGGACAATTCCTGATTCCGTAATGTGTAATTGGACGGCAGAGTTTGATGGCAGCGTGTAAACGACATGTAAAAACATTTGGACGCATTAAGATCCAGTTTGTTGGTAGAGCAATAGATTTCAAATCTGTGAAGATCACTTTGAAGGTCATCAATATCCTTATTGCTGCGGATTACTTTCAGCACCTTCATATCGTCTGCAAATAGTAGGATTTTCGAATTATAGAAACAGTGTCTTATATCCATTATAAAGATTATAAATAAAAGGGGGCCCAACAGGGAACCCTGAGGAACACCAGACGGGACTGGGGACCATGCTGAGGTATAACCAGAAAGCACTACTGCCTGACTCCGATTTTCAATGTAAGACGCAAACCATCTCAGGAGATCGCCGTGAATCCCGGCCGAAGCCAGTTTGTCCAGTAGTATATTATGGTCGATGCGATCGAAACATTTGCTGTAGTCGGTGTAAATAACGTCAACCTGGGCACGCTCGTCCATACCCGCCGTAATATAATTATTGGCAAGTGAGAGGTTTGATACTGTTGATCGCCCCTTTAGGAAACCGTGTTGGTCGTCACTAAATGTACACTTTAATACATTGTAAACTTGGTCGTAAACTAATCTTTCCAGTATTTTGGCAAACAAGCACAGCTTCGAGATAGGTCTGTAATTCGTTACGTCATTCATCTCTCCTTTTTTAAAGATAGGTGTAACGAATGCAGATTTCCACATTCTCGGAACT
Organism: Acronicta leporina; assembly: GCA_947256265.1. NCBI lineage: Eukaryota > Metazoa > Arthropoda > Insecta > Lepidoptera > Noctuidae > Acronicta > Acronicta leporina. The sequence continues at coordinate 7,463,357 of OX366536.1, forward strand.
AAGCCCTCGGATAGTGACCTGCTAAATATTATACATAAAGGTGTTACGAGGCTATCTGCACAATTTATTATGAACATTGGCGATATGTGATCGGGACCACCCGATTTAGACAAATCTAATTGTTTCAGTAATTTTAACACAGATTCCCGGTTCACTGAAACTGAGGCAATGCTGGCACCGGAAAGCGGTGGCATTCCGTGATCCTCATTATTAGCAGTTACACAATCCGGAACGGTGAAAGTTGAGAGAAAGTAGCCACTAAACAGATCACAAATTGCTTGTCCAGTGTTTGCCGACGTATTCATATATGTCATTCTGTTGGGACATGATCCTGATTTGTTTTTGCTTTTAACATAAGACCAGAAACTCTTGGGGTCCTTAGTGATATGATCTTCTATTTTAGCAATATATGAATCAAAACATTTTATCTCTAATTGATTCGCACGCTTTCGAAGAAGTGAGAATGAGTGATAGTCACTGAGATTACCGTAAGTACGGTACTTTTTGTGAAATTTATACTTCTCTTTAAGTACTCTAATCAACGCCGCACTATACCACGGCGGGTAGGATTTAGACGAGATGGTTTTTCGAGGTATGTGTTTATCACGAAGTTCGTACAGACGGTTATAAAAGGACTCGATGGCTTGTTCCAGCGGTATTCCACTGAGAAGGTGATTCCAATCTGTGACATCAAGCTCTGTTGAAATGTCAGGGTAGTTAGCCTTCTGATAAATGTATTTAATTCTGCGTTCCATTGGAAGAGTATGGTGTTTGACATATGCAACATGAATGCACAATGATTTATGGTGAGAATCTTCTTTAATGATAGGCGAGTCACATGCGCAAACCGAAATTGTACCGTTGGATAGTACTAAGTCTAATATCCGTTGGTTACAATTACGTTCGTTATTGTATTGACCCAGGTTACAGGTATACAGTGTGTCGATAAAACTTAGTAAGTATTCAGTGTTTGATGTCAATTTCGGTTTAAGATTAGTTTGAATAGGGTCCCTTTCCCAGCTCACAGCGTTGCCCAGGTTGAAGTCACCCAAAATAATAAACTTATCTAGGGGATGTGACAAAACTAATTGGGTAAGTCTTTCCATGAAATTAATCAGTTGCGACTTATGGCTGAATCCTCCCTTTTCATCAACTAAGTAGACGGTACAGATGTGAATATTGTAAGATGACGGTGGTCGCTTGATACGCATTGATATTGATATCCATATATCTTCCGCCGAGCTAGCCCAGTCGCTTCTGTCAATAACAGTCAGATTGCGCTTAACTGCTACGAGAACTCCACCACCCAGACTTTGCCCCAAACGTCCGTAGTCTCTATCACGCCTCCAGACCAGATACCTGTCGTCAAAGAGCTCACTATTAGATATGGTATCAATTAGCCAGGTTTCTGTAAGACAGATAATGTCGTAGTCATTGAGACAGACCATTCTGAAAAATGTACTTGTTTTCGAACGTAAACCACGAACGTTCTGGTAATACAAACTAAGAAATGCCATTTATAATTCGGATAAATATTGAGACTCTGCCACCCGCCACAACGATAACAAAGCCAATAGGCAAAATATACGATTGACGCCAATATACGGTGCAGCTTGCAACACCATGAAGCCTAGGCACACAATAGCTAAACTGAGGAATATCATGACGCCAGTCTGCCCAACACACTACAATTGTATTATAACCGATTACACATAAAACTATAATTATAATTCGTTTTAAATACTCGATGCTATCCATCCAACATGCGATGAAACGATATTGAAAAATGGAGGGATTATAAGCAACACGACAATTTATAGTATTCAATATAAATAAGTTAACATTACCATAATTCATGCGGCCAACACTAAATATGAGGTAAACATATAGTAGCCACTTCAACTTCAAAGTAGTTACAAGTTGCCCATTTGAAAATATTGTTATGTTTTTTACTTTAAGGCTATATAAGTTAACGAGATCATTAGAATTTATTGCAAATAATATTGGAAGCAAAAGCAAACAAAAGCTAACACATAATGAGTGATAGAAGTTAGGTTGCAGTACACAAAATAGTAATAACACAAAGTAGTGATGATTTTTTAGTAGTGCTAATATCATCACAATTTTGATAAGTCTTTTTCTGTAGAAATATAGAGGATTGGAGATTCTGGTGTTTTGCGCACATGTATTTTGCAGTGCTTCACCCAAACGAATTGAAACCCCCGCTCCTTCGCTACTTTTTTAGTTGCTGATAGAAGTGCTTTATTCTGCGTGGTAAGGTGGTCATTTATATAGATTCTGTTTGTGCCTTGGATTCCCAAAGCCGTTGGCACAAGCGGCGTTGATTTAAGTGATGACCTTGCCGCAGCAATAAAATCCTCCTTAATAAATTTGTTGTTAAAACAAACAATGATTGGTTTGGGCTGACTATTTTCTTTGGTTTGTACACGTGTCACAAAATCCACTTGGCTTTCAGAAATAGGATAGTTAATTTTTTCACCAATTTTACAAACAATATTCAGTAGGTTCTCGTTTTTAGTTTGAGGTATAGCCTTTAGTTCAATGTTCTTAGATCTAGCCCATTGTTCCTTCAAGTGGATCTCATTTTGCATGCTATCGATTTTAAACTGTAAGGTATTACACTGATTTTCAAGAGATTTGATAACAGAACGGTCATTTTTTCTCTGCTGATCATAATCAATCAACTTAGAATTAATATCATCGTATTTATTAGACAAGAACTCAATCGATTCCTTTATTTCCTTGTATGATTCTTGGATCTTGGTGTTTTGCGACTTTACCTGAGATATATCTTCAGCCAATTTAGTCAGTATGCGTTCCTGATCGGCTCATTTGAGTATTACATTTGAGTATTTTGTCCTCAAATTAAGGAGAAATTAGCTTTTTAAAATAACGCGGCATTAGGTGCCAAATATTTTAAGTGGTTCCTAATTACCGATGTATACCACGGAAATGCAATTTTATGGACGTTGTCTTTTTTACGAATTTTGAAAGCAGCTTATTGATTAGGGCCTAAATATTTTAGCTCTGATTACTTAAATAACCCGTAAATATAAAAATCTATTTCCGAGGTACATTATGACGCCACATTTACTAATTATAGCGCTTCAAAGATAGTCTATTTAATTACTTTATTGATTTGTTGTATACAAAAGTTAAGATTAGAAAATTAAGTTATTTAGGTGTTAAAATATAATTTTGAGTGGATTTGATATATTTTTCGAAACATCGCAATTGTACGTAAATTTATACAATATTATAAATTATTTTACTTTTTATTACTCGGAATTGAAAAGATATGAGTGAGTATTATAAATCGCTTTTCCGATGTATATACGTCGGAAAAGGGTTATATGAGCACCTAATTCCGTGGTGCTAATACGCGTTATATACAGAGTGTTCATTATTTTACGCAGTATGTTAAGCAGTTTTGTATGGTTTTAGTGCAAAAATAAATGTTTGCTCTTAATATTAAATTAAGTTTTAGTTAAATCTTCATAATCTGATATACTGAAATATTTTAAAACATATACTTATTACATTTTAATTAATCAAAACATAAACTCATTTAATGTCGTTTGTTGTAGGATAACGTACCAATGCTGCCAGCCATCTGGGCACGTTACCAGACGACAGTGATGCCGATGAATACTTTGACGCGTAACCGCGCCTCAGTTTTTTAGTTTTAGTTTATATAATATATATATTAATTTTATCTAAATAGTGTAAGTATATTAGTGTAATAGGTTTAAGTTTTTGTTTTTACGTATACTGTAAAAATGAGTTTTAGTTAATATAATTATGATGTTATAACTTAGTATGCAAAAACCAATAAAGTATAAGGATAATAAATAAATATACTTGATTTTAAAACACCATGTATCATTATCTCTTCGTAATTTTGTACACTCGGAATTAGGAACCAAATGCATCGAAATTAGGATTTTTGCATCGGAATTAGGGGATTCTGACTGTTTCATGTTTTTATATTATTTAAAAAAATATTGAGCTTTTATTGTAAAAATGTGAGTATATTTCAAAAATAAGATAAATAATGCATCTGATAAAAATAGCCAGTTTTACAGAAAGGCATTATAAATACTAAATTTTTAATGTCCTTCTGAGTTTTGGTGAAAATACCGCGGAATTAGGTGCCTTTACCTTAGCTCAGTTTGGATTTGTGCACCGCTTATGACATAGGACCTAAACATACAGACCAATTTAGGACGTATAGTAGGTAGTACTTCACTGCATATCTATTTTTTTTATAATATTGAGCAAACGAAATCAAATTATTATATTAATATCAACCATTATTATATTGAAGGCACCTTAAGACTATGGGGGTTTTATTTTAAGGAAAAATACTCGATTAATATTAATCACTGTATTAGAAGAAAATCAAGAAATTAATGAAAATCTTTTTTCTGAACTTCACTTTCTACACATTCTACTTCAGATTTGAATGTTTGTTCTTAAGTCTGCTACCTGCCAGTCAACTCATAATATTATCTCCTTCTTGGAGTGGTCTCTACAATATTATGTTCTAATTAAAAGTTAAATTCATTCGCAAATAATTAGGTATGTTATAGAGTGTGATAATGGATAACTGCATGCGGTTAAAGCAATCACCTTACCACTACCGATGCGCCGTCCGCGTGTCGTGCGTTCATTTCCTACCTTAGGACAAATTTATGTGTTCAATGGATATCTGTTTCTAGGTCCCACGACACAGAGCTTGTTCCTTAATTGTGGAGGTGTACTTTTTTAAGACCCAAAAAAGAGGATAAGCATAATGTATTACAAAAACATACCTAAACTTATACCTCCTGCGCTTTACTATCGTAAACAAAGTTTAATTGGTAATTAGGTAAACACATAAAAACCCGCAAACAACGAAGCCATAAAAACCAAAACTAAGCACTGAGGCCTAAAAACGTTAAGGGTGAAAATTACTCAGCTTAAAAAGCATTAATAACCTTTCTCCCCCTAAGACCTCCCAAAACTCCTTGCGCGCCATTTTCGAGTCCTTCGTTCATTAAAACTGTAGAAAAACACCTCCGGGGGGGCCGGGCGGCGACCCCCTTTGGGGAGAAACCCCCTTGGAGGCCAGTCTAAAGAAGAAGAAATATGGATCAATAAAGAAATAGCTCTGTGCCCAATGGAAGCACCGGCTATCACGCACACAGATGCACCCGCTGTGTTCATAAACTCTTTTATATTTTTGCTTGTGTGCGTTTTTTTGTGATTGTGTGAAACCGCAAGGAGATTTTTTTATGATTGTTCGGTGAATTGTTTAGAGGATTTTTCACAGTTATTTGTGACGTAGTTCAAGTGGGTAGCTATAATAATAATGGATGATTTGGAGGGAGTTGAGGCTTTATTGTGGGTATTAATTTTCGCATTGTAAGTATAAGTAAAATAGGTGAGATCTAAGGTGGGATTAGAGATTACTAAAAAGGTCAGTTAGATAAATATTAATAAATTTCTTGTTTTAATGGGCATGGTGTTGTATGTTATTTTAAGTGGTAGCTACTTAAGCATAAAATTTTAATTTCTTTTTCAACGAAATTCTTATTGTTATAATACGTATTACTTATTATTAATAATAGTACACAAATAAAAATACCTATTGAGAACTGAATTCAATGGCATAAGACAAAATATTGACATTTTGGAGATTCGTACTCGTTCTAAATTCTGTGTTTAATTTGTTACATTAACGCCCACTTGCACCAAGTTCTTAAATATGTTTAAAATGTACTGAAACACAATTTTTCATAGAAATTTCGTGTTTAAATACAATTTAAATACTTTTAGAAGTTGGTGCAAGTGGGCCTAAGAATACAAAATTTCATACACTGAAAAATAAAATTGTTGGTTCATAATATTTCAAAAATAAACACACACAAACAACAACCCCACATTAATATTAGGTATTTACATAACAAAAGATATAAAAAGTGCAGCCTCTATCTCAAAACTAAAAGCCAAGAACTCAACCCTAAAATGCGACCATTATATGATGCCAAATAGACATAATAAAAACGAGAAAATAACTGAGAGTCTAACATTAAAACGAGATAATGCCAGTAGTTGGCAAAAAACATAAATTTGGCAACATATCACGCTGGCAACATCGCCGGTCTTAACTACCCCAGCGAGCGAACGGTTGAATGATATTTTAATGCAGTTTTTAAGTTTCTTGTGTTATAAATTTTTAAAGAAAAAGTTGGAATGGTATGGAAAAAAAAATTGGAATATATAGATATAATCTGGGTGTCTTTAAATCACGAGGGAATTGGTTTCTTCTAGGCAAGCGCGCTCCATCGTAGATCACAGGTAACTGGCAGTCAAGCGTAAGCCTAATAAGAATTAAAAAAATCGGCCAAGTGTGAGTCGGACTCGCACACAGAGGGTTCCCTACTTTAAAATATTTTTATTATAATATATGATGTAACTAAAAATGTATGCTTTTCGCAATTTTTCCTTTATCTGTGCTATATTACACGTAGCTTCTTACAAAATTTCAAGTTTCTGAGTTCCTGGAGTACACAGGGTACTTCAGGAACTCAGCAACTTGAAATTTTTAAAGGTTTTGATTCCCTTGGGTCTTGACGACAGACCACAAAGTGATCCTATAAGGGCTTCGTTTTTTCCTTTTTTGGTACGGAACCCTAACAAGTTGGATGGATGTGAATATTGTATGAAGTTAGTGGTTGTATTACGAACATCTATGACAATAATTGGTAGTTGTGAGAAGCCTAAAAAGGCTGTCAACCATTTTTATAAACATGACATAGCATCACGGCTGTATTTTCCGAAGGGTTAAGCAGAGGTGTGCTGTTCTATAGATACCCACAGTTCGCCGGTATATTTACATTGTATATAATAGAGAACAATACCAAACTCCGAGCTACTATTGAATATTGCATCGAAAAACCCATTAACACATTGCTCGACCTGAACATCGAACGTAAGACGGTTGCAGTCGCGTTTTTGACCACTAGACTAATGAGGCAGTTAATACTAAAATGTGTTAAGTTTAGGATTTTATGAATTTATACAAATTGTTCAGAAGACTTCCTTAAATGACGTAGGTAAGCATTAATTTAATGGCATTTAATTAACTTTCCGCAGTATTAGGTAAAATTAGATTATCGCGGGCAATGGTTAGACATTTAATAATAAATAATAGGTATTTCTCACCATCCATCTTAGAATATTCTACTCATCCTTTATAACATCCGCCATTATAATTTTCTTAAAGCTTTTTGCATCATTTACTCAGAGCCAAACAAAACATTTGCCTCCCAAATCACCAGCATAACTTGACCTCTTATCTTCTTAACTTTACCCTTAAATACACCAAAAATATTCTACGACGCGGATCGGGAGGCGTCAGATTATGTTGGTTGGATATTTGCTGACACACTGTAGGATGGTGACGTCATCATGGGGTGAAATCCACCCCCCTTTTATCTTAGACGTGTAAAAATAATTGTTATTGGGTATGTCATGAATGGGTTTGTATTTCAGTGTATTTTGTTAAAGTTATGACTTCACAGCTTCATCAGCCTAGAGCACGACTGCCATGCTATAGTTTCTGGGTTCGATTCCCGTGTGAAAAAAGTTATTAGTTCATCTATAAAATTCTCAGTAGCAGCAGAGTTTGAGATGTGTGCCCAGTTAATGGCAATAGGCTCGCACCCTATTAGATGGGACCTAAACATACTGGCTAATTGTGAGTATACATTCGCACGCCTCTGCCTAACTTTTCTGGGAATGGTATGATCCATAACAGGCGTGATACTATGTTCATAATTTCTTGTGGCCTTGTTACAATGGCATCGCTATCTTTAATTTATATTCAAGAATATACTAAAAAAAAACTGGACCGATTTCAAAATTATTTTCACATTACAATACTACATTATTCCTGGAAACAGAGGCTATATTTTTAAACAAATTAAACATAACGTTACTTTAGTTCGCGACTGAAACCGCAGGTAATAGCTACTCTAATATATATAGCAAAAACTAATCTAATCTATTTTATCAAAGTTTATCAAATTCGGTTTAGCCGTTTAGGCGTAAAAGGGTAACAAACATACAGGAACATAGAGATGCTTTCGCATTTACAATATTATAGTATGGAAAGGTTTTCCTATGATGACATCAAACAATGAAGCCTTACTCGCCCCTTATCATCATGTCATTATTAGCCCCTTGTCATCTTGAGACGTCAATTGTTAGGTTTTATTTTCATTAGCTACATTAGCATTCTAACCGGAATATAATAACGTTAGCATATTTTTTTATGGCAGGCATCCTCTGCTCGTTTGCCCGGATAGCGGGCAGTAGATGATGCCCGATGGCAAGCGATCACCGCCGCCCATGGACACCTGCAACACCAGAGGATTCACAAGTGCGCCGCCGGCCTTTTAAAAGGGAGTGCGCTCTTTTCTTGAAACGTAGAAGGTCGTATTGATCCGAAAAATTACGGCCATGCTGTGGTATCTACCCAGACAAACGCAGACAACCATATACCATTCTAAATCTGACTTCTTCTCTGATCTTCCAGGTGCTGCTGTCAATTTGTAATATTAGAGTACCCTTGTACAAAATATGGTTCGTATCCACTAATCCATTTTTTTCGCCCCGCCGCGGTAATTTTCCGCATTATCTCCCTGCAAGGCGGAAACAAAGAAGTTGTATACTTATGTATAAGGTATATCTAAGTATACAATACATACAGTTGATTCAATACGCGGGCCGCTCACAATGGGGGCGAACTGAAGAAATATGTAAAACGCCGGTACGGAACCCGCGGCGACGGTGTACAGGGCTGAACTTGAAAATAATTCATATCTCGTTAATTTTCACATTTTATTTTTAGTTTTTAGGACCTGTTCTGTATTCACTCGTGACTTGGAGATATACGTAACCGGAAACAGATCCGGGCAGAAGTCCACTCCCTGGCTAAATGTGTAACAAAAGAAAAAACACAACGCTCGGGATTTAAGTACTCCAAGTTTTATATTGCATAATATCTTTTAACTCAGGGTTATAGTTAAATAATTACCTTAAATGAAACGATAGATATAGTCACTTTCATATTAAAACAAAATATTGTTGAGGAATTGCAATTTCATCCTCTGAATACAATTAGATTAAATTCCCACTATTTGAGAGCTTTTAATCCAGATAATACTACAATAATCGAATAAATAAAATTCACCTTAAAATTTGAATGCCCAAGTCCGTTCCCCGAGACGCTGTCCGTGGCCGAGGGGGCGAGTGCGCGCGGCTGGGGGTGGGGGGCGTCCGACACAGCGCTCCTTTTTACGTTGCGCGCCGCTTCATGGGTTTAAAACATTTTCTTGGGGTTATTATTATAATTATAGAAATAATTTATTTTGTACCAAGAATAAAATAATAAGATGCAAGAATCGTAGCAAGTGGCAGTCTATAGTTTCTGCCTACCCCTGTGGGAGAAGGGCGTGAGTGTATGTATGTATGTATGTATAAAATAATAATCATTAATTCAAACGGAGTGCAGAGTGTTGATAGATGATATTTTTACTATTTACTGATTTATAAACGTTGAGCTTATTTAGTCTGCTGCACTAATCCTATCCTTACTGGTCAGCTGTTTTTGGTATACCATTTGTCCACATATCATAAATGGCTAAAAAGTAGAAATGTAATGTAGGTATACTCTTACGATTACTGTTATAACTTTAGCCTGGTGAGTCCCATTGTGGGGTAAAGACCGACCCCTTATGCATCCATCTATATAATCTACTAAGTGCCTGCCCTGAAGCAATAAGCGGGTGGTTTTGTTTTGTTTTGACAAAAAAATACGGTGTGAATAACTAAATTACTAATTAGCGTATTAACAGTAAAACCTAAGTTTTTTTAAGTTAATTATTATGTCTATTATTAATATTAATTGTTATGTCTATTTTTCTTTGTTTTTTTTTAGGTTATATAGATAAGAAATATTATAAAGAGGAAAGATTTGTATGTATCAATGTATGTAACAATAAACTTACTAATATTATTAATTATTATCTTGATATAGTTAATTTAAAACCGGTAGCCAAGGCGAACGGACGTGTGTTAATCGCTCTCTAATTATTTCTTAAAATAGTTAATCACCAAGCAACCAATTTCAACCTCTAATTAATAAACAATAACAGTGCTAATTGTGTAAGAGTAAAACTTGTGTCACAGTGTCGCAGTGTCATACCTACGTATACATAGTGCAACGCACTGTACCAGTGCAGGCAGTAGCGGCCCTCTTCACCCCCGCGAGGAAACGAGACAGTGGCGATTTTTTATCCCGCACTGACTCCTGCGCAAGGTGTATACAGGCTATTCACGACCATCGAAACGTGCCACACGAGTAATAAGCAAACTAAATCGCTTGGAACAATGAGTGTGTTGCATTCACCCAGCGATAAAAAAGACTCCGACCTAACGATTGCAAAACCATCAACGTCCTACCCTGATTTACGAAAACTAAACGACAATAATGACTTGCAAACTATTACCCTCCGAAAAAGAAAGGCGCCTGCGCTTGACTATGAATTCAAAGATGAAATTAACAAAATACACTCGGAAATAAACACTCTAAACTCCCATTTTACGCAAGAAATGGCCCAACTTCGAACCGATATGTTTGCTTTTTTAGAAAAATTTGGTCAAACTCAGACCGATAGCATGGCCCAAATACGGCACGATATAAGAGACCTTAAAGTGGAACTAACGCATATTCACCAGCGTACAGAAAACCTAGCCACAGAACAAAAATCCATAAAAGACAACTTAAACAAATTAGAATTGAAAGGCACCCTCATTGATCAAAAACTCGACGAATTCGAAACCCAGCTGTCGTCCATGTCCGTTGAATCAACATCCACCCTTAATTATCACCAAAAAGAACAATTGGTTTTTGAGATGCAAGAGAGATACAACCGAAGAAATAATGTTATTTTTGCGGGTTTATCTGAGATACAGAATATAAACAAAACCGACCGACAGAACGATGAAATCATACAAATTACCAATATATTGAAGTCCGCTTACGGAGAGAGCAACTGCCCTACTATCATCAAATGCCTACGCTTAGGGAAATACAACCCGGAAAAAAAACGATTACTCAAAGTATATCTTAACTCATACGAAAACGCCCAATACCTACTACGCAATAGGGACAAAATGACGCATCTTAATATTAAATTGTTCGCCGATCAAACACCGAATCAACAAAAATACCTCGCTGATTTGAGATCCGAACTGGAACAACGCCAGAAAAATGGAGAAACTGGTCTAGCAATTAAATATGTCAAAGGTATGCCGAAAATTGTAGACGTAACGCCAAAAAACTACCCTCTACACCAACCACATCTGAGCTCCACCTAGATAGAATGAATAATGTGACGTACCAAGCATTAGACAACTATTCACAACTCCATACTAATAGACAATCGTTAAAATTCTTATACCTTAATATACGCAGTCTCCTAACAAAGGGTAAACTAGATGAATTGAAGTGTATCTTAAAAAGCATCAAACATGTCGTACACTTGATATTGCTAACTGAAACCTGGATAAAATCGGACTCCGAAGGCAGATCACTAACTATTCCAAACTACACGCACCACTACAACTTACGCTCGGACCGACGTGGAGGGGGAGTTTCTATCTTTGTTCACAATGACATCACCCACAAAGTAACGAAAGAAGAATACACTAATGGCAACAATTACTTATTCCTTTTCTTGGAAAGATATGCAATAAATATTGGTATTATTTACAAACCTCCCGATACAAATAGCAAGAGTTTCATTGAGCACTACTCGGACATACTGCAGCACAAGCGACGATGTTTAATATTTGGAGACTTTAATCTCGACATCTTACAACCAGACAAGACAACAGCCTCTTATACAAATGTAATCAAAGGATCAGGATATACACTTCTGAACAGAATAAACAAAAAATATGCAACCAGAACTACCAACACCACCAGTTCGATATTAGACCACATCTGCACTAACATCACGACAAATAACTTTCACATGGCTGTCATAGAATCGTCCCTCTCCGACCACAACCATATTTACTTGGAGCTCAACAAATTTAAACGCCCGGCCAAGAAAAAACAAGTCTATACCGTCACCGATTACCAGAAACTATACAAATCGATCGCAGACGCGAACTGCAACTCAACTACTCATAACTACCGCACATTAGAAAATTTTATCAAAATGCATATTCAGGAAAATAGTACGAAAAAAACCAAGATATTGAATTTACCCCGAGACGATTGGATCAACAAAAATATAATCAAGCAAATCGATGAAAGAAACATATTGTGGAAGGAATACAAAACAAGCGACAACAATGAAAACCTAAAAACTATGTTCAACACAAAAAGAAACTACGTTCACGACCTAATACAATCAACAAAAAAACAATACTACTACGATGCATTCTCAAAATGTAAGTCTAAACCTAAAAAAATGTGGACTCTAATAAATGAACTATGTACAAACAAACCTAAAACAATATCTAGCGTTCCTAAACTAATAATCAGTAACCAAACTATAACCGACCCCACGGAAGTATGTGAAAGGTTCAACCGTTTCTTTGCATCTGTAGGTAAGTGCCTTGCTTTACAAATTCCACAAAAATATCACAATAACCTAACATACACGATCACAAACACAAACCCTACGACAAACCACTTTGACACTCTTACACCGTGCACTATATACGAAGTTCAAAAAATTATTGCCAACTTGAATCCTAACTGTAGTTCAGGAATCGACGGCATTACGACAAAAACAATAAAATGCATTAAATTACTGATAGTTGATGAGTTAACAAACTGTATTAACACCTGTTTTACGAAAGGATATTTCCCAAGCTCCCTAAAAATAGCTAAAGTCACTCCTATACACAAATCTGGAATAAAAACTGACCCAAACAACTATCGACCGATATCTGTTCTTCCCGTAATATCGAAAATTTTTGAGAAATTAATTTACACACGACTAGAAAAATACCTAACAGAAACTAACTTCATCTACGATAGGCAATTTGGTTTCCGACCTAAATCAAATACACTCGCGGCAACGATCGACTTAGTCACAACCATTAAAACCAATATCGACAAAAAAAACATAGCGCTCGGTATATTTATTGACTTAAAAAAAGCTTTTGACACAGTGAGTCATAAAATACTATTATTGAAGCTAAAACACATTGGAATCACTGGCGAAGCCTATAATATGATATCTTCATATCTGAACGATAGATACCAAGTTGTAAAAATAGGAAACTCGATGAGCGGGCCCTTACCCATTGATTTTGGGGTACCGCAGGGATCCTTGATGGCCCCCCTATTATTTTCTATCTATATAAACAATATTAAAGACATAGGTCTATTAGGGCAAGTCACCCTTTACGCAGACGATACATGCCTATTTTACTTCGGCCACTCAATAAATGAACTAATTTCTGACGCGCAAAGAGACCTAGACTTACTAAATAACTGGTTCAGCAGCAACTTATTAACCATAAATCCATCAAAATCATCCTATATTATTTTCTCAGCGAAAAATAAAAAAATTCCGAATCACCTACCTTTACATATAAACAACGTTAATATAAAAAAAAGTAACTGCGAAAAATATCTCGGTCTCCTACTTGACAATAAATTATCTTGGACGCCACATATTGAGAATATCAAAACAAAAATAATATCGCTAATGGGGAGTATGCGCGGGTACGTTAACAACCTTCCACGTAACGTACGCATAACTATTTACAACGCGCTAATTAAGTCGCAACTCAACTATCTTATCGAAATCTGGGGATGTGCTACGAAGTCCGCACTTCAGAACTTACAGATAGCTCAAAACAAACTCATTAAAGTACTTCTGAACTATAATTTCCTAACTCCAACATCAATACTATATAAGCAATGTAAATTAATGAGTATTAAACAGTTGTACACCTACAATACCTGTATCCTTGTTCGCAAAATCATCGATGGAACAGTTCACTCTCAATTAACTTTTAACAAAAAAACAACTAAACGTAGCCAAAGACATCCGAACAAACTTTGTATAGTAGCACCGCGTACGGAATACGGTAAAAGGAACATCAGGTACGAAGGAGTACAACTGTATAATAGCCTACCATTAAATGTGATAAATACGTCTTCTTTTAATATATTTAAAAACAAACTGAAGCAGTACATTATTAGTAACGATAAGTTCTTGTAAATACCAATACGAAGTGACTACGTGTCTGTCTACTATAATGTAGTCGTAGAACGTAATTTGTATTGCCTCGCATTGTTTGATTCCGACAAAATTGTATACCAATTTAAAAATATTAATTTCCTATCTTTTTGTGATTTTTTTTGGATTTTCCATGCTAAGATTATAAAGTTATTTTAGTGAAGGAAAAACTCGACTCGCAGGCAGGATTCGAACCTGCGTCTTCTGGTTTGATATACCATTTGATACTAATTTCCATTGCATTCAGTTAATAAAAAAAAAAAATCTATTGTTTTAAAATAATAACCCACCCATAAATAATACACACTAGTTTTAAAATGTAATTTATACGGTGGCCAGCACATCGAGCTTCCACAATCTGTCGAATTTATCTGATTGACTCTCAACTCTAATACAATATAATAAGATTCATGTTCAGTTTGGGAATGTTCGGCGGTTGTGGATAGATTTGACTTGCTGGCTACCGTACTAGAATACCACAATTATTACTGTAATGGCCACCGGATAGCTTAAGGACGTATAATATAACATTGTATTTATTCGTAAGCGAACTATGTTCTTTGAATAAATAAAGAATCTTTAAACCGAATTATACAATAATTTACTATACTATTCCTACTACTAATATTCAATTCAATACAAATATCAACAAATTTTTTTCTCATCGAATAATTCCTCTTTTGAACTTATCAAAATGTTGTCAACCCCACCCGCAAGAAGGTGTGAGCAGAGCGTTGCCTCAAGAATGCTACAATTTTCCCGAGTTTTCCATTTCTCGGCGACCCTCCCACCTCCTCATCCCCTCCACTGGGGGATGGGGTTGAAAAAAGAAGTGGCCTCTCTGTTGCCTCGCGACGGCGACGCCTTGAGATGCTTTTTGTGTATTTTTTAATAGAACGAGTTTTATGGTTGGGTTTTTTGTAAGAGTACGAAATTTGAGTTAACTTTGTAATTAAATAAATAATTAGGGAAAATAACACATTCATAAAAGAAAAGTTGGAGCGAGAAGATTCTTTTTTTAAATTATCTTACAGTTTTCTGATTGTTTTAACATAACATACCATCACGCCTGTATTCCACGAAGGGTTAGGTAGAGGCGTACTAATGTGAACCCACAGTTTGCCGGTATGTTTAGGTCCCATGTAATAGGGGGCGAGTTTAATGCCATAAACTGGGCACAAATTCCAAGCTCCGAGCTGCTACTGGGAATTTCATAGAAAAACACAATAACACTTTACTGGGACCTGTCTGTAGTTTGACGTCCGAAAATGAACAGAACCGGTAATTATTTTAATCAATGGATATGGTAACAATTAGGTTAATAATTATTATGTTTGTGTGTTATCGGGGAAGAGCATCAAGTTCCCTCAAATTAAAACTACATTACATAAAGTTAGGTATATCCCCGTCGATACACTATTATTATTTATTCCATATTAATAAAGTTCTACTCATATATATTGAAAGAAACAGTATTGTAGCACTTACGTTATTAAATGTGACTGTAAATTTCAACAAAATTATGTCAACAGTGTGGTGACACTGTCCTAAAAGATTTGATCAATTAATTTTAGTTTTAGTTACCCAAAATACAGGTAGCCAAAGTAGGTACAGGTCCCCAAAATACAGGTACCTACCGTAAGTACCGGTTCCCAAAATACAGGTACCCAATACAAGCATAGGCCTAGTTTGTGAGTAAATATTAGTTGCCTTTGCTATTTTTGATATGTATATGGCTATATAGGGTAGTCGCCCCTTACCAAATGAGACCTAAATATACCGGTGAACTGTAGGTGTACATTATTAAGTACGCCTTTGCCAAAACTTTTGGGGAATATAGGCGTAATGGTATTTTTTTAAAAGTGATTCTTTATTCTAGTCGCTATAGATTATGGTTTTATTTATTTCGGCATTGACATTTCCACCTTGCAATTTCTTTATATAAATTGTTTTTTAAAAAAAAACCTCTATGCGCTTAGTGCTTGGTAACGAAAAATTGAAGCGGCGGTAGTCTAATGGATAGGGCGTCAGACTTTGGATCATGTGGTTGCCAGTTAGAAACTCACCCATTGCACTACCGACGTGAACCCACTCTTAACACAAGCATTTAGCTGAGCACGAGGGATTACAAGAATACTAGTAATATGCGACCCACATTGCAAGTAATAATTAATAATAGGTATAATATTATTTAATGTAATTCACTGTGCTCTCTAGGCATTATACTCGTAATATTATGAAACGTGCCACCAGAAATAACATTAAAAAAACACCACAGCATCTTTCTAAATGGAACGAAAATACAAAGACAAGGTAGTCTAGCCAGAATATAGTCTTAATGATGATAAAATTCAACTAGTGGTTTGTTTCAACAAAAAATCGAATTAAAAAGCCATCAGAGTGTGCTCGTTATAATTTATTCCTCCAAGCTAGAGGGACTGAGTCCGTTGCAAGTTCCACGTAACAAATCTCTTCTGTCGGGAAGAAAATATAAAAATTACACCAAGAAAAGCCTATGTACAGTCTTAGAAAATCATTTGAAAACCGACCATAGCACTATAAAAATAAAATCCAATTCATTCTGTATAAAACAGTTTTTACATCAACAATATCGCTCGATTCAAATCGATGTAACTTGGAAAATGTATATTCTAAATTAAACTCTATTTCAAAGTGACCAAAGCTGAAGATCGTTTGTAAAGTTTTGCGTACGTAAGTAGTTTCAGGGAGTGGTTGTACAGGGTGGCCAAGACAGTGTTGGTGGAAATTCCCCAAGTGTTGGTGCGCTTCCCCCCACTTCTTTGCTGTGTTAATTTACATTTTAAATTGCACTTACATAGCTAAGCGGCGAGTTGCCCTGTTTTGTAGCGTCCTGTAGGTATAACGGCGGGTGGAACACTCTGTATATAGATGTAGATGGTTTTGTAGTTGCTTTACGATCGATTAGGTTTTTCATTCAAGTGCAAATAGGTAGGAATTTATTTGTGTTTCTACAGTAATCCTGGGGATCTTTTGGGAAATATGTATTTACAATTATTTCCTACACTTACTTATACATTAGATATTGGAATACGCTAGTATATTGATGTCCTATGTATTAGGGTAGTCCTATGTAATAAACAAATCCAAACTCTGAGCTGCTTCCGAGAATTTTATAGAAAAACCGAATGAAACTTGGTTCCACCTGGGAATCGGACCCAGGACCTCTAGTGTACGAGTCGCGCTTGAGACCACTAGACGAACAAGTAGTTATCGCATTATATTGATACATGAGATATATTAAGTTCACACTTTTTGGGGATCCTTTACACTGTCTTGTAACACGTAAAAACCAACTGTCTAAGGGATGCTGGTCGGCTTCTGCGACACGTGTTGTGGGTTCGATCCCCACACGAAGCAAATATTTGAATGATCTACAGGTAGTTGTTCCGGGTCTGGGTGTTTGTATAAATGAGAATTTGTGTTTGTAATCGCGCCCACGATACAGGAGAACATCACAGTGAGCAACGCTTTATTAAAAAAAATTAAGGAGTTGCCTAAGGACGCTATTTACAAAACAATCGTAATTTTATCATCATTGTAACATTGCTTACCATTGCTTAACTGCTTCATTAGCCTAGTGGTCCAGATTGCGACTGCTACGCTAGAGGTCTTGGGTTCGATTCCCAGGTCGAGCAAAGTGTTATTGAGTTTTTCTATGAAATTCCCAGTAGCAGCTCGGAGTTTGGAATTTGTGCCGGTTGATGGCAATAGGCTCGCCCCCTATTACATGGGACCTAAACATACCGGCGAACTGTGGGTGTACACTAGTACTCCTCTGCCTAACCCTTCGGGGAATACAGGCGTGATGGTATGTATGTATTGTAACATTGCGATTTGCACTCACCGGACCGTTGCAACGGGTACCTATTCAACTTAATTGAATATTTGGTCGATACGCCCAATCATTCGCTGTCGTATGTTTTGCACGGTTTGTAAACAGCCTAATGGCTAAGATTGCTATGTTAATTTTATAAAAGAACTAGCGACTCGTGCCCAGTTTCGCCTGCGTCAATGTTCCCATCCAAATTTTCGTGTATTTAGAAAAAAAAAAAAATTTTCCCTAAATACATTTACTAACATGAAACTAATCTGTAAACTTCTAAGTTGGTATATTTTCTTTAAAATCTTGGCTAAAACTTCAATGTAAAATCAAAATAGGTTGGCAATATAATAAATAACTAGTTTCAAAATATTCTATATTTCTATAGCCTATGTTAATCTGGAATAATGTAGGTAGTATTCAAATGGTGAAAGAATATTTGAAATCGGCCCAGTAGTTTTTGAGTTTATTCGTTACACACTTACATACAAACCTTTCCTCTTTATAATATTAGTATAGATAACGCCATCCCGTATAATCCCATACAATAATAAAGGGTTAAGAATTTCAAAATCTACATAAAATTCAATATTTTATTCACAAAAAATCCTAAACACTTTCACTAAACACCTGTTAGGGTCCTTTTGAATTTGACAGGTCAATAAAGTGTTACGACCACGTGTGGACAACCCTTAACTTTCGTTTTCTTTAACATGACATGTGTCGTCACTTATCGTTCCACTTTTGAAAACCTTACATTTAAATAATAATGAATCTCTATTACAATGTGGCACGGCGTAATTTTGAATAGTTCTTAATTTTTGAGTTTCAAGAGATATTTTAAGACTAGCGTTCCATTTTTTATTCAAATTACCAATATATAAAATTACAATAGCTTTTATAATAATACGTTAAGATTGAAATTTAAATGTATTTCATTTCGAATGCTTTTTACTTTATTGATCCTTTTAAATTTCGAATCCCATTGAATTATTTATTGGTAGTACTTATTGGAAAGTAATAAGGTTGCAAATAAGAATGTCTTACTATTTTGTACGCACATTGTTTTGGTATTTACATCGGAGACGGAAGTAGCCATTTTAAAATTCAATAACTTCGCTTTCAATAAATAAACGATCGACACCTTGTTAAGGTTGGCCAAAGATTAAAAATAAGTAAAATTTCAGAGAGGTATTATTTAAAAAAATACTATAACTGTTTTCTGACACTTACACGAACATAAGATATTGAAAAATTATTACTTTTTACGGAATTTATCGCGTTTCTAATACCTAATTAATAAAAATTTTAGGTAGGTAGGTACCGATAAGTGCAATTTTAACATTAAAATGTCCATATCCAACTAACCTAACCTAAACTACCAGACCAACTATTTCTCCTTAACCTTTACCAATCCCACCCTCTCAAAAAAGGTGTTAAAAGATTTTTACAGGGTCGGCAACGCGCGAGTGATACTTCTGGTGTTGCAAGCGTCCATAGGCTACGGTAACCACTTACCAACAGTGGGCTGTATGCTTGTTTGCCACCTTAGTGGTATAAAAAAAGTAACAACCTTGTAGGCAGAATATCATTTATAGTTCGCTCAACGTAACTTGACCCAAAGCTAACTGAGAGGGGGAAAGTTTGCGCAGTGCATTTACGTGCAAAATGTACTAAAAATTATCCTCATTAGCCAAGTGGTCTTGAGCGCGACTGCTACACTAGAGGTCCTGGGTTCGATTTCCAGATCGAGCAAAGTGTTATTAGGTTTTTCTATGAAATTCCCACTGGCAGCTCGGAGTAAGGAATTTGTGCCCGGTTAATGGCAATAGGCTCGCCCCCTATTACATGGGACCTAAACATACTGCCGAACTGTGGGTGTACATTAGTACGCCTCTGCCTAACCCTTCGGGGAATACAGGCGTGATGGTATGTTATGTTATGTACTAAAAATCGACTACTGCGCGTCCACCATTTTGGTTCAAGTTATTTTCCGGCAACTGTACCTTCTGTCCCACGCCTAGTCTATGTCTCGTGAGGCGTGAGTCCTACCAGACATATGTCGCATGATATTGTCCACAACACAACTGCCCACCACCTGTTGTGACTTGTTACCAGAATGTTTACGTAAACGTTAACATGTTTTTGTAAACTTTATTGGTTTGTGAAATGTTTTGATATGTTTATTGGTAGTATGGCTTATCCCTTATGGGGAAAGAAAGGTTGGTAACTGCTTTAAAACCCAGGAAACAATGTAACTAATACATTATCACGAGTTTAAATAATGATAGAAAAACAACTGCCTCGTTAGTCTTGTAGTTTCAAGTGCGACCGCTACGCTAGAGGTCTTGGGTTCGATTCCCAGGTCGAGCAAAGTGTTATTGGGTTTTTCTATGAAATTCTGAGTAGAAGCTCGGAGTTTGAAATTTGTACCCGGGTAATGGCAATAGGGGCGCCTATTACATGAGACCTAAACATACCGGCGAACTGTGGGTGTACCTTAGTACACCTCTGCCTAACCCTTCGGGGAATACATGCGTGATGGTATGTTAAGTTAGAAAAATAACGAGGGGAAACCTGCATGACAGAGATTTTCTCGACGGGTGGGTGGCGTGGTGAACAACCTTATAATAAACTTATTCCACACGTACAGCTAAAGAAAACAACAAAATATTATCTATACTTTTAAGGGCTTCTAACGTGGGAGAGCCATGCTTCGGCACGAATGGGCTGGCTCGACCGGAGTGATACCACGACCTCACAGAAAACCGGCGTGAAACAACGCTTGCGTTGTGTTTCGCCGAGTGAGTTGAGGTTACCGGAGGCCCAAAACTCTTTTAAAGGCGAGCAACGCACTTGCGACTCCTCTGGTTTACGGGTGTCCATGGGCGGCGGTTATCGCTTACCATCAGGTGATCCGTTTGCTCGTTTGCCCAAAAAAAATATATCTAATATATAATAATATATCCCATAAAAAATATATATAAAGGGCAGATGTCTGTACAATAACGATATTGTAGAAAAACTGATATGATGGGGGGACTTTATTAGAGCAACAGAAGCTAAAACAAAAATTTTTAGAAGGTATCAAATAAAACAATCAAAAACTAACACCAAATTTCACATACATTCAACCGGCACACTCACATACCAAGCACCCGGGTATTTGTGAGGCAAATTTTTGGTGTGACGCGCGGATATCCGTCGCGAAGCTAACTATTCTCTGGAGCCGGATAACCGGTGTAAATCTTACATTAGACGGTACCACTGCTGGGAGAACTGGAATTTAGCATTTATATTTTATTTAGGCAAACCTACTAACTACACTACTAACTGCCTCATTAGCCAAGTGGTCCTGAGCGCGACTGCTACGCTAGAGGTCCTGGGTTCGATTCCCAGGTCGAGCAAAGTGTTATTGGGTTTTCTATGAAATTCCCAGTAGCAGCTCGGAGTTTGGAAATTGTGCCCAGTTAATGGCAATAGGCTCGCCCCCTATTACATGGGACCTAAACATACCGGCGAACTGTGGGTGTACATCAAGTACGCCTCTGCCTTATCCTTCGGGGAATACAGGCGTGATGGTATGTTATGTTACTAACTACACAAAAAGACATTTATGGTACACATCATTTACAAATATAATAGCATTGTATGCATCTAAAGGTAAGTAAGTACAGCATTTTTTGTAAATCTCGCTGTACAATAATAATCAATACAAACATGGATAAAAATCTAATTGAAACTTAAATTTAAAATTATCAATAACCTTTTATACTTAAAATAAAATTGAAATAAATATGTACTCACATTAAATAAGAATTGATTTAAATGATTACTAATACCTACTCACATTAAATAAGAATTGATTTAAATGATTACTAATACCTACTCACATTAAATAAGAATTGATTTAAATGATTAAATTAAATACGTCATCATCACTACATATTATAAAACAAAGTCGCTTCCCGCTGTCTGTCCCTATGTATGCTTAGATCTTTAAAACTACGCAACGGATTTTGATGCGTTTTTTTAATAGATAGATTGATTCAAGAGGAAGGTTTTAAGCTATTTAACATCACGCTACGACTCTTAGGGACGGGGCAGCGCGGGTGAAACCGTGGGCGGGTCGCTAGTATGAAATAAATAACAAACTATTAACACAAAAAAATAACATAATTGAGCACAGCTCTTTTTAAATTAGTGATGCTGCTTGAAAATATGTCCAAGTCACAATCATGAAAAATTTCTTTGCACTTTCTGAGAAGGAAGGAAGGAACGAAGGGGTCTCATTACCAGTAATTAGTGCATTATTTTGGATCACTTAACTAACATACATAAACATAATCAATCCATTATTCTGTTCCACTACTGGGCACGGGTCTCTCTCAGAACGAGAGGGATTAGGTTATAGTCACGCTGCCCTAATGGCAGACTGCACACGCCTTTGAAAAAATCTATCAGGCTGTTTTCCTCACGATTTTCCTTTACCGTTTAAGTGTGTTCTTGGCAGTCTAATAATTATATTACTAGGCTATCATACCATTATTTCTTTTTAATACCAACACCAAAAAAATGGGTCATTCATAATACCGACTGGAATTAACAATTTCTCGATTATACTGATTTCTGACGCTTACGCGAATAAACATTGAAATAAAATTACTTTTTACGGATTTGATCGCGTTGTATTTTTATTATTTAATTCCCGATGTTTTGGTCTACCTGTGACCATGGATGCTGTAAAGCATACGAAACGTGATAAAATTTGTAAAAAAAATTATCACGTTTTACTTACGTTTTATTTACAGGTTTCCCCTAGTTTAGGAGGCAGGGTTTTATCTATCTAAGCTAAGTAACCTAATCAATATGTAGGCACTTTATAAAAGGTTATTTGCATCAATAAATAATATTTTACATAAAATAACATAACATACCATCACGCCTGTATTCCCCGAAGGGTTAGGCAGAGATGTACACCCACAGTTCACCGTATGTTTTAGGTCCCATGTAATAGGGCGCGAGCCTATTGCCATTAACCTGGCACGAATTCCTAACTCCGAGCTGCTACTGGGAATATCATAGAAAAACCCAATAACACTTTGCTCGACCTGGGAATCGAACCCAGGACCCCTAGCGTAGCAGTCGCGCTCAGGACCACTTGGCTAATGAGGCAGTAAGAATATCTTAATTTTGAAATATTTTTTATCTTTCTGTTTCTCTGTGGTTCAGGTTCATTTAGACCTTTTAATTAAGGGACGTTAAAACGGTCATAGTGTTGTCGGCTTAGTTTTCGAACTCGTGTTAAGATTAGAGTGAGATATCAACTTACTTTTCTAAGTCAAATGGTTCTGAGAACTGAAGAGATCGTGTTCAAAACTCGAGTTATTGTAAGCGTCTTAAGTTTTTGTGTGGGAAAACAAAGTTGTTAACCTGTCGTTAAGTATCTAAGTTTTAACGACGATTTAAAAATTGTTGGTGTTCTAATGATCTATTGTAATTTTTAGGAATATCTTTTTTATAGTGCAGCAACCTACATGGATGTCAATCTACATGGATCGTCGCCCGCTAGCAGGGGCAGTAAAAAAGAAAAATATATTTTATCCATTTTTTTATGAGATAGGAGAGCAAATCGGCAGACCGATCGGCTGATGAAGCTATTACCACCGCCCATGGACACCCGCAACATGAGAAGAATCACAAGTGCGTTGCCGGCCCTTTAAGTTTTCGGCCTCCGGTATCCTCACTCACTTGGCGAAACACAAAGTAAACGTTGTTTCGCGCCGGTTCTCTGTGAGGCCGTGGTATCAATCCGGTCGAACCGGCCCATTTTCGCCGAAGCATGGCTCTCCCACGTGAACATTTTTAATGCACAATAAATCTAAAGAGGCGGACTTTGTGCCTAAGGCATTTTCTACAGTTGAACATAGTTTTTTGTGTGCAATAAATAATATTCTCATTCACGGTAAAAAAAAATATCCGTCAAAGCAATGTCAATCTAAATAAATTGTAACCCTTCAAGTGTCTGTGGGTGTACAGCACGCGACAGGAAGGCGGCAATAATTCGCGGGTGTTTTCGCGAATTCTTACCGCGCCGGTACACCGCGCGCTTCCGGTACATACCGCACCGAGTTTATCTAACGCCATATCTGATTTTGTTAGTTCTTTGGTTTTATGTGTGTTACAGTTGAAAATATTTTGGGTGAGTGGATTTTGATATTTGGCTTAGAAACTTACACATACCAATCATGCCTTTACTCCCCAATTAGTTGAGCGGTATGTTTAAGGTCCTGTATAAAAGGGGGCGAGCCTATTACCATTAACCGGGCAGAGATCCCCACTTCGAGATGCTACTGAGAATTTCATAGAAATATAGAATAGAATATCCTTTATTGTATACCAAAAACTAATGTCAAGTATAAGTTATCAATTAGAGAATATGGTACATTGGGTGGTCTTATCGCTAAAAGCGATCTCTTACAGAAATATAATCAATAGTCATTATATTATAAAATAAAATAAAGTTACTTATTTGTTGTTTTATCAGACATAATAATAGTAACATATTCTTAAAACGCCTTGTTACGATAATACTCCAATTTTATAATCCACACTGCCATGTAATAAAAATGCAAAAATCTATATTGTTAACTGTTTTTCCATTTTACGCCTAAACTACTAAACAGATTTCTATATTTTGGTAAGGAGAAAGATTGCATACTTTATTTTTATTTTATTTATTTACTAAAGGAAAACTATATACTGAAGGACATTAAAAAAATAAAGACGTTATTTTGGGAAGTGAGCAAAGCGAACTAGTTTAAAAATAATATATTACGGCGTTCAAAATAATTATTATTATTTTCCTATGCAATACAAAATTGCATAAGAAACAAAACCCTGTACAATGAGACCGGACAATGAGCTAGTTCCGCACATCTGCTTGACCTTTGACCCTCAAATGACAATAGTGCCGTAAGAAGGGGTCAGTAGCTGGACACCGAAACTGACGAGGGGTCAATACCGGTTTTGACCAGCAAGCTGCTACTGAACTTTGTTGCGAACTTAAAATAGTATATTTTTTAAATTATTATTATTATGAAAAGCATTTTTATATTTACAAAATATAACGCTTGCACTAGGACTTACTCCTGTATAGTGGGCGCTTTTACAAACATATATCTCTCATGAAACAATTAGGTATCGCGTAACTACATATCGATGATGTAAAAAATGATTTATTTTTTACTATAAAACATTTAACCGTTGCCCTACACCAAAAAACAGTTTTACAAAGACACATAATATCTTTTAAATAAATAGGTAATACATATATACTTCATGTATTTGCATAGCTTGTATAGGTATCCTATTCCTTTTCATTTTCCGGTAGGTAAGTAGGTCCAATCTTTTTGTAGGTATTTTTTTTCTTCTTCCATGCTAAGATTAGCAAGTTATTTTATTGAAGGATAAATTTGACTGAGGCTTTGACCAACTAAGCTACCACGAAAAAAAAGCTAATAAAAAACGAGTCACTAAAAGTACGGTAGTTCAACTTACCGCTACAACAAACATCTGTTCATATTGTCTATAATTCTATCCTGTATCTATTCAGTAAACGTGACCGGACAATATGCAATTTCTGCACATCTGCTTTACCTTTGCACCTCAAAAAACAATAGTGCCAGCCCACAAGAAGGGGTCAGTCGCTGGACACAACCGGAATTGACGAGGGGTCAATTCCGGTTTTGACTAGCAACTAAACTTTTTTACAAAATAAAATAATAGAATAAAATCTATAGAGAGAGATGATCAAGTTACAATGAGTTTTAGAAGATTATTGGTTTAATTCAAAATGATTCCTGCGGTTATTTTTGATTTTTTTTAATTATGTCTTTTATTTATCTGTTAATTTCATTTTCATTTCATTTATTTATTAGACATTAAAGGCCCGCATAGACAAAATACTTAAAATAACTATGTTAGTGTGACAATAATAAATACTTAGTCAATTTAAAAACAAGTTGTGCTTGACATACTAATAATCACGATTGCCTAACACCTGCACAAAGTGATGCAACATAGGACAGTCAAGCTTTTCAATCAACAATGACAATGTTTTCACCTTTTTTATTTCTGCTTTCGTCTGCCGAGAAGCGCACTTTGAATTCCTTTAGTTCACCTATGGAATTCTCAGCAGCAACTCGGAGTTTGAGATTTGTGCCCGCTTGGCAATAGGCTCGCCCACTATTACATCGGACCTTAAACATACCGTCTGTGGGTGTAAATTAAGTAGGTACGCTTCTGCCTAACCTTTCAGGGAATACAGGCGTGATGGTATGGTATGTTCAGATCCAATCCCAGAAGTGGGGTAGTAAAGAGGTTAATGATAATGCCATCGTAAATTGAAAACTAATTGCCCAATTTAGTTCAACTTTCTCTTTTAACGTTCATGCTATGTTAACCCTTCACAACTGTCCAGCCACCGTTCAATTGAAACTATTGATTATCAACAATAACAAATAAAAAGTCAAACAAAGGCCCGGACATATGGACAACGGTCGAGCCACGTATTTTTTGTGCGGACACGTTTTCACTAAAATAAACAGCCCGATCGAAATGACCATATGCGACGGAAGGGTTAAAAAACATCTTTAGTCACGCCTTATCTATTGATTTGTTATTGAAGGGTTGGGCTTTATTGGGGCAAAAAATTCCAAGGCGTTGAATCTTTGTAAAACGGACGTCCGCGTCACGCACGTGAAACTGATCGAACTTTTACTTTCTAAGATCGGGACGTTCAAAGAAACTTAATATTTTTTACTATGATCTTTTCGCCTCATCAGTCGTGAGCGTGACTGCTACGTTCTGCGAAATTCTCCGTAACAGCTCCGAGTATGAATTTCTGTCAATAGGTTCGCCTATTACATGGGACGAGACATATCAGTGAACTGTGGGTAAGTATATTATATTACTACCTACACTTCGGCCTAACCTTTCAGGGCATACAGGCGTGTTGATATGCTATGTTTAACGCATGCTTAGTTTATTAGATCTACTATGAGGAATATTCTGTCTATCCTTACGTCATCATCACCGTCATCAGCTTATACTCTTCTACTGCTAGACGTAGGCTTCCTTCCTAGTGAAGGCCACAGAGCGCGATCTTCAGTTTTCTTCATCCAGTCACTGCCAGCTGCCTTCCGCAAGTCGTCACTCCACCTGCCTCGACGCGGTCTCCACTCAAGAACCCATTTGCATTTGTCGATTTTCCGACACGTCTCTTTTGTCTCAATCTTCGACATCCTACAGGCATATACTACGATTATTATTTTTTTTGCAATATTGTTAACTTAGCAGTTGAAGACTGAAATAAAATAGCGACATAAAATGATGGCAAAAGTCCGCAAAACGTGAATCATAATATCGTACCAGGCTGGTTTAAGACGATTTTACAGTTGACGAGATGATGACGGTAACGGCACGACTCCGGTTTTCATCCAATGTCGAATTCTTGAAAAGAAAAATGGTTAAAAATAAAATTAAGCCTTTGAAGCTATCGTAGCTTCTATCTATTTGACTAACAACGAAGTGTGGTTAATATTGAGGTTATATTAGGATTAGATCCTTTTCAGAGATTTTCTTAACCAACTTCAGAAGGTTTTCAATTTGCCAGTATTTTATTTTTTTTGTGTTTAATACAATATTATCTTGGCTGATTGTGTAAAAATTTTGACGATTTCTTTTTATCGTCTTATACAATATAACTTGGTTCATTAATTATTATATTTTCGAAATGTTTCTAAGTAATATGGTTGGAGTTCTGAAGATACCCTACAAAAAGCTTGAAGATTTTATTTACTAAAAGTTAATTATATTAAATGATATTTAGCTGCATCTAATGATTATTATGGAACGCAATAAATGAATATGAATGAATGAATGAATGAATATGATATTTACTTCAGTTATTTCAAGATCATTAGAACAGTCCGTGTCAAAGAAAATCTTCTCCTCAGTTGGCACTACTTGCTTCTGGTAGAGACAGATGCTAGATAGTATTATACCAGTTTTTAGTAGGTTTCAAAAGAAACCTCACTAGCAGAAGGACTTGATTACTACTGATGATGATGCCACCTGTTACTGAATATTTTTTTGGGCCTGTCGTAATATGCTTTAATATTAGTTTTATGACATCAACACCGTTGTAATGTAAATAATTTTATATTCAGCAATGTCTATATTTAAAAAAACATTCATTTTAACCCTAACATAATTTCAGTCCATCACAATCTTGTCTACAATATGAGTTAATTCTTAAATAACTCTTTCTCGCTTGTGGTTGGAATCTTTTATGCCACCCTTTAAGTTTCGCGTAGCTTAGTTTCCACCCCCCCCCCCCTCCCTCAGCCAACGAAGGAGGGTGTAAAAATAAAGAATAAAACCCAGTATCGTATCGGTAAATAAAATTGCCATCTAACGGGACAATCGATGAAAAACCGCCATCTTTCTGTTGATTGAAATTTTATAGAGTATTCGCGTGATAGCCGCTTTGCCGTGTAGCGAAGTCGTGCAGGGGCGGACTAGAAAAATTTTTGCTGATAGAGAGAATTGAGAAAAGATTTAAAAAAAAATTTGATATATTTTTTATGAGTAATACTTTTCACTTTGAATATATTTATCTCTCTTATAATTTGAATTGAGGAGCTCGTGTCTAAGTAGAGATCTTACGGCAGTCGCTTTGTCTAAAATGCTGGTGATTAGCCGCATTTGGTTAGACTAGAAGCCGACCCCAACCTATGTAGGAAAAAGACTATGAGGATGGATGATAATATTGAGTATTATAAACCTTAAAGTTTGTATATTCTTGAGTGCTACTAATTTTCACTTGGAATTATGTTATCGTTTTCAATTCAGTCAATTACTTTAAAACAAATTCAAAGACTTCAAGCTTATGTATAAAGCAATCTATATAACTAGTAATATAAATAATAAGCTGAGGTACATTTTAAAATACCGTTTTAAAAAAATAGTAACGTAATAATATATTCCTTAGAACAGTAACAGAATATTCTTTGTTTTATAACTTTATCCATAACTCCTAATTTTTTTGTATAATTTTTGTGTAAAAACCTGTACCACTAAATCCGCCACTGGGGCCGTTTGAAAATACGCAAGGGCATAAGTTATGACGATGTAGCGTTCCATATAAATTGTTTATACCTAATGCACGCCAATATAATGATTACCTAACGATAGGCAGAACTGCGCTGTTCGATATAGTCGATTTTTATAAATAGACACACCATAGACTTCCATTATGGTTATTGCTTAGTTGTTTTGTTATGTACAGAGAATATTTATGGCTATGGATAATAAGTGGCCGAAAAATTGCAAGTAGTAACAACTTGCAAAAACGTATTCGTATCGAAATCAAAATATCTGTACGAGAAGGAGGTTAATGAACGTAGATGAAGCGATATGGTGTTCCACAATCGTAGCAAGTGGAAAATCTATAGGCTCTGCTTACCCCAATGGGACACAGGCATGAAAATATATATGCATTTATGAGATTCGTTGCAAAAAAAAATCGATACGTTTAAGATACGAATTCCATAGTTCTTCGTGCTTAGGCTATTGACTTCTTCTTCTTATCTTACCGACAGTAAACTGGAAGGGAAGATCTTTTAAGAAAAGAGCGTACTCCCTTTTAAAAGGCCGGCAGCTCACTTGTGACTCCTCTCACTGGCGGTGCGGGTCTCCATGGGTGGCAGTGATCGCTTACCATCAGGCGATCCGTCTGCTCGTTTGCCTGCTATCCCATAAAAAAAGATAATAATTAAATCAATAGAAACATAAATCTAGATTGTCCCAGTGTTCCGCACGGCATTTTCTGAACCAGCTATTAGGTTTGTATATGTCCAGGTGCTAATCGAACCTACAACAGGTGGCGCATAAGCCGACCTGACTTCACTCAGCCGCTACCTAGAAAAACATTATCACAGTTACATAGCAAATCAGTGTTGTAATATCGTATCGAAGATATTGCATATACTTTACACAGTTATTTATAAAAGAAAGAACACAAATAAGATTAATCACGTCGCCATAGCATTAATTTACAATTCCAAGGATTGAAAATAATAAATTTTGAATTATGACTAACAAATCTAAGATACAAATTCCCTAATATGCAAATACGATACTTTTGTCACTAAAACCGGTATAGTAGCAGCTGTTCAACACTTTCGGAACTAAACACTTTAAGGAAGGGTCAGCAAAACCAGATTCGTACCTTTACAAAAATAGACAATGGGTCCTAGAATTGACCCTTGGGGGACACCGGTCAGTTTCGGGCTTTATACCAAAACCAGTTAGGTGACAAAAGGGTTATTTTTGAATTTGTTATTATTAATGTTTGTTATGTCCAGTTAGTGATCGGTCAGTTTATTTTCAGTGTTGAGGTGTGACGGTTAGTTCGTAGTCTATCTTATAAAAAGTTTTAGTTACTTCCTTAAAAATTTGATGTGCTAGTAGTGATCGTATAATAATTATGTTGAATTTAGTGCATATTTGAAATTCAGTTTTTTTAACTCCACTGTTGTAAAAAAACTATTTCATTTTTAATACGCCACATATAAGACCTCAATAATGGGCCAATAACACAACCAAGACAGAACGAAGAGAATAACAAACTAATTGGTAATGTAAGGAAATAACCCAAACACAAGTAGGTGACTCTTCTGTCCCAGAAACGGATAAAAACTCCATTATTTTTAAATAAGCTTGTACAACACGTGCAAAATACACTTTTCCCACGCAGTAAAAGGTTAAAAACGTCGTTTGGAGAACAAAAAACGGGTTTTTCCTTCATCACGAAAAAGTGTCCCACAATTATCGCCTCCCCGTTTTGCTCGGCAAATAGAATTAGGCGTGAATTAAATTAGCCCGGGAATTAACAAGGATAATACCCGGTTCTCTTCGCTTTTTTCCTTATTTTTACGCCTTTTGCACGGTTTTTTTGTGACACGTCCCTCTTCTGCGGTGATGTGGAAAATTCAGCCAATTTCGAAAGACAAACGGTTTTCATTATTTTTTTAACTCTTTTTTTTTGTTCATTAGATAAAATAAAGGAGTATGCATATTTATCATTAGAAGGCCATGTAAAACTTCCATAATTATATACCTATTACTTTTTTTATCACCTTTCTTATTTAGTTACTACCTTGGTAGAAGTTTTGTCTTTAAAAGAAGTATTAGATAAAAGATCTGAAATTGTATGAATAGCTACAGTACATATACATTCTAAAATATTGTTAGTATATGTTTTATAAATAATTTTATTGGTTTCATTATGTACCTTGTTGGTATATAAGTAGCTACGACATCAGCGAGGTCATTAACTTTTAAATTGTAATAAAACTTCTTCAAAGTAGTAATTATAAGGGTTATTCGTTTTAAACATTCTTGGGGTAGAAATACCGGAGAAGTAAAGATAATGGAAAGGACTGGATGATCTGGAAAGTGTCACTATTTTATACATATTATTAGCCTTTTTGAATCTATATTTTTTACGTGTTTTAGCCGACAGTTAAAACAGAATAATTAATTACAACTATTTCCAATATAAATTCTCAGTAACTATTTAATAACAATGTTGTAAAGCTTAATATTGTAATCCAAGTTGATATATTTTTTTAAAGAGTATCTATGGAGTTTCTTGCCGGCTCTTCTCCATATGACCCAGTTTTTGGAACCGTGCAACTAGTTTGACTTTTCAAAAGTACCTTTTATAATGGTCTAATTGAAATAAAACATGATGACTTTGACTTTGACAAATAGATGTAGTTTATAACGACTCTTTCTAGAAATTTTAAATCTATGTTTTCAGGGGTTTAAGAAAAGGGGTCTTTAAAATGTCAAAAGAAGGAACGAATTTCCCCAAGGGTGCTTCCACCCCCTTAATTATATCTTTTAATGTAATGTCTGAGTCCATTTTTACACCCTCTTTATACATAAAGCTGTACAGAGGGGTCTCACTTGAGGGTATTTTTTAGGGGGTGGGTTTTATTGATTATAGATTATTGTAGTTGAAGTTTTCAAAAACAAAGTAAAGGTTGGAATATGCTTTATTTCTCAAAAGAACATTGTTCACTGCATGAGATACAAAGGTGATAAAATATACAGCTATTACCCAATGTGGGTGTGGGTAATTATACAAATAAAAATAAAATTATAATACTTATATTTCATACATACCAAATTTCTTTAATTTATTTTACTGTTCAATTATTATAAATAGTTGTTTTTTTATATGTATGTGTTATTTTTATTAAGTAACCTGTTTCAGCACTTAGCGCCTGTGCCACAGGTTTATCCTAGTACAGGCACCTATCCCCCCCTGCCCTGCATTGTCCCACTCACATTATTTGCATTATTTTATGTCTGGACTTTAAAAGAGACCATGATTCTCTGAGTTTGTTTCGGTGTTTCTTCTCAGAGGTCGTCAATTAGGAAATGCCGAAGCCATCTAGCTATAAAAAAAAACAAACCATTGACTTGTAAAAGTGTCTCTCTACTTACAGAAATAAATATCATTTCATATCACTGTAATACCTCCTAATAATTTGTAAGCTATCTTTGTATGTATTTTGTATTTTTTTATTTATTACTATAAGTATACAATATAATATATAAGTAGATACACAACTTCACCAGTAGACCTAATTATACCCTTACTTATACTATTTTATACTTTTAAGTAGGTATTTTTACTTTTAACCGACTTAAGTAGAGTATGATTTACAAAAACCAAAGTTATGCTTTTGTACAAGCATTACTTTCATATCTATCAACAGAATCTGGTAATTATTTTTATATAATAGAATACCGAGATTGATAGATCCCATTGTTGATATCGGAAATGTTAAATTTGACGTCAGTTTTTATTAATATTAATTTATTTAAGCAATATTTTTGTGTGATTTTTGGATACAATTCATGAAAAATAATTATTTTTAGTATTAAATTATTACATAACACTTAAATACTTAATTACCTTTAGCATATAACTATTATATACATTTTCTAATATTATATTATTACATAGATAATTTTGGAGATCAACGCTTCCCCTAAAACTATACCTAAGTAAAATCTTTTTAGGTGCAAGATTGGAACAAGAAAATATAATTGAATAAGAAGATTACGATTCAAATAAATTTTGCATACAACATAAACAAGTTAAGTGCCTCCCTAAATTGATTGTTTTTCTCTAC
Source organism: Acronicta leporina (assembly GCA_947256265.1). NCBI lineage: Eukaryota > Metazoa > Arthropoda > Insecta > Lepidoptera > Noctuidae > Acronicta > Acronicta leporina. Next base: position 7,496,839 of record OX366536.1, read on the forward strand.
AATAACGGACTTTATCTACAATATCTTCCCCTGTCTGAGTAGGCCTGGACACTTAAGTAACACAGGGTAACCTAGTATCGGCTCCAGTTTCCACGTGTGTACCAGTTAAATCATACAATGCATCGTCTACACTTTTAACTCGCTTTACATTATTTAGGTTAATGCTCGACAGTTCACGATCTACTACCAATACGTGTACTCATTTACATAACGTTCATATTATTTAGCAAGTGTGATAATTATCCTCATTTAAAGTTGTAGTTACCGTGTAGTTTAGATATCAATAAACAGAATTATCCAGCTATCAGTGACTAGCATTAAAAAAAAGCAAGATATGCGTCGCAATCAACAGTCCGTATAGGTAATATAAATATGTCATGCGCTACTTAATGATATTTAACAACCATATTCAGTATATAAAAATGTTTGTGGAGAAAATAAACGATTGGTACTTACTTGTATTTTATAAATAAACAAAAAATTTGTTGTTTGTTGTATAATTAATAGGTCTTTACCTATGAAATTGCCGTTCTGCAGTACTGGCCATATCAAATCAAAATATTTTTTATTTGGCTAAGAATTCTAATTTCAAATTAATTTTATTTTAAAAACATGGAATTCTTTTTCCAAAAGTAGTCATTTGTTTATTGATATTATATTTCAATCTTTTTCGTCATCATGGATACGTTAAAATTTCGAGTAATGATGGAATATGAGTACCGTCGTGGCAGCAACGCGGCACAAGCGGCACGCAACATCAACGACCTTTACGGAGCTAACACTACAAACCAACGCACCACCTGTTATTGGTTTGCTCGCTTCCGTTATGGGAATTTCGACCTGAAAAATGAACCTCGCGGTCGTCCGAAGACTTTGGTCAGCAATGACGAATTAAAGGCTATTGTGGAAGCTGATGATACACAATCGACGGCTGAATTAGCAGCAGCTTTCGACGTTAGCGTCAAAACAATATTGGTCCATTTGCGTCAAATTGGCAAGGTAAAAAAGCTTGACAAATGGGTGCCCCACGAACTCAATGATCGCCAGCGCGAAGTACGCGTCGAAACGTGCCTTGCACTACTCAACAGACACACAAATGAAGGAATTTTGAACCGCATTGTTACCTGCGATGAAAAATGGATTCTGTTTGATAACCGCAAGCGCTCAGCAAGTTGGTTGGATCCTGGTTCAGCACCTAAACAATGCCCTAAACGAAAACTTACCCCTAGAAAAGTAATGGTCACTGTTTGGTGGTCTAGCGCCGGTGTGATTCATCACAGCTTCTTAACAAACGGGGTGAGCATTACTGCATATGTGTACTGTGAAGAACTGAACACAATGATGGAGAATTTGGATAACTTCTTGGTGGGAAAAGAAATCAATACCCGAGAGGCAGTACAAAATGCCTTTGAAGAATTTGTTGCCAAGTTTGTTGTTGTCCAGCTGATTTCTTTAAGAAGGGCATCAATAAACTGCCACTGCGTTGGCAAAGATGCATTGATTGCATGGGTGATTACTTCGATTAATACAAATAAAAAATACATGAAAAAAAATCGTTTAAATTTTTTCATACAAAACGGCAATTTCATAGGTAAAGACCTAATATTATATTAATATTTCTGTGTACAATAAAGAATAAATAAATATTTGTTTTTTGTAAAAAGTTTTATTAATAATTTATTATTATATTAAAATTGTTTTTTGTAAAAAGTTTTATTAATAATTTATTATTATATTATGTTATAGGTAAAATGGTTAAGGTTCGAATCATTACAGTAACGAAGAACGTTATGTATTATTTAAATTTATTTGAATCAGACATTTATTTGCTACTACTTTTTTGATGAATTTGTGTTGAATGGTAACGTTAGCTATGTATTTACACTTTGAGCATCTAAACAACATGAAAAAATAGAGTAAAGTTAGATGTTTTAAAATTTCAATTTAATAATAAATTTTGAATCTTACTTTGCTCATAGAACCTAGCATAATTTCATTTTAACTTTTACCTATATCAAGAAATAGGTATAACAAACTCAGATAGTACTTCAAAATTTGATAAACAAAATGAAAGACAACACTCGGTGGCTCGCCCTCGCATCTTAGCAATATAAAATAGGGGTTGTTCTCATTTATTCCTTCTTCTTTTACCGTAACCACCCTGTAGAACACCCTTACTGCAACTACCGTAAGTTGAACTCCCTCAATCCCCCCGACAGTTGATATTTAAAATAAATTTCGGGAAATGGTCCCGGTTTAAAAGGTCTTTCTTGAGTGGTTTTGGAACCCTTGCTAGGAGTGATGGCGTTCCCTAAAAAATATACTTACCCTTCTTATTTAGAGGGGTGATTTGATGGAAAATTGTTTAATTATTACTTTTGTACCTACCTAGCTACTACGCTTGGTAAATTATAAAAGACGGCCATGGAAATTTAAATTCAAAGTTCCTTTGAATGACTTTTTATTTTTTTATTCTTCAAGAAGTGATAAATATTATTATAATATATTTTTAAAAATATCTTATACGAATACCTACCCATTTTTCTGTTATTTATTTATTTAATTACATCTGTTGTGTTATTACCAATTGTAAAACTTGTTTAGCTGTTGGAAAATAATACCTACTTAAGTTGTGAAATATAAATAGTTTATAGCATAATAAAATTTCTCATTAGCCAAGTGGTCCTGAGCGCGACTGCTACGCTAGAGGTCCTGGGTTCGATTCCCAGGTCGAGCAAAGTGATATTGGGTTTTTCTATGAAATTCCCAGTAGCAGCTCGGAGTTTGGAATTTGTGCCCGGTTAATGGCAATAGGCTCGCCCCCTATTACATGGGACCTAAACATACCGGCGAACTGTGGGTGTACCTTAGTACACCTCTGCCTAACCCTTCAGGGAATACAGGCGTGATGGTATGTAATGTAATAATAAAATTTTAAACGTTATAATTTTGTTTCCCTATTTTGTGTTCAGTTGGCACCACAAACGCTAATTAGAATTAAAAAAATAACAAAATGATAAACAGGATGTAATAAATCAACGCATCCAACAAAATATCGATTCTAAATCTAAAACGCAGTTTGAAAATGGAAGCACAAATTCGCCCGCGGAATTCCAATGACGAGTCGCGGAGGCTTTTTCTTGTTGCAAGCGGCCAAGCAAAATTTGCTACTACCCTGATTGCGTAAAAATAAATGTAGTTCTTATTCCTTTAAATTATGGGTTATTATCCTTTAAACTTTGGTTTTCGAAAGGTACTGTTTTGTCAACAAGTTATCTCCCTACTGTCTCTCTCAAGGATTTATCGTCTTGCAAGGGGGGAAAGAGTGGAAAAATAAGAAAGGGTTGTTTTTCCTGGGGTCTGTAGGGGGAGGGGTGTAAGAGATTCAATTAAGGCAGTCGACGCCCGTGCGATTAATTATCCTTTCGAAATTATTGTTTGAGAAAAAAAGGTACTTAAAACAGCTGGCTATGACATTTTATAATTTTAATTTACGTTTTTAATGTTTAGTGAATATTTTATCCAGATTTTATGATAAGGTAATTTAAAATATTGTTTCAAATGAAGTGTCTCTAAAACAGACTAGATGTGTAACTAAAATAGTTATGATATAACTATAGACTTAAAAGAAAATAAGTAACAATTGGTCACAAATTATTTTTATTTGGTTCTAATCTTTAATGAAAGTTGATAAAAATATACCTAATAATAAATACCATGTAACAATATCTTTAGATAAACTTTGGAATTTTTTTTTTCTTTTAATTCTATTACTTACCTTTAAATGGAATATTTTCTAAATCACGACATAGTATAAAACAAAGTCACTTCCCGTGGTCTGTCTGTCCCTATGTATGCTTAGATCCCTAAAACTACGCAACGGATTTTGATGCGGTTTTTTTTAATAGATAGAATTATTCAAAAGGAAGGTTTTAAGCTATTTAAAATAACCCTAAGATTATTAGGAACGGGGAAGTGTGGCTGAAACCGCGGGTGGGTGATAAATAAGCAGTAAAAACCTAAAAAACTACAAATTACGCATAAGTAAAAAAGCGTGTTTTTTTTTTAATAAATATATTAACCATTTATTCGGAATTCTTAAAAATGAAGTTTAGAAAATAAATCACTGTTGTGATATAGATACCTATGTCGACGGTTATTTTACCTGTTTACGACCTGTGTAATAGAACTATGTAATATAGTGTCTAAGATTTTTTTTATGGGATATAGCCCAAACGACGGATCGCCTGATGGTAAGCGATCACCGCCGCCCATGGACACCCGAAGCACCAGAGAAGTCACAGGTGCGTTGCCTGCCTTTTAAAAGGGTTTCCTCTATCCTCACTCACTCGGCGAAATACAACGTAAGCGTTGTTTCACGCCATTTTCTGCGAAGCCGTGTTATCACTAGGTATCACCGGCCCATTCGTGCCGAAACATTGCTCTACTACACTCAGAAGACCTAACTTACAAGACTTAAAAAAAATGTTTGCCCAAGACTTAAAAAAAAGGTTGATTTGGCCAATTTTTTACCATAATTATGTGAGATTTCTCTATTATTCATTATAAATTATTATTTTTCAATAACGATGATAAAAATTAGGGGTAACGCGTAACGTTACCCAAAAAATACCCAACAAGAATGTTTATAACCGGCGTCCTGACCTAAATTCGGAGAGGCATTTAAAATCAAAACATACACGTCACACATTGACCTAGTAACGTATGTAAAGGTTAAAGACCTCCCACCCACGCATCAAAGCAATATAATCCGTAAAATAACGCTTCAAAATACATTTTACAACGTCTTAAAATCATATGTGAACTCAGTACTATTCGCGTATCAATTAAAGTTTTGATTATTTCAAAGTTTAACTTTCGTAACGGTGTTCATTTAAAACTAATGAACGAAATGTTTTAACTTTAACTTATATTTTAATATTTCAAGAACTAAGTAAGTAATAATTTTAATTGATTATAATTTTAGAATCGATTCCAAATGAGGTGTAATACAACACTAAGAATTTCAGCTAAAAGCCCAAGTCTCAAACTGGTAAAAAAAATAAGAACAGAGACAAACAATGCTCGAATTTCAAAAAGCAATTTAAAATGTAATCGAACGCCGTTGGAGGCGCTTTCAGATCTTATTCCCCCACCTTGAATATCTATCTATGAAAGGTATGGCATACTTTTATTCTTGAGGGGCCGACCGTCCACCCCGTTTAAAAGAAGCCATCTTGGGATTGGGTACCGAGGGGCGCACCCTCCCCTCTAGAGGGGGCGGGCGAAGAGGGAGAACCACTTTTCTCGGAGAAGTGTTGTTTTAATTCTACCAAATATCTTTTCGTGAATACCTCACTGGTAGAAGTTCTGATATAATTTTCTTTGGGTAATATTTATACGTTTTAGGTGTAAACGCCTTGCGAATTTTCGTTCGTGTGAACTCGTTCTAATAATACGAGCGGGTGTAATTAGATTTCCGATAAAGTTTTTACTTGAAGGTAATCAACGATTATTCTAAATTTAGATACTTACTTTTTGTTATTTATGTCTGATTTGTTCAAGATAATTTATGAAGAATCATAATCTCAACATAGCACAGATTTTAACTCAAGTTAGTCAAAGACGTTGCAATCGTTTGCTAACTAAAATAATTCTACCTAATAAGCTATAAATCTTGATTCTGTATATTTTCTTTTAAACATTTCTCCCACTCGAGTTTTTGTTATATATAATACTAGCTTTTGCCCGCTACTTCGTCCGCGCAGCGTTATGATATATAGCCTATAAACCTTTCTCAATAAATGGGCTATCTAACACTGAAATAATTTTTCAAATCGGACCAGTAGTTCCTGTGATTAGCGCGTTCAAGCAAACAAACAAAAAACTCTTCAGCTTTATATATTAGTATAGATTAAGAAACAATTATGATTGAAGTATTTTTTGGAAAAAAAAATACTTATCATTTTATTTAAATCTAATCCCAACGAAGACAACAAATCCCGCCATAAAAACCGCCAAAAATTTAATTGCCGCCATTTTATACAGGTGAATTCCAAATTCGAATTCGACGCGCTTTGAAATTCTACGCAATAGTTGGGCAAAGGAATTCCACTTTCGTCCACTAACGTGGTACGGTCCAGGTAAATTTTAATTTCTATGCAAATTTAAGCTTTCGTTCGGGGTTTAATCTATGAGCTTTGTCGATGTGAAGGTATCAAGTCGCGACGGGAAAACTTAATGAAAATGCTGTGCCCAAGAAGGCGGAGGCGGAATGCGGGGCCAAGAATTGGCTATTGTTTTGACATTTAATATTGCATTGTTTGTTACTAACTGCCTCATTAGCCAAGTGGTCTTGACCGCGACTGCTACGCTAGAGGTCCTGGGTTCGATTCCCAGGTCGAGCAAAGTGTTATTGGATTTTTCTATGAAATTCCCAGTAGCAGCTCGGAGTTTGGAATTTGTGCCCGGTTATTACATGGGACCTAAACATACCGGCGAACTGTGGGTGTACCTTAGTACACCTCTGCCTAACCCTTCGGGGAATACAGGCGTGATGGTATGTTATGTTATATGTTATGTTGTTTGTTAATAGCTGAGCTGTTATAGATACATGTGAACTTCAATCCGTTTCTTAGCTTGAAAATTATAAAAAATATATATTAACAAGATCATACCATCACGCCTGTATTCCCTGAAGGGATAGGAAGAGGTGTAGGTACTAATGAACACCCACAGTTCGTAGGTATATAATAGGGGGCGACCCTATTGCTATTGACTGGGCACAAATCCCAAACTCCGAGCTGCTACTGAGAATTTCATAGAAGAACTTTACTAACACTTCGCTCGACCTGGGAATCGAACCCAGGGCCTCTATCCATAGCAGTCGCGCTCACAATGAGTAAGCTAACAAGGCAGCAGGAAGGAAATTTTAACTTAAAATAATCTATTTTTCCGCTACAAAAAGATCTAAGATAAAAGGCGAAGTACCTAATTGATTAGTCAACTTGCGGTGTCTATGCTTATCCTAACAACAGTGGTAGATAGAGGTCCGACAACAGTGTTTCAGTGTTAGATAGCCGATTTACTGAGGAAGGCTATAGGCTATATATCATTACGCTATGCGGACGAAGTCGCGGGCAGAAGCTAGTTAGTTAGCTGTACTAACTACAGAAGCACCGATATCGACACACACACGCACACAATAACAATTTGTGCAAATAGGTTACAGTTTTCCATAACTTGAGCCATAGATAAGAAAAATTTAACACTTATTAAAAACCACTTTAATCAATTCTGTACAAATTATTTCCATGTCTTGCATTGTATATCCAACTCCTAACAAAACGTAGCAAATAATATTAAAATGTACGAAAAACAAACATCAAATGCGCCAGTAACTTTCAACTTTGGCAACCGCATGATAAAAACTGTAGCATAAGGGATAACTTCCAAACGTACGGCGTATAGGAAGGTGGAAAATATCCTGAAAGTCGATTATAACTCCGCAGAATAATGGGTGAAAGAATCCTGCGCGGTTGCTTTAACCGCCGATGTAGGGTGGTACTAGATATTCTCGACAAGAAATCATAGAGAGTTGTATTCGAGATGGATTTTTTTATGTTTTCTTAAAAATAAATTGATTTTGGATTATTGGAATATAGGTAAAATTTTTTTATGGGATAGTTGAGCAAACGAGCGGACGCATCACCTGATGGTAAGCGATAACCGCCGCCCATGGACACCCGCAACACCAGAGGAGTTACAAGTGCGTTTCCCGCCTTTCAAAAGGGATTGGGCCCCCGGTAACCCCATTCACTCGGCGAAACAGTTGTGTTTCGCAAGCGTTGTTTCACGCCGGTTTTCTGTAAGGCCGTGGTATCACTCCGGTCGAGCCGGCCCATTCGTGCCGAAGCATGGCTGTCCCACGTGAACAATAGTTTGAATATAATTAGTTTTAACCGTGGGAGAGCTATGCTTCGGCACGAATGTGCTGGCTTGACTGGAGTGATACCGGAAACTGTCGTGAATCAACGCCTATGTTGTGTTTCGCCGAATGAGTGAGGATGCCGGAGGCCAAATCTCTTTTAAAATGCGGGCAACACGAGTCTTGTGGTGTTGTGGGTGTTCATGGGCGGCGGTAATCGCTTACCATTGCTTACTATAAAAAATGCCTGTTTATGTAATTGAGATAATTTTACATGCGTGTAGGTATTTCAGTTGTTTTTCTGTACCTATGTTTCTAATCTCTTAAATTAATGTTAGGCACATTTTGATTCTTAATCATCAGCATCAAACTGACTGAATTTCAATAAAAAATAACTCCTTTTATTTTATTTTATAGGTTTTTTTTTAGATAAATCTACCAATGTAAGTCTTACGTAATTTAAAATTCAATAGGTACGCAAATAAAATGTATTTCAAAATTTAAATTCGCATTTTAAATTGGCAATTCAATAGTAACAACCGCTACCTATCTAGAACAATCTGGAGACAATTACAGTTTTTGTCGGCTGATTCCAATTTCAAATTCGAAAAACGTTAGTTGCCGAGCGCGCCCGAATTCAGCCGAGCCAACCCGAAAAGCCGGCGAGATCACGTCTACCGATAACATTACCAAGTTTCCACATTAGCCAAACTTTTATTACACTTATCTTGCAAGTGGGAGGCAGGTACTATCGTAACGCAAAAATGTACTCACAGAAATCGCATTGCTATATCTTTAGACTTGAAGTTATTTTTCGAAGTGATTCGAGTAAGCATTTGTAATAAATGGCGCCAGGAGCGCCATTTTTGGTATTGCGTCACATAAAACTGGCTTCAGACCTAGCGGTCTACTAGTAGTAGAACTAGTATTGACAAGCATGTATTATTATCTAAGTAAGTGTTAAGTAATTAAAAAACAAAATCTATACATCTATATCTATACTAATATATAAAGCTGAAGAGTTTGTTTGTTTGTTTGTTTGTTTGTTTGTTTGTTTGTTTGTTTGCTTGAACGCGCTAATCTCAGGAACTACTGGTTCGATTTGAAAAATTCTTTCAGTGTTAGATAGCTCATTTATCGAGGAAGGCTATAGGCTATATATCATCACGCTAAGACCAATAGGAGCGGAGCATGAATGAAGAATGTTTCAAAATCGGGATTTTTTCTTTTGAGAGCTTCCGATGCATGCGCTGCGTAAACGATTAAAGTTTCGAAAAAATAATATATGACAGAATTGTTCCTCTTTAAAAGTTCTAAAAAAAAAGTCCGCGACAGCATATGTCTATCTTTTAAGGTTGGCTCACTATAACCTTTTTTATGCTAACTTTGTTCTAAAATTCGTTTTTTTTTCCTTTTGAGAGCTTCCGATGCGTGCGCTGCGTAAACGGTTAAAGTTTCGCAAAAATCATATATGACAGAATTGTTCCTCTTTAAAAGTTCTAAAAAAAAAGTCCGCGACAGCATATGTCTATCTTTTAAGGTTGGCTCACTATAACCTTTTTTATGCTAACTTTGTTCTAAAATTCCAAATGCATTATTTGCGTAGGTGTTTTTATAAACATGATATTAATCTTTATCCAAATAAATACGTTATTCATCAGCCTTAAGAGCGTTTGTTTTGTATCCGTGTGGACCGAGCTTGGGTCCGCTCGGACCCAACAAACGCTCTAAGGACATATCCTCATTTAGCGTTCTTTTATTATTCCTGTTCCCGTGACATATTTTACTAAAGTTCCGTTCGGATACTCAATACTCAATTATCAACTAACAATAATGGCTATATCTTGAAGTGAGCTTCAATCAAAACATACTACAAGCCGCTGAAGGGGATCATCATCTTCTTACCACCTGTCAAGTGCCACCTGCCAAGTTTGCTTGAACAGGAACTATTGGTCCGATTAGAAAAATCTTTCGGTGTTCGATAGTCCATTTATTGAGGAAGGCTATAGGCTATCATCCCGCTAAGACTAAGTAACTATTCCACGCGGACGAAGTCGCGGGCGGAAGCTAGTTAATATATAAAGCTGAAGAGTTTGTTTGTTTGCTTGAACGCGCTAATATCAGGAACTGCTGGTCCGATTTGAAAAAAACTTTCAGTGTTAGATAGCCCATTTATTGAGGAAGGCTATAGGCTATATATCATCACACTATGCGGATGAAGTCGCGGGCAGCAGCTAGTATTTTATATAAAGATGACGTTTTTGGATTCAGATTTGTAATGAATTAGATATTGGGGAAAATTGTAAAAATAATAAAATTATTTGAGTGTGATAGAGTAGGAATAATTTAAAATCTTATTAGAATTTTCCATTCAACTTCATATGGTAACACTGAATCGGAAATTTAAATACTCGAGTGTGATTAAAATGTTTTGTGACTGCCTTGTTAAGTTGCCTAGATTCTATATAATAATTATAATATTTTATATTCATATAATCGTGGTGCAGATGCTGCAATGTCAACAACTCATCTTATCTTTTATTGTCCACAAACCATGTTTGTTTATTCTAATAATAAATAACTATTTTTTTTGGTTTATCATTATTGCTTCCTATTTCATTATTTTTAACAACTATTAAGTCATCTTCATCAATAACCCTATTCTTATCACTATTATTTTCAATATTATTTTCAAAATTGTCCTTAATGCTCCCAGCGTCTTCATTAAATACTATTTTTAATTAGGTTGTGTACCATAAATATTCAGCAATCAGAACAAATGACCTCGGCTAAGTGAGTACGGAGAACGAGTTTACGACAATGCCTATAAGAAAACGGGCGCTGTGTTATAAAATTTGCATTCGGCGGGCGGGTGATGCAGGAAGGAGGCGCGGTGGTGTGGAGATGGCTTCTTTACGTAAATGTTGATGGAAAATTTATAAATAGTGTAGTTCGAATGAAATTCTGATACCTACATATTATATTGATTTCTGACACTTACGCGACTGCTACGCTAGAGGTCTTGGGTTCGATTCCCAGGTCGAGAAAATGTTATTGGGTTTTTCTATGAAATTCTCAGTAGCAGCTCGGAGTTTGGAATTTGTGTCTAGTTAATGGCAATAGGCTCGCCTCCTATTACATGGGACCGAAACATACCGGCGAACTGTGGGTGTACATTAGTACCTACCTACGCCTCTGCCTAACTCTTCTGGGAATACAGGCGTGATGGTATGTATGTATGTATAATAAATGATAATTAAGTAATTATAAGCAATAACACAGGCGAACTCAAAATTGAGTTTTCAACCAGCAATTGTTCTGTATAGAGAATCGATTTCACATTGAAACAAATTGAGAATTTGTATATTTGGTAGTGTAAATCGATTTATACAGGCCTATGAATAATTATTGTTTTACCCGACTGTGCTAAAAGGAGAGAGTGTCGGCTTTCTGTATTGGGCTATCATTTATAGTAGGTAGGTATATCTATAAATATTCATGTTTCAGGTTCCAAGTTTCTTTGGAATTATAGTATTTTTGGTTTATAAATTAGTATTTTTTTAGTTATTTTACTGAAGGAAAAATTCGACACGCAGGCAGGATTCGAAACAGCGTCTTCTGGTTCGATACACCAGACGATATGACCTCTAAGCCACCGCGATTCCCACCTACCGTGTCGAAATTTGCCTTCACATTCTGAATTTACGTCTTAAAGTTGACGTCAGTGACATCTAGTGAAAGCAAGTTACTTTGCCTCTCAACCGACATGACTTACCTTACGGTTAGTTCTATGTCTTCCGATCTTACCTATTAACTATCTTTTTGTGATTTTTCAGAATTCAGAATGTGAAGGCAAATTTCAACATGGCAGGTGAGACTCGCGGTGGCTTAGTGATCATAGCGTCTGGCTAACCAGAAGACGCAGGTTCGAATCCTGCCTGCGAGTCGAATTTTCCCTTCACTAAATAACTTACATTGTATGTCTATAAAACTGAGTAACGCAAAATAAAATGAATTAAAGTAAAAAGCCGTCGCCTCTCTCGTCGCCAGCCAGAGGGAGACTGTCCAACCTCCCCCTACTTAGGGGGTAGAGTCTAACAGGAAAAAGGAGGGTTGGAAAATTTCCATTTTCTTACGTATTTCGCCGACTCTGCACCAGTTTTTGATTAACGGACGGCTAGGGGCGAAATTTCATTATGTATTCATCCCCTTGAAGCTTATTTACTTCCCCCTACCCCCCATTTATTGTGTGGTTAATAATGTTATTATAAAAGTTTTGGTGGAATGGCTATGTCTTGGGTGCGGCGCGTTTTCTGCCCAGACCGGGTTTGGAATTGCAATTTTGGTAAAATTGTTATTTTAATTCCTTTTCGACGTGTATTTTGTGTTCATATATAGGCTAGAAGAGGAACATAGTAGAATCATCAATTCTACTATTCATATTTACTCACACACTCAACACACATACACACACACACACACACACACACACACACACACACACACACACACACACACACATACACACACACACATACGCGTACGCACTGACACACTATTCCTTTATTTTATTTTATCATCACCAATTTTGTCTTCATCCTTTGTTCGTGATCCTTAATTATTCCTTATTAAGCTACACAACCCAGAAATTACGCATTCACACATTTTACACATATATACATGAGTAAGTTGCAACTCTGGCCCCCAAGATACAGACAAACGTCTAGTTTGGGGGTCACTGTCCAAATAATGTTAAGATTTATTAGTATTAGTGTTTTATCAGTTTAGGAGTGATACCACGGCCTCACAGAAAACCGGCGTGAAACAACGCTTGCGTTGTGTTTCGCCGAGTGAGTTGAGGTTACCGGAGGCCCAAACCCTTTTAAAGGCGGGCAGCGCACTTGCGACTCCTCTGGTGTTGCGGGTGTCCATGGGCGGCGGTTATCACTTACCATCAGGTGATCCGTTTGCTCGTTTGCCCCCCTATCCCATAAAAAAAAAATATTATGTTACATGAAAACCTTACTGTCAGCACTAAGTTATAATATCTACCTAATGTAACAAAGGATTGAATAAATTTTTATCTTTTTTCTTTATCTTTTTTTTTTATTTATCATTGCATCTGGTGTATCTAACCAGAAGACGCAGGTTCGAATCCTGCTCGCAGTCAAATTTTTTCCTTCAATAAAATAAGTTTATCACCTTAGTATGGAAAATGTAAAAATAAAAAACAATTGCAGCAAATGAGTGTTTATCTTGTCTATGGACAAAAAACAAATTTGCTGTCTCATTAGATAAATATCTACGGAAATATTCATATATGAGCAGTACATATTTCCAAAGCGCGACTGCTACGCTAGAGGTCCTGCGTTCGATTCCCATGTCGACACATATTGACACTATGCACGACATGGGAATCGAACGGCCTAATCTGATTGAACGAAGCTGACCTAAACTTAGTTGGGAAAAAGCTTTTTTTTTTTTTTTTTAAATGGTGCACACATTACTAGTATTCTTGTTAACCCCTCGTGCTAAGCTAAATGCTTGTGTTAAGGGTGGGTTCACGTCGGTAGTGCAATGGGTGGGTTTCGAACCGGCAACCACATGATCGCAAGTCCAACGCCCTAGCCATTAGGCTACCGCCGCTTTATTTATGAGTCGTGAGTGAAACGATTATTAGTCGATACTGACTGTAAGATACACTAAAATTTATCACTTGGTACAACGAAACGTCGAGGGTTACGCTAAGGCAAAACCAGGTAAAGGTCAAATAAATTCCAGTTGAAATAGTTCCATTTTGCTGAAATTCAAATTCAGATTTAGGTATACAACTGCGTTGCTTCCTTCTAGTTGAATCCGTACACCGATTGAATTGTGAAGCATATGCCGCGGTCAGTAAATGGATGGGAGAGTGTTTTGTTATATTGGAAAAAATATAAAAAAAATATTAAGACTTAGGTTCTGCCCGCGACTTCGTCCGCGTAGCGTGATGATATATAGCCTATAGCCTTCCTCAATAAATGGGCTATATAACACTGAAAGATTTTTTCAAATCAGACCAGTAGTTCCTGAGATTAGCGCGTTCAAGCAACCAAACAAACAAACAAACTCTTCAGCTTTATATATTAGTAATAGATATGACAAATTATGTAACCCCAATTTTTGTAAAATTTCTGTTGTGTCTATTTAAGGTTGCCTGGAACAGATCACTGGTCTCAATTATGCCACCCATTGTATATTTTAATAATCAATTTATGTCTTGTCCCACTAGTCTAATGAGGTAGTTTTTTATATATACATAATTATTATCTACTTATTTTTAAATGGTGTTGCAAATCAAGCAATGGTTTAACTACCCTGTCATTTTTGTGCCCCAATAACCGCAATCTAAGCGACCTCTACGCTGACTGCTGACACCGTAGAAATGGCGAAGTTTGAGCACGACACGAAAAAGGTGTTTTGTGACTGTTAAGTAATTATGCACAAATTAACGGTATGAAGGAAGTTTGGTTTCTCTGTCTTCTGAAAATATGAGCTCGGCATAAATCTCTATATTTTTAAGATTTGCCATACTCTATCATTTTTAAACTATCACGGTTCTTGTTATTACTTTCATGATCAATTTAACCTTTTTTTCTGCATTATTACTTATTTTAGGTATTTAATAATTGCAAATAAAGAAATTCCTTCAGTTGAGTTTTTCGAATGCGCTATTCGACGCCAGATGGCGCTAGTAATTGTCTGACAAGATTACATCACTCAAGTTCATTTAAAAAATATTTTGGTTAGGTTGTAACTGTTCTTTATAAATGGTTTATTTAAAAATATCTACACATAGCTAACACAAACAGTTCAAAAGTGTAACTCAGAGTTAATAAAAAATATTTATTTTATTGAATTCTGCGACAGATGGCGACACTGTGTTGGATCTAATTTTACTCCTGGTTCCAGCAGAGGTCAGCACGTAACAGCTAGTTAATGATAGAAAATATTAAATATGTTATTTCTATTTATTTAAAATATATTCAGATTCCACTTACGGAATTAAAAAATGTATGATATAGGTACACTATAATAGCGACATTGTATCAATTATATGAAACACCGTATGGAAACTAACAAGAAAATGAAAACCTGCATTTGAATTATTAATTTCATGGCATATTAACTTCTACGATCGAACAATCATTGGTTTATAAACGAATTTCTAAATTCAGATATCGTTTTGTGGCAAAAGCGATACACCGTGATGAAGATCACTAGATAATTTTTTTTTTCATTATGTTTATTATCTTTTTAATTACGACTATTCTACTACACTGTTTGTTGCCAGTCCAACTCGAAAGTACGTGTGTACAACATTTTAAATTATTTTTAATAATATAAGTGATGTTAGTAACATAGAAGATGACGCCAGTCATAGCTTTTGTACTTGGAATGGAAATTCTTGGATTGGGTGTGGTTTTTGTGTATTATATATTTTATTTTAAGAGCTCGGCAGAGCTTGAATTGCCTACAAAAACGTAATACCAAAATAAATCGTAATCCAAACAATATTTTATCAAATTCTGATAATATTCGGATTGAGATACTTATAGGTTTCGTCTACTTCATAGGAAATAAGCGATCAGAAAATCGTACCAAACTCGGTAACGTTGTTAAGAATTGCATGCGCTTACATTTATTTCCATTTTCAGTGAAGTATTATAGACGAAATGCTAGAGCAGGAACCTAGATTAACGATATCGGAATCCGAATAGTAACACACTTGGAATAAATTGTGTTTGAATTACGATTTATTTTGGTATTATGTTTGTATTAGAAATTCGGTCCGCCAGACTCTTACCGTGTCCAGCTCTTCAAGATCTATTTTATTGGGTGTATCAGTTTGACAATTTTTTTTCTTTCATCTACATAAAATTAACATTGAGGTCAATACAATTAGAAACTGCATTCATACTTTTTGTCAATTTAATTTTATTTAGATATTAAGATTCGCCTTCTTATTTTACTCGCATCACACTTTATTTCTAGCTACGATTTTAGTCAGATTTGCCACCAGTAAGACTTACATTTCATTTTTAATGGGATTCTGTTGTAGAGTGATGACATCACTAAAATCAACGGGATATATTCTTATCATTTATATTGACTTCGAAACTTTTTTATATTAACTTTGAAAGATAGAGTGAGAAACAGCGTGATAAGGGAGCGGTGTGGTGTGAAAGAAGGTGTAGTAACAAAGATTGAGAAAGGTACCTATGTTAAGGTGGTTTGGGCATGTGCAGAGGATGGATGAACGGAGATTGACGAAACGAGTATACATGATGAGTATGAATGGAAGAGTTGGAAGGGGCCGACCTCGACGAACGTACCACAACCAAGTTGCGGCCGTTCTTAAAAAAGGACAGGTTAAGAGCACCCTAAACCGACGTTCATGCACGAGGAGGTTAATGAACGTAGATGAAGCGAAAATAGTGTGCCAGGATCGTAGCAAGTGGAAATCTATAGTCTCTGCCTACCCCAATGGGAGACAGGCGTGAAAATATGTAATATTTATATTGACGTCAAATAATTCTAATTTGAATTGAGAACGAAATTCAAATATCACAAACGATGTGAAATTTTAATCTCGATACTTCCACCTCAATAAATATCACCATCTATCATTATCTAAAAACTTTCAGAGTATGACGTTTTATTAATACCAGTACAAAAAATACCGATCAAATCAAAAAATGTGATCTATGCACCGATTCAGAGGCAGCGATATTCCAAAAGATTTAAGAAGGATGGTTTAGAAAGGCTTGATATTGAATCCTATGAAGAACCCACAGAAATGCCTGATGTAGATAGTATTGATTATGGAAAAGACCGTGACGGGGAAAGAACTGGAGAATCTCATGCGTATGATTTTGAGGCGAACTATGGAGATGATAAGATTGTTGGTGGAGTTGAAGTGGATATAAATTTATATCCGTATCACGTGTCGTATGGTACTAATTGCGGTGGCGCAATCATTGATAAGAGATGGGTTTTGACTGCTGGACATTGTGGGTGAGATTTTCATTTAGTATTTGTTGGTTTGATGCCTCTACATGTTTTGTAGCACAAAATTTCCAAATACTTGGCTAAGATCTAACCAGGCAGTTTTGACAATTTATTGTATTCAGCAAAATTAATAATACTTTATTTAAATAATTAAACCTATATCCCAAAATAATGGAGGAAGGGAGAGGTGTAGATACACCTACAATTTTATTGTCAATACGTTTTTAGTTCCATGTAATACTCGAATACAGCGATATCATCACGATTTCATTATTGTTTTAATGTATTGTAAAATTATTTTTGTGATGAATTCGTCGTTTTCCGTTGTCAACATTATCATTCCAGCTTTTTTCAACTAATATTTTGGATTTTCAACGAATATTTTGAACTGCCTCATTAGCCAAGTGGTCCTGAGCGTGACTGCTACGCTAGAGGTCCTGGGTTCGATTCTCAGGTCGAGCAAAGTGTTATTGGGTTTTTTATGTAATTCCCAGTAGCAGCTCTGAGTTAGGAATTTGTGCCCGGTTAATGGCAATAGGCTTGCCCCCTATTACATGGGACCTAAACATACCGGCGAACTGTGGGTGTACATTAGTACGCCTCTGCCTAACCCTTCGGGGAAAACAGGCGTGATGGTATGTTATGTTATTTTGGATTCGGCTTCCAGTCAAATTCGTTTCATTCATAATTATTTTTTTCAATCTTAAATAAGTGATAGACATTACGTCATTCATTTCATTTAAATCTTTCATAAAAATATCTACTCAGAGCAAATAATGCAATAATCTTTAAAATAATCTAACAATAATTTCAAAGCAAGAAACCATACATAAGAGTGGGCTCAAAATACATAAACCAGGGGAAGAAGATATCAGTAAAGCGAGGTCACGTCCATCCAATGTGGTCTGCTAAGAAGAAAGACCATCCATTTGACTACGACTTCCAACTGTTGGAGCTGAACGAACCCTTGAAGTTCGATGAGAACATTCAACCGATAAAAATTGCTCACATCGAAGATATGGTTATTGGTAAAGTAATAACAGTTACTGGATGGGGAAATACTGAGGAAAATGTAAGTTTAAATAAAGATGTTTCGGTTTCTATTACAGTAATGGAATGATATTATTGATGTATTCATATTGGAGCCGAGCCTAGTAACTAACTGCCTCATTAGCCTAGTGAACCTGAGCGCAACAGTAGCAACTCGGAGTTTGGAAAATGAATCCCTAGAAATCAGCTATATGGATTCAATTATATTCAATTCAATGACTACCTAATCATGTTGATACTCTGGTAACCATGAAGTGATTCTTTTATTTTAAGAAGAAACACTGAGAACCTAGAGACTGAATCACTTCAAGAAAATATTTAGGATAACTGGACTTGTAGCATGGGCTTACTTAAGCTTATGTCATAGAGGCAGAGGAAGAGGTATGAAAAATGCTTCGTTAAAAAAGGTACACAAAATTGACGAAAACTGACGAAGATTCTAAATTGGTAATCGCCTAAATAATCACATGAAATTATAACTTACTACATACTTATAAAGAACAAAGCGTAAAATAATCTAAATGGTGTAAATAATAATTTATTTCGAATTCCTAATAGGCATGGAAATATAAAATGTAGGAACACTCAATTTAATGCATATTTATTAATTTTAGATATAGCCATGTTTAGTTGGAACTAGGCGGTAAATTAAAATCTCATTGGTTACGCCTATCTACACGTTTCTATTAGCTAGTCGAATGTAACAAATTGAAAACAATCATTTATAACTAGACGGTTGCAGTTACAGTACGGATTATACTTCGACGATATGCCGCTTTGACTGTATTTAAAATACCAATTGGAATTTTTGCAACGAACCGTCACGATGAAAGCTGAGAATATAAATAAAACACATTTGGACCCAAAGTATATCCTTGAGGAACACCCAAGTGTTATTACCACAATTAGTAAATTCTCGCTATAAAAGATTAGCACTGGCACAGTTGCTTTTTAAGGATATTGCGAAGTGCCTCGATGCTTCACGTGATTCACAGGCTGGCTAGTCTTCTAGCAGATAACGATGCTGAGAAGATTCTAGTAAATTCGCATTGAAATAATCAATAGTTGTCTTGATGACCTTTAAGACGTAAAAATGTGCAGTCAAATTTTGGCATGGTGGGTGGGACTCGTGATGGCTTAGAGGCCATAGCGAATAGTGTATCTAACCAGAAGACGCATCGAATTTTTCCTTCATTAAAATAACTAGAAATAATGTTTCTTAAATTTCAAGGGCCCATATTCCAATGTGTTACGAGCAGTGAGAGTTCCAATTATATCGAAGGAGCATTGTCAAAATGTACCATTTCCATACTTTAGAGGAAGCTTAACAGCCAGGATGTTTTGTGCTGGGTATTCGGAAGGAAAAAAAGATGCTTGTCAGGTAAATTTAGAAATTAAATTATAGCAGTCTGCCTTGGAATAAGTTGAGAAGTTGCTTTGAGAAGATGGACCTACTAATTAAAGGATTACAATGAGCGGTCGTGAGGTACCTATACAATCGCGAGGTCGTTAATCTCTACCTAAGCTGATTAATCCACAAGCCAATGTTCCTAAATGTAGGATTGGAAAATGATTAAAATTTAAAAATTCAACCTAAGTATTTGTCATAATTATAATTGCTATTAAAAAAATATGACCATGAAAATATATATAACCACCTAATTTTTCGGTTAACTATGGTACAGTTAGCTGTTAACATAATGCTGCAGCATTTTTTCAAAACCAAGAATATTTTCAGGTAAAATTCTATTTCAGCTAGGCGAGACTGAGATTATAGAAGTTCCATATAAATAAACAGACTAATTAAATAAAACACGAACGCTCGTTCTGCAACGTGTTACGTTATATGTCAGTTTAATGGTGTTTCATTTCAGGGTGATTCAGGAGGTCCAGCCGTTGCATACGACCGTCTCCTCGGCATGGTTTCTTTTGGCTATGGCTGTGCTACCCCAGGGTCCTACGGCGTTTACAGCAAAGTCGCCAAAGTCAGGACTTGGATAGAACAGACCACAGGAATTAAATTCGACTAAACAATTTTGTACTCGAAATATAATCTTTTGGAACGTTGCGTGTTTCATTTAAGGGAATAGATTTTTTTGATTTTGGTACAAAAAATAAACTACCGCAGCTAGACGTGATCAGTACTAAAGCAGATATTTGTGTTAAACGGAGTTGATTTTATGACAAGAGCTGATTCCATGGGAGATGACGACATCGTTTGAGTAAATTAAAAAAAGTTATTACAAGTCCTAGTAAATATAGTACGGAGAGTTCTAAACAAGGCCCATACTCTTAGGTCCTTATTAACGTGATATTTAGAAAATGACCGCTTTTCATTAAACTGGCTTGGCTCAAAATTGAAAATTGATGAGTTATCTAAAAATATACTTACTAACGTAATTGTTACCATTCATCAGGTTTATTTTAGTTGACATCACGATGAAACATAGTAAAATAGTTTGGCGACAATCCCTAGACATGGCAGTACCTAGCTAGGAAGTCCTGGTAATGTTTCTCGATTTCATGGTAGCTATTGAATATAAAAAAGATACAGCTATTTTTAGCTGCCTTGCTACATATGGCAGATGCCCATATATTTATAACGAAGCCAGCAAATAAGGATCACCAATGATACCAGATCGAGAGACTTCAAATATTATCAATTATTTAAATGAAGCAAGTAATAATCATGAAGAGTTCTTTCTGCCAATTTGCACAAAATTCAAGATCAAGTATTTTTTTTATAATAATCATGAAGAGTTCTTTCTGCCAATTTGTACAAGCTTCAAGATCAAGTAAATTTTTTTTGTTCTCAATAAGCAATTATGTAAAGTTAATGTAAAGTTAAATAGTCTAGGTACTCGATCCCAAAAGTTCACCTGAAGAAGATTCAAGCAAGAAACTGTTCTGTATGCTGCCACATTATACTGTTGGGTGTTGGGAGTCCATCAATAAATTTATTGTGACTAAGTTACTACAGTGGACTAAGACTGTATCAGTCAAAGGTAATTAAGGATTGTTAATTTTAAAAGAACTTAGAAAACATGACTGGCGTATCCCAGGGAACGATCTTGGGACCGAAACGAAACGATTCAACAAAGTTGATTAGGAGAATAGCAAAATTGCATAATTCTTAATATAGTTGGAAAAACAAACTAAGTAATGTAAAGAGGATTGGTAGTGTTGAAAATATTGTTTTCTGTTTGTCTTGTTTATTGTGTTTGAATGAATTCCACTCCCAAGCCACTGCAACCTAAAGATTTATTGTGAAAACATATCTATAAAAAATAAAATACATAGAACGGCCTCCACGAGTGTCTGTTATGTCTTTATAAATGAATCGTAGGGCACATCCTGGGCAGAAAATCTTGCTAAATCAATGTCAAAATATTTTATTTCAATTAGATCACTTAACTTAACTTTCAGGTCTTGCACTTATTCTGTTACAGGTTGTATAATCAGTTGATTAGAAAGCTTAAATTCACCAATTACCGCTTATTGATACTACGATAATTAATCGCACGTGTTGCTATATTCAAAAATACCACTCAATAACGTTTTCACAATTTACCGCATGAATATTATCAATTCATGATTTTTAATTGAAATATTGATTAGACGTATTAGTTTGCGTTTTGTAATGGTTTTCTTTGATACAGTGTTTTTAACTAACTTTGGATTCGTGTGTAGGTGAGTGACACGGGCATTTTAAAGCAGATGACGTCATAAACGGATTTTTTACAGTTGTGCTTGGATTAGATGGACTCCAATTGTTGGGTTGACAGTACGAAATGAAACATTTGGATCAACATTTAGAGAAATATTTTCAGTCTAAATCATAGGTCAAACTTTTTTATCTCGTCGACCACTTGCCATATTATTTGGTTTTGGGGAGACCCCTTTCTTACCTAATTTAAAATATTTATAAGGTAAAGGCACCTAATTCCGCGGTATTTTCACCAAAACTCAGAAGGACATTAAAAATTAAGTATTTATAATACCTTTCTGTAAAACTGGCTATTTTTATCAGATGCATTATTTATCTTATTTTTGAAATATACTCACATTTTTACAATAAAAGCTCAATCTTTTTTTAAATAATATAAAAACATGAAACAGTCAGAATCCCCTAATTCCGATGCAAAAATCCTAATTCCGATGCATTTGGTTCCTAATTCCGAGTGTACAAAATTACGAAGAGATTATAGGAGGGAGAGGATACATGGTGTTTTAAAATCAAGTATATTTATTTATTATCCTTATACTTTATTGGTTTGCATACTAAGTTATAACATCATAATTATATTAACTAAAACTCATTTTTACAGTATACGTAAAAACAAAAACTTAAACCTATTGCACTAATATACTTACACTATTTAGATAAAATTAATATATATATTATATAAACTAAAACTAAAAAACTGAGGCGCGGCTACGCGTCAAAGTATTCATCGGCATCGCTGTCGTCTGGTAACGTGCCCAGATGGCTGGCAGCATTGGTAAGTAGTACGTTATCCTACAACAAACGACATTAAATAAGTTTATGTTTTGATTAATTAAAATGTAATAAGTATATGTTTTAAAATATTTCAGTATATCAGATGAAGAAGATTTAACTAAAACTTAATTTAATATTAAGAGCAAACATTTATTTTTGCACTAAAACCATAAAAAACTGCTTAACATACTGCGTAAAATAATGAACACTCTGTATATAACGCGTATTAGCACCACGGAATTAGGTGCTCATATAACCTTATTCCGACGTATATACATCGGAAAAGCGATTTATAATACTCACTCATATCTTTTCAATTCCGAGTAATAAAAAGTAAAAGAATTTTTAATATTGTATAAACATAAATTTACGTAAAATTGCGATGTTTCGAAAAATATATAAAATCCACTCAAAATTATATTTGAACACCTAAATAACTTAATTTTCTATTCTTAACTTTTGTATACAACAAATCAAGAAAGTAATTAAATAGACTATCTTTGAAGCGCTTTATTTAGTAAATGTGGCGTCATAATGTACCTCGGAAATAGATTTTTATATTTACGGGTTATTTAAGTAATCAGAGCTAAAATATTTAGTTCCTAATCAATAAGCTGTTTTCAAAATTCGTAAAAAAGACAACGTCCATAAAATTGCATTTCCGTGGTATACATCGGTAATTAGGAACCACTTAAAATATTTGGCACCTAATGCCGCGTTATTTTAAAAAGCTAATTTCTCCTTAATTTGAGGACAAAATACTTAAATGTCAATTGTTTTAGATACAAAATATAACGCTTCCAATATTTCAATAAACACAAAAACTTACACAGTAGAAAATTAACGTTTAAAACACTATTTAGTAAAACGTAGTACTCACGCGCACTGGGTCCAAAATGTATGAAGCGTGCACTGGGGACGGCTGCCCGCGTCAAACCAATCGTTTATTTTAAAATCTATTCACAGTAAAGCACTCCTTTGTTCAAAGAAGGACGAACGTATAAATTATTAATTGAAAAGTATATTTTGTAGATAAAAAGAACTCGTAAATGGCTTTAAAATGCCGTTATTCTAAATACATCGGAATTAAGTGCCATTTTTAGAACCCCTCGGAATTAGGTGCATTTACCTTATACTGTTTTTTTTTCTACTTTTGCATAGTGAGCGTATAATACCACTTATTTAAATCTCCCCTACTTTTTCTCCCCGCTGAGTTCTAATGCAGGTAGTTTTGAAAAGGCTTCTATGATAGTAATATAACAATGTTCAAATTTGCAAGAAGAATTTGGGTCAGCTATCTTGATAAGTTGTTTATGTAGATCTAAATTTGAAATATTTAATCAGAATAAATGAATTATAGCAATGATACTTAAAATAATGCGAGGGGCTCGTGGCTAAGTAATAACTAAGCTGATCAACTGATCCGCAAAGTTAAGTCACGCTCACCACGATCAGTGTGTGGGTGACCATTCTTAAAACATCGAGACTCCTCCGTGCCTCGGAAAGCACGTAAAGCCGATGGTCCCGGTTGTCATACGAACATCTTTGACAACCTGTTAGTGGTAGTCAGCAGCCCAAAAAAGCCTGACGACAAGTCTATCGTCCCAACATCGGTATTGCCCAGAAATTAGGTTACGGAGGTCTGCTGGTAGTCGTTTCGTGTAAGATGCTGATATTCAGCCGCATCTGGTTAGACCGAAAGCCGAACACATACATAGTTAGGAAAAGGCTACTGCACATTTCAAGAAATTCTACTTATCCTATAAAAAACAAAAAGAGAAAGGCCAAAGGAGAAAATAATTAACCAACGCCTTATACAACTACAAAAGCAAAATTACGTGGGATGTGTGCGTGAACAGATAGGGTTGCCACAGAATATTGGCTTGCGATCATTCATCCACTAACCCTACTTTTTAAACACAACGAACATTAAGTACGTCTGTATTCCTCGAAAGTATAGGCAGAGGTGTTTTAATATACACCCACGGGAGGAGAGCCTATTGCTACTTAACCGGGAACAAATCCAAACTTCGTGCTGAGAATTTGAGACTGAGTCTTTCACAGAAAAACCCATTAAAAATGCTTGACCTGGGAACTGCACGCAGGACCTAAAGTGTTTAGTAGTAAGGAAGAAGGAAGTTAGGGGTGTAGCGCGACCGTGATTAAGGAGAAGGTATTCAATTCGTCTGTATTCTTCTTTTTATAATTTACTAGCTTCTGCCCGCGACTTCGTCCGCGTAGCGTGATGATATATAGCCTATAGCCTTCCTCAATAAATGGGCTATCTAAAACTGAAAGAATTTTTCAAATCGGACCAGTAGTTCCTGAGATTAGCGCGTTCAAGCAAACAAACAAACAAACAAACTCTTCAGCTTTGTTATAGGTATTAGTATAGATAAACTGATTTGGCAAAATATTTTTTTGTGTATAAGAATTACTCCCGAGGTGTTCCCATTCAAATTTGGTGAAGATATGATGACAAGTTTAGATAAAAAATGTTTTTTTTTTTAAAGCTTACTAGCAATATGGATCATACATTACTAGTATTCTTGTTAACCCCTCGTGCTAAGCTAAATGCTTGTGTTGTCGGTAGTGCAATGGGTGGGGTTCGAACCGGCAACCACATGATCGCAAGTCCGACGCCCTAGCCATTAAGCTACCGCCGCTTAAACATTAACATTAACACGTGCTTACTGAATAAATGACAACGTCATCGAGATACGTCAGATTCTACTCGCCACTCATAATGTTGAATTAAAATACAGTAGATGGTTCTCTACTTCTCTCTACAATAAAAACAAAAAAAAACTTATTGTTATGTGTAAAACAATTTCGGAAGATGACAGTGACAACAAAAAATCCGACCAAATCAATGACACCGACTTTCGAAACTGTTTCGCACATAAAACATTTTTTTTTAAGTTATTTTATTATAGAAACAGTAGGTATTTCTTATTTCAGTATAATTGGGGGTTATGAAATCAAGATCTACCATGCACCGTATCAAGTTAATTATGGTGATGTTTGTGGGGGAGCTCTGATACACAAGAAATGGGCACTTACTACTGCTCATTGTGGGTAAGCTAACTCATATAATATTTGACGACACGTGTTGTGGGTTCGATTCCCACACGAGGCAAATATTTGTATGATCTACAGGTAGTTGTTCCGGGTCTGGGTGTTTGTGTATTTGTGTTTGTAAACGCACCCACGATACAGGAGAAAATCCTGGTGTGAAACCTATTAACTTTTTTACGCCTATGCAATTTTTTGATGATTGAATGTAAATAAATAATGTTTAAGAATAATTTAGTAAAATTTATGCTTCCGGGTACGATTCTTAACTAAATAATTAAACTTTAATTTAAAAGTTTAACTACATATTTAGTTAGGATTCTAACCCGGGACCTCATGTTCAACTGTCACGTTCAATGAACACTAGACCAACGAGGCAGTTATAGATAAATTGTAACTACGTAATACTGCATTACTTCTTTTTTTACCAACATTAAAAAGGGAGGGAGATTCTCATGTAAAATTTCACGAGCCGCCTCTGCCTCCATATCATTGGGTCCTTCACTAAAATATATTATTTTTATTGTTTCGGGTAATACAGGCGTAGTGCCACGTATGAGGCTACATACTGCTCACATTATGTTTAAGAAACATACTTAAATGAAATAACACCATACCATCACGCCTGTTTTCCCCGAATGTTTAGAAAGAGTTGCACTTATGTTCATCCACATTTTGCCGGTATGTTCAGGTCCCATGGAATAGGGGACAAGCCTATTGCGAATAACCGGACACAAGAACCGAACTCCGAGCTACTGCTGATTTCTTTTCTTCTTATTAGTTTTTTCTATTTCATAGAAAAACTCAATAACACTTTGCTCGACCTGGAAATTGAACCTCTAACGACTAAGACTAACGAGGCAGTCGCAAATGAAGAAAATAAACGTCGGGAATTAAAAACTTAATTATTTAAAGGAGTATATATTCTTATATCTCTCTCTATATATATTCTCCTCCATAAGACCCACTATTTGGAACCGTGCACACAGTTTCCAACAATTCAAAGGTACTGAAATAATACGGTTTACGGTTTAAGAAATTTATTTCACTCAAAAAGAATACATTTATTTACTTCTATGAGGAAAAACATAATAATGAAGATAAGCGATGGTTTCGCTCGTTACTACTGTTAAAATAAACTTGGAATAAAAAAATCTCGTAATTTATTCCAGAATCAACCACACTTACATCAGGATCGGAAGCAGTTACCGGCTCAAAGGTCCGAAGGTGTCCATCATATCGCATATCATCCATCCGAAATATCAATTCAAGCATGAATTCGATTTTGATGTCCAGCTGCTGACACTGAACCGAGGACTGCACTTCAGTAAGCTGGTGGCCCCGGTTACCATCGGAAAACAATACGGGAACAATATCTATGTGGCCGGATGGGGGTATAAGCAGGAACATGTGTGTTTCTGGCAGTCTTAAATAGTACAATGTAGCTTGAATTTCTCACAAAAATAAAATATCAAAATAAATCCTAATCCTCATTAGCTAAGTGGTCCTGAGCGTGACTGCTACGCTAGAGGACCTGGGTTCGATTCCCAGGTCGAGCAAAGTGTTATTGGGTTTTTCTAAGAAATTCCCAGTAGCAGCTCGGAATTAGGAATTTGTGCCCGGTTAATGGCAATAGGCTCGCCCCCTATTACATGGGACCTAAACATACCGGCGAATTGTGGGTGTATATTATTACGCCTCTGCCTGACCCTTCGGGGAATACAGGCGTGATGGTAGTATCCAGTGAAGTATTTTGGGTGAAATGGAATGTAACTTTAGCAGGAACCTATATTAACGGTATCGGAATCCGAATATTATAACACTTTGATTAAATTGTGTTTGAATTACGATTTATTTTGGTATTATGTTTGTATTGGAAATTTGGTCCGGACTGTTAATAAATTACGTGGTTTTTACGTGGGAGAGCCATGCTTCGGCACGAATGGGCCGGCTCGACCGGAGTGATACCACGGCCTCACAGAAAACCGGCGTGAAACAACGCTTGCGTTGTGTTTCGCCGAGTGAGTTGAGGTTACCGGAGGCCCAAACCCTTTTAAAGGCGGGCAGCGCACTTGCGACTCCTCTGGTGTTGCGGGCGTCCATGGGCGGCGGTTATCACTTACCATCAGGTGATCCGTTTGCTCGTTTGCCCCCCTATCCCATTTAAAAAAAAAATGATCCTTAAGATCAATAAAATTTACACAGTTCAAGCAA
This sequence comes from Acronicta leporina, assembly GCA_947256265.1. Classification (NCBI taxonomy): domain Eukaryota; kingdom Metazoa; phylum Arthropoda; class Insecta; order Lepidoptera; family Noctuidae; genus Acronicta; species Acronicta leporina. The sequence continues at coordinate 7,524,657 of OX366536.1, forward strand.
ATTTCCAGTACAAGCTGATCTAAAAGTATATGAAAAGCCCATACAGTAAGAGCTCAGCTTATACTGGATTATTGGCTTTTGTAGCTGTATGTTGGTGAATCATAATATAATTCATCAAATGTGGCGATTTGAGACCCCCTGGAGTTAATTTTGTGATGACTAATATGACATGCTTTTTATAGGTTTTTAAAAAAAACTGATTTTTTATTATCTTTTTGTGATTTGTTTTGCATTTTTCATGCTAAGATTTTAAAGTTATTTTAGTGAAGGAAAAATTAGACTCGCAGGCAGGATTCAAACCTGCGTCTTCTGGCTAGGTACGCCAGACGCTATGACCTCTAAGCCACCGCGAGGCCCACCTGCCATGTCAAAATACAGTAGATACCTAGCCAGAAGACGCAGGTTCGAATCCTGCCTGCGAGCCAAATTTTTCCTTCACTAAAAAAAAATATTTTTATTTATTTTAACCTCTGTCCGATCACTTAAATCAGACACAACAATAATACAATTACTTACAATTAATATACATTTATTTTCAAGGAAACTGCCTCATTAGAGATCCAACGCTATAGTTGCTGGGTTCGATTCCCAGGTCGAGCAAAATGTTTGTTTGAATATGTGCCCAGTTAGGCTCGTCCCTATTCTATGGGACCTAAACCTATCGTACACCATTGCCTAACTCCTTGCGGTATAAAAGTGTAATAGTAGATATTATCTAATTTTCCAGGGTGACTTCCAAAACACTCTACAGCAAGTCAGCATCCAAATTTACCCGATGGAAGAGTGCCAAAGATTCAATAAGTCTTGGTACAACCATACTCTTACCCGGAGGATGTTCTGTGCTGGTGGGTGGGGACATGATGCTTGTCAGGTAATAATTTAATATTTCCAGTCATCCATTCTAGCCGAAGGGATTGTGGCTATCTTATCTTATCTTGTGTAGGGCCGAGGCAGCAAGGCCTCAGTGCACTTCGACCCAATGGGATCTTTTGTGCTTCCCCTAGATAACTTATTCCTCATCCCCTCCCAGTTCTACAAACAGCTCTTCCATGAGCTTTATAATGAGGCCTGGGGGTATGAGTCTGTAGTCCTCTGGTCTTGGATAAACTGACCTGAGCTTGTGGCTAACTCATAACTAAGCTGATCAAATGACATTGGCAATTGCCGGTGGGATTTTAAAAAAAAAATCCTATTGCTTCAATCCATGCTACTCATAACTAGGGCTTTCATACTTTTTTTATGAGATAGGGGAGCAAAAGAGCAGACGCATCACCTGATGGTAAGCGATAACCGCCGCCCATGGACACCCGCAACATCAGAGGAGTCACAAGTGCGTTGCCTGCCTTTTAAAAGGGTTTGAGCCTTCGGTAACCGGGTAACTCGGCGAAACACGCCTCGCCTCATGGTAAGCAGTTACCATAGTCTATGAACGTCTGCAACACCAGAGGTGTCGCTCGCGCGTTGGCGACCCTGTAAAAACCATGTGTGTGTTGTGACCATGGATGCTGTCAAGGATCCGAAACGTCGGGATGTGAATATAACGCGATAGAATCCGTAGGGGTTTTATTTAAATACTAGCTTCCGCGTGGAATAGTTACTTGGTCTTAGCATGATGATATAGCCTATGTAGCCTTCCTCAATAAATGGGCTATCTAACACTGAAAGAATTTTCAAATCGTACCTGTAGTTCCTGACATTAGCGCGTTCAAGCAAACAAACAAACTCTTTAGATTTATAATATACTAGCTTCTGCCCGTGACTTCGTCCGCGTAGCGTGATGATATATAGCCTATAGCCTTCCTCAATAAATGGGCTATCTAACACTGAAAGAATTTTTCAAATCGGACCAGTACTTCCTGACATTAGCACGTTCAAGCAAGCAAACAAACTCTTCAGATTTATATATTAGTATAGATATTTATGTTTTTAACTCCAGGGTGATAGCGGAGGTCCCGCAGTATACAAAGGTGCGCTCCTCGGCATCTCGTCTTTCGGCTTCGGCTGTGGTCGCAACTTCCCAGGAGTCTACATGAACGTCTCTGAGAGTGAGATTAGAGAATGGATTCATCATCACACTGGCATATAATAATATCAGCATCTTTTGTTTTATTTCGAATGACCTTTTTATGACATTTTTTCTAGTGCTTCTTTAGAAAAGTGTATTTTTTTTTCTTTTTATTATGGGATAGCTTCTGCCCGCGACTTCGTCGGCGTAGCGTGATGATATGTAGCCTATAGCCTTCCTCAATAAATGGGCTATCTAACACTGAAAGATTTTTTCAAATCGGACCAGTAGTTCCTGAGATTAGCGCGTTCAAGCAAACAAACAAACAAACAAACTCTTCAGCTTTATATATTAGTATAAATAGGGGGGCAAACGAGCAGATGGATCACCTGATGGTAAGTGATAACCGCCGCCCATGGACACCCGCAATACCAGAGGAGTCACGAGAGCGTTGCCCGCCTTTGAAAAGGGTTTTGGCCTCCGGTAACCTCACTCACCCAGCGAATCACAACGCAAGCGCTGCTTCACGCCGGTTTTCTGTGAGGCCGTGGTATCACTCCGGTCGAGCCGGAAGCTCGTATCCGTAAGTTCCGTAACAAAGGACCAATTTTTAGTATGAAACAAACTTAGATTGGTCCTTTGTCAAATATAATATTAAGCCAATGAGAGTCGCCGGCCCATTCTTGCCGGAGCATGACTCTCCCACAACAAGAACTATCACATAATCGGTAGAAATATCATAACTAAACCATATACTTAATCTAAAACCATGCCCAAAATAACTCCAAATTTTATTGAAACTGTTGCATCAAAATAATCTAACTACCCAACAAACAGATCACTCGCCACGTGTGTTTCATCACGACGATTATTAGCTTTGTGCTAAGCAGAGAAAATCAATTCACTGTCAATGAACTCGCAATGAGTTGAGCATGGGTTTCCCCGACGTGCAAAAGCCAATTGCATTCAGTTCGATACTGGACGCATCTCTACTACGTAGATATGTTGGTAAGTCTGATTTTGGTTTTCGGATAGTTAAATGCAATAACTGCCTCATTAGCCAAGTGGTCCTGAGCGCGACTGCTACGCTATAGGTCCTGGGTTCGATTCCTGGGTTTATCTATGAAATTCCCAGTAGCAGCTCGGAGTTAGGAATTCGTGCCCGGTTAATGGCAATAGGCTCGCCCCCTATTAGCATGGGATGGGATCTATTAGTATGGGATCTAAACATACCGGCGAACCGTGGGTGTACATTAGTACGCCTCTGCCTAACCCTTCGGGGAATACAGGCGTGATGGTATGTTATGTATGTGTTTAAATGCAATAACTGTTATAGGAGAAACTTTAACTGTGTGTCTCACTAGTCTAGTGGTCGTCTTGGGTTCTATTCCCAGGTCAAGCAAAGTGTCCTATGACACTTTATGTTAGGTTTTCTATGGTTTTCTTTGACATTCTTTGCGTGGCAATAGGCTTGCCTATTAAGTAAATAGGACCTAAACATAGCGGCGAACTGTGGATTTATTATGTGTGGATATATTTATAACTCTGGCTAACCCTTCGGGGTATTACAGGCGAGATGGTATATTGTCTGTGATATTCTCAGTATTTCGTTAAATGACATAACTGTAAATTTGATCGTGGGGCTCATTAGTCCAGTGGACGTAAGCGCGACTGCTATGCTAAAGGTTCAGGGTTAGATTCCCAGTTCGAGCAAGTGTTTCTTGTACTGGACTTTTCTATGAAATTCTCTGTAGCTTCTAGGAGTTTGGATTTGTATCCGGTACTTTAAACTGTTGGTGTACATTAGTACGCCTCTGCCTAACTCCTCGGGGAATACCTGTATTCCCCGAGAAGTTAGGCAGAGGCGTACTAATTACTACTAGGAGTACTATTTACGCCTGCGTAATGGTATATTTTGTAAAAAAAACTTCAGGTCCAAATTATTCTACAGCATAAAAACGCGAGCTCAAAATAATTCCTACAAATTAACCCTCTAATACCGTTAAAAATTCGACAATCAAAAATTACATTCAATTCCAAATTCAAACAAATGTCATAGTTTTCATAGTCGCTTAAGCTCAGCTTTGAGTGATTGCCGGTGTCGCTCAATGTGTTGAGCCTTACATATTTGATGCTACGCATTCATGTCCGCTTGTAGGGTTAGGATCTACAATCGCTGTTCGATGCAAATGCGGGTAGAATTTTAGGGTTAAATTGTTTAAATGCACTTGTGATCATGATTTTCATGGGTCTTGTGCTAATAAGTGCAGTTATTTATCGTGGAAAACGTGAATTTGATTACCAAGTCGGGTAATATAACAAATATTTTTGTTTAGGAAACTTTTGGGGTTTAGATTTTCTTCTTTTGACGGCGTCACTCGGAAAATGTTGACGCTATTGATTACCTTGAAAATGCTTTATTTCCTCTAAAATGACAATCGTCAGTAACGTCAAGTTTTTTTATAATCCTCTCTGTGATATGGTAAAAAAGGTTCAATATATTTTCCATGAATGTCGTTTGGTTTTAAATATGGAAGCTCCCAAAATGACATCAGCTCCGCCTGTCAGGCTCGCGACTTACCAGCATTTAAGGGTTAAAATAAAAACATGCGCCATTCCCGATAACGCATTCATTCCGGCTTCATCGGAAAAATATTACAATTTCAATAACACTAAAAGCAGTATGGAGACGGGATTTAAAACTGCATGAAAACAGGGCGCCATGAAATTTCCAAACGCGAAAAAAAATTGCACCAGAAAAACATTTCCATTTTTCGGGTCTCCCCCTTCCCTCCGTCCGCCGTTATATACAACATAACACACACATGAGCAGGTTAATGTAATTATCTGTTCAATTTTGTATAAATACTTTGTAGTGTGCGTTTTTATGTGTGTGTGCAGTGTACCGAAACGTCCGAATGCGGTGGTGTGAGTTTATTTTATCCAACACTGTTTGGTGTATATTGAAGTGGGGTAGGGGGGTAGTTTCCCCCCCTTGGGGTGTGATGACGATGACTCCGAGTCTGCGCAGTTGCCAGAGAGGGATGGCTAGACAAAAATGTACCTATGCCTATAGTCTAGGCATGATTAATACTAGTGATTTAACCGTGAATCACCTGTTATTATGTGCCATTGATGTATTAATGAGTTCTATCAATATATTTACTGATGAGATGATGGCTCTATGACTGTTTCAGCGCAAATAGCAACCGGATTAAGAAAAAATGCCTCATTAGCCAAGTGGTCCTGAGCGCGACTGTTATGCTAGAGGTCCTGGGTTCCATTCCCAGGTCGCGCAGTGTTATTGGGTTTTTCTATGAAATTCCCAGTAGCAGCTCGGAGTTAGGAATCTGTGCCCGGTTAATGGCAATAGGCTCCCCTATTAGGGACCTAGACATACCGGCGCACTGTGGGTGTACATTATTACGCCTCTGCCTAACCGTTCGGGGAATACAGGTTTTATAATAATTCGTGATGGTCTGTTTAAGAAAAAATCCGGTAAATAATAATAATATTATAAATGCGAAAGTTTGTGAGGATGGATGGATGGATGTTTGTTACTCTTTCACGCCAGAACGGCTGAACGGATCTGGATGAAATTTGGCACAAAGATAGATTATAGTCTGGAATAACACATGGGCTACTTTTTATCTGAAGTCCACGCAGATGAAGTCGCGGGCAGAAGCTAGTATTTCCTAGAAGAATCAGTTTCTTGTAGGCAAACTCGCTCCATCGTAGATCTTAGTGTCGCATAACATCAGGCGAACTGGTGGTCAAGAGTAAGCCTTTCAAGAATAAAAAAAAAGAAAACTAGGATTTTTGAGTAATAAAACTGTCTTATTAGTCCAGTAGTCGCAAACACGGCTGCATGATAGAGGTCCTATGTTCGATTCCCGGGTCGAGTAAAACGTTATTAGTTTTTTCTATGATAATATTTTCAGTAACAAGTATTTTTCAGTCCCATATCATAGGGGATGAGCCTATTACAACTAACTGGTTCCCAACTCCGAGCTACAACTGATAATATCATATTAAAATCAATTAAGTAACACTGCTCGACCTAGGAATTGAACCCATTACCTAGGCTATCGAGGCAATGAAAATTAGTAACAAAATCAGTCTCCAGTCTACTGATCCATCGCAATTACGTGACCTACCCCAATCCAATGTCAGTTTACCCCGAAGGTGATGCGTAGGCAAAATATCATCATGATCGGTTCAATGATTTTCGAGATTAGTCTACGCAGACAGACATATTGATGACGAATCTGATAGAATTTGGCTGCGAACGTGGCCCTAAGGGGACGGCAGAATTGAAGGTAAATATGTACTTAAGTATAATTGTATGTATATTTTACTTACTAGGTATAGCTATTTTATTTAAGTGAAGGAAAACCAAACCGAATTAAAGCTGGAACCTCACGCTTTTGCAAGGTGGAAAAAATATAACCCTGGATAGCAATTTTTTTATGCGCTTTCAAATTCAAAGACGAATAGCAAATTATTATAATCTATACATACAAATAAATAAAATTGATGTGTCTGTTTGAAATATTATAATAACCGCTTTTTACTAAGTGCATTTGGATGTATACACGGTAGGTACATTTACCAAATCAACATTTTTTTCAATTTTTGTCTGTCTGTTTGTTTGTTCCGGCTAATCTCTGAAATGGCAGGACATATTTTGATGAGACTTTCACTGGCAGATAGCCGATGTAACAAGGAGTATACTTGGCTTTTTTTTTAATACCACGCGCACGAAGTCGCGGGTAACAGTTATAATCACTCCATAAAATAGTAAGGAACATTTATTAACGCACTAAGCACGTATTTAAGGTCATATACCATGTTCATTTTAGAAATTACTATAACTAACTTGCTTCTTATACGAAGAAACAATAATATATATGCGTGTTTTACCCGGAATTTGAACCCAGACCCTTTGACCAACAGTATTCGCTAATAGCACAATAGATAAACTCAACATCCCGGTAGGATCAGATTGCGAATTTATTGGTAATAGGTTCAAAACCCTGGTGATAATTTCCTGAGATTTTAGAGATACGTAAGTAAAATATTATCTATTACTAATATATAAAGCTGAAGAGTTTGTTTGCTTGAACGCGCTAATCTCAGGAACTACTGGTCCGATTTGAAAAATTCTTTCAGTGTTAGGTAGCCCATTTATTGAGGAAGGCTATAGGCTATCATCACGCTAAGACCAAATGACTATTCCACGCGGACGAAGTTGCGGGCAAAAGCTAGTATTATTATACATTGAAATGAAACTACTTTCTACGGATTTTATCGTGGTATATTGATATTATTTAATTCCCGACGTTTCGGATCCTTTACAGCATCCATGGTCACGGGTAGTGTAAACGGTCATAGTCGCACGTCGGGAATTAAATACTCGTAACATAAATATACCGCGATAAAATCCGTAAAAAGAAGTTACATTCCCATGTATAATATCCACGTAAGTGACAGAAATCAGTATATTATATTATTACTAGCTTCTGCCCGCGGCTTCGCTCACGTGAAGCTATATGTATCAGGAGTAAAAATGAAAAACCAACATTGATGACCTCTTCTTTATATGGGCCTCTTTACATCAGGGAGGTCAAGCTGTATCACAGGATTCATTTAACTAATTGAGATAAGAAGCTCACCAGTTTTTAAGTTGGAGCAAATACTTTCTAACAGCGATAATAAAATTAAAATCTATTGAGTAGTTTTTGCTCCAACCCGTAACAAACAGACAAACAGACAAGAATTTAAAAAATCACATTTTCGGATTCGGAGACTTTTATATACCATAGGCCACGTGTTTTTT